>CAWUFW010001911.1:1262221-2524443 GCA_963921515.1 Calotriton arnoldi
TATTAACTTTTTTTCATTCATGCTAGTGAAAAATAGGGGAGGTGTATATGGCATCTGAAAAATGTGTAATGTTTTTCTAGGCGTACTACCGACCACCAGTACCGGGGCCAGCGATGAAGGTGACGCGGCCGCTGAGGGTGCAGGCGATGCGGCAGTTGGAGTAGCTGCAGGGGGTGAGCCAGCAGCAGTGGCGGGCGGTGGTAAGTTATATTCCTAATCCTTACTTATTGACATTACACTCGCTGCAAGGGTGTAATGTATACTGTACTGTTGAGACTTAAGTAAGAAGTAGTTGTGAACGCCGGTTGAAGAAGACACCCTTTACTTAGCAGCATTAGCAATAGCATTAGCGACGGAGTCTACTGAGAGTAACCAATGGCCTCTATCGGACTTCAACTCAGCTGTGAAATTTTTATGGAGAAGAATAAAAGTCTGATCAGATGACCTTGATGGATGGGTTGAACGAAAAGGGAAAGAAGGGTGGAAGGAGGCAGGACGGGCGAGATTTTATGTTTATGACTGGCAGAGAAGGATACGTGGCATGCATGCATAGGTGTGTGATATGAATCAGATGCATGGGTGGCGGAATGCCTGAAACTCCCCCAAATGTTCGAGGCCGAGGTAGTGGTAGGATAGATACATACCACAAATGTTACGTACTGTGCTTGCTAGTGCTACTGTGCCACTATGTGTAGAATGTATTTGTCTGACTGCTTTGCTAAGAGTATATTTTACAATAGTCTTGTTTTTTCTTCTTGATATAGCTACTCCTAAAGTCAACAGGAAGGAGTTGGCAGCCAAGGCCCGGCGCCGTAAGCTGGAGGCCATACAGGCCGAATACCGGCGCCTGGTTCTTCTAGAGGAGGAGGAGGAGGAGGCGGCAGCAGCTGCAGCCTCCTCCAATGCCCCGGGCCCCAGACACCCCCAGTCTTACGGCGTCACCGCCTGTCAGCCACCCTCCACCACACAGGAAGAAGCACTGCTGCCCACCCCCACTGTGGATGCAACTGCCGCGCGCTGAAGCACCGCATGGCCCGCCTGGAGGAGCGCATCCGTGTCCTGGAGAGGCGAGCCCGCTGAGACCCCGTTTATTTATTGCCCCTTTTTATATCTTATTTGGGTGGGTGGGAATCGGGCGTTGGGTTTTGGACTTTTGGACATTTGTTGGACTTTTTCGTTGCGGGACATGAACATTGGTTGGGATTAGGGAGAGGGTGGGTCAGGTGTTGTGGGATTTTTTTACATAGTTTATTTTTGTTAGGGTATTAAATTACATATTTAGACTTAATATACGATGTGGTTAATGTTTTGTGGGTGGGGTTACTGTTTTACGTCACACGGTTTCCTTGCTGGTGCAGTGCCACAGCCAGTGTTTGATTTAAATAATTGGCTGAGTTACTAAGACACAAACAGACAGATGCGGTACCCGTCACTGAGGGACTTGTCCTACTAGTACTGTCAGTCTCTCCTGATAATCTATGCATTCTGCAACTGGACTCAAAGGGGTGTGTGAAATAGAATTAATGAAAAAAAATCAGTTATTAATTATGCCTCACCCAAACCTCTTCTCTTACCTGTGCTTGATGTTTAACTTGGGCACGGCGATGGCTGCATGGTGGTGATGGTTTTCTTTCCCAACATGCCATGGTTGTGGTGGTAGTAGTAGTAGTAGACCCTGGCAGTAGCACTTGCAAATAAAAGAAAATGAGACAGTCAGTCGCCTGAGAGAGACTGTGGGAGGAGTAGTAGAACAAAGTACAGTACGGAACTTACTGCCAAACAATAATATGCCAAAATACAAGGAAACATAATGGTTGCGGGGATAGCCTAGTACATAGAGTTACAAACTCTAGCTGTGTCGAGTCACTCAACTAGGCCTACAGTACACCGTGGTCCGTGACTCGACACAAGCGTAACCGTTAGTGCTGTTTCGGACGATGACAAATCCAATCTATGATGGCATTTAATGCTGATGGATTCGGTTCCTTTGGTAAAAAAAATCCCAAATATACTGCTCATAGGAGGGTGGGCAAGCAGAAGAAGATCCGCGCCCTGCCTTGAAAATGCATTTATGTTGCTTTAGCCACATCCGCCCCAGCAAGCGTGTGATAAATTATTGGTGTACATTTAATTTAGTCACACCTCAATAAGCCACACAGCCCGGGGAAGAGGATTAGGGTTTGAAGAATGGTTGGGAAGGGGGTTTTGGGAAAGGTTTGAGAAAGAAAAACAGTACGCATGGACAACAACAAAACACAATATTGGCAGACGACCATATCCATAAATCAGTTAAGGGAGAAAAAGGAAATGCATGCATGATGATGATAACTTGATGGTTAATGATATTACTAACTACTACTACTAGACAATTAGACAGTACAGGGCAGCAGTATATTATGCAATTTGCCTTGCCTGTCTGCCCTCAGAGAGACCCGAATTACATACAGTTTCTGTTCTTTTGTACCCGCCCGGGCTTAAAGATAGCAAAGAAAAGTCAAAAAATGCTGTAGGGATGAATTGAATTATATAAGCAGAGAGCAAACATAACAACAACAACACACAGTAGTAATGATTGAAGACAAAAAAAAGAATCAAAATTTAAAAGATGATGAAAGTTGATACTGTTACTGTATGTTATCCTGGTCAAAATGGGGAGTTGCATCTCGGCATTCGTCTTGGTCCTCCATTCCATGGACGCTCCGGCCATCAATCTTGCGTGACGCCACTGCCTGCCTGGCACATGTAGATTCATTGGTAAGGTAAGTGAGAGTTGTTTTTCCCAGTGTAGCACAGGGTAAGGGCCGGCCTGTAATTGCAGATGGGAAAACCAAAGGGATATTGAAAAATCAAGTAGAAAAAAATGCCTAAATTACGGTGGAGTGCAACAAGAACACTTTCAGAGGCGGCATGGATTTGGATACATCATGTCTAACTTAGTCTGTTTCCAACATTAACCTCCAACAACAACAGGACTGAGCAGGCCCACGGCACCCGTGACACATCCTCCATTTAGCGTACCTTTTTTGACAGAGGCAGACAAAGCAGATATACAGCAACATAGCATTTTACAAATTAAGTGACTAAATCAATGCCCCGCTGTCAGTCATACCATACCACCACACTCGGCTCCACCACTACACAGACATGTAGGTCTGCAGTGGTTGTTGTTGACTTGGTTACCTTGTAATGCACTCATGAAACGCACTGAGTTATTCCATCAATCATCTCGGATCGTACTGAGTGACTGGAGTGCGAAGAGATAATGTCACTGTGGTCATCAGCATGGTGTGTTGTCCAACTCAGTGTGCAGTACTGTACAGATTGAGTCCCCTTTCCATATTCAAAATGCAATGGATCGGCCTGCAGTAGAAGTAGAAAATTGTTATTGAAAAACAAGATTGGAAAGAAACATTGCATTGGGTTACTTTTAGTGTGTAGATTAGATAATAGTACACAATGAATTACCTTCATGCACTACAAACAACAACAACACAAATCACTCAGTCAGCGTCCAATGCATGTCGTCATTCATTACCTGTTCCTTCTCATCTTCAGTTAATGGGCAGTCTGTATCGGCTCTGAAAGGGGGATAGCTATAGTAGTCATCATCATGTTCCACTTCTTTTGGAGAGACTCAACGAGGCAAGATTAGGTTTTCTTCGATTATGCTACATCCAATCATCATCTGGCTTGAGGGCAATAGATTTAGGTCGATTCAGGAGGATGGAGGAGCAGGACTCGGAGGAGTGGACTGAAATGCAGAGAGCTGAAACTCATAAGGCAATAAAATACGAAGACGGTGGTGATGGATTTGTTGTGATTTGAAGTTTCCAAACAGAAAGACAGACACAGAAATAGAAGTAAATAAGGGAGAACCACAGTAAGAACTGGAAGCCTAGTTGTCACCGTCAGGGAAGTATAGCTCGTCCTCAAACTCTGGAGGTTCAACCAGAAGTAGGTAATCAGCATCCAACACGCTACTTCCATCACCTGAGCCGCTGTCCTCATCTTCCTGCGGTGATTCATGTATTGTATAATTCGGTGGTATAAATTGCTGATTCATTTTGATCATGGTTAACCTCTCCACGTTTATGGGTGAGAGACTGGTCCTTTTCACTGTTACAATGGAACCAGCAGCACTGAAAACACGTTCAGAAGAGACACTTGGGGTTGGGCAAGCCAGATAGTTGATCGCCAGCCTGCTGAGCACTGGCCATTGGCCCCTTTTGCCATACCAATACCGCAATGGGTTTTGATCAATGTAGACCTCTGTTGGGTCATCCAGGTAGGCCTGGACCATTCGGTCAATGTTCAGGGGTGCTAAACTTAGTGCGCCCTCTTTTGTCTTTGCATCAGCACTGGACCTAGCAAGTCCTTGCTGTAAATACCAATTCTGTGCCGTTTGTACTGGGGCTGATGATGATCCGGTTCTTGCTGTTGTCGATAGTGTTGGTGACAGCTGTGAACCAAATGCACTGCCCACAGGCTCTGAAGTTGAACTTGACGCAGGATGCCCTGCTGCAGTACTTGATGTGGGTTTGAGGCCTTTAATTACCAGCCGTTCATTTTCCAATGTACTGGCTGCCTCAGCTATCCAAGTTTTGTACCGGGCAACATCCACTTCTGAAAAAGGGAGTAATGTCTTACTGTGCAGTGCCGCTTTGTACCGTGGATCCAGAATTGTGGCACAAATGTAATGTTGTTGTGACAGAATCTTATTTTGCACCCTTGCATTTTCACTTAAGCGACATGATAAGCTCTCTGCCAACTGGTATGCTTCTTTTTTTTCCTCCACACCTATGTACGCTTCACACATTCTCTTCAGCTCTTGCTCTAGCATGTGCAACAATGGGATAGCTTGGCCCATAGTACAGTCCTCCTTGCTGACTTCACGTGTGAAGACCTCGAAAGGAAGAAGCATCTCTGTAAGAGATTTAACTAGGCACCATTGGTCCACCTGAAGGGTCATGCCTTTCACAGCAGCATCCGCCCTTTGCATGACATATTCATTGATTGGTCTGTACTGCTCAAACAGACGGTCAAGCATGTAATACGTTGAGTTCCAACGTGTTGCCACCTCCTGGATCAGTGCTTTGACTGGCATTCTATAGTCACGTTGAATGATCCTCAGCTGCTTCCGGGCTTTAAAAGAATGGCTGAAATGCGTGCATATTCTGCGGCAGGTGGTCAGTAAGTTGCTGACTATGGGTTCTTTTTTCAGAAAGTCTTGAACTAGAATGTTAATGCAGTGCGCCAAACACGGGACCCTGAAATACTTACCAAGCGTCATGGCCTTAAGTATATTACTGCCATTATCCGTGGCAACAAAACCAATGTGAAGCCCTCTGGGGCGCAGCCATTCAAAGACCTTGTTGTTAAACTCTTCCAAAATGTTTTCAGCAGTATGAGATTTCTCCATGGCGAACATGGCTATAGTTGCATGTTTCCGAGAAGCATTAAAAATTGCAGCTGTGTCAACAGCACCTACTTCAGATAGCTTGTCTCTAACCCCCACAAAGGAGACCCAGTGTGCAGTGATGCACATGTAATCAGTGGCTTGGCAACTGGTCCACATGTCTGTTGTCAGGTGGATTTTGTGAACAGCACTCTGCTGCAAAGCTTGTCCAACCAATTCAAGCACATCGTGATGTAGTGCTGGAACAGCAACTCGGGCAAAATAGGAACGGCTGGGAACCTTCCATTTAGGGCAGATGGCTGACACAAATTCAAGGAAACCCACCCCTTCCACAAATGAAAAAGGGAGAAGGTCCAGCGCTAACATTTTAGCCAGCTTCGCATTGTACAACCGTGCCGTTGGGTGGTTGCGTTGGTACTGCCCCTCCGACCAAAGCATGCTGTCAATGGTAGGCTGGAATATTTTCCTTACTGCTGCACCTTTCTTCTTGAACCCAGCTAGGCTCAACGACGCTGCACTTTTGCTCATTGCAGTGCCCGGTTGCCTTGCTGTCTCATGTTGACTCTTACTACTGTGCCACTGAGATGTTGCTGAGGATGTGGGCGTTACCAGTACACTGCTGGGGGTAGGGCTATAAATGTCTCCCTCTTGTTGACCTTCCTCCGCGATCATATCTTCCCCTACTTCTTCATCCCCAACAACAGCAATGGGTCCAGTTTTACTTTTTGTAAGTTAAGTAGGTGAGCCTCCCACCTGATAGTGTGGTGTTTTTTGAGATGACTTGTTTGTCCTCCGGTACCATAGTTTGTACCAAGCTTACCCCGCCTAACAGCCTGCCGACAAATTGAGCATATAGCAATGTTCTCCTCCTTACTGCTAACCGAAAAGAAGTCCCAAACTGGGGAGGAGAACTTTCTGGCACTGCTGGAGGTGCCACTTTCAATACCAGATGAAATGGAGGGTGTGCATGGAATTTGACTCTGTGCACTTACATTACCACCACCTACTGAGGTGGTGGTTGAGCTTGATGTAGGTCCATGCCGGGCCTTTGCAAAGGCAAATATGGAAGCTGGAGGTCGTGTTGGCGTTACCTGTGTTGGTGGTATCCGTGCTACATCCCTCGCAGCGATTTGGGATAGTCTAATAATGTTGGTCTCCATCTCCGCAGGCCCAGGAGTGATGTTCGTGATGACTGGCTCTTCATCATCATCACCCCCTCGTCTACATCTACCTCCATAACTGTAAGGCTTTCGGGAACCTTCCTTTTCACTAGCCTTGTCTTGTGGTGTGCATCACTCTCAGGCTGAGCTGGTGGCTTCCAAGTGGCATCTAGATCATCAGAAGCGGGGCTTGAAGAAGAAGTTGATGTACTAAGCCTCCTTTTCCTTGCTGGGGGTATGGAAGACACTGGATCTTCTGGAACAGTGGCTTGCTCCTCTTCGTCTGCAAAAAGCTCGATTTCCTGAACTGCCCCTACTTCAGGTGGAACAGCTACTATTGTGGGCTGTGGTTCCGGCTGCAGCTGTGGTTCCGGCTGTGGTTGCGGTTCCGGCTGCGGCTGGGGTTGCGGCTGCGGTTCCGGCTGTGGTTGCGGCTGGGGTTGCGGCTGTGGTTCCGGCTGTGGTTGCAGTTCCAGCTGCGGTTCGGGTTGCGGCTGGGGTTGCCCACTTATCTCCTGAGTTTGCGCCTGCGAGTGCGTGGATTGGGTACTACTTTGCGATAATGACATTTCAACATCACTGGTCGTTAGTAGACTGGCTACCTCTGCCACAGTCATGGGCTTGGGCCTAGGTTGCTGGGGTGGGGCCACTGATGCAGAGGTGCTGCTCCCAGCTTGGTCCCCGCTGGACACCGCTGCTGCAGGCGTAAGTTTTTTTTACCAAAAACACATCGGCCGGCACCCCAGTCTTGGCAAGTGCCACTTCCTTCTTCTCTCCCTTCTTCTCACTGGCAACTTTCTTGCTACTGGAGGACCTTGTACCTTTCTTTGGGGCCATCTTCTTCAGATGTCAGCAGGACGCAGGTGCACAAGTTGCAGAGATGTCTGTGGTCACACGTGGACGTGACGCGCAGCAGGACTTCAGCCTGGCAGTACAACGGGTGATGATGATGATGACACCTCCTCCTCTGTCTTTTTGTGCACCTAAAAGCAAAGAAGCCAGGAGAAGAACATCAGTGAAATGTTGCATTTGTTGTTGTGGTTCAATTACTAGTAGTACAAACAAACAAATAAAAGATATAAATTAGTGTAGCCATTTGTGAGACTGTCAACAAGGGCTTTCATGGTATACTGTGTACACTGTCAGGACAACCAAAATACAAATGTAATAGAAGTGGACCCTGTTTGGCATTAAATTATTTGCTCATCACATCATTCAGGGAGCTGCAGCTGGCAAAGGGGATGGATGCAAGCAGTAAGCCAAGAGGAAAACCATGCAGGCCTAAATGGCAAAAGCAGCACACTTATAACTCCCACCAGAAATGGCCACCAGCCACATGGACACTCACAAATCACAAGCCACAAGCATGAGGCCTGGAAAACAATGTACTGAAACAGGCCTACGATAGCCAGGCAAAGGCTGCATGGTAAACCACACTGCTTTGCCTGTAATGCAATAAAATGCAAAAACGAAAATACACAGGGCTAAACAAGGCCTGCAACACACCACACACAACTAAGGCATGTAACACACCCTCAAAAACTGAAATACACCCCAAAAATAAATCCACATTTTGCAATTCAATCCAATGCCATCCATGTGCCCTAAATGATGTTTATATTCAACAAAACACACAGAAACAGTTGTTTCATGTACCCCTGACTACCTCTGGGCCCACTGGATGAAAGGCCTGTTGGCAGACTAGGCTACAAGCTTGCAGGCCTATGGCAAAAGCACACTACCTGGCTTCAAAATGGCCGCCAGCCTCATGGCCAGGCCCACAACAACAAGAAACTGAAGACAGACAATGCAGGCCTATGGCAAAAGCACACTGCCTGGCTTCAAAATGGCCGCCAGCCTCATGGCCAGGCCCACAACAAGAAACTGAAGACAGACAATGCAGGCCTATGGCAAAAAGCACACTGCCTGGCTTCAAAATGGCCGCCAGCCTCATGGCCAGGCCCACAACAACAAGAAACTGAAGACAGACAATGCAGGCCTATGGCAAAAGCACACTGCCTGGCTTCAAAATGGCCGCCAGCCTCATGGCCAGACCCACAACAACAAGAAACTGAAAACAGACAATGCAGGCCTATGGAAAAAAGCACACTACCTGGCTTCAAAATGGCCGCCAGCCTCATGGCCAGGCCCACAACAACAAGAAACTGAAGACAGACAATGCAGGCCTATGGCAAAAGCACACTGCCTGGCTTCAAAATGGCCACCAGCCTCATGGCCAGGCCCACAACAACAAGAAGCCTAGGTCACAAAGGAAACACATGCAGGCCTATATGGCAAAAAAGCAGCACACTTATAACTCCCACCAGAAATGGCTACCAGCCACATGGACACTCACAAATCAGAAGCAACAAGCAGGAGGCCTGGAAAACAATGTACTGAAAACAGACCTATAATAGCCAGGCAAAGGCTGCATGGTAAACAACACTGCTTTGCCTGTAATGCAATAAAATGCAAAAACGAAAATCCACAGGGCTAAACAAGGCCTGCAGCACACCACACACAACTAAGGCATGTATTTAGCACACAGCCCAAAAACTGAAATACACCCAAAAATACACATTTTGCAATTCAATCCAACGCCATCCATGCCCCTAAATGATGTTTGAAATTAAAAAATACATCACACAGCAAAGGAACAGTTGTTTCATCATGTTTCATCATGCACCCACCCATGACTAGCTCTGGGCCTACTGGCTACAGTGGCTACCCACCACTATATTTATTTTTAAAAATGATGAAAATTAAAAAATTGTAATTGCAGCAACTGCAATGACCCAATCAAACAACACCAACTTACTTGTAAAATCTCAAATCCAAAAATCCTCAAATCCAATGATAATGATGCAGCAGACACAAAGAGTGATCCTTCCAGCTCAAATCCAAGTGAAAAATGAACAAGAGATGGAGAAAGCACTGGGAGGAGCCTGCTGGAAAGGAACAGGAAGTAGTAGACTCTGTGGCACTTCCTCCCTCTCCCCCGCCCAAAAAATGAAAAAAAGGACACCCAAATATCAATCTGAGGTTTTTTTTCCATGGAAATCATCAGTTTATAGAAGGTTTTATGCTGCTCGCGATATTATTCTTCTCCAGATTGAAAATTTTGCGTGTTCGGGATCGCAGGTTTACAAAGATTCCGCCGGAAATCCGATGGCTCGCCCGAATGACGTGTTGGCGACCGCAATCTCTCTCGTGGTGCACGATGGCGCGACGAATGACGTGTTCGCGATCGCACACTCTCGCGTTGTCCGATGGCGCGGCGAATGACGTGTTCGCGATCGCAAACTCTCGCAGGATCGCGCGGCCGGCTACCGAAATCTCGTGGCGCACGCGAACGAATAGGAAAACCCGTCGGCGAACGCAGGAATCCCGGTAAGTCATAATCGCGCGCGCTAGAATGCATTTTTAAAGCGCGAACAAGAAAATAATTCCGCTTCGCCGCGGATCGCGGAATTGTTGGCAATTCCGCGTTCTCCGCGGAACGCGAAATTGTCCAATTTCCGCAAATTCCGCGAGCAGAGCGGAATTCAATGCCCAGGCCTAGTCTAAACCCCCATCATCACAGTGACCAAAATGTAAGTGTGGGGTCCATAGCTGAAGCACATTTTGAACATTGTGGCAATGGGGTCTAAACCCCCATCATCACAGTGACCAAAAGGTAAGTGTTGACAAAGAAAGAGGTGCAACTGCCAAACTGCATGGATGAATCCTGGTCACAGAACAAAAAACACATCAGTGGCAAAGTAGTGTATGTGTCCCATTGCAACATAAATTGGGTGAGCCAAATACTGCAGTGCAAATAAGACATACCTTTGGCCATGTGCAGACAAACAACACCCATGGGGGCTGACACCGTCAACATTCATCAATGACACAATGACAGAAGTGACCATCAGAATGCAGACCCACATATTTGCACCAATGGGCACACAAATGCAGATACCCTGTGGAGACTGCAGATGTGAGGTGAACAGATACCATACCATGGCAGCAATGGGACACACAAACCATGATCATTGTGCTGACCTATGACCTAGGAGTCCCAGGGACAGCAGGGGAAACCCACCAAACTACATACAGCCAATGGCACACCCAAGATATGCCAATGCAGTGGTGCAGATGCACAAACACAAACAGGCAGACCCACACTGCACAACATACACAACAGGTGAGGGGGGGGTGCCAGTGCAGAAACACATCACACATGGCCACTCAACAAGACTCCTGAATGTCTGACACACTGCACACTACGCTGTACATGGACATGACGGCAATACCACACCAACCAATGGGATCCCAGCCACAGTTACACACCAATGAAGAAGCCAAGGTCACCCACAAAGAACACACATAGACAACAACCAACATTGCAGCCCGGACCCTGAGGAGTGCCAGCAGTCACACACACAACGTGTCACAATCACTGAAAGATAACACAAACTGGAAATCACATGACAGGGGCAAACAACAAGTGCCAAGGGGAAACCTGACTGTGACCCATCTGCGTCTGCACACAAACTCAGCCCTGACAGCAAACACACCTATGGGTGACACCCTGATGACCAGTAATGTGCCATGCACCCACATCAGAGAGAACCCAGGGAGAAGACTTTGGGGGAACATAGGTCAACTCAGCTAGCATCACAAATAGGTACAACACTAGGGATCACAGCATGCACAGCTAAACGGAAGTGAACACACAGACATGCACATACAACACACACCTTGGGCGCAGGCAATGTCACAGGAGTACACACTGCCATGAGGGGACTCCACTCCTGTGTGAGGAAAGCTGTGCCATATGTTGCCTCAGTAGGGCCCCATCATGTCAGCTGAGCACTTGGTCACACAATCAACAATTAGCACCAAATGAGGGCTCCCGTAACATCAGCCTGGTCATGGAAGTGCCAACGGAATCATCAGCACTGATCCAACACACTTGTATAGCAATGTTGCACTGACAACACAGATGAGTCCTTCCCCATTGATGCCCAAACCTGCATGTCCACTGGAGATGGCCACACGGTCAGGGAAGTAGACAAATTGAACAATGGCAGGCACAACAGATGTGCAGGGGTGGAAGCCACAGATGTGAAATAGCTAATCCAAGTAGGAAATCCCATTGCCAAATACTGAACACATGACACCCTCAGATGCTGCTATGGATGACATGGATACACCACAGGATAGGACACATTCCCCTGGACCACATGGGTTCCTGCACAGTAACACTTCATTATCATGAGACCAAATATCACCATCACTGCAGCAAGGGCATGGTTAGCATCATCAACAACATGTACATCAGAAGCATAAGCACTAGAGAACAGAAAGTTGCTTTATTCAGCATATGTGTGGAATGAAAACAAAGTCCAGAAAAAACACAAAGGCCAATGGCCAGTCCATTGTAAAAGTCCAAACAGGGTGACAGTGGCAGATGTCACCCTACGCATGCCTGCACAAAACCAGGGACAATCCACTAGGAGGGGCAACCGGGGGTAGGCCAGGCACCGCAGGGACAGGATCAGGGCTCACCAGGAGGAAGCAGGGAAGGGGTGGTGGGTGCTGGAGAGCCACTGACAACTGCAGTGGAGGTGTCTGACATGGTGTGTGCCGGCACAACTGGGGGCATGACTCAGATGTTGTGGGTGCCGGCACGACTGCAGTGGACCCTGCAGATGGAGTGGACAGGTCCGCCACTGCAGTGCCCAAGTCAGACAGGGTGGTAGTGGACTCCACTGCAGTGCCTACCACCAGGGGAGGAGAATGGGGAACAGGCAAGGTGGGCTGGACAGAGGGGGAGGACACCCTCACCACATCAGTGGCACAGACAAGCGCAGCGGGGGTGTGGTGCCGGGAGAGCAAGTGGCACGGGGAGAAGGCCGGATCCTCTTGGGGATGGTATATCTGTGGGTGGGGGAACCTGGGGCAGGGTGTGGTGGGGGCACCTGTGGAGTGGGGGCCTGAGGGATGGAGGAAGGAGACCTGGTGCCTGAGCTGCAGGGCGGCGGCGGGGTCTTGCTCTTACGACTCCGGGGGACTTGCGGGTGGGGGCCTCAGTCTGTCTGCACCTGGGGGAGGGTGTCTGGGGGCGAGGGGCACTCTGCTCCGTGTGGTGGGGCTTCCACTTCCCCCTGGATGCTGGAGCAGCTGGATCGGAGGGGAAGAGGCCGAGGTCACTGAGGAAGAGGCGCTGGGTCTTTGGGGTTGCAGGTGAGGCAAGGGAGGGTGTTTTGGAGGGAGAGGCAACTGAGGACTGCGCAGTGCTCGTGGATGCGTTCCAGGGATGCGTTTGTGTTCCAGGGCCCCATCCCCTGTGAGTCTGGTTTCAGTCCCCTGACTGTGCGTGCGTGTGCGTTTTGTTTGTGGCGTGTGTGTCTGTGTGCTGGATGTGTGTGTGCTGGTGTGTGCCTGTGCCGGTGTGTGTGTGCTTGGGACGGGTAAGGTGCTGGGGAGTGTGGATGGAGCAGAGGCAGGAGGGGTGAGGGACTGTCTGAGGAGGGACACTGCTGCCGTCAGGGAGGAGTCCATGGACCTATTGCCCCTCTGTAGGTCAGACATGCCCGATGAGATGCCCTCCATGAACGACACCAGCTGAGTCAACAGAGCGGTGTGAGCATGGAGGACACTCAGCATGGCTGTCTGCCCTACATGGAGCTGGCGAAGGAGGTACACAGACTCCTCACTCAGGGCAGCAGGGGACACAGGGGGTGCGGTGCCTGGCCCAAAGGAGACACACTCCCGAACATGGGAGCCTCCACGGACCTGGGGAATGGGAGCCGATGGGAGGGCGGTGGTGGTGCTGGTGGTGGCGGGGACAGCAACACTAGCTGGGGTGTGGTGGCTGCTGACACCCGCCTCCATAAGGGAGTCATCCTCCGAGTTGCTCTGGTCCTCAGCTGAGGTGGATGGTGCTGAGGACTCCTCGGTGTGGCTCCCCTCGCCCTCCGTGCCACTGGGTCCCTCCGACCACTCCTCGGCTGCTGACCCAGTCTGGCTCTCCGGCTCCTCCTGGTCCGTGGAGCTGTCCCCTTCCGTGGCTGTGGATGTATCTGCAAACAATGGGGAAACAGACAGACATCAGTCACCTGCACCAAACGCACACACCACTGTGAGCACAGCACATTACAGAGCAAGCCCTGGCATCATTAGTTGAACATTGCTAAAAGTGCCCTAACTGAACAGGAGAAGCCAATTGTCAGTCTGATGCCAACCATGGCACTCACATCCCACATGGCCTTGCACCCATCTGTCTGGTGTCTGTTGGATTGCAACACCCCAGTGTGGACACATGCACCAAGTACACAGTAGTTGGACAGTGCAGAGGACACGGTGTGGCATGTGGACATGCACACATCACAGCTCTTGCCACTGAGTCAGTACAGGTTTCCGGATGAAAGGGATGCCCAGAGTCAAATAGGAAATGCATGTGATGCATACCAGCGACAGACACCATGATGCACCCATGTCCTGATAGCCATCGCCACAATGGTGTGCATGTAGCACATGTCACTCCCTGCAGGATCACCAATAAGTAGACACATGCCATGGCGGAGGCATGACTGCTAAGTCATACATCACTGTCTCAGTGATGTATGACTTAGCAGCCAGACAACAACACTCTGCACTGTGTCACAATAGTACGTCATGGGGAATGCAAGTCCTGGAGCTGCACAAGTGCA
The DNA here is from genome assembly GCA_963921515.1 of Calotriton arnoldi. Taxonomy (NCBI): domain Eukaryota; kingdom Metazoa; phylum Chordata; class Amphibia; order Caudata; family Salamandridae; genus Calotriton; species Calotriton arnoldi. The sequence goes on from CAWUFW010001911.1 coordinate 1,276,498, forward strand.
CATGTACATCCCCCACACAACACATCATCTTAACCCTCATCTGTCCAGGTCATACCTATTGGACATATGGGAGACCTGTGACACTACCCTCTGAACCTGAGCCCCTCACAATCTGCTGTGAATGGGGAACAGCTGCCTGAACTTCACATTCGCATACCCCAGTCTGCACGGGCAGCTGATCAAACACCTATGTGACACACAAGTATCGTCTCCTATGGTCACATCTCCAGGGGCATGCTGAGCCCCTACCAAGAAACACCCCAGCAGTCCTGGCAACTAATCCACAGCACACTGACACAGAGGCAGACACCTGAGGGGTCAAATCACTGCACACAATGTGTCAGCTGATACACGGGAGTGGGAGTACAGAGTGCATTGCATGGCCTGGAGTAGGCATGACTGTCCTGCCCCACATGAATGAGGGATGAGCCCTGGACAGTGGATAGCTGGCTATGTATGTGTGACACACGTATTCTGCACACTCCTGGGGCCCAAACATTGTTCCCACCCGCTGCATGGGCGTGTGCCACATACCCCAGGCACATGTGGTGGCTCAGCTCAGCAAGTGGACCGCATATCAAAGCAACACGCAGATTACATGTCCGAACACAGGCGTAGTGTGAACAATGGACCCACCCATGATGCCCACAACAGTTAGGGAAACAGATGCTGTCCCCCACCTTTAGTGAAGCAAACTGCAAGGACACAGTCCCAAGTGACACAATTCCCTGAATGTAAGGGCCACACCTGGGTATCAGATGAGCAGTGGGCAGTGCACAATAGAGGGACATGGCTCCTGGACAACATGACTGCTGCACTGTGGCAGTTGAACCAGGCCAGAGGAGGGCACACAGCATGTAATACAGAGTTCACAGTGCAGTCTTTGACTCACCCCCTCCTTGCTGCTGTCTGGCCTTCAGCTGCCCATCCAGGTCTGGAAACACCACCGCCAGGATCTGGAGCATGTGGGGGTCAGGGTCCGTGTTCCGCCCCTCCTGCGAGGAGGCGACAGCTTCAGCTGGACCCATGCAATCCTCCGGGTCCAGCCCCGAAGGTCCTGCCACCTCTTCTGGCAGTTGCGGATCCGGCGCTTGTAGACCCCCACGGACCGGACAGCCCGGACGATGTCCTTCCAGATCTCCTGCTTCCGATGGGCATTAACCTGTCAGGATGACAAAGTGAAAAGGCCATTACTACACATGCAACATATCCGTGCATGACACAGTTGTATATACATGTCTCAATCACAGGGGCACATGATGTACACAGGCAGTGCAAAGCTGCCCATGGACAGTTTGCCAGACGTCACTACATGGTATCATTGCATGGGAAGTAAAACCTTGTTCAAATGCACTGTCACTGCACCATACCTGTCCAGTGCATGTCACTACACACTATGGGGGTGACAACTACTCAGTGAGCCTGCTAGCCAGTGGCGTGCAGACTTTCAGCCTTGCTAGTCAGACAATATGCACATTCAGAAAGGCAGTGCACAGAACACTCACCTGCTCCCCTGGTGTCCCATACAGCTTGCTGTACTGTGGAAGTAGGCTGTCCAGCAGGGCCTGGTTCTCCTCAAGGCTGAAGGCTGGGGCTCTCTCCACAGTACGTGCCATTGCAGGGTCCAGAGGGGCAGAGACAGCAGCAGTGCAGTGGCAGATTTCGTCCTGGAGCATGTAGTGCAGGCAAGTGAGCTCTCAGGGGAACAGCCAGCAATATATATGTGCTGGAGAGGCAGATACTGTCCCTTGTGTCCAAAGTGATAGGTCCAAGTCGTTTGCATCTTCTGAATTTGGCCAATCCATGGAATAGCAGCACCAAAACACGCCCACAGCATCCTTCAAATCTTCAACTTCATGACATACATGATTTTGCAACATTGTTGTGGGTGACCAACTGAATTTCCAGCAACCGACTCGTTCGAAATTCGAAAACGCGTCCGTTGCCAGGCAAGGCCATTGTCAATGGGTGCGCACCGATCGGTCCATTGCAGTTCAACGCGTACAGGGGTACAACGCGTGCACCGCACACATTGAATGCAATGGGCCGGCCGAGGCACCGATCGGTCCATTGCGGTACAACGCGTACAGGGTACAACGCGTGCACCGCACACATTGAATGCAATGGGCCGGCCGGGGCACCGATCGGTCCATTGCGGTACAACGCGTACAGGGGTACAACGCGTACCCGCACACATTGAATGCAATGGGCGGCCGGGGCACCGATCGGTCCATTGCGGTACAACGCGTACAGGGGTACAACGCGCACCCGCACACATTTAATGCAATGGGCCGGCCGGGGCACCGATCGGTCCATTGCGGTACAATGCGTACAGGGGTACAACGCGTACCCGCACACATTGAATGCAATGGGCCGGCCGGGGCACCGATCGGTCCATTGCAGTACTACGCGTACAGGGGTACAACGCGTACCCGCGACACATTGAATGCAATGGGCCGGCCGGGGCACCGATCGGTCCATTGCAGTACAACGCGTACAGGGTACAACGCTGCACTCGCACACATTGAATGCAATGGGTCGGCCGGGGCACCGATCGGTCCATTGCGGTACAACGCGTACAGGGGTACAACGCGTACCCGCACACATTGAATGCAATGGGCCGGCCGGGGCACCGATCGGTCCATTGCGGTACAACGCGTACAGGGGTACAACGCATACCCGCACACATTGAATGCAATGGGCCGGCCGGGGCACCGATCGGTCCATTGCAGTACAACTCGTACAGGGTACAACGCGTACCCGCACACATTGAATGCAATGGGCCGGCCGGGGGCACCGATCGGTCCATTGCGGAACAACGCGTACAGGGGTACAACGCGTACCCGCACACATTGAATGCAATTGGCCGGCCGGGGGCACCGATCGGTCCATTGCGGTACAACGCATCACTGTACATGTGACTGGCATATGTCAGCATGCCTGTCTCAGATGGACATATGCCAGCCACAGATAGCTCCCAGGGAGTGAGGGGCACACCTACATCACGACAGCCTGTCCAAACTTTATCATAAGGCATGTAAGGCTGCATTTCCTATTGTGTGTATGTTGGTGTACATGTTGTCCTGTGGGTGTCACCTGTGGGCAGCCACCCCCAGGCTGTGCACGTGTTCATGGGGACATGATCCTGGGTGTTATGTGTACATGACCACTTTGATGTGCAACTGTTCATATCTGTGCATGTGCCATGGTCACATTTCACGGTGGTGTATGTGTATGTCATGTCACATACCCCGTGAGTCCCATGTGGGACGGTTTGTTTGAGCCAGGGTGTCCCGGTGGCACAATAGTGATGGTCCTCCACAGTCTTTGTGCATGTAGTGTTTACAATGTCTCTGATTTCATGTGCACAATGGGAGACAGTCTCCACATCCACGTTGTGTGTGCATGGACTTTGATGTTGTGCGTGTGTGTGTCACAGACGTCCATGTCTGTCCTGCCGTGGCAAGTGGGACCACTACCTGTGGGGGTCATGGTTGTTTTGCTGTGGTGTATACATGATACTCCATGTAATGCCAGTGTCCATGTGGCAATACAGGGTCCCTGGGAATGTACCTGTCATTGAGCTGTGGTGCCTGGGGCACATCTGTCCTCACATGTCACTGTGGGGGTTGATTGTGACACAGCAGCAGGAGATGGGAACTGTGACACGGCCTCATGATATCCAATGGGCCAACCTGGGACTAATTGATGCCACTTGTTGGACCGTGTTGACAGATGTTGGCCATGTATGTACCATACATGTCCTTACGGAACTGCACACTTCATGTAGTTGTGCCTCATGATGATGTATGTTGGGATATTGAGTGTGTTCAATGCCGCATATGTGGGCTGACTGACAACCTTGCTTACTTCTCCTCTGCACTGCAGGGCTCCTGCTGTCCATCGACCATTCCCAGACCTGGCAACGATGGTGGAACGGGACAGCATCCGACGGTACCGCTTCACCAGGCAGCTGATTGAGGATTTGGCAGTGCAGTTGTCCCCACATTTGCAGCCTGGCCGGCCGTATCCTACAGCGCTGACCCCCAAGGTGAAGGTGATGGCAGCCCTACACTTCTTTGCCACCGGTACCTTCCAACATACTGTGGCGACTGCTGGTGGGATGTCACAGACCATGTTGAGCCGTGTGCTCCGTGATTTTTTGGCGGCAATGTTGCTATTCCTGAACTGGTACATCTATTTCCCTAGACTGCGACGACTCACTGACGTGAAGAGTGACTTTTATGCCCTGGGGAGGATGCCGCATGTCATTGGCTCCATTGATGGGACACATGTGGCTTTGGTACCACCACAGGCCCAGGAGCAGGCCTACAGGAACCGCAAGCACTACCACTCGGTCAATGCACTGGTGGTGTGTCTTGCAGACATGACCATCACACACGTGTGTGCCCGTTTCCCTGGTTCAGCACACGATGCCTTTGTGATGAGGAGTAGTCGCATCCCCAGGATGATGGCACAGATGCAGAACCAGCGTGCCTGGCTTGTCGGTGTGTACTGACTTTGTGCCATTGTGTGTGATCTGATCTGTAGTATTCCACCCATTTTTCCAAGTCAGCTAATGTGCACTTGTCTGTCCGTAGGTGACTCGGGATACCCCAACATGCCGTGGTTGCTGACACCCCTCAGGAACCCTGTGACACCTGCCCAGATGCGCTACAATGAGGCACATGGTCGGACCAGGAGAGTGATTGAGCGGACATTTGGTCTCCTGAAGAGCCGCTTCCGCTGCCTGGACAAGACCGGAGGGTCCCTCCCATATGCCCCTGCGAAAGTGTGCAAGATTATCATCGTCTGCTGCATGCTCCACAACCTGGCAGTGCGGAAGGAGTTGCCTCTCATCCAGGATGACAATGACCAACATCCGCCACCTGTGGAGGATCCTGGCCTGGACCACGATGCCAGTGACGATGATGATGATGAGGGTGATGTCCGCACTCAGCTCATCACCAACTTCTTTAGCTGAATGTGAGTATCCTGAGGTGTCATGTCAATGATGTGAGTTGGCATGATATGTGTAGGTGGTGCTCTGGTGCTGTTGGAGTGTGTCCATGGGCAACTTGACTGGTTGTGTGTTGCGATGTGTGCTTACAGGTGGGCTGTACTCCCCAACAGTGTTGGCATGCTAACTTGGTTCTGGGTGGGTATCTTGTAACATGTATTGTGCATGAGTTTTGCTGTTCTGTCCTGTACTCCATTGCTTTTGACTGTGTGTCATTTCTGTCCTTCACAGGGTACTTTCAGATTCATTTGGTCAACTGTGTCCACCGACGACGTGATTGCACTTCCAGGCTGGTAGCTGTTGTGTCCCTACAGGTGATGTGCACCACACCCATGGACTTCCTTCCGTCTACAGTTGTTGACTGTGTGCCCGCTGCCAGGTGGGATTACCTTGCATCTGTAGTGGTTACGACATGTTGCAACTGTGTAATAAACCTGTGCTTCACTTTGTGATGTGCGTTGTCTGTGGTCACACATTTGACTGCCATTTGCTTACTGCACCTGTGGGCTACTTGACTACAACTGGGAATGGGTGTGGTGTCTGTGCATTGCACCGTCTTCCCTGGCAACATCAGTGTAGGCAATGAGTCAGATGTCCTAGGTGTGTATGTGTTGTGTAGCCCTGGTGGTGTGTCTCCCTCATATGTGTCACGTTGCCTTTACTCACATGCCTGTGTTGTACTTGCTGTTGCAGTTCGCATACACAGTGTAATTTTGCAGTTCATCATCCCCATAACAGCACCCACGTTGGAATCACAACAGAGGCAAGTATGGTGTATTAGTGTGTTTATTGTGATACATTTGTGTGAATAGTGCATAGGATGGGTAGTGCTGTACATAAATCTTGCAATCAGAAGTTCCTAGGTGAATTGAAAGTCCTGGTAGACAGAATCCCCAGTATCGGGGCCACAGTTGTATGACACATTGGTCCAACTTGTACTCCCCATGCAATGTGTGGGAGTAGTGTTGCCGTCAACAGGGTGAACAGTCTGTGCACAAAGGTGAACATCCAGAACAGGTTCAGGCTTCCTGGGAGTTGCGCTTGGCCATTGGCCTCTCACTTGCCCCTCTTCGGACGACCCCTCTTCTTGGGGAGGGGCCCTCAAGTACAGGCTGCTGCGGTGCAGGGGACTCTCCGCCAGAGTCATCCTCCCTCCCTGTGGCAGTTGCAGTTTGGGCAGCACCAGATGTTGTTGGCACACAGGGAGGTGTGGACTCGTTGCTGTTCATCTGGCGGAGGCATTGTAAAATGTCCCTGTGCACCGCCGTCATCTCATGCAGTGCATCCCACTTGGACTCCATGCGGGACATGTGTGAGTCCACGCGGGACATGTGTGACTCCAAGTGGGACATGTGAGAGTCCAAGCGGGCATGATGGGCAGCCTGCTGCTGTTTCATGTCTCTGAGGAGCCCCACTACCTGGCTGAGGTCTCCGGTGCTGGACTGGTACGCATCAGCTATGCGTACCAGTTGTGGGTCATCATGCACACCAGCAACCTCTGCAAGCAGCGACCTCTGTCTCCCACCCCTCCCACCACCCCTGCTGACATGTGCAGTGCGTACAGTGGCACGTACAGATGACCCTGGTCCACCTTGGAGGTTGGTGGTGGTGGTGGTGTCCATGGCCCCAGGTTGGTCCAGGGTCCCTGTGCTGGTGTTGCTCCTTGTTCTGTCCATGTCGGCAGGGATGGTATTTGTGTTGACAGTCGTTGGAGGGGTGGGTGCAGGGGGTGCAGCTGGTGGTCCTGCTGGTGCTGCAGCTGGTGGTCCTGCTGGTGCTGCATGTAGACTTGCACCGGATGTGCCAGGTTGGTCTTCTTCGTCCGAGGAGGGCAGAGGCTGTACGACACCAGTGAGCTCCGCATCCTCTTGAGCCTGGGACTGGGACTCCTCAGCGTCTGCTGCTGTGTCACCATCATCACCTGTTTTTGGGAGACACACACAATGTATGTTATGTTTCTGCAGGCATCAATGGTTGACACACATGACAGTTGTGACTGTGCCTCTGGGTGCGGGCCTGTACATTGCATTGTCCTAAGTCGTCACAGTCAGGGGTTGATATTGGTGTGGCACATTGTCCTGCATTATTTGGGCATTTCTATGTATTTGTTGGGGTGTGAACATGGTCTGCATTGGTTGTGTTTGGTTGACAGCCGGCCCTCCTTCCCACCCACCCAGCCAGTCAGTTATCCCACCATGGACTGTGCTTGCATTGCAGGGAGTGGAAGTTGTCTCTCAGGATGTCAGTCAGTGGTGTCCTGCTGTTTGTTGGTGCACAGTTGCCAGCAGGGCCTTGTGCTCCCCACAGCAGTAGCCAGTGTCAGCCATCTTGTGAGTCCTTCTCCACTCCCTGTGATGTGAGCATGGTTCAGGGTGGTGTTGATGGGACAGTTGTGGGGGTGACCAATATCAGTGACTGCCACTCCCATCATGCTATTGCCTCCACCCCACTTGCCAGCATTCCCATACTTACTTGCTTTTGTGGGGAGATCAGTGTGTGTGGGTGTGAGGGCAATGGCAAGATGGCTGACAGTGGTGTCCTGCTGTTGGTTGGTGTGCAGTTCCCAGCAGGGCCTTGTGCTCCCCACAGCAGTAGCCAGTGTCAGCCATCTTGTGAGTCCTTATCCACTCCCTGTGATGTGAGCATGGTTCAGGGTGGTGTTGATGGGACAGTTGTGGGGGTGACCAATATCAGTGACTGCCACTCCCATCATGCTATTGCCTCCACCCCACTTGCCAGCATTCCCATACTTACTTGCTTTTGTGGGGAGTTCAGTGTGTGTGGGTGTGAGGGCAATGGCAAGATGGCTGACAGTGTGTCCTGCTGTTGGTTGGTGTGCAGTTCCCAGCAGGGCCTTGTGCTCCCCACAGCAGTAGCCAGTGTCAGCCATCTTGTGAGTCCTTATCCACTCCCTGTGATGTGAGCATGGTTCAGGGTGGTGTTGATGGGACAGTTGTGGGGGTGACCAATATCAGTGACTGCCACTCCCATCATGCTATTGCCTCCACCCCACTTGCCAGCATTCCCATACTTACTTGCTTTTGTGGGGAGTTCAGTGTGTGTGGGTGTGAGGGCAATGGCAAGATGGCTGACAGTGGTGTCCTGCTGTTGGTTGGTGTGCAGTTCCCAGCAGGGCCTTGTGCTCCCCACAGCAGTAGCCAGTGTCAGCCATCTTGTGAGTCCTTATCCACTCCCTGTGATGTGAGCATGGTTCAGGGTGGTGTTGATGGGACAGTTGTGGGGGTGACCAATATCAGTGACTGCCACTCCCATCATGCTATTGCCTCCACCCCACTTGCCAGCATTCCCATACTTACTTGCTTTTGTGGGGAGTTCAGTGTGTGTGGGTGTGAGGGCAATGGCAAGATGGCTGACAGTGGTGTCCTGCTGTTGGTTGGTGTGCAGTTCCCAGCAGGGCCTTGTGCTCCCCACAGCAGTAGCCAGTGTCAGCCATCTTGTGAGTCCTTCTCCACTCCCTGTGATGTGAGCCTGGTTCAGGGTGGTGTTGATGGGCCAGTTGTGAGGCTGAGCAATGTCTGTGACTACCACTCCCATCATGCTGTTGCCTCCACCCCCTTCCCAGCATGCCCATGCTTCCTTCCTTTTGACTCTGCTTCCCTGTGGGGTGGGCTGGCTGTGCTGACAGGATGGCTGGGAGTGTTGTCCTGGCAGTTGTTTGCTACAAGTCCCAAGAGTGTCCCTGTGCTTCACACAACATAACCCAGGGTGGTGGTTCTTTGTGGGATCTTGAGTTAGGATGGGAGGCATTGCATTCTACCAGGTGGGTTCTGTGGAGTTTGTGTTGAGGGGGTGTGAGGGGAGGTGCTTGTGACTATGGTCAGTGCTGCAAGTCCTCCTTCCCACCCAGCCAGCCAGATATCCCACCATGGAACGTGCTTGCATTGCAGGGAGTGGAAGTTGTCTCTCAGGATGTCAGTCAGTGGTGTCCTGCTGTTTGTTGGTGCACAGTTGCCAGCAGGGCCTTGTGCTCCCCACAGCAGTAGCCAGTGTCAGCCATCTTGTGTGTCCTTGTCCACTCCCTGTGATGTGAGCCTGGTTCAGGGTGGTGTTGATGGGCCAGTTGTGAGGCTGAGCAATGTCTGTGACTACCACTCCCATCATGCTATTGCCTCCACCCTCCTTCCCAGCATGCCCATGCTTCCTTCCTTTTGACTCTGCTTCCCTGTGGGGTGGGCTGGCTGTGCTGACAGGATGGCTGGGAGTGTTGTCCTGGCAGTTGTTTGGCTACAAGTCCCAAGAGTGTCCCTGTGCTTCACACAACATAACCCAGGGTGGTGGTTCTTTGTGGGATCTTGAGTTAGGATGGGCGGCATTGCATTCTACCAGGTCGGTTCTGTGGAGTTTGTGTTGAGGGAGGGGGTGTGAGGGGAGGTGCTTGTGACTATGGTCAGTGCTGCAAGTCCTCCTTCTCACCCAGCCAGCCAGATATCCCACCATGGAACGTGCTTGCATTGCAGGGAGTGGAAGTTGTCTCTCAGGATGTCAGTCAGTGGTGTCCTGCTGTTTGTTGGTGCACAGTTGCCAGCAGGGCCTTGTGCTCCCCACAGCACTAGCCAGTGTCAGCCATCTTGTGTGTCCTTGTCCACTCCCTGTGATGTGAGCCTGGTTCAGGGTGGTGTTGATGGGCCAGTTGTGAGGCTGAGCAATGTCTGTGACTACCACTCCCATCATGCTATTGCCTCCACCCCCTTCCCAGCATGCCCATGCTTCCTTCCTTTTGACTCTGCTTCCCTGTGGGGTGGGCTGGCTGTGCTGACAGGATGGCTGGGAGTGTTGTCCTGGCAGTTATTTGGCTACAAGTCCCAAGAGTGTCCCTGTGCTTCACACAACATAACCCAGGGTGGTGGTTCTTTGTGGGATCTTGAGTTAGGATGGGAGGCATTGCATTCTACCAGGTGGGTTCTGTGGAGTTTGTGTTGAGGGGGGGGTGTGAGGGGAGGTGCTTGTGACTATGGTCAGTGCTGCAAGTCCTCCTTCCCACCCAGCCAGCCAGATATCCCACCATGGAACGTGCTTGCATTGCAGGGAGTGGAAGTTGTCTCTCAGGATGTCAGTCAGTGGTGTCCTGCTGTTTGTTGGTGCACAGTTGCCAGCAGGGCCTTGTGCTCCCCACAGCAGTTGCCAGTGTCAGCCATCTTGTGAGTCCTTCTCCACTCCATGTGATGTGCGCATGGTTCATGGTGGTGTAGATGGGAGAGTTGTGGGGGGGGGCAATATGTGTGACTACGACTCCCATGATGCTATTGGCTACACTGACTTTCCCAGCATACACAGAATTCCTTTCTTTCAGTGGTCTTCACTGTGTGTTGGTGTTGTAGTGGTGGCTACATGTCTGGATGTGTTTGTTAGTTCTATTTGTGCCACTGCCTAGCTGTAGTTGTAGTTGTGTTTGTACATGTGATGACACGGTTAAATGTAACTTTGAGATGGCATGTGTTGTTTTTATCTGACTGACATACACATTTTGGGATGATTCTGTTCTGGTTGCTGTGTAATTGCTATGAGTGCATGGTTTGACTCTCTCCTTGACAGTGATGTGTGTGTGTATTGTGGCAGAATATTGTGTACATTTGTTGTGTACTCACCAGGCTCTGGGATGTTCTCTAGTCCATATACGCTCACTGGCGGAAGGATGGCCCGCACCTTCTCCTCCCAGGGCCTGAGGTATACTGGCTTGGCAGGAGGGCCACTGCCGGTGTATTGGCTCAGGAGGTAGTCTTTCTTGAGCAGCTCCCGGACCCTCCTGCGCACGTCATACCACCTGTTCTGGATGTCGGTCTTTGTGCGCAGACATGGTGATTGTGCGTTCACCCTGTTGATGATCCTCTCCCACATCTTTGTTTTCTGGGAGATGGGGGTCTGTTGGACCAGTGCGCCAAACAGCTGTGGCTCTACCCTGAGGATCTCATCTACGAGGACTTCCAATTCACAATCTAGGAACTTGTGATTCTTCTTGGGGGGCATGGTGATGGGTGGTGATGGTGAGTGATGTGTGTGTTGGTGTGCAGGTGAGGGTGTGTGAGTGTGTGTTTTGCTGGGTGTATGTGAGGTAGGTATTTGTTGGTGTGCTGATGGTGTGTGGCTTGTGTGGGGGATGAGCTGTGGGTGTGTGGTTGCTGTCTCTTGGGTGCTGGCAGTGGAATGGGATTTGCAAAGGATCATGGTTGTGATTTGTGTCCTTTATATGGGTGGAGTTGTGGGTGTGTCTTTGTTCTCTGTCCCCACCCCCCCCAGTATTTATTGGCTTTGTAATTGCTTGTTTGGCCTTTTTTTGTGTGATTTTTCCTTTGTACTGTCTGTGCATGTTGGAAACGTTCTTGTGACCGAGTCGGACCCTGCATTTGTCTCGTACGGTGTTATCCGTTTTGTTCACGCTGTGTTTGTGCAGTTTTCTATGCTGCGTACGCGTCGGTCGCGGTGTTGTGTGTTGCTTCGGCTCGGTTTTGTATGCATGTCGGTCGTACGGCTTGTCCTCCGTCCGACTCGCTCGTGGTTTTCGCGCCTTGCATCGTACTTTGCGGTTTGGAGTTCGCGTGTACGTTTCGGTCGGATTTGTTCCGGGTGCGTGTCGGTCGGTTGAATTTGCGTGTTTTTCCGACCGGATTGCTGTTTTCCGTGCGGCTCGGTCGTTCGACTTGGGTTCGGTACGTGTCGGTCGGATTTTGCACGCCTTGCATCGTACTTGGCGTGTCGGGCGCCACAGGTACGTGTCGGTCGGTATAATTTCCGGCTCTGAGTCGGTCGGTGCTTTTTCCGGCCCGAATCGGAATCGACCCCACAGTCTCTTGGGGATTGCACGGCTCAATTGGCAGAGCCTTTGGTTTTGGCTCTTGAATTTGCTGATCCAGATGTTCCTACACTGGTAGTGTGCGATTCGTTTTTACTGTGTACAATCCTTCAATGAAAATGTGTTCTTCTAGACACAAAATGATTTCCGTGATTCTAAAGGCAGAGCAATAAAGCATAAAACTCTTTGGGTCCGAGTGGCTGCTCTTAAGCAACGTTTAGAGCAGAATAGCCCCGCACACTAATAGATACATATATAAATCATTATTAAACCATATTCATAAGTTTACATTCAGTGATTGTTTTCCCAAAAGAAAAAGTCAGCAAGGTCTTCAGTTAGTAAAATTCATTCTTTATTCATTTTCTTAAAATTTCGAAACCGCCAACGCGTTTCGTCCTCAATCGGACTTCTTCAGGGCTTAAGATGTGAGAGGAAATTCATTCATAGATTTACGATCAAAGTATGTAAAAAAATTTTTTTTAAATTTGCAGACCATGTATATTCAAGTCTGGGTATTATATCAATCAAAATGGTTCATGATTTTAAAACGATGTATCAGCAAGTGTAGCTCTAGTCTCCATACCGTCATCTGGTCCGAAAAAGATCTTAAGCAACGTTTGCCGCTCACACATGTTATTCATACATTAGCACATCAGCGTGTGGGAGCGCACTCTGTTGGTAACTCATTGGTTGATGAGGCAGCCAAATCTGCAGTAGCCACTTGTTGAGTAGCAGAAGTCACTAGGTCTATGACTAAAATTGATGATGATATTCTGGCAGCTATTGGTGCGACGAAGGAGGGAACAGAGTTTCCCCAAGGTTTCCCTTCACATTATAAATACCACTTGTCATCTGATCAAATTCCATTTGTGACTATTCCATCTGTTGGGGATCGTCTGATTCCCAACGAGGACCGCAGACTTTCTTTGATCATAGCCCCACATGAGGGCATTGCTTCAGCACATGCCCGAGTGACAGCGACTATTTCCCTTTTACAGCAACGTTTTTGGTGGCGTGGTTTGTACCAACAGGCACGTAAATATGTTCTTTTTCTGTGAAATTTGTCAACAGATTAAGCCTTCAACTGTTTCACGTCCACCGCACACTCAGCTATACATTTTGAATCAACCGTTTGGTTGTATTTATCTTGATCACTGGGGTTCTTTGACATCTGATAATGCTTGTAAGTATATCTTGGTTGCAGTGGATTCGTGCACTAAATTCCTTTGGGTTTGGCCACAATGTAGAGCTGACGCTCGAACTGTTATAAAAGGTTTGCGTGTCTTTGCAGGGACATTTGCCTGTGGCACCTTCCATTCTGACCAAGGTCCTGCTTTTGCATCTAAGACTTACCGGGATGCGATGAAGTCTTTGGGGGTGCAGGTGCAATTCTCATCTCCATATTGGCCTCAGGGCAATTCTGTTGTGGAGTGATGAACCGTGACTTAAAGCAGTCGTTAACAGCAAGAGTATTAGATACTGGTCGGGGCTGGTTGACTCATCTGTTTGGAGTTCAACGTGCAGTTAATGATCTCCCTAGAAGATCTCAGGGTGGGCGGACTCCATACGAAATGCTCTTTGGCATTAAAATGTTTGTGCCAGACCTTGATGGTCAAGACATTGGGGTCGATTCCGATGTCGACCGGAAGCGCACCTAACAGTATTCGTCCGGAAAAAATACCAGCCGAACGCGTGTTTTCCGACCGACTCGAACACTCTACCGAACGAACAAGTACGATGCGCATAACAGCCCAGATTCCGAGCGAGCCGTACTTACCCATTCCAGCTCCTGTACCCCGCCCGAGCCAGATCCGTAAACGCCGAATCGAGTCGCACGGAACCAAATACACAGCACCTTCCGGCCGGACTAGTACGATGCGTCTTCCGTACGCGCCGAACTCGTCGCTACGTCCGGCACGTTTGAGCATCCGGGCGAGCCGTACATAAGCTCCGTTTCGCGCCACAAGACGATCCACGGCTACGAGACGAACAAGCCTGCTACGAGTACGACTCGAAGACACGAGAAACCCGAACGAGACGATCCAAGCATGAATCCCATTGCGCAGGTCCTACCTATACTCTACATCTATTACTGGGACCGGCACGGATGCGTACGGCGCAGACGGTAAGTCAAACACCAACAATACAAACAAACCACACGTACACGAAATATGTCAAACACACATAGGGATGCACAAATAACGTACACCAGCAACAGCAGAACCATAGGGGTGGGATGGCCAACACCAATGCCATACACACCCATAGGGGGCTGGATGCCTGCCACTACTACCACCCCTACCCAGGGGTTCCTGGATGCCTGCCACTACTACCACCCCTACCCAGGGGGCCTGGATGCCTGTCACTACTACCATCCCCACTCATGGGGGCTGGATGCCTACCACTACTACCATCCCCACTCATGGGGGGCTGGATGCCTACCACTACTACCATCCCCACTCATGGGGGCTGGATGCCTACCACTACTACCATACCCACCCTTAGGGGGATGGATGCCTGCCACTACTACCACCCCTACCCAGGGGGGCCTGGATGCCTGTCACTACCACCACCCTTACTCAGGAGGGCCTGGATGCCTGTCACTACCACCACCCCTACTCAGGGGGGGCTGGATGCCTGTCACTACCACCACCCCTACCCAGGGGGGCCTGGATGCCTACCTCTACTACCATCCCCACTCATGGGGGGCTGGATGCCTACCACTACTACCATCCCCACTCCTGGGGGGCTGGATGCCTGTCACTACTACCATCCCCACTCATGGGGTGCTGGATGCCTACCACTACTACCATCCCCACTCATGGGGGGCTGGATGCCTGCCACTACTACCATACCCACCCTAAGGGGGATGGATGCCTGCCACTACCACCCCCCCTACTCAGGGGGGCCTGGATGCCTGTCACTACCACCACCCCTACTCAGGGGGGGGCTGGATGCCTATCACTACCACCACCCCTACCCAGGGGGGCCTGGAAGCTTACCACTACTACCATCCCCACTCATGGGGGGCTGAATGCCTGCCACTAATACCACCCCTACCCAGGGGGCCTGGATGCCTGTCACTACTACCATCCCCACTCATGGGGGCTGGATGCCTACCACTACTACCATCCCCACTCATGGGGGCTGGATGCCTACCACTACTACCATCCCCACCCTTAGGGGATGGATGCCTGCCACTACTACCATACCCACCCTAAGGGGGATGGATGCCTGCCACTACCACTCCCCCTACCCAGGGGGGCCTGGATGCCTGCCACTACTACCATACCCACCCTTAGGGGGATGAATGCCTGCCACTACTACCATCCCCACCCTTAGGGGGCTGGATGCCTACCACTACTACCATCCCCACTCATGGGGGGCTGGATGCCTGCCACAACTACCACCCCTACCCAGGGGGGCCTGGATGCCTGTCACTACTACCATCCCCACTCATGGGGGGCTGGATGCCTACCACTACTACCATCCCCACTCATGGGGGGCTGGATGCCTACCACTACTACCATCCCCACCCTTAGGGGGATGGATGCCTGTCACTACTACCATCCCCACTCTTAGGGGGATGGATGCCTGTCACTACTACCATACCCACCCTAAGGGGGATGGATGCCTGCCACTACCACCACCCCTACCCAGCGGGGCCTGGATGCCTGCCACTACTACCATACCCACCCTTAGGGGATGGATGCCTGCCACTACTACCACCCCTACCCAGGGGGCCTGGATGCCTGTCACTACTACCATCCCCACTCATGGGGGCTGGATGCCTACCACTACTACCATCCCCACTCATGGGGGCTGGATGCCTACCACTACTACCACCCCTACCCAGGGGGGCCTGGATGCCTGTCACTACTACCATCCCCACCCTTAGGGGGATGGATGCCTGCCACTACTACCATACCCACCCTAAGGGGGATGGATGCCTACCACTACCACCACCCCTATCCAGGGGGGGCTGGATGCATGCCACTACTACCATACCCACCCTTAGGGGGATGGATGCCTACCACTACTACCATCACCACTCTTGGGGGGCTGGATGCCTGTCACTACAACCACCCCTACTCATAGGACGGATAATGCATGACACAACTAGCATACTCCCACATAAGGACTGTCTGTAAATTACATCCCAGCCTCCAACACCATGACAATAGTGTGTGGTCTGTGTCAAATGCATACAACACTGAACATGACATTGAACATACAATGTGACCCCCTAACACATGTGTCACACATAATTGTGTGTGTGGCCTACACAATGCAAGCAGACCATGACCACTGTGGCAATGTGGCCCAAAGCCCCATCACCACAGTGCCCATAAGGTAAGTGTGTGCTCCATAGCTGAAGCACATTTTGAACAGTGTGGCAATGGGGCCCAAAGCCCCATCACCACAGTGCCCAAAGGGAAGTGTGTGCTCCATAGCTGAAGCACATTTTGAACAGTGTGGCAATGGGGCCCAAAGCCCCATCACCACAGTGCCCAAAAGGGAAGTGTGTGCTCCATAGCTGAAGCACATTTTGAACAGTGTGGCAATGGGGCCCAAAGCCCCATCACCACAGTGCCCAAAAGGGAAGTGTAGTCCTGTTGAAAGCTGCAAAAACATAACTGCAGGGATTATTCCTGGCCACACAACACCAAACACTACAGTGGCATTGTAGTGTTTGTGTCCCATAGCAACATAGATTGTGTGAGGCAAGCAGTGCACTGCCAATGACACATCGTTCTGGCCATGTGCACACAAACATCAGCCATGGGGGCCCACATTGTCTACATTCACAAATAACACAATGACAGAAGTGAGCATCATAATGCAGACCCACATATCAGCACCAATGGACACACAAATGTAGATATCCCGTGGAGACTGTAGATGTCAGGTGAACAAATACCATACCATGGCAGCAATGGGACATACTAACCATGATCAATGTGCTGACTGATGATCTAGCAGTCCCAGGGCCAGCAGGGGAAAGCCAACAAACAACATACAGCCAATGGCAAACTAAAGATATGCCAATGCAGTGGTGCAAAAGCGCAAACACAAACAGGCAGGCTCACACTGCATATCATACACAACAGGTGAGGGGGGTTGTGTGCCAGTGTCCCCAGGCAAACACACAACCCATGAGGAGGCCAGATTCACTGATACACAGATGTCAACACAGTCACAAACAAAAGTAACTCATGGATTGGATTCCCCTATGTGGGCAAACAGGCATTGTGAGATGAGAGGGAGCCCAAATTACACATGTCACACAAGCTTGTAGGAACAGCAACACACACAGCAAGAGACCGAACCACCACAGCACTCCCCCAGGGACCCCACATTGTGGTGACACTAGCCTGCATGACAATCACACTGTGATGACAAAGGTAGATGTCATCCACACTGTGAACCACAGCCATGTGTCCTGAGCAACAAACTACCATCACACCTATACAAGCAAAAAGCACTCAGCACGGCCTGCCAGCCAAGGAAAATATGGAGGTAGTGCCCCAGCCGTGCAACAACTCACATTTGCACACACTCAACGCCACACACCTTGAACTCCACCAATGTGCAGCGTTGAAGCTCACATGGACTGCTGACATTGCACATGCACCCATGACAATCCCAGGGGTGGTGGGGGGAAATAAGGTGCAGAAACCCATCACACATGGCCAGTCAACAATACTTGTGAATGTCTGACACACTGCACAGTATGCCGTACATGGGCATGATGTGAAATCCACCCCAAACAATGGGATCCTGGCCATAGTCACACACCAATGAAGAAGCCAAGCTGACCCACAAAGGACACACATAGACAACTTCCAACATTGCAGCTCTGACCCTGAGGAGTGGCAGCAGTCACACACACACCGTGTCACAATCACTGAAAGCATACACAAACAGAAAATCACATTACTCGTGTAACCAACAAGTGCCAAGAGGAATCCTGACTGTGTCCCATCTGCGTTTGCCCACATCCCCAGCCCTGACAACAAAGACAACTAGGGATGACAACCTCATGAACATTAGTTTGCCATGCACCCACATCCCGGAGTAACCAGGTCCAAGATACTGGATGAACACAGAACAACTCAGCAAGCATCACAAACAGGAACATCCGTAGGGACACAGCCTGTGTAGGAAAAGGAGAAGGGAACACGCACAGACATGCCTATACAACACACAACATGGGCACAGCCTATATCACGGAATCACGCACTGCCATGAGGGCACTCCACTCCTGTGGATGGTCAGCTGTGCCAAACCTTGTCTGTGCATGACTCAAACATGTCAGCAGAACACTCGGTCAGTGAGTCAACAACTACAACACACTGAAGGCTCTGCTCATATCAGCCTGGGCACGGGAGTGTCACGTCAGTCATCTGCATACACCCAAGACACGTGTCAAGCAACTTGCACTGTGTACACAGATGAGTCCTCCAAATTTGATGTGCTAAACTGCATGTCCATTGGAGACAGGCACACAGGCAGGGTACTAGGAACATTGGACAGTGGTAAGCCCACCAGATGTGCATCAGTGTAGGACAAAGATGGTAATCTACAAATGCTAAACGTACATCCCTGTGTCAAATGCTGAACATTACACCCTCAGACTGCAGCAAAGGATGCTATAGATCCAGACTAGATTAGGACACATATCCCATGGACCACATGGAGCCCATCACAGCAAAACTTCATTTACCTGATCTGAACACTATTACAACAGCAAATGCATGATTCTACACATCTACATCATGTACCTCCAAAGATTAACCACAAGTAAACAAAAATAGGCTTTATTCAGCAAATGTGCAACTCAAATCAAAAGTCCAAAATAAACTAAGGCCAATGGCCAGTCCAAATATACAGTCCCAACAGGGTGATGTGTGACAACTTGTCAACAATTGCTTGCCTGCACAGGTACGGACAGGGGACATCCCCCTTGGAGGGGCATACGAGGGGCAGGCCAGGCACCGCAGGGACAGGATCAGGGGATGCCAGAAGGAGGCAGTGAAGGGGAGGTGGGTGCAGGAGTGTCACCAGCAACTGCAGTGGAGGTGTCTGACTCAGGGGGGGCTGGCACCACCGCAGGGCTCAAGTCAGATGGAGTTGGTGCTGCAACCACTGCAGTGGGCTGGTCAGATGGAGTGGACTGGGTCCCCAATGCAGTGCCTGAGTCAGACGGGGTGGTTGTGGACTCCACCGCAGTGCATGACTTCAAGGTAGTGGAAGGGGGGGCAGAAGAGCTGGGCAGGACAGAGGGGGGGACACGGTCTCCATACCAGTGGCACAAACAGGCAGAGCGTCTGGTTTGGGGGTGGAAGAGCAAGTGGCAGGGGGGGAGGGCCTAATCAGTTTGGGGATGCGGTATCGGTGTGTGGGGGAACCTGGGGCAGGGTGTGGCGGTGGAACCTGTGGAGTGGTGGCCTGGGGGATGGAGGTGAGAGACTGGGTGGTTGACTTGCAGGGCGGTGGTGGGGTCTTGCTCTTCCAGGACCGGGGGGACTTGTGGGTGGGGGGCTCACTCTGCCTGCGCCTGGGGGAGGGTGTCCGGGGGCGAGGGGCACTCCCCTCTGTGTGGGTGGACTTCCTCTTCCCCCGGTATGCTGGATCAGCAGGATTGGAGGGGAAGAGGCCGAGGTCACACAGGAAGATCTGCTGTGTAGGTGTGTTAGCAGGCGAGGCAAGGGAAGGGGTCTTGGAGGGAGAGGATTTGGAGGACTGCGGAGTTAATGTGGATGCCTGTGTGTGTGTGTGTGTTCCCCGTCCCCTGTGTCTGTGGTATCAGTACCCTGAGGATGCGTGTGTGCACGTCTTGCCTTTCTCTTGGGTGTGTCTGTGCTGCTCGTGTCTGTGTGTTTGGGTGACTGTGCAGGTGTGCATGTGCTTTGGACAGGTAGGGGGGCAGGAAGTGTGGATGGGGCAGAGGTGGGAGGGGTGAGGGACTGTTGGAGGAGGGACACTGCTGCCGTCAGGGAGGAGTCCATGGACCTATTGCTCCTCTGTAGGGCAGACATACCCGTCGAGATGCCCTCCATGAACGACACCAGCTGTGTCAACAGAGTGGTGTGTGCATGGAGGACACTCAGCATTGCTGTCTGCCCTACATGGAGCTGCCGAAGGAGGTACACAGACTCCTCACTCAGGGCAGCAGGGGACACAGGGGCAGGGGCTGCGGTGCCTGGCACAAAGGAGACATGCTCCCGAGTACGGGAGCCTCCACGGACCTCAGGAATGGGAGCCAATGGGAGGGCGGTGGTGGTGGTGGTGGTGGCGGGGCCAGACAGACTAGCTGGCCTTTGGTGGCTGCTGAGACCCGCCTCCACAAGGGAGTCATCCTCCGAGCTGCTGTGGTCCTCAGCTGAGGTGGATGGTGCTGAGGACTCCTCGGTGTGGCTCCCCTTGCCCTCCGTGCCACTGGGTCCCTCTGACCACTCGTCCGATGCTGACCCAGTCTGGCTCCGCTGCTCCTCCTGGTCCATGGAGCTGTCCCCTCCTGTGGCCGTGGATGTATCTGCAAACAATTAGGGAAACAGACAAACATCAGTCATCTGCACTGACCGCACACACCACAGTAAGTACAGCACATTACAGAGCAAGCCCTGGCATCCTTAGTTGAACATTGCCTAAAGTCCTCACACAGATTCGGGGAAGCCAATTGTCAGTCTGATGGTCAACCATGGGACTCACACCCCTCCTGCCCTTGCACCCATCTGTCCGGTGCCTGTCTGATGGTAAGACCCCAGTGTGGACACATGCACCACCTACACAGTTGTTGGACATTGCAGGGAACACGGTGAAGTATGTGAACATGCACACATCACATCTCCTGCCACTGAGTCAGTGCAGGTGTCCGGATAAAGGGATGGCCAGAGTCTAAATAGAAATGCATGTGATGCATACCAGCACCAGACACCATGATGCACCCATGTCCGGATAGTCAATGCCACAATGGGGTGCATGTTGCACATGTCACTCCCCTGCAGGATCAGTCTCAGGAAGTTGAATGCCATGACACAGGAATGCGTGCAAAGTCATACATTACTGTCTCAAGTCACATGGCCATGGCAGCCAGCCAACAACAGTCTGCACTGTGTCACAATCCGAGGGCATGGGGAATGCAAGTTATGTGACTGAGAAGTGCACATGTCCATCCCCCAAATACCACATCATCTGTACTACTATTTGTCCACGTCATACCAACTGGACATATGGGGGACATGAAACACAACTCTCTGAACATGAGCACCTCACAGTGTGCTGTGAATGACAATACAGCTGACTGAAAGTCACAGTCGCAAACACCTGTGTGCACAGTCAAGTGATCAGACACCTATCAGTCACAGAAGTATCGTCTATCATGGTCACATCTCAGATGGCATGCTGAGCCCTAACCGATAAACATACCAGTAGTCCTGACAACGAAGACACAGCACAATGAGACAGAGGCAGACACCTGAGGGTACATTACACTGATCACAACATGCCAGATGATACACGGGAGTGGGAGTACAGAGTGCATTGCATGCCCTGGAGTAGGCATGACTGTCCAGCTCCACCTGTAAGAGGGATGAGTCCTGGACAGTAGGCAAGTGGCTAAGCATGTGTGACACACTGGATACACATACTCCTGAGGCCCAAACATTGTTCCCACCAGCAGCATGGGTGTGTGCCAAATTCCCCAGGGACATGTGGTGAGTCAGAGCAGCAAGCGGACCACATATCAAAGTTACACCCAGATTACATGTCAGAACTTAGGCATTGTGTAAGCAATTGACCCACCCATGAATCGCACAACATAGTCACGGGAACAAATGCTGTCCCCCAGCTTGAGCAAAGCTAAATGCAATGACACAGTCCCCAAATGACACAATTTCCTGACTATAAGGGCCACACATATGCGTATCAGAGGAGAAGTGGGCATGTCTCAAATGAGGGACATGGGTCCTGGACCACATGACTGATGTACTGTGGAAGTTTAACCAGGCCAGAGGAGGGCACATAGCATGTCAGACAAAGTGCACAGTGCAGTCATGGACTCACCCCCTCCTTGCTGCTGTCTGTCCTTCAGCTGCCCATCCAGGTCAGGGAAGACCACCGCCAGGATCCGGAGCATGTGGGGGTCAGGGTCCGGTGTCCGCCCCTCCTGCGAGGAGGAGACAGCTTCAGCTGGACCCTTGCGATCCTCCGGGTCCAGCCACGAAGGTCCTGCCACCTCTTCTGGCAGTTGCGGATCCTGCGCCTGTAGACCCCCACGGATCTTACTTTCCGGGCGATGGTCAGCCAGATTTCCTGCTTCTGGTGGGCATCAACCTGTGAGGATGACAAAGTGAAAAGGCCATTACTACACATGCAACATATACGTGCATCACACAGTTGGATATACATGTCTCAATCACAGGGGCATATGATGTACACAGGCTGTGCAACAATGGCTATGAACAGTTTGCCAGCAGTCACTACATGGTATCATTGCATGGGAAGTAAACCTAGTTGGAATGCACTGTTACTGCACTGTACCAGTTCAGTGCATGTGACTACACACTTTGGGGTGTGACAACTACTCAGTGGGCATGCTAGCCAGTGGTGTGCACACTGAAAGCCCTGCTAGTCAGACAACATGCACAATTAGTGAGGCAGTGGACAGCACACTCACCTGCTCCCCTGGTTTCCCCTACAGCTTGCTGTACTGTGGAAGGAGGCTGTCCAGCAGGGCCTTGTGCTCCCCACAGCTTTGGCCAGTGTCAGACATCTTTGAAGTGGCTTTTGACTCCCTGTGAGGTGTGCATGCTTCAGTGCTAACTTGCTGGGCCATGTGGGTGTGAGATGTTGATCTGTGACTACCACTACCATCATGCTATTGCCTACACCCCCTTCCCAGCATGCCCATCCTTCCTTCCTTTTGAGTGGACTTCAGTGTGTGTGAGTGTGACAGCAATGGCAAGATGGCTGACAGTGTGGTCCTGTTGTTTGTTGGTGCCCAGTTCCCAGCAGGGCCTTGTGCTTCCCACAGCAGTAGCCAGTGTCAGCCATCTTGTCAGTTGTTTTCCACTCCCTGTGATGTGAGCATGGTTCAGAGTGGTGTTGATGGGCCAATTGTGGGTGTGACCAATATCTGTGCCTACAACTCCCATCCTGCTATTGCCTACACCCCCCTTCCCAGCATGCCCATCCTTCCTTCCTTTCTAGTGGACTTCAGTGTGTGTGAGTGTGACAGCAATGGCAAGATGGCTGACAGTGTGGTCCTGTTGTTTGTTGGTGCCCAGTTCCCAGCAGGGCCTTGTGCTCCCCACAGCTGTGGCCAGTGTCAGACATCTTTGAAGTGGCTTTTGACTCCCTGTGAGGTGTGTATGCTTCAGTGCTAACTTGCTGGGCCATGTGGGTGTGAGATGTTGATCTGTGACTACCACTCCCATCATGCTATTGCCTACACCCCCCTTCCCATTATGCCAATCCTTCCTTCCTTTTGAGTGGACTTCAGTGTGTGTGAGTGTGACAGCAATGGCAAGATGGCTGACAGTGTGGTCCTGTTGTTTGTTGGTGCCCAGTTCCCAGCAGGGCCTTGTGCTCCCCACAGCTGTGGCCAGTGTCAGACATCTTTGAAGTAGCTTTTGACTCCCTGTGAGGTGTGCATGCTTCAGTGCTAACTTGCTGGGCCATGTGGGTGTGAGATGTTGATCTGTGACTACCACTCCCATCATGCTATTGCCTACACCCCCTTCCCAGCATGCCCATCCTTCCTTCCTTTTGAGTGGACTTCAGTGTGTGTGAGTGTGACAGCAATGGCAAGATGGCTGACAGTGTGGTCCTGTTGTTTGTTGGTGCCCAGTTCCCAGCAGGGCCTTGTGCTCCCCACAGCAGTAGCCAGTGTCAGCCATCTTGTCAGTTGTTTTCCACTCCCTGTGATGTGAGCATGGTTCAGAGTGGTGTTGATGGGCCAATTGTGGTTGTGACCAATATCTGTGACTACCACTCCCATCATGCGATTGGCTACACTGACTTGACCAGCATACACAGAATTCCTTCCTTTCAGGGAGCTTCCCTGTGAGGTGGTGTTCTAGTGGTGGGTAAATATCTGGGAGTATTTGTTGGTTCTATTTATGCCACTGCCTTGCTGTATTTGTTGTTAGGTTTGTAGATGTCATGACACAGTTACATATCACTATAAGATGGCAGGTATTGTGTTTGTCTGACTAGCATTCACATCTTGGGATGGATATCTTTTGGTTGCTGTGTATTTGCTAAGTGTGCATGGTTTGCCTATCCCCTTGACTGTGATGTGTGTGTGTTGTCACACCATATTGTGTACATTAGTTGTGTACTCACCAGGCTCTGGGATGTCTGTTAGTCCGTATACGCTCACTGGTGGTAGGATGGCCCGCACCTTCTCCTCCCAGGGCCTGAGGTATACTGGTTTTGCAGGAGGGCCACTGCCGGTGTGCTGGCTGAGGAGGTAGTCCTTTTTGAGTAGGTCCCTGACCCTCCTGCGCACATCATACCACCTGTTCTGGATGTCTTCCTTTGTGCGCAAACATGGTGATTGTGCGTTGACCCTGTCGACAATCCTCGCCCACATCTTGGTTTTCTTCGACATGGGGGTCTGTTGTACCAATGTACCAAACAACTGTGGCTCTAACCTGAGGATCTCGTCTACCAGGACTTCCAATTCACAATCTAGGAACTTATGGTTCTTCTTTGGGGGCATGGTGATGGGTGGTGGTGGTGATTGATGTGTGTGTGTGTGCAAGTGCGGGGGTGTGAGTGTAGGTTTAGCTGGGTGTGTGTGAGGGTGCTATTTGTAGGTGTGGTAATGGTGTGTGGCTTGTGTGATGTATGAGCTGTGAGTGTGTCTGTGGTTGCTGTGTGATGGTGTTCTGTCTGGCAGGTCAGTGGAATTTGCAAGGGATCATGGTAGGGATTTGTGGCCTTTATGTAGGTGGAGTTGGAGGTGTGTCCTTGTTCCATTTTATTTTCCTCCCTGTATTTATTGGCTTAGTGGTTGCTTGTTTGGCCCTTTTTTTTCTAATTTTTCCTTGGTGTTTTTGGTGCATGTAGGAGTCGTTCTTGTGTCCGAGTAGGACGCTGCAGTTGTCTGGTGCGATCTTGTCCGACTCGTTCCCGCTGTGTGTCAGCTAGGTTTCATATGCGGCGTCCAAATCGGAATCGGCCCCATTGTGGTGGCTGCCGCAGCGTTTGACGTAGATAACCATTGTGCTATGTTACAGGATCTGCAAAAGGCTCGTGATTCACAAGCGAGAGCCCATTTGCCCCCTTCCACTGATGCAGCTGTGCTGATTCCGGTTTCTGGCTGGCTTCCTAAAGTTGGAGATCTGGTCCGCGAGAAGGTGGAGAACAAGAAAGAATTTGGTCCATCATACCGTGCACCGGTCAGAGTACTTTGTTTAAATGGGACCCGTACAGTGATTCTGCCTCAGCTATAGGGTCGTAAGGAGAATCGTTACATTTCAATCGAGCATGTCAAGCTACACCATATGGCCGATACTAAATAGTATGCCTGCAAGCGTTCCATGCCGGGATTTTTCACTGAATCCATTGGCTTCTGTTTCCTCGACGTCTCCCCAACAAATGGAGGGGGAGATGGAATCATCAATTGATTTGTTGCCCGTTTTACCTTCTACATCTACGTCTCTGGATAATGAGTGTGCTTCTCCTCCAGTTGAGGTTATAATTGATATTCCTGAAAGTACAATTCATTCACCTTCCAATGAAGAACAGCCACTGTTGCTTCAGCTGGGGTCCAGTGGTTAATATATGGACCATAATAGCTTTCCGTCTGATACATCTTCGTTGTCATAGTCTGTGGCAGAGCCCCCTACACGTACCAGTCTTTTCATCTCCTGGTTCAAAAAGACTTACCTAGTCCCGCCCTGGACATATGTCTGGATGGTGCTGATGATGGTGTTCTTATTCATGTGGGTTGGGTTCCTGACTGTGTTTTTCCTGATGATTAATGGCCATTACTTACCTGAATGCTCTGCTGTGAACTTGGTGAACGGAGTTCTGGCCCCACACACTTTGTCTCATAAAATGAAAAGAGATCAGGCCCTAGTTAATATTTCAGCCTTCCCAATTGTTGATGGCATTGTTTGGGATAAAGTACCATTCGATATCCATGGCCAGACCAACACTTTGAACATCCCATACGTATTCCGCGTTTCTTTAGGAGATGTGGTTTTGCCCAGAATACACTCTGATGACTGGGATGTTAACGCCGTTTATTAATTGTTTTCAGATTTAAATTATTATACTGCTTTTGGCACTGAAGATTTGTGTTTGAATTCGGAAAATTACGCTGATTTATTCTGTTACCAGCATTATGGCCATGATTTTTTACACAAAACCAATACTCAGAGACCATATTTTAATTATACCCAGTGGGAACATTGCCCCACCCCGTTACACGGGAGCTCAAAGACCCAACAAAGCAAATGTATGTATTTTACTGGTTACAATCTTTCTGACCCTGTATCCAAATTTTATAATTTGAAGATGCCCGCCCAAACCAAATTTATGTTGACCCATACTAAATTAGTTTACTCCTTGTCCTTCATAACTGATTTGTCTGTGAAAGGTTATCATTACTGGAAGGACTCGTTTGATTTAAAATCCATTTGGGGTACCAAGGATTGGCACATGCAGGGTACTGAATCATTGCATCGTGCATGTCTGATTCCATCTCAGCTCATATTTTTAAATGAGACGGTGCAGCAAACTACTTGTTTTGGATTAGCCACGGAAAAAAAATCTAAATACTCCCTCCATTCCGTTAGTACCATGTGATTACCTAAATGCGTCCGCACTGTTTTTACCATTTAATTTGACTGATAAACAGGAATTGATGTCTATGAAAGTCACGACATACACAATGTTACATATTGAACAACTAGAACAGTTACCATTTTCTGTGGCAGAAACTAATTCAGCTGTGTGGTTAATACATGGGGTTATTTCACTGCCTATCTCTCTCTTTCAGTTTATGGCCTGCATGAAACATTATCCAGTTGGTAGATATGAGCCCCTTGGCAGTAGCTATATTCATGAGTTATGGTCTCTGCCTTTCGCCTTTCGATGCCAATGAGCAGATAAGGAGGTTTTCCTTACAGGGGAGGATTGTGATTCTAAAGTAGGACACTCCCTGGTCTGCAAGCAAGTAAACCTTCACGGTGCCTGCAGCTTTTCAGCCCTTAATCTGGCTTGTTTTTTAAAGGGTACACCCGTCCCAGCTATTATTCCCGCACTAACGTTGCTTTCTAGCGGAAGTTATCTTCTTCTAAATAACCACAACTGCTGCAGCTTCCGGGCAGGCATCCCGTATATAGTAACTGTTTCACAACATGTTACATGTTGCAGCAATGTCCAGTTTCCACCTCCGCATGGGATTGTAGATAGTTCGCTTTGGCCTTCCATTCCAACTTTGAAAACAGATTTCAATAAGCTAAGCAGACTCAAAGCGCTATTGTTTCAACAAGAAATGGCTTGTTATGACACATGGCAAACACATACCAACTGCACAATTGAAGAATTAACTGTCATGTTTCAAGAATGGCACACTTAACTCTTCCAATATTGACCCCTTGGGATGGTTATTGTGGCCCACAAGCTCAAATGCATGTCAATTATGCTTTTTGAATACCACAAAAGGGTTTACACAGAGTAGACCTGTTCCTAGTTTTCCACATGCACATAAGGGTACCACATATTCTGTAGGCAAATTATGTCAACAGTGGTTGGAACATTCCACATTGTCATCTG
The DNA here is from genome assembly GCA_963921515.1 of Calotriton arnoldi. NCBI lineage: Eukaryota > Metazoa > Chordata > Amphibia > Caudata > Salamandridae > Calotriton > Calotriton arnoldi. Next base: position 1,304,124 of record CAWUFW010001911.1, read on the forward strand.
TGAAATAGCATCTTTACCTTTTACAAGGTGACATCGATCTTGCAGATTTTCTTTTGGGTCCAAAGTCCCCTCGAACAAAACGTTTTGTTTATGCGGCATTTAATGAAATTTGGAAGCTATCGCAGATGGAAGCTGCCGTGCGTCTGCGCCAAATTGACCAAGGTAATTTGGATAAGGTTCTGGCAGTAGTCAATAACTGTATTAATACACTGTCTTCTCGTATATATACTTTGGACAATATTGTATCATCAGTCATTGACATTGTTCAAAATGAAGTGTCTGTTTTGTACCATGTTCAAAATCAGTTATGTTCTGTAATGCAATTTGGTTGGATCTTGCAAACACTTAAAAGTGGAAAAGTACCATGTGATTACCTAAATGCTTCTGCACTGTTTTTACCATTTAATTTGACTGATAAACAGGAATTGATGTCTATGAAAGTCACAACATACACAATGTTACATATTGAACAACTAGAACAGTTACCATTTTCTGCGGCAGAGACTAATTAAGCTGTGTGGTTAATACATGGTGTTATTTCACTGCCTATCTCTCTCTTTCAGTTTATGGCCTGCATGAAACATTATCCGGTTGGTAGATATGAGCCCCTTGCCAGTAGCTATATTCATGAGTTATGGTCCCTGCCTTTCGCCTTTCGATGTCAATGAGCAGATATGGAGGTTTTCCTTACAGGGGAGGATTGTGATTCTAAAGTAGGACACTCCTTGGTCTGCAAACAAGTAAACCTTCACGGTGCCAGCAACGTTTCAGCCCTTAATCTGGCTTGTTTTTTAAAAGGTACACCCGTCCTAGCTATTATTCCCGCACTGACGTTGCTTTCCAGCGGAAGTTATCTTCTTCTAAATAACCACGACTGCTGCAGCTTCCGGGCAGGCATCCCGTATATAGTAGCTGTTTCACAACGTGTTACATGTTGCAGCAATGTCCTGCTTCCACCCCCCATGGGATTGTAGATAGTTCACTTTGGCCTTCCATTCCAACAGATTTCAATAAGCTAAGCAGACTCAAAGTGCTATTGCTTCAACAAACAGTGGCTCTCACATCAGCTCAAGAGACCTTCGAATTGCAGGTGGCTAGAACCATAAGCGAGATTCACTCACTGCTAAACACGAATCTCCCCCTCCATTTTGGAGAGTTAATTCACAAAATATTTAATGCGTCTGATACAAAGAGCCTTGCCCACTTTTTTAAACTTGTGGGAACCGGCCTCGTCACCTATTTTCAGACTATTTGTGGAATAATACCAGCTTTTATCCATTCTATTTTTTCAGCGCCTTCAGAGGGTTTTCCCTGGTGCTCCTGCTGATTTGCGGCGTAGGTGTACTTCTACTATTGCTCCGCAATGGCTGCTCGATCTGTGGAGCTGCCAAACCTGGTCCAGTTGCAGCTGTACCATGATTGGATGAGCCAGCTTTTTGGTGCAATGCCATTGAAAACTCTTGACATAGACTATTGGCTGACCTTCTGAAATGCCTATTTTGCCTGTGCGTAACCTGTGTTCCACTGCCTCCGGTGCCCTTTTCAATGGGCCCTGGATGTCTACCGCTTCAATACGTCACACGCTGCCCTGGATTATGAACTGTTAATGGGTCCGTTGAAGGCCCATGACCAGGACTGTTCTGTGGGTAGACGCCTGGTGTGCGATCCTCTATTTGGACCAACCACAGACTTGAGTACCTGTGCTCGTGCACAGCGCCTCTTGGATCAGAGTGTCATCGAAGTTTACGCAGGTTGCCCCGACATGCTCCTAACAGCCTCTGGATATGAGGAGCATTTGTGCTCATTTGACTTACTCAATTGGATGGCATACCTTTTTACTATGGAAGGTTCAGACAACATACTGGAGTTTATGGCATTCCGCTTTTCCCGCGACATTTTTGGCTCTAAAGATTCACTGTGAATGGATATAGTTTTCTGTACCCAGTAGGTTGTTTTTAAATTTAAGTGACACTTTTTTTTTTTGTTTGGTCCGCAATTACTCTAATTGGGATACCACTGAGTCGCTTTGCCTCTGCTTACCTCTGAATTTTGTTTTAGCATTGTGCTAATGACCTGGCCAAGGGGAGGGTGTCACATGGTCCAAAGGGACATTGTCCTGTACACTAAGGGGGTCATTACGATGTTGTAACGTTCGCCACCGCCGAGCCGGTGGTGGCGACCGTTACGCCATCGAAACGAGTAATACCCCCCCGCCGTATTACAATGGCGGGGGGTATCGTGGCGGACGCAAAGTGCGTCCGCCGCTCGGCAATCGTTCCGATTGCCGGCCGGGCGGACTTGGCCCCTAATATGGTGGCGGTGCCTAGCAGGCACCGCCATCCATATTAGGATGCGTGCGGTGAAAGGCCTTTCCGAAAGGCTGGCGGGGAATTGGTTTGGGGGCCTGTTGCGGGCCCCCAGGGGGTGGGGGGTGCACTTGGGGGGTACCCATGGTACCCCCCCATTTCCATGTACAAGGTGGCAGGCACCGCGCAGTGCCTGCCACGTTGTGCATTGGAATGCAAAACATGTCAATTTGACATTGCGGCGGGTGCTGCTGTAAGCAGCACCCGCCGCAATGTTAAACAGCGGAATGCGACCGCCAGGGTGGCGGTCGCATCCTAATCAGGGGTGCAGGACCGCCGCATGGCAGGCGGCCGGTCCCATTACCACTGGGATGGCGGGCAGGTGGACCCCTTAGGGGGTCATTAGGATGGCGGACAGACTTTAGTCCGCCCGCCATCCCAGTGGTAACGGAACCAGCTGCCTGCCATGCGGCGGTCCCGTACCCCTGATTAGGATGCGACCGCCACCCTGGCGGTTGCATTCTGCTGTTTAACATTGCGGCGGGTGCTGCTTACAGCAGCACCCGCCGCAATGTCAAATTGACATGTTGTGCATTCCCATGCAGGCAGATCAGTTGTAATTTTTTGTTCATGAATAGTGAGTAGCACATCCAGAAAAGGGAGATGATGCTTCTGTTTAGTATTGCTGCTGGTAAATTTGATGGTAGGATGGATATTGTTGATATAAGCTGTAAATTGTTCCAATGTTCTACTTCCTGCATTCCATATTATAAATATGTCATCAATGTATCTTAGCCATACCAGTGGTTTGATGCTAGAAGTAGCAAGTATACAGTTCTCTAGTTTGCCCATGAAGATATTTGCATAGGATGGAGCCATCCGAGTGCCCATGGAAGTCCCTTGTATCTGCAGATAGTGTTTACCATTGAATGTAAAATTGTTGGATTTAAGGATAACTCTTGCAAAGTTGGTAAGCACATTTGTTGATGGCTTTTTCACAGTTCTTTTATTAAGAGCTTCAGATAATGCCATAAGCCTATCCTCATGTGGTATATTTGTGTATAATGATGTAGCATCAAATGTAGCCAGAAGAGTATCATCATCAAATGTGTAGGTTTGGTTTAATTTTTCAATAATCTGAAGGAAGTGACTGGTATCTTTAACAAATGATGGAAGTTCCTGTACAATGGGCTGGAGGTGCAGGTCGACAAATAAAGATAGTCTTTCAGTGGCTGTGTCATTGCCAGAGATGATGGCACGGCCAGGATTGTTCATTTTGTGAATTTTGGGAAGCATATAAAATCTCCCAGGTCTTGGTTTGGGATGAACAAGTATATCTGCTGTTGTTTGATCAATGAGGTTTAAGCTCCTGTACCTTACAACCATGTTCTTAATTTCTTTATTTAAATCTTCTGTGGGATCAGTTTCTAAAGGTTTGTAAGTGTTGGTATCCATTAGTTGTCTCATTCCTTCCTCAATATAATCACTTACTTTCATGGCAACCACTGCACCACCTTTGTCTGCCGGTTTTATAATGACATCCATTCTCTGTTGAAGGAGGTGGAGAGCTTTTCTTTCTTCTCGGGTAATGTTATCAAAAATCCTCTTAGGTGTTGATTCCTTGATGAGTTTGTTGATGGATAAAATGTATGTATCAAGAACAGCATTTCTACCACATTGAGGAGTCCATGATCTGGGATGGCGGAACTTCTTAAATGGATCTGGAAGGTAGCTTGGAAGACCATCATTAGAATTATTGTAAAAGTATTCTGCAAGTCTGCATCTTCTCTCGAAGGTTTTTAGGTCTCTCATCATGTTGGCCATATTATGGTCCTTCGGTACAGGACAGAAATAGAGGCCTTTGCTCAAGAGGTTCAATTCACCTGGTGATAGGAGCCCTCCAGTCAAGTCAATAACTGGGTCGGATGTCTGGAAGGGTTGTAGCTGGCTGATGCTATGCAGCCTTTTTGTCTTATAAATCTTCTGTTTTTTTATGCTGTTTACTCACAGGGCTTATACTGACAAGAAAATCTCCAAAAACAGAATGATTTAGGAAGTGGTGAGTTGGAAGAGGAGGTATATGAAATCTTAACATATCTCTTTTTAGTTTTGCAGATTTAATTTCAATAGCATTCCTGGCAGTCATCTTTTTTACTACTGCAACCCTCTGTAGTATGTGTGCCACTTCAGAGTCACTTTTTGTGTTCTTTAAAAGTTCCAGTTGTTTTTGTAGCTTGGCTTTAAGCATTTGCATTTTTTGAATAGTTACTTTAATAGATGCCAATAGTAGGGCCATTGATGAGTTATGCAGTAAAATATTCCATGTAGCGGACCATTCACAACCAGTTAGTTTAAAATGTGGCTTAGACTTAACCTCCAACCCCATAGGATAGATGTTAAGTTTTTTATAGATTTGTAAATGTGCTATTGTAAATTGGCACTTACTGATTTTCTCCTGGATGAACAGCGCATATCTAGGATGTAGATTTGTTCTTGACATGGTGGTTGCTTCTGGCTTGAGTGTCGGATCCAGGGAGGATACAGGTTTGTAATCCCAAAGAGAGTATACTTGAAGATGAAGGTTCACAAGAAAACAACAGCCAGCCAGGGCAAAAATCTAGATCTCTCAAGGATACAATGAGTCACAAAGAAATAAAATATCCAAGAAAGAAGTGACTCAAACAGATAGATTCACCAAAGAACAAAAATATATTTCCACTACAACGTTTCAGCTTCCGCCTTACTCAGGTAGTACAAGATGGTTTGCTCAGTGGCTGCACAGATGACACAGCTGAATTTTCAAAAGCATCATGAGTGAGCTGCATTGATTCCACATTCCAAATGGAATCTTCACTCATGATGCTTTTTGAAAATTCAGCTGTGTCATCTGTGCAGCCACTGAGCAAACCATCTTGTACTACCTGAGGAAGGCGGAAGCTGAAACGTTGTAGTGGAAATATATTTTTGTTCTTTGGTGAATCTATCTGTTTGAGTCACTTCTTTCTTGGATATTTTATTTCTTTGTGACTCATTGTATCCTTTGGGATCCAGATTTTTGCCCTGGCTGGCTGTTGTGTTCTTGTGATCTTTCATCTTCAAGTATATATATATTCACAGATATACAAAAAATGGCAGAAGGAGCAAAATGTATTGCATCACAAAAGAGGAAACTACTTCTTTGCTACATGGGCTATACCTATACACAAAAAAAAAGTTATTGAAAATGAAACCCATTTGAAATGTAGCAAATATTACTCTAATGCTTGTTATGGGAGAGCCACTACAGTAGAAACCAATGTAGTCAGTGTTAGAGGACACAACCATCCCCCCAATGTAACTGAAGTGGAAGTAAGAGGTGCCCTAGAGACAATAAGGGAAGCAAGCACAAGTTCCCAACAAACAAGCACCAAAATACTTAAGGATATTTTGACTCGAATTCCAGAACATGTCACAGGACAACTACCATCCATCCCCACTTTAAAAAGGCTAATAGCAATAACTAAAAGAGCTATAGCTCAAACTCCACCTATCGCCCAAACCTTTGGAGAAATACAAATACTACCTGAATATACCATCACCCACAAAGAGGAAAAATTCCTTCTTTATGACAATGAAAGTCATGAAAAAAGAATTATCATCTTTGCAACAAATACAAATTTACAAAAAATTAAGAACTGCGAAACGTGGATGACGGATGGCACATTTAAAGTTTGCCCCAAGCCATTCTACCAGCTGTATACCATTCACGGCGAATATGAGGATACAAATATCCCCTTCATATATGTATTACTGCCTAATAAACAGAACACCACTTATATAGAGCTCCTAACAATAGTAAAACAATTCACAGAAAATTACTGTCCCCAAAAAATAATCATTGACTTTGAGTAGGCAATGATTCAATCCATCTTAAAATTATACCCACACACTGCAACACAAGGTTGCTATTACCACTTTAATCAGAGTATATGGAGGCACCTACAAAAATCTACTCTTAGCATAGATTATTCCACAAATAGCAACTTTTCATATCAAATAAAAAAGTTAATAGCCCTGGCCTATGTCCCAACAACTGAAGTAGCCAATCACTATAACCTACTTATAGAAAGTCCTTTCTATCAAGCTAATGAAAGTAAATTAACTCCCTTCCTTGACTACTTCGAAGACACCTGGGTGGGAAGGTTACATAGGTCAGGACCCCAATGACAACCAAATTTCGAATCCCCTGGTGGAACGTGTACGCTAGTACTGTAGCTCAAAAATGCAAAACCAACAACGCAGTGGAAGGATGGCATAATGCCTTCCAAGCCACAATAGGAAGGGGAAAACAAACACTTCACAAACTCATTGAATCAATTAAAAAGGAACAGAGCTACTTAGAACTCAGAGTAGAGCAATTCCTAAGTAAAATCAGTCCTAAACTAAGTAAACAAACTAAAACAATGTACGAATACCTGCAACAAAAGACTAGATTATATCCAAACACCCAAGGTCTAGAATACCTAGACATGATTGCTAAATCAATAATTTAAACTAAACAAAATACTAAACATCGTAAAAATGTTACAACTATAAAACTTATAAACAACAGATTTCTCCTTTTTTTAAATTAATTAATATAATTATGTCATAAAATTTACAATAGAGCACAAAATTATATGACATAATATCATTATTAAAAAAAACGAATAAAGAAAGAGACATTTCCCACCCATAGTAATAAAAGAAAATACTTACAGTTATGTAGCAGTAGAATATCCTCCAAAACGATAAAATCCACAGCAAACAAATTAAATCCGAATCCATTGGATAACAAAGCCCAAAAAAAAAGCAAAAATACAACTGTATAAAAAAGTCTAACGCTGCAACCCTCTTAATGACGAAACCCTCAAAAACACGAAAATAGTTTAGAAAAAAACGCTCCAACAAACCGGGAAAAGAACGAAATGTAAAGTAACTTGTTATCAAACAAGAAAAAACATTTTCCTTTATTTAAAAAAAAAAAAACACGTTGGCAGCTCTATCCGTTCACCAAAGACAAAACCTGTAAATAAAAAGGAAAACAACACCCGCCTACTCAAACCCACAAGCATTAATATCAACATTAAATACTCAAAGATACATTTAATAAGCACATAACAAACACTACATAACATTCTAATTATATCCAACACTACGTTAAACAAATAAAACACTAAACCAACAAATACAAAACCTAACTACACCAAAAATGATCAAATAATGCCCTAACAAATCTATTTACACTACTACTACCTTACCCCTACCCTAAAACTAACTTAAAAGTATGTAAAATTAAACTTACCTGAACGGACGAAACGCATCTCCCAACCACGAGGTTCCGTCTTCCAAAATGACCTAAAAACGAAACTGATTGACAGAAAAGTGAGGAAAAAGGGATAAAAATGGCTGCATAATTAAAATGAAAAAAACTCCCCATAGACAACAATTGAAAATATTGAAAAAAATGTTAAAAATTATATGTATAACTATATTTATTGCAATGTTTTCCCCAATATTTAAAAAATATTTAAAAAATTGTAAAATATACATTAACTGTATATTATCCAAAAAAGCAAAAATATAATATTTAATGTATATTAAAATATATGTTTATTTCATACACTGTAAATGTACAACAAATATAAAATTTGATAACAAATATGTATGTGGTACAAAATATTTCTCTGTTAAAAATATTATAAATTATTTAACATATTAAATATTATTTTATTACAAATAATATTAAATATATTAAATAATAAAATATAGAAAATATAACCTTGTCAAATACATATTATACAATTTTTCAAAAATCATGTATTAGAAAAATGTAAACAAAAATGTAAACAAATGTTTTCTTTTTTGTACTAAGAAAATAAACAATACAAATGAAACTGTTTATAATTAAAGAACTTAGGGGCCCATTACGATGGCGGGCGGAAGCACAACCGCCGTGCTGGCGGATGCAAAAAGCACCAGTTACCGCCGGCACGCAGCAGTCCACACGCCCGCCCAATTACGATGCGAAAAGTAGGCCAAACACCGCCGGCAAGCCAGCAACACCGTCCGCCATCAAAGTGCGCCCGTACATGTAGCGGCGCAGCCCAACTGACACACACCGTCCGACGAAACACGTCCCGCCCGGCGCATAAATTACGATGCCGCAAACAAACGGCTCCCACGGCCAAGAGATACCGTACGACAAACCGAAGCGGTAACACGGACGCCGAGCACGGACAACGAAAAAGCGGCTCCCCCGAGCATGAATCCAGCACTGCAGGCCGTCCCCATGCTCCTGCTGATGCACCACCAAGGACGCAACGTACCGCGGAGACGCAGGTAGGCACACACACAACAAGTGCACGCAAACAGCGCACACAGTGCAAGGGCGGAAAAAGCGGACAACCCCCCACCAGCGCGTGTACACAACACATCCACCATCGCAACCACATATGACACACAGGCCAAATCGTAACATCGCAGAACACATGTGTACACACCACCTGGGACTAGGAACCAACCACCCCGTCACGGCCCCAAAGCGCCGATGACGCCGCCACACATGCGCACAACGCAGAGGCCAACCGCAGTGCCATGCATGCGTCGCACACAGACACAGGGACACAACCAAGCAGCACACATATCAGCCCCACCCCGAATGCACATGACACGTGACAGGCCGTCCACAGACATGTCCCCAGTTGCCCAATTCACGGACAACACCCAACGCCACACAACCGACGCACACATGTCAGTGAAGACACGCAACAGCAGGACACACCCCAGTGTAACAAACATGGCGTAGCACACAGCGACGGCAACACCAACTAGGAGAAGCAGGGCCCCTTCGGGAAGAGGAACGCCAGTACCACACAGAAACACCCATACCACCCTGCACATATGAACAAGACATATAAAACGGAACACCAAAGAGCCCGGGGACCGACAACAGGTGGCCCAAGAATAACATTCACACACAAGGCCCAACGCAGAGCGGAAAGGCAGCCTGCCGCCCACACAAGGGAGAGCAGACAGCACTGAATGACCTTCCATTCCAACTCCGAAACCACAGCCCTACGACAGAAGCCGGTGAATACAGCCATTGTCCAAGAATAGACCAACACAGGCATGCCGAGGAGACCGACCACAGGGCAGATAGCGCATATCACAGAAGCACACAACGGACGGGGAAGAAAGAAGAAAACACTCCCCCATGTCGGCCACATGCAAGTTAATTGGAAGGAGTCACACAGCACTGACCTTGAACTGTCTGAGAAGCATGTGGGAAGAGGGCCCGTGTCCTCCAAACAAGCCAACAGAACACAAGTCCTGTCTCCCTACGACTACACAGAGCTCACAGCAACCCCGGAGCGTGCACATTGCAGACTGCACACACAGCCGGAGCACGCCACCTCAACGAACCGCTGCGAAATGGCAACCGCAACACACCTACCCAACTACGCCGAACAGCTCAAGCTGTACAAAACCAACCTGTGCCATACATTGGGATGCGATCTCCTGTCCCTGCTGAACGTAAGCTACCGACTGACTTACCGCATCACATTGTTCAGCTGCGTCATGCCCGTCTTCTACTGTCGGAGGTGTCCCTACCAGCATCCCGTCGAGATATGCCTCTCCAACCCGGCATGTCTGAAGGCGGACCTGCTACCACTACTCCTCCCTCTGGACGCACACGACAGGGCCTGCTCTGCCTATGGGGGCATGGCGTATGTGGCCAACATCGCACCCGCACTGAAATGGGACCACTGTGCCTCCACACGACGGATCATCGATAACAGCTACATCGAATGTCACCCAGCATGCCCCATCATGGTCCTCCAAGGGACAACCTACGAACAACACCTTGACAGCCACCATCCGCTTCATTGGCTGGCAAACATGTACACCACCAATGACATGGAAGCCCTGCTGGACGGCATCGCATACCTGACAACCTGTAAATACGTCGGACCACAACGCAGGTTCCCCGAGTGACCTATGATGTCCAACCCCGCACCCATGCTTAGCTTCCGCACGGACTGGCCAGTCACCACCACAACAGCCATACCAAACGACCGGCAACTGTAACCACACCATCAACGACATCGCCATGACATCGGATATGACCGGGACATGCACACTGTTCCCCATCACATCCAGGAACACCGCATGCATCGTGGGAGGCAGTGGCATGGGCTCTGTGTATCGCACCCACATGGACGGAACTGCACGAACAACCAGGACACGACATGGATCCAGCGCCCATGGACACACACACCGCTCAGTGGACATGAATAGGTCGCCTGGAGTCTGTGGGTGCTGCACCCCTCCCACCCCCGCCCCGGGAATCCCATACCAGGACCTTTGCATGGACGACAAGTGCATACAACAACAACACGACCCCAGTGACTGTGACATGTCCAGTAACCACCACAGTGCAACAACAAGTGGCACGCCGCTGCATGCACGCAAGCACATGCCCTGATGTCATCTCACATGCACGCGTGCATGAGGAACAACCGCAGCAAACCTGTCACATGGAACTGAGATGGACTGTGCCCATGATGCCAAGCGGTCTGGTAGGCTACATGTATACCGTCTGTGTCAAAGTCCGTAGCTCCGCAGCTATACGTAAATGTACATTAGCACAGCCTTGGCCAAGCAGATGTCACTCTGAAGCCCACATCCCACATGCAACAGCCAATCACATGTAACCCCACTCCCTATCCCATTTGCAATCATGCTCAGTATATCCTCAACATGTATTCCGCTGCCAGTAGTGTCCACTATACTGCATCACAGAGGACAGAAGACTCAATATAATGTTTGAAACCAAAACTGTCTCCGCTGACTCATTTCACAAGTACGAATGAGAGAGGATGAGAGTATGTGAAGTACACGGCAGTCGTGACATGACCATGTAGTCCACTGGTATTGGATGTCAACGCAAATGAGTAGCACTACTGTGGAAGACACACATGTGTCGTGTGTAGTCGTATGGACGCAGTGCTCAGGTGGGTGGGTGCGACGGGTAGATGCGCACATGCCAAGTTGGAGCACGCCGTGTTGGGAGGGGTCATGAACAGTACACCACCGCTTCCCTGGGCATTGTGAGAGGACACCTGTCGGGGGGAGTGAACACGTGTGTGCATAGCAGCCGGGCACACGTACAAAGCGGTACCAGGCGCACCTCAGCCCACCCTCTGTGGACAAGCTGGATCCTGTTGTGCGCCCGCCATGCCCCTGACAAGGCACACACAGCCCCAGTCGACCAGGTGTAACCCCAACATAGTCAATCCGCACAGGCGATACAGGGCACGGGATGGCAGTGGAGCATGGTGTGTGAGAGGTCTCCTCGCGCTCCTCCTGGTCATATCACGCAGGCAATAGAACCTCAACGTCTAGCATGGCACAAGTCAGATGGAAGTGTAGGGGGACGCACCACAGCACGAGCAGCACAGACGTCACGGGAGGTGGCTCGCACCATCCCATCCATTGCCCATCATACCAACCACGCCACATGCCATTGCGACTAAGTGCAAGCGCGTGCGCCACCACCCCCGAGCCCTCCCCAGAGAGGCCAAAGAGTGAATGTGTGGGCCATCAGCCACAGACGGACGCGGCATGGCCGCAAGGGCAGCCACAGCCACTGGGTGTCGCAGGTGGCGGATCCGGAAGGCGAAGACTGTGATGCATAGTCCATGCAGGCCGGGTCTCCATTTGGGGCACCACGCAGGTGGACGGCGTCCCGCCACACATCATACCCTGAGACAGCCCACTCGTGCAACTGGACCCACACATACACTCCTTGCCCTCTCTGGTGCGAGCTTGGGGCTGCCTGTGCAAGCGCTAGCCTCGCAGGTGAGCATGCATATTGGGGGAGCGAGGGGAGGACATGAGGGCTGGGGCGAAGATGACTGTATCACTGTCAGTCAGTACAAGGGATGACCCAGATGTGGAAAGGAAGAGACGTGTCCCGTGTGTACTGCAACTAGTCGCCAATCCAACTACCCCCCCATGTCCGGAATGTAAGCCCGCACCTAGGCCCGCCCATCCGCCACATCGAACATACCACCAGCACGACAACCTTCCCATTCGAAACACTGACTGGGGGTGGCGACCAGTGTACAATCATGTGTAGCCTACCCACGCGTACATGTGGGCCCTCCATGATCCATGTCACCTGCGGCAAAGTCATGACATGCGCAATGAGGGAAGTGAGGAGAGCTGTCCGCCCCACGCGCAGAAGGTGCATCAGCTCCACAGACCCAGCAGCGAGTCCAGCAGGGGTCACATGTGCAGGGGCAGCTGTGCCTGGTGTGAAGGCACATGCATATAGACAGCACATCGACCAATGTGTAGTCTGCCCACATCTACAGTCCATCATCATGCGGACATAGGAATTGAACACAGGGCAACACATCTGAGTGGGTGCACCCACCGTGACCAACAATGCGCAATCATCGACGTACCCGCCCTGTGCATGGCCCCCCACCCAACGGAGGCACATCCAGTGCCACCATCCCACACACACAAGCCTTCCACGGAACATGCTGTGTCCAATGCTCAGTACAGAGTCAGCGCCCATCTGGTGGATCCTGAACAGGAGACACATGCACACACATGCCAGCTCCCACTGTGTACGTCTGCCACCTGGCACGTGCAATGTAACCTCTCACCTGTGACGTGTGACTGCAAGCACACAGCCGTCTTGGCATGGGGCTGTCAATGTGGACACCTGTCAATGTTTCGGGAGGTGTGATCCGTACAGTGCTGTACATAGGGTGCAGTGCTGACACCTACTACTGTCTCATATCCCCTCGTGCCACAGGTCCCACTTGTTTTGGCCGCTCAGCCTGTGCCCACATCGTCGTCGTCGTGTGCCATACTCATCCAGCCGCGGAAGCAGTTCCATGCTCAGCAGACATTCATGTTGCCGTGGCGTTGCCGCTTGACGGAAATGCAGTCAGTCCCCATCAGCACGCCCCGCTAGTCATTGGGGCCTAGATCCCCATGTGCATGCACATGGCAGTGGTTTGTATCACTAGCCATTGCCATTGGTGGGAGACCTGTGTAAGTGTATTGTGGCCGTGCCGTCCCAGCTTGACAGCTGGGCTGTGGCTCATGTGCTTGCTCAGTCATGTCAGTGATGTGTATGCGAAATTGCTATGTGTCGTGTTGCTTTGACATGTGTCCTCTGCCATTGTCCCTAGGCGGAGACCGAACATTGACCGCCCATACCAATTGCTGGCAGACATGGAGGATACGGAGGTCATTAGGAAGTTTCGGCTGGACAGGCCAACCCTGCATCGACTGTGTGCCATGTTAGAACCCCATCTCCGTCCCCGCAGGGTGTATCCGACTGCTGTCACCCCCACGGCTAAGGTGATGGCCGCCATGCATTTCTTCGCCACTGGGTCATTCCAGCACACAGTGGGCATTGGAGGAGGGATGTCCCAGCCCATGTTCAGCAAGGTGCTGAGGGATGTACTGGCAGCCATGATGCTGTACCGGAACAGGTACATCCGCTTCCCCAGGGCTCGTGAATTGGCGGCAGTGAAGGGTGCATTCTATGCCCTTGGCAGAATCCCACACGTCGTTGGAGCCATTGACTGCACACATGTCGGCCTTGTTCCACCACAGGCCACTGAGCACCTGTACCGCAACAGGAAGCACACGCACTCCCTGAATGTGCAAGTGGTGTGCCTTGCGGACATGGTGATCACCCACGTGTGTGCAAAGTTCCCAGGCTCGGCCCATGACGCACACATAATGCGCAACAGCATCTTGCCACGACTGATGTCCAATATGCAACAGGATCGTGCCTGTATTGTCGGTGAGTATGTGGAGTGGTGTAGCGTGCTGGCTGTGCGATGCTGTCCCCTGTCCAGTTGGATTAGCAACGGTTCTCTGTGTCCCTCACACCCAGGTGACTCTGCGTATCCGAATGGGGCATGGCTGCTCAGTCCATTGAGGAATCCTCGCACCCCAGCAGACGATCGCTACAATGAGGCACATGGGAGGACCAGACGTGTGGTCGAGCGTACCTTTGGCCTCCTCAAGTCCAGGTTCAGGTGCCTGGACCGCACCGGGGGTGCGCTGGCGTACTCCCCACAGAAGGTGTGCCGGATAGTGGTGGCGTGCTGCATGCTGCACAATCTGGCCATTCGGAAGCAGATCCCCCTCATCGTGGATGACGGAGATCAACCAGGGCCCCAGCCCGCAGACCAGGACAGCTCGAGTGAGGAGGACAGCGGAGAGGAGGAAGCTGGTAATGTGCGGCAGCAGCTCATCGCCCGCTACTTCACTTGACGGTGAGTGTCCATGTACGACGGCTGATGTGGCTGTATCTGTGCAGGTGTGTGTGTGCTGTGTCAGGGTGGCCGTTTGTTCACTGCGTGCTGTGTGTCAACGCTCCATGGCCAGGGTAGTATGCCACTGTTGGTGGCTGTGGCATTGTGCCCTATTGCTCTGTGCGATGTGTGTACATTGCTTGTAGTTGTTGACATGTACTGTGTGATGGGTGTGTGACACACTCATTGAATGTGCTCCTGTTCTGTCTCCCACCCCTAGGTCCCTACAGGCCCTCCGGATTCAAATGCCATGCCACGCATCAGGTGCCTTTCCGCCCAAGGTGGCCGTTGTATTCCGTACAAATAAGACACAGGGCACAAACAGCAGTTAGTGAAAAAGGTGCATTTATTACAAACTGTGACATGTGATTGTGTGTAAGGTGATGACAAAAGTGGTGCGTGCAGTGACAATGAGCTGTCGGTCATGGCTGCGTGATGATCAGGGTGTACCCACTGGTTCTATGTCCATAGTCCAACACACACATGCCATCCAGATGGCTGTGTGGAGTGGGATCGTAGTCCAAGTCAATGCAGTGGCTGGTCAAGGAAGGCTGGCGGAAGGCTGGCTGGCTGCCTCACTTGCGACTGGAGCGTGCGAAGTCCTCCCGGGAGATCTGTTTCCTCTTCGGACGGCCCCTTCCACGTTTGCGAGGGGGGTGCCTGCTTGCGACATGCTGGTGGTTGAGGTGTGATCACTGGCTGTGGACGCAGGGGAACTGGACACTGCTGCTCCACCCTGCGCCCCGGCAGGTGGTGGCGGAGGGGGAGCTGCTGTCCCTGGCTGTGACCTCACCGCCACCACCAGCTGTCCCATGAGGTCCACGATTTGGCCCATACGGGCGTCCATGGACCTCAACACCCCCAGCACCTCACGCGTGTCTGAGGCAGACCGGACCCATTGTCCTTGGGCCTCTTCATAGGCCCCAAGGACTCTGGCCATGTGAGGCAGGGCATGGCTCCCAGGGGAGGCTGGCGTTTCCCTGACCCTGCTCCTCCTACCAGTCCTGCTGCCACCGGCCTGCCCACTAGCCACATTGCTCACCACGGTCCTCGCTGTGGCTCCCAGGGTGGATCCAGTCGTCCGGGCCACCACCTGCGCTGGGGCTGGTGCCAGCGGAGACGTGGCGGCGGTGGCGGCGGTGGTGGTCGGTGCGGCGATGGTGGCGGTTGCGGCAGTGGTAGTGGCCACAATGACCGTGGGTGTGGCCGCAACGACAGTGGCAGCAGGGGGCTGTGAATGTTCAGCAGCCCTGGATGATGGGTTGGTGGGTAGGAGGGGTCCTGGGGAGCGGCTGGGCCCTGCCACACCAGATGGGCCTGCTTGGTTGTCCGTGTCCGAAGAGGAGGACAGATCCTCCAGATCCGTGTGTCCTCGTTGGGGGCTTGTAGGCTGGCTGTGCTGGCTGCTGGCTCCATCCCCAGCATCCAGCAGTTCGTCACCTGTGGAGAGAATGAGATTAGTTATTGTGTTGCACCTGGCGAAGTATGTATTTGTCGTCTGACATTGACAGTTCGTGCAATCTCGTACATGGGTTTCCCGGAGGCGTGTGTGTGGCTGTAGCATCTGTAGTTGTGTGTGCTTGGCAATGGGACTGTGTGCTGTGCACATGTGGCATGGGACGGATTGGCCATGCCGATGGGTGTGTTGCTGTGCCCCTACTTATTGTGACTCTGGTGTATGCGGGCTCCTGGCCCATCCTGGGTCTGGTTTGTACTTTGCTTTTGGGGTTCAAATGGAACGCTTAGGAACGCATATGGCAACATGGGGGCCATGCCCCGGATTCGCATTTGGGAGGGAATATGCTTTTGGGGTTCAAATGGAACGCTTAGGAACGCATATGGCAACATGGGGGCCATGCCCCGGATTCGCATTTGGGAGGGAATATGCTTTTGGGGTTCAAATGGAACGCTTAGGAACGCATATGGCAACATGGGGGCCATGCCCCAGATTCGCATTTGGGAGGGAATATGCTTTTGGGGTTCAAATGGAACGCTTAGGAACGCATATGGCAACATGGGGGCCATGCCCCGGATTCGCATTTGGGAGGGAATATGCTTTTGGGGTACATGCTGTGAGCCATGGGTGCCGAACGTGACATGTGTTGTGGCAGCATGACAGTGCATGGTTTGAGGTGTGTGCATGCTTGACATGGCCTGCATATTTGCTGTCTGTTGTGATTACTGGACATGGCATTGGACGCATCGTTATGAGTGAGTGATGGTTGTGTGCCACCCGACGTATTGCAGTTGTCCCATCTCCTTGGTGTGCGTGCTGCCCTGTGCCATGTGCATCACTGCAGTGCTCGGGGGGGTGTGGCCCATGTTGTGTGTTGTTGCTCACAGTGTGTCGTGCACTTCATTGACTTCTGGCACATGGTTGGTAATGGGCATGTATCTTAGCGTGACTGCTGTATGTGTGGCAGCTGTGCGGATGACATGCCTTTCATGAGACTGGGGCTGACGGATGGGATGGATGGTATGTTGTTTGTGCATGGTGTGTCTGTGTGTTTGATGGGTTCAGTGGTGTTCGTGTGCATTTATGTTGTTCCGCTCTGTTGCGTCTAGTGTTGTTTGTCTTACATAGGCGTAGTTGTGGGGTGTGTGGTTGACAGGCAGTTGGGGCTACATGGACAGGACTTCAATGGTGTTTCGGTTGTGTGTGATGAGTTGCACAGTGGCTGCCGTGTGGTACTATATTCAGTGTGGCTTGTGCATGCAGACGTGGCTCCTTGGGTGTTGCTATGTCTGTGATGGGTCATGTGGGGTGTGAGTCTGTTGTTCATGTCCGTGTGCACATTGTTCACTTGTTCGTGACGGTGGGCGGTGCTGCGTGTTCGTCTGCTACGTGACATGTCCCATGTGTTGGTCGTGTTACGGTCCTCATGCCTCCAGTAATCCGGCCCTGTCCAGTTTCCCACCTGCAAGTTGTTCGTGCGTGCACTGTACTGGATGCCACATGGCTCTAAGCGGGGGTGCTCCATGTTGCAGGTCTGTGGGGGTGGGAGGGTGTTGTGGGTCGTGGGGGTGGCTGGATACCCACTGACACCGATTGCTGTGGACCGTGATGTCTGCCTTTCGGCTGTCGTTGTGCACTGCGGTGGCTGACACGTGGGTGTGGGGTGTGGGGGATGCTCCTCCTTGCTGTGCTGTGGGACTGGGGCCTGGTGTGTGTTGTACTTGGGCTGTCCACCGTCCCACCCACTGCACTTTGTGTTCCTGCCACTTACCTGTTACTTGTCGGTTGGTGCAGCTGTGGCGGACACATGGGTGTGGTGGGTGCTCGTTGTGGCGCTTCTGGCATATTTGGGGACCTGTTGGTGGTTACGTGGCTGGCTTAGTGTACACATGTCCCCACGCATCTTGCAGTTGTTCGGTTTGGGCTGTGTGTGGTGGTGTCTGTTGCATGTGTGTGTGATGTGTTGTGTATTGTGTGCTGGACATGGGGGTGTTTGTCCCTGGGAGCTGTGGCATGGTGGTAGTGCATGTGAGTACATAGCGGTGTGCTGGTATACATTAGTTTGTACTTACCAGCCTCCACTCCCCCTGCTAATCCGGCGAGGATCTCCGGATGGATTACGACTCGCACCTTCTCCTCCCACGCTTTGAAGGTCTTAAAGAGCGCGGGATTCCCTCCGCCAGTGACGGCAGCCAGCTCTCTGTTTTTGCCCTCCTTCTTCTTGACCAGGCTCTTGACGTCATTCCAACGTTTGTTTATCTCGACTCTGTTCCTGGGCAGGGTCCCGACTGCATTGACCTGGTCTACGATCCGGTTCCACATTCTGTTTCTGGTGGCTAGTGGTGTGTGCTGGACCATGTTCCCATAGATTTGTGGGTACACCTTGATGATCTCGTCGACCATGACCGTCAGCTCCATGGGCGTGAACTTGGGCATCCTTTGTGGTGCCATGGTGTTTGTGGTGCTGGTGCGGTGTGTGTAGTGTAATGTGCAGGGGGTTTGTGGTGCCGGTGTTTGGTGGTGGTGGTGGTGGTGGTGGTGGTGGTGTTTGGTGGTGGTGGTGGTGGTGGTGGTAGTGATGTGTGCGTTTCTGTGGTGTGCTGCTGTCCTTGCTGTGTCACTGTGTCCTCTCCTCTCCTCTCTGGTTTGCAATGTAGCAAGGGGTTGTGGTCTGTGGGAGTGCTGCTTTTGTACTCACCTATGTGGGTGTGTCCTCATGGTCTGTTGTTTTCAGGTGTGTTGTGTCTGGGGTTCTGGCCTTTGTATTTTTTGTTTGTCCGGGGGGTGTTTTCGGGATATGTACTGTGCTTGTGTATTTGTGCGTGCCTTGCTGTGTGGACTTGTTGGCCATGTTGTGTGCTATTGGTTTTGTGTGCGGATGGTTTCTGTGCAGGTACGTGGGCGCCATGGCTTCTGCCGTGTCGATTCTCATCGGCGTTGTTTGCGCTGGCGGGCGGTATATTTGTGGTTTTCCGCGCTCATGTCGGTGCGATCGTAATTTCACGTGCGGTGTGTCGGGCGTGAGGGCGGGCGGTTTTGTGTTGTCGTGCGTGTTTCCGTCCGTGGCGGGCGGTTTGTCTCCGACTCGGACGTTGGCGGGCGGTATTTTGTGTGCTTTTTCCGCCGATGGCGGTATTCGGTTTGTGTAATCGTAATGGCGTGGTCGGTGTTCAGGCGGTGTGTGCGGGCGGATTTTTGCCGCTTCCATGCCTGGCGGAATTATTTACGCCGGGTATCGTAATGTGCCCCTAAAAATATTTTACTTTACTATTACATGACTATGCTACCAAAAAATGTACTACTTTTCAAAACTTTAAAAAAAGAAATTTATATGTATAAATATATCATTTATTTAACATTTATAAATGAAAAATGAATGTTACAAATATATTATACTTTATAGTAAAATATGAATAACATCAGAATTTATGATTTCTGTTTTTAATATTATAATACATGTTATAACAAAAGCAAATGAAAAGAATGTAATTGTGAATAAAAATATACATGTGTTTGCATAACAAAATGTTGCCAATAAAAACTAACTTACATCTATTTACCTATTTCAATATACATATAAACTATACAAAAAATTATACATAATAAATAATTAATAATTACTATTACTAACTTCCAAAGAATCTAAACTCTGAGAAAAAGCTGAATAATACCCCCAAAAATTACTATCCCAACTACAAAAATAACTATACTCAGCAAAACTGTTGGATAATAAACCATAATAATTTATTATTCCAACTCCAAATCAAAATAAACTCAGGGAAAGTGCTGGGTAGTAAACCATAATAATTTACTATTCCAACTCCAAATCCAAATAAACACAGGGAAAGTGCTTGATAGTAAACCATTATGATTTAATATTCCAACTTCAAATCCAAGTAAACTCAGGGAAAATGCTGGATAATAAATCAAAATAATTTACTATTCCAACTCCAAATCCAACTAAACTCAGGGAAAGTGCTTGATAGTAAACCATAATAATTAACTATTCCAACTCCAAATCCACGTAAACTCAGGGAAAGTGCTGGGTAATAAATACAAATAATTTACTATTCCAACTCCTAATTCAAATTCCAAATAAACTCAGGGAAAGTGCTAGATAGTAAACCATAATAATTTACTATACCAATTTCAAATCCAAGTAAACTCAGGGAAAGTGCTGGATTTTATATCTAAATAATTTACTATTCCAACTCCAAAAACCGAATAAACTAAGGGAAAGTGCTGGATAGTAAACCATAATAATTTACTATTCCAACTCCAAATCCAAATAAACTCAGGGAAAGTGCTGGATAGTAAACCATAATAATTTACTATTCCAACTCCAAATCCACGTAAACTGAGGGAAAGTGCTGGATTCTAAATCAAAATAATTTACTATTCCAACTCCAAATGCAAATAAACTCAGGGAAAGTGCTGGATAGTAAACCATAATAATTTACTATTCCAACTCCAAATCCAAATAAACACAGGGAAATTGCTGGATAGTAAACCATAATAATTTACTATTCCAACTCCAAATCCAAGTAAACTCAGGGAAAGTGCTGAATAATAAATCAAAATAATTTACTATTGCAACTCCAAATCCAACTAAACTCAGGGAAAGTGCTTGATAGTAAACCATAATAATTTACTATTCCAACTCAAAATCGATGTAAACTCAGGGAAAGTGCTTGATAATGAATCTAAATAATTTACTATTCCAACTCCAAATCCAAATAAACTCCAGGAAAGTGCTGGATAGTAAACCATAATAATTTACTATTCCAACTCCAAATCCAAGTAAACTCAGGGAAAGTTCAGGATAGTAAACCATAATAATTTACTATTCCAACTCCAAATCCAACTAAACTCAGGGAAAGTGCTGGATAGTAAACCATACTAATTTATTATTCCAACTCAAAATCGACGTAAACTCAGGGAAAGTGCTGGATAATAAATCTAAATAATTTACTATTCCAACTCCAAATCCAAATAAACTCCGGGAAAGTTCTGGATAGTAAACCATAATAATTTACTATTCCAACTCCAAATCCAAGTAAACTCAGGGAAAGTTCTGGATAATAAATCATAATAATGTACTATTCCAACTCCAAATCCAACTAAACTCAGGGAAAGTGCTGGATAGTAAACCATAATAATTTACTATTCCAACTCCAAATCCACGTAAACTGAGGGAAAGTGCTGGATTCTAAATCAAAATAATTTACTATTCCAACTCCAAATCCAACTAAACTCAGGGAAAGTGCTGGATAGTAAATCATAATAATTTACTATTCCAACTCCAAATCCAACTAAACTCAAGGAAGGTACTGAATAAAGCCCCACCCCCTATTTTGTTTTTTCTAACTCCCAAAAATGTATTATTAACAAAAATGTTGTTACATTTTTTTATGTATACTATTTTTAAATAAATGTTTTTTTACTAATTAAAAATTCTTAACAAAAATTTTTAATATTATTTAAAAAATGAATTATTCACTAACTTTTATAAAAACAATATTTAAAAATACAACTTTATGAAAATAAATTTTAAAATATAAAAAGAAAATGTGAAAAAACGCTTGTCACAACAAAAAGAAGTATTTAAAACTACACTATAAATTACAAATAAACATATTTATTTTATAATCCAATATTAAACCCTTTGTAACCTCATATTGTTGATTTTAACATAACTGATTAGCCATCTAACTCCTGAATCTGCGATACAGCCCTCCAGCCTAACTTGAACTTCATTCTTATCTAAAATTGCCACCCCTTTCACATTACAAGATTGATTAGTGCATACCAGATGCGTGATCCTTTTATTCTGCACTAATACTCCCTGCCATTCATCCCATTGTAAATGCGTTTCCTGTAAGATTATCACGTCATTATCAGAGAGTTTGAGTAATTCTAAGATCTTTCTTCGCCTACTATTTACCCTTAACCCATTAACGTTCCAGGAGCGAACCCTCAAACTGCGAGCCATTCTTTTTCCTTTATCCTTTTGTGATTTGTGTAGCTCCCGTCTCTTCTAGCAATGCTCTTATCCTTTGTACTAATGAGGAACATATTTTATTTTTATTTTTCCCTAATGCTCCCCATTCTGTGTTTAATATATGAAAAAAAGGTGTACTTTTCTGTGCCTCATCCCTCCTGCCCACCCTGGGGAACCCTCCCATTATCCAAACTGGGTATTTCTTCATACCCTTTTGAGCCTCGCATCTCCGACCCCTTAATAAGCTTATTCTTTTACTTTTTATGCATCCTTATGAGACTTAGGGGCCGATTCCGATCTCGGCCGGTAGGGCTCCGAATCGGATTCGGCTTTACCGGATCCGATTCGGAGTCCTTTTTTCCGACCGATTCATACAGTCGTCCCATTGAGCAAGTACGATGCGAGCGCACGCGAAATCGCCGACCGACTCGTTACCGGGTCCGAACCGCTACGACCGACTCATACGGACACGGCTTGCACCACACAATGGAGACGTTTCCCGACCGAGCGAGTACGATGCACGCGTCGGACGGCCGGATCGAGTCGGAGCGTCCGGCTTGCAAAAGCACCCGGAGCCGGACTTGGGGGGTCCGTGTCGGACCCCCCTGCACGCGTAGCCGCACAAGTCGAACACAGGGGGGACCCAAGATTCCCCCCTACACATGCATGTTCGGTGCGAGTCGCACCGACGCGTACCCACTGTAGGGGGCCCCCCTGTTCGCGACGTGCCCATTCAGTCAATGGGAGCCCGTGTACACGTTGTACGACCGGCTCCCATTGACTTCAATGGGAGTCTGACCGAATCGAGTCGGGCAGCATACGGCCGCATCGTACTCGCTCGTCGGACTGGGGGAGTCCGGCTCGGTCGGAAATCTCTCCGGATCCGGCTCGGTCGGAGAGCTTTCCGACCCAGATCGGAATCGGCCCCTTAATCTGTACTATAAGGTTTTCAACCTCGGGTGTCTCCTTTAAATTGTACATCTTATTCCTCTACATTACCTTCAGCATTGCTGGAAATTTCAATTGTGCTGTTGCTCCCACTGCTGAGTTTGAGTTACCTTAGAAATAGCTGACCTTATGGTAAAGGCCCATTCCTGTTTTTGGAACTGCTTTGCCCTAAGTGCAGCTGTGAGAATTAATTTACTATTCCACCTCCAAATCCAACTAATCTCAAGGAAAGTACTGAATAAACCCCCCCTATTTTGTTTTTTTTAACTCCCAAAAATGTATTATTAACAAAAATACTATTTTTAAATAAAAACATTTTTTTTACTAATTAAAAATTCTTAACAAAAAATTTAAATATTATAAAAAGAATTTGAATTATTCACTAAGGGGCCCATTAGGATGTCGGGCGGAAGCACTACCGCCGTGCTGTCGGAGGCAAAAACCACAAGTTACCGTCCGCCCGCCGTGGCCCACACGCCTGCCCAATTAGGATGTGTAAAATCAGCCAAACACCGCCCGTAAGCCCGCGACGCCGCCCGCCATCAAAGTGCGCCCGTACACGTAGCGGCGCCAGCCAATGGAGGCACACCGTCCGACGAAATCACGTACCGCCCGGCGTACAAATTACGATGCCGCAAACAAACAGCTCCCCCGGCTAAGAGACACCGCACGAGATACCAAGGCGGAAACTCGACCGCTCGAGTACGGACACCAAAAAAGCGGCCCACCCCGACATGAATCCTGCACTCCAGGCCATCCCCATGCTGTACCTGATGCAGCACCTAGGAGTCAACGCGCCGCGGCGACGCAGGTAGGCAGACACACAACAAGGGCACGCAAACACCGCACACAGTGCAAGGGCGGAAAAACTGTACATGGCCCCCCCAGACACCCCTGTGTGGACAGGACACATCCACCACTGCACCCACAAATGTCACACCGGGCAAAATGAAACAACTCGCAACAACCGGGCACACACTACCCGGGACCAGGAACTGACGTCCCCGTCACGGCAACGCAGCGCAGCGGCGATGACGCAGCTACACATGCGCACAACGCAGAGGCCAACTACAGCGCCATGCATGGGCCGCACACAAATAACACAGGCACACAACTACACACACCACACACCAGCCCCACCCTGAACGCACATGTCACGTGGCATTCCTGCATCAGTCATGTCCCCAACCGGCAACTCACAGGTGCCAACATGACGCCACACAAGTGTACCGAACAGGGCAGTGACGTCACGCCAAAATAGGACACACCCTTGTGTGCATAACATGGCGAAGCACACAGCGGCTGCGACATCACGCCGCAGAATATGTACCTCGTCCGCAAAAGGCACGCCAGTACCATACAAAAATACTAATACCATCCTGCACCCAATACCAATACATGCAATACGTAACATGAAAAAACCCGGGTGCCTGACAACAGGTGTTACCAATTACAACACACACACACAAGGCCCAACGTATAGCGGAAACGCAGCGTGCCGCCCACACACGGGAAAGCAGATAGCACTGAATGGCCTTCCATTCCCACTCTGAAACCACATTTCGACAAAACAAGCCGGAGAATACAGCCATTGTCCCAACAACAAGCCAAACAGAGGCATGCCGAGGAAACCGTCCAATGTGCAGATAGCGCACAACATGAAAGAAAGTTCTGACCACAAAAAAAAATAAGACCACTCCTCCATGTGGTTCACATGCAAGTAATCTGGAAGGAGTCAGACACCACTGACCTTGACCATTCATAGAAGCATGTGGGATGAGGACCTGTGTCCTCCGCACAAGCTACTATAACCCAAACCCTGCCTCCGTACGACTATTCCAGATTTCCCAGCATCGTCGGAGGGTGCACTCTGCTGACTGCACAGCCGGCTGGAGCACGCCATCACATCGCCCTGTAGCAAAATGGCAGTCGCACCACACCTACCCAACTACGCCGGACAGATGCAGCTCTACATGGACAGCCTGCTACAGATAGTGGGCTGTGAAAACCTGGCCATGCTGAACGTAAGTTACCGAGTAACTTACCGCATCGCAATGTTCAGCTGCGTCATCCCCGTCTTCTACTGTCGGAGGTGTCCCTTCCACTGTCCTGTGGATTTATGTCTCTCCAACCCGGCATGTCCAAAGGCGGACCTGGTACAACTGTTCGCCCCCTGGACGCACACGACAGGATCTGTTCAGTCTATGGGGGCATGGCGTATGTGGCTGCAATCGGACACACACTGCAATGGGACATGTGTGCCTCCACACAACGGATTCTGGATCACAGTTTCATCGAATGTCATCCAACATGTCCCATCAGGCTCCTACAAGGGACAACTTACGATGAACACATTGACAGCCACCATCCGCTTCATTGGATGGCATCCATGTATAACACCAATGCCATGGAAGCCCTGCTGGAAGGTATCGCATACCTGACAACCTGTCAATTCGTCGGGCCCCGACGCAATACCCCCAATTGAACAATGATGTTCAACACCGTACCTATGCTTGGCTTTCGCACGGACTGGGCAGTTACCTGTACAACAACTATACCATACAACCTGCAACAAACACCACACTATCAACTCCACTGCCATGACATCGGACATTTTCGGGACATTCTCTCTGTTCCTCACCACATCCAATATCTCTGCATGAACAGGGGGAGGCAGAGGTATGGGACTTGTGTACAGTAACCACATGGACAATACTGCACGAACAACTATGCTATAATATGTATCCTGCGCACATGAACATATGCACCGGTCAGTGCACACTAATCTGTCAGCTGTATCACGTGAGAACTGTCACCTCACCTTTGTCTGTACTTCCGTGCCAGGACTTTTGCATGGACAACAAATGCATCCCCCAACAACATGACCCCAGTGAATGTGACATGTTCAGTAGCCACCACATTGCAACAACTAGTGACACGCTGCTGCATGCACGTAGGCTCATGCTCTGATGTCACCCCTCACGCACGTGTGTCGGAGTAACTACTGTAGTAAACCTGTACCATGGAACTGAGATGTACTGTACCTATGATGTCAAGCTGTCTCGTAGGCAAAATGATTACTGTCTGTGTCAAAGTCGAGAGCTCCTCAGTAACTAGCAAATGTACATTAGCATAGCAAGGGCAAGGCAGTTGTAACTCTGAAGCCCTCATTCCACAGTCAACAACTAATCACATCTACCCCTAACCCCTTTTGTATGTGTAATCATGCTAAGTAGATCCTCCACATGCATTTCGCTGCCAGTAGTGTCCACTATACTGCATCACAGAGGACGTAAGTCCAAATACATGGCTTGAAGCAAAAATGTGACTCCGCTGAATCATTTCACAAACACAAGTACGAATGAGAGAGGATGAGAGTGTGTGAAGTACACGACAGTCGTGAGATGACCATGTAGTCCACTGTCATTGGATGTCAACGCAAATGAGTAGCCGCAACAGTGGCCACAGTGCAATACCACAGCTCCTGGAGCAGGACTTGTCAGACTCTGAAGGTGCCCGAAAGATCATCACATCAACACTGACGGCCTGGTCAATACAAAGCACAGTCCTACACATGTCTACAATTTCCCACACAGTCTGACCACACACTCAGCAACCAAAAGTAGGAGCCACGCAAAAGCATGCCACAGCAATGCCTGTCAAAACACACACACAACATCAGTTTGGGTGGGCAGCACTGCACAATGAGTAAGAACTGCAGAAAATCTGACATGCACAATTGAACTAGGCACAATCTTGACAGTGACACACCCTGCACACACACAACGTCTGAACCATAACAAGTAGGAGTCATCCTGAACTGCAAGGACACACCCACACACTGCATTCCGTGCAACATACAACACACACATCTCATCATATACACAGACCTCAACACGGTTACAAACATCCACCATGGGCCTGGGAAACATATGTGTGTAGTCGACATGGCCACAACACACACACACACCAACGCCACCCCAAACTCACACCACCCACACCACCCACCACCACCTCCCAAATGCACACATTGAGAGTAGGCCATGTGCCCAGGCACAATGCACATCACAAGACTAACATACACCTACACCGCTGGCCACACAGCAAGTAAGCTCACACATGCCCGCATACTCAGCGCATGCTGCCAGTCCACCTGTGGCTAGACTCACACCCTGTGCATTGCATGCACGCAAACATGACACGGATACATTTACCCAGAAATAACACCAAATACATGCAGTCAAT
Source organism: Calotriton arnoldi (assembly GCA_963921515.1). NCBI lineage: Eukaryota > Metazoa > Chordata > Amphibia > Caudata > Salamandridae > Calotriton > Calotriton arnoldi. The sequence continues at coordinate 1,331,454 of CAWUFW010001911.1, forward strand.
CCGTTGCACAGAAAAGCAGATTCATCACACACACAAGTAGCAGAGTCTGAAAGAAGTGAAGTCCCTGCCACGTGTACAACACATTGGAATGTGAGACCAGACATTGCAATTGCTGAGGTCACATACACGGCATGTGCCCCACTTAACCAAGCACACACTGCAACAACTGCAATCATCAACTACACAGATACAACCGACTACAGGAACAACAGCATCCAGTCACAGATTACATCGACAGGCGGCATAACTCATCAACCCCAGGGACAGTGCCCAGTTCGATGTGCCGAGTAGTGACACGTAGTGCCGCGGATGCAATGTGTGTTAGTGTGCCCTGCCATGGCCAGCCAACACTGCCATGGCAGTCACAATATCCATCACAGCCACCACTGTGTCAGAAGGAGATGTGTGAGTGTGCCTACCAATCTAACAGGATGCCAGTACGACTCGGTGCTGTGTGTGTGCTACGGGACAGTTGCAGGTCCGGCCCTGAGAGAGTAGCACAACTGTGGAAGACACACATGTGTCATGTGAAGCGGGAGTTACGCTTGGCCCAGGTGGGTGGGTGTGACGGGTAGGTGCGCACATGCAATGTTGAAACACACTGTGTTGGGAGGATTCGGGAGCACTAGATTACCGCTGTCTTGGGCATTTGTAAAGACCACCTGTCTGGGGATGAATGTGAACACGTGTGTGCACAACAGGCGGCCACACGAAAGATGCTGCATCAGGTGTAGACGTCAGCCCACCCTCTGGGGACATGCTGGATACTGCTGTGCGTCCGCCAGGCCCTTGCCAAGGCACGCACATCCCCTGTCGACCAGGTGTACCCCCAACATCGTCCACCTGCACGGGCTATCCAGGGCACGGGATGGCAGTGGAGCATGGTGGGTGAGAGGTCATGGCGCGCTCCTCCTGGTCACATCACGCAGGCAACACATCCTCATTGTGCAGCATGGCACAAGTCAAATATAAGTAGTGGGGGGACGCACACATCGCGCCCGGGAGTGACGTCACGGAAGGTGGCTCGCACCATCGCACTCATTGCCTATTTCCCCACACACGTTACATGCCATTGCAACAGAGAAGCCAGCGCGTGCACAAGCAGCTCCAAGCTCGCCCCAGAGAGGTCAAAGAGTGAATGTGTGGGTCCATTAGCTCCAGTTGGACGCGGCCTGGGCCGCTAGGGCAGCTACAGCCTCTGTGTGTTGCAGGTGGTGTATCCGGACTGCGGAGCCTGTCATGCATTGTCAATGTTGTCCAGGTCTCGAGTCGGGGTACCACGCAGGTGGACGGCGTCCCGCCACTGATTATACCGCGAGACAGACAACTCGTTCAAATGGACCCACACATACACTCTTTGGCCTCTCTGGTGCGAGCTCGGAGCTGCCTGTGCACGCGCTGGCTTCTCAGATGCAAACGCATATTGGGGTGAGCGAGGGGAGGCCATAAGTCTGACGGTGCAAGCCACCTTCCAACATGTCACATCCGGTCGGGACGTCAGCGTCCCCCACTCCTCCGATTTAGGACTCGTGCACTGCTGCCGTCAGATGTGCCACTCCCCAGGGGGGTGGGGAAAGGGTCAGGAATGTCAGTCTGAGATTGGCGCAGTTGAAGGCACACCTTCACTGGGGGTGACAACCATTGGACGGTCTGGTGTAGTCCACCCACGCGTACATGTGGGCCCTCCATCATCCATGTCTCCTGCGGCTAAGTGATGTCATGGGCAATGACGTAAGTGAGGAGAGCTGTCTGCCCCACGCACAGATGGCGCATCAGCTCAACAGACCCAGCACTGAGGGCAGCAGGGGTCACATGTGCAGGGGCAGCTGTGCCTGGTGTGAAGGACACCCTATCCTTCATCCCTGTGCCGACACGTGTTGCACCAGTGGAAGTGGATGGGAGGGCGGTCATTGGCCTCCGCGTGGCTGAAGAAGACCCAGAGTCCACGTCCCCTGTGTCATACAACATGGATGCATCACCTCAGTCCTCAGATAACGCCGAAATTGCCCACTGGGCCTGTGATTCATCCAGCACACGTCTAGCCCCTCCGAGGCGCAGGTCACAACTGTCTCACTCAGCAGCTGTGCAGCTGCTACATCCGAAGCCACCCCACTGTTGAGCGTCCCCTGTCCCTCAGCACCCAGGGGAGATGCCACATGAGAGAGAGCGAGGTGGTCCCACTCATCTGGCATCAATGACACAGACATGTGCAAGGGAAGCAGCACAGAACATACCCAAATCCACATGTTGCACGATACCTGTGCAATAGTATACAGCCACCACAATCAACACCCAATGGCTGGCGTACAGGAAAGGAATCCGCGAATTAGTGCCACGAATGTAGTGCACATCGCACTACACACGGCCTGTGTCACCCTGCGACCATAGCCCCAACTCGCGTTGTGCACAACCACTATCCTGATGGTGGCAAGGATGACCACTATGTAATTAGGCCAAACACATACCTGCATGGAGCAGAATGGGAAACTACTCACACAGACTGCAACCTGACAGCCCACAATGGCCATGAGCCCATGCCATCCACCTGTCGTTCACACGAGCACAACTGTTGTTGCACGGTGTGCCGGATGTGCAAGTACCAGAGACATGAGGTGAGGCATCGCACACATATGTCCGACCGATATCAGAGTAGGCACAGTGCCCCTAACATACATGTGAATAGCCACTCCAGCCTACTACAGGTTGTACCTGAGGGCTACGACTCCGAGTGCATTGGGAATGCAGAGTGCCCTAATTGCATCTTAAGCCTCAGGACTAGCATATGCATGTCAGATGCACACAGCACAGACTACAGTTACTACACACTGCATCACAAAACAAACATCACATTACCCAGATCATGGGTAGGCTGTGGACACATGCTGCCTCTCACAGCAAAAGACACCATCCCACAAGACTGTAAACTTGCTTGCTGCTGATGCCCCAACAAACGTGCATCCGGCACAGGCCGTGTGACTGTCAAGATGCAGACCATTACTGGTGAAATGCAGCGCCGTGCTAACCTGACAATACGAGGGGGCATCCCCCGATCCGTCAACGCCACGTAGTGGCCCATCCGGCAGATGCCGTCACACCCTTTGTGGAATTGGCTGCACTGGCGGTCACACACACACAAAGGCATCAACTTGGTAGCAATGGCTCCTCACAAGTCCTTGGGCTGGAGGAATTCCAACTGCAGGGATGGTGCACAGGAGGCTTGGAATGTCACTAATGCACTTCTCAACATCACACACATCCACCAATCACAGTGGCATGCTGCTGACCCATCCCAAATACTCCGAGACGTGCAACAGAGCCAGGAAGTAATCGGACATGGCCTAACAGCATGTGTACACCACAACGTGAATGCATGCTGCTGGGAGTGTGTACACAGTACCTGTCCAACCCATTCACATGCAGGTTGACAGCACATCGAGCAATGTGTAGCCTGTCCACATCTACTGTCCATTGTCAGGTGGACCTACACAAAGATCACAAGGCAACACATCTGTGTGGGTGTACCCACTGTGTCCAACACTGCGCAACCATCAACATACTCGCCCTGTGCATGGCCCACCCCGCAATGGAGGTCACATTCTGTGCCACTATCTCTCACACACATCCCTATCACGAGGCATGGTGTGTCCAATCGACAGTGCTGAGTTAGCGCTTTTCCGGAGGGTCCTGAACAGAAGACACATGTAACCCACTGGGCAGTCTGTGTTGTCACCTACTGGCATTGTGCAGTCAATGTGCAGCCCAGGCCTGCTGGGACTGAGAAGGGCAGCATGGCCCCAGCCTGCCATTCTCACGAGCAACAAGTGCTCTGAGACCTGCATTGCCAATTGGCTGTGTCACTGGATGTCTGACATGAAGTTGCCATGTACCACCACTCGGGAGGGACAGACATGGCAAAGCGCCCGAGAGCTCACATACCCCTGCCACCTGCAGTAAGCATGGTGAGCAGTGCATGTTGGAACCCCACAGGCTCTGACTCATGGTGCTGCGGATCAACGACATGTGTGTCCCCCACATGCACTCCCACACACACTGTGGTTGTCTCACACACACAACTATTGCAAGGGATAGCCATGTGCAGTGTGCGTGGAGCTCGGAATCCAGGATCTCTAGCTACTCGCTGGTGAGTGGACCTGGACATATCTTCAGCGTCATCGACGTTAAGGTGGACAGGTGGCAGCAGCAGGTGTTGTTGAGGGATGCCAGGCTGCAGTCCCTGGTAGCTGTGGTAATTCCGGTCTCAATCCCACAGTCATATAGCCCCCTGGGGCAGTTTCAGTGGGTCCAAGCCGCTGCAATTGGTGTACCGTGTCTGCCTGCTTAAATTGCAGACGATGGCCTTCTTCCAGCTGGCCCGTGACGCTTTCCTCCATTGCGGGACATGCAGGGTGCAACCGCGAGGGCCATTGGAGTTGGCCGTAAGGGCCTGGCCCATGGCGGGTACAGTCCGCTGATGCCATGTGCACTACACAGTATGATGTGCGCAATGCATCTGCAGGTGTGGCCATGACTTGTGTGTGGGAGCAGGTCCACACTGGACAGGGCCACAACATGCTGTGCGCATGGGCAGGGACGGCCAGTGCTCAGCCTCCACATGTCTGTTGGCACATCATCATGTACACATTGGCATGGGAGCATGGGACATGCATATGCACACACATGCCATCTTTCACTATGCACATATCCCACTTGGCACGTGCTACGTTACGTGTCACTTGTGATGTGTATTTGCAATCACACAGCTGTGTTGTCATGGAGCTGTCAATGTGTACATCTGTCAATGTGTTTTGGAGGTGTGATCCGTACAGTGCTGTACATAGGGTGAAGTAGGGACATCAATGACTGTCTCATATCCCCTCGTGCAACAGGACCCACTTGTTTTTGCCGCTCAGCCTGTGTCCATTGCGTTGTTGGTGTGTGCCATACTCACCCAGCCTCGGAAGCTGTGTCAGGCACAGCAGCTAGTTATATTGCAGTGGTGTTGCCGCTTCCCAAATATGCAGTCTGATATCATCGTCATGCCTTACAAGTTATTAAGGCCTAAATCCCCATGTGCATGCTCATAGCAATGGTTTGTGTCACTGCTCATTGCTATTGGTAAGGGGACCTGTGTAAGTGTATTGTGGCTGTGCTGTCCCTACTTGTCAGCTGTTCTGTGATACAATTGCTTGGTCAGTCATTTTTGTTTTGTGCTTGTGAAAATGCCATGTGGCGTGTTGCTTTGACATGTGTCCACTTCCATCTTTCCTAGGAGGAGACCAAACATACATCGCCCCTACCAATTGCTGACAGACATGGAGGACGTGGAGGTAATCCGGAAATTCCGTCTGGACCGACCCACCCTGCATCGCCTATGTGCCTTGTTGGAACCCCACCTCCGTTCTCGCAGGGTGTATCCAACTGCATTTACCCCCACGGCTAAGGTGATGGCTGCACTGCATTTCTTCGCCACTGGGTCATTCCAACACACAGTGGGCAGTGGAAGTGGGATGTCCCAGCCCATGTTCAGCATGGTGCTACGGGATGTACTGTCAGCTATGATGCTGTACAGGAACCGGTACATCCGATTCCCCAGGGCTCGTGAATTGGCGGCAGTGAAGGGTGCTTTCTATGCCCTTGGACGGATCCCCCACGTTGTTGGTGCAATTGATTGCACCCATGTTGGCCTTGTAGCACCAGAGGCCATGGAGCACATATATAGGAATCGGAAGCACTTCCACTCCCTGAATGTGCAAGTGGTGTGCCTTGCAGACATGGTCATTACACACGTGTGTGCGAAGTTTCCAGGATCGGCCCATGACTCGCACATCATGCGCAACAGCATCCTACCACGTCTGATGACCAATCTGCAACCGGACCGTGCTTGGATTGTTGGTGAGTATGTGTACTCGTGTAGCGTGCCTGGTGTGTGATGCTGTCTTGGGGACAGTTGGAATTGCAACTAATCTCGGTATTCCTCACACCCAGGTGACTCTGCTTATCCGAATGGACCTTGGCTGCTCAGCCCATTACGTCACCCTCGGACACCAGCTGATGTCTGCTACAATGAGGCACATGGCAGGGCCAGACGTGTGGTGGAGCGGACTTTTGGCCTCCTGAAGTCAGATTCAGATGCCTGGACCGCACCGGGGGTGCACTGGCGTACTCCCCACAGAAGGTGTGCCAGATAGTTGTGGCATGCTGCATGCTGCACAATCTGGCTATTCGCAAGCAGATCCCCCTAATAGTCGATGACGGTGATCAGCCCGGGCCCCCGCCTGCAGACCAGGACGGGTCCAGTGATGAGGACAGTGGAGAGGAGGAAGCTGTGAATGTGCGTCAGCAGCTCATCGCCCGCTACTTCACTTGACGGTGAGTGACCATGTACGACGGCTAATGTAGCTGTAGTTGTGCAGGTGTATGTGTACATTGTGTCGGAGGCCTTTTGTTCACTGAGTGCTGTGTGGCAATGGTCCATGTCCAGGGTAGTATGCCACTGACAGTGGCTGTGGCATTGTGCCCCGTTGCTCTGTGAGATGTGTGTACATTGCTTGTAGTTGGTGACAAGTACTGTGTGATGGGTGTGTGACACACTAATTGAATGGACTCTTGTTCTGATTTTCACCCCTAGGTCCCTACAACATCTCCTGGCCTATCTACATGCCACACAGCAGAGGCATTCCTGCTCATGGTGGCGGTTGCACATCGTTGATTAAACCCAGGGCACATGAAGCAGATTGTGATCAAGGTGTATTTATTTACAGCGGTGACATGTGATTGTGTGCAAGGTGATGACAGAAGTGGTGCATGCTGTGACAATGAGTTGACGGACATGGCTGCGTGATGGTCAAGGTGTACCCATGAAGTTCTATGTCCACAGTCCAACAGACACATGCCATTCACATGGCAGTGTGGGGTAGGATCGTAGTCAAAGTCAGTGCAGTAGGTGGTCAGGGTGGCTGGCTGTCTCACTGGCGTTTGGAGCGTGCGTAGTCCTCTCTGGACACCTGTTTCCTCTTCGGACGGCCCCTTCCACATTTGGTTGGGGGGGGTTGTGTTGGTGGGCTGCTGGTGGTGGCTGAGGACTGCTCACTCGCTGTGGACGCAGGGGAACTAGATGTTGCATGACCCTGCGCCACAGCACGTGGTGGCGGCGGTGGTGTGGCTGGCCTTGCTTGGGCCCTCCCCACCACCACCAGCTGGCCCATGAGGTCCACAAGTTGGTCCATACGGGTCACGAATTGGCCCATATGGGCGTCCATCGACCTCAACACCCCAAGGACCTCCCGCGTGTTGGCAGACGACCTGGCCCATTGTCCTTGGGCCTCTTCATAGGCCCCAAGGACTCTTGAGATTTGCGGCAGGGCTTGGCTCCCAGGCTCAGATGGCGTTGGCCTGACCCTGCTCCTCCCACCAGTACTGCTGCCACCGACCTGCCCACTCGCCACATTGGTCACCACGGTCCTCTGTCTGGCTCCCAGGGTCGAGCACGACGGGCGTGCCACCCCTTGCGCAGGTGCTGTGGCCAGGGATGGCGTGGTGGTGGTGGTGGTTGTTGCGGCGGTGGTGGTGGCCGCAACGACCGTGGCAGCAGGGGTCTGTGACTGGTCAGCAGCCCTGGGTGATGTGTTGGTGGGTAGGAGGGGCCCTGGGGAGCGGTTGGGCCCTGCCACTCCAAGACGGGCCTGCTCGGTGGTCCTCGTCCGAAGAGGTGTCCAGGTCTTCTACATCCGTGAGTCCGGGTCGGGGGCTTGCGGACTGGCTGTGCTGGATGATGTCTCCCTCTCCAGCATCCAGCTGTTCGGCACCTGTGGGGAGAATGAGATAGGTTATTGTGTTGCACCTTGCAAAGTTTGCATTGGTTGTCTGACATTCACAGTTCGTGCACTGTCGTGCACAGGTTTCCCAGTGGCGTGTGTGTGGATGTACGATGTGTGTATGCGTGGGCAAGGCAATGGAACTGTGTGTTGTGTTCATGTGGCATGGGACGGATTAGCAATGACAATCAGTGTGTGTTGCTGTACTCCTACATTTTGTGGCTTGGGTGTATGCGGGCTCCAGACCCATCAACGCTTTTGAGGTGAAATATGGTTTTGGGGTTCAAATGGAACGCTTAGAAACGCAGATGGCAAAAGGGGGTACAGCCCCCTCAACGCTTTTGAGGTGAAATATGGTTTTGGGGTTCAAATGGAACGCTTAGAAACGCAGATGGCAAAAGGGGGTACAGCCCCCTCAATGCTTTTGAGGTGAAATATGGTTTTGGGGTTCAAATGGAACGCTTAGAAACGCAGATGGCAGAAGGGGTACAGCCCCCTCAACGCTTTTGAGGTGAAATATGGTTTTGGGGTTCAAATGGAACGCTTAGAAACGCAGATGGCAAAAGGGGTACAGCCCCCTCAACGCTTTTGAGGTGATATATGGTTTGGGGGTTCAAATGGAACGCTTAGACACGCAGATGGCAAAAGGGGGTACAGCCCCCTCAACGCTTTTGAGGTGATATATGGTTTGGGGGTTCAAATGGAACGCTTAGACACGCAGATGGCAAAAGGGGGTACAGCCCCCTCAACGCTTTTGAGGTGATATATGGTTTTGGGGTACATATTGTGACATATGGGTGCAGAACGGGACATGTGTTTTGGCAACATGACAGTGCAGAGACAAAGGTGTGTGTATGTCTGACATCCCCAGCATATCTGCTCACTGTTATCATTTATGGACATTAAACTGCAAGCATTGTAGTGAGTGAGTGATGGTTGTGTGCCACACGACGTATTGCAGATGGGCCAATTCCTTGGTGTGCATGCTACCCTCGGCCATGTGCAGCAATGCAGTGCTCTTGGGGTGTTGACTATATTATGTATGTTGTAAATCAGTGTGATGTGCGCTTCAGTCACTGCAGACACATTATTTGTGATGGGCAGGTATCTTTGCAGAACTACTGTATGAGGGCCAGCTGTTCCGATGACATACCTTTCATGACACTGGGGCTGACAGATGAGATGGATGGTATGTTGGATGTGCATTGTGTGGCTGTGTGTTTCATGGGTCCAGTGGTGTTTATGTGCATTACTGGGGTTCCACACTGTTAGTTCTAGACAGGTTAGACTTACATGGGCGATGTTGTACGTTGTGTGGGGAACAGGCAGTAACGACTACATGGACAGGACTTCGATGGTGTTGCTGATGTGTGTGATGAGTGGCACAGTGCCCGCCGTGTGGGTCAGTACTCCAGTGGGACTTGTGCATGCAGACGTGGCTCCATGGGTGTTGCTGTATTTGTGATGGCTCATGTGGGCTATGACTCTGTAATACATGTCCGTGTGCAAATTGGTTACATGATTATGACAGGGAGCAGTGCTGCGTGTTCCTCTGCTACGTGACATGTCCCAAATGTTAGTCGTAATACTGTCCTCATGCCTACAGACACCCCGCCCTGTACAGTACTCTACCTACTTGTTGGTTTGGAGGGTGCAATGCAATGGATGCCATATGGTACTGGGAGGGAGGGGTGCTCCACCTTGCTGCGCTGTAGGACTAGGGGCCTGGTGGGTGTTGTACTTCAGCTGTCCCCCCTCCGACCCACTGACTTTGTGTTCCGGCTACTTACCTGTGACTTGTCGGTTAGTGCAGCTATGGCTGACACATGAGTGTGGGTGTGGGGAGTGCTCCTTCTGGCGCATCTGGAGTACAAGGGGACCTGGTGGGAGTTGCGGTGCTGGCTGACTGTACACATGCCCCCATGGTTTTGTTAGTTAGTCTGTTGCATGTGTGAGTGATATCTTGTGTATTGTGTACTAGACATGGGGGTGTTTGTCCCTCGGAGCTATGGCATAGTGGTAGTGCATGTGAGTACATAGCGGTGTGCTGGTATACATTTGTTTGTACTTACCAGCCTCCACTCCCCCTGGTATTCAGGTGAGACTCTCCGGATGTAGGATGCCTCGCACCTTCTCCTCCCACGCCTTGAAGGTCTTGAATAGCGCGGGATTTCCTCCGCAAGTCCTGTCAGCCAGCTGCCGATTCTTGGCCTCCTTCTTTTTGACCACTCTTTTCATGTCGTGCCACCTCTTGGTGATTTCGGCTCTGTTGCGTGGCATATTCCCGACTGCATTGACCTGGTCTACGATCCTGCTCCACAACCGGTTTCTGGTGGCTAGTGGTGTCTGTTGGACCTGGTTCCCATAGATTTGTGGGTGCACCTTGATGATCTCGTTGACCATGACCGTCAGCTCAGTGGAAGTGAACTTGGGCATTCTCTGTGCTGCCATGGTGTGTGGTTTTGTGTTTGTGGTGCTGGTGCGGTGTGTGTGTGTGGTGTGTGATGTGCAGGGGGTTTGTGGGGCCGGTGTTTGGTGGTGGTGGTGGTGGTGGTGGTGGGTGCATGTCTGTGGTGTGCTCCTGTCCTTTCTGTCTCGCTGTGTTCTGTGCTCTCGTCCTCAGTTTGTAGTGTTGCAAGGGATTGTGGTCTGTGAAGGGGCTGCATTTGTACTTACCTATGTGGGTGTGTCATGATGTGCTGTTGTTTTCAGGTGTGTTGTGGCTGGTGTTCTGGGATTTGTAGTTTATTTGTTTGTCCAGGGGGGATGTGTTTTCGGGATGTGTACTGTGTTTGGGTATTTGGGCGTGGCTTGCTGTGTGGACTTGTTGGCCATGTTGTGTGTGTTTCTTTGGTCCGCGGATGGTTTCTGTGCAGGGACGTGGCCGCCAGGGCTTCCGCCGTGTCCATTTTCATCACTGTTGTTTACGATGGCGGGCGGTGTATTTGTGGATTTGCTGCGCTCATGTCGGGAAGATCCTAATTTCACGGCCGGTGTCTCGGTAGTCAGGGCGGGCGGTTTTGGGTTGTTGTGCGGGTTTGTGTCCGTGGCGGACGGATGGACTTCGACTCGGACATAGACGGGCGGTATTTTGTGTGTTTTTTCCGCCGCGGGCGGTGTTTGCTTCGCGACATCGTGATTGCTCGGTCGGTATTCAGAAGGTGTAGGCGGGCGGTTTTTTACCGCTATGGTAGATGGAGGATTTTATTCCGCCCGGTATCGTAATGGACACCTAAATGTAATAAAACATATATTTAAAAATACAACTTTATGAAAATACATTTTAAAATATAAAAAGAAAATGTGAAAAAACACTTGTCAAAACAAAAAGAAATATTTAAAACTACGCTATAAATTACAAACAAACATACTTATTTTATAATCCAATATTAAACCCTTTGTAAACTCATTTTACACTAACAAATATTAGAAAATGAAATTGTAGTTCTATTTTAAATTTTAAATTAATAACTATTTATAAAAAAATTTAATAAATTGTTCAAATTTTTTAAATTAACAAAAAAATTCACACAATTTACCTCAAAAATTTTGCAACCCAAAATATTTCTATTTTTAAAAAATGTTCAAAATTTTAATTTATAAATGTTTATTAATAATTATATATTTCTTAATTTCCTAATTTAAATTTCTTTCTTTAACCAATATTCTTAAATTACTCCCCTCCCATATCCCCTATAAACCCAATATCCCGCTCCTAAAATTTAATAAAAATTTAAAACAATTTTTTATTTTCCACCCAATATTTTTAAATTCCTCCCCATCCTTATCCCCTATAAACCCAACATCCCGCTCCTAAAATATATTCAAATTTGAAAATATTGTAATTTTTCTGCTAAAATTTTTAATTACTACCCACCCGTATCCCCTATAAACCCAACATCCCGCCCCTAAAAATTATTTCAAAACCCAAAAAATGCAATTATTTGAACGTAAAAAAATAATCTAAACATTATAAAATTACTAATACCAAAATACTAAAAAATAAATAAAAATAGAACATTAGAAAAAAAAATCGATATTATTTACATCGATATTTTTGCCATCGATATTTACAAATTCGATATTTCTAGATAACAATAAAATCGATATTTTTAACGCGAAAACTTACCTCGGTATTTTGCACCATCGATATTCTTGACTCGATATTCTTGCAATTCTATATTTTTCCGTCGATATTCTGTCTCTGCACCACAAGAGTGCGAGCAAAAGGTTGTTTCTTGTTACCGCGATTCCTGAGAGATCTGGGAGTGTTGTGTTCTGGGGTGTCTAATCATTTGTTTCTCTGTGAGTGAGTAGGAGAGCAAGTGAGACACTATAGCTAGTCAGTCCTGGGCTCATGGGTACTAAAGGGGTAGGATCACTCAGTCCCTATACACCAAGGTCCTAAATCCTGGCAATAGTTCTGTTCTTGGGCAGAATCCCTGCAACACCATAGTTTCTGTACGCGCCCCCTGTATTTGAAACTCCCTCCCTCTCGAGATTAGGACTACCCCCTGTTAGACCAGATTCAAGCAACTTCTAAAAACATGGCTCTTTAGACAAGTATACAATTTAAGCTGTGAGCAGCGTGTAATGTTTCTGTTACCAAAGCGCTAAGAAACCGACTGGTGTATGCACGCTATACGAATGGTAGTAACATAATATAACATAATATGGTCCATCATTATTATCACAGTATTATCGAGTAACTGTTCCTATGGTGCTAAATCAAAGGTTGGAACTGCGGGGACCCCAGATTAAATATAACATTGAGGTACCCCTCAGGTAGTTTTAATTCACTGCAAAACCAAAGGGGATGATGGACGGAGTGTTGACATTACAAGCACTCACCCCCAGTCAACTGATCTGGGTTTAATCAATCATCATTCTTTAGCTCACTCCGCCACCCCAGTTCAGACATGGCCATATGCAAATCAGTCTGACCCTGTGCCTCATGGGAACAGTCCAGCCCGAACTGCCAAGCCATGTCTTCCCTGGACCGGAAACAAGCATCCTGGGACCGGTTTGGGGCTCACAGCCCTCATCAGCCAGGCTATCCTGAATCCAGTAGCAAAGTGAGCAAGGGACCCACGTCTGGGCATACCCTGCCAACTTAGGGCGAACACAGCAAAACCAAAGGGGATGATGGACAGAGTGTTGACATTACAAGCACTCACCCCCAGTCAACTGATCTGGGTTTAATCCATCATCATTCTTTAGCTCACTCCGCCACCCCAGTTCAGACATGGCCATATGCAAATCAGTCTGTCCCTGTGCCTCATGGGAACAGTCCAGCCCGAACTGCCAAGCCATGTATTCCCTGGACCGGAAACAAGCATCCTGGGACCGGTTTTAATTCACTACCACAATGCCTCCCCTATTTTATTTTTTTCTCCCCACACACCTGCACTCACCATTACAGCTTTTTCTAAAAGATCTCTGAGAAAGAGCCTTCTTGCGGGGCCTGTGGGGTATTGCTGCACCGACCCAACAAGGAGCTAAGCCCAATGATGAAGCATGACATCCTCACGGGTGTGTGAGGGCACCACTTCCTAATAAGGAAGAAGCCACTTAACTCCCCCACCACTTGTCTAACCTGTGAGTTAGCACCATAGGAACAGTTACCGCATAGTACTGTCATATTTGTTCTTGGGAGCAAGGGTACTGGACCTCTCCCTTGCTCCCTGTCCCTCCTTCTTACTGATATTGATCCATCATTATTATCCTCATGGTGTCCTTGTGGTATTGGGACATTGCTGTGATATGTCCATTCCCGTAGTAAGTGTATTGTACATTATTTGTACAGTTTGGCAGTTAGTTTAAAACCTCGAATATGAGGCCCATTTCTACTTGATGACTAGATGTGAGATTCATCTCACCGGGTCCACTAATATATACCTTTGTAGCAAGTAGATGAGAATTGAATTCATTTTCCAGTCTAAGATTCTATTGCTGGAAGGCTGCAAGAATGTCACTCTATATAGTTACTGGCCAATTATTTACATCTAGCCTGGTTTGCATATCTGGTGTATCCTTCTTATCTAAATATTGTTGCATTTATTTATTATTATTTTTTCCAAGTACCACAGGTTGTTTTGCCTAATATATGCACATGAACTTCTTAAGACAACAAACTTGGGGTCCTAGAAATTTATGGAGATAAAGTGTTCCTGGCATGTACATGAATGTGGGTATTGTTTTGTGAATGCTTGCAGTAGAGGTGCTAATCATGGCAGTTTTTTTTTGTATTACTTGGTCCCCATGAAGAGAATATTGAATGATCTAATTTCAGAGACTTAGGGGGCGAATCCGATTCGGGCCGGAAAACCACCCGACCGACTCGGTACGGGAATATAGTCCGACCGACACGTACCGGCGTTGACCGACCTGGGAAGTACGATGAAATGCATGTGAATCACGACCGACTCGTACGGAACTCAAGGCGAACGACCGACCCGGACGGAAACAAGCTATCCGGCCGGGAAACCACGCGAATCGAACCTACCGACACGCACCAGGAATCAACCCGAATGAAACGTACCCACGAACTCCGACCCGCGAAGTACGATGCAATGGGTGCAAAATCAGACCGATTCGCACGGAGCCAAGCCGTACGACCGACACGCATACAAAAGCCAGCCCAACGAACACAATACTCCGCGACCGACGCGTACGCCGCATATGAAACTGAGCTGAAACACAGCGGGAACGACTCGGAGAGGCATGCACGAGACAACTGCAACGTCCTACTCGGTCAGAAGAACGACTCCTACATGCACAATAATCACAAATGAAAAAATACAAAAAAAGAGGGCCAAACAAGCAATGACAAAGCCAATAAATGCAGGGGGTGAAAAAAATGGAACAAGGACATACCCCAAACTCCACCTACATAAAGGCCACAAATCCCTACCATGATCCTTTGCAAATTCCACTGACCTGCCAGCACAGAACACCATCAGACAGCAAACACAGACACACACACAGCTCAACCAACACAAAAGCCACACACCATTAGCACCTCAACAAATAGCACCCTCACACACACCCAGCAAAACCTACACTCACACACCCTCACTTGCACACACACACACATCAATCACCACCACCACCAATCACCATGCCCCTAAAGAAGAATCCAAAGTTCCTAGATAGTGAATTGGAAGTCATGGTAGACGAGATCCTGAGGGTAGAGCCACAGTTGTTTGGCACATTGGTCCAACAGACCCCCATGGCGCAGAAAACCAAGATGTGGGCGAGGATCATCGACAGGGTGAACGCACAATCACCATGTTTGCGCACAAAGGAAGACATCCAGAACAGGTGGTATGATGTGCGCAGGAGGGTCAGGGACCTACTGAAGAAGGATTACCTCCTGAGCCAGCACACCGGCAGTGGCCCTCCTGCCAAACCAGTATACCTCAGGCCCTGGGAGGAGAAGGTGCGGGCCATCTTACCACCAGTGAGCATATATGGACTAACAAACATCCCAGAGCCTGGTGAGTACACAACTAATATACACAATATTGTGTGCCAATACACACACATCACTGTCAAGGGGATAGTCAAACCATGCACACCTAGCAAATCAACAGCAACGAAAAGATAATCATCCCAAGAAGTGTATGTTAGTCAGATAAACACAATACATGCCATGTCATAGTGATATGTAACTGTGTCATGACATGTACAAACCCAATACCAAATAGAGCTAGGCAGTGGCACAAATCTAACCAACAAACACTGTCAGATATTTAGCCACCACTAGAACACCACCTCACAGGGAAGCTCACAGAAAGGAAGGAAACCTGTGTATGCTGGTGAAGTCAGTGTAGCCAAGAGCATGATGGGACTCGTAGTAACAGATAATGGGCAGCCTCACATTTGGACCATCAACACCACTCTGAACCATGCTCACAACACAGGGAGTGGAAAAGGACTGACAATGTGGCTGACACTGGGTACTGCTGTGGGGAGCACAAGGCCCTGCTGGGAACTGGGCACCAACAAACAACAGGACCACAATGTCAGCCATCTTGCCATTGCTGTCACACTCACACACAGTCAAGTCCACTCAAAAGGAAGGAAGTATGGGCATGCTGGGAAGGGGGGTGTAGCCAATAGCATGATGGGAGTTGTAGTCACAGATATTGCTCACCCACACAATTGGCCCATCAACACCACTCTGAACCATGCTCACATCACAGGGAGTGGATAAGGACTGACAAGATGACTGACACTGGGTACTGCTGTGGGGAGCACAAGGCCCTGCTGGGAACTGTGCACCAACAAACAACAGGACCACACTGACAGCCATCTTGCCATTGCTGTCACACTCACACACAGTGAAGTCCACTCAAAAGGAAGGAAGTATGGCCATGCTGGGAAGGGGGGTGTAGGCAATAGCACGATGGGAGTTGTAGTCACAGATATTGCTCACCCACACAATTGGCCCATCAACACCACTCTGAACCATGCTCACATCACAGGGAGTGGATAAGGGCTGACAAGATGGCTGACACTGGGTACTGCTGTGGGGAGCACAAGGCCCAGCTGGGAACTGTGCACCAAAAAACAGCAGAACACCACTGCCTGACATCCTGAAAGCCAACTTGCACTCCCTGCAATGCAAGCACGTTGCATGGTGGGGTATCTGGCTGGGTGGGAAGGAGGACTGACAGCACTGACCATAGTTACAAGCAGCTCTCCTCACACACCCCCTCAACACAAACTCCACATAACCCACCTGGGAGAATGCAATGCCTCACACACCAAATGAAGATCCCACAAAGAACCACCACCCTGGGTAATGCTGTGTGAAGCACAGGGACACTCTTGGGACTTGTAGGCAAACAAACGCAAGGACAACACTGTCAGCCTTCCTGTCAGCACAGGCACACTACCCCACAGGGAAGCAGAGTCAGAAGGAAGTACAGGCATGCTGGGAAGGGGGTGTAGGCAATAGCATGATGGGAGTTGTAGTCACAGATATTGCTCACCCTCACAATTGGCCCATCAACACCACTCTGAACCATGCTCACATCACAGGGAGTGGATAAGGACTGACAAGATGGCTGACACTGGGTACTGCTGTGGGGAGCACAAGGCCCTGCTGGGAACTGTGCACCAACAAACAACAGGACCACACTGTCAGCTATCTTGCCATTGCTGTCACACTCACACACAGTGAAGTCCACTCAAAAGGAAGGAAGTATGGGCATGCTGGGAAGGGGGGGTGTAGGCAATAGCATGATGTGAGTTGTAGTCACAGATATTGCTCACCCACACAATTGGCCCATCAACACCACTCTGAACCATGCTCACATCACAGGGAGTGGATAAGGACTGACAAGATGGCTGACACTGGGTACTGCTGTGGGGAGCACAAGGCCCAGCTGGGAACTGTGCACCAACAAACAGCAGAACACCACTGCCTGACATCCTGAAAGCCAACTTGCACTCCCTGCAATGCAAGCACGTTGCATGGTGGGATATCTGGCTGGGTGGGAATGAGGACTGACAGCACTGACCATAGTTACAAGCAGCTCTCCTCACACACCCCCTCAACACAAACTCCACATAACCCACCTGGGAGAATGCAATGCCTCACACACCAAATGAAGATCCCACAAAGAACCACCACCCTGGGTAATGCTGTGTGAAGCACAGGGACACTCTTGGGACTTGTAGCCAAACAAACGCAAGGACAACACTGTCAGCCTTCCTGTCAGCAAAGGCACACTACCCCACAGTGAAGCAGAGTCAAAAGGAAGGCAGTACGGGCATGCTGAGAAGGGGGGTGTAGGCAATAGCATGATGGGAGTTGTAGTCACAGATAATGCTCACCCACACAATTGGCCCATCAACACCACTCTGAACCATGCTCACATCACAGGGAGTGGATAAGGACTGACAAGATGGCTGACACTGGGTACTGCTGTGGGGAGCACAAGGCCCTGCTGGGAACTGTGCAACAACCAACAGCAAGACACCACTGAATGACATCCTGAGAGTCAACCTGAACCCACTGCAAGGGTGGCATGCTTCATGGTGGGATAACTGGGCTAGGTGGAGAAGGATGGCCGGATGTCCACCAAATACAACCAATGCTGGCCATGCACACACCTCAACATTCACATTGAAATGCCCCAGGTATGCAGGACAATGTGCTACACCAATATCAACCTCTTACTGTGACAACTTAGGACAATGCAATGTACATGCCCGCATCCAGAGGTACAGTCACAACTGTCAGGTGTGTGAACCATTGATGCCTGTAGAAACATAACATACAATGTGTGTCTCTTCCAAATACAGGTGATGATGATGGGGACACAGCAGCAGGCGAGGAGGAGTCCCTGTCCCAGGCTCCGGGGGACACTGAGCTCACTGGTGTGGAACAGCCTCTGCCCTCCTCGGATAGCGAAGACCTACCTGGCACCTCCGGTGTGAGTCATCATGCAGCACCAGCAGGACCAACATCTGCACCCCCTGCACCCACCCCGCCAACAACTGCCAACACACAGACCACCCCCGCCGACACGGACAGACCAAGGACCACCGATGACAACAGCACAGGGCCCCAGGCCCACCGTGGAGCAACGGACAACAACACCACTAACAACCCCCAAGGGGGCCTCGGGTCACCTGTGCCTGCCACCGCAGGTCCTGCACGTGTCGCCTGGGGTGGTGGGAGGGGTGGTAGACATAGGTCGCTGCTTTCAGAGGGGTCTGGACTGCATGATGACCCACAACTGGCACGCATCGCTGATGCGTACCAGAATAGCACCGGAGAGGTCAGACAGGTAGTGGGGATCCTCAAGGACATACAACAGCAGCAGGCTGCCCATCATGCCCGCTTGGACTCCCACATGTCCCGTGTGGAGACACACATGTCTCGCATGGAGTCCAAGTGGGACACATTGCAAGAACTCACAGCGGTGCATAGGGAAATATTGACATGCCTCCGCCAGATTAGCACCAACATGGCCACACCTCCCTGTGTGCCCACAACATCTGGTGCTGCAACAACTGACACCGCCACAGGGAGGGAGGAGGACTCTGGTGGAGACTCCCCTGCACCGCAGCAGCCTGCACGTGAGGGTCTCCCCCCAAAGAAGAGGGGTCGTCCGAGGAAGGAAAACTGAGAGGTTGATGGCCACGTACATCCCCCAGGAAGCCAACACCTGTTCTGGAAATTCTCCTTTGTGTGCAAACTTTTCACCCTGTCGAATGCAACACAACTCTCCCACATGACATGGGGAGTTCAAGTTGGACTAATGTATTATATGACTGTGGACTTCACTCAGGACATTTCTGCTACCAAGACTTCCAACTCATCTGGGAACTTTGGATCACAATCCCAATGTACAGCACCCACCATCCTGTGCACTATACACACACACATTTCTGTAAATAAAATCACTAGTACACCATACTTGCCTCTGTTGTTATTCAAATGTGGATACTGTTATGGTGATGATGCTCTGCTAAATTACACTGTGTATGCTAACTGCTACAGCAAGTACAACACCGTCATGTGAGTCATGGTGACGTGACACATATGAGGGAGACACACCACTAGGGCTACACAACACAGAGACACCAGGGCCATCGGACTCATCGCCTACAGTGATGTTGCCAGGAAATACTGTGGAATGCACAGACACCACACCTATTCAGAGTCTGTGTCAACTAGCCCACAGGTGCAGTAAGCAAATATCAGTCAGATGTGTGACCACAGACAACGCACATCCCAAAGTGAAGCACAGGTTTATTACACATTTGCAACATGTTGTTTCCACTACAAATGCAAGGTTTACCCACGTGGCAGTGGCCACACAGTCAACAAGTGTAGAAGAAATAAAGTCCAGGGGTGTGTGGCACATCACCTGTAGGGAAACTACTGCTGCCACCCTGAAAGCTGAATCATGGTGTCGGGGGATCCAAGTTGACCAAAGTACTCAGTAAGCACCCTGTGAAGGACAGACATGACACACAGTTAAAACCACTGAAGAACAGGACAGAACTGCAATACTCATGCCCAATACATGTCACAAGACAACTACACAAAACCAAGTTAGCATGTCAAAACTGTTGGGGAGTACAGACTACCTGTAAGGACACATTGCTGCACGCATCCAGTCAAGTAGCACATGGCCACACTCAAACAGCACCAGAGCACCACCCACACATATCATGCAAACTCACATCATTCACATTACATCTCCCTGGATACTCACATTCAGCTGAAGAAGTTGGTGATGAGCTGTGTGCTGACATCACCATCATCATCATCATCATCACTGGCATCGTGGTCCAGGCCAGGATCCTCCACAGGTGGCGGACGTTGGTCATCGTCATCCAGGATGAGAGGCAACTCCTTCCGCACTGCCAGGTTGTGTAGCATGCAGCAGACGATGACAATCTTGCACACCTTTGCTGGGGCATATGGGAGTGCCCCTCCTGTCTTGTCCAGGCAGCGGAAGCGGCTCTTCAGGAGACCAAATGTCCGCTCAGTCACTCTCCTAGTCTGACCATGTGCCTCATTGTAGCGCATCTGGGCTGGTGTCACAGGGTTCCTGAGGGGTGTCAGCAACCACGGCATGTTGGGGTATCCGGAGTCACCTACGGACAGACAAGTGCACATTAGCTGATTTGGAAAAGTAGGCGGTATACTACAGAGCAGAACACACACAATGGTACAAAGTCAGTACACACCGACAAGCCAGGCACGCTGGTTCTGCATCTGTGCCTTCATCCTCGGGCTGCGACTACTCCTCATCACGTAGGCATCGTGTGCTGAACCAGGGAAACGGGCACACACATGTGTGATGCTCATGTCTGCAAGACATAGCACCAGAGCATTGATCGAATGGTAATGTTTCCGGTTCCGGTATGCCTGCTCATGTGCCTGTGGTGGTACCAAAGCCACATGTGTCCCATCAATGGAGCCAATGACATGTGGCATCCTCCCCAGGGCATAGAAGTCACACTTGACGTCAGTGAGTTGTTGACGTGTAGGGAAATAGATGTACTGGTTCAGGCATCTCAACATTGCCTCCAAAACATTGCGTAGCACACAGCTGAACATAGTCTGTGACATCCCACCTGCAGTCGCCACAGTGTGTTGAAAGGTACCGGTGGCAAAGAAGTGTAGGGCTGCCATTACCTTCACCTTGGGGGTCAGCGCCGTAGGGTACGGCCGGCCAGGTTGCAAATGTGGTGCCAAGCGCACTGCCAAATCCTCAATCAGCTGCCTGGTGAAGCGGTACCATCGGATGCTGTCACGTTCCACCATCGTTGCCAGGTCAGGGAATGGTCTATGGACAGCTGGAGCCCTGCAGTGCATAGGTTGAAGAAAGAAAGATTGTCAGTCACCCCACATATGTGCCATTCACCATACTCAATTTCACATGATACATCATTACGAGACACAAGTACTTGATGTGTGTGCCGTTCTGTTCGGACATAACTCGCACCTACATGGCCATCATCTAACTTCTCAGTACGACATGTGTGGACAACAGGTTCCAGGTTGTGCTATGGGAAACCATTAGGCTGTGTCACAGTACCCATTTACTGCTGTCACGTTCCACACACACACCACAGTGACATGTCTGGACAGATGCGCCACAGGCATCACAGCTCATTGACAGGTAGATTCCCAGTGACCCTGTCTTGCCACATGGCCACTGGCATGACATGGCGTATCATGTACACGTCAGAAAAACGAACAAGACTCCCACAGGTAGTGGCCCCTGTCGCCTCCGCAGGACAGACATGGACGCCAGTGACGCATAACATTAAAGTCCATGCACAAACAATATTGAAGTGGAGACTGTCTCCCATCGTGCACATGGAATCAGAGACATCGGAAACACAACATGCACACAGACTGTGGAGGGACATCACTATTGTGGCAATGGCTCACCCAGTGACGTACATGCCTTCCCCCATGGGACCCTGGGGGTATGTGACATGTCACACACATACACAACCTGGAAATGTGACCATGCCACATGCTCCGAAATGAACTGTTGCACATCACAGTGGTCATGTGCACAACACACAAAGGACCCTGTCCCCATGAACACATGCACAGCCTGGGTGTGGCTGCCCACAAGTGCCACCACAGAAACCACATGTTAACCCCCATACACAGAAAAGGTAATGCAGCCTTACATGCCTTAGGAAACAGTGTGGACTGGGTGTGGTGTTGTAGGTGTGCCCCTGGGTCTCTGGCAGGTATATGTGGCTGGCATATGTTCACCAGTGACAAGCATGGTGACATATGCGACTGACCTGTACAGGTACGCGTTGTACAGCAATGGACCGATCGGTGTGCCCGGCCGGACCATTGCATCTGTTGTGAGCGGGTACGCGTTGTATCCCGAAATACGCGTTGTACAGCAATGGACCGATCGGTGTGCCCGGCCGGCCCATTGCATCTGTTGTGAGCGGGTACGCGTTGTACAGCAATGGAC
The DNA here is from genome assembly GCA_963921515.1 of Calotriton arnoldi. Classification (NCBI taxonomy): domain Eukaryota; kingdom Metazoa; phylum Chordata; class Amphibia; order Caudata; family Salamandridae; genus Calotriton; species Calotriton arnoldi. The sequence goes on from CAWUFW010001911.1 coordinate 1,353,754, forward strand.
CGATCGGTGTGCCCGGCCGAACCATTGCATCTGTTGTGAGCGGGTACGCGTTGTATCCCGAAATACGCGTTGTACAGCAATGGACCGATCGGTGTGCCAGGCCGGCCCATTGCATCTGATGTGAGCGGGTACGCGTTGTACAGCAATGGACCGATCGGTGTGCCCGCACGGCCCATTGCATCTGTTGGGAGCGGGTACGCGTTGCATACCGAAATACGCGTTGTACAGCAATGGATCGAACGGTGCGCACGCGTTGGCTGGGGCCTGGCATGGCAACGGACGCGTATTCGAAGCTTCAACGAGTCTGATGCAGTGAATTCAGTTGGCCAGCCACAACAATGTTGCAAAATCATGGGTGTCATGAACTTGGATTTTTGAAGGATGCTGTGGGCGTGTATTAGTGCCGCTATTCCATGGATTGGTCAGATTCAGAAGATGCAAACGACTTGGACCTATCACTTTGGACACATGGGACAGTATCTGCCTCTGCAGCACACATATAATGCTGGCTGTTCCCCTGAGAGCTCACTTGCCTGCACTACATGCTCCAGGACGACATCTGCCACCAACACTGCTGCTGTCTCTGCATCCTCTGGCTACTGCAATGGCACGTACTGTGGAGAGAGCCCCAGCCTTCAGCCTTGAGGAGAGCCAGGCCCTGCTGGACAGCCTCCTTCCACAGTACAGCCAGCTGTATGGGACACCAGGGGAGCAGGTGAGTGTGCTGTCCACTGCCTTACTAATTTTGCATGTTGTCTGACTAGCAGGACTTACAGTGTGCACACCACTGGCTAGCATGCTCACTGAGTAGTTCTGACCCCCCAAAGTGTGTAGTTACATGCACTGAACAGGTACAGTGCAGTAACAGTGCATTCCAACAAGGTTTACTTCCCATGCAATGATACCATGTAGTAACTGCTGGCAAACTGTTCATAGCCATTGTTGCACTGCCTGTGTACATCATGTGCCCCAGTGATTGAGACATGTATATCCAACTGTGTGATGCACGTGTATGTTGCATGTGTAGTAATGGCATTTTCACTTTGTCATCCTCACAGGTTGATGCCCACCAGAAGCATGAAATCTGGCTGACCATTGCCCGGGAAGTAAGATCCGTGGGGGACTACAAGTGCCGGATCCGCAACTGCCAGAAGAGGTGGCAGGACCTTTGAGGCTGGACCCGGAGGATCGCAAGGGTCCAGCTGAAGCTGTCGCCTCCTCGCAGGAGGGGCGGACACCGGACCTTGACCCCCACATGCTCAGGATCCTGGCGGTGGTCTTCCCTGACCTGGATGGGCAGCTGAAGGCCAGACAGCAGCAAGGAGGGGGTGAGTCCATGACAGCACTGTGCACTTTGTCTGACATGCTATGTGCCCTCCTCTGGCCTGGTTAAACTTCCACAGTACATCAGTCTTGTGGTCCAGGACCCATGTCCCTCTATTGTGACATGCCCACTCCTCATCTGATACGCATATGTGTGGCCCTTACAGTCAGGAAATTGTGTCACTTGGGGACTGTGTCATTGCATTTTGCTTTGCTCAAGGTGGGGGACAGCATTTGTTCCGGTGACTATGTTGTGGGATTCATGGGTGGGTCAATTGCTCACACAATGCCCAAGTCCTGACATGTAATCTGGGTGTAACTTTGATATGTGGTCCACTTGCTGATCTGATTCACCACATGTCCCTGGGGAATTTGGCACCCCCCATGCTGCGGGTGGGAACAATGTTTGGGCCTCAGGAGCAATGTTCCCTCTAATTTTTTTTCTCTGTGTGCGGCAGTGTGAGGTCTCTGTGCGCTCCAGCCACGGCAATGTGCGCCAAGAACCCACTTTCAACTTCTGACAGGCACCTGAAAGTTTGACTACCTTACCTCAGCCCTTACGTGCCTTAGCAGGCATCATTTGAAAGTCAAAATCAAATCCCAAAGCTCAGCACACAGTATAGTGTATGTCTCACACTCATCAAAGGATCACTGAAGCCAGCCGTCGCTGATTCTGGAAATTGTGTTTTTCAGGCTCGGTGGAAACAGTTCAGAAATCCCTGCATTCCGATCCTTGCACTCGCACTTGACATTCTGAAAACACCTAAATAAATTCCGCCTCTGAATTTCTTTCTAAATAAATGTATTTGCGTTATCTTGCTATTAAGGATCACTGCCTTTCTATCTCCTTGATGAATCCGCTCCTCTGCTTGCTCCCCTGTCCTTGTTTACATTTACTGAGTTTGTTTATGCGTTTTTTTTTGTTCTCTTTTCTTTTGATACCCATCTCTTCTTTTTCACCATGCAAGTCCAAAAGCACGACGTGTGCTTTACACGTTGTTTTTTGTGCTTGCTGCATTAATTTTCTTAATATAGCACGGCTGCGATCTGATTGTGGGCATTTAGGAAAGTATTCTTGTTAATTGCAGCACCATCATGCGCTGCAATTAACATAAATATTTTCACAATGGCCCACATTCAGGCCGCAGCCGTGCTCCATTAAGAAAAGACATGCATCAAGTCCAAAAGAACGACGTGTAAAGCACACGTCGTGCTTTGGACTTGCTACATTTCTTCTCTTAAAGGAGCGAGGCTGCGGGCTGATTGTGGGCCATTGTGAAAATATTTATGTTAATTGCAGCTCATGCCGGTGCTGCATTTAACAAATATTTTCACAAAGGCCCACAAACAACCCCAGCTGCGCTTCATTAAGAAGGAAATGCAGCAAGTGCAATAGCCTCCACAACCAGGAAATTACCATTTTCGCGCCGCTCGCATTTTAAAAGCGGCGGTGCGAATTCTCTCCCGGGATGGGCTGTGGGTGCGCGCTCCACACACAGCACTGCGCGCTCGGAGGAACAGACGTGCGCGCGAGCGCAGGCGCGCACCTTACTGGGAACACTGCTCAGGAGTATGTATATCAAGTGTGTCACACATGCTTAGACACCTGCCTACTGTCCAGGACTCATCCCTCTTACAGGTGGAGCTGGACAGTCATGCCTACTCCAGGGCATACAATAGACTCTGTACTCCCACTCCCGTGGATCATCTGACATGTTGTGATCAGTGACATGTTCCCTCAGGTGTCTGCCTCTGTGTCATTGTGCTGTGGCTTCATTGTCAGGACTACTGGGATGTTTGTCGGTTAGGGTTCAGCATGCCATCTGAGATGTGACCATGAGAGACGATACTTCTGTGACTTATAGATGTTTGATCACTTGACTGTGCACACAGGTGTATGCGACTGTGACTTTCAGGCAGCTGTTATTCATTCACAGCACACTGTGAGGTGCTCAGGTTCTGGGAGTTGTGTTTCATGTCCCCCATATGTCCAATTGGCATGACGTGGACAAATACTAGTTCAGATGATGTGGTGTGTGGGGGATGGACATGTGCACTTGTCAGTTACATTACTTGCATTCCCCATGTCCTAGGATTGTGACACAGTGCAGACTGTTGTTGGCAGGCTGCCATGGCCATGTGACTGGAGACAGTGATGTATGACTTTACACGCATGCCTGTGTCATGGCATTAAACTTCCTAAGAGTGATCCTGCAGGGGAGTGACATGTGCAACATGCACCCCATTGTGGCATGGACTATCCGGACATGGGTGCATCATGGTGTCTGGTGCTGGTATGCATCACATGCATTTCTATTTAGACTCTGGCCATTCCTTTCTCCGGACACCTGCACTGACTCAGTGGCAAGAGATGTGATGTGTGCATGTTCACATACTTCACCGTGTTCCCTGCAATGTCCAACAACTGTGTAGGTGGTGCATGTGTCCACACTGGGGTATTACCATCAGACAGGCACCAGACAGATGGGTGCAAGGGCAGGAGGGGTGTGAGTCCCATGGTTGACCATCAGACTGACAATTGGCTTCTCCAAATCTGTGTGAGGAGTTTTGGCAATGTTCAACTAAGGATGCCAGGGCTTGCTCTGTAAGTGCTGTACTTACTGTGGTGTGTGCGGTCAGTGCAGGTGACTGATGTTTGTCTGTTTCCCTAATTATTTGCAGATACATCCACGGCCACAGGAGGAGACAGCTCCACGGACCAGGAGGAGCAGCGGAGCCAGACCGGGTCAGCATCCGACGAGTGGTCAGAGGGACCCAGTGGCACGGAGGGCGAGGGGAGCCACACCGAGGAGTCCTCAGCACCATCCACCTCAGCTGAGGACCACAGCAGTTCGGAGGATGACTCCCTTGTGGAGGCGGGTGTCAGCAGCCACCACACCCCCGCTAGTCTGTCTGGCCCCGCCACCACCACCACCAGCACCGCCCTCCCATTGGCTCCAATTCCAGAGGTCCGTGGAGGCTCCTGTGTTCGGGAGCATGTCTCCTTCGTGCCAGGCACCGCACCCCCTGCCCCTGTGTCCCCTGCTGCCCTGAGTGAGGAGTCTGTGTACCTACTTCGGCAGCTCCACGTAGGGCAGATAGCAATGCTGAGTGTCCTCCATGCACACACCACTCTGTTGACACAGCTGGTGTCGTTCATGGAGGGCATCTCGGCAGGTATGTCTGCCCTACAGAGGAGCAATAAGTCCATGGACTCCTCCCTGACGGCAGCAGTGTCCCTCCTCCAACAGTCCCTCCCACCTCCTACCTCTGCCCCATCCACACTTCCTGGCACCCTACCTGTCCAAAGCACATGCACACCTGCACAATCACCCAAGCACACAGACATGAGCAGCACAGACACACCCAAAAGAAAGGCAAGACGTGCACACAAGCATCCTCAGGGGACAGATACCACACACACAGGGGATGGGGAACAGACACACACACAGGCATCCACAGTCACTCCGCAGTCCTCCAAATCCTCTCCCTCCAAGACCCCTTCCCCTGCCTCACCTGCAACCCCACCTACACAGCAGGTCTTCCTGTGTGACCTCGGCCTCTTCCCCTCTGATCCTGCAGATCCGGCATACCGGGGGAAGAGGAAGTCCACCCACACAGAAGGGAGTGCCCCTCGCCCCCGGACACCCTCCCCCAGGCGCAGGCAGACTGAGGACCCCATTCGGAAGTCCCCCCGGACGATGAAGGGCAAGACCCCACCACCACCACCACGCAGCTCCACCACCCAGTGTCTCTCCTCCATCCCCCAGGCCACCACTCCACAGGTTCCACCGCCACACCCTGCCCCAGGTTCCCCACACACCGATACCACATCCCCAAACTGCTTAGGCCCTCCCCTGCCACTTGCTCTTCCACCCCCAACCCAGACGCTCAGCCTGTTTGTGCCACTGGTGTGGGGACCGGGTCCTCCCCCTCTGTCCTGCCCACCTCATCTGCCCCCCCTTCCACTCCCGTGGAGGCATGCACTGCATTGGAGTCCACAACCACCCCGTCTGACTCGGGCACTGCAGTGGGGACCCAGTCCACTCCATCAGACCAGCCCACTGCAGTGGTTGCAGCACCAACACCATCTGACTTGTGCCCTACAGTGGTGCCGGCCCCCCCTGAGTCAGACACCTCCACTGCAGTTGCTGGTGACACTCCTGCACCCACCACACCTTCACTGCCTCACTCTGGCATCCCCTGATCCTGTCCCTGCGGTGCCTGGCCTGCCCCTTGTATGCCCCTCCAAGGGGGATGTCCCCTGTCCCTACCAGTGCAGGCAAGCAATGGGTGACAAGTTGTCACATATCACCCTGTTGGGACTGTGTATTTGGACTGGCCATTGGCCTTAGTTTAATTTGGACTTCTGATTTTTTATTGACATTTGCTGAATAAAGCCTATTTTTGTTTACTTGTGGTTTTTCTTTGGATGTACATGATGTAGATGAGTATCATCATGCATTTGCAGTTGTAATAGTGTTCAGATCAGGAAATTAAGTGTTGCAGTGATGGACTCCATGTGGTCCATGGGATATGTGTCCTGTTGTAGTCTGGATCTATGGCATCCTCTGCTGCAGTCTGAGGGTGTGATGTTCAGCATATGACACAGGGATGTACGTTTTGCATTTGTGAATTAACATCTTTGTCTTACAGTGATGCACATCTGGTGGGCTTACCACTGTTCAATGTTTCTATTTCCCTGACTGTGTGCCCATCTCCACTGGACATGCAGTTTAGCACACCAATGTTGAAGGACTCATCAGTGTATACAGTGCACCTTGCTTGACACGTGTTTTGGGTGTATGCAGATGACAGACGTGACACTTCCGTACCCAGGCTGATGTGAGCAGAGCCTTCAGTGTGTTGTAGTTGTTGACTCACTGACCGAGTGTTCTGCCAACATGTATGAGTCGTGCACAGAAAAGGTTTGGCACAGCGGACCTTCCACAACAGTGGAGTGCCCTCATGGCAGTGTGTAATCCCGTGACATTGCCTGGGCCCGTGTTTTGTGTTGTGTAAGCATGTCTGTGCGTGTACCCTTCCCTTTTCCTACACAGGCTGTGTCCCTACAGATGTTCCTGTTTCTGATGCTTGCTGAGTTGTTCTGTGTTCATCCAGCATCTTGGACCTGGTTACTCCGGGATGTGGGTGCATGGCAAACTAAGGTTCATCAGGTTGTCATCCCAGGTTGTCTTTGTTGTCAGGGCTGGGGATGTGGGCAAACGCAGATGGGACACATTTAGGATTCCCCTTGGCACTTGTTGGTTACACATGTCATGTAATTTACAGTCTGTGGTAGCTTTCAGTGATTGTGACACGTTGTGTGTGTGACTGCTGCCACTCCTCAGGATCAGAGCTGCAATGTTGGAAGTTGTGTATGTGTGTTCTTTGTGTGTCACCTTGTCTTCTTCATTGGTGTGTGACTATGGCCAGGATCTCATTGATTGTGGTGAATTTCACGTCATGCCCATGTACCGCGTAGTGTGCAGTGTGTCAGACATTCACGTGTCTTGTTGACTAGCCATGTGTGATGGGTTTCTGCACCTTAGTTCCCACCACCACCCCTGGGGTTGTCATGGGTGCATGTGCAATGTCACCAGTCCATGTGAGCTTCACTGCTGCACATTGGTGGAGATCAAGGTGTGTGGTGTTGAGTGTGTGCAAATGTGAGTTGTTGCACGGCTAGACCCCTACCTCCATATTGGCCATGGCTGGCAGGCCGTGCTGTTTGATTTGTGTTTGTGTAGGTGTGATGGTAGTTTGTTGCTCAGGACACATGGCTGTGGTTCACAGTGTGAATGACATCTACCTTTGTCATCACAGTGGGATTATCATGCAGGCTAGTGTCACCATAATGTGGGGTCCCTGGGGGTAGTGCTGTGGTGGGTCTGTCTCTTGCTGTGTTAGTTGCTGTTCCTACTAGCTTGTGTGACATGTGTCATTTGGGCTCCCTCTCATCTAACAATGCCTCTTTCCCCACATAGGGGAATCCGATCCATGAGTAACTTTTGTATGGCACTGTATACACATCTGTGTAATTGGAATTCAGGCCTCCTCATGTGTTGTGTGGTTGCCTGGGGACACTGGCACACACCCCCATCACCTGTTGTGTTTGATATGCAGTGTGAGTCTGCCTGTTTGTGCATTTGCACCACTGCATTGGCATATCTTGAGTGTGCCATTAGCTGTATGTTGTTTGGTGGCTTTCCCCTGCTGTCCCTGGGACTCCTAGGTCATCAGTCAGCACAATAATCATGGTTTGTATGTCCCATTGCTGCCATGGTATGGTATTTGTTCACCTGACATCTACAGTCTCCACAGGATATCTACATTTGTGTGTCCATTGGTGCAGATATGTGGGTCTGCATTATGATGGTCACTTCTGTCATTGTGTTATTTGTGAATGTTGACAATGTGAGCCCCCATGGGTGATGTTTGTATGCACATGGCCAAAGGTATTTTTTATTTGCACTGCACTGTTTGCCTCACCCAATCTATGCTGCTATGGGACACAAGCACTACTATGCCACTGATGTGTTTGTTGTTGTGTGACCAGGAATCATCCATGCAGTTTGGCTTTGTCAGCTTTTACCCTGACTACACTTCCCTTTTGGTCACTGTGGTGATGGTGCTTTGGGCCCCATTGCCACACTGTTCAAAATGTGCATCAGCTATGGACCCCACACCTACCTTTTGGTCACTGTGTTGATGGGGCTTTGGGCCCCATTGCCACACTGTTCAAAAGGTGCATCAGCTATGGACCCCACACTTCCCTTTTGGTCACTGTGGTGATGGGGCTTTGGGCCCCATTGCCACACTGTTCAAAAGGTGCATCAGCTATGGACCCCACACTTCCCTTTTGGTCACTGTGGTGATGGGGCTTTGGGCCCCATTGCCACACTGTTCAAAAGGTGCATCAGCTATGGACCCCACACTTCCCTTTTGGTCACTGTGGTGATGGGGCTTTGGGCCCCATTGCCACACTGTTCAAAAGGTGCATCAGCTATGGACCCCACACTTACCTTTTGGTCACTGTGTTGATGGGGCTTTGGGCCCCATTGCCACACTGTTCAAAAGGTGCATCAGCTATGGACCCCACACCTACCTTTTGGTCACTGTGGTGATGGGGCTTTGGGCCCCATTGCCACACTGTTCAAAAGGTGCATCAGCTATGGACCCCACACTTCCCTTTTGGTCACTGTGGTGATGGGGCTTTGGGCCCCATTGCCACACTGTTCAAAAGGTGCATCAGCTATGGACCCCACACTTCCCTTTTGGTCGCTGTGGTGATGGGGTGTTCAACCCCATTGCCACAGTGGCCATGGTCGGCTTGCATTGTGGAGGCCACACACATTTATGTGTGACACATGTGCTAGGGGGTCACATTGTATGTTCAATGTCATGTTCAGTGTTGTAGGCATTTGTCACAGACTACACACGCTTGTCATGGTGTTGGGGGGGGATGTAATTTTCAGACATTCCTTATGTGGGAGTATGCTGGTTGTGTCATGCATTACCCGTCCTATGAGTAGGGGTGGAGGTAGTGGCAGGCATCCAGCCCCCCCTGAGTAGGGGTGGTGGTAGTGGTAGGCATCCATCTCCCTAAGGGTGGGGATGGTAGTAGTGACAGGCATCCAGCCCCCCCTGAGTGGGGTGGTGGTAGTGGCAGGCATCCATCCCCTAAGGGTGGGGATGGTAGTAGTGATGGGCATCCAGCCCCCTATGAGTGGGGATGGTAGTAGTGATGGGCATCCAGCCCCCTAAGGGTGGGGATGGTAGTAGTGACAGGCATCCAGCCCCCCCTGAGTGGGGTGGTGGTAGTGGTAGGCATCCAGGCCCCCCTGAGTAGGGGTCGTGGTAGTGGCAGGCATCCAGCCCCCCCTGAGTAGGGGTCATGGTAGTGGCAGGCATCCAGCCCCCCCTGAGTAGGGGTGGTGGTAGTGGTAGGCATCCAGGCCCCCCTGAGTAGGGGTGGTGGTAGTGGTACACATCCAGCCCCCCCTGAGTAGGGGTGGTGTTGGTGGTAGGCATCCATCCCCCTATGGGTGTGTATGGCATTGGTGATGGCCATCCCACCCCTATGGTTCTGCTGTTGCTAGTGTACGTCATTTGTGCACCCTATGTGTATGTGACATATTTTGGGTACGTGTCATTTGTTTGTATTGTTGGTGTTTGATTTACCGTCTGCGCCATACGCGTCCGTGCCGGTCCCGGTAATAGATGTAGAGTATAGGTAGGACCTGCGCAATGGGATTCATGCTTGGATCGTCTCGTTCGGGTTTCTCATGTCTTCGAGTCGTACTCGTAGCAGGCTTGTTCGTCTCGTAGTCGTGGATCGTCTTGTGGCGCGAAACGGAGCTTATGTACGGCTTGCCCGGATGCTCAAACATCCCGGACGTAGCGACGGGTTCGGCGCGTACGGAGTGCGCATCGTACTCGTCCGGCCGGAAGGTGCTGTGTATTTGCTTCGGTAAGACTCGATTCGGCGTTTATGGATCCGGCTCGGGCGGGGAACAGGAGCTGGATTGGGTAAGTACGGCTCGCTCGGAAACTGGGTTGTTATACGCATCGTACTTGTTCGTCCGGACGAGTGTTCGAATCGGTCGGGAAACACGCAATCGGCTGGTTTTTTTTCCGGACGAATACTGTTAGGTGCGCTTCCGGCCGAGATCAGAATCGACCCCTTAGCGGGTAAGTGTAGCTCTTCAATATGTTGAGTCCATTTTCCTATACTGTGATGTAGATGAGTTGCACCTATGGTGTGCACAAACACTAGGATTTTTGGGATTGTTTGTGGTATATCTGCCAGAACTATGATGGCACTACTACTCATCTCTTCTCTTGGCATGGGGAGGATATCAGTTGATCAGATTAAGATATTTAATGTGTGAGTACCTGCTTCAGATTTTTTTGGTAGGGTACACAGGTATGTTATAGGTAGTGGTACCGTTATACTCCTGTGTGTTGAGAATGGTGGCTATGAATTTTTAAAATGTTTCAGGCTTATGATTGATACAGCTGTACATGTCTGAGATTATTTAGCAGTAATTTTAGTTATCTATTTTAGAGGAATAGACTACATTTGTAGTATTGTGACTTATCCTATTTGAGGGGTTGATGCTGATTGTTTATATAGATAAGACAGTGTCGTACCACTGTGTGTAGAGCCTGTATATTTATATATTAGCTCTCCCTATTTTTCAAGCCTATCGTTTGGATGGTTCCACACATTGCCATTAACGTTCGGCCACCTATCAATACATGTGAATTACTGGGTTTATTTCATGTTAGTGGATCCCTCACTGCACCGTTTCAGTTACAGCATGGCCAGTGTCTCTCGTATCTGAATTTTCCAACTTGTGGTCATCTACGGTACACATCTTCATTGTTTCTTCTGAGGAGTGGCCAGTCATTCTTTGCACTCGTAAGATGTTCCCTACATTCAACATTTCTCTTATTTAATTCTGACATAGATTCTGGATTGGCTTAATCTTTCTCAGTTGATTCTCTTTTTATTTGCGAAGCTCTCAGACTGTAGTTTACAGGTATGTTGTATGGGGTAGGAGCTCATTCTTTGTAGAATTTGCATGGATGATTGGTATATGCTTTCCCCACTAACGATATACATGGTGAGGGTCTCCTAAGCATGTTAGCATCTTAACAGTATGTGATTTCCTCACTGGGTGGGTATATGTCTGTATTAAGTGCACACATAAAACAAGGGTTTTGTATTGCTGTATTTGATTCTGTTGTCCACTTTTTTGTATATAATGAACATATCTGAGCCCTTGTTAGGTCTCGCCTACGCAGCGCGCATGCGCTGCATAGGCAAAAAGACCTTTTGCAATCGATTCGGCTTTTCAGCCAAAAACGTGCACGCGTTCCATTGCCTTCAATGGCAACGCGTGCACGTTTGATGATTCACTTGCGGGAGCGAGCAGCTGGCACCATATGGTAGCAATTATCGCTCCTGGCGCCGCTCGCTCCCGCAAGGGAATCGCACTCCCCCCACCCCTCCCACTTCTTTAACCCAGTACTGTTTCACTTTCGCGGCTTGTGTTTCAGTGCTTGTTTATGTTTACTTTGTCGTGCTTTGTTTGCCCATGCTAAAAAAACATTCCTGTTTTGTGTTTTCAACTTAAAACTATAACGAACAACCGCAGAGCATTTTCGACTTAGTTAAAAATCCCGCAAAGCATTTCTTCTCCGTCTTTGTTGGCTTTATCCGGGTTTGTTTTCCCTTTTTCGTCAGAGGGTCGTGCATGTGGTAACAATTATCTCAAACATCCCAACCCAAAGAAGCTCTGAGCCTTTTTTTTTTGTATTTAGTTGTGAGTGGAAAGGTGAGTGGGAGTGCTGGAGCGGGGGTGTGGGGGGACTCTAACGCAACAGTTAAAGACACTTGTTTTCACTTTTAAGTCCGTGTGGTGTTGGATAGAGAGGTCTAACTGACGGCCCCTGATAGGAAGTGTTTTTGTACCGGAGGCTCTGATGGGAGGAGAGGGGCTCGCGCGACTCACAGACGTGTGCGGAGAGGACGGTGAAGTTTGGATGAAACTTCCCCAAATCCTTTTGAGTAGAATAATGCTCCTTCGCGGTGTGAGCTTGGTCGGAATATGCGTCTTATTCCGTTCTGCCCAGTGTCCGCACATCCAGCGAATGCCACAGCTGCAGGGAGCTGACGTGTAATCTGCGCAACTATACAATATCTTTATTTATTTATTTATTTTATTAATTTATTTTATGCGTTTTTATATAGCGCAGACTTTACCCGAAGGTGTCAGAGCGCTTCACAATAGGAACAGTAACGTTACCATGCAGTCGGTGGCAAATATCGAAATAATGCCGGACTTCACACCGGAAAAGAAAGCACTTGGCGGGTAAAGCGAGTGATTTAACTGATCATTTTATCAGAGTCGCGAATGAATGGTGTTGTGAATAGAAACGTACACTGTTTCAGAGAAGGCGCAGTACCTTTCATGTGAAGTCGGCACACACGCAGGGTTTCACACACATAAATGCAATTAACACAATGCATTTGATGTCTACAAACGCTGTATTTTGATAATGCGATTTTAAATACAACTTTTTTCAAAGTTGATTTTCTTTCACACGCTTTCTGTCGTATTCTTTTAAGCGAGCTCCTGTATTTTGGTCTGGTATGTTTTAAAACGACGGGCTTGTAAGGCTTCATTGTACTCCTTTTATTAAGACAGTGCTAAGATTCACATGACTATATGATGACAGCTATGATGTTAATATTTTTAACTCAACCGCGATATACACCATGGGGCAGGTTTACAAGCCCCTTATGCCATTTTTGCGCCGCCGTTGCGCCACTTTTGTGACACAGCGGCGGCGCAAATCATGCGCCATGCTGCGGGGGATTTACAACGTGACGCATCTGGGAGATGCGTCACGTTGTCAAGCCCTGCGCCACATGAAACCTGCGTCAGGTTTCATGTGGGAGGTACGGCGCAGGGCGTTCCTGCGCAAGGAAGCCCCGTAAAAGTGGACGCAGTGAAATCTACAAGATTTCACGGAGTCACTTTACGTCCCTGCTGTGTCAAATCCTTACGCCTGCTTCAAGCAGGCGTAAGAGTGACGCAGCATGTTCGATATAGGGCACCCCTGAGCAGTACTGGAGTTACGTCGCACTTGCGACACGACTCCAGTACTGCGCCACCCTCCGCCGACAGATGCGTCACGCATCTGTTTATCCTTGCGCCATGATGCGCCGCATTGTAAATGCGGCGCATCTGTGGTGGCGCATGGGTAAACTTGAGTCACGCATCTTCCCTGGCACATCCCTGCTGATTTGCAGGGATGCGCCAGGGAACGTAGATCTGCCCCCATGTTTTAAAGGGCGTGCTTTTTTTTACACTTGCTCATAGGAACACTTCAGACTTTTCACATGATTGCTGGAAAGGCTGCCCAACTTCCCCTGATTATATTCCTGCTGATCATGGCTGCTGAAAGGTCAAAAAATACAAAAATTACGGAAAACTACTGAAACAAAAAGGGTGGAATTCGATGTTTTCCGGTTGGTATTCCAAAATCAATAAAAAGCTGCTGATGGATACTGGCTCATAGTTAAATAAAAAAAGATCAATGAGCACAGGACTGCACCTCTCTCTCTCTCTCTCTCTCCCTCTCTTCCCCTCTTCCTCCCTCCAGCGAACACCGCTTTTACAGGTCCTGCTTTGTCCTGTTAGGTCATCAGCACTGACGTCCTTTTACACTACCAGGTACTGATTGCATTAGGAGGATCTCAGGCATGTGCGCCCTGGGATGCGCAAAGTTCCAAAAAGAGTTCACAAGCAATATTGTGCACTTGGAGTGCGGGGATTCCCCAGATAAAGTCAGTCGGGGTTACTGGTGAATGTGAGGTGTGCAGCATATTTTTGAGGTTTCATCTAGGCCTGGACGGAGTTTAGCGGAACTCCGCAAAAATGACACAAAAACTTTGACGCGCTACGCGGAGGCAGAGTGCGTTAGGTTGTGCCATTCGTGCACATTTTTACTGTAAAGTCTCCCTGAAGAATTATGGCAAAAATGCAAATGCATAGTGCATGACACTCAGTGGGTCGTTGGGGATTCTGTTAGCATGAAAATAACCTTGCAAAAAACATAAGGGTAGGGCGAAACATTTTCTGTAAAGTCGAAAAGATGGAATTATTTACGAGGGCTTAACTTCTTTATCTTTGCAAAAACTTTGTGGACAAAACAAAAACTCTGACCCGTTTGTAGTGCGCGGGTCCTTGGTCGCTATGGACTGGGGAATCTAGGTGACAACTAGCAACAAACACATCGAGGCACTGTAAAACGGAAGCTTTAACACGCTTTCTTTCTGCGGTTAGAACTTTAAGTTTGTGGTATTATGTCAGCATTGTTTGGCCTCCAAACGTATTTGGCATGACCTTAACCCCTGGTTTATGGCTCACAACCCTGCCATTTGCAGCTGAATATTTTACAGTCACACCTGCGACCTGGCATGCAGCTGCTGCCAGTGGTGGGACATTTCCTTCACCTGACGTGCATGCAGTGAACCCCTCGCCATCATTTGTCGTGTATTTCACACTCTAGTGGAAATCTCTAATTACCGGGATCTTTTTTCTTTCGCAGTGCCTCGTGTTGGGATAAGATGTTATACATGTGGTGATGGGAATCATAGGCAGACGATTTGTGGTGACTCTATGCGAGGGCGCCAGATTGCAGCAAATGACTTCAGAAATGTCTAAATTGCTATAAGGGATGGGGGTGCCCAAATGGCAACCTAATATTTTGTTTGGGTGCCCACAAATATTTGTACTGGCGCTGAAAGAGGTGGGTTTACTGCAAAAGAACTCTACGGCAGAGCTGTTATGGTTTGTTGAAGATGTGGTACGGGTGAAGCCGCCTCATACCAACCACCAAGCCAACGTTTAAGATGGGCCAAACCCTTGTGGTTTGTGCCTTGAAGTCTCATAATTGCTTCATCGGTGTGGTGATTGGTGAGGTCTCCAGGAAGCCATTCAATAGAATTAAGGACTAAATGCACTCTACTTTCCAATCCTGTGCTCGTTTTACATCATAGACCTTTGTTACTCCGCTCTAGCGCCTTCAAACTCGTGTACAAATGTGTGGGTTCGTAAAATATTATCATGTCTTAAATGACCTGTGTACTTGGCCCCGTCTGTCCAGATATGGCCTTTTATGCTAGTGCAGACGGGCAGATGACCGGGTGTTGAAAGCAGTTTGATAGTGGAGCGGTGTGGGTGACAGGTAAGAAAATGAATTCTTAAAATTGGTGGTGATGTCGGCGTCACCCAGGGACGGAGCAAGGATTTTCAGCCCTAAAGGCAAAATCACATTTTGACTGTTGAAGCACACCCCATACAACAGAAAAGGGCAAGTCTTAGGATTTTGTAGTCCTCGGGTGGCGCTTCTCTGGGGGTCTGTAAGGATGGTACATTTCGCTTATGGAAGCGCCGGACCAGGTGTCATCGGCCTTTTAGCCCTTCTTCTGGTCTCCTGTCTTCCGCCTCCCTCCCCTCCCCTCCCCTCGACCCATCCCCACCCTACCCCACCCACCCCACCCCCGCCTCCTGTTTCTCTCCCTTGTGTTATGTATTTTTTCACCTGTGTGGTCACATTAAGTGCGGTCTCGCACAGGGGTGTGCATTGTATGCGCAGGATAGCTTGGCCCTTGCCAAATTTTAAAGAAACCACAGAAAATAAACCTACATAAAGTGAATCTAAATAGAACTCTTTAACATAGTTTTAAAAATCTGACATAAATGTGTCTGCTGGGGCTACGAACGCACCTCTGTTCATTGGTGGGTATAAACAGCCCCTGATCACTCCGTGCCTCCAGCACTACACTTCAACTTCTGCGGCGTATCTCGCCAGGGGTGGCTAGCTCCCAGATTAGGTGGACATTTTAACGTGTTTTGTGCAGTTTAAAATGAAACCAGGGCCGCTGGAATTATACGATTCTACGGCTGCTGCAATTGTCTGCACAGTTATGGATTTGCTGCTTGTGCCACATAATCCATCATCAGTTGCATAATTTGCAGATTTTAACAAAGCAAAATTGTTTCAAGCTGAAGTGGATCAAAGGTAACTAAAACATGGCGGCACTTGTTGCCAAGCAGTGAAAGCCCCTTCACGAAGCTTGGGATGTCCCCTTTCAGTTGTTTATTGCTGTGCTTCGGGGTTAAACTGGTACTAAAGAGGTGACGCCTTTGCCCTAACCGTATTAACTTTTGAAAAAGAAAAAAGACAATAATGAAGTAATAGTATCACGAAGTGTGCGACATTGTCCCGCATTTTCCTTTTCTTCAACCCGGACTCATAATGTGGTCCTCCCCGGCTGCATAATTCCAGTTGCCATGCATGAAACCCTTTCCGGCGCTTCTGCGGGCAGGCCTTTTCCTTGAGTTGTTTAGTAAGCATGCCATAAAAGAACCAGCATTAAAAATGCAATAGGTCTCGCCTTTTATTAAGTTAAAGCCATTTGCTTTGCTATACAATACCATTAGCAAAGAAAATGGCTTTAACTTAATCAAAGGCGAGACCTATTGCATTTTCAATGCTTGTTTTTGACTAAATGTTGCGAACACTGACATGAAACTCAGTGGTACGTAGTGGTGATGTCACACGCTTAAGCTCCAGCGAGTGAGATGAGTGAGACGAGTTCAGGTGTATGGCTGTCCCCCAGCAGCGGGGGCTCCCGCAAGTGGACAGCAGATAGCAGACATCAGGCCCTCTGCTCTGGGTTTGCACAACAGCCAGCTCTGCCGCCAGCCCCGGCCCCCCCCCCCCTCTTGTGGGCCCGGTCAGAGCTGAGACCACTGAGTTTGAGCTGAACTCATTTAGGCATTGTAATGCCGATTGACGGATTGACTGGGATAGTTTGAGGAGTGTACGTTGACGTCACGCTTTATAGAGCACATTGGAGTTTGACCTCTGGGGTGGGGCCGCACGGCATAATCCTCCTCCCTTCCTCTCACTTTAAAAATCTTTTGGAGCCTCCTGTGTTGCTTTGTTGCTGATATGTTCAGACATCGTCTAGTCTTGTCCTCTGCCCAGCTGCAGCTCCTTCTTCCTGGTTTATCCTCTAATCAACTCTAGAGAGAGCTGGGGACTAATAAACGGGAAAGATTGGCGTCGAATACTCTAACAAAACACTTTCGTGCTGCCAGGGCTTAGGCTTTAATGAGGCTGCGCACAAACTCTAGGAGTACGATGACCTCTAGAAGATTATGTTCTAGTTGTGTGATTTCCTCCTCCCCAAGACAAGTCCACAAAGTGAGGAGATTGCACAGTAGTACTAAAATTCTGCAGCAACATCGCTACAAGTCGTATCCGGCTATTTCTGTTTTTTTCAAAAAGATGTCCCAGATCACACCTGAGGTGGCAGCAGTGACCCCAATGGACTGACCTCTACTCTCCATCCAGGGATGCCCTCCACCCCGCCCTCTATATTGATTGATGTTGACTCTCAGGGGGGGATGCAATCTCTGTTGGGGGCAGTACCCAGATAAATGGCTTGTAATAGGATTTATCTATTTTTTTAAAAACTTTTCTGGGTATCTATTAGGAATTGTAATGTTGTTTGTTATGTAGTATCATTTCTACTCCTCATCTTTTGGGAGTATGAGCGTTGTAATATTTCTTGGAATGCGCTGTGTTTTCCTGTACTTAGTATATTGCACTCTGCACTTTATTGTTTTATAAGATTGTTTTACTTTTTCTTGTATTTGATATAGTATGCATGGTAAAATGATTTTAGGTGGTATTTTTATATATATTGGAAAATTATTTATTGGAAAAAATGTATTTTCTGACTTATTTGTCGCACATGATAATGTGGACCTCCTTTGGAGTTCCGTATCATAAAAATAAATAAACTTGAAACTTGAAGATTGTTGCTTTGTATCTATGGCTTTAATTGTTTTATTTTCTAGGCTCTTCTCTGCCCTCTACGAGGCCCATTTAGGTTATTATATTTGTTCGATATTGTTTGGTGCCCTGAAGAAGGTGTATGACCTTTGAGTTGTTTTACACCGAAACGTACGCCGGCAAAAAAGTGGATCATTTGGCACAATTTAAGAGGTCTGCCAAATTTATGTTTTTACAACGTAGGAAACCTGGCAAATTATATTATTATAAATGAAAGATTACAATATGAGAATGATATTCTTTTAATATGCATACACAAGAAGACGATGCATAAAATAGATTGTTGTACCATCATATGTAATACATTGTCAAAAAAAGTTTTGTGACCAAGTCATCTTTGATATGTACTAGGTTTCTGCATTATGTGATATTTCTATTTTTAATTGGGCATATAGGAGGTGAGTGTGTGGTATGAATATTTAGTGAGAAAGGTATGAATTTTTAGTGTTCCATATGGGTCTTTGGGAGAGGGTCTAACGTATTTAGATGCATATTTTCCTTTATCTACTATGACAAATAATTCATGATGAAATGTATCAAAAATATTAATTTATTATTATATGTCTGTTTGAATAAATAAAAAATATATTCTCATTCATGAACAGATGATGGGCTCTGTATTGAATGTTTTGGCTATTTACACAAACAACTGTAGGCTATTAGCTTATTATAAAAGTGTATTGGGGTGGCGGTTTGTTCCTTGTTTCATTATTGAGTTTGCCCCTGTTCCGCACCCTATATATATATTCAGGGGCCCTCTCTTTGTGGTTTGAGGGCTACTCAGAAGGTTGCCAGACTCTGCAGAGGGATGTCCGACACATGGGTTGCCACTCCTGTCGATATTCGCAGGGCTCACCTATAGCTGGTTAGTGCTACTTGAAGCAAAACTGGAGGGGAGATCGGTAGGAATGTTGTAGGGAGAAACAGTTCCTGTATTATATAGTGTATCTCCTCCCAACACAGCCGATATCTTGGTCAGATTATGCCCAGCCAGCCAGCGGGCCGACCATTGTAGCTGGGCTGCCAAATAACAGTGCACAAAATTACACGCCCTCGGTCCGTCTTGCTTAGTGGGTAATTGTACTTTAGGAAGAGCAACTCTGCACCTGCAGGTATTCCAGATCACGTTGCCCAGCATCCCATCTAGTACACAGAACACTCTGCGGGGAACAATAATGGAGAAATTTGCAAGGTAACAGAGTAGTCTCTGGAACATCATCATTTTGGACAACGTGATCCTGCCTTGTACCGTGAGGGGGATTGTCTTCCAAAATGCAATTTGTGGTCAGAGGGTGGTGATTACTCTCATTAAATTGCCCTCAGGAAGATCAGGACTGGAGCAGAGTGATATATATTAGTGCCCAAATATCGGAATGTGTGAGCCTTCCTTTTAATCTGGTGATCGTCTACCATGATAGGATATGGAGGGCAGGCCCACAGCAGCGGGAACAAGCACATTTTCGACCAGTCAGCCCCTAGTCCAGAGGTGGTCTAAAAATTCATGCAGTTAATGTACAATATCTTGCACCACCTCACATATGTCCTAGACATAGAAATGAGCATCATTGGCATACAGTGATACCGCGTGTATTCCTCAACTTAGAGTAAGGCCTGTGGATCTTCCAGAGGTCCTCAGCCATTGTGTCAAGGGCTCCATAGCCAGGGCAAAGAGCAACTGCAACAGAGGACAACCCTGGTGCACTCCCCAGGCTCCTGGAAATGGGGCTGATAATAAGTGACCAATTTTTATCCTGGCCACTGGATCGGTATATTGTCAGTTGGTAAGACGGAGCAGCCTGTCCCCGACATCCATGCGACGAAGCGTAGCAAATAGAAAATCCCAATTCAGCATGTCGAAGGCCTTTTCAAGATCCAAAACCAAGCAGACCAAATGTGCCATTGAGAAAGGGCTTCCTCCAGGACCCTTTGCAGGCATAACATAACGTGTATTTGTAAAGCGCACGTTTACCCCGTCATGGTCTCTTGGCGCTGAATAACAGATGTTTATTGTTACCCAACTCAATGGCACTCATTTTATCGACCTCAGATGGATGAAAGGCTGAGTGTACCCAACGGGATTTTAACCTGTGACCATGAGGTCGAACACAGGCTTCAGCAGTGGATGCATTAGTCCACTGAGCCACCAGACCCGACGTGGAGGCATCTCAGATTAAGGGAGGTAGACCTGCCTGGGATAAATCCATTTTGGCCAGATTGGACTAGATGTGGTATGCACTCGAGTCATGAGAATTTTGCTAAGGATTTTAAAGACACCTCCCATCATGGCTAAAGGCTGATAAGATGCAACGCCCAGGGGGTCTCTTCCCGGTTTGGTGAGCGACACCAGAAGGGCCTTATGCATGGAATAAAGCAGGCACCCTGCCATATGTGCTGGAGTGTACAATTCAAGTAGCTTGAGAATTAATGGATTGGTGTATGTTTTATAGAATTATATGGGTAAACCAGCCAGCCTCAGTGTTTTGCATGTTGGAGAATCTCGTATGGCGCACCTGATTTCTTGTGCCAATATTGGGGCATTCAGAGCCAGTCGGTGCTCTGTTGACATGACAGGAAATACAGTGGCGGCCAGGTAATCTTTCAGCCCTGTGTGCTTCATGCCTTGCCTGGGGCTATAACAAACACAGTAAGGTATGAGAAATGTCTCATGAATATCTGCCTGCAAGTACACTGTAGTTGCGGGGTCCGTGCAAATGGCCGTTACTGGGGCATGTGCAGCCTATTTTCTAAGGAGCCATGCCAATAGACGACTAGGTTCCTCCCCTTCCACATGCATTTTTGCACAGTATGCCCTGCAATCTATACATCTAAAGACTCTAGAAGGCAGGCATAGTGCTCATGCACTTTCCGTAAAGTGGTGCTTGCTGCGTCGTCAGTCATAGTGTCTGCTTCCAGTCCCCACAGGGTGCTCTTCAGTTCGGCTATTTCTCGAGTCAGCATACCCACTGCACCAATAAGTGTGTGTATACAGTGACCCCTGACCACCGTTTTCATGGCCTCCCACTCCACCAGCCATGTGGTGGCCGTATTTGCATGGTTGGTAAAGTAGTTGAAGACTGTGTCACATGTGGTGGCTCGGAACGCCTGGTCTTCTAGTGCCCTGGGTTGTAGGTGCCAAGTGGGTACTGGCAGAGTGTGTCTCCCCCAAGCAAGTCTCAAGAGAAGGAGGTTGTGGTCAGATAGGGTCTTGCCCAGGTACTCAGTATATGAAACTGACAGCTGCGTGGATGGCTGGCAAAAAATTCTATCAAGGCAAACATGTAAATCATGGAGACGGGGGGCAAATAAAAGGAGTACTCCCGAGTGTCAGGATGCATTATCTTCCAACTGTCAACCTTTTGACATATTTATGGGCTTACACTGCTTAGGCAGGAGGGGAACAGTGCTTTGCAACCAATGTCTGTATTTCATGAGTTCTTCAAAGAGGACAGTAATGTAAGGGGATTATAGAAAATGTTTAATTCTGCCATGCTTGTTTTGTTTGTTTGCTTATGAATAAAAAATTATGTTAAAAAAATCCTTCAACTTTCAACCAATGACCAATGTATGGTTTACTTCTGAAAGACATGCCATAGCCTGGACAGTATGGGATTTTGAGGGGGGGTGGGATCGGTCCAATGCAGTGTGGAGCACACTATTAAAGTCTCTGCCTAGCAACCAGGGCAAAGGGGGCCGTCACACTAGTCGGGCAGACAAGTCCCCTAAATACTGCGACCGACCTGTATTTTGGAGATAGACACTACCCAGCAGTACCGCTTCATTGTCCAGTATTCCCTCCACTAGGACATAGCGGCCCTCCTTGTACATCTCAACTGCTACTTGACAAAAAGGTACCCCTGATCCATTGAGCACCCCTCTAACATACCCAGAATAATCGGTGCCATAACACTGGCCCCTCCAGCGTTTTTGGAGCTTTGTGTCCCCCAGCGTGGCTAGATGAGTTTCTCGCAAGAATGTGATGTGTGCATCCTGCTTTTTAATGTATTGATAGACAGAGTACCCCCATCTCGCCATACTCATGCCTAGGACGTTCCAAGAAGTCATTCAAGCCAACTTATCCATTCTATGTGGTACATGTCTGTGGCCAGATGAGGGGGCCACGGGGGCAGGGAGGGTATAAGACCTGCTTTGTGCGGCCTAATCCACCAACCACATTCCATATCACACAGGACTTGATAGGCTCTACAATAGAAACTTCCCAACTCTCACACACAAGGGCAGCAGAGCAACATCTTGCTGTCCAATCAGTTAACAGAAACAGATGAAAATAAAAGAAAACAGCCCCTCCAAGTATATATCGTCCAGAGCGAGGACAGGACACTATTTTTAGAAGTGTTGTCACAATGTGCAGGGGGTGGGTGCACTTTCTTAGCGCAAGCAATAGTTAGAGTATGTTGTCAGCTGTCTGAGGCATGATAGCCAGGGGTAGGCAGGAGGTCCCACTGGCATGCAAGTCATCCAATCCTCTTTCTGAACATGTGTCATCTCATCCCTCTATAGAATGGGTAAGGACACAATCACATAGGTGAGTCAATGTGGGAGTGGCAGGTCTCTTTAACAGTGTACTTGAGCCAGAGACGTATCAGATCTGATCTCTGTAATGACACATGGCGATGTGTCACAAGTCCGATGCATGGTAATGCAGGCATTGTTCCCGCCTGGGCATGTCTCTCGCCTCCAGCGAGTTGTGTCTGAATTGTTCAACCCAGTCTCATGCATCTCCTGTTTCTGTGAAAAAATAAGACTTCTCATTACTGAGCACTTTTATCCTCGCAGGGAATAATACAGAGTATTTAAGGCCAGCCTCCCGCAGCTTCTGTTTTATTCCTAAGAAGGAGGCCCGCCTGCATTGCACAGCAATGGTGTATTCTGGGAACACAAGGATCTGCGCATCCTCAAAGGGGACTGGCCCTGGTCATTTTGCATTTTGCAATATTTTGTCTCTGAAGTTCAATAATGTGGCCACTAATGGCCTTGGTGGGGCCCCCAGTAGAGGCCGTCAGTTCAGCACTCTGCATGCTCTTTCCACCGTAAAATGAGGGGAAAGGTGTCCTGGTGCGTCACTAGTGGAGTGCAAGTTCTTAAAGAAGAAGGTAGTATTATCACCCTCAGCACCTTCTGGGAAGCCCATGGTATGAATATTGTTGCACCGGGATCACCCCTCATATTCATCCAATTTCCACTCTAGGAGCCACATGGCTTTGGTGAGAATCTTAACATGGTCACTGAGGGTTTTAGTTTGAGGTTGCAGGTCTTGCATAACAATTTTTATCTGCGTCATCCTCTTTGAGAGTTTATGTTGATCATCTCTCAGGAGGCCTAGCTAGATTGACACAGCATCTACCTTACCCACAAGTTCAAGCCAGGGAGTTGCAATAGATTGTAGGAGTGTGTCAAGTTTCCTAGCCATAGGGTCCGTTTCAGCCAAAGACAGGACCATTGTCGGCAAAGAGGTGTTGAAGGCGATTTACAGTCCACCACTGGCCCGTTCCAAATGAGGCACCGCTACGGAGGGCTTTCCACCTTTGTGTCGTACCATTCTCCACGATGCAGGACCTACGTGGATCCGCTCTGGATAGCATCAGTAGCCAACGGTGAAAGAAAACAACTGTCACCCACAGAGCTCTTTAAGCCATTCCTGCAAGGGAGGCACTAGCAGCCGTGCAGTGTGCTTGGACTTGGGTAGCCCCCAATGAAGAGCAGGGCAGAGGGATAGCTTCTTGTCAGAAATCGCTCTAGTTTTACCAAGGCGTGGGGTGTCAATCCCTTGAAGGACTTTCTTCTTGCTTCGTTGCAAAAACTTAGCAGCAACTGGCCCCCAGGAGGGAGCCATCATACTTCCAGGCCCGCCATCCCCCAGCATCAGCCTCCACTATCCAGCACACCGGGGAAGCATGAGCAGCCTGTTGGCCCACCTCAGAAGTCGTACTACGGGGTGGCAATCTCTATGTTATATATAGGGCCACAGCAAAGTCAGCCCTTGCTGCCACTAAAACTGTGAAGTGATGTCTCCTCCCTAGAGTGCCAGAGTCAGGAACCCATGTGCACATTAAGTACACTGTCCTCAACATGCCCTTGACCCCCATTCTGGAGTGGCAAGGCGGGTATAATCCTGTGGAGGGAGGGAGGATGTTTTGCCATCCTCCCCCCCTATCTACTATACCTCCTCCGGTCAAAGCATGGTGCTCAGCTCCCTGTTCTCTCCTGTTCTCTCATGAAGTGCCCCCCTGTGATGCGCAGATGGATAGCAGGAGCGATTGGAGCGGGCCACATCGGTGGAAGCTGCAGGGCAAGACAGCCAAAGCGGCCTGATTTCTCCTTCCTTCTCACTGAGGGAACCTAGAGTGGCTGCTGACGCCTGGGAGGGCCCCCCCGGAGGGCCCTCCTTACAAGGAGAGAGAGGTGAGTTTGGCACCAACCGGGGGGGCTGCCCGAGAGTTCCTCAGGTCAATTGTTGGTGGTCCGTTCCCCCATCGTACACTCTGGGGCACGGCAGCTGCAGGACAATCTGTTTCCTCCCCCCCGGAGGTGAGGCAGTGGCCTTTTCTGGGCCTGATGGCTGCAGCAGGTCCCGTGGGGGGAAGCGGGGTGGTAGAAGAGGGCCTGACCGCCGGACTGCCAGGGAGGTTCAGCTAGACGCGTCCTCCATCTTGCAGAGCCAGGCTATCCTTTATGTGTATTTCTCCAGAAATTTTGAGGTTTTTATTGCCCTCCAAACTCTAATTGAGTCTTTAAATGTGTTCAAAGGCTGTGAAGACTGCAGCAGACATTGACCTCTCCCTAATGTGTCCAACTCAGTGGCTCCCCCTGAGATTTTTCATTGCCACAATGTTTTAGAACTAATAATCCGCAGCAAAACCTGCTGATAAAGTTGACAGTAGCAGCACGAAGTCAACAGCCTAAGTAAACTAAGCTGCATAGCAAAGCCTGCGAAATATTCACACCCACTGTAACTAAACACACAATTTTCACAGTGGGCCATTACTTTGGAAATCCCATTACTGCACATGGCGAGAACAATCATTACTTACCAGACTGACAGTTTTAATATTTGAAACAAGTAATCATAATTGCTTAAATAAGCAGTTTTTATAATTAACTAAAGTAGTTTTAATTTACTTAATTCAAAGTGGAATTTGTTACTGATGCAAGTAATGGTTTTCCTCCCACTCGCCTGCCTCTTGAGTTATTTTTTATTTTTTTTTGCAGCGATTCTTCGCCTCTTGCAGGCAGTTGCCTGTCTATGAGGGAGTCAACGGACTGCAAAGACGTACTCACACGGTGGTTAGAGGCAGGTGACAGAGCACCATGAAGCCGCGGCTCTTCGGATATGTGTGTTCTGTACGCCCGAGGCGATTGTGACAGATGAGATAAATGCGTGCTGGGGGTTGGAGGTGTTGGGGGGTGGGGGGTGTTCTTGTGTCCAAAGTAATATAAAAGAACTGTGACGTAAACATCGTGACAATCATAAATCCTGACAGCATGAGGCCATGAACGAGCCTTCCCTTCCTCTGAACAGGAGAACTCCTGAGAAGATCTAAGGTGCAATGCAAGCAACGCTTGCACATGCCCGGCTACAAGTGCAAATGAAGGTGTTTACTGTTGCTGTCGAAATGACATATATAACAAGCGCCAAGGTCACACAGCAAGGGGCAGACGAGGCGGCAGTGCCTCATTATTCTGTTGATGCCAGTTTCCACTCTCGGATCGAAAAATGCTCTACTGCAACTGGTGTTATTAATTATGCTAGAACAGAGCCCAGCACGTACTCGACAGTGAGTTTGTAGCACGCTGCCCCTCTCACTCTCTGGTAGTATTCCCTTTATTCTCACCCTCCTCCAACTAGGCCCTCATTGTCTTCATTCATACATGTTCCAAATTTCCTCGCTTCTGGCCTATTCTCCAACCTCTTACACTGTTGCCATAATTGTCTCTGCCTGTGCCACTATGCAGCGCCTCACCTGGGCATTACCTTGTCTTTCTTGGTCATCACTGCCTTAGCACTGCACTGCACGCTTACCTGCTGCTTCACAAATACACTTCGATTATTATCATGTTCCACACGGTTCTGATCTGGTTCCCCTCTTTGTCTCTCCGCAGATCATTCTTCAGGGTGGCATCTCCATATTTGGGTTCTCATTCCACCCCAGCTGATGTTATTCACATTTTATTTTTCTCACCTTTTTCACTCCACACTTCAAGGACAAGTGATCTGCCTGACTCACTGCAGGTCAACACTGCATAATCTGTCTGTTGTTTAACTCAACCTAAACCATATTTAGGTAATTCCATAGAGAAACATTCGCAAGCCTCCCCTCCCCTCTCCACTTAACATTATTACTATTTTAACTGTAGCCAAGAAATATGGCCCCATGTCACATGCATCTCGTCTTTGTCTTATCTACCTTGTTTTCTGACCATTTCACTTCCTAAACATCTATATGATTCAGCATCACTGCTAATTCCATCCAACTAAGAGCCTAATCACTAATCGAGTTAAAAAACAAGGGGGCATATTAACAACGAGGCGATAAGCAATTATCGCCGCTTTAGCGTCCGTATTCGGACGGAAAGCGGCGATAATTCTATCGCCTAATCAGCAAGGTCACGCTATCGCGTGAATCCTTGCACTATCGCCCTTTCCCCAACGCCCATCCTTGCATCTCTAATGAGATGCAAAGTGGAGCGTTACTGGCGTACCCGGATGGGCTACGTTGCAAATATCGCCGATGTTCACATCGCGATATTTACAAGGCAGCCCACAGGATTATAGCAGACGTTAGATTTCGGCGAAAACGGCCGTTTTCGCCAAAATCTAACGTCTGCTATAATCCTGATTTACCTATGTTAGGCATAGGAGGTGGATTCTGCTGATACGACCACAGGGTCGTATCAGCAAGGTTATCGCCCTTTTGCAGGGAACATCGCTGGAAAACCAGCGATGTTCCCTGCAAAAGGGCGATAACCTCGCTATCTCTGGAATTTGTATCGCCCTGGAGTAACGCGTTGTTAATAACGCGCTACCAGGGCGATAAATGCCAGAGATAGCCTGCGATAATATAATTATCACTAAGCACGGCCAGTGATAATTATCGCTGGCCGTTGTTAATATGCCCCAAGATCTTTCTCAATGTACCACTTTCCACCCTTTTAACAAAGATCTCACCTTTGCCACCTACATTCTGCATCTCTTGCACCACCACCAACTCCTACGAGTGACACCAGGCCGACTTCCTCGTTGTTCAAAACAGAGCTCTGTACAAGCTCCTAACACTGATCTTCAAATCCAACCAAAACATGGCACCTCCTGTGTCACTCAGAAAACAGCACTTTGCACTAAGCACCGTCGCCTCTGCCTGCAAACGCATTTCAACCTGGGCGTCTCCAACCGACCTGTGCAACCCCAAGACTGACTTCTCATGCTTCATAGCACTCTGAGCTTGGATTATATGAAAATGACTATTTGATCCTACAAAGTGGTAAGGTTGACAAAATATACAGCATAGATAGCTCTTCTCGCCTAATCCCAACCATTTTCCCCCAACAATGCTATATCCAGCCTTTGCTTGCAGGTGTACCTTCGAGTGGGTTGCACAATTTATGGAATAGTATTGGTGATGTGACCAATCATGTTAATTTGTTGACAATGATAACCCTGTCTTGTATTTACTGTGTTTATTATTTCTGACAGTTTATTGTACTCGACTGTGGACTCCTTCCTCCCCTGCCAGCTGTTACTTCAAAGAGACAGGGGTGTTACACTCTCCAGTAGCCCTCTGGGTGCAAATGGTAGCACGCATCTTTTGGGGTACTGCCTCAGCTGTGCTCCTAACACGGAATGTGAGTAAGAAACTCACTGCCGCCAGAAACCCGCGGCTCAAACAGATGCCCAACTTAAAGCCCCATACATTAATCTGGATTACTCACGATACTGGTGGCAGGCCAGAACCAGAGTCCCACTGTCATTAACCCCTTCGGTGCTCATGACGGCCCCCATGAGTCACGGTGGGCGTGTGTGCACGACGGCCGGGGGCCGTCCGAACCACGCCCAAGAATGGAATGTCCAGCACCGCGGCGGAATTCGCGCCACAGCCAAGGTGTTAAAACCCAGACACTGTCAGGAAGCCATAACATCACTGCCATTCAAACCAAAAGCCATAAATAATGGTAGGTAAACAGAATCACTCTTAAATTTAAACGTAGGGTCCAAAGATCGGTATCAGGCCCGAACTACACTTTCTTTGAGCTGAGAATAACTCAGGAGCAGCTGGTATGCTGGACGAGAGGCGGAGCGGGCGGGCTGGGGGGAGGGGCATATGGGTCGCGGGGGGAATAATTTTTAAAAAAAAACTTACCTGCAGCTGATGGAGCGTGATTATTTAAGAGTGTTTTGCTCGATCAATTCCTGCTCATTGGGTGTGATACTAATACATACTTAAGAAACATGACTAATAGTGTGCCTCGTGAAACACGTGAAAGTTTAAAACTGCATTGTAAAAGCATGCAGAAGGGTCACAAACTGGTTTGAGATTAAGTCATTCATGACAGAGAGCGAAACCTACTAATGTGCCAAGACAATAATGTGAAATGTAATAATGCTGTCTGTAGCTCCTCTTCACTGCAGATAGGCACAAGCTCCCAGAATGCCTTGCGGCCAATCCTGAAGCTGCTCTCACGCATGAGAGCAGCTTCAGGATTGGCCTGAGTGCCCTTGATTTGTACTGAAGGACAGACTGCGAGACTGTGCCTGCTCTCTCAAACCCAGCTGGGCTGCTAGATTGTCGAGAGCCTGCGACGGCTGGCCAAACCGTCATGCGCAGTGAAGTGAGCGCACTACCACTCCCCTGAATGCCTGTCACCCCCAAGCCCTGCCCACAAGACTCGTCAGGAATGGAAAAATAAAACGAGTCTTGTTTTTTTTTCTTTCCTGCCATTTTGGAGGGGAGGCGACGCTCCTCCGCCATAGTGGAGGAGCCGCCACTGGAATAACTTGCATTGTTGTCAGAGCTACACTGCATTGAAACTAAGGGGCTTTTTTACAAGCCCCTTGCGCTGCAGGTGTGTCACTTTTAATATGGGAAAAAGTGATTCACCAGTGGTGAAAGGGGGCTGTAAATAAGCCCTTTAGTGCCCCAGACATTGGCAGCAGATGAGACCTCCCCACTTTTGCTTGATCCAGACAACGGAAGCAGCAGTGGGGTAACAAAACTTGAGGGTGTCCCCTGCAAAGTACATGGAGGGGGATCCCACACTCCGGACTCAGTCAGGAGCTCTCAGGCCAAGGGCCCGCCGCCTGTGCACAGTGCAGTGGGGGGGGGGCCCGCGGTGCTGCTGGGGCTACTGTTACGCCACAGGGTAACAGCCAATAATCCCACTGAATGAAAGCTCAAACCAAAGGCATCACAAGGACAGAGGCCCTCTGCAATTAAATTGAGGACCCTTATTTCAGAATGGGGGGCATACTTTTCTTAGAGCAAAGACATGGCACCTTTTTGTGTTTTGCGAGAGCAGATCTTGTTTTCAGGACTAATGATGTGTCATTAAGGGCTGAACCAGATGATGTGAATTCAGGTATAAGTATACATGTCAAGGACCCCTCCCTTCAATTTGGTCTGGTGCAGCTCAGTGAAAGACTGCTTTCACGGCCTTTTTGAGATATAAAACTCTGATCACAGACTTGAGTGCTTGTGAAGTATAGAGACGTAAATTGAAATCCTCATATCCGCCAGAGTCAGGATCAGAATATCAGTTTAAAATGTATGAATAAATGTTCTTGCACAGAGCGTCATCCACATTGCAAACTCATTGGTCTTACAATACCCTTTTTTTTGATCGACAGGAAAACTAATGCCCAGGTGCATAAAGAAACTACCCATGATCATACAATTTAGTAAAGTGGATAAACCAGGTCTTTGGGTTTGAAGTATGAAGATTACCTTTAGATCACATCACGTGTGAGGTAACCGTCCCAAGGAATCTTTAATGCCAACTACAGCCTTCAACACTTATTGTACAAGCAGGGTAGCTTACTAAATCCAGTGGACCCTGTGCACACCGTGTCACTGGAACCAAGCTATACCCAGCTGATGAGCCCATAACAAGGGCGAAACCAGTACTGGGTTGCTTGTGTTCCTGTTCAGGGAGGACCTGGCTTAGCAGTTAGAGCTGGACTGTTCCCAATGGAGCAGGGTCAAGACTGATTTACATATAGCTGAGCCCAAACTGAGATGGCATGGTGTGCAAAATCATGATGGACTGGGATGCTGCCCTGAGTAATTACCGGTGGCTGAGATTAATTCAAGCATTCCACCCATCACTTATTGTATACATTAGTATGTCACCCTAAGTGGGACGGGTATGCCCAGACGTAGGTCCTGTGCACACTGTGCCACTGCAACCAAGCTATGCCTGGCTGATGAGCCCATAACAAGGGGCTAAACCGGTCTTGGGTTGCTTGTGTTCATGTTCAGGGAGGACCTGGCATAGCAGTTTGGGCTGGACTGTTCCCATTGGAGCAGTGTCAAGACTGATTTGCATATAGCTGGGTCCAAACTGAGGTGGCATGGAGGTGCAAAATAATGATGAGCTGGGATGCGGCTCCGAGTAAATACCAGGGGCTGACAATTCAAGCATTCCATCCATCACTTTTTGTGCACCTTATTAAATCAACATTATTTTACCTGCAAACAATCTTCATTTTTTTATTTGTGAATGATTAAATGATAAACGTCTGTAGAACACATGCCAATTACGGAATGGCAAACTATTCAAGGCTTTGCCAAAGAAGTCTCCATATTTCAGCAGTAAATCAAAATGGTAAACAACTTTTTTTCAACGTTTTCATAGTTGATAGGTACTTTCTTCGGGGAGTTAACATTTTTAAATCTTGGGTTGACATTAATTACTGCTATATTGAAGGTGTCAATGTCTTGTCTTTACATTCTGAATTTGCTTGTTTACTATTTCAAGCAGAAACCCTCAAACTTAGGTGTTGTCTGAGTGAAGCTCCAAAGTTTCTTTCGCAGCATTCCAAAATGTATATGGAATCTATGCAACTTGCACAGTTTGTTTTTTGATTTAGGGCAAAATCATAATTTGTGCTCCAATATATGTTGCATTTAACCTTTTTTTAAATTGCTAAACAAGAACAGTTGTCTAGAGATATCTAAAGAAAATATTTCCTTCCGCATTATCATAGTGCATATAAAACGGTCATTAAAAAGTAAACTTAGAAATACATTTTTTTAATGCATTTTCCAATATGGAATTATATTACAGATATGTAAGTGCCTGGCTTGATTGGATTCTATTACATTAACAGCGACCTCACAATAAGGTGGAAATCTTTGCACAGGTGAGGGCAAAGGAAAACGTGGAAACTTTGCAATCTTTGAGTAGGGCGAAAATCTGTACTTCGTCTCACATCATGGGGAGAAAAAACATTGCACACCCTTGCTTCTGAGTAGAAGTAAAACCTTCATTCAAAAAAATAATTCTATATGTAAATATAAAAAAACACTAAATTATGTACATCGTTCAAATTGAAAGCTCAGGGCCATATTAGCAACAAAATGCGATAAATATCGCAGAGCGCGCTTAGCGCAAAATATTTTATCGCCAGCTATCGCTGGAATATATCGCCACGCTAACGCTGTATTAGCAACAATTAGCGCTATGGCGATGATTATTCCAGCGATAGCGGCATAATGCGAGAATATCGCTGGAAAACCAGCGATATTCTCGCATTAACGCTAAGGTGGATTCAGCATTAGAATCCACCTCCTATACCTTAAACAGGTAAGTCATAGTCAATAGCAGGTGTTAAAATCTAGCGATAAACGCGCTTAGCGCGATTTATTTTATCGCTTCGCCTGCCTTGATAATAGGGGTTAGTGGTGTTAGCGACTGTTTACAGTCGCTTTTAGTGGGGAACGCCTACCTTGCATGTCATTAGCGATAAATATCGCTGACATGCAAGGCGATGTAATTCCCGGCCTCTAACGCCTGAAAGCTGTCGCTAACGCCTGTTAGCGACAGCTTGCTAATAGGGCGTTAAAAATATCGCCGATTTAGCGGCAAAAAGTGCCGCTAAATCGGCGATAAAGCCCTTGATAATATGCCCCTCAGTGTGGTAATTTCTACAAAAATGAAAGACATCAGCATCATAATGTACGAGCCCTCTGCTTGGGTTCTCATTACTGCATAAAGCAGACAAAATCTCTAGGAGAAAGTTTGAGGCAAAATGAGGATTTACCAGGAAAATCGAATCTGCAATTATTGATTCTCATGGTAGTTTCTCAGTTTTTAGTGGACCCTCAGGGTCCATCTGAATGGGCAGACTTTAGCCGCCCTTGATTTTACTGGTACTCCCTTTGTTGGTAAATCTATTGGTGATGGAAATACCGCCCACTCATAACGACTGCCTTTGTGTTCACTTGACAACTGAGATGTAAAGCCTGCTTTGTGAACCTGATCAAAGCTAATTTTGATCATCTACAGTTACTTATGCACAAAAATTCATACACATATGCTTGCGCACACACACAGCCTCTATCCTGCTCTACATATATTGTCTGGTGGTGGGCTCTCAATGGAGTGTGGCGCCAGTACAAATACTCTTTCTTTTATCTTCCTTGTTAGAAATGGGGGTCTCTAGTTGGAAGGGGTAGGTACCTTTGTCCAAATAGGGACCTTTGCTTCTAGTCAGGGTCAGGGGGATACACACTTTAGATGACCCCTGCTCACCCCCTTGGTAGCTTGGCACGAGCAGACAGGCTTATCACAAAGGCAATGTGTAAAGTATTTGTACCAGCACTCACAGTAACACAGTGATAACACCACAAATGGACACCACACCGGTTTAGAAAAAATAAAGTATCTTATCTAGACTTAACAAGACCAAAACCACAAAAATCCAATATACAAGTATTAAGAAAAATGACTTTCAAAAGGTTTTAGCAACTGAGTCCATAGAAAACTATGGATGCGTGATTTCTTGCAAAGTACCTGTCGTTGCGACAAAATTCACCAGGCCAAACAGCCGCAGCAATGGGAAGCGTAGAAAAACAAAGAGATGCATAGATTCCTGAGACCTCCGTGGATCCAATGCGACAGTTCCGCTGGACACAGGGGAGCAGTGCGTCGGGTCCGGTCTGTAGGTGGAAGCGATGCGTCGATTCTGAGATGGCTCAGTTCTGCGGGTGATGCGTCGGGGAAAACTTGCCACACAGGGACGATGCGGGGAAATCCGGAATGTGGCAGCGTTGAGCGGCGCTGCGTCGGTTTTTTCAGTCGCGATCCCTCGATGCGTCGATTCTTGCAAAGGAGCTGAGGGTGAAGTCTTTGTGTTCCTGAGACTTCAAAACAGGAGGGAAGCTCTACTCAAGCACTTGGAGACTTTGGTCAAGCAGGGGACACAGCACACAGCAAAGTCATTCTCCTTTCTTTGGCAGAAACAGCAACTGCAGGCCAACCCCAGACACACAACAAGGGCAGTACTTCTCCTCAGTTTCTCCAGCTCTTCTCCTTGGCAAAGGTTCCTCTTGATTCCAGAAGTAGTCTATAGTTCAGGGGTTTTAGGTCTAATACTTAGACCCCAAAATGACTTTGTTTTCTTTGTGCAGAGAAGCCCAGTGCCCAGTCAAAACCAGTTCTGTCCTCTCTGGTGCAGCTTCCTGGCAGGAGGTGGAGACAGCATTGTGGAAAGCAGACCTGGCCCATTCAGGTGAAAGGAAATCTCCTCCCCCTACTCTAAATGCAGCCCAGGACTATTCAGCCCAGCCCTGACTCATCAGGCTGTCTGGAGCCGCTGTTTCTCCTCAGCCTCTGACACTCCAAACCCAGACAGCCAATCCACGTCCTAGCAGAGGCACACTGGATGGCTAAACAAGAAAATACCAACTTTCTAAAAGTGCTATTTTCAAACACAGAATGTAAAAATCACCCTCACTAAAAGATGCATTTTAACATTCTGAGTCCAGGCATACTAAACTTTATTTTCCTACCTTGTTCCCTGGTGCAGTTATGTTTATAAGATGTTATAAACAAACTCCCCATTCTGTCCTATAGGAGCATGTAGCCTCGCAACAGTGAAAAACAAAATTGGCAGTAATTCACTACCAGGACATGCCACACACATCAGGGCATGTCCTACCTTTCACATACACTGCACCCTGCCCACAGGGGTACCTTGGGCCTACCTTAGGGGTGGCTGACATGTAGGAAAAGGGAAGGTTAGGGTCTGGCAAGTGGGTGCACTTGCCAAGTCGACATGGCAGTTAACAACTGCGCACACACACTCCGGTGGCAGGTCTGATTTACCGTTTCAGGACTACTCATGTGGGTGGCACAATCAGTGCTGCAGGCCCACTAGTAGTTTTTGATTTACCAGCCCTGGCACACTCAGTGCACTTTACGAGGGACTTACCAGTAAATCAAATATGCCAATCAGGGAGAACCAATCACAAAAATAATTTACACAGGAAGCACTTGCACTTTGACACTGATCAGCAGTGGCAAAGTGCCCAAAGTATCTAAGCCAGCAAAAACGAAATCCAGCACAGCATCAAAAATACAGGCGGTAAAGGCAAAAAGTCAGGGGAAACCACGCCAAAGATGCCAAGTCTACAACGTGTCCCCTCCAGCTGAAAGATGGGGAGAACTACCCCTCCCTCTTGGGAGTTCTCATCACTAAGACTGAAGAATCTGGACAGACCATCAGCATTGGTGTGTTCTGTACCAGGGCGGTGTTCGACCGTAAAGTTCATTCCCTGTAGCAAGATGTACCACCTCAACAGTTTTGGGTTCTCACCCCTCATCTGCATCAACCATCTGAGGGGCCTGTGGTCTTTCTGAACCCGGAAGTGAGTCCCAAACAAGTAGGGCCTTAGCTTCTTCAGCGCCTAGACCACAGCAAAAGCTTCTCTTTCAATTGCACTCCACCTCTGTTCCCTGGGGAGTAGCCTTTCTTCTAATAAAAGCTACAGGTTGGTCCAAGCCCTCATCATTCAATTGTGAGAGTCCTGCTCCCACACCATGCTCTGAAGCATCTGTCTGCACAACAAATTCTTGGGAGAAGTTAGGTGCCTTGAGCACGGGCGCCGTAAACATGGCAGATTTCAGGGCATCAAAAGCGGTCTGACAGGCATTAGTCCAGGTCGCTTTCGTTGGCTGCTTCTTAGAAGTCAGCACTGTCAAGGGGGCAACAATGGTGCCATATCCCTTGACAAACCATTTGTAGTACCCGGTAAGTCCTAGGAAGGCTCTCACCTCTGTCTGGGTCTTGGGGGGCTCCCAAGCCAGAATGGTGACAATCTTAGGTTGTAAGGGTGCCACCTGGCAGCTTCCTACCTGGTGCCCTACGTACACCACAGAACCCTGCCCTATCTGGCACTTACTGGCCTTGATAGTGAGGCCTACCTTCTGCAGAGCCTTAAACACTTCACAGAGGTGTTGCAAGTGTTCCTCCCAGCTGGAGCTGAACACAGCAATGTCATCCAGTCAAGCGGCGCTGAATTCCTCCAGCCCGGACAGTACCTGGTTGACCAGTCTCTGGAACGTGGCAGGGGCGTTCTTCAACCCAAAGGGCATGACACAGTACTGGTAGTGCCACTCTGGCATTGAAAACGCAGACCTCTCTCTTGCCCCATCGGTCAAGGCAATCTGCCAGTACTCAGATGTCAGATCGAATATGCTAAGGTATCGGGCAGCTCCAAGCCGATCAATGAGCTTATCAGCTCTGGGGATGGGGTGCACGTCAGTCCTGGTGACTGCATTGAGCCCAAGGTAGTCCACACAGAACCGGAGTTCAGGATTGGCACCAGGCGCAGCAGCTTTTTGGACCAAGACCACTGGGCTAGCCCAGGGGCTGATGGAGGGCTCTATCACCCCTAACGCCAACATTTTGGAAACCTCTTCCTTAATGCTGGCCCTGACTCTGTCAGTTACCCTGTAAATTCTATGCTTCACAGGTAAACTGTCCCCAGTGTCCACATCATGGACGCACCAATTGGTGACTCCTGGAGTCAGGGAGAACAGGGAGGCGAACTGTCCCAGCACCTGGCGACAGTCCTTCTGCTGCTCTGGGGTCAGGGTGGGAGAGAGGATCACTCCAAGCACTGACCCATCATGTTCCTTGGCTGACAGGAGGTCAGGAAGAGGCTCAATCTCCTCTTCCATTCCATCATCTGTAGCTAGGAGCATTGTGACTTCAGACCTCTCAAAGTGAGGTTTGAGACGGTTCACGTGCAGGACCCTCAAAGGGTTCCTAGGAGTCTGCAAGTTAACCAAGTAGGTTACATCGCTCTTGCGCTCCACCACCTCAAATGGACCAGTCCACCTGTCTTGGCGCGCACAAGGCTCCACTGGTGCCATCACCCACACTTTTTGGCCAGGCTGAAACTCAACCAGAGTGGTATTCTGGTCGTACCATCATTTCCTCTCCTCCTGGCTGGCTTCCAGGTTCACCTGAGTGAGTTTCCTGAACCATTGAGTCTGGTTTCTGAAGGCCAGCATGTAGCTGAACACATCTTGGGGGGGTCTTACCAGGAGTTTTCTCCCAGCCCTCCTCCACCAGACTCAGAGGTCCTCTCACATGGTGTCCATACAGCAATTCAGAGGGACTGAACCCTAAGGATTTCTGGGGAACCTCCCTGTAGGCAAACAACAGGCATGGTAAAAAGATGTCCCACTTACGTCTCATGGGTTCTGCAAAACCCTTTATCATGCCTTTCCGGGTTCGGTTGAATCTCTCAACCAGCCCATTCCCTTGGGGATGGTAAGGAGTGGTGAATTTGTACATTACACCGCACTCCTCCCACAGTGACTTCATATACCTGGAAATGAAGTTTGTACCACGGTCAGAGACCACCTCTCTGGGGAATCCCACTCGGGTAAAGATCCCCATCAATGCACGGCTCACCACAGGGGCCATGATTGTCCTGAGAAGGACAGCTTCCGGGTACCGGGTGGCATGGTCCACCAAGACCAAGATAAACTTGTTGCCTAAGGCTGTCTTGGGTCCATGGGCCCCACAATGTTGATGCCCACCCGCTCGAAAGGGGTGCTCACCACAGGAAAGGGTTGGAGGGGAGCCTTACACTTCCCTCCTTTCTTGCCACTTGCCTGGCAAGTCTGACAAGACCTACAATGTGTGCCAATGTTCCTCTGCATTTGGGGCCAGAGCAGTGGGTGACAAGCCTCTGATAGCTCTTGTCACACCCCAAATGTCCTGCCAGAGGTACGTCATGAGCCAGACCCAGTAGGAAGGTACTGCAGCACGCGGGTACCACCAGCACACGGGCTGCCCCGGCTCAGCGACCTTAGGCTCACTGTAAAGGAGACCATTCTCCCAATAGATCAAATGTGATCCGGATGGACCACCTGCTGCCTGGTCTGCAGCCTGCTGCTGCATACCAACCAGAGTAGGGCATTCCATCTGCGCCTTGCAGAAATCCTCCCTGGAGGGACCTCTTTCTTGCTGCCAATGGGTCAGCTCAGGCAGGTCTCCCAGTTCGGCCACTTGTTACCCAGAAGGTTCCAGGGCAACCCCCTTAGGTTCTGCCTCCTCCTGGACCGTGGAAACTTCAGGGGCTGGTTTCCCACTCCCCCTGCCCTTCCTCTTTCTGGCAGGCACCTGGGCCACTCCTTCAGGCTCAGGTCCTCTTGATTACCCTTACTGGCTGCCATGGACCTAGTGGTCACACAGGCCCACTCAGGCAGGCACAACATCTTTAAATGAGCCTGGCACTCCACCTCCTTCCAAGATGAGCTCTCCAGGCCATTGCCAAGCAGACAGTCAACAGGCATGGACGGACTTACAATGACCTTCAAGGAACCTGAGACCCCCCCCCACTCAAAGGGAACCTGCGCCACCTTACACAGGCGCTCAGAGTTGTCCACAGCAACTACAGGATGAAGTACATTGGGTATGACCTGCTCTTCAGACACCCATTGACACCTGACAGATGTCACAATGGTTCCTGTGTCTCTCAGAGACTCCACCCTCCTCCCATTGATGGTCACCCACTGCAGGTACTTTTTAGTGTTATCCGGCAGGCAGGTTTCCTGGACCATCTCTCTGTCTCCTAATGAGACTTGGTCATCACAGCTGGCTCCCCACC
This sequence comes from Calotriton arnoldi, assembly GCA_963921515.1. Taxonomy (NCBI): domain Eukaryota; kingdom Metazoa; phylum Chordata; class Amphibia; order Caudata; family Salamandridae; genus Calotriton; species Calotriton arnoldi. The sequence goes on from CAWUFW010001911.1 coordinate 1,391,664, forward strand.
CTCACTAGGAACCAACTCCTCCCCCAGCACTACACTAACTAACCCTGGTGACGGTGCACCAGTGGGTGCTGGTGGTGCGTTTGGGCACTTGGGATCCCTCGCAATGTGGCCCTCCTGACCACATGAATAACTTGCGTGGACCCTGGTTGTCTTGCCTACTCTTATGGGGGCATGGCTTCTTAGAACTGGGGCGCTGGGGATCCTTACCCTGGAAACTGTTTTAGGGCCCTCTAGAGAACTCCTTTTGGTTACCCTTGTCCCCCCACTCTTCTACTGGGGACCCTGCCCACCTTTGGCTGGGTTTCCCACAATCCCCTTGTGGACCCTGGTGCTAGTCCAACAGTCCGCCTCCTTAGCAAGCTCCCTGGGGTCAGTTAGCTTAGTATCCAATAGATGCTGGCACAGCTCTGGAACACGCATGCTACTCAAGTGCTCCCAACGTATCAAGCTGTACAACCCCTGGTAATCGGTTACCTTGCTGCCCTTTATCCAACCATCCAGTGCACGGTTACCCATGTTCACACATTCAGCCCAAGTATGAGATACAAACTTCTTAAAGGTCCTAAACTTTTCCCTGTACTGCTCAGGTGTGAGCCCATACCTGAGGCATAAGCATCCTTCATCTTGGGATAGGTCAGGGTATCCGCCTCCTCCAGGGGTGTCAGGGTATCTCTCCCGGTGGCCTCAAAGTGCTTCCACAGGCCCACCCCCCCAATGCTTCTCAGGGACCTCATGCATTCGCAATGCAGCTTCATAAGCTGCAAACCATGCATACACATTCTCCCCCTTCTGAAAATTCTGTACTATATCCTTGGGTATGTAAACCTTGCCCCCTTGCACTGGCTGCGCGCTGCCACCATTTGTACTGGACTCCACTTGTTTGGCTTTAATGTCCAGTTCTCTCAGGTGCACAGACATAATATTGAGTTTTTATTTTTGACCCACAGAAATATCGAGTTTTAAATATCGAAGGGACAGAATATCGACATCAAGAATATCGGTGGCCAGAATATTGACCTAAAGGTAAGAAATATCGTTTTTGTTAATATCGAAGTCAGTAATATCGTTTGCAAAAATATCGTTGTTAATAATATCGATGTTTATATTAGTGTTATGTATTTTAGTATGTATTTTATATGTATGTATTCTATATTTTTTGCTAAGTATTGTATTTTTTTTAAATATATGTATAACATTTTTAGAAGTTATTAATTTTTTTTATACTAAATTTTGCATTTTAGTTTCGTAGCGGGTTGTGGGTTTATAGGGGAATAGGGTGGGAAGTCATTTAAATATAACAAAGTAATTATTAATTTTTATTTATGGGTATTGACAAATAATTTATTGTTAATTAATTATTAATTGGTAATTAATTTTTATTAATTGATTAATTGATAATTATATTAATTGTGTTAATTTATTTTAGGAGTGTGTTGTGGGTTTATAGGGGAATAGGGTGGGAAGTAATTTAATTATAATAAACTAATTATTATTTATTGGTATTGTTAATTAATTTTTTTAAATTAATTAATTGGTAATTAATTTGCATTAATTGATTAATTGATAATTATATTAATTGTGTTAATGTATTTTAGGAGCGCGGTGTGGGTTTATAGGGGAATAGGGTGGGGAATAATTAAATTTAATAAACTAATTATTAATTTTTATTTATTGGTCTTCCTAATTAATTAATTGTTAATTAATTATTAATTGGTTATTTAATTAAAAAAACTATTTAATTGATAGGCATGTTAATTTTAATTCTCTGCTATCCAACACTTTCCCTACAGTTACACTTTCTGGAGTGGGAATAGTAATTTTTACCCCTACGCTATCCAACACTTTCCCTACTGTTGCACTTATTGGAGTGGGAATAGTAATTTTTACCCCTTCGCTGTCCAACACTTTCCCTACTGTTGCACTCTCTGGAGTGGGAATAGTAATTTGAACCCTTTCGCTATCCAAAACTTTCCCTACTGTTGCACTCACTGGAGTGGGAATAGTAATTTTACCCTTTCGCTATCCAACACTTTCCCTACTGTTGCACTCACTGGAGTGGGAATAGTAATTTTACCCATACGCTATCCAACACTTTCCCTACTGTTGCACTCTCTGGAGTGGGAATAGTAATTTTTACCCCTACGCTATCCAACACTTCTCCCTACTGTTGCACTCTCTGGAGTGGGAATAGTAATTTTACCCCTACGCTATCCAACACTTTCCCTACTGTTGCACTCACTGGAGTGGGAATAGTAATTTTACCCCTACGCTATCCAACACTTTCCCTACTGTTGCACTCTTTGGAGTGGGAATAGTAATTTTACCCCTATGCTATCCAACACTTTCCCTACTGTTGCACTCTCTGGAGTGGGAATAGTAATTTTTACCACTACGCTATCCAACACTTTCCCTACTGTTGCACTCTCTGGAGTGTGAATAGTAATTTTTACCCCTCCGCTATCCAACACTTTCCCTACTGTTGCACTCTCTGGAGTGGGTATAGTAATTCTTACCCCTACGCTATCCAACACTTTCCCTACTGTTGCACTCACTGGAGTGGGAATAGTAATTTTTACGCCTACGCTATCCAACACTTTCCCTACTGTTTCACTCTTTGGAGTGGGAATAGCAATTTTACCCCTACGCTATCCAACACTTTCCTTACTGTTGCACTCTCTGGAGTGGGAATAGTAATTTTACCACTACGCTATCCAGCACTTTCCTACTGTTGCACTCTCTGGAGTGTGAATAGTAATTTTTACCCCTACGCTATCCAACACTTTCCCTACTGTTGCACTCTCTGGAGTGGGAATAGTAATTTTTACCCCTACACTATCCAACACTTTCCCAACTTTTACACTTAGTGGAGTGGGAATAGTATTTTTTATCCCTACGCTATCCAATACTTTCCATACTGTTGCACTCTCTGGAGTTGGAATAATAATTTTATCCTTTCCGCTGTACAATATTTTGTCTACTGTTTTAGTTACTGTAGTGTATAATTTATTTAAAAAATATTTAAAATATTGTAATTTTTTAATTTGTTATATATATTTTTTATGTTTTTATTTATATTATTGGTGTATGTGTATATATATGTATTTATAATTTAATTTTTTTTTTACAATTTATACGTTATTAAAATAATTATTTATAAATATTATTAAGTAAGTATATATATTATATTTTATACATATATATGTTTAATTTATTTTTACATTAAATGTATTATTTATAATTGTTAACATTTTCTAATAATCATAATTTTTTTTAAGTTATATGTATTATCTAATTTATTTTACATTATTTTTTATATATAAAAAAAAACGATATTTTGTACTTCGATATTTTTTACAACAATATTTTTTTCGATATTTTTGTATTTACCATGTTCTAGATAGGATGTCGATATTCTTGACATCGATATTTATGTCCCGATATTTTTGTACCTCGATATTGTGGTCGTCGATATTTTGTCAGTGATTCGTTCTCTCATGCTCAACTCATGGGCCAAGATCAACTTTTTCTCTTCCAAAGCAAGAGCATTCTTACTCTCCTCTGCCTTTAGCCTCATGACCTCTACCTTATGATCTCTGGCCCTGCGCCGTTAATCTATTTCCTCTGGCTCGCAATTTCTAGAAGAATGACTGCTGCCAGCCCGAGAGGCTGCTCTTCCTACAGGCAAATTCTTTGATCTGAAACCATTCTCTGGCACATCCCCCTCCACATCTACATCATCTGTCTCCCCAGCTTTTCTGGCCTTCTGTAGCTCCTCTTTTCTAAAGTGGCTCTTCATGGGACAACCAAAGTTTTTGCCTGAGTTGCTCTACATGGAACTGCTTAACAATTCAAAGTCAAACTCAAAATATGCAATCTCACTTGCTGCTTTACCATTCCGAGACATGATGCGTGGATAACGCAAGGGTCAGATCAAAAATAGAACCACAAATAAAACACAGTATGTGGTTGCGAAGTGGTCTGTAGTAAACTAGTGATGTACATCAATCACTGTGGGTCAAGTACAAATACAAGTTCAAATCCTCACCGCTGACCACCTATGTTAGAAATGGGGGTCTCTAGTTGGCAGAGGTAGGTACCTTTGTCCAAATAGGGACCCTTGCTTCTAGTCAGGGTAAGGGGGATACACACTTTAGATAACCCCTGCTCACCCCCTTGGTAACTTGGCACGAGCAGACAGGCTTATCCCAAAGGCAATGTGTAAAGTATTTGTACCAACACTCATAGTAACACAGTGATAACACCACAAATGGACACCACACCGGTTTAGTAAAAAATAAAATATCTTTATCTAAATTTAACAAGACCAAAACGACAAAAATCCAACATTCAAGTATTAAGAAAAATGACTTTCAAAAGGTTTTAGCAACTGAGTCCATAGAAAACTATAGATGCGTGATTTCTTGCAAAGTACCTGTCGTTGTGACAAAATTCACCAAGCCAAACAGCCGAAGCGATGGGAAGCGTCGAAAAACAAAGATATGTGTCGATTCCTGAGACCTTCGTGGATGCGATGCGACAGTTCTGCTGCGCACAGGGGAGCGGTGCGTAGGGTCCGGTCTGTAGAGGGAAGCGATGCGTCGATTCTGAGACAACTCCGATCCGCGGGTGATGCGTCGGGGAAAACTTGCCACACAGGGACGATGCGTGGAAATCAAGAATGCATCGGTGAACGATGCGGTGGCCTCGAGCAGCGCTGCGCCGGTTTCTTAAGCCGAGATCCCTCGATGCATCAATTCTTGCGTCGGTTTCAGCTGCGGCGTGGCGGTGTGGGGAGATTCTTCTCGCACCACAACTTTGCGTTGGAAAAAGTGTTGCAACAAGAGCGATGCGTCGAATTTCTTGTTGTTGAGTTGCTTTCCAGCTCCCAGCAGCAGAAACAACCTCCAGAGGCCCCACACAGTCACAGGCACTTCTTGGCAGGTCAGAACTCCCAGCAAGGAGGTTCAGGGGAGCTGAGGGTGACTTCTTTGTGTTCCTGAGACTTCAAAACAGGAGGCAAGCTCTACTCAAGCCCTTGGAGACTTTCCTCATGCAGGGAACACAGCACACAGCAAAGTCCTTCTCCTTTCCTTGGCAGAATCAGCAACTGCAGGCCAACCCTAGACACACAGCAAGGGCAGTACTTCTCAGTTTCTCCAGCTCTTCTCCTTGGCAAAGGTTCCTCTTGATTCCAGAAGTAGTCTAAAGTTCAGGGGCTTTAGGTCTAATACTTAGACCCCAAAATGTCTTTGTTCTATTTGTGCAGAGAAGCCCTGTGCCCAGTCAAAACCAGTTCTGTCCTCTCTGGTGCAGCTTCCTGGCAGGAGGTGGAGACAGCATTGTGGAAAGCAGACCTGGCCCATTCAGGTAAAAGGAAATCTCCTCCCCCTACTGTAAATGCAGCCCAGGTGTATACAGCCCAGCCCTGACTCATCAGGCTCTCTGGAGCCGCTGCTGCCCCCCAGCCTCTAACACTCAAAACCAGACAGTCAATCCACATCCTAGCAGAGGCACACTGGATGGCTAAACAAGAAAATACCTACTTTCTAAAAGTGGTATTTCCAAACACAGAATGTAAAAATCACCCTCACTAAAAGATGCATTTTAACATTCTGAGTCCAGGCATACTAAACTTTATTTTCCCACCTTGGTCCCAGGGGCAGTTATGTTTATAAGATGTTATAAACAAACTCCCCATTCTGTCCTATGGGAGCAGGTAGCCTTGCAACAATGAAAAACGAAATTGACAGTAATTCACTATCAGGATATACCACATACATCAGGGCATGTCCTACCTTTCACATACACTGCACCCTGCCCACAGGGATACCTTGGGCCTACCTTAGGGGTGAATGACATGTAAGAAAAGGGAAGGTTAGGGTCTGGCAAGTGGGTGCACTTGCCAAGTCGACATGGCAGTTAACAACTGCGCACAGACACTGCGGTGGCAGGACTGAGTTACCGTTTCAGGACTACTCGTGTGGGTGGCACAATCAGTGCTGCAGGCCCACTCGTAGTATTTGATTTACCAGCCCTGGCACAATCAGTGCACTTTACTAGGGACTGACCAGTAAATCAAATATGGCAATCAGGGAGAACCAATCACAATAACAATTTACACAGGGAGCACTTGCACTTTGACACTGACCAGCAGTGGCAAAGTGCCCAAAGCATCTAAGCAAGCAAAAACAAAATCCAGCACAGCATCAAAAATACAGGAGATAGAGGCAAAAAGTCAGGGGAAACCACGCCAAAGATGCCAAGTCTAACATTCCTCCTGATGCTCTTGCATGAGCATCGATTTCCCAACATTCAAAGGATAGCGGATGTTAGAAATGGGTGTCACTAGTTGGCAGAGGTTTGCACCCTGTCCAAGTAGGGACCCTTATTCTTGTCAGGGTAAGGGAGTCACACAACTATGATAACCCCTGCTCACCCCCTTGGTAGCTTGGCACGAGCAGTCAGGCTTATCTCAGAGGCAATGTGTAAAGCATTTGTTCCGACACACACTGTAACACAGTGAAAACACTACAAATGGACACCACACCAATGTAGAAAAATAACCAATATTTATCTGAATAAGACAAGACCAAAACAACGAAAATCCAACATACACAAGTAAAGTTATCACTTTTAAAAGTAAAAAACTGTTCAGTTCATGGAAATCTATTTATGCATCACTTTTAGCACAAAGAACCTGGCATGTGTCAAATTCAAAGACGAAAACAGGCACCGGAGAGGTGAGACACTGGAAATGCAAAGTGATGCTTTGGTTCCTTACTCCAATGGGAGGTGATGCGTCGGTTCCTTACTGCCAAGGGAGGTGATGCATCGGTTCCTTACTACAGCGCAGGGGAGGTGATGTGTCGGTTACTTACTGTCAGGGGAGGTGATGCCTTGATATCCAGACATGCAGCCTCGGTTCCTTACTGTGGGGCAAAGACGATGCAGCAGCGGCCGAACAGGTGCTGCGTCGATTTCACAGCCGCAATGCAGGTGATGCATCGATATCTTCTGCCGCACAGCAGGGCCCGCACCGGAGTCAGAGCGTGTGCAATGGATGTCGGTGATGCGGTGATTGGTACTCGGGTTGCAGTGATCTTTTCTGCCGCACGGCAGGTGCTGCATTGATTCTTCAGCTGCACAGCGGCAATGCGTTGGTTTTTCAACCGCACTGTGGTGCTGCGTCAGAAAAACGGATGCTGTGAGTGAATGCATGGATTTTCTTGGTTCTTAGCAGCCAAGCCACATCCAAGGGCCCAGGAACTGGATTTAGCACCACTTGGCAGGTCAGAACTCCCAGCAGAGGAGTCCAGGGGCTGCAGATAATGTCTTTGATGTCCCTGAGGCTTCTTAACTGGAGGCAAGCACACACAAGCCCTTGGAGAACCTTGGAGGCAGGATACAGAAAGCAAAGTCCAGTCCTTTCACTGCCCAAGACTGAAGCAGCAGGCCAGCAAAACAAAGCAACCAGCAGAGTGTCAGTTGCTTCTGCAGCATTCAGCTCTTCTTCTTGGCAGAATTTCATTTAGTCTAGAAGTGTTCTATAGTTATGGCGTCACAGCTTCAGTACTTAAGTCAGTTTCTGCCTTTGAAGTAGGCAAACTTCAAAGAAAAGTCTCTTTGATGTGCAGAAGACCCTGCTTTTCCCTGACTTGGTTCCAGACACACTACAGGGGGGAGGAGACAGCTTGGTGTCAGGAGAGGCACAGCCCTCCTCTCACCACTCTAGCTCAAAAAGACCTATCAGCCTGGAGATGGGCCATCAGGTTATGGAGGGCACACCTCGGCTCCCTTTGTGTGAGTGTCTAGAGTGAATGCACAAACAGCCCACTTGTCAAACAAACCCAGACGTGGATTCCACAGACAGGCAGAGACACAGAATAGTAAAGCAAGAAAATTCCTGCTTTCTAAAAGTTACATTTTCGAACATGCAATTTAAAAACCAACTTAACAAAAAGATGTATTTTTAAAATGTGAGTTCAGAGACCCCAAACTCCAAATCCCTATCTGTTCCCAATTAGAAGTTGCACTTGTAAGATGTTACAAGGAAGCACCAATGATAACCTATCGGAGAGATAGTCCTTGCAATTGTAAAAAACGAAATTAGCAGTATTTTACTATCAGGACATGTAAAACACACCAGAACATGTCCTACCTTTCCCTTGCACTGCATCCTGTCCATGGGGCTACCTTGGGCCTACCTTAGGGGTACCTTATATGTAGCAAAAGGGAAAGTTAGGGCCTGGCAAGTAGTTGCACTTGCCAGGTCGACATGGCAGTTTAAAACTGCCCACACAGACACTGCAGTGGCAGGTCTGAGACGTGTTTGCAGGACTACTCGTGTGGGTGGCACAATCAGTGCTGCAGGCCACTAGTAGCATTTGATTTACAGGCCCTGGGCACAACTGGTGCACATTACTAGGGACTAAGTAGTGAATCAAATATGACAATCAAGTGTACCTTAAGACAATATACGAATTGCAATACCACACATGAAATATACATGATTGCATGCCCCTACAAATTATGATACATCGGCATGACTTGCAGAAAAGTGAAAACGCGGATAGGAGAACACCCCAGTAACATCAGATGCAAGAAAGTCTCTACATGAATGAGCAATCATTTTCTCACTTCACAACACACAGCTAATGAGTTGGAATGGGTGATCCTTGAAACATTGGACGACACAAGCAGTGATGCTGAACGCATCCTTTTTCAAAAGGAGCAGTGTTGGGTATGTCTCAAGGCTTTTGATAAAAGCTTAAATGATAATGTCCCCTGGCTAGCATTCAACCAGTAGAGGAAATGAGACAAACCAACTCATTTGTAGACCTAGATGATAATACACCCAGGTTTGGCCGAAATCAATAGAACTTAAGTTCCACTTCCTTTCCACTCTCTCGGGGCAGCCAATAGTTAAGGCCCTTACCTTCCAGAACAACTTTCAGCAACAGGCCGCACTTTCACTTACACAGGCACTCACCTAACCTTCAGAAAAATTCTTTAGCACCAAGCCACATGACGGCACACATTGGGCCATATCATTGTACACAATGGCATACACCTAGCCAGAAGGATGAGCGAACATTTACACCAAATACAAGAGCATAATTGCCAGCACTTACTGAGTAACAGTAACTCTTGACATAGCCAAAGGAACCACATTTTTAGGTTGAGCGTGAGTCAGCGCTGATGCGCTGCTCTGGTGATCTGCTGTAGTGGAGTATGGAAGAGATGCCCCGCCCATATTTTTTATTGGTTTGTGTCTTTGTCATTCGTAAATGCTGGCTTCTGATTCCTTTAAAGGCTTTTTAGTCCCTCCTTAGTACCGCCTTGTCTTCATTTGCAACCTCCCATGGCTACTGGCCCCTTTACTTCGGTTGTTACACGGTACATGTTATTTAGACTTGGAAGCACTATTTTCTTTGTTGAGTTTCTCCTACTTCAGGCACGACGACGCACTTTGCTCACATTCAGCGCGCCATGCGCGCTTTCACTTTCAAGCAGCCTGGGACAATGGCATTGCAAATATTTTTATGCACGGGCGCCCCTCTTGATCACAGCGCCCGTTTAATTTAATATTCACGTGAGCCGCACATGATCACGCGCCGACTATTTTCCCCACATAGTTTTTCATGTAAATAAACATGGCGTCCTGCCTCCTGGGAGACTTGGCTTACAGGAGAGTTAAGAGGTCACCCCGACGCTCGTGACTGTTTTTTTTTCATTTCGCCATCATCGTCATCAGCTCCCTTGATTTTATTTGTGCATTTCTACACATGTGATAGTGCAAATTTTAAAAGCGGAGTCCACCCGCACCCCCTGAAATTGGTGCCTTCTCTGGTTTCTTTCTATTTGCAATTCAGAGCTGTCCTGCTAAGCTCAGAAACGAGATATCAGAGCACGTGTTGGCCTAAGAGTACAGGGGCTGTGGATACCGGAGCCTACACTGCCACGAACACACATTTACTGATGCAGGTCTGGTGTGAGCACACAGGAAGGAGAGGGGAGTACTAGGTCACAGGATATGAGCACTTGCACTGGCCTTAGAGGAGGCTCACTGGTGTGATCACACTGAAACGGCCCTGGGGAGCTCGGACAACCTAGTGTTCGAGATCCCAGCTTTGAACAAATCCGAAACACAAGAGCCATCCTTCTGAAGAAGCGCTTCAAGAGCATGGAGCTCCCACCTATGGCTCTCGGAGTCACACAGCGCCATGAAGCCATACTTCTGTGGAAGCGCTTCAAGAGCATGGAGCTCCCGCCCTCCGGCTCTCGGACTCACACAGCGCCGTGAAGCCAACCTTCTGTAGAAGCGCTTCAAGAGCACGGAGCTCCCGCCCTCGCTCCTCGCAGTCCATTGCGCTGTGAAGCCATCCTTATGAAGAAGCGCTTCAAGAGCACAGAGCTCCCGCCCTCCGGCCTCGCAGTCAAACAGCGTCATGAAGCCATCCTTATGAAGAAGCGCTTCAAGAACACGGAGCTTCCGCCCTCCGGCCTCGGAGTCACACAGTGCCGTGAAGCCACCCTACTGTAGCAGTGCTTCAAATCAAGAGCACGGAGCTCCCGCCCGCCAGCCTCGGAGTCACACAGCGATGTGAAACCATCCTTCTGTGGAAGCGCTTCCTCCCGTTGTCCGTGCCGTCTTCCCCCCCTTCTCCCTCCCTTCCGTTGTTTGTGATGCCTACCATTAGCAATAGGCAATAGGTCTCCCATTTCCGCGAGTTTGAGCTATTGGCATTGTAAATGACAATGCCTTTTATTTATGTTTTGGTTTTTAAAACATAAATAAAACGCATTGTCATTTACAATGCTAATAGCTGAAACTCGCGTAAATGCGAAACCTATTGTATTGTAAATGAATGTTAATTCCTCCCAGTACTGGCTTTTACCCGAAAATGTCTCATATACAAGCAAGAATTTACTAAACACTTCTTGTAAGTAAAAGAAGGGCAGCTATTAAATTGTACAGTAGTTGCACTTGACTAGATCTTAAGAATAAAACATCGGGACTAAAATATATTATTTATTTTGACAATATGTTTGTGCCTTAACAGAATAACCAGCCACGAAGTCTATCATATGTTTTTATTATTCTTTATTGCAGCGTGCAGTCCCTAACTACCGACTTCATTATGGGTTATAAGGCGCTGCATCCGTGGCACGCATGGAAACAATTTCCTTGCACGCCTCGTTAGCAGTGGCGGTGCGTCCATTAAGGGCGTTGGGGCGTTGCCCCCCCGCCTGCGCCCGCAGCTCCCTCGGCGTCTCTGAACTTAAGTAAACTCAATTTACTTAAGTTCAGAAACGCGAGGGAGAACTGACAATCATGTCAGTCAGCATGACGCCGGACCGCCCACCCCCTTCAGGGGCTGAAGGGGGTGGGCGGTCCAGCGTTATGTTGAATGACATGATTGTCAGACCACCAGGGCAGGCAGCAGCACAATGCACAAGTGCGCATGACTGGGGAAGGTAGGCAAATTTTTCCGCCGTGCCCAGTCATGCGCACTAGTGTCTGCTCTGGCTGGCGCATGCCCATTAGGAGAGCGACCCTCGGTCTCCTAATGGGCAGGCGGGCGGCAAGTAACCCTGCTCTAAGCCAATCCATTGGCTGAGAGGGGTTGTGACGGCTGTTCCTGTTCCTGTTCCTGTTCAGAGAGACAGAGCGCCAACGCGGGACCCCGGCCAGGTAAGTTTTATTTAGAATGGAGCACCCATTTGTATGTAAATAATGTATGTATACTATCGATTTCTAATACAATCTAATTTTTTGCAACCGTTTTACATTTCTTTCTGTGATGTAATTTCGTGTCTACCCTTCCCTTCCGAGAAATGAGATGTATCTCTTTCCAGTGGATCGGTGTAATTGTTTTGTCATAGGATACGTTAATTAATTTAACTTGTCTGTATTGTAAGGTAGGACCATTTTTTGTATGTATCGTAATAAACAATGGAGACACCAGAATCCTCACTCTAAGGGGGTGAGAGAGGGGATAAAGAAATCTGGCACAAAAAATCACCGGAGATATACAGTTACTACATGGTATCGGGTTGTTTTCTTTTACACCTAAATACAGGATTCTATAGCGTGGTAACTGTTTGGGGCCGGTTCTACGGCATGGTATTCCTCTTTAGGCACATTGGGCCATACAAATCTAAGTAACTCCCTGAGAAATTTGGAAAGGCAAAGAAAACCACGACTGAGAACAATTTACAAGGAACCAGCGATTTGAATTCGGGCACAAATAGAATTCGTGGCCGTTTTCAGTTACTACTCCGATCAGAATGAGGCCTGAAGTCAATTCTTTCCTCAGCTTAATAGTAAAATGAGCGGGGGAAAAAGATAACCTAATTTTCATAATTTCTTAGCAACTGGTAATTACCTACCATTACATGAGGCATTTACGTTTTTTTGTATTCTTCTTCCCTTTAACGCAGAAAGTCTCATTGTGAACGGATGTTGTAATACTCCCCCGGCCCCCCCCCGACCCCTTCCCCCCGTGAGTATTGCAGCCGCGACTGTGCTATGTTCATAGTGACAGTGTTGTCCAACTGCAGAAATGCTGTGCTATCTTAATCTTATTATTTACCGATTTGTGTTGATGTTTTTATAGTGTGTCACTTTCAGTACCTCTGTCATTGTGTTGTTATTCCCTTTCTGAGTCACATTCGTAGCTAATGTGTGGTGTGTAGTTTACTTCAAGGGTGGTGTAACTCGGAGCATGGTTGGCCTATAGTACTACTATAATAGTATTGCACGTAACGTTTGTACATTTGGCTTAGTTACACTTTTGTTGACGTGTCAATGCATTTCCATAGCCCTCTCTGCATCCCTCCTTGATTTTTCCATAGTAACACCCATCGTACATGTGCAGAATATTCCACTCGTTTCCCAGTATCATTCATTGGGAAAGCGTCTCAGCAGAATTACATAAATCATTTGCAACAGAGTTGAGGCAGCAGCATATATTATCTCCGTTAACTAAAGCAATTATTCGCGTTAGTTAACATAGTTTCTTTTGCAAGATCGACTTAGCCAAATGTTTAATGATCCGTAAATATTTTGATCTGAAATGCTGGGCGAGTAGAAGAGAAGTATGCAGACTATATACCTCATAAATGGCACACCTGATTTTCTGTGTGGCGTTCGTTGCGCCTTTGCAAAATTTGGAGTCAGCGTGCTGGTTGTGAATTTCTTTAAGCACATATAAAACATCGCTCACAGAAATGTGCTAGCCACGTTGTTTCTTATAGCCTTGCTGATACACAGGTAGGACTCGCAAAAGAGCATTTAATCCTTCTGAAGTGGATAAAAAAAGAGTCCCCTTTTGGAGGGCTGCGCATACTCTCAAATATGCCTGATATGATACTATATACATGTTGCTACTGTGTTTGCAAGCTACTGCTGTGTTCTGCATATTGTGCAGAGACCCCATGCTAACCTCCCCCACTGACACCCCAGGCCCTCGCTGCACATTGCTCGCTCCTTTAGAAGTGGAGCTGCGGCATTTGCTCCCTTGTGAAATGGTTCCAAATATCAGAGTCAGGCTCAAAGCGAGAGATATGTGCTTACTGTGTAACATGCGCTTACAGTGGCTAGTCCTCTGATGTATGGCATTAAAACTGGCCCTGTGTACATGCCCCTAAGTTAACACTGATGCCATAAACATAGATTGACTTGCAAACAATGAACGTTAAAAACGTCGAGGGAATGCATTTCAGCGATTTAGTTCCTCTCTTATTTTACATGTTTACTTAATCTTGCATTCCCCACGAGTTAGCTATTTTATAATGTTGTTGTTTATCTGTATTTTTTTCTGTGCATACTTTGAGGCTTGAGCCATGCCAGGTGTTTATGAGGGACTTTGATTGAGCATGCAGGCGCTAAGGCTAAAGCCAAACAAAGGAGGTCATTACGATGGCGGACGGAAAAAAAAACGACCGCCATGATAGCGGGAAAACACCGCCCGCCGCTACCGCGGAAAAACAGACGGCTAGATTAGGATCCCCAGCGGTAAAACCACAACCGCGGCGGAAAGGAGACCCGAGAATCCGCCGTACACCTGCGGAAAGGGCCCAAACCCGTCCGCGGCGGTCGGATTCGCAGCGGAAACAGGCCAAACGCCCGCAACCACAGCGGAGACACCGCCATCAAAATTATGATATTCCCGACATCCCCGCGATGCAGTGCGCTGTTTCCGACCGCCGCGGTCGACAACAGTGAAGAATCAGTGAGACGGCGGAAGCGCCATAGCCGAGCCACCACTGCGGACGCTCCGCCAAAAAAATGGCGGTCGCAAGAAAAACACACAACATGTCCACAAAGTGCACCAACCATACAAGGCATGCACCCAAAAATAGCTAACACAGCCCAAAGACACACCCCCATGGGAAACTCCAAAACTACAAATCCCAGGTACACACACACACCACACCTGCAACCAATACCCCATCCTGACACACCCACAGACACCAGTATATATCCAGCCCCCAACAGACCAAAATCCTTTGCAAAACTCCACAATTGAGGGGACATCCACCACAGATGACAGGAGAGGCAAATCTGCACAACACACACACATCACCACCACCACCACCACTCCCGCACCTGCACCTCTAACACCTTTGCACAGCACACACCACACACATCACAACCACCACTACCACTCCCAAACCTGCACCCTAAACACCTTGACACATCACACACCATGTCACCACAGAGAATGCCCAAATTCACTGAGAGCGAGTTGAGGGTCATGGTCGATGAGATAATCAGGGTAGAACCACAATTGTTTGGTAACCAGGTCCAACAGACACCACTAGCAACAAGGACGCAAATGTGGAGAAGGATAGTAGAGAAGGTCAATGCAGTAGGGACCGTGCCACGCAATAGAGATGAAATCATGAAGAGGTGGCACGATCTGAAGGCAGTGGTCAAAAAGAGGAGAGCCAAGAACCATGAGCTGGCACAGAGGACAGGCAGTGGCCCTCCCGTTCCACTCAAAACATTCACTGAAAGGGAGGAGAAGGTGCTTGGCATTCTACATCCAGAGAGTCTCTCAGGAATACCCGGGGAGTGGAGGCTGGTAAGTACAAACAAATGCCTAACATCACACAAATGTACTGTCTTGCCCTATCACAAAATAATACCTCCTATGTACAAATTCATTCATGTGCACAACACTCCTCCCAACACATCTCTCACAGATACAACAGACACTCCCCCTGAAGCCCCCCAAAGGTAGTCAGCAACATCACCATGGGTACATGTGTACATGCTGCCAGCACTACAACTCCCACCAGGCCCCCTTGTCCCACAGCTGAGCAGGATGGAGCACTGCCCCCACCCAGAAGCAAGCCTCAGCCATTGTGTGCTACACCCTCACCTAACAGGTAGGTAGCCATCTTCACAGGGAGGTGGGTGTGTGTGTGGGAGGCCTGCACTACAACTCCCACCAGGCACACCCTGCCCCATCACTCAGCAGGATGGAGCACCCCCTCCCCCCCAGAACCATGTGGCAGCCATTGTGTGCCGCACCCTCACCTAACAGGTAGGTAGCCATCTTCACAGGGAGGTGGGTGGGTGTTTGGGAGGCCTGCACTACAACTCCCACCAGGCCCCCTTGGCCCACAGCTGAGCAGGATGTAGCCCTCCCCCCACCCAGAAGCAAGCCTCAGCCATTGTGTGCTACACCCTCACCTAACAGGTAGGTAGCCATCTTCACAGGGAAGTGGGTGGGTGTTTGGGAGGCCTGCACCACAACTCCCACCAGGCCCCCTTGGCCCACAGCTGAGCAGGATGGAGCACTGCCCCCACCCAGAAGCAAGCCTCAGCCATTGTGTGCTACACCCTCACCTAACAGGTAGGTAGCCATCTTCACAGGGAGGTGGGTGGGTGTTTGGGAGGCCTGCACTACAACTCCCACCAGGCCCCCTTGGCCCACAGCTGAGCAGGATGGAGCACTGCCCCCACCCAGAAGCAAGCCTCAGCCATTGTGTGCTACACCCTCACCTAACAGGTAGGTAGCCATCTTCACAGGGAGGTGGGTGGGTGTTTGGGAGGCCTGCACCACAACTCCCACCAGGCCCCCTTGGCCCACAGCTGAGCAGGATGGAGCACTGCCCCCACCCAGAAGCATGCCTCAGCCATTGTGTGCCGCACCCTCACCTAACAGGTAGGTAGCCATCTTCACAGGGAGGTGGGTGGGTGTTTGGGAGGCCTGCACTACAACTCCCACCAGGCCCCCTTGGCCCACAGCTGAGCAGGATGGAGCACTGCCCCCACCCAGAAGCATGCCTCAGCCATTGTGTGCTACACCCTCACCTAACAGGTAGGTAGCCATCTTCACAGGGAGGTGGGTGGGTGTTTGGGAGGCTTGCACTACAACTCCCACCAGGCCCCCTTGGCCCACAGCTGAGCAGGATGGAGCACTGCCCCTACCCAGAAGCATGCCTCAGCCATTGTGTGCTACACCCTCACCTAACAGGTAGGTAGCCATCTTCACAGGGAGGTGGGTGGGTGTTTGGGAGGCCTGCACTACAACTCCCACCAGGCCCCCTTGGCACACAGCTGAGCAGGATGGAGCACTGCCCCCACCCAGAAGCATGCCTCAGCCATTGTGTGCCGCACCCTCACCTAACAGGTAGGTAGTCATCTTCACAGGGAGGTGGGTGGGTGTTTGGGAGGCCTGCACTACAACTCCCACCAGGCCCCCTTGGCCCACAGCTGAGCAGGATGGAGCACTGCCCCCACGCAGAAGCATGCCTCAGCCATTGTGTGCCGCAACCTCACCTAACAGGTAGGTAGCCATCTTCACAGGGAGGTGGGTGGGTGTTTGGGAGGCTTGCACTACAACTCCCACCAGGCCCCCTTGGCCCACAACTGAGCAGGATGGAGCACTGCCCCCACCCAGAAGCATGCCTCAGCCATTGTGTGCCGCACCCTCACCTAACAGGTAGGTAGCCATCTTCACAGGGAGGTGGGTGGGTGTTTGGGAGGCCTGCACTACAACTCCCACCAGGCCCCCTTGGCCCACAACTGAGCAGGATGGAGCACTGCCCCCACCCAGAAGCATGCCTCAGCCATTGTGTGCCGCACCCTCACCTAACAGGTAGGTAGCCATCTTCACAGTGAGACGGTGCAGTGTGTTTGGCTATCCGTCCTACAAAATGCAACATGCATGCTGTCCCACCACTATGGAGGATGGGACACTACACCCCCAATAAGAAGCATGTGGCAGGCAATGTATGCTACCCACCCAACTCACAGGTAGGTAACCGCATCTCACAGGTCGTGGTGTGTGGGGCTGGGAAGCTTGCACAACAACTCACACGGGCCCACCTGACCACCAGCACACAAGACCCATTACTTCCTGGCACCAACATGCATGTGTCAGTCATTGCAATGTACACTGCAAAAGAACTGGCATGTGGACATATCATGCTGACTTGTCCCACACTGGACCAAAATGGAAGCCCTCATCCTACACACACGGAGAGGTCGCACAAATACAAGGAAAACACAGCAAACACAACATATCCACAGCCACAACATAAAGCCAGATA
Source organism: Calotriton arnoldi (assembly GCA_963921515.1). Lineage (NCBI taxonomy): Eukaryota > Metazoa > Chordata > Amphibia > Caudata > Salamandridae > Calotriton > Calotriton arnoldi. The sequence continues at coordinate 1,409,235 of CAWUFW010001911.1, forward strand.
TGCATTTAAAAAAACATGTTGGCATAGGACACCAGGCCTCTCAATGCACAACTGCACACCCAGATAGCATTGGCAACCATAGTGTGCACACACCTAAGAAAATGAAACTGTGACAGAAACCAAAGTGTGAATGACTGAAACACATGTCGATGGAACTCCGAGCACAACCATGCACACCACCACATGCCATCTGACAGTAGCAGTGGACCAGACCACCTAGGATCGACTTAAAGCAAACATAAGCATGTCTGGAATTGCAAATACAGATATCTACACCAACTTGAAAAGGTATGCATGAAACTACAATGCTCACTCACTGTGCAGAGAGAACCGCTACAAGGGCTCTACAAGTGACACATACGCGTAAATGGATGACATATGATTGATCAATAACAGGATGCCAACATGAGACTGTCAATGTCAAAATATCATATTGTGCATGTCATGTCTTGACAACTCCCAAAATGGACAAGTAATGTATGTACCACAACAGCTTGTAATGCATCACTGGATGTTGGTCAATGCTAATTTGTACAGTGAACAACTGCTGGATGTACAAACTGTTGATGTAACACTGCTAACACAAACTTTGATGGGTGCAAAACAATGACCATTTCTCATCTGACCCACAGGTGCCCAAGAACTCACTGCAGAGGATGACACCACCCTGCAGAGCCAGTCCCCCCCCGGAACAGAGACAACTGGATGAGGACTCCCTGGATTCCTTGGATGAGGAGCTCCACGCTGGCCCATCTGGTGTGGCAGGCCGCAACCAGTCCCAGGCACCCATTGTCCCCCCAACCACATCAGCTGCAGCCCCTGACCATCCTCTGACAGCTGCTGTCACGGCCTGTGTGTCACCCACTACTACCACCACCACCACCACCACCACAGCTGTCCGCAACACCCACCCTGCCCCAGGGGTTGAGCAGCCCACCACATCGACTGCGGAGGCCAGGGAGAGGATGCAGCGGGCCAATGTGAGGACCCGACAGGACCGTGGCAGCAGTGCAGCTGGACGGGACAGGCTCATGCAGAGGGGGACTGATCCTGGGACGGAAGCCCTGGGCCACATCAACAGAGTCCTTGGGGCATACCAACAGGCCCAGGGACGAATGGGCCGGTTAGAGGAAGAATCTCGGGAGCACCTCCTGCTGTGGAGGTCCATGGACACATGCATGGGACAGATTGTGGACCTCTTGGGGCAGCTAGTGGCGGTTCTGAGGGACAGGCAAGCGCAACATTCTACCCCTCTGCCTCCCCCCGTTGGGCAGCAGGATGACACCTCATCATCCTCCCCTGCGTCCACAGAGGGGGGTGAGTCCTCAGACACCACTGCCCCTGCAGCAGTGGCCCCTCCAGTGAAGCGCAAGAGGGGCCGTCCAAGGAAAGGCCAGGGGGACTCACGTGCCCAAGCACCTGCCAAACGCTAGTCCCCAAACCAGCCATGATGGCAGACCACTGCACCACTGCATTGACCTTTTGGACTATCTTTCACCACACTGCCATGTGAATGGCATCCATCTGTTGGACTGGGTCTCCACATCATTGTGGGGACTACTCAAGCATCTCATTTACCTTGACTGTCAACTCACTTCCTCAATTACCCCCTTCACATGTTCTCCACCCTTGCATGTCACAGTTGTTAATAAATACACCTTACACACATGTTGTTGTATCTGCTCCGTCTTTAATACAGGATGTGCAACCTTCACCGCGTAGGACATGGTCCAGGGGAATGGAATGCCGGTAACAATTGAGATGCTGAAGGGACCTACGGAAAACCGCAGAACAAGAGTCACTTGTATGGGTGTGGCATTGCACACATCACACAACACTTGTCAACAAGGTACTCAGATCTACAAACATTACACAGAGCAACAGTCAGCATAGAGACAATCTGTATCACACTAACCAATCACACATACATAGGCAGGCAGCAATGAGTCAACACCAAGCTGCAGTCAGCAAGCTCACATACACCCACACAGCAACAGCGACACCATCAGACCATCTTGTCCCTTCTACATCGTCACTCACCTTCAAGTGAAGTAGCGGGTGATGAGCTGTCGACGCATGTCGACCCCTTCCTCCTCTCCACTGCCCTTGTCACTGGATCCGGCTTGATTTGCAGGCGGCGGCCTTGGCTGCTCATCATCGTCATCCAGGATCAGGGGTATTGCCTTGCGAATGGCCAGGTTGTGGAGCATGCAGCATGCCACCACTATCTGACACACCTTCCCTGGCGAGTACATAAGGGCCCCCCCAGTACGGTCCAGGCACCGAAATCTTGATTTTAGGAGACCAAATGTCCGTTCTATCACACGACGTGTCCTCCCATGGGCATCATTGTATCGCACATCAGCTGGCGTGATAGGGTTCCGCAATGGGCTCAGCAACCACGGGCGGTTTGGATATGCCGAGTCACCTGGGTGTGAGAGACACAGATTAACCTTGCAGTCCCAAAATGCAACACAACAGCATGTCACACACACACACCACTCTAATCCACCATACATACTCACCCACAAGCCATGCACGCTCAGGAAGCAGATTGGCCATCAACTGAGGAACGATGCTGCTGCGCAAGATGTGGGCATCATGGGCTGAGCCGGGAAACTTGGCACACACGTGTGAGATGATCATGTCCACCAGGCACACCACTTGAACATTTACCGAGTGTGAATGCTTCCTATTGCGGTAAACCTGTTCACGTGCCTGTGGTGGCACAAGCCCAACATGTGTGCAATCAATTGCACCAATGACATGTGGGATATGTCCAAGGGCATAGAAATCGCCCTTCACAGCCACCAACTCAGGCCCCCTGGGAAAATGGATATATCTGTCTTTGAACAGCATCATGGCCGACAGGACATCCCTCAGCACCATGCTGAACATCGGCTGTGACATCCCGCCTGCACTTGCAACCGTGTGCTGGAATGAGCCCGTTGCAAAGAAATGCAGGCATGCCATCACCTTAGCTGTTGCGGTGAAAGCTGTTGGATATGTCCGACGTGGCTGCAGGTGGGGCTCCAACATGGCACATAGGTTCAGCAGGGTTTGTCGGTCCAGCCTGAATTTGCGGATTATTTCCTCATTCTCCATGTCTGCCAGGACTGTGAACGGACGATGGATATTGTGCCTCTTCCTCCTAGGACAGATCACAGTGCACAGATGTCATTGCAGAAGCCCATGAAATGTGCATCACATCAATTTCTGCTCCAGACACATTCCCAACTCTTACAACATGCACCATTAACCAACAGGGCACTTCACAAGTAGGTTCACATCAGGCACACTACTCGTACACCTGTCCCCTTACCAGCAGCAATTATCTGTGCACCCCTCCGGCTCATTCGCATGCACAGTGTGATATACTAACAGATATGTGTGCATACCTGTGAGTATGACCCCCAGCATATGTTAATAATTGCAATACTACCCGAACACACCATGTTGCTGGCCCTGACACACCTCCCAACACAGGTTGCACATGGCACACATCAACTACACACTGACCACCGGCTGAGCGTGGGGGACACGGGTGTGCATGTGCATTGGACAATGTGCCAGTTGCTGATGCCCCAAGTCCAGTCAATGAGATGACATTGTGCGTTACATTGCACACACAGACATTGACCATTATCTCCATATGCTATGCAACACAGTAACTGGACAGTCTACATTTCATTACACAGCACATGTGACATGTGCGAGTGTATGTGCCCATGCAATGTATTGGCGACCCATATATGGTATGTGTTGGTGACGTGGAGTGACATGTCCCTTTTGTGCATTTGCCCTCATGAGGACCCTTCAATTGTTGAGACACTGGGCACTGTATATGTTGGCCTATGCAGAGAGCTGGAGGACACGTTAGGTGCAGCACAGCTACTCCACAACTCCATTAATGCTCACTCCAGGCACTGTCTAGCAGACATATGGCGGTGCCTACCGCCTGGACACTGAGGTGTGGCACCGCCCATAACCCATGCACGTTCGCGGGAGACACCGCCAGTTATGTATGTGACAATTGCGGTCACCATGCACCGCTACCCAAATCACGGTCACTCCAGGCACTGTCTGCCAGACATATGGCGGTGCCTACCGCCTGGCCACTGAGGTGTGGCACCGCCCATAACCCATGCACATTCGCGGGAGACACCGCCAGTTATGTATGTGACAATTGCGGTCACCATGCACCGCTACCCAAATCACGGTCACTCCAGGCACTGTCTGGCAGACATATGGCGGTGCGTACCGCCTGGCCACTGAGGTGTGGCACCGCCCATAACCCATGCACGTTCGCGGGAGACACCGCCAGTTATGTATGTGACAATTGCGATCACCATGCACCGCTACCCAAATCACGGTCACTCCAGGCACTGTCTGCCAGACATATGGCGGTGCCTACCGCCTGGCCACTGAGGTGTGGCACCACCCATAACCCATGCACGTTCGCGGGAGACACTGCCAGTTATGTATGTGACAATTGCGGTCACCATGCACCGCTACCCAAATCACGGTCACTCCAGCCACTGTCTGCCAGACATATGGCGGTGCCTACCGCCTGGCCCCTGTGGTTTGTCACCGGCATGGACCATGCCCCTGCAGCCAATGGGAAGCAGCCTCGCGGTAGCCTGATGCGAGTTTGAAAATCGCGGTGGGCGTGCACCACCCCCGCGGAGGCGGTCACTGGAGGCATTCAAATGATGCACCACCGCGGTAGCGCGCACATGCATCCTATGGTGTGTCACCGGCATGGACCAATGCGCCTGCAGCCAATGGGAAGCAGACTCGCGGTAGCCTGATGCGAGTTTGAAAATCGCGGTAGGCGTGCACCGCCACCGCGGAGGCGGACATTGGATGTATTTGAATGAGGCAGACCTCGTACACCAATTGCAGCACCCTGGGACCACTGACACAGCCCCAGGGGCCTATATATGTGTGGGAGGGTGCACCACATTCCCACAGCTACCAGGGACTGCTGACTGACAACACTCCACCTGCTGCTGCTGCCTCAAGGGACTGCTGACTGCCACCCTGCACCTGCTGCTGCTGCCTCAAGGGACTGCTGACTGCCACCCTGCACCTGCTGCCTCAAGGGACTGCTGACTGCCACCCTGCACCTGCTGCCTCAAGGGACTGCTGGCTGCCACCCTCAACATGCTGCTGCTGCCACATGTCCATTGTTATTTCGAGGACTCAGAAGATCCGTGCCAGTCCCTTCACCAGTGAGGAGCTTGGGGTCCTGGTAGACGGGGTGCTTGCACAGTACCCAAGGCTTTATGGCGGCCCTAATGTCGTGGTAAGTCTCCCAGACTGTGAGTGAGAGTGCAGGGTGTGCACACGTGGGGTGGAGGTGCTTCGGTATGTGTCAGTGGTTGTGGGGCTCTGACATGCACTGCCTATCATGTTTACTACAGCGGGAAGGGCTTGGTGGGCTCTTTCACATGTTACCCTGCATGCCTATCCTGAGTAGAGGCACATGTCCTGTAGTGTCAGCCATACAGTGCAGCTGCATTTTGGTGATGCAGGAGTCTGGCCAGTTGGCGTTTGTGTGAATGGCTGTGTTGCTCCCAATTGACCCACTCAGTGTCAGTCGACCTGCCCTGCACAGTCCCCACCGAATGCCACATGTCCACATCAATGCATGTACAGTGTGTACCATGTGTGTTTGGCTCACGCCTCTTCATCTAAGTCCCATCTCTGCCATGTAGATTGCACAGGAGCAGGCGTGGGAGAAGGGTGTGTGTATGACAGTTGTTGTCACTCTATGTGAGTTCCAAGACACAGTGAGGCTTTCACAGGGCTAGGACACTTGGGTCTGCGCAGTGTTGGACACAGTGAGTCCAACAACATGACACATGTTGTGCTATCTTCTCTATGTGTAGTTGTAGGTGACTGCAGACAGTAGCTGCAGGCAGACTACACGTTGCTTGCTGTGTTGGTATCCTGCATGTGAATGGGATGTGGAGGTACTGTGTCCACCATCGAACATGCATGCCTGTACGTCTGATTGACCAATGACATTGCATCATGTTCAGAGCAATTGTTGGCTATGTGACAGTTGTAGCTGGAGTTTTGGATGAGTCACTGTCGTGCTACTGCATTTTCGTTGTGTTGTTATTGTGCACTGTGTCACTGGCACATCAGCCCTCTTGTCTCCCATGCCTGCAGCTGAAGGTCCACCAGCGTAAAGCCGTGTGGAGGGCCATTGCCTCCAGAGTCCGGGATCTGGGTGTGTCAAATCGAAGGCACACCCACTGTCATAAAAGGTGGGATGACATCTGCCGGCTGAGCAAGAACGTGGCCGAGATGACGCTGGGGCTGCTCCCTCGGACTGGCAGGTTGGCTAGGCGCAGCATGACACCACTAATGGCCCGCATCCTGGCTGTCACACAACCTGAGCTGGACAGACGACTGAGGGAGCATCATCAGCGAGCCAGGGGTGAGTATGTGTTGCAGGCTGCCTTTGGCAGGGAGTGGGTGCATGTGTCTACAGAGTGTGCAAATTGTCAGCTGTGTGACGTTGGTTGTGTGGTGCAATGTTTTGTGAGTGGCCTCTGTGCTGGGTGTATGTGCCATGCTTTTGCCCAAACGGCGCTTCATGAAGTGAGTTTTAGCACTCTGCATCTCTCTTACATTTGGAGTTGTGGCCTTCAGGTACCTTCTGCTGTGGGGTGGTGTGTGGATTCTGATGGATGGTAATGCCAGTGTGCCAACTGTGAATGCGTTTCAATGAATGCGTGCAATTTCAGACCTCAGATGTATGACTGGCAGACATCTGAGGCCAATGTGCAACAGTAGATGTGCCCATGGACTCGATATGGTGGATGGCATGTGTGCAGGGTCATTGTGGGCTGGTATGTTGTAGTCTGTGTGGTCCCCTACTGCTCCACACATGTAGGTGATGTGCACCATGTTGTGGTGTTCATCCTTGCCAACATCGGGACAGTGTGTGTGCACAGGCCATTTTGGGGCTGTGTCTGATGTGAGCCAACTGCAGGATGGTGTGCTGTGTGAATCACCTGGGTCACTTATGGCAGGACGTGTGGCGGACATGCACCGTTGTGTCGAAATTTTGGGTGTCAAGATATATGTGTGCACAGGGTGCTGCACTCCTCTTTCTAGGATGCAGATGAATTGGCACGTGTTAGTTCTGTTGATGCCACTCATCTCACAGTACTTCTCTCTCCTATGCAGCAGCTCCCGTATGTGCAGAGGGAGAGGGGACGGACACCAGTGGTGAGGCTTCCACTGCAACAGCCGCACCGGAGCTGACTGACACAGATGTGACCAGCGCCAAGGAATGGGACAGGAGTCTGCTGGAGGACTCACTGCTGGAGACACAAAGCTCTACCTCATCTGACGCCAGCGGTGACACATCCATGTTGGGGGGTACAGGGAACGGGGACTCTGCCTCCTCTTCCGCCACACAGCGTCCAGTGCCCAGCCTCCCTTCAACCTCCACTGGTGCTGCCCGTGTCCGCACAAGTAGGAAGGGAAGAGTCACCTTCACCCCAGGCACAGCTGACCCAGCCCATGTCATCCCTGCTGCCCTCAGTGCAGAAGCAGTCGAGCTATTGCGCCAGCTGTGTGTGGGGCAGACAGCACTTCTCAATGCCTTCCAAGAGCACGACAAAAAGTTGGGGCAGGTTATAGCTTTCATGGAGGACTTACATTCCGACGTAGGTGGGCTACACCGCACTGTGCAGTCCTTGTCATCAACTGTCACAGCAGCCCTGCAACAGGCACATAGTCAGGGAGCGGCTCCCAGCACTCGGTCCGGCCCCGTGTCACTGTGCACCTCTGACGACAGTGACAATGCCCAACGGACCCCAAAGTCCCGATACAGAACCCGCAGCACACAGGAGCAGCAGCAACCCAAACGTACTAGGGCACAGACACCATCCCCACATAAGAGTAAGGCCACCCCAGAGCGCAGAGAGAAAAGCCCATCAGGCGACAGCAAGGGCCACAAAGCAAAGAAAAAAGCATCAGGGTCACAGGCCTCACCTTCCTCCCCTGCCAAAGACTCCCCTGTCCCAAAGACGTCTCGCAGAGGCAAAAAGACAGTTTCCACACCCACTGAGAAGGTGTTGCCTGCAAACATTACACAGGATGAGGGCCCCATGGATAATCCATCCTTGACCTCCACTCCCATCCCAAGCCCTGTGAAGCCAGCACGGGAGGACACTGTAGGGCGCAAAGCTGGTGGACAGAGGGAGGCAGGGAGGCGGCAAACACCAGGCAAGCGCACAGCGGGTTCCAGCATGTCCCCAGAGGGGGGGTCACCATCCACACCAGAATCAGCTTTGGTGTTGGGGTCACCTGTTGTGTCTGCCCCAGTTCCCCTCAATCCCCTGACAGGGAAGCCTTTCAGGATCCCCAAGAAGTGGAGAGGCACCCCTCCACAATCTCCGGCACACACTGTGTCTCACCAGGGCATGAGTCCACCTCCCCGGGCCACCACCCCACCTGGTCCAAGCAGCCCCCAGCTACCACATGCACAGTTGGCTCTTCCACAGTTGTTACTCCCACTGCCCAGGGTAGTCCGCCAACAGACCCCAACACACAGTCAGCTCCAAGTCCGACAGACAGCCCCATCTGAGTGGTGGTCACCCTCACACACCTGTCTGTCCACAGGGGTGCGTGTGATGCCCATTGTCAGACCCATTACTCTGTTGCTGGGCATGGCATGGTAGAGTTGCATACATTCCCTGTGTGGCTTCTGATGTAACTACTCTGCACATTGTACTTTCCTTGTGTTTCACTGCTGTGTGCCCCCTGCCTGTGCAGCTTCTCATGGACTTAATCTGCACTGTGTCCTGGCCACTGGCCTTGTTGTTCACTGCTGTTTGCCCCTTGCCTCTGCAGGATCTCATGTACCTCACCTGCACTGTGTCCTGGCCACTGGCCTTGTTGTTCACTGTTGTTTGCCACTTGCCTCTGCAGGTTCTCATGTACCTCACCTGCACTTTGGACTGGCCACTGGCCTTGTTGTCGACTGATGTCCTGGACTTGCCTGTGCAGCTTCTCATGTACCTCACCTGCACTGTGTCCTGGCCACTGGCCTTGCTGTTCACTGCTGTGTGCCCCCTGCCTGTGCAGCTTCTCATGGACTCACTCTGCACTTTGTCCTGCCCACTGGCCTTGTTGTTCACTGCTGTGTGCCCCCTGCCTGAGCAGGATCTCATGGACTTAACCTGCACTGTGTCCTGGCCACTGGCCTTGTTGTTCACTGCTGTTTGCCACTTGCCTGTGCAGCTTCTCATGTACCTCACCTGCACTGTGTCCTGGCCACCGGCCTTGCTGTTCACTGCTGTGTGCCCCCTGCCTGTGCAGTTTCTCATGGACTCACTCTGCACTTTGTCCTGCCCACTGGCCTTGTTGTTCACTGTTGTTTGCCACTTGCCTGTGCAGCTTCTCATGTACCTCACCTTCACTGTGTCCTGGCCACTGGCCTTGTCGTTCACTGCTGTGTGCCCCCTGCCTGTGTAGGATCTCATGGACTTAACCTGCACTGTGTCCTGGCCACTGGCCTTGTCGTTCACTGCTGTGTGCCCCCTGCCTGTGCAGCTTCTCATGGACTTAATCTGCACTGTGTCCTGGCCACTGTCCTTGTTGTTCACTGCTGTTTGCCACTTGCCTGTGCAGCTTCTCATGTACCTCACCTGCACTGTGTCCTGCCCACTGGCCTGTTGTTCACTGCTGTGTGCCCCCTGCCTGTGCAGGATCTCATGGACTTAACCTGCACTGTGTCCTGGCCACTGACCTTGTCGTTCACTGCTGTGTGCCCCCTGCCTGTGCAGCTTCTCATGGACTTAATCTGCACTGTGTCCTGGCCACTGGCCTTGTTGTTCACTGCTGTTTGCCCCTTGCCTCTGCAGGTTCTCATGTACCTCACCTGCACTTTGGACTGGCCACCTGCCTTGTTGTCGACTGATGGCCTGGACTTGCCTGTGCAGCTTCTCATGTACCTCACCTGCACTGTGTCCTGGCCACTGGCCTTGCTGTTCACTGCTGTGTGCCCCCTGCCTGTGCAGCTTCTCATGGACTCACTCTGCACTTTGTCCTGCCCACTGGCCTTGTTGTTCACTGCTGTGTGCCCCCTGCCTGTGCAGGATCTCATGGACTTAATCTGCACTGTGTCCTGGCCACTGTCCTTGTTGTTCACTGCTGTTTGCCACTTGCCTGTGCAGCTTCTCATGTACCTCACCTGCACTGTGTCCTGGCCACTGGCCTTGTTGTTCACTGCTGTGTGCCCCCTGCCTGTGCAGCTTCTCATGGACTTAATCTGCACTGTGTCCTGGCCACTGGCCTTGTTGTTCACTGCTGTTTGCCCCTTGCCTCTGCAGGATCTCATGTACCTCACCTGCACTGTGTCCTGGCCACTGGCCTTGTTGTTCACTGTTGTTTGCCACTTGCCTGTGCAGCGTCTCATGTACCTCACCTGCACTTTGGACTGGCCACTGGCCTTGCTGTTCACTGCTGTGTGCCCCCTGCCTGTGCAGCTTCTCATGGACTTAATCTGCACTGTGTCCTGGCCACTGGCCTTGTTGTTCACTGCTGTTTGCCCCTTGCCTCTGCAGGATCTCATGTACCTCACCTGCACTGTGTCCTGGCCACTGGCCTTGTCGTTCACTGCTGTGTGCCCCCTGCCTGTGCAGCTTCTCATGGACTTAATCTGCACTGTGTCCTGGCCACTGGCCTTGTCGTTCACTGCTGTGTGCCCCCTGCCTGTGCAGCTTCTCATGGACTTAATCTGCACTGTGTCCTGGCCACTGGCCTTGTCGTTCACTGCTGTTTGCCCCCTGCCTGTGCAGCTTTTCATGTAAATACTGTGCATATTGAAATGCCCACTGGCTTTGCTGTTGCCCAAATTTGTTGGCTCTATATGCAAATAGTGAATAAACACAGTTGGTCCTGCAGTGAGTTGTGTCAGTGTCCTTCCTGTATGAAGTTGTTTCTGTGTGTGCATGGTTTACTGTGTCACAGGCTCAGTATGCCACTTTGACATTGCCAATGGGTTGTCTGACATTTCATTTATTTGCAGGGGTGGGAGGCACTTCATTTCTACATGACTGTGATACTTATGGGTGCAGTGCAGGTGGTTGGCAATGAAGTCTTGTAGTCATCTTCCTTCTTGGCTCATGTTATCTATGGTGGACACATGTCAGGTTTGTGGGCAATGGCAGCACAGGGTGGGAGTTTGGGCACAAGTTTACAGGCAGGCAGGCCAGGGTAATGGGGTCTGTGTGAGCTTCCTTTCTGTGTGCCAATCAGTGTCTGTGTGTGGACATCTTGTGGTGATGAGTTATCCAGGTGCCATGGCTTACTTCCAATGTGTGCACTTGGGTGGTGGAGAAGTGTATGGTGTGAAGGGGGTGACTTTGTTGTGACTGTGGATGTGTGTGCACATGCATTGTCAACTACTGCCATGTGTGACCTTGGAGTGGTGTGCCTGTCTGTGTACTTGTTTAGCCCTGTGGTTGTGTTTTGTGCACATGGCAGTATTGTGTGTTGCTGTTGTGGGAGGAGGTATGTGTGACATATCCTACTTGTGCTTGGCTGTCATGTGGTGTGTCACTGGGCCCTGTGTGTTGTGCAGCAGACGTTGTCTTGTCCAGTATTTGGAGGAATATGTGTGGCTGGTCAGTGTTTGTGTTCAGGGCTTTCCTTACATCCCTGTGCCTATACATGGGTGTCCTTGCTGTCTCCAGGTGTTGTAGCATTGGGGTGACCGTGGTTTGTGTTGACTGACTGTGTCAGCCATGTGTGCTGTGATGGGCTGTGTGTGTTCTCACATGTGTCTTGTCTTGCATGTGCATCACACATGCTTGATGGTTTACTCACTGCCCTTCCATTTGTGGGCACCTCACTTTGGCTTTCCTATATGTTGTCCTCCATTACTGCTGGCATGTGGTGTGTGTATGTAGCTGTGAGTCTGGGTGGTGTGTGTGTGTGTGACTTGTCAGGTGGAGTGTGCAGTGAAGTGTTTGGTCCTCATCTGTGTGTGTGTACATTTTGTGCCTGGCCTCAGTGTTCTTGGCTTGTGTGTGATGTTGTTGTGGTGTGTGTGTTGGCTGGGGCCTGGGCTTCTGTGCTATGTGTTCCTTTGCAAAGGTTCCTGCTGTGGCTGTATATGCAGTTATTGGGACATGGGGCATCGTGTGGCTGTAGTTGTGTTGTTGTTGTGCAGGAGTGGCACTTGTGAGACACATGTTGTGTCCCTTCAGGGCGGTTGCTGGTGTGTTGTGGATGTAGTTGTGGCTCTGTGCAATTTGTACGGTGCCCTTGGCATGCGCTGGCCCTGTGCTCTGCGTTGTGTGCATGGTTTCATGCACACTGACCGCGGCGGTTACGTGACCGGGACATTTGTTCATGAATGCGGTACATGGGTGGGCAGTATGTGGCGCGATGTTTTTGTGACAGGTGGGACATGTGTGTGTGCAGTGCTGGCTGTGTGCCTGTCCCCACAGGGGTGTGTGGTGTTCCCATGCGAGGTTTTTCCCCCTGGAGCTGTGTATTGTGTTACTTGCACTGTTGTGTCTGTACGTACCTGCGGAGGCGTCCGTGGCGGTGGATGACTTGCAGGTAGTGGATCATGTACAGCACCGGGAGAGCGTGTAGGGCAGGATCCATCGTGGTGTGTTCCGGGTGTTATTTTTTCTGTCTCCGCTGTGATGTCTCCGCCGTATTTCGCTGTGCGGTTTCTCCGTCGCGGTGCGCTGCCCTGTTTCCGGCATCGTGATGTCTTTGGCGTACGGGACGTCATTCCGCACGGCGGTGTGTGTTGATTGGCCCACTCCGCCGCGGTGGCGGGCGCTGTTCGATGGCAGTCGCCGTCACACCGCGGCGGACGGTAAATGCCTATGTTTTCCCATCCTAATATGGCGGGCGTAAAGTCCGCTGCTGGCAGCCGGAAAAAGGCATTTTTCCGCACCGCCGCCACCGCGGTCGTGCCTCCGCCCGCCATCGTAATGGGCCCCAAAGTGCCTGTCAGTGGGTTGGCCTCTCTGCAGAGCACACAGAACAATGTTTGTGTATTCCATTTGCAACTGAAATTCTGTGGAAATGTGTGTGAAGGGGGTACACTGATGTCAAAATATTTGCAAGGCAAAAGTAAGAGAAATGAAGGTGCTTATATTTGAGGGAGTGCAGTGCATGTTGGGGGGCGGTAAAGTGACAGATGTGAGGAAGGGCATTCGGGGAAGAGTGAAAAGAGGATGCTGAAGAGGAAAGAGAGGTGGTTGAAGATGTGCAGATGAACAAGATATGCAGAGAAAAAGAGGATACATATCTAACATAAAGCACACATAATTGAAGGCCAAAACTCCTTCCACAGGCCTCAATGCTGTTTATTTCACAGACTCACTATTTCAGAAGTTCAGAATTTAAACATTTTCAATGTTAATTATTTATAAGAAATCATTGTTGTTACTCATTTATCTTAAACAGCTAACACCCAGTGACAAAGCCAATCATACTGACAGGCTTTAGGAGTATGTCAGTTGCTGTGCCATTTATCTGGATAAAATTACATCTCAGAGAGAAACCAAAATACCGGTCTGATGGCACACTATGGGAATCACAGAAATGTATTTGGCATGTTCCTTTATAGGGAGCACCCACTTTTTTCATCTCACTTAAAGACCTGTCTGCACATATTTCTATATGACTGGTTACAGTCAGGGCCGGACTGGTAACCGAAACCGGCCCTGGCAAACTGCTCGGTCGGCCCCCCTGGGGGGGCTGAGGGAGTGCGGCTGAGCTGTTTGCAAGGGCCGGTTTCGGCTGATTTTGTTACCGGGGGCCGATATTGCAGGCCCCCGGTACCAAAAACGGCCCCCACCCTAGCGGCCCACCGGTGAAACGCCCGGTGCCCGCTACAGCCAGTCCGGCCCTGGTTACAGTCAGCAGCTGTGGGTGCTTCCCGAAGTCTGGTTAGAGCATATTTTTCCAAAGTTAATGCTGCATGCAGTGCAAGACACTGGGCAAGCTAAGCATACATTTTAAAGGTCTAAAGTTGTCATGCAGAACAATTTACATATTACAGTAACTGTTGAACAAATTAATGCAAGAAGATACGGGACAGTTTTTAACGTGTTTAATATTTCAAGACTATACGTTCCCACTGCTTAATAAGCCTTGCTTTATCGCTGCATTCATTTGCTTTAAAATGCACCATTTGCCAATCTTTTTTTAATTTCTTTCTCAGGAGAGGGACTCTCCCTAGACCCCAGGTTTGTCCATTGAACTTGTTCACATCACTAACTAGTGTTTTCTATTGGAAAGGGTAGAGCCAAAGCAGTCTTGCTTAGTACCCTAACCCTCTTCAGAAGTCAGACTTTCTTGGCAACCCAGAAATTCTCTGAAATAATGTTTGAGTTTTCTTTTATGAATGCCTATAACTACTGAATTTTTAGTCCATTTATCACAGATATAGTGCTGAAAATCGCACCAAACAGATGCCAATTTTTTAAAATTTTCTTCACAGGGGGAGAACCCCCCAGAACCCACCTTATTGCCATCGGGCTCGCTCGCTGCGCTCGCTCGCATGCGTTGATTCGCTCTGCATACGCCTCACCAGTTTCAAATTCCACCAGCCGCCACTGCTCATTAGAGGCGCACATAACTAATCGTGGCGCTGCACCTGGAGCCCGGAATAATTACCGGGCTCCGCCTGAAGTGGACCGTACCACCTGAGCCAATCACATAACGCTCAAGGCCCCATGGCCCAGTATAACAACAATTGCTCCCCATCCACCACTAACATTTGGGATGAAATAGACACGCAGCAGGACCGCGCTGGACAGCTCTATGTCAGGTACGTGATTTAGTAAACAAAATCCAGCTCCCCTGTGCTTAGAACATGCACTATTCTCGGTAGCCTGACAGGATATTTAACGCTGCCTTTCACTTCTTGTCCGCTATATGCTTCACTTTGGGACAAAGACATACCGTTACTGGCCCTCTTCTATCACATGAGGTGGCTTTAATTCCCTCATGACTGGAATTGTTTATCCTGATGAATTAGCACCAATACCTTAAAATAGGGATCTCAACTAATGATCTGTATGGATTAACAGCAATTGAACCACTTTTTGTAAAAGATGTGACACTATGAAATATGACTATTATGAACATGTAGAAAATTTCAATCACGAAAGTCTTTTGAAAGTAAAGTTTTATTGGAGAGGGCTTCCATTAGCGTTTCACATAAGATGCAAAGCTATTAACTATGCTCCTATGAAGAGTCCCTTTGGGTCCAAAGGAAAATAACTTTATATGACATGATACTAATTGGATTCCCATTTATTTTCCTACTTTCTTTCTAGTTATAGGCTAAAAACTGTGCCTGTAACAATGAACCATCTTGAGCAGAGTGTGCTCTTTGATGAAGATTGTTAGGTTAGAATACTTACCCCCAGTACACAGGGACTGTCCTAAACTGTCCCAGGATGCTTGTTTCCGGTCCAGGGAAGACATGGCTTGGCAGTTCGGGCTGGACTGTTCCCATGAGGCACATGGTCAGACTGATTTGCATATGGCCATGTTTGAACTGGGGTGGCGGAGTGAGCTAAAGAATGATGATGGATTAAACCCAGATCAGTTGACTGGGGGTGAGTGCTTGCAATGTTCAACACTCCGTCCATCATCCCCTTTGGTTTTGCTACGTTTGCCCTAAGTTGGCAGGCTATGCCCAGACGTGGGTCCCTTGCTCACTTTGCCACTGGATTCAAGATAGCCTGGCTGATGACGGCTGTGAGCCAGAAACCGGTCCCAGGATGCTTGTTTCCGGTCCAGGGAAGACATGGCTTGGCAGTTCGGGCTGGACTGTTCCCATGAGGCACAGGGTCAGACTGATTTGCATATGGCCATGTTTGAACTGGGGTGGCGGAGTGAGCTAAAGAATGATGATGGATTAAACCCAGATCAGTTGACTGGGGGTGAGTGCTTGCAATGTTCAACACTCCGTCCATCATCCCCTTTGGTTTTGCTATGTTCGCCCTAAGTTGGCAGGGTATGCCCAGACGTGGGTCCCTTGCTCACTTTGCCACTGGATTCAAGATAGCCTGGCTGATGACGGCTGTAAGCCAGAAACCGGTCCTAGGATGCTTGTTTCCGGTCCAGGGAAGACATGGCTTGGCAGTTCGGGCTGGACTGTTCCCATGAGGCACAGGGTCAGACTGATTTGCATATGGCCATGTTTGAACTGGGGTGGCGGAGTGAGCTAAAGAATGATGATGGATTAAACCCAGATCAGTTGACTGGGGGTGAGTGCTTGCAATGTTCAATACTCCGTCCATCATCCCCTTTGGTTTTGCTACGTTTGCCCTAAGTTGGCAGGCTATGCCCAGACGTGGGTCCCTTGCTCACTTTGCCACTGGATTCAAGATAGCCTGGCTAATGACGGCTGTGAGCCAGAAACCGGTCCCAGGATGCTTGTTTCCGGTCCAGGGAAGACATGGCTTGGCAGTTCGGGCTGGACTGTTCCCATGAGGCACAGGGTCAGACTGATTTGCATATGGCCATGTTTGAACTGGGGTGGCGGATTGAGCTAAAGAATGATGATGGATTAAACCCAGATCAGTTGACTGGGGGTGAGTGCTTGCAATGTTCAACACTCCGTCCATCATCCCCTTTGGTTTTGCTATGTTCGCCCTAAGTTGGCAGGGTATGCCCAGACGTGGGTCCCTTGCTCACTTTGCCACTGGATTCAAGATAGCCTGGCTGATGACGGCTGTAAGCCAGAAACCGGTCCTAGGATGCTTGTTTCCGGTCCAGGGAAGACATGGCTTGGCAGTTCGGGCTGGACTGTTCCCATGAGGCACAGGGTCAGACTGATTTGCATATGGCCATGTTTGAACTGGGGTGGCGGAGTGAGCTAAAGAATGATGATGGATTAAACCCAGATCAGTTGACTGGGGGTGAGTGCTTGCAATGTTCAACACTCGGTCCATCATCCCCTTTGGTTTTGCTATGTTTGCCCTAAGTTGGCAGGGTATGCCCAGACGTGGGTCCCTTGCTCACTTTGCCACTGGATTCAAGATAGCCTGGCTGATGACGGCTGTAAGCCAGAAACCGGTCCCAGGATGCTTGTTTCCGGTCCAGGGAAGACATGGCTTGGCAGTTCGGGCTGGACTGTTCCCATGAGGCACAGGGTCAGACTGATTTGCATATGGCCATGTTTGAACTGGGGTGGCGGAGTGAGCTAAAGAATGATGATGGATTAAACCCAGATCAGTTGACTGGGGGTGAGTGCTTGCAATGTTCAACACTCCGTCCATCATCCCCTTTGGTTTTGCTATGTTCGCCCTAAGTTGGCAGGGTATGCCCAGACGTGGGTCCCTTGCTCACTTTGCCACTGGATTCAAGATAGCCTGGCTGATGACGGCTGTAAGCCAGAAACCGGTCCCAGGATGCTTGTTTCCGGTCCAGGGAAGACATGGCTTGGCAGTTCGGGCTGGACTGTACCCATGAGGCACAGGGTCAGACTGATTTGCATATGGCCATGTTTGAACTGGGGTGGCGGAGTGAGCTAAAGAATGATGATGGATTAAACCCAGATCAGTTGACTGGGGGTGAGTGCTTGCAATGTTCAACACTCCGTCCATCATCCCCTTTGGTTTTGCTATGTTCGCCCTAAGTTGGCAGGGTATGCCCAGACGTGGGTCCCTTGCTCACTTTGCCACTGGATTCAAGATTGCCTGGCTGATGACGGCTGTAAGCCAGAAACCGGTCCCAGGATGCTTGTTTCCGGTCCAGGGAAGACATGGCTTGGCAGTTCGGGCTGGACTGTTCCCATGAGGCACAGGGTCAGACTGATTTGCATATGGCCATGTTTGAACTGGGGTGGCGGAGTGAGCTAAAGAATGATGATGGATTAAACCCAGATCAGTTGACTGGGGGTGAGTGCTTGCAATGTTCAACACTCCGTCCATCATCCCCTTTGGTTTTGCTATGTTCGCCCTAAGTTGGCAGGGTATGCCCAGACGTGGGTCCCTTGCTCACTTTGCCACTGGATTCAAGATAGCCTGGCTGATGACGGCTGTAAGCCAGAAACCGGTCCCAGGATGCTTGTTTCCGGTCCAGGGAAGACATGGCTTGGCAGTTCGGGCTGGACTGTTCCCATGAGGCACAGGGTCAGACTGATTTGCATATGGCCATGTTTGAACTGGGGTGGGGGAGTGAGCTAAAGAATGATGATGGATTAAACCCAAATAAGTTGACTGGGGGTAAGTGCTTGCAATGTTCAACACTCCGTCCATCATCCCCTTTGGTTTTGCTAAACTGTAGGGCTCCCCAACACACAGTCCTGACAAAGGCCATCGACCCATATGGGTAGACCCCAGCCGAAACACGTCAACCTGACCATGAGGTATCGTGGATTAGTAGTTCATCCAAGTAACATCGATTTATTTTTAGCCTTATCCCTATCCCGATCTCTTATTTCATAATAAAATTTGATGACAGGATAGGAGATAATTGTAATGACACACTTCTGAGATTCTGTCACTATCATCATCCAGTTTCCCTCCTGGTGGAGGAGGTTTATCACTTGGAGAACCGGACACTCAAGTGAAAGACCCAATGATGATACTATCCACCAAACCACACCAGCGGAGATAATATACGCTGCTGATGGTAAGTGCGTGGCTGAGGGTCTCTGAAACAATTCCTCCTGAGGCTCCGGCACACAGACAGATTCTGATTAATGCACGCTAAATCTGTATACTAGCAGATTTTAGATTAGAGGTGAGGGAGGCCTAGTATGCCAGGGAACATCTTGGCTAAGCCGAACAAATATCAACAGTATCAGCATAATAACTTGTAACTGATCCTTATGTACAGCAAGCTCAGCCTCAGACAGCTGCTGTGTTTGAAAACCAACTATGTAAAAATAAACAATAACTTTTTCAAAATAGCACTTTCTTTGTGGCCCTTTGAGAACAGTGCTTGCAGGGAAGTGCCCAGGGTTGCAAGGGAAGTGCCAGTGGTAACAGCTGCGAACCCTGGCGCCTGCTAAATGACGTCCATATGTTCTTGGCCATTAACAGATATGTTTCGAGACTCAACAAAGGTCTTAGCAGAGGGAATGCTTTCAGGTGCAGCATCTTGGTGATGTGACAACTGCTTGGAACACAGAAGGCACAGAAGGTTCAGCTCCGTGAATCCCTACAGTGTACAGCACACACCGCAAACTGAAGTCTTGGCATTTAAATGTATGCCTGCCTCCCTAAAGATGGCATGGAACTGTTTGTTAGTGATTGAGGACTTCAATGGGTGCATTACTTGCTGAGAACCATGCAAGCTCTGGGTTTGGAGTCCTGTGGTAATCATACAATATGTCTACTCTAGAAGGGAAGGAAGTAATCTGATTAGCTGACAGGAGATGAATGTGTTAGTTCACTACATTTTAAAGAGTTCAAATTCAGATGAAAACCGGTCTGTGAAGACAGTGGAGCTCTGCTGATGGGATCTACAAGTGTGCGACTCTGTGTGCAATCTCTTCCCTGACCTGACAGGGAACTGACACTGGCAGAGAGGGCATAACCTTTTTACTCCAGGGCTCTCTTCTTGAGATGGCGGAGTATACCCTTCAGGGAATAAAATGCTGGATGGCAGACACTAAGCCTCATCAAGTCACCGGTGGACAAATTACCACGAAGTTACCCATGTCATCTAGCCCATCTTGACCAGGTGCGGGGGCAGAGCTGCTGCACCTGGACCCGGATTTACTTGGTGGACAGTAAGTGGCAGAATGCATTCAGTTCCTGCTACAAATCCCATAGATGGGTCACACTACCTTGAGGCAGCACGTACTTCCTGACGAGGAGGTTCCTTCCCACTGAGAAACATCCTTTGCATCACACCTTTGCATTCTCTGATGGAGGTCACTGGTACCTGCCCAATATATATGTGGATCTGAGAGAAGCATTAGATGGCATCCCCACTCCTGTTTGCAGGACATACTGTGTTTTAACAATTTAGGGGCACATTATCAAGCAGCAGCGAAAATTATCGCTGGCCGGGCTTAGCGTGAGAATTGTTATCGCCGGCTATCGCTGGAAATTATCGCCATGCTAGCGCTGTATTAACAACGTTTAGCGCAATGGCGATAATTATTCCAGCGATAGCGGTGTTTTCCATGGAACATCGCTGGTTTTCCAGCGATGTTCCATGGAAAACAGCAATATCCTTGATGATAGTGCCTGTGGTCTTAGCCACACAATCCACCCCCCATGTTAGGTATGCACGTAGTCTGGAATTTAACAGACGTTAAATTCCAGCGTTAAGGCATAGTTAACGCGATTTCAAATATCGCTACCCCTGGGTTGATAATATCGCGAAGCTGGGTTAGCGATATTTTCACATGGGGTTTTGTCAGGCACGCCCCCCTTGCATCTCATTAGCAATGCGATGCGAGGCGTGCTGACAACGGGCGCTAAGGCAAGGAAACACGCGCTAGCGTGTCCTTGTCAATAAAGCGATAATATTATCGCCGCTTTTCACCCGAAAACGGACGCTAAAGCGGCGATAATCTTATCGCGGCCCCTTGATAATATGCCCCTTAGTCACTAACTACATGGTTCCCCATGTGAATATGAACCCAGGTGTTGCCAGAACCTTGTAATGCATGTTCCTTATTAGTAAGGATATGAGTAAATAATGATCACGAGACACAGGCATCGTGTATATATGTTTCTTTCAGCGATGTATGAAGGAGATATTTCTGAACCCGAGATCAAGAATGGAGGCACTTTTATTTAAAGCATTCCTATGAGATGTCCCATGTTATACGAACATAAGGACCAGGCAGTGTGCTAGTACAGGTAGCACCAAATAGTATTTAGATATTTACAGAATAGTGGCGCTCAGTGCAAAAAAGGTTACATAAAGTGTTGTTATTATTGTGTAAATCAATGGTACTCATTTCATCAACTTCAGAAGGGGAAAAAAACTGAGGCCAAAATTCTGGAATCATACTCTAACGTAACGTTGCAGATTACATACGGAACATTTCAAGTGGCTGTTCAACACACTGAAATGCTTCTCTGGCATTCAAGTAGCGGTCCAGAATCTCAACTTGTCACTGTGATGCAACGCAGTAGTAGCTCTATGAGGGAGCACCAAAAACAAGCAAGGACAAAGTCAATAGGTTTGGGTTGGCAAGCCTGCATTTTATTGGATTTCTTTCTTTTGTTTGTATACTTATACAATAGACATTGAAGGTGTAAAAGGAATAAAAAATAAATATGTAGAAATGTCTAAAGGTGATGGTCAAATATTTGCAAATAAATAAAAAAGGACCATAACCAAAATACCCATCAGAAAAATCATTCAAACAAATGAAAGCAGATATTGACCTGTCGGTCCTAGATTTGGAGTGAACTACTTATTAGATAAATGTGCACAAGTGCAAGAGGTAAATGCCTTAACTCACAGTTAGGAAAGCCAATGAATATAGTAGGCTGACCCACTGCCTCATTATTTACGTTGTGTTGGGCAGAAGCAAAGTGTGACTGACACTTGAACAAACCAATGGATGAAGAGGGTTGACTGAAATTCCCTTTATGTATATGTACATCTATGTATTTTTATTATTTTTCTTTGGAAAACATGAGGCTGGTGAGACAGCTAAACCTTTCTCTAGACCAGGCCTAAAATTGATTTTGCATTCAAATAAGTAAAAAAAAACCAAAAACCTGCAAACCCTGAAAACATGGCAGCAGCCAGCTTGAAGGTCGGTGAACTCATTTCTTAGAAAACAAACACGAAGTTTACATGTATATAAAATGGAGCTGGAGCAAGTGCATGTTAAAGGCGATACAGATCGTGGGATACGATGCTGAGGCTCTGCTTTAGATTGACGCCCACAGCATGAGGCAGACAGAATCTCTTTTCCCTCTGCCATGTCGACTTTTTGAAAAGCCCTCTGTGCTCCTGGTCTAGGAATGGCACACCAGGCTTGTAGATGAAAGCTGCATAAATTTACATAGCAACGAGAGGATGCTGGTCTCCCCTGCAGAGCCAAGCTACCTGGGCTGTCTGGCATTCAGTTCAAGACAGGCTACCCAGCCGCTGGGCTAGAAGCTCTTCTCACAAATCACACGCGGAATGCAAGCTTCAATTCCAGACAGGTATTTTCAATAACCTTAATGGGAGAGGCAGCGACTCCATTTCACAGCCCGTCCAGCAACTGGCTTCTCTGCTTGGGCTCCACTTTTGTGTTGTCAATCAATATTCAGCAGGGGAAAGAGACCAAGGGGCATATTTGCAACAGGCAGCGATAATTATTGCTGACCTTGTATACCGCATTTTTTTCTATCGCTGGAATATTTCGCCAGACTAGCGTTGTATTAACAATGTTTAGCGCCATGGCGATGTATATTTCAGCGATAGCGCCCTTTTCCATGGAACATCGCTGGTTTTCCAGCGATGTTCCATGTAAACGACTGATATACTTGATGATACGACCCTGTGGTCGTATCACATGAATCCACCTCCCATGTTAAGTATGCCTTAGTCAGGAATTTAACAGACGTTAAATTCCTGCGTTAAAGCATACTTAACGCGATTAAAATAATCGCTTCCCGCATTGTAAATATCGCGAAGCTGCCTTCGCGATATTTACCTATGTTGTTTCCACAGACACGCCTACTTTGCATCTCATTAGCGATGCGAAGTTAGGCGTGCTGAAACGGAGCAAAATCAGCAAAACACCCGATAGCGTGTCTTTGCTGATAAGGCAATATAATTATCGCCGCTTTTCGGCCGAAAACGGCCGCAAAAGCGGCGATAATTTTTTATCGCCGCATTGTTAATGTGCCCCTAAGGGACTCATTTATGAGAGCCCTGCTCCTCTTTTGCACCATGTAACGTGGTACATGCATGACACATGGCTCTCCATCCGATTTATGAAGTCACACAAAGCCACCCTGCAAGGCTTTGAGTGACCACATAATGAGTAAGGCAATGCAGCGCAAATCGCTGCATTGCCTTACTCTGCACGTGGGAGGCGTTCCATGGGCATTGAGGTGGGTTTCCCCACGCAACACCCATGGATTTTGATGCTGCCCTAGATTTACAAAATCATATAAAAGTGGAAAAGCGCCAAATCTGTATGCCTCCCGAGGTGAGGAGTAATGAGGAGAAATATGTTTATTTCTCCATTTTGCAGCACACATATAAAGGGGAAAATGCCTACTAGGATTGTTTTTGTGCAGGAAGGTGTCCTTTCTTCACAAAAATAATCCTGCATGCAACGGAGGCTACCCTGCAGCATGGTGCAAGCGTGCCTACGTTGGCACTAGGCTGCCAAAATGGCGCCAGCGCAGAGAATCGACAGGAATGCACCATATTGTATAAATACGGTGAATTCCTGCCCTTTCAATTTGGCATAGGGCAGCGCAGCAAGGTGCCTTGCTGCACTGCCCTATGCAAAATTCCATAAATGAGTGCCCAAGGGACCACAACAATCACGTGCAGCGTATCACACCCACTGCTACAACTAGGGCAAGGTGATAGCAAATATCTTGTATGATAAACCACGTACTCTACAATTTTATCCAGGTGAATTTCAGCAGGTCAAAAATGATGAAATTTACTGAGGAGAAAAAGCCTGCTAATTACAGGGAGATGTAGAATTCAGTGCAGTAGGCACAGAAACCTGCAGGGTATGCTCCATCTTCAATTGTGAAAGACACACAATTGATGGACGGAATGCAGAACAAATCAAAACATTCACCCCCAGTCAAGAGATCTGGGTTAAATCCATCATTCTTTTGCTCACCATGCCACCCCAGTTTAGACCTGGCCATATGCAAATCAGTCTTGACCCTGTGCCTCATGGGAACAGTCCAGCCCGAACTGCCAAGCCAGGTCCTCCCTGGACCGGAAACAAGCATCCTAGGACCGGTTTCGAGGTTTCACCCCTCTTCAGCCAGGATAGCTTGATTCCAGTGGCACAGTGAGCCCAGGACCCACGTCTGGGCATACCTGGCGCACTTAAGGCGAGAAAGCAAAAGACACACAATTGATGGACGGAATGCAGAACTAATCAAAACATTCACCCCCAGTCAGGAGATCTGGGTTAAATCCATCATTCTTTTGCTCACCATGCCACCCCAGTTTAGACCTGGCCATATGCAAATCAGTCTTGACCCTGTGCCTCATGGGAACAGTCCAGCCCGAACTGCCAAGCCAGGTCCTCCCTGGACCGGAAACAAGCATCCTAGGACCGGTTTCGGGGTTTCACCCCTCTTCAGCCAGGAAAGCTTGATTCCAGTGGCACAGTGAGCCCAGGACCCACGTCTCGTGATACCTGGCGCACTTAAGGCGAGAAAGCAAAAGACACACAATTGATGGATGGAATGCAGAGCAAATCAAAACATTCACCCCCAAGTCAGGAGATCTGGGTTAAATCCATCATTCTTTTGCTCACCATGCCACCCCAGTTTAGACCTGGCCATATGCAAATCAGTCTTGACCCTGTGCCTCATGGGAACAGTCCAGCCCGAACTGCCAAGCCAGGTCCTCCCTGGACCTGGAAACAAGCATCCTAGGACTGGTTTCGGGGTTTCACCCCTCTTCAGCCAGGATAGCTTGATTCCAGTGGCACAGTGAGCCCAGGACCCACGTCTGGGCATACCTGGCGCACTTAAGGCGAGAAAGCAAAAGACACACAATTGATGGACGGAATGCAGAACGAATCAAAACATTCACCCCCAGTCAAGAGATCTGGGTTAAATCCATCATTCAATTGTGAACACAAAAGAGAAAGGTACCTACCAGTCCTAGTAAACACCTCGCCCAAGGTAGTCAGTATTTACCAAGTCAAGTAATTTTCTCATTTCGCTTTGCGTCACTTGTGATCAAGCATGTAGGTTCATGAAACTATATGTGCTAGGAGCCTTGTGGTTCTGGGCAGACTCAGTAGAGGAAGTATGTAACTGGTTGGGCGTGTTAAGATGTGGTTATTAACAGTTATTATGTAATCATAGGGCAGAGTGAGATTGTTTGCTGAGGAATAAAGACGTGCAATCCAGAGCTCTGTGTGTGGCATATTGATTTACATGCTCACGGGTTGGGAAGGATGCTACAACTGGCAATGAGTGTGGGATCTGTGCCCTAAGAAACGAGACTGCTCTCCCTGGAAGTTTGCAATGCTACCGCAAACTCCTCATGTGTACCACATGCACCGGTTTCGGTCAGAAGCAGTTTGAAGTTGCCGTGTGGAATCCAAGTCCCTCTCCAACCCTCATACGGTTCTCGAAGAAGTTGAAGGCCCTGCAGAGGAGCATACATGAAAGTCTGCCAGAAACCCACTGGAAAGGCCAAAAGAAGAGATACTGCGCCACAGCCTAACACAGAACCATCATCGATACAGAGTGAAACGCTAGAAGCAGCCACAACCAAGTGCACTGCAAAAAGCAGAAAGCAGTGACGAACAAGTACGAGAGGTGCAACTGCTGCTTACCGTCATGAAAGAAAGATGGCGCCTTATGACCTCTGATCGGGCATGACGACCCAGGTACAAGCACATGGCAGTGCTTGCAGGAAGTACCGGCCCAAAAGAACAGCTGCTGTCAACTGAACAGCATATACTCTCAACGGCAGTTGAAAAGAGCGCGAAGTACGGTGCAGCTGTATTTCTGAAACCACCACGGCCTTTCAACACCGCCAGGAAGCAGAATATTAGCTCCAGATGGACTGCATGGATCGAGACATTCGATGATTTCATAGATGCCCTAGAAGAGGTAGATGACAAGAAAATAATTATTGACCTAAAGAACCCTGCTGGTGATTGAGTAAAAGAAGCACTGGAGAAAATATCACAAGCTGACGCAATATCATACTGTCAAGTCAAGGAAGCTTTGGAAGTCAAGTTCAATCCAATGTCGAATGTTAACTATGAAAGGTACGTTTTCAATCCAGAGTGATAGCAAGATGGTGAACAATGCGCGAGTTTGTGGAAAGACTTGATGTGCTTATCAAGCATTGCAAATTTAGTGAATTTAATGATGAAGAAGCCATATGTCTTCGAGTTATCAATGGCTGTCTTTCAGACTCCTTCAGAAGACGCATGCCGAGAGAGATGCTCAGCTTAAAGAAAGTGCTAATGGCGCCAAGGTGGAAGAAAGAGAGGATCGACAAGTCACTGACATGGAAGCTGGAATGGTGAAAAACGAATCAGCGCTGTCCTTGGAGAGTAAAGGCAAACACCAGGTAGACACATGAAAGTTGTTGTCTACAAAAAAAAAGGCTGTGTTTCCGATGTGGCTTTTCATTTCCCCATGCAGATAAATGTCCCACCAGAAGCCAGACATGCAAAGGCTGCGGTAGGTAGAACCACTTTATAATGGTTTGTCTAGCGAAAGAGAAACTAACTGCATCACAGCGAGAAGAGAAAATGGCCGCCAGAAAGTTCCAGAAGCCTTCTCACCACGCCTCCTAAACAAAAAGCTGCATCAGTTATGACAAGTCATCATCGAGCACCAGTGAGAAAATGGATGTGTGCTGATGGCCTCGACTGACAAACAATGGGCACATGTAGGTTTGGCTGCTTGCAAGGAAGTACCAATGACAAAAGCAAACCACCAAAAAAATAACAAAACTTATTTGGATATTGCCCCAATATTACAATGAAGGTCAATAGTTGCCCCACAAATTTCATTATAGACAGTGGTGCGTAGATTAACATCATGCCAATTGAGAAGTTCAACAGTTTATCTCCTGTGCTACGTCTCCACCTGTCAAACACAAACATATACACTTGTGCAGCTTCTAAACCGTTGCAGAGTCAAGGGTCATTCATAGTGACTTTCAGACATAAAGCAGTATGTGTGCAAGTGTCAATTCATGTTCTTCAAGGAGCTTCGTCCAGTGCTTGCCTTCTCAGGTTTGCCACTACTGCTGACATGGGACTGATATCTATCAATTACAGCTTTACGGTCAAAATGTCGGAAATAAAAATATCGACATACACTAATATCGAAGTCACAATATCGAAGGGACAGAATATCGATGTTAAGAATATCGATGGACAGAATATCGACCCTAAGGTAAGTAATATCGAATTTTTATATCGATGTAAGTAATATCGAAGTTAGTAATATCGAAATCAAATATATCGATGTTACTAATATTGATGTTACTAATATCGAGATTTGTATTATTGTTATGTATTTTGTTATGTTTTTAATATGTATGTGTTATATGTTTTTTGTGAAGTGTTCTACTTGTCTAAAAATATATGTATACAATTTTTATAGGTTAATAATGATTTTTTTAAGTTATTGTTTTTTTTTGTACCGTAGCGGGTTGTGGGTTTATAGGGGAATAGGGTGGGAAGTAATTTAATTATACTAAATTAATTATTAATTTTTAGGAATTATAAATTAATTTTAATTATTTTTTGCGTTTAAGTTCTGTAGCGGGTTGTGGGTTTATAGGGGAATAGGGTGGGAAGTAATTTAATTGTAATTAAGTTATAATTTATTTTAATTAATTGGTATTGATAATTATATTATTGTTAATTAATTAATAATTGGTAATTAATTTTTATTAATTAGTTATTAATTGTTATTAATTTATTAATTGATAATTATGTAATTTAATTGAAATTAAGTTATAATTTATTTTAATTAATTGGTATTGATAATTATATTATTGTTAATTAATTAATAATTGGTAATTAATTTTTATTAATTGGTTATTCATTTTTATTAATTGATTAATTGATCATTATGTTAAGTGTATTATTTTATTATTGAAGTGTGTTGTGCGTTTATAGGGGAATACTTTTGGAAGTAATTGAAATCTAATTAAGTAATTATTAAATTTATTTTTATGTATTGATAATTAATTTATTGGACATTAATTATTAATTGGTAATTTTTTTATTTAGAATTTTTTGGTTCTAAAAATTAATTTATTGTTGATTTATCATCAATTGGTAATTAAATATTATTAAATATTATTTATTGATAAATGTAATTAATATATTAAGAAGTAATTATTAATTGATAATTAATGTTTAATTATTATTATTTTTGGTATAAAAAAGCATTTAATTGTTCAATATTAGTTAATTGGTAATTAAGTTTTAATAATTGATATGTTTTTTGTTATTAAAAATATTTTATTGTTCAATATTTATTATTTAGTAATTCATATTTATTAATTATTATTTATTGGTATTTATTATTAATTTATTGTTAATACATTTTATATTGGTAATTATGTTTTTAATAATTATTTATTGGTATTGGTAAATAGTTTACAGTTATTTAATAATTCATTAATTATTTTAAAAAATTATTTTATTTATAAGTATGTTATTTGTAACTTCTACGCTATCCAACACTTTCCCTACTATTGCACTCTCTGGAGTTGGACTAGTAATTTTTACCCCTACGCTATCCAACACTTTCCCTACTGTTGCACTCTCTGGAGTTGGAATAGTAATTTTTACCCTTACGCTATCCAACGCTTTCCCTACTGTTGCACTCCCTGGAGTGGGAATAGTAATTTCTACCCCTACGCTATCCAACACTTTCCCTACTGTTGCACTCACTGGAGTGGGAATATTCATTTTTACTCTCCCGCTATCCAACGCTTTCCCTACTGTTGCACTCCCTGGAGTGGGAATAGTAATTTTTACCCCTACGCTATCCAACACTTTCCCTACTGTTGCACTCACTGGAGTGGGAATAGTAATTTTTACCCTTACGCTATCCAACGCTTTCCCTACGGTTGCACTCACTGGAGTGGGAATATTAATTTTTACCCTCTTGCTATCCAACGTTTTCCCTACTGTTGCGCTACCTGGAGTGGGAATAGTAATTTTTACCCCTACGCTATCCAATACTTTCTCTACTGTTGCACTCTCTAGAGTGGGAATAGTAATTTTAACCCCTACGCTATCCAAAATTTTTCTTACTGTTGTTTTTTTGGGAGTTGAAATAGTATTTTTATTCTCTCCGCTATTTAATATTTTTTGTATTATTTTAGTTAATGTAGTATATAATTAATTTTAAAAATATTAAAAGTAAATTTAATTTTTTTAATTTGTTATACATAATTATTTAGGGGCCCATTACGATACCCGGCGTAAAAAAATCCGCCAGGCATGGAAGCGGCAAAAATCCGCCCGCACACACCGTCTGAACACCGACCACGCCATTACGATTACACAAACCGAAAACCGCCATCGGCGGAAAAATCACACAAGATACCGCCCGCCATCGTCCGAGTCGGAGTCAAACCGCCCGCCACGGACGGAAACACGCACGACAACACAAAACCGCCCGCCCTCACGGCCGACACACCGCACGTGAGATTACGATCGCACCGCCATGAGCGCGGGAAAACTACAAATATACCGCCCGCCAGCGCAAACAACGCCGATGAGAATCGACACGGCAGAAGCCATGGCGCCCACGTCCCTGCACAGAAACCATCCGCTGACAAAAACAATCGCACACAACATGGCCAACAAGTCCACACAGCAAGGCACGCACAAATACACAAGCACAGTACACATCCCGAAAACACCCCCCTGGACAAACAAAAACTACAAAGGCCAGAACCCCAGACACAACACACCTGAAAACAACAGACCATGAGGACACACCCACATAGGTAAGTACAAAAGCAGCACTCCCACAGACCACAACCCCTTGCAACATTGCAAACTAGAGAGGAGAGGAGAGGACACAGTGACACAGCAAGGACAGCAGCACACCACAGAAACGCACACATCACAACCACCACCACCACCACCACCACCACCAAACACCGGCACCACAAACCCCCTGCACATTACACAACACACACCGCACCAGCACCACAAACACCATGGCACCACAAAGAATGCCCAAGTTCACGCCCATGGAGCTGACGGTCATGGTCGACGAGATCATCAAGGTGCACCCACAAATCTATGGGAACCTGGTCCAGCACACACCACTAGCCACCAGAAAGAGAATGTGGAACCGGATCGTAGACCAGGTCAATGCAGTCGGGACCTTGCCCAGGAACAGAGTCGAAATAAACAAACGGTGGAATGACGTCAAGAGCCTGGTCAAGAAGAAGGAGAGCAAGAACAGAGAGCTGGCTGCCGTCACTGGCGGAGGGAATCCCGCGCTCTTCAAGACCTTCAAAGCGTGGGAGGAGAAGGTGCGAGTCATCATACATCCTGAGATCCTCGCCGGATTAGCAGGGGGAGTGGAGGCTGGTAAGTACAAACTAATGTATACCAGCACACCGCTATGTACTCACATGCACTACCACCATGCCACAGCTCCCAGGGACAAACACCCCCATGTCCAGCACACAATACACAACACATCACACACACATGCAACAGACACCACCACACACAGCCCAAACCGAACAACTGTAAGATGCGTGGGGACATGTGTACACTCAGCCAGCCACGTAACCACCAACAGGTCCCCAAATATGCCAGAAGCGCCACAACGAGCACCCACCACACCCATGTGTCCGCCATAGCTGCACTAACCGACAAGTAACAGGTAAGTGGCAGGAACACAAAGTGCAGTGGGTGGGAGGGTGGACAGCCCAAGTACAAAACACACCAGGCCCCTAGTCCCACAGCACAGCAAGGAGGAGCATCCCCCACACCCCACAGCCACGTGTCAGCCACCGCAGTGCACAACGACAGCCGAAAGGTAGACATCACGGTCCACAGCAATCGGTGTCAGTGGGTGTCCAGCCACCACCACGACCCACAACACCCCCCCACCCCCACAGACCTGCAACATGGAGCACCCCCGCTTAGAACCATGTGGCATCCAGTACAGTGCACGCACGAACAACCTGCAGGTGGGAAACTGGACAGGGCTGGATTACTGGAGGCATGAGGACCGTAACACGACCAACACATGGGACATGTCACGTAGCAGACGAACACGCAGCACCGCCCACCGTCACGAACAAGTGAACAATGTGCACACGGACATGAACCACAGACTCACACCCCACATGACCCATCACAAACACAGCAACACCCAAGGAGCCACGTCTGCATGCACAAGCCACACTGAATATAGTACCACACGGCAGCCACTGTACAACCCATCACACACAACCGAAACACCATTGAAGTCCTGTCCATGTAGCCCCTACTGCCTGTCAACCACACACCCCACAACTACGCCTATGTAAGACAAACAACACTAGACGCAACAGAGCGGAACAACATAAATGCACACGAACACCACTGAACCCATCAAACACACAGACACACCATGCACATACAACATACCATCCATCCCATCCGTCAGCCCCAGTCTCATGAAAGGCATGTCATCCGCACAGCTGCCACACATACAGCAGTCACGCTAAGATACATGCCCATGACCAACTATGTGCCAGAAGTCAATGAAGCGCACGACACACTGTGAGCAACAACACACAACATGGGCCACACCCCCCGAGCACTGCAGTGATGCACATGGCACAGGGCAGCACGCACACCAAGGAGATGGGACAACTGCAATACGTTGGCTGGCACACAACCATCACTCACTCATAACGATGCGTCCAATGCCATGTCCAGTAATCACAACAGACAGCAAATATGCAGGCCATGTCAAGCATGCACACACCTCAAACCATGCACTGTCATGCTGCCACAACACATGTCACGTTCGGCACCCATGGCTCACAGCATGTACCCCAAAAGCATATTCCATCCCAAATGCGAATCTGGGGCATGGCCCCCATGTTGCCATATGCGTTCCTAAGCGTCCCATCTGAACACCAAAAGCAAAGTACAAACCAGACCCAGGATGGGCCAGGAGCCCGCATACACCAGAGTCACAATAAGTAGGGGCAAGGCAACACACCCATCGGCATGGCCAATCCGTCCCATGCCACATGTGCACAGCACACAGTCCCATTGTCAAGCACACACAACTACAAATGCTACAGCCACACACACGCCTCCGGGAAACCCATGTACGAGATTGCACGAACTGTTAATGTCAGACGACAAATACATACTTCGCCAGGTGCAACACAATAACAAATCTCATTCTCTCCACAGGTGACGAACTGCTGGATGCTGGGGATGGAGACAGCAGCCAGCACAGCCAGCCTACAAGCCCCCAACGAGGACACACGGATGTGGAGGATCTGTCCTCCTCTTCGGACACGGACCACCAAGCAGGCCCATCTGGTGTGGCAGGGCCCAGCCGCTCCCCAGGACCCCTCCTACCCACCAACCCATCATCCAGGGCTGCTGAACGATCCCAGCCCCCTGCTGCCACTGTCGTTGCGGCCACACCCACGGTCATTGCGGCCACACCCACGGTCATTGCGGCCACACCCACGGTCATTGCGGCCACTACCATTGCCGCAACCGCCACCATCGCCGCACCGACCACCACCGCCGCCACCACCACCACGTCTTCGCTGGCACCAGCCCCAGCGCAGGTGGTGGCCCGGCCGACTGGATCCACCCTGGGAGCCACAGCGAGGACCGTGGTGAGCAATGTGGCTAGTGGGCAGGCCGGTGGCAGCAGTACTGGTAGGAGGAGCAGGGTCAGGGAAACGCAAGTCTCCCCTGGGAGCCATGCCCTGCCTCAAATGGCCAGAGTCCTTGGGGCCTATGAAGAGGCCCAAGAACAATGGGTCAGGTCTGCTTCAGACACGCGGGAGGTGCTGGGGGTGCTGAGGTCCATGGACGCCCGTATGGGCCAACTCGTGGACCTCATGGGCCAGCTGGTGGTGGCGGTGAGGTCACAGCCAGGGACAGCAGCTCCCCCTCCGCCACCACCTGCCGGGGCGCAGGGTCGAGCAGCAGTGTCCAGTTCCCCTGCGTCCACAGCCAGTGAGCACACCTCAACCACCAGCATGTCGCAAGCAGGCACCCCCTCGCAAACGTGGAAGGGGCCGTCCGAAGTGGAAACAGATCTCCCGGGAGGACTTCGCACGCTCCAGACGCAAGTGAGGCAGCCAGCCAGCCTTCCTTGACCACCCACTGCATTGACTTGGACTACGATCCCACTCCACACAGCCATCTGGATGGCATGTGTGTGTTGGACTATGGACATAGAACCAGTGGGTACACCCTGAGCATCACGCAGCCATGACCGACAGCTCATTGTCACTGCACGCACCACTTATGTCATCACCTTACACACAATCACATGTCACAGTTTGAAATAAATGCACCTCTTACACAAACTGCTGTTTGTGCCCTGTGTTTTATTTGTACGGAATACAACGGCCACCTTGGGCGGAAAGGCACCTGATGCGTGGCATGGCAATGGAACCGGAGGGCCTGTAGGGACCTAGGGGTGGGAGACAGAACAGGAGCACATTCAATGAGTGTGTCACACACCCATCACACAGTACATGTCAACAACTACAAGCAATGTACACACATCGCACAGAGCAATAGGGCACAATGCCACAGCCACCAACAGTGGCATACTACCCTGGCCATGGAGCGTTGACACACAGCACGCAGTGAACAAACGGCCACCCTGACACAGCACACACACACCTGCACAGACACAGCCACATCAGCCGTCGTACATGGACACTCACCGTCAAGTGAAGTAGTGGGCGATGAGCTGCTGCCGCACATTACCAGCTTCCTCCTCTCCGCTGTCCTCCTCACTCGAGCTGTCCTGGTCTGCGGGCTGGGGCCCTGGTTGATCTCCGTCATCCACGATGAGGGGGATCTGCTTCCGAATGGCCAGATTGTGCAGCATGCAGCACGCCACCACTATCTGGCACACCTTCTGTGGGGAGTACGCCAGCGCACCCCCGGTGCGGTCCAGGCACCTGAACCTGGACTTGAGGAGGCCAAAGGTACGCTCGACCACACGTCTGGTCCTCCCATGTGCCTCATTGTAGCGATCGTCTGCTGGGGTGCGAGGATTCCTCAATGGACTGAGCAGCCATGCCCCATTCGGGTACGCAGAGTCACCTGGGTGTGAGGGACACAGAGAACCGTTGCTATTCCAACTGGACAGGGGACAGCATCGCACAACCAGCACGCTACACCACTCCACATACTCACCGACAATACAGCCACGATCCTGTTGCAGATTGGACATCAGTCGTGGCAAGATGCTGTTGCGCATTATGTGTGCGTCATGGGCCGAGCCTGGGAACTTTGCACACACGTGGGTGATCACCATGTCCGCAAGGCACACCACTTGCACATTCAGGGAGTGCGTGTGCTTCCTGTTGCGGTACAGGTGCTCAGTGGCCTGTGGTGGAACAAGGCCAACATGTGTGCAGTCAATGGCTCCAACGACGTGTGGGATTCTGCCAAGGGCATAGAATGCACCCTTCACTGCCGCCAATTCACGAGCCCTGGGGAAGCGGATGTACCTGTTTCGGTACAGCATCATGGCTGCCAGTACATCCCTCAGCACCTTGCTGAACATGGGCTGGGACATCCCTCCTCCACTGCCCACTGTGTGCTGGAATGACCCAGTGG
Source organism: Calotriton arnoldi (assembly GCA_963921515.1). Lineage (NCBI taxonomy): Eukaryota > Metazoa > Chordata > Amphibia > Caudata > Salamandridae > Calotriton > Calotriton arnoldi. The sequence continues at coordinate 1,443,733 of CAWUFW010001911.1, forward strand.
CGAAGAAATGCATGGCGGCCATCACCTTAGCCGTGGGGGTGACAGCTGTCGGATACACCCTGCGGGGACGGAGATGGGGTTCCAACATGGCACACAGTCGATGCAGGGTTGGCCTGTCCAGCCGAAACTTCCTAATGACCTCTGTATCGTCCATGTCCGCCAGCAATTGGTATGGGCGGTCAATGTTCGGTCTCCGCCTAGGGAAAATGGCAGTGGACACATGTCAAAGCAACACAACACATAGCAATTTCGCATACACATCACTGACATGACTGAGCAAGCACATGAGCCACAGCCCAGCTGTCAAGCTGGGACGGCACGGCCACAATACACTTACACAGGTCTCCCAACAATGGCAATGGCTAGTGATACAAACCACTGCCATGTGCATGCACATGGGGATCTAGGCCCCAATGACTTGCGGGGCGTGCTGATGGGGACTGACTGCATATTCGTCAAGCGGCAACGCCACGGCAACATGAATGTCTGCTGAGCATGGAACTGCTTCCGAGGCTGGATGAGTATGGCACACGACGACGACGATGTGGGCACAGGCTGAGCGGCCAAAACAAGTGGGACCTGTGGCACGAGGGGATATGAGACAGTAGTAGGTGTCAGCACTGCACCCTATGTACAGCACTGTACGGATCACACCTCCCGAAACATTGACAGGTGTCCACATTGACAGCCCCATGCCAAGATGGCTGTGTGCTTGCAGTCACACGTCACAGGTGAGAGGTTACATTGCACGTGCCAGGTGGCAGACGTACATAGTGGGAGCTGGCATGTGTGTGCATGTGTCTCCTGTTCAGGATCCACCAGATGGGTGCTGACTCTGTACTGAGCATTGGACACAGCATGTTCCGTGGAAGGCTTGTGTGTGTGGGATGGTGGCACTGGATGTGCCTCCGTTGGGTGGGGGGCCATGCACAGGGCGGGTACGTCGATGATTGCGCATTGTTGGTCACGGTGGGTGCACCCACTCAGATGTGTTGCCCTGTGTTCAATTCCTATGTCCGCATGATGATGGACTGTAGATGTGGGCAGACTACACATTGGTCGATGTGCTGTCTATATGCATGTGCCTTCACACCAGGCACAGCTGCCCCTGCACATGTGACCCCTGCTGGACTCGCTGCTGGGTCTGTGGAGCTGATGCACCTTCTGTGCGTGGGGCGGACAGCTCTCCTCACTTCCCTCATTGCGCATGTCATGACTTTGCCGCAGGTGACATGGATCATGGAGGGCCCACATGTACGCGTGGGTAGGCTATACATGATTGTTCACTGGTCGCCACCCCCAGTCAGTGTTTCGAATGGGAAGGTTGTCGTGCTGGTGGTATATTCGATGTGGCGGATGGGCGGGCCTAGGTGCGGGCTTACATTCCGGACATGGGGGTAGTTGGATTGGCGACTAGTTGCAGTACACACGGGACACGTCTCTTCCTTTCCACATCTGGGTCATCCCTTGTACTCACTGACAGTGATACAGTCATCTTCGCCCCAGCCCTCATGTCCTCCCCTCGCTCCCCCAATATGCATGTGCACCTGCGAGGCTAGCGCTTGCACAGGCAGCCCCAAGCTCGCACCAGAGAGGGCAAGGAGTGTATGTGTGGGTCCAGTTGCACGAGTGGGCTGTCTCAGGGTATGATGTGTTGCGGGACGCCGTCCACCTGCGTGGTGCCCCAAATGGAGACCCGGCCTGCATGGACTATGCATCACAGTGTTCGCCTTCCGGATCCGCCACCTGCGACACCCAGTGGCTGTGGCTGCCCTTGCGCCCATGCCGCGTCCGTCTGTGACTGATGGCCCACACATTCACTCTTTGGCCTCTCTGGGGAGGGCTCGGGGGTGGTGGCGCACGCGCTTGCACTTAGTCGCAATGGCATGTGGCGTGGTTGGTATAATGGGCAATGGATGGGATGGTGCGAGCCACCTCCCGTGACGTCAGTGCTGCTCGTGCTGTGGTGCGTTCCCCTACACTTCCATTTGACTTGTGCCATGCTAGACGTTGAGGTTCTATTGCCTGCGTGATATGACCAGGAGGAGCGCGAGGAGACCTCTCACACACCATGCTCCACTGCCATCCCGTGCCCTGTATCGCCTGTGCGGATTGACTATGTTGGGGTTACACCTGGTCGACTGGGGCTGTGTGTGCCTTGTCAAGGGGCATGGCGGGCGCACAACAGGATCCAGCTTGTCCACAGAGGGTGGGCTGAGGTGCGCATGGTACCGCTTTGTACGTGTGCCCGGCTGCTGTGCACACACGTGTTCACTCCCCCCCCAACAGGTGTCCTCTCACAATGCCCAGGGAAGCGGTGGTGTACTGTTCATGACCCCTCCCGACACGGCGTGCTCCAACTTGGCATGTGCGCATCTACCCGTCACACCCACCCACCTGAGCACTGCGTCCATACGACTTCACACGACACATGTTTGTCTTCCACAGTTGTGCTACTCATTTGCGTTGACATCCAATACCAGTGGACTACATGGTCATGTCACGACTGCCGTGTACTTCACATACTCTCATCCTCTCTCATTCGTACTTGTGAAATGAGTCAGCGGAGACAGTTTTGGTTTCAAACATTATATTGAGTCTTCTGTCCTCTGTGATGCAGTATAGTGGACACTACTGGCAGCGGAATACATGTTGAGGATATACTGAGCATGATTGCAAATGGGATAGGGTGTGGGGTTACATGTGATTGGCTGTTGCATGTGGGATGTGGGCTTCAGAGTTACATCTGCTTGGCCAAGGCTGTGCTAATGTACATTTACGTATAGCTGCGGAGCTGCGGACTTTGACACAGACGGTATACATGTAGCCTACCAGACCGCTTGGCATCATGGGCACAGTCCATCTCAGTTCCATGTGACAGGTTTGCTGCGGTTGTTCCTCATGCACGCGTGCATGTGAGATGACATCAGGGCATGTGCTTGCGTGCATGCAGCGGCGTGCCACTTGTTGTTGCAATGTGGTGGTTACTGGACATGTCACAGTCACTGGGGTCGTGTTGTTGTTGTATGCACTTGTCGTCCATGCAAAGGTCCTGGTATGGGATTCCCGGGGCGGGGGTGGGAGGGGTGCAGCACCCACAGACTCCAGGCGACCTATTCATGTCCACTGAGCGGTGTGTGTGTCCATGGGCGCTGGATCCATGTTGTGTCCTGGTTGTTCGTGCAGTTCCGTCCATGTGGGTGCGATACACAGACCCCATGCCACTGCCTCCCACGATGCATGCGGTGTTCCTGGATGTGATGGGGAACAGTGTGCATGTCCCGGTCATATCCGATGTCATGGCGATGTCGTTGATGGTGTGGTAACAGTTGCCGGTCGTTTGGTATGGCTGTTGTGGTGGTGACTGGCCAGTCCGTGCGGAAGCTAAGCATGGGTGCGGGGTTGGACATCATAGGTCAATCGGGGAACCTGCGTTGTGGTCCGACGAATTTACAGGTTGTCAGGTATGCGATGCCGTCCAGCAGGGCTTCCATGTCATTGGTGGTGTACATGTTTGCCAGCCAATGTAGCGGATGGTGGCTGTCAAGGTGTTGTTCGTAAGTTGTCCCTTGGAGGACCATGATGGGGCATGCTGGGTGACATTCGATGTAGCTGTTCTCGATGATCCGTCGTGTGGAGGCACAGTGGTCCCATTTCAGTGCGGGTGCGATGTTGGCCACATACGCCATGCCCCCATAGGCAGAGCAGGCCCTGTCGTGTGCGTCCAGAGGGAGGAGTAGTGGTAGCAGGTCCGCCTTTAGACATGCCGGGTTGGAGAGGCATATCTCCACGGGATGCTGGTAGGGACACCTCCGACAGTAGAAGACGGGCATGACGCAGCTGAACAATGTGATGCGGTAAGTCAGTCGGTAACTTACGTTCAGCAGGGACAGGAGATCGCATCCCAATATATGTATCAGGTTGGTTTTGTACAGCTTGAGCTGTCCGGCGTAGTTGGGTAGGTGTGTTGCGGTTGCCATTTTGCAGCGGTGCGTTGTGGTGGCGTGCTCCGGCTGTGTGTGCAGTCTGCAATGTGCACGCTCCGAGGTTGCTGTGAGCTCTGTGTAGTCGTAGGGAGACAGGACTTGTGTTCTGTTGGCTTGTTTGGAGGACACGGGCCCTCATCCCACATGCTTCTCAGACAGTTCAAGGTCAGTGATGTGTGACTCCTTCCAATTAACTTGCATGTGGCCGACATGGGGGAGTGTTTTCTTCTTTCTTCCCCGTCCGTTGTGTGCTTCTGTGATATGCGCTATCTGCCCTGTGGTCGGTCTCCTCGGCATGCCTGTGTTGGTCTTTTCTTGGACAATGGCTGTATTCACCGGCTTCTTTCGTAGGGCTGTGGTTTCGGAGTTGGAATGGAAGGTCATTCAGTGCTGTCTGCTCTCCCTTGTGTGGGCGGCAGGCTGCCTTTCCGCTCTGCGTTGGGCCTTGTGTGTGAATGTTATTCTTGGGCCACCTGTTGTCGGTCCCCGGGCTCTTTGGTGTTCCGTTTTATATGTCTTGTTCATATGTGCAGGGTGGTATGGGTGTTTCAGTGTGGTACTGGCGTTCCTCTTCCCGAAGGGGCCCTGCTTCTCCTAGTTGGTGTTGCCGCCGCTGTGTGCTTCGCCATGTTTGTTACACTGGGGTGTGTCCTGCTGTTGCGTGACTTCACTGACATGTGTGCGTCGGTTGTGTGGCGTTGGGTGTTGTCCGTGAATTGGGCGTTGGGGACATGTCTGTGGCAGGCCTGTCACGTGTCATGTGCATTCGGGTGGGGCTGATGTGTGTGCTGCTTGGTTGTGTCCCTGTGTCTGTGTGCGACGCATGCATGGCGCTGCGGTTGGCCTCTGCGTTGTGCGCATGTGTGGCGGCGTCATCGCCGCTTTGGGGCCGTGACGGGGTCGTTGGTTCCTAGTCCCAGGTGGTGTGTACACATGTGTTACGCGATGTTACGATTTGGCCTGTGTGTCATATGTGGATGCAATGGTGGTTGTGTAGTGTACACGCGCTGGGGGGGTTGTCCGCTTTTTCCGCCCTTGCACTGTGTGCGCTGTTTGCGTGCACTTGTTGTGTGTGTGCCTACCTGCGTCTCCGCGGTACGTTGCGTCCTTGGTGGTGCATCAGCAAGAGCATGGGGAGGGCCTGCAGTGCTGGATTCATGCTCGGGGAGCCGCTTCTTCGTTGTCCGTGCTCGGCGTCCGTGTTACCGCTTCGGTTTGTCGTACGGTATCTCTTGGCCGTGGGAGCCGTTTGTTTGCGGCATCGTAATTTATGCGCCGGGCGGGACGTGTTTTCGTCGGACGGTGTGTGTCAGTTAGGCTGCGCCGCTACGTGTACGGGCGCACTTTGATGGCGGACGGTGTTGCTGGCTTGCCGGCGGTGTTTGGCCTACTTTTCGCATCGTAATTGGGCGGGCGTGTGGACTGCTGCGTGCCGGCGGTAACTGGTGGTTTTTGCATCCGCCAGCACGGCGGTTGTGCTTCCGCCCGCCATCGTAATGACCCCCTTAGTATTTTGTTTCAGGTTCCTTGATAGAAACAATATCGTTCTCTGAGACTCTCCTTCATCTAGTTGCAATGCAGCTCCCAAATCTTTTAAATTGGCATCTGTAGTGAGAATACATTTCTCCTTTGGATTAAAGTTTCTCAATTTTGGAGCATGACTAAGTTTCTCCTTTATCTTTCTAAACTAAGTTTCACAGTCAACAGACCTCATAAAATCAACCCCTTTCGTGAGAAGTTTCCTCATGTTGATACATATTTCTGCAACGCCTTTAAAAATTTACTATAATATTCGGCCATGCCTAAAAACGTCATTAATTCTTCTTTATTGTCAGGTGATTTCAATCGATGTACAGAATTCACCAACTCGTCTTTTGGAGTGATAGCTTCTCCAGTGATGGTGTGTCCCAAAAAGTCAATCGAATTTCTCCTAAATTGGCATTTCACAATAGTCACAGTAAGGTTAAACTCCTCAAATGTCTCCAATACTTGCTTCACCCTGGAATCGTGCTCTTTACAATCTTTCCCAAATACTAACACATCATGTTGATAAATCTTTATCCCCTCTAACCCACTCAAAACTCTTTCCAGAAATCTCTGGAAAACAGTGGCTGCAGAAACCAGGGTAAATGGCAGTCTAGCATACCTGAATGTTCCAAAGGGAGTAATAAAAGCTGTAATGTCTCTTGCCATTTCATTCAATTCAATTTGATGGTGAGCTGATGTTAAACCAATAGTCGAAAACCTTAGCTCCTTCTAGCAGCAGAAGCATGTCAGCAATATTTTTTAGGGAATATTTATCAACTACCACATTTTTGTTGAGCTCCGTGATGTCTACGCATAAGCACAACCCTCCATTGGCCTTCTTAGCTACCACTAACTATTCCGTTCCTTCTACCTCCTCAATGATTCCCTCAGATTTGAGTCTTTCCAACTACTTTCTCACATCCTCTCTCACAGCTATAGGTACATTGCAAAGCTTACAACTGACAGGCTTAGCATCACTTGTCAATCAAATCTCATAAACATAGCCCTTCATGCATCCTAACTTGCGTTCAAACATTTTGGGAAATTTCAACTTCACTTCTTGAAGCAATGCATCATTATCTACTTTGTTTTAATCAATTTTCTGTACTAAGTAATTTTCCTTCAATAAAATCGGAGGAACACAATTTAGGTCAAGCATGACTGCCAGTTCACGTTGGTGAAACCAACTTAATATGCTGTCTCCTCTTTTTGACACATATATCTTAGCACTTATATACCTCTGTTTGCATTCTACTGTGCCCTCAAAAATACAATGACAATCAATTGGTTTACCACAATATGCATAGGGTCTTATGTCTGGACTGCGTAATTCAACTTTCCCTTTAAGCTTCCCCTCATACAAATTATGAGATATTATGGTGATTTTTGCTCCTGAATCAAATAACATTTTGGATTCTTCACCATTCACTTTTACCTCATTCACAGGAGTATTGTGATTTATTGCTCCCATTTGCAGCACAATCTGACTACATTAATAATCAGAATCTCTACCATTACCACTTTCACCTTCATATATTTCATAAACCTATTTCTTAAAGAAACGTTTCATATTGCACACTACTGAAAAGTGACTCATTTTCTTGCAAAAATTACAAGTTGCTGTGAGTGCTAGACACTTCTTATCATTTGCTAAATGCCCTGACTATCCACATATATAGCATTTTCCTACAAATTCCTTTTTCTTTTTCTGGTATATATGTTTTTTTCTCTAATTTCCTTGTAGGTTTTTTGACCACTGACACCTCTTCACCCTTAGATTTTTCAATTTTTATAGTCTCCACGCATTTGAGAGAGTATTTTATGGTTTTAGACACTACTAATACTTCATCTAACGTTAGTTCATCCTTCTTACAAAGTGTTTCTCGCAATCTATCAATACTACACCCTAACATGATTTGGTCACATGTTCTTTCTTCCACCAATTCTGCAAACTTACAAGATGAAGCTAATTTTCTTAATTCTGTTACATAATTTTCCACAGATTCTTCCTCATTTTGGTTACATTTGCCGAAATGATACCATTCTAATATGGTGCTCACTTTAGGTAGATAATGCTTATCAAGCTTCCTTATGCACGTTTTGTATTCATTTAGTTCTTCAGCATCCTCATCTGTAATCTCAGGCAGGTGGTCAAAGACTTCTTAACCCTCTGTGCCTAGACAGTGCAATAATAGCGTTGTTTTCCTTTTGGATCCTGGACTAGTGCCACATACACTGGCATATCTCTCGAAAACTTTCTTCCATTTCTGCCACTTAATTAACAGAACACCAGGATTCATTAGGGATAATGGTGGAGCTGTAATATTCTGCATGGTGTCCCAACATACTAATTATTCTAATTCAGTTACAATATTTACTATGTTTATAACTGTTAATCACTTATCACCAACACCCGATAAGTGTCCAAACATTACCTGCAAAGAATTTATGGTTAAGGTTAGATGAACAAATATTTCCTAAAATGAAACATTCAAGACGCGTCAGCAGCAACCAGCCTGAAAGAACATTCTGCAGGAAGTGAATGATACCATTAGATCAGAAGCGCCCAACACTATAGAACTAAATACTACTGCAAAATGTTCAAATGAATAGTTTGAATACCACATTGAAGATTAAACTTTTGCTTTGATATGATACAATGAAGAGTCCCCAACAATCAGCAGACTCGTTGTTCATAAACCAAACCAGGAAGTGAGTAAATGAGTAAATTACTCTTGAAATGGTGACGACCACCAAACAGGAAAAGTTTTTAAAAAAATTGAAAATACTAAAGAAGTGTGCCCATCACTGCTAAAGATACGCTGTGGCAACTTCAATTTAGAAGTGTGTGCATCACTGTCAATGCATGTTTTCTCGTCTTGGTTCTGCGAGTTTTCCAATCCAACGTGGCATCCTCGTTAAACATGCCACAACACAGGCTACTGATATGCACATAGGACTGATCAGTAACTGGAACGTTGCTCAGATGTACAGAGATTCTGCAGAAGTATGCACACCACTGTTAACTATATGCGATACCAGATATTTACTTAGAAGTGTGTGTATCGCTGTCAATGCATGCTGTGCTCCTCTTTGTCCCGAGAACCTCCCGATCCAGTATGGCAATTGCGTTGGACGTGCTGCATCACAGGCTGCTGATGCGTACAAAGGATTGCTAAGTCAAACTGGGAGTGAGTGAAAGAACCAACTCCGATGGAATGAGCGTGTGGCACCCCACCACATGAATGAAATCCACTCACCACAAGATGAGCACACAGCTGCCACTTCGTGAATGGGGCTCTCTCTCAACAGGTGAGCACGCAGCTGCTACGACCTTTATACCACTTGCAAGTAGAGCTCAGTCAAATGGCACATGTGTGTACATGCAGATGAGTGCCAAACAGTCACCTCTTGCACCAGTAAATAGCCCGCAAGCGGTCTGTAACACAAATTAATAGGCCTCAATCAACCGCTGATACCACACTTAGTGTACCATGTCCACCAGACTTCATCAGCCATTACATTATTTTAGTGTGGAGGGAGTAGCCACTTCCCACATTCTCCATTTTTTAAGATTCTTGGGAACCAATTCTCCACTGGTTCCAGCCAGTTGGTGTTGCATCAGTTTTGACAGCCGGTTGTCGACTTGATGACCCACCGCTGCCAGAAGAATTGAGGTAGAGTCAGCGGTTTGACTTCAAATGTTGAGGTCTTCTGATCTTCTGAAGGTTTGTAATGACTATTGATTTCACCAGATCCCGTCCCATCGCCAGTGTAATAAGGTCCCTCTACAGCAAAAGAACCTCTTCAGGCAGTCGCTTGTATTTGAAGAAGGTTTATTCACTACACAGAAGACCTCATCCATTCAGCCTCTTGTCACCCTCTAACAGGTTCAACTGTCACTTGTCCTGGTGAGGCTCCTCTATGACCTCACCACATTCTATTCATGGGACTACAGGGACTACAGGGTCCCTGGACCACAAGTTAAGAACCATGGCTCTATTGTGTTCCTGGCATGTCTGTGGGCTTTGGTGCTCGGTTAAAGGCTTTCCGATGGACATTATTGGATTCCCGAACTAGTGCCATCAGCCAATCAATGAGGGGGTATTCGGCATAGCCTACAGTGGAGAGACACATTGGTGTGACTAGCCCAAATGGGTAAGTTCTCAAAGGTGTACAATGGCTGCAACAATACATGTAGTTGTTAAAAGTTGACTTGGCTGAGAATCACCATCAATTTGAAGAGCTACCAATGTAATTTGTTGCACGTATTCACATTGATCCATCGCTACGTGCTGCTAACTAATGATAGGGTTCACATGTATAATGTTTGGGCTACAACAATCCCATGATACAAGTATGTTTTGTATGATACCCACATAGAGCTTAAAATTTCTCAGGATCTCAGAGGACTCAAGTTTAGGGGTTTCAACCTTAAACCTGGCTCTCATCCAGATTTGCAGAACTCTTTGAGGTAGTGTAGTTAGTGGCGGCTGCTCCCGATGGTACTAGGTAGGGCAGCAAGGGGCATAAATATATATATATATATATATTCTCCTATCACGTTTTCCGCCCACAATACGCCGCTCTCAGCGCAGTGGGTGCCTTAGAGCGCGGTGGAAGTCCTGAGCCTCATATTCAATGAACCGTCGTGAAGACAATACCAGCGGGACATTGGCAAAGGCCAGGAGGCCGGAACGCGTGTGTCAGTTCAATGTGGTTGCACTGGTTTAAGTAATAAATAACTCTAATCAACCAGCCCGAGAGTGCCCGGTATTGTCTTCACGACGGTTCTTTTTGTGTGTATATATATATATATATATATAAAGCTCCAATTTCCAGTTCCCTAATACAACAGGATATCGACACTTTTTATTTTCTTTATTGAATCACAGTATGCATACAATCACAATCATTACATCTATATACTGACAACGATTTCAAGGTCATACATTGTACAGCAGTAGTATAATTTTGTTAATTTGAGTAATAGACCTTCGCCCTTCCACCCCCCCCTCGTCCCACAACCCCATGGCAGAACAAATGCGGTGAGAGAGCAGTACATCCGTATACAGGTCAGAGTGCGGCAACATACCAAAAAACTACCATGTCCTTGGCGCAGCATTATTACTTCCAACAGTCTTGAATTTCCATTTTTATACTAGGTCAGGGTGCTCAAGTAAATACACAGTGAGTGGTGCCCAGAAGTCTTTAGGTCTCGAGGCTTCAGGTAATTCTTCAGCGTATACATTCAATTGCTCCCTGCAAAATATTAGATCGCGAATCCATTTAACTATTGTAGGCACTGCCTTAGAATTCCAATACATTTCAACAGCTCGCTTAGCAAACAGGGTGGCAATAGCAACTATGCATCGATTGCATGGTTTAATTTTATTTAACAATCCCAGCAAGCATACCTCAGGTTTACAGCTAACCACTTCCATTATCATATCTGTGAGGACCTTAGTTACCCTTTGCCAGAACCTTGTGATACCGGGACATCCCCATGCTAGATGTAAAAAATCAGCTCCAGCTTGCCGGCACCTAGGGCATCTGTCGTTATCTCTTAGCCCAAACTTTAACAATTGCACAGGGGTGTAGTAGGTTTGGTGCAGGTATTTAAAATAGATAATCCGAAGGTTGCAATTGGCGGTCAATCGCCCTGTCAATTTGCAACATTCCACCCAAGTTTCTCGTGACAAGGGTGATTCTAGTACAACATTCCATTTTTCCAACGCGGGTGAATGGGTCCACTCTTTTTCTCGCTGAGAGGCCTCATACAGTTTGGAGATTAGTCCACGACTTACCCCCCTCTTTAATACTACTTGTAGTGCTTTTAATCCTTTTGGCTCCTGCGGAAAATCTGGGTAATGGGTGCACACCTCAGCTCGCAGCCTAGCATATATGAATTCGTGCATAGCCTTATATGCTTGCCGGCCCTGGAACTCACTCATAGTAAGGAAGGTGTCATTTTGGTACATGTCCCCTAGTTTCGTAACACCTATGCTTTGTAGAATATTCAGAGCCCCACGCTCGCAAGCAACAGAAATGTCCGGATGAGCAGCAATTGGCATATCTGGGGCATAAACCTTCTCTAATCCCGCCCGAGTATGAGAGCACGCCACGCCCGGATCCTGCATCCAACTGGGTTAATCTCTCTCCTATGTCTTACCTCATCCCTGTATAAGATCCTGGCAGTGAGTGGTATTGGGTGCACAGTGTCCGCCTCAACCGCCAAGTGCGGCATATATTTCTGTGGGAAGAACCAGTAATGCGCACAGGTAGTAGAGCCTCAGGTCAGGGGCTTCAAATCCCCCATATTCGAAAGGCAATGCTCACGTATTCCAACTGCACCGTGGTTGCTTGCCGGCCCATAACAATGACAACAGACAGGGCTGCAGGGATTTAAAAAACGTTACGTTCAATTTTAGTGGAACATTGACAAATAAATATAGTAGCTTAGGGAGTATTGACCTCTTTCCAGCCGCAATTCTGTCCGCCAGCGATAAAGGCAGTTGTGTCCATTGAGCAACCTGTTCGGTGATATTGGAGAGTGCAAGACCATAGTTCATATTTAGTACCACCTCCGTGTCCCTATGTACCCAGACCCTTAAATACTTCACAGGATCTACTGTCCAGGAGAGGGGGAATTCTAGCGCAATTTCTTGTGTGCAATCTGTCAAGGGTATTATTGTAGATTTTTCCCAATGTATCCCCAGCCCGAGTGTGATTCAAATGCATCATACTCTCGCAGCACCGATACTAAATGGGTCGCCAGATCTTTGATATATAATAACACGTCATCTGCGTACAATGAAATAGCAAGCAGGCATTGCCTGAACCCCAAGGCAGCCTCTGTGTGCCTCTGACGCACCTTGCAAGCCAGCGGCTCCAGCGCTAAAGAGAAAAGCATAGGGGAGAGAGAATAGCCCTGCTGCGTGCCTCTACAGATTGGAAATATATCAGATACCCAGCCATTTACACGCACTCTAGCAACCAGGTGTGTATATAACAATCGTATTCACTGTCCGAAGAACTGCGGCTTTCCCAACCACAAACATATACCCCCATCTAAGCGAATCAAAGGCTTTTGCCGCGTCCAGTAGCACCGCTACAGTGGGTGTCTCGGTGTCTAGTTGGTGTATTAACACAAAGATTGTGCCAAGGTTATGCACTGTGGAGCATTTGGGGACAAAACCCAATTGGTTGGGAAGCACCAAATTTGGAATCAACGGCTGTAGTCTACACGCTATCATTTTTGCTAATATTTTAGTATCAATATTTATAAGAGACAGCGGCCAATACGATTCACATTTATTTGCGGCTTTATCCGGCTTCAACAACGTGACCAGTAAAGCTTCCCTGAGAGATGGGGGTAGTGTACCTTTCTCATAGGCTTCCACAAAAACCTTTAAAAGTTGTGGGGCTAGTACATCTGAGTATGTCTTGTAGAATTCGCTAGGTAGCCCATCCAGTCCTGCCGCTTTACTAGTGGGCAGAGACGCTATAGCCTCCTTGACATCCTCCACGTCAAAAGGTTGTGTCAAATATTTCCAAATTAATAAATTATAAGCCCGGCTACCAGCCAAGTCAATGTTTGTGGTATCCCCGTTCCACCACTTTTGTCATAAACTTTGGAGGACTCTTTTCTCCTCCACAAGCGTGGGACCCTGATGAGTCCTCTCTTAATTTGAGAAGCAGTCCGTACACCTCATACCGGCAAAAGCTTATAATTTACCCTGTATACTGAACTAATTACAACCTATTGTTTTTGACTGGAACTCTGTACTGATCACCTAAGAAGTGACTGCACTTCATAAATTCGAAACACAGGATTAGAACTTAGTAAATTGAATTTAAGCCTTGAGAAAGCCCAGGGGGGCGAAACGTGCGTTGCCTACTGCTGTTCCCTATCTGTAATGAAATGGAATAAATCAATCAAAGGGACCTGATTCAACAATTGTTGTGAAATTCTTCTAAAGAACATTCATTTTGACTGGTTGAACCACAGATCATTGACTGTGGATGAGAGTTACGACCATTTGGTGTGCTTCAGTGTTTTTTGTTGGACATTGTTCTAGGCTGGTTTCAGCCCTAGTGGATTTGTACCCTGGTGGGTGGGTATTGGGACACTATGAGAGCACCCTAAAGTATTGTGGTCACAAGGACATTGGTGCGATAAACTGAATACTGGTGCAAATAGATGTGCAGGTCATGTAGCATACCCACAATCTTTGGAATTAATAGACAGGTTTCTGACCTCCTGAGGTGACAGCCTTCACTCTCAGAGGTCAGGAACAAAGCCTGCTCTGGGCGGAGTTGTTCACACCTCCTCCAAGCAGGATGGGCATTCCAGAGTGGGAAGCTTCAAGGGCCCTGCTGCTTTCTTATGTGATCCCGGGCCTCTCCAGATAGATAAGGAGCCTGCTCCCCATGTCCTGACCCCACTTTTCAGTGGCAAGACAGGCGGATAAAGTAGCAAGATTAGGAGGTGTGCCCACATTCAGTCAGCACCACTCCTAGGGCAGGCCAGTTGATGTGGACTCCACTTTTAAGATTTCTCCATGTTGTTTTGGACAGAATTAGCATTCTAGGGTCAGGCTTATGCTCACGTCCTATAGGAAGTGGTCAAATAGAGGGTGAAGACACCCTAAAGGCAGGTAGCCCATTGGCTACTACTTGTCACTCCATGTGAACACCCCTAAATTGAGTATTTAGGTGGCACCCCTGAACACAAGACAGAGTGACTCAGCCTGCGAACTACCAAAGCCTTGGGTAGCCTGCCAGCACTTGAAAAACCACACACAGTCTCCCTTGAAGTAGTGCAGTTACTCCCCTGTAGTCTACAGGCACCGACAAGCAGTGTCCGGTCCACCACCTTGCAACTCCCCAGCACCGACCAATGCCGCAGATGACCAGGAAAAGGTACTCATTCTTTGGAAGGTTAGATCTGTCTCCCCACTGAGTATGAAGACACCAGGACCAACCGGACACCCTCTACCTAACACCAACAGTGAGAGTCCCGTTCGTATTCTCACTGCACCAGAAAGAAGCAGCCATCGAGGGATGTCAGCATCCCGAGACCCACTTCGAGAGTGGCCCAGCTGCCTTGATTTTTCCCCTGCCAGCTGTTTCTCTCTGACCGCGAGGTGTATCTTTGCGCACCCAACCCAGCCGACCAAACCTCTCCGCTCCCGAGATCACAGGCCTGGGTCCCGATGAACCAGCTGGGCCCCGTGCTTCAAGACCCCTTGTGACCTGAGCCCCCATTTGGGAGCCCTCGGACTTGCCAGCAAGTCCCCCTGTGCAGCCTCTTTTCAGGTGACACCCCTTCTCGCTTAGCGCCAGCTACCATCCTCACCAGCACCCTGCTCCCGGTAGAACCCAGGTGGTTCACAAAGAACTGCTGGTAGTACTTTAAACCTTGGCCCACTACTATTCCGATCCCAGAAGGTGAACCCCTGAAACCAACTGTACCTATCTTTATGCATCTTTGACTTTCCCTCCCATAGGATTGCATTGTGCGTAAAAGCGTTTGAACATTTTACTTACCTGTGAATATTACTAGCGAAAACTGTACTTACCTTTAAACTAAGTTCTTCAGTTTAAACCATATATAAAAAGAAGTGTTATTTTTCTAATTTGGTCTTGGATTTACTCTTTGAGTGTGTGTCACATTTATTACCTCTGTGAGTACAACAAATGCTTAACACTACCATGTAATAAACCAAACTGCTCACCCACACTACCACAAAAGAGAGCGTTAGTATTATCTACTTTTACCTCTGTAAACCAACTAGGGACCCACTGGCCTCTCTACACATTGTACTTCATTTTAGTACACTATATAGAGAGCCAGCTTCCTACAATTATTTGATTTGATTTGGGTATTTGTAGAGCGCAACTATCACTCCGAAAGGAGCATCCTGGCTTTGTGTGGAAATAGGTAAAGTGTGTCAGCCAGACATGTGATGTATCTCAATTTATACAAGTGAAGAACAGAATGCGTTGGTGGACCCAAAGATCCAAGTTTCCAAGGCTTTCCTAAATTGGGTTTCTGATTCCGTTAAACGCAACTGTGTAGGCATGAGATTCCATGCTCTGGTTCCCAGGACTGCCAAGGATTTTCCTACTTTGGTTTTGTACCTAAAGTTAGGTGGTTTTAGTAGGTTTGCTGAGGAGGATCTAAGTGTCCTAGCAGTGATGAACGGAGTGAATCTGGCTGCTAAGTATTTGGGTCCTGAATCTCTAAAGGCTCTGAAGGTGATTAACAGAAGCTTAAATAGAATTATTTTTTGAATAGGCAGCCAATGAAGGGTTTTAGGGCTGCAGAGGCAGAAAATCGGCGGGCAGTTTCAACACCAGGTGGGCCTCTGCATGTTGTACAACCTGTAGCTTTTTTAGTACTTGTTTGTTAACTCCTGCAAACAGGATATTACAGTAGTCTAATCTAGACAGGATAAGTGCTACTGCCACTGTCTTCCTTGCAGAGAAGGGAATGAGGTCAAAAAACCTTTTAAGAGTTCTGATAAGAATGAAGCACTTCACAGCCACTGCGAAGGCTTGTGGCCGAAACGAAAGAGAGGCATTGAATTTTACCCCAAGATTCTTAACTACTTCTACTGTATTGGGCAGAGCAGGCACATCTTCTGGTGACCATTTGATAGGATTGAAGGGATTATCCTTGACTATTAACATAATCTTGGTCTTATCTGTATTGCATTTAAGATGGTTGAATCTCATCCAACGGATGACCTCTGATAGACATTGCTTGAAGTTAAGCTCTGATTCATTAAACTCTTTGTCTAAGACCAAGATCAATTGTGTGTCGTCTGCATAGGAGGTGGTTTCAATGTTGAATAAGGATACTAACGAGATTAGCGGGGCCATGTAGATGTTAAACAAAAGGGGACTAAGAGAAGGGCCCTTTGGGACACCGGAAGTGATGGGACGTTTGGTTGGGAGAAATGATCCTGAGGCCAATGTTTGTCTGCGGTTAGTAAGGAAATATTTTATCCAGGCTAAGGCAGTATGAGATATGCTGCAGTTTTTCATTTGGGATAGAAGAATGTCCTGGGAAATGGTATCAAATGCGGCTGACGAATCTAATAAGATCAGCACCGCATATTTTCCTTTATCTAAGGTTAGTTTCAAAGTATTCACCATTTCCAATAGTGCAGATTCGGTCGAGTGCTTAGGACGGAAACTGGTTTGGCGGGGGTGCAGTATCTTGGCTTTCTCAAGGAAATCAGTGAGCTGTTTATTGACCAGTCTTTCTGCAATTTTCCCAAGAATGGGTAATAGCGAAATGGGGCAAAGATTAGAGAGCGTGGAAGGATGCGTGACCTGTTTATTTTGGAGTGGTCTGACCACTGCCAATTTCCATTCTGCAGGGACTGTTGCTGTGGCCAAGGATGACTTTATTATGTTATTAATAAATGGGTTGACAATATCTATGATCTTGTGAAGTACAGAAGGAGGACATGCATCAAAGGGCAATCCTGATTTGCAAGAAGGGATAGCTTGACGAGATTGATCCAGTGAGATTCTATCAAAAACCTGGAAGGACGGTCCTATGTAGGTGGGATCAGGCTCTAAATCTTGAGGATGCATGTGTAGAGTGCTGAATTCTTTTTGAATGTTAAGGATTTTTTGTTCGAAGAAAGTGGAAATCTGATCACAAAACATCTGTGACTGGGGAATTTCCTTGACTAACATTTTTGGGTTAGTAATGGATTTTACAATTGTGAAAATCATTTTCTGATCATGTTGAGCATTTAATATTCTTTTTGAAAAATACTCTTTTATTGCTAGCTTGATTTGTAGATGATATTTTTTCCTGCTTATTTTGAAGAGGTTTAATTATTCTGCCTGGAAGCCTCTGCTCCACCTCCGTTCCAGTTGCTTGCCCTGGAGGTGGAGCTCTGCTAGTGTAGGCGTGTACCATGGAGCCGAAGTTTTGGATATATGTTTGTTTGTATTTTGCCCTATGGGAGCTAGATCATTGCTGATCAATGTAATCCGTGTATAAAAGTGTTGAGTATCATCTAGAGTATTTCCTGATAGGGTAGGTATAGATGCGTGTGCTGTATGAGCCAACTCTGGATTGGCTATCATCTTGGCCCATTTGCGGCTCTGTAATGAAATTGGATTTTGATTCAGAGGGTAAGTTATTCATGAGAGATTGATATTGGGCGGAATTAGCATATGGTCTGACCAGACTTGAGGAACTGGAGTACTAACTGTTAATGAGGTGAAGTTGGAACAAACCCCATAAAGAGTGTGTCACGCCTGACGTGTAGGGGCTGAGACCAACTGGTGGATTTCAAGAGTTTCTAATGTTTCAAGAAGGTTATCTACTTCTGGTGCTTTCCGGCATTCTTGGTGGAGATTAAAGTCTCCTAGGAGAGTAAAGTTTTAATACCGGAGGGTGAGGTGACCTAATATGTCTCCTAAAGTTTCTAGAAATTAACTTTTGAAGAGCACCTAAATGTACTTTCTGACGCCAAGGGATATAGTCGTGGAAGTAAATTTAATAGATGCTTTCAGGAGTTCTTGTTCAGAAAAAAAATGAAGCAAATGGGATTGTAGACAATGTTCCAATGTGCTTTATAATACCCCACTTTGGCCTCAATTTCTGTAGGAGATCCTCTGACCCCTTGCCTAGTGTACTTGCTCCCTTGCAAAGTGGTTCACCTCACCAATTATTCTGCATGATGGATAGCAAAGGGCGCACACAAACATAGCTTGTCCTCACATAAAAAATACCCCAAAAAACTAAAGGTAACTTTAATCACAGGCTGCAGCATAAATTCTCTTTTTCCCTGATTGCATCAAACTTCTAGAGCCTGTGTCGGAAGATGCTATGAATGAATGAATGAATGAAAAACCATTTGTAGACCGTACAGCTCCTTCCAAGGAAGCGTCCAGGCGCTAAAACCAGGGGATTGGAGAGAGGGCCTATTCTCAGAGTTTTCTAAACAGGTGTGTTTTCAATGCTGATTTAAAAGCCTCCTCAGACTCTATGGGGCATACTTACAAGGAAAGTGGCGAAGCATGTTGTTAAGCCAAGAAGGCTATCAACACGCTCCGTCACTTTAGAAACGCAGGGCTGCAACATATATACAAGAATATGTTGCAGCCCTGTGTTTCCCCCTGCGGTGTCTCTAAATGTAGCTGCCTAGCGCCAACGCAGGCACCCTTCCACCATAGTGCAAGGGTGCTTGCATTGAGGGGAGTTATTGTTTATGTGCAGGAAGGTGTCCCTTCCTGCACATAAATAATCTTTAAATGCCGTTTTGTAACTTCTATGTGTGCTGCTTAATGCAGCACAAGTAGAAGATGCAAAACGTGATTTTTTTAAACGATTGTTTATGTGAAGGAAGCGACACCTTCCTGCACATAAACAGTCATTAGCGTTTTGCTGTTTCCATGTATGCTGCACAACACAGCACACATGGAAACAGCAAAAACAAGGAGAAATTAAACAATTCTCCTCGTTGCACCAGGGTAAGACCAGGTTTTACCTGGTCTTAATTTTGGCGCTGCCTCATATTTACACCACATTGGTAAATATGGGGAGGCGTCAAAATCAATGGGTGTTAGCGGTGGAATGCCCACAGCAACACCCATTGCCCTCCCCTTTCATGCTAAGTATAGCATGAAAGGGTGCTTTATTTACAAGGCAGCAATAAGCCGCGTTAAGTGGCTTAACATTGCCTTGTAAACAAGGCGAAGCCCATATCGCCGCCACAACGTCCTGAAAAGTGACGTTGTGGTGGCAAAAGGGGCTTGTAAATATGCCCCTAGGTCGCCCAGAACCATAGGCAGATAGTTCCATCTTTTGGCTGCTAAGTAGGAGAAGGATTATCCTCGAAGTCTTTTCTTGTATATCTTCAGAATGTAGACCAGACCCTGAATGTAGGATTGCAGTGCCCTATTTGGGGCATATTTCCTGAATCGTCTCTGCAAGTAGCGGAGACCTGTTTGATGCAGTGCTCTAAAGGTGATTATTATGGCCTTGCATATATTCCTTTGATTTATTGGAAGCAATGTAGTTGCTTGAAGTTTTTCTTGAAAGATTGTCTTTTTGGGCTATTCAGAATTACGTGAACTGCTGCATTCTGAATCAACTGTAGCCTATTTACAATCGCCACAGGGAGTCCCAGCTACAGTACATTGGCTATACGTGCAGGGTTCTTGTTGCACACTCCTCCGTTCTTTGTGTCTTACTGAAACTTTATTATTTTATCAGAATACAAAAGACAATACTACTCGGTGTATTAGTGGTGAACCGGGTTTTAGTTTAGGGCCTGATTTAGTGATAACATCCAGTCTCTTTTTAAGGTTTATGTCCTTAGACAATAACAATAAAACTCACACCGTTTAAACCAAATGCTTTGAAGGATCTAAGTTAGAATAATAACCAGTGGTTCAGATGCAGTCACTTTCCAGGCGCAGAATGAATATGTGGTTGGTTTTTGCCCCAGCCATACTGACATGTTAGAGACATCTGTATCTGGTATCTTTATTTAATTGCTCACTTGTGGAATGAGCATGGGACCTGGATATAAAATGCCATTTCCACTTATCTTGCATCTT
The DNA here is from genome assembly GCA_963921515.1 of Calotriton arnoldi. Lineage (NCBI taxonomy): Eukaryota > Metazoa > Chordata > Amphibia > Caudata > Salamandridae > Calotriton > Calotriton arnoldi. The sequence continues at coordinate 1,463,847 of CAWUFW010001911.1, forward strand.
CATCAAACAAATTATAGAAAAACACTCTCCCAGCAAATGATAATAGAGCAGAAGGAGGAAGCGAGAGCTCATTAGTCTGCAGGATAGGTGACCCGAGGTCAAGATGCCTCTGAATGACCTTTAGCCGTACTATTGCACATTATGTGTGTATGCTCAGTAAAACTGACCGTGGATAAGGACAGGTGCAATCAAGAATATGACCATTTTTCTCCCTCCTGCAACACCATATAATGTATGTAAGGCCTCATTTAGGGATGGGTGGTAAAGGGAGAGCCGCCAAAAATTGACAACTGTTCCCGTCGCCCAGCAAGCTCATCAGCCATCTCATTTAGAGTGCAGGAATGCTAGTTTTCATAATGGTGCATACCAGAAAAATTGTTGTATGGCTCTAACCATTGGTGCGCGCAATGTGGCTGAGCAGTGGGGTGGGTCACACACGCAAACACATACTCAAACTGACCCATCCACGTGCACACTCTTTCACAACCACCCGTTCACTATTCCATGCACATACACCCACCATTCACAAGCACATAAACACACACATGCCCATTCAAAGCACACACTAACAAATACTCATAAACTAATGCATGCAGGCAATCACTCAAACATTAAAAAAGGTACTTACCAGGCTGCAGTGGTGAATGCAGGTCCAGTGAGCAGGGAAACAGAATGTACCGTAAGGAGCTGCACGCATCGGGCAGGGAAAACAAGAAATTCCCACCACCTCCTCTCATTGGTTGACCTTGTCATGCGTTAATTAATGAGAGAAGGACCTTCCCTCATTCGTCACAGAGCGGGATGAGGTCAGTGAGAATTGCTGGTCCTCCCCACTCTGTGATGAGGTGTTACTGATTGACAGTCGGCCCTGGCAACTTTCGGGCTTAACACTGAAGTGCCCAGGTCCAAGTCTATTGGTGACGTACCCCCTTATCACGAGGGGAAAGACTTCATGGGGCTTTGCCAGGCTGAGGAGGTCATGCTTTCAGGGCTGTGAAATCTTCAGCTCAGCTAAGGTTAGCTCAGGCTGCCAGGTGCCTGTGCATTTATCACTTGTACAGTGCCTGGCTGCCTGACCTGAACATGATGAGTGTTGGTCAGGCTGACTTTTGCTCAGTCTGACAGACACCCTTCATACTTTGCAAAAGAGTGACAGGGTGGTGCCCCTCTGACCTTAATGACGGGGCGCACCTGGTTCGAAATCTGGTTTACATTGCATCAAAGCGGCTGGTACAAAATTCCTAGGGGCTTATTTACAAGTCCCTTGCGCCTTCGGTGCGTCACTTTTAACATGGGAAAAAGTGACGTACCTGTGACGCAAGGGGCTTGTAAATAAGCCCCCTACTGCATTAGAGGCATTACATGCTTTTTTCCAAAGACAACCCTTTCCCAACCACTTTAGGCTAGCCAGTCAATGCATTTAGGGCCTCCTGTCTCTCTTTCATTTCATTTCCGTGAAGCTGCTCCACCCATGAGGCAGGCGCAGCTTCAGAGAAAAATCACAATGATCTTTTAGGATTCTTCAAATATTGTTTGTTGGCAGCAGCACGGTCAGAAAAAGAGGCACCTCTGCTGCCCCAAACTAATAATGGTATACCGGCAACACTTAAGTACTTATATAAAGGCCCCTGCCTCCGGCTTTGTTTTCGGTCATACTCTATGATTAGAAAGCTACTGTGAAAAATAAATCTTGCGGGCCCGATTCACAAACTACACTTTTGTAGGAACTTAAACTTTTTAGTACGTTGAGTACTTTTCAGTATTCACAAACTGCACTTTTGTAGTAACTTACATTTTTGTAGTAATTTATACTTTTGCAGTAAGTCTCTACCTTCATTATTTTCTATAGGAGGATGTCGCAGTACCAGTGGTTGGCCATGTGTAGTGCTGACTTTACTGCAAAAATGTAAGGTACTAAAAAAGTGCAGGTTGTGAATACAGAAAAGTGATAAACATACTCAAAAGTGTAAGTTAACTTTGTGAATCAGGCCCATAAACTTTGGCATACATTCCTTGCCTTACGATATATTCATGTTGTATTTAAGTACCAATTTTCCATTTTAAGCATCATCTGTCCTTCTCCACAGTTTGTGGCTCATTAAGCACATGCCTCCTATATTTTTTATATAGTACAAGTCTTTAAAAAATTAATAGGTGATTGTGTAGGAAAGTCAGCCTTTTTGCTCTGATCACCCACATTTTTTGAGTGATACTGGTGGTTACTGACTCTGAAAGTGGCCTAGGCGCTGCTAACCAGGCCCAGGGTCGGTACTCTGTCCGTAAAAGGTATATGCCAATTTGTGCAATTACAATTGGCTAAGACAACCTACCTTTAAATTTCTAGTATATGGCAGGGCATGTAGGTTTAGAGACCCCAGTAGGCTTAATGCACTTAAATGTGCACTACTGTGGTGCCTAGTGTCATTTTAAAGCCAGGCCTGCCTTGCAAGCTGGTTTTAAAATAAAACTTTGGAATTAAAAGTACTTCCTAAGTCCAAAACGACCCATTTAATACATAAAGGTCACCGCTAATGTCTGCCCTAGGTGCCCCATGGGTAGGGTGCCTTGGTATAAAAAGCAGGGACATTATAAATAGGGCTCCCGGTTTTATGGTATTTATTTTTGGGGCATTTCCGTCTGTATTTATCCATATTTATTTTTTATCAATTTCATCTGCATTTAGCCATAGTTATTTTGGGTGTTGTGAAAAAATATAGCTGAAACTAGTATATTTATACATTTATTTAGCTGATAAATGTATACTCTTAGTTGAATAACTGACAGGAGTCAATGATATAAACAATCACAGACAGATATAATCACAGATATAAACAATCTATAAACTTATATGAAACATGGAAACTTTAGTATCAACCATGGGCATATCTTCTGCTGTTTAAACCTCATTACTAAAATATCTTTCTTTTTATTCCCTTTACCCCTCAATCTGCAAGGCTATTGGCCATTTAGAATCACTTAAAAACAACTGAATTTCCGTTTTTATCCATATTTAAAATTAAATACAGAGAGGAAAATAAATGATTTTCTGTCTGTACTTATCTGTAAAAAACGGAAAAGAGGGAACCTTAATTATAAAATATGTTTTATATGCTCTGGTGGGGGGAAAAGAGCCAAAGTCATTTTTCCCCATAGTAGTGCTTCTAGCTTCATAGGCTAGCATGAGAAGGCTTTAGTAAACTCTAATAAAGTCTAACTTTTGATTGGAAGGAGCTAGCAACTTAATTCACAGTATCAAAATAATAGTTACAATAAATCAAACAACTTGTCATAGTCGGGATTATTATCCTGAAGTTACCTAAAACAGCCTTGTAGCAGTCTCTTCTGATTGGCCAGCCTCTGACAGCCTGAGCTAAGCTGCTTCCTGAGTAGGTGTGAAGAGGCATGGGGATGAAAAAATACAGCCATTTGGGTGGAGGAGATTTATTTCCTGGAGAAGCTAGGGAAAGGAAGGGGGCTGGGGAGATAAACTGAACTTCAAAGGTAGAAAAACAGATGTCACAGAACCTTGGCCAGTCCCCAGTTCCTTGATTCCAGCCAGATGGGACCCCCCAAATTAAATTAGGAGAGGGGTTGGAAGGGGAATGCAAGGAAAAGTTGCCACACCTGTGGGTTGGGTTGGATTAGCCAGACCTGCACTTCAAGGAGAGGATTTCTACATTTCTATTTTTGGAGAAATTTGCATTAAGGAATAAATATACGCCACAGTAACCAGGAAGTTGTCATGGCAGAAGATGGCAACTTGAGCCCCATTGTTTGGAGTGTCCTCCCCTCTCTTGTTAGCCCAGAATGGGGAATAAATATGGGACATCTGCAGGAGCCACTTGGATCCCTGCCTGAAACACCTGGAGAAGAAGGACTGCCCTGCTGGACCTTTGGACTGCACTTAGAAGGACTGCACGTGCTGTACTCTAAAGGCTGCACACAAGAAGGACTGTGCCTGCTTAAAGGATTAGGAGTGGACTCCTTGAGCAGCAACAGGTAGAAAAGTGCTGGAAGAAACCACCTGCAACACCCATTGAAAGGACAACTCCAGCTTTACCTTGATTTTCCTGGACTGACCAGATGCATTGTGGGAGTTGAAGTCAGGCCCAGACCCCAAGAGGCAAACCAGAGCTTGGCTGGTGCTGTTGGACACTTTCCTACACCAAGGAACCTTCAGAGAAGAACTTCTGAAAGTTTGGCAACTTTTGACTAAGTTTTGTGAAAAAGCTCCAGATGAAGACCGGCATTGATGATGAGAGTCAAGCAAGTTACGTCGAACAACGACTCGACCTGACAGTGCTGGTTTGCCCCACTGAAAGCTCCAGAGCTTGTTGCCATCGACGAAGAAGACAAGACCTCCTGGGCTCACCAAGGCATTAGGCTGCAGTAGGCCATCATGGTCGAATCAGAAGGTAAAAACTTGACCAGGCCCAGCCACTCATCATATCTGGCAAATGCTCCATTGCAGTCATCCTGAACCTTTGACTTTGGGCCAGTCCAGCCCGACCAGATAGCCGCGATTGGCACTTTACACTTTCTGGCACTAGAAGGCACGTTTTTTTAATTTCAACTTAAAAAAATTCATATCTCCAATTCCCTACATTACATTTTTGTTATTTTGGTGTCATTTTAAAGATATACACACAACAAGGAGCTATAGAGGGAAAAGAACCAGCCAGGTCGCCCTCCACTCAATAATCAATAGAAAATACAAACAGACCTGGTCAGTAAGGCACCTCTCTTAAGGCCAAAAGATATAAAGCGGAGGTCGGGATTCACAAATTTAATTCCCATATACGCCTCTCTTTTCCGTAACAAGGTAGTAACCTACTGCTTTTTTGCCTTCAATTTAAAATAAAAACCATTTTAACAGATGGCAGTCACCACGCTTTGTTGCCCCTGACCAACGTACAGGAGAGTTAATGTGAAAGGTGCATAAAGTTTTGAGCATCACAATCAAAAACAAAACAAAAAATTGTGAAAAAAATTGTGAATAAAGGCAAAATGACCCCTCATGTGCGCACCACCAATCGGGCTCGCTGGTTGGTACTCACCAGCTGTGCCCACTTTTATCATCATTGGTAGCCATCTTGCCTTAAAAATTATAAATAATAAATATAGTGTCCAAAACAAAGACAATAAGTGCTGTGTAGGAAGTGAAGTGAATAAATCACATCCCACGATGCGACCATGTGAAGCTAAAATTGAAATAAGGTGCACTTTACTCGATGTCAATTTTATTATTCACTGTGCACTTATTCAAATTAAAAATCGGTTGCCTATTATGCATACCGCTTTATACTGCGCTGACATGTTTCATTGCCACAATAATTTTTAGGGCAATTTCTTCAGGGCAAACAGAGTCGCCTGGCACCAGTACTGGACACTTAAATAACTTTCTCGGGGACTGCCAAATGTAAAAACAAAACAAATACACATCCCATTACTCTCGAATCGTCCTTTCTTACTAGAACTCTGTAATGTTCTCATCTCAACTACAGAGTTTATATTACCCTAAATGAGCCACCGTTCTTCGTACCAGCTCTGTCCTTTTAGGTCACACAAGGGACTCCATCTGTGAGTCCTCTCAGTGGATTAACATTCAGCTGTAATGTCAATCTACAAAGTGATAGGAATGTTATTAGTTATATGTACACCAAAAAAGTTTACAACATACTCCTTTCGCACAAAACTCTCTCTCATGTGCGATATTGTGAACAAGGACCCATCTATGTATATGTTCCCGATATAACGGTACGCAGTGAACCTCTTCAAACACTGTCACGGTCCGTTAAACTCAAAAAATTTCCATGTTTCCAGCATGCTTTTAAAATGCAACCACTTGCTCTCACTGTCTCATGTTACCCTTATCCTGCATCCAAACCAGCCTTACCACCCGGGGCCTCACGGAGCGCTTCCTCTCAACCGTTTACTTCTCCCGGCCGGGTACCTCGTATTTGAACTTCCGAGAGGCTGTCCGGTCACGTGAGGAGACAGCAAAAATGGGCGCCATCTTAGAACGGGTTTTTTGGCCACAAACCCGAGTTATTGTACTCTATAGCGGGGATGCAAACTGTGGATATTTTCATGTATAATCCTCCTGTACAAACAATACGTGGTCATACTTGTTCACACTTTTTAGATGCATATATTTTTTATTCTTTTTATATTCTTTATCTCTTCTTCAAAATTAAAAACTTTATCAAACAACTTATGGGATCTCTTATAGTCAGCACTCATAAATTACAAATTCCTCATCTCTACTCCTTCCACTGGGGTCTCTTAATAATATAAACACCAATAGTGCATATCAAATGTAAACACGGGCCAACGAGCAGGCTAACTCTCATATTCTATTTTGATTAAAAACAGGATCGCTATCCTCGCTCTCCTTTCTCATATTCGACAATTTCATTGTTTTTCTCATTATAACAAGGTTGATACCAGAGGTCTCTTACCACACATAATGCATATACGCAGCTCATTATCATAAAATGGTACCGTATCGTCAAGAGACACTTCCCATTCTACACTCAGGGACTCCAAAGCCTAGTCATTCTGCCCACAGTGTACTAAAATGGAGCTTATTACTTGACCTTATTCCATTCTATAAAATCATTAAGCCCAACCTGATCACTTTTCTCTTGAAAAATCCAGCGTGCCTCTTTAGAGGCCAGCAATCCCTCAATATTCTGCGGGTCTCCCACTACTTTCTCTAGTACTACCCAAGTAAATGTATGTTTTTGCTCATGACAGTGTTGTACTAGTTTCGTGGTTAACTTTCCTGTCCTAATCGTGCTCAGATGTTCCTGCACTCTGACCTTGATCTTTCTAGTGGTAAGTCCAATATAGTGAAGACCGCATTGGCATGTCAACCTATAGACCACGTTTATGGTGTTGCAATTACTAAATTGTGTCAAATGCCACGTTCTGCCAGAGTTCAGGGTTATGCTTAGGGTCTTCTTAGTAAGGCCACATACAGAAGAGGTCCCACAGGGATAGTGTCCTGGTGGAACAGTTGTACCTTTTGATTTCTGTAGTGGTCTCGTCCGAGTATGTACTAGTTTATCCTTTAGGTTACTAGACCTTTTGAATGCAAATCTTGGAGGGGGCATTTTGAATTCATTAGTAGACAACAGTGACCAGTGTTTACGTATTGATTGTCGAATCCGGGTAGCCAATGGGTCAAAAGTCATCACCACAGGGACACACTCATCTTTAGTTCTTTCATTTTTCTCCAATAGGACACTTTGTGGAGTATTTAGAGCCCTTTTCTTAGCTTGTCTGATTATCTTTTGAGGATAATGCCTCTGCTTTAATTTTTCACACAACTCCTCTGATTGTTCGAGGTATGTTGCAGTGGTGGAACAGTTCCTGCGGTAACGCAGGAACTGTCCCACTCGCAGATTGTCTCTTAATGCCCTCGGGTGATATGATCGATACAATAGGAGTGAATTCCTATCAGTAGATTTCTGATGGACTCGAGTGCACAGGGAATACCCTCCACCTCGATATCCAAATCCAAATATACCGCCTTTTGGCTGCTATATGTCCATGTAAATCTTAAACTGCCATCTCGCTGATTCAGCCAATTGAAAAACTCCAATAGGGTGTTCTCTCCACCAGACCAAATACAGAACACATCGTCTATATACCGCTTCCAGAGGCGCAAATTCCTCTGGAAGGGATTAGACTGATGGTAAATGATGTTCTCTTCGAACTGGCCTACATAGATACAGGCCCGACTTGGCGTTATAGTTGGGCCCATTGATGTTCCCGTGGTTTGTAGATACAGCTTATCTTTATAGCTGAAGTAGTTACGGGTCAATGCGAGTTCAATGCACTGCAGTACAAAAGACTGTGGTGCATCATAGAACCACTCTTGATCACCCAGCAGCACGGGCCCTGGGTGATCAAGAGTGGTTCTATGATGCACCACAGTCTTTTGTACTGCAGTGCATTGAACTCGCATTGACCCGTAACTACTTCAGCTATAAAGATAAGCTGTATCTACAAACCACGGGAACATCAATGGGCGCAACTATGGCGCCAAGTCTGGCCTGTATCTATGTAGGCCAGTTCGAAGAGAACATCATTAAGTTGCTCTTAAGTAATTGACGCAGTGCACGTGTGGCGTGCAGCAGCTAGATTGGGGAGGCAGAGGGGGTGTGTCTAATTAACCCTGTGTTGCTCGTGATTGGGGCTGTAAGTGCCAAGTACATGGAGTAAAGCCTATTCAATAGCACCTAATGCGGAACACGCCAAGCAATTGTTGCGTGTGTAAGGAAACCTAATAAGATAAAATTAATGCACATAGGAAGGTAGATTGATATATGTGCCGGAAGAAGGAACATAAATAATTTGGAAAAACAATACACAGAAAAAAGTAGATAGAAGGGGGAAATTTAAGAAGAAAAAGGAGACGAGTCTCCCGATTGAAGCTGCTAGAGTCCATCAGAGGTGGCAAAAAGTTTTGGAGACATATATACAATATACACAATGTACATACAATTACAATCTGTATGTTAAGAACGAGTGCGGTGATGTGGTATTTGAAGCACAAGCGGAGAACAGACCCAAGACCTGTTAAGTCTGTTGCTTATAAGATGGAATTCCATTCATCAATTGAATTAAGTCCATGTTCAATTGTGCGGCATGTGAAAATCAATTTGCACTCTAGTTTGTTCAGAGTCTGTTTTTGATTGCCACTTCTGCAGTTGAGGCGTAGATTTTCAATCACTTGCCAGGTGAAGTCCAATTCAGAGTGTCCTTTTTCCAGAAAATATTCCACAAGTGGCGCTGTTGTTATCTTGCAGCGGATCCGGCTCTTATGTTGTGAAATTCTGGTCTTTATCTTCTGGGTCGTCTGACCTATATATAGCAGTTTGCATGGACACTGAATGCAATAAATCACATTTTGTGAATTACAATTGGAGAAGACTCTGAACAAACTAGAGTGCAAATGGATTTTCACATGCAGCACAATTGAACATGGACTTAATTCAATTGATGAATGGAATGCCATCTTTTTTTTTTGTCCTCATGTCACCACCGATTAACACCAGTCGATACGCCCTTCATGAGGGCCCGAAATCGGCTACAGATCAATCAGATTTACTGGGTTGTTTCGAACTTTGCAATGCCCTCCCAGTTACTGAATTGAGAGGGTGTAATCATTGGACAGATAAGTCATTCAGTATTTTAGCAAATTCCAAAATCTTAGACTATTTTTATCCATTTCCTTGAAAAAACCCACAGAGTTCTTCCAGCCCTGCCAAGAAGGGGGTTCCGATTGAGTCCAGAATTTACAGATTTCTCATCTTGCTAGTAGTATTAAGTAAAAAATCAAATATTGACAGTTTACTTGCAAGTCATACTTATCTTTAACCTGCTGGGATATCCCAAATATAATCAGCTCCAGGCTTACCTCTATGTTAACACCCACCGAGCGCGAAATGGTCTTGCCCACTGCTAACCAGAATTCTCCCAATTTTGAGCAGTTGGCAAACATGTGCACGTCATCTGCATCTCCGTTGCCACATCGCTTGCACTTTGACTTTGTGTCTCCTTTTATCTTTCCCAGCTTTTTTGGGGTCCAATAGATTCTATGCAAGGTAAAAAAGTGATTTTTCTTTAAAGCAGCAGGTTTAACCACCAAACAAAGTGTAGCACAAGATACTTGCCATAAATCTGCCAGCTCCACTGCCGGCAAGCATCCATCCCATGCACTATGTGGTGATTTCATTTCCGCCAGTTGTGCATCCAAGAGGAATTGATACCAAAGTGCCACCTCTTTTTTCTTTGTCGTTGTGGTCTGAAGTTCCAGCTCCATTTGTTTTGAGCCACTGTCTGGCCCATTTTGACTCTTGAGCCAAGCATTGATCTGGTAGATTTTAAATCTGGATATTGCCCCTTTTGTCTTGTCATGCCAGTAGCTCCAAGTTAATTTTTGTCCATCATCTACCAGTTGACCCCACTGCCTGACATCTGACTGTTTCAGTGGTTTTGCTAGGCTATCTGATAAACATTCCGGGGTACCTGGAGAATCCCATATGGGAGACAGTCTGCTGTAATAAGGTACACCTAGAATCGATCTTATCTCGTACCACGTTCTTGCTGCTGACTGAAGGCATTTTAGTCTGACTTTTTTGAAAAATTTTGGAGCCCCATACTTATAAGAGAAGCCCTCCTCAGATAAGCCCACTAGCATGGTTTTAAACATAACCCCTATTAGAGATTCATCGGGTCGTTGTAGAAGCATTCAATTGTTTTTAAGTTGAAACGCCCAACAATAGATCTGGAGGTCTGGGAGACACATGCCTCCCACTCCCGCTTTCCGTCTCAGCTTTTTCCATGAGAGGCGTATTCCTCTGCTAGCCTATATAAAGGAAGAAATCTTCCCCAGCAGCTTCAGGAGTGTTTTTTTCTCAAAGTACAACGGAATATTATCAAAGAGAAAGGTGAGTTTTTGCAAGATGGACATTTTCACCAAACTAATCCGGCCATAGATCGTAAGTGGAAGGTTCTGCCATCTTTTTAGTAAAATATCTATCTCCTTTCCTACTCTTTCCAGATTAACTGCCACTATCTTCCCAAGGTCTTTAATTATTTTAATCCTCAAATATCTCAATTCCTCCACGCATTTTAGTATGCCCCAATTTTAAAAGATTTAGGGGGATATTCACAAGAATGTGTGCTAAACATCTTCAAAAAATGTTAACGCAACTTTACACATCGCAGCCTATTGCAGGAAAATAACCCCGTGTTAACGTGGAATTCACAACACGGCGGTACCATGCGATAGTCCCCCGAAAACGCGGCCAATGTCTGCGATACAACAACCGCGACGGTGATAAAAACACAAACCTAAACGCGAAAAAACATGCGATGGGCCAAAGCGCGATGAGGAAATCAGCGATAAGCAGCGCCAGGCCTGCAATAAACACATGGCAGGCGGGACAAACCACTATAAAAGTAGAAAAAACACACAAACACAAAATGACCAACACCCAAGCACCATGGAGGCAGCCGGAGCAGGCGCAGAGGACGAGCGCAACCCCACAAGCACCCCGGGCGACCAGCCTGGGACCTCGGGGACAGGGAAGGGCAAGGACAAGAAGAAGAGGAAGATGAAGTTCAGTCCGCAGGAAAACAGGATCCTGGTCACGGAGGTGATGGAACACCATCAACAACTGTTCGTCACCCCCAACGTGTCATTGGGCACCAAAAATGGAATATGGCGGGACATCGTGGACAAGGTGAATGCCGTCGGAGAGCACAAGAGGTCAATGGACGAGGTCAAGAGGCGATGGATTGACATCAAGCGCAAGACCAAGGAGAAACTCGCAGGCAGGCAACCAGAAGGCAGCAATGCAGACTGGAGGTGGGAGCCCAGCGCCACAGCTGGAGCTGGATGACATGGAGGAGCTGGTGTCGACAGTCATCAGTGTGGAGACTGTGGCCGGAGTCGGGGACCGGACACTGCTCGACAGGACATAACACAACCGCAACAGGGTGAGTGACCACCAGGTGCTGGGGTGACGGGTGGAGATGGCCACAATGGCACACATGCACAATTAAGCAGAGCACAGTGCACACCCACAATGACTCTGGATCATGGATCTGATCCACAGACTGTCACAATGTACAATGCCATGCTGTCTGAATGTGAACCTGTACAATGCGGCTACATACATGCAGACACATTGTAATACACCATCTCCCCTTCACATTGTAGGGGCACCATCAACACCTCCTGCAGAGCAGTCCCAGCCACTCTTCACTGATGACGAGGAGGACACCCCCAGCATCGACACCCAAGCCCTCCAAGACATCATTGACATCATCCGCAACTCACCTCCAGGATCAGGGCACTCTTCACTGATGACGAGGAGGACACCCCCAGCATCGACACCCAAGCCCTCCAAGACATCATTGACATCATCCGCAACTCACCTCCAGGATCGAGGAGACCCCACCCACTACCCAAACCACCCAGCAGGAGGCACCCACAGCCCCGGCAGTCTCCCAAGACCCCCAGGAACAACACATGGCCTTCCAACGCCGTGTGCTGGAGGGCCAGAGGGAGACGGCTGAGCAGGTACGGGTGGGGTACGACCTCATGGCTACCAAACTGGACACCATCCATGGGTGTCTAGGTCCCATCAGGGACCAGCTCCTGTCCCTAACGGACACCCATGGCCCGCTCCATGGTCTCCAACGAGCCCTGACTGACATCGCTGGAGTCATGACTCGGAGACAAGAACACCTGTCCGCTCACAGTGGCTCCAGCGATCCCAGCCGTGAGCTGGCACACATGCGGAGGCTCATGGAGGACATGGTGCAGATGGAGGCGGAAAGGATGGCAGCCACCGCTGCACATCAGCGAAATGTAGCTGGGATCTACCATGCCCTGCAGATCTTCATCATGGCATTGCTGCCACAAGGCGTGGCGATGATGAATGCTGCTGCCCCTACACCATCCACATCTCAGCCCCCTGGTGTGTCAGTGCCTCCCAGTGCAGCAGGCATATCCACTCCGGCACCTGATGTGTCACTGCCACACAGTGCGGCCGACAATCCTCCTCCGGCCCCTGATGTGTCAGTGGCACACAGTGCGGCCGACAATCCTCCTCCTGCCCCTGATGTGTCAGTGGCACACAGTGCCGCAGCCGGTACTGCAACACCCACAGGTGGGGCAGAGCACACATCCGAGGACGTGGATGGGATTGAGATCAGAAGGAGGCACTAGCATTAATTTCCGCCACCTTGCCTGTTTCTGCTTGGTGCTGCACATGGCCCCATGACCTTCCACTGACACCCGATACACTCCGCTACACTCACCTTGGACCGCGACATGGACTGCCATATCCTGTTTGATGACCAAGGACACGGCGACCAGACTGCGGACTGTACCCTTCCTGTTCCGCAGTACTTATCATCCCCGGATGGACTCTGGCTGGCCCTCCACGGGCCCATATTGTGTAGTGTGCTTGGCATGGCCCTGTACCTCTCCAGCTGCAAAACTCCACTGGATGTGCAATAAACATCTAGAAACGCACTCCTGTGTCATGTCTTTCATCATTCATGTATGAATGTGTGGATGAATGTAGGGACAATGATTTCCCTTACGTCAATGATGTACATCTACTGGGATGCCAGTCACAGTGTGCTACATTGCCTATTGTGTTCCGATTGCCGTGGACACTACAACAGGGACACACGCATTAGTCACTTCCTTGTCCGGACATGGACTGAACCACGCCCAGAGCCCCCGAGTCATTGTTGCAAGCCGTGCGCTGGTCCGGCATACGCCAGGCCAGACCACTCCGCTTACGCTCCGAGGGGGGCCCACATAGCTACATGTCGCAGGCGTACACGCTGGTGGTATGCAGGTCACTGGTCTAGTTGTCAGCATGTCACGGCCACTCCCTGAGGGCAGGTTTGCACACACACCACACCCATCCGGCACAGGCGTCACAGGCCATGTGACCCCGCCAATATAAGGGGCCGACAACGTCACATTTCCCACTGCCGGTGGTGACTGGATGACGGACGCTCCACGGTTCTCAATCATAAAGGGCCCATGAGTTGTTACGCACAGGGTTGGTCGCACCCGAGGCCTTGCGCCCGTCACGGGCCTACCACCATGTGGTGCTGACTGGGGTTGCACAGGGTTAGTGGCACCCGAGGCCTTGCGCCCGTCACGGGCCTACCACCACATGGCGCTGACTGGGGTTGCACAGGGTTAGTGGCACCCGAAGCCTTGCACCCGTCACAGGCCTACCACCACGTGGCGCTGACTGGGGTTGCACAGGGTTAGTGGCACTGAAATAGCTGAGCGGGTGTGCAGCCTGTGATGATGACGTGTGCACTGATGTGGTCTCTGCCGTTGATGCCTCAGGACTCAGCGTCATGTGTGGGACCTGCTGGGCCACGGGGCGGGTCCGCATGATGTGGACCATGCCATGGTGGCGGGACCGGGGCCTGGAGCTTGCACGGGCACCTGGTGTGCCCACTGGTGGACACACCATTGGCGGCAGGTGAGCAGTGGGCCCAGGGTGCGCAAGTGCAGACAGCCAGCGCTGGCCGTCGGGAGGGGGTAGGGTGCGGCTGCATGCGTGCGCAGGGACGGACAGGCGTTGTTGCCGTGTGCTGTGTGATGGACTCATCAAATGCATTAGAAACAGAAGTGTCCTTGTTTAAGTTAATGCGTAAACTTAGATTGAGATGGTTCTTTTTTTCCACCACACAGGAACAGGATCGCATCAAACCACCAGAAACATTTCGCCCTAAAAGTAATTTCATGGCTCCATTTTTGCATAAGAGCTTGGACAATTTCGAATTGTTGGTCAAAAAAGACCTGGAGTCGATAAAATAGAGCATACCTAAGCATACCAATCTGACTAAGAAAGAACTGAGAGTTCTCAACTCTTTAAGACAGGACAAGGAGGTAACGTTCCAACCAGCAGATAAAGGGGGAGCGCTTGTCGCCATGGATACTGATTTTTACGAACAAAGTGTGAACTCACATGTTTACAATACTGAAACTTACATCCAGTTGGACACAGATCCCACCAAGGAATTGATTAAGCTACTTGGCTCCATTTTGTCTAAAGCTGAAGACATGGGTTGGATTAACGACACCACCAGAAAGTTCTTACAGAACATCACACCTAAAACGCCGCATATATACATGCTCCCCAAGATTCACAAAAACGCGGTGAACCCTCCTTTTCGACCTGTAGTGGCCGGATGTGGATCCATTCACGAACCGATCGGACAATACTTGGATTACCATTTACAACCGTTGGCACAATCTTGGGGCATATATGTAAAAGATACCACTGACTGCCTAAAAAAATTAGAAGCTATAAGTCATCATTTCAAAGAAGAGATTTTACTCTGCACTATAGACGTAGTGGCTTTATACACCTCTATTCCCCATAATGAGGGTTTAGAGGCAGTGGAATGGAGACTCCTACAGGATTCTACACATGATCATAACGGAGTATTTTTGTTGGAGTTGCTTCATTTTTCGCTTTATCACAGTTATTTTTCTTGGAAAGAGACATTTTTTCTACAACGCACAGGAACCTCCATGGGTTTTCCAGGAGCCCCTTCATACGCCAATACTTACATGGCATACTTTGAAGAGATGCACATATTACACAATTCAAGGTGGCAGGAAAACCTCATCACATATATGCGCTTTATAGATGACATCTTAGTAATATGGAAAGGAACTCGTGACGAGCTGGAAGGATGTATCAATGAACTCAATCAATGCAATCCACGTATTCAGTTCACGTTCACCATTCACCCTCAGACAATCCACTTCTTGGACATTGAAATACGGAAGACATCCATGGGTTTACAGACATCTGTATATAGAAAACCAACAGATGTAAATAACGCCTTACATTACACAAGCGCCCATCCAATTTCTTTGAAAAAGCACTTGCCTGAGTCACAACTCATCAGGATCAAAAGAATCACATCCCAAGAGGAGCAAATTGAGTCTCTCATTGAGGAACAACTGAACAGATATAAGGAAAGGGGATATCCTCCGCAGGTTCTCAGTTCAGCTAAAGAAGTGATAGCGCAGAAAAGACGTGAAGACTTGTTACAAAATCTGTTAAATCAATCAACAGACGGGAAGTTTTTGTTATAAAACACTCGGAGCAATCAACAAAAGTTAAAAAAATCATCACTAAGCAATGGGAGATCATAGAACAAGAGGTTGATTTTACATCAGTGTTTATGGATAAACCCATGTTTGCTTACACTCGCCCCAAGAACTTGAGGGAATTGCTAAAACTCAAACGCATTCCTTCAATTCAGATCTATAAAGGCATGAGAAGATGTTGGAACTGCAGTCAGTGTGGAAATATAATGCTAGGGAATACTTTTTCTCACCCGCATACAGGCCAAAAGATTCAATTAAGACACACATCAGATTGCAACACAGAGGGTGTTATCTACGCAATTCAATGCCCGTGCGGACTTACATATGTAGGAAGAACATCACGCAAAATCAAAACCCGCATAATAGAACACAAAAGTATGATTCGTAACAAAAATTGCAATTCTTGTCTATCTGCTCATTGGGTTAACACATCGCATACCATCCCTCAGATCAGGTTCACCATATTAGAAAAAATTGACTTGGTTCCAGGAATAGATTACAATGTTTCGCTAGCACGTAGAGAAACGTTTTGGATTAAATATCTAGGTACTATTATTCCTGGAGGGCTTAATGACCATTATGAATTATTGTGTTTTCTGTAAACATAAGCATTAACTTGGAATTTTGTACAGGATTAGCATGCATACATGAATTCATCACAATCTGTACCTTCTTTTTTCTGTAACTTACATTTTCACCCCTTGAACTTTTCTTTTCTTGTTTCTTTTTCCCATTTTGCATTCTGTTTTACTCTTCAATTCATCAGGAAGGAGTTGCTATTATGTTACACAGGACATTTCCCTTCACACATAGCCACATGGTTTTAAAGCTTTAATGGCTCATGGTACATTGGAGATTATAACCTTTATACATAGCTACATGGTCTTAATGGTTTGATGGTGCATGGCACTCCAGAGATTAGAACTGTTTTAGACACGATTAGGCAACTACACACGAAGCTCGTTATATGTTTAGGTTGTTCACATTTCGTTTCGGGAGTACCAGTGTTCGCACAGAGAGCTGTCCATAAAGTTACCTTTGAATAGCCCCTCCTTTTTAAACTGCATACGTCATGACGCACGTACGCCCGATAGCGGTCACGAGGTTTTCTTTCACTCTTCGTTTCACGGAGCATATCACCGGTGAGCCTTGAGCGTTTGTTACATTCTTTTTGGAAACTAACTTTTATAATTTATAACAGTTATTGTTTAAACTGACGCCTCGTTACTTTTTTAGATACGGAACGCATATATTCTGCCTTCGGTAAGACGCCTCTGCACATGCAGTTCACTGGGTGTGTTTATAAGTTGGAATTGTCCGACGTTAATGTAACTTCGAGTTTGTTTGTGTTTGTATAGAGTCCAATGCTCGCACTTCAAAGTACTTGCGGTAAGCATGGCATGGTTGTATCTTGCATACATTGATTCTTTTAGATGGATACACTAGATTTATTTAGGTTCCCTTTTGCAGATATGTATGAATAAACGCGGACATAAGGTATACTACGGTGGTTGATGGTGGACATACATGTTAACTCTCACTGGTTCAGGTTTTTTAACAGCACGAATCGCACGCAAGACAATGGTGACATTGGCATGCAGCGGCCTTTTAAACCACTATTTACACCCTTGACTTCTTTTTACCTTCTGCATGATCATGCACTTTTCTCTGACCTCTACTTGTTTTCTGTACTTCACTGATTGGGTTTCATTCATGGAGTGTGCAAATCCTATTTGTTTGTCTGTACTTGCTAATGATGAACACATGGAATTGACTATGTTCTCAATTTTACTTTTGTAGTTCCGAACGGCGGCAGCTATCAGTTACTTATCTAATGCTCAACATTATTGTTATTTGATCACTTGTACACCTGAGGAAGGGTTTTTTAACCCGAAATGCATGGGGTCGCTTTTTAGTTAATATTACATTGAACACAGGGATTGTATTTAAGTTTCATTATCAACAATGTTTTTGCTCAAACAAACTTGTTATACACAAGGATGAAATAAGAAATACATTTTGAGAAATCATTTTGGAGTAAAAGATTTATTTGCAATTATGAAAATTGAATAAAGAGAAACATATATGCTGAAACCTTAGGGACATTAGCTGTGCACTGCGCAGGTACGGATTTTTCCGTGTCCTCACATAGGTGTGATGGACTCTGCCATTATTGACTCTGGCCTCGATTACAGATTGCAGACCTGGTGGCTTGCAGTGTATCCCAGCACGTGGTTGGAGACAAACCGGTGGCAGCAGGTGAACAGTGGGGCCTGGGTGCGCAGGGGCGGTGGTGTCTCTCTCTCCCTTCCTTCCTTCCCTCTCTCTCTCACTCTCTCTCTCCCTTCCTTACCTCTCTCTCTCGCTCTCTCTCCTTTCCTTCTCTCTCTCTCTCTCTCCTTTCCTTTCCTTCTCTCTCTCTCACTCTCTCTCTCCCTTCCTTTCCTTCTCTCTCTTTCCCTCTCTGCCTTTCTTTCATTCTCTGTTTCTCTGTGTCTCGCTCCTTTGATGTGTGCATGGCACACATTCTGATTTTGTGCTTTATTTTCCAGGCTGTGACATCGAGATTGTCCCGGACGGACCAG
This sequence comes from Calotriton arnoldi, assembly GCA_963921515.1. Taxonomy (NCBI): domain Eukaryota; kingdom Metazoa; phylum Chordata; class Amphibia; order Caudata; family Salamandridae; genus Calotriton; species Calotriton arnoldi. The sequence continues at coordinate 1,482,123 of CAWUFW010001911.1, forward strand.
ACAGGAGTCTTCCGCATTGGTGTTTTGTGTTGTATTTCAATAAAGTTTTTGGTTGTTACTTCAGTGCTGTGTGACTATTTCTCGTTCTTCTGGCCACAGATGTGTGTTATTTTTTGACAATGTGTGTCATCATGCGCTTTTTGTGGCTCTTCTGTCGTGCGCGGTATATGTATGTCCGGGGGGGTGGCTGGGGGTGGTGGCGGTAGGTGTTGTGGCCCTCATGGGTATCCGAGCTGCATGATCATTGTCTCCATGGCATCTGTGAGTCTTCGGGTGTGGCTCTTGGCTGGGCTCCCTTTCATGCTGCAGGTAATCGTCCTGCTTAACACCAGCAAAAGGCAGGTGTTAAATCACTGGTGCTACCACGGCTTATCGGCTGTTTTTGGTTCGCATCGCAGATCTGGCAGTTCGTTGTGAAAGTGGTGTTGTGGTTTTTTCGTGTGTTTTTGCACGGGAACGCCTACTCTGCATCTCATTAGGGTTAGTTGGTGGTGTCCACCGTGGAGATACATTTTGGGGCAGTTATCGCGGGAATACTGGCGATGTCTGCAGTTTGCACCCGCTTGTGAATGGGGTGTTAAATCTAACTCCACTTTGGATGCGTTAAGGTGGAGATAAATCGGTGGTAGGTCCTTGTGAATATGCCCCTTAATATCTTCATTTAACCTCAAACTTTGAGCAAAAGGCTCTATGTAGAGATCAAATAATGCAGGGGACAAAGGACAACCTTGTCTTGTACCTCTGTCAATTCGCACAGAAGGAGACAGAGTATCATTAACTAGAATCTTTGCAGTTGGAGCTCTATAAATTTTAAAAATAGTGTCTATCATATTTTTACCCAAACCAAAATGTTCTAATGTAATCTTTAAATACCTCCAATTAACGCGATCAAATGCTTTTGTAGCATCTAATGTGACAATTGCGAGGGGGGCATTCTGTGTTATGGCCAAATCTATGGAACCTATCAAAGAATAGTTGAGCTCATTCATATATCTCCCAGGGAGAAAACCTTTTTGGTCTTGAGGAATCAGCAGCCCCATTACTTTATTCAGACGTGCGACAAGAACCCCAGAAAAGATCTTATAATCATTAATAAGTAATGATATTGGCCGAAATGATTGCCAGTGTGTCGGGTTCTTGCCTGGCTTCAGAAATAAAGAGATTACTGCTTCGTTCCATGACATCGGAATTGGGCCCCCATCTATCAGGATAGAATTAAATAGTTTGACCCACACTGGGATAATCTCTTCCCGTAATACAGAATACAATTCGGAGGGGATCCCATCTGGGCCTGCAGCTTTCCCCTTTTTTGCTTTTTCAAAATGTCCAGGATTTCATTACCATTGATTTCTCGTCCTAGATAGAGGGCTTGAGCTTCTGTAAGCTTAGGAAGCTGCTTACTTAAGAGCCAACCTTGTATTTCATGCTCTGTTACCTCTAGGTTGTCTGTATATAGCACCTGAAAGAAGTTAGTAAATGCTGCTCTGATTTTTTCACTCTCCTCCACTATGAGCCCGGTCTCCTCTTCTAGAATCTTCCCTATAAAATTTTGATTTCTGTCCAACCTTGCTTTCCAAGCCAAAAGCTTTCCACAGCATTCTCCTTATGTAATATCCCTGGATCTGCTCACCTCCCACTGTTGAGTTACTCTCTCATCCAATTTAGTTCTAAACTTCAAACATAAACCTTCCAGCTTATCTGCCCACTCTTTTCTTACTCCTTCCAAGCCTTTGTTATCTTTTAAGAGATTCTCTATTTTGTCTATCTCCACCTCAATTTCATTTAGGTATTTTTTCTCTTCCCTAGCCCAGTTTACTGTTACATTTTTAACAATACCTCTTAACCATGCCCTATAGGTATCCCATACCGTGTGCACGGGGGCTGACCCCTGGTTCCAAGAGAAAAAATCCTCAGTATTGCAATGCACCTTCTCTATTATCTCGGGCTGTAACATAATCCTTCTGTTCATTGTCCACCTACCAATTGTACGTATATCTCGTCTCTCAATTTTTAATAACAATGCTGCATGATCCGAAAGATGTATAGGCAAATGATCCATCCCGACTACCAACTCCACTTCTTTCTTGTCCATGAACAGGTAGTCTATTCTTGAAAATTGCCCGTTCTTCTTACTATGAAAGGAATAACCCCTACGTTTACCCTCCACTCTACGGAAAACGTCACATAGATTAAAACTCTCCGTCATATCCAATATGTATGCCCTCATCTTTGGGGAGGTAATTTGAGTCCTAGTTGACGACCTATCGAGATCATTATTCAATAGGACATTAAAATCTCCACCAAGAATAATGGGAGATTGAAAATCAGCCAAGTTAGAGAAGAGCTTAGTCAGAGGTGTTACATCATCTATATTTGGGCCGTAATAGCTCGCTAGTGTATATGTCACAGGGGGTATTTTAATCTCGGCAATTATTCAACGCCCACCCTCATCTGCTCTGTACCTAATTAGCTCGATCCTAGAGTTCGCCTTTAGTATTATTGCTATCCCTTTAGTACAATGAGCTTGATCAGTTAATATCCACTTTCCTATCCATCTTTGTTTAGAGAAGAATTCCTTGCATTCTTGTCTCAGAAGATAAGTCTCCTGAAGCATAATTATTTTGGCGTTTTGGTCTTTTAAATATTGTGCTATCGTTCTCTGCCTTCTTTTAACCCGCAACCCATTCACGTTCCAATAAAGAATCGTCAAATCTTCCTTATTCATACTTCTTCAATTTCCTCTTTTGGTATCCCAATAAGCCTTGTCTTTGTGATTTATAATAGGCGCTCCTTCACTGACTTGAGGACAAAATGATTTTTTTAAATTTTTTCCCTATGCTCCCCACCACGAGTGCACCCTTCCGTGGAAACCCTCCCAAGAAAATATTTTTTATAGGCATCCCTGCTGCCTACTGAGCTTATGCTGGAGGGGAACCAAATTACCTATTTTATCATCGCCTCCTCCTGCCTCCTGCCTTCTATCTGTTACTTATAGTCCCTAATTTTACTTCCTGGATAAATGTATCCACCTCAACCGGGTCTGAGAAATTGTGCATTTTATTTTGCCCCATCACTTTTAGAAATGCCGGGAACCTCAGTTGTACGGATGCCCCCAATTTCTTTAACTCATCCATTCTATTACCCAGTTCCCACTGTCTATCGGCTGTCTTCCTTGAGATATCTGACCTAACTCTGTAGGAGGCACCCATTGCTTGAAGTGATTTTTCTTTTAGCGCTAACCCCAAGATATTTTCTTTTACCGAGTACGAAAGAAAGTTCACCAGGATCTTTCATGTTTTTTTTCGACCTGGATGTAGTTTGAAAGGATCTCTATGTACTCGATGAATTTCTGCTTCTAAGTTTAACAGAGAAACCTTCTGTGGAAACGAACTTTTCAGCAAGTTTGTCACAAATGATTTTATGTCTGATCCTTCCAGCCCCTCAGCCACACCTAGGATTCTAATATTATTTCTCCTGGCATTGTTTTCTAGCCTTTTGAGCCTTTCCGATAGGACTCTCTCTCTTTGTTTTAACTTCTCCACTTCCTGTATGTTCGTTTGGGCTTTAGCCTGTAGGTCTTGAACACCAAGCTCCAGCTCTTGTGTTCATAGGGCAAGGCCTTCTATCTTTCCCTCCAGGCTCAAGCAAGTTCCCTGGATTTCTTTCTGATTGGCCTCAAAGCTATCGAAGCGTTTTTTAATTTCGAGAGAGAGGCGGCATAGCATCTCCTGCAATGCGTTCCTACTATCCAAGCAACCCCATTCATCAATTGAATTAAGTCCGTGTTCACAAAATGTAATTTATTGCATTCAGTGTCCATGCAGAAGATAAAGACCAGAATTTCACAACATAAGAGCCGGATCCGCTGCAAGATAACAACAGCGCCACTTGTGGAACATTTTCTGGAAAAAGGACACTCTGAATTGGACTTCACCTGGCAAGTGATTGAAAATCTATGCCCCAACTAGCAGAGGTGGCAATCAACAACAGACTCTGAACAAACTAGAGTGCAAATGGATTTTCACATGCCGCACAATTGAACATGGACTTAATTCAATTGATGAATGGAATGCCATCTTATAAGCAGCAGACTTAACAGGTCTTGGGTCTGTTCTCTGCTTGTGCTGTAAATACCACATCACCGCATTAGTTCTTAACATACAGATTGTAATTGTATGTACATTGTGTATATTGTATATATGTCTCCAAAATTTTATTGCCACCTCTGATGGACTCTAGCAGCTTCAATCGGGAGACTCGTCTCCTTTTTCTTCTCAAATTTCCCCCTTTTATCTACTTTTCTCTGTGAATTGTTTTTCCAAATTATTTATGTTCCTTCTTCCGGCACATATATCAATCTACCTTCCTGTGTGCATTAATTTTATCTTATCAGGTTTCCTTACACATGCAACAATTGCTTGGCGTGTTCCGCATTAGGTGCTATTGAATAGGTTTTACTCCATGTACTTGGCACTTACAGCCCCAATCACGGGCAACACAGGGTTAATTAGACACACCCCCTCTGCCTCCCCAATCTAGCTGCTGCACGCCACACGTGCACCACGTCAATTACTTAAGACCAGCTGCCGCGGTGTTCTGTTGCATTCACTGCGCGCTTCCTGTTTGGAATCCGGAAACGATTGCCCGCTCCTCCCTAGTAGACTGACTTCTGCGGTCTTACTCTAGTAAGTTTACTGCCCTCTGTATGGGTGTTTTCAAATTACTCTCCTTGGTTAACAGCGCTCCGGTTCCTAATCAGCTTTCATTTCCACCAGATTTATCACAAAGGAAGGCATTGGCACTCCTCCGATGGCCACCTCGTAGTGGCTCACAATGAAGCGATCCATTAATTACTAACATTGTAAGTCAATTAGCCCATTGTGGCATTTGCTCCTTCACCTCTTGCATTCCCTAAACATCCTGAGTAATTCTCACCCCCGTTTTCTCACAGAACGTATACTTGGAGTATTGGCTACTTTGCGCGCCCTTTATTGCGAAAATACCCACTAGTACTACGCTGTAAGTTCTCTCTCCCTTCTACTGTCTTAATTACCATGTTCGCAGTCCCCCAGACCTGATTAGCTTCTTTTTTCATTTAGTAGCAGAGCCCCTTTTTACCGCTTACCGTAATCAGCCCCAGCCTTCTTCTAGAAGCGTCCTCCTGCACCTTAACTGTGCCACACTGTTTTCCCCTTTGCATCGGTTCAGTCCGATGTTTAAGAGTAAGTTTGTTTGATTAATTGTGGGCCTCTGTCTCGCCTGCGTTGTGATACTTTTCAGTCTGGAATTCAACTAGTGCTGGTACGCGACCACTCTTTCTACTTTGCTCTCTGCACCACTAGGCAATATTGCCTCTTGTTTTTTTTGCCTTAAATATGAGAAATTAATTGTATTCAACCTAGGGCATGATCTTGTACCTAGCCCACAGGTTTTTTTAAATTACATCTCTATCCAAATAATTGATCACCACAGAGTGAGTGGCACTTAGTTACCACTCTCACAGGGAGCACTAAATTCACATTAGTTTTAACAAATCGAGAATAAGCTCTATCAGGGACCCTGTATTAATTATGGAATATTCTTTTATAGATTCAGCTTGCTCACATATATCTTATCCTGAAGATGATCTCAAGCCATTGAGATCGAAATGCCATTGACCCTTACAACAAGAACTCCTTGGGGTATATTCACAAGAACACGTGATAACTACCGCAAGAGTAGCGTAACGCAACTTTCAATAACGCAGCCTATCACGGGAAAATAACCCCGTGTCAACGTGGAATTCACAACAAGGCGGTAGCATGCGATAGTCACCAGATAATGCGTCAAATGCCAGCGTGTAAATCAACACCACGCCCCAAAAATGCAAAACGCGAACGCGAGAAATCATGCGATGAGGCTAATCGCGGTACAAAAAGCTGCGAAAAGCAGCCTCAGGCCTGCAACTCCCACGCATCTGGCGGGCAATTGCACCATAAAAACCACAGGCACAACACACCAGAAACAAGCCAAAGCACGTAGCAACATCCATGCACCCTGAACCAGCGCAGAGGGCAACGCGAACACCACAACCCCCACAGACCACCAGCAAGGAACAAGTGGGTCGGGGAAGGCCAAGGAGAAAATGGAGAGGAAGACGGGGTGCAGACCGCAGGAAAACAAGACCAAGGCCACGGAGGCGACAGAACACTACCAGCAAATGACCCACAAGCAGACCGCCTGGAATGCAGTCGCAGAGCCCAGGAGGCCAATCCAGGAGGCCAAGAGGCGCCGGCAGGACCTGACAACCTAAACCAGGTACAAACCCGCTGCCAACAGGAAGGCAGCAACGGCGACAGGAGGTGGCAGTCCAGCACCGCAGGAAGAGCAGGAGGAAACCCAGGCCACAGTCATCAGTGTGGAGAGAGTGCAAGGAGTAGGGAGTACTGACACAGCCCGACAGGACCTGACAGAACAACAACAGGGTGGGGATTCAACGGTGGGTGATGGGCACAATGCCACACATGCACAATGAGCTGCACACCCACAATTACCCAGGGACATGTCCCCCATCCCATGGCACACTGCAGCACACACACATAGCAATCACAGCGCATACCATGACAATGTGGCACAAAGTGCAACACCCACACTGCAGAACAGGGGACACAACTGGGTCCAACCAGGCACAGTAACAGAACAATCACATCGGACAGAGCAGGGAACTGTGAGATGCACATCTACCCCTACAACCCCACATCAGCCATGTAGGCCAAATGTACACTGTCCCAACTCAAATAGCCACCACCGCCCAAACACTCACAATGTACATCATCACACAGTCTGCATGTCGACAAGAACAAGGCGCCAACACAATGCCAACATACACCTCCCCTTCACAATGCAGAGGGACAAACAACACCTCCAGCAGGTCAGAACAGACAACACATCAGTGATGTCCGAGACGAACACCACAGCCCAGACACCGATGCCCTACAACAGCCCATGGACATCCCACACAACCCACCACCAGGACCAGGGCAGACAAGCCACTCAGAGGAGAACCCAGCCCCTGCAACAGACCACACAGCATGAAGCACCCGCAATTACGGCTGACTCACAACACTTCACCCACCCACACATGGCATCCCAATGCCAGGTGGCAGAACGCCAAAAGGAGGTGGCCCATCTGGTGAGGGTGTTGCCGAACCCATGGAATGCGAACTAGAACACATACGTGGGTGTCCAAAACCCTTCAAGGACCCCCCACACCCCAAAGGAGACCCAAACCTCCACAGAGGCACATGCACATATCATGTTGAACTGACCACGGGCACGTGCGCCCGGCCCCTTTATTGGCAGGGCCCCATGTACAGTGACGCCTGTGCTGGATGTGTGTGGGGTGAGTATAAGCCAGCCCGCACGGAGTGCTTGGTGCTGCCAACAACCTGAACAGTGGACACCAGTGCAATGGAAACAGAAAACACCAGCATAACAGAGTCAACTGCATAGCAACATGGAGGGATCAGGAGTAAGGACAGAGGTCACCCAATATTCAGTCTGGACGTTCCTTGAGTAGCAGTGCACTGAGGCAGGGGCACTAGAGAAGAGTGCGCTCATGTGAAGAAATTGCTAGGATTGTGTCCCTTCGGATCAGTCCTGATGCAGATGCAGTGGGGTGTGTTACACCTGCATCAACTTTCTCATCAACGTCCCAGGTCTCCCACACTGCCTGATATAACAGTTGCATCCGCAGTCCACAGCGCAATACCCAGCAATAGATCCGGGTGTGTAGCTTGACTACCACCACCAGTCTGCATTCCTGCCGTGGGGCTGTTGCTTCCTGCCCTCCCATTGTCTGTGCCTTCTCCCTTCCGCACACTTGACACATCTTCCTCATCATAATCCCAGGTCTTCCCCACTGCATGAGGTGACATTGCTGTGCAACCTCACAACAGCACAAAACGCAATCAGTAACGGACAATGGCTTGTGGTGCACTGAGTCACTGGCACCTGGAGTGCTGAGCAGGGTATCAGTCTGATGATGGCATCCACGACAGGTCTGAGCAACTCCTTAGGTCTGTCAGGACCACCGTTTCGACTCTGGCAGATGGCGGTTGAAGGTGGTCCTTGCGGTGGTGGCGTGTGCCTCCAGGGTGATGCGATGTCCGGGCCGGTCAAGACTCGATGCCATGTGTGGGCCCTGGTGGACCGCAGTTGAGGCCGGAGGAGGCAGACAGCGCAGGGCCACAGACACATGGTGTTGATGACTCCAAGACCATCGCTACAGAGGCCATTCAATGACTCAGAAGAAGGGGTCCCAGGCCTGAGCAGCACAGAGTTAGTGGCCCCGGATGCACTGCGGCCGGCACAGGCACCCAGCCACGGGACGGTGACTTGCGGTGCAGTCAGATGGGCCATGCGACCTGAGCGGGACCCCATCAATGTCTGAGGTGTATGTTGCGGAGGGTTTCGGGGATAGTGGACGATGTTCTCCAGGGCATGATGCGGAAGGTCTGATGTTATCTGGAAGCAGCAAATGGAGGAGTGGAAAGCGCAACCCTCGTCCTCACCAACAATTCGGGATCAGCTACATGATGAAAACTAGCCCCTAGTCCATGGACTCAAACGCCACCAATGTCCGACCAGTGAGTGTCCATGAATGTTGGGAAACAAACTTAGTGGCACAGGTGCTGTGAGGGGATGCAGTCTGCGATGATGCCCGTACACAGTTGTGAACTCCAAGATGGTCAAATCAAGGCTCTGTGACCTACTGGACCGCAGTGTAGGCCGGAGGCAGCGGTCAGCAGTGGCCCACAGCCACGGGTCATTGGCTCGCGAGGCACAGAGTTGGTGACACAGTGGCAGTTGTCGGTAGTGTTCAATCACCTAGTGACGCTGATCCTGTTCCCTCCAGACTGCAACGTGTCATCCTCTTACGCCCCTCCGTGCGTGCGAGGAAATGTATTCTGCCTTCTGAATTACCGATGTTCAGTTACAAATCAGTGATCCCACTCATGCGCAGCGTAGGCCGTGGGCAGTGGTCCGCGTAGGCCCACAGACACGTGTGGTTGTGATGCCATGCACAGACTTGTTGCCACCACATCGGAGGGTGTATAGTGTATTGTTCTCTGCCTTAAATGATGTTCACTGCCATAGTGTAATCAAGACTCAGTTCCAAATGTGTGACCTACCTGACCGTGGTGTAGGCCTGAGGCAGCAGTCAGCATGGCCAATTCACTGAGTGTCGCTGGGATAGGTTGGATGGCCCCACCGGCCTGCGTAGTTCAGGTTCAGTGGCACCACGTGTAGCAGCCTGGCGTTGAACACGGTTAGTGGCACCACGTGTCGCAAGATGCCCATATGGAACTATGCCTCACTGAACTGGGGGGGTCTGGTGCTGTGGCCGCTGGCCGGGATTTGGGGTCACTGCCATTCATGACTCAAGACACAGTTCCACATGTGGGACCTACTGGTCCGAAGAGTATGCCGGGGCGGCAGTGGAGTACGTTAACAAAAAAGGAATTAAGCGGGCCGGTGGCGTGGCGGCTGTGATGGTCTGAGGTGGCTGCCAAGGTCTCGGGCCTCAGGCTTGTGGCTTGCACCGGCACGTGGTGGGCCCTCCTTGACACACGCCGGTGTCGGAAGATGATCAGTGTGGCCTGGCTGCGCAGGGGCTGGCCTGACGGGTTCATGGACCAGCGTGCCGGGGTCCGGCAGGCACACGGCATCTCAGGCAACTCCGCTCACGAGGATGGCGTCGGCCTCGTGGTGAGGTGGGAGGCACCGCCCTGGCAGAGACGTGGGTCTTTCTGGAAGTGGACCATGCCCAGGCCTACGTGGTTTTTATTCACACCCCTACGCTGGTGTGGCGTACGCTGGGCCATCCCACTCCGCTGACGCTTAGGGGGGGCGTAACAGGCAACATTTCCGCGAGGTCCCCCACTGGCTGTGGTGACATAGTGGCGTTCACTGTCCACTACACTCCATACGCAAGCGGTGTATGTCGCCATGGATATGGGTGTGTTCTGCATACTGCGAGGTGTCCAGCACATCTCCGGCACTGTTGGCATTGTGTACTTTCCCAATCATGGTTCTACTGCATCCTTCACACATGCCTGGTTGCCACCTCTCCCCACATTCAGCTAGTATGTGGCTGAGGTACCATGCCGTTGCTGGCTCATTTTCAGGGCTTGCCCATGTGGACATTGTAAGTTGTTCTGTCGTGTCTGGTGGGTGGGCATATTGTTGTGCCTGTTGTATGTGATTTTGTGACGTGTGCATTGCCAGAGTTGTGAGTTGCATGGTTGTGGTGTTGAGGTGTGTGGGGTGTTCATTTGTATATTGCCAAGGGGCTGTACATTTCCCTTGTTGCCATCCTGGGAACGCTGGTTGATGATGGACTGTCGGAGGATGAAGGTATCATGCACACTGGCTGTGTATTTGAAGGCGACATTGTTGGGTGTTCCACGGTGTTCTGTTGTTGCCTGCACATTGGTGTGAGACGTGTGCTTCCTGTTGCGGTGATTGTGTGCTGTGTCACCAGGGGGCACAGGTAGTACATGTGTGCTGTGTGTTGTCCCCAACACGTGCGTGCATCCTGCTATGGCGTATGGTCCCTGCTTGGTCTCCAGCGGATCCTGCGCATTGTGTTGTACGTATGGGGACTGGGGTACCAGGGTGATGGTAATGTCCAGGACAGGTGTGGGGGACTTGGATGTGGCTGGTTGTGGGACTCCTCCGACTCTGGCGGGTGTTGGATGGGGGGTCTCAGGGGCCAACAGCTGCAGCCACGCCATCAGCTTTGTGTGGGGTGGGATGTTGGTTGTGCGCTGTGTTGTTGCCGTAGGCCTGTTAGGCGATGATGGTCAGGATGCATGGTTGGTTGTCCCTTTCAGCCTGGAGCGGAAGGTGACATTGTCAGATGTTGGGTCTGTGTGGCTGGTACGTTTCCTGGGGTTCCGCTGTCTTTGTCTGCGCTGCGTCTGTGTTGGTCCGGGGGGGTGTTCCAGGTGTGGGATGGGGTCCTGGTGTGGTGGGGGTGGGTGTTGTGGCCCTCTTGGGTGTCCGGGCTGCATGATGTGTGGCTCCATGGCATCTGTTGCCCTTCGGTTGTGGCCCTGGGCTGTGCTCCCTTTTGTGGTGCTGGCTGCCGTCCGACTTTACACCAGGTCAGAGCAGGTGTAGATTTCCTGGTGCTAACGCGCCTTATCGCCTGTTTTGTGTTTTTATCGCCGGTGTGGCTGGTCGTTGTGAATGTTGAGGTGTGCTGTTGTCTCGGCTTTTGTCACGGGAACGCCTACTCTGCATCTCATTAGCGATATTTGCGAGGGTCCTCTGTGGCGATGTTTTTTGCGGCTGCTATCGGGGGTATACTGGTGCTGTGGGCTGTTAACACCGGCTTGTGAATGGGGGGGTAAATTTATCACGACTTTGGCTGCGATAAAGTGCCGTTAATTCGGCGATGGCTCCTTGTGAATATGGCCCCCTTGTATTTTGTAATAATTGTTTCTGAGGAGTTCACCTATGTGTTGTCAATGCGATGTATATATTTTAAAAGAAGTCCCCCTCACTTACCACATCACGCTTTTTGTCACTCCTATTATGTGAGCAAATGAACTATTTTTGTGTTTAAAATAAATTACAAAGTTCTTCTTTTTGACCATAATCTTGTCCCTGTGTATATACTTCACTGCTCCCTCCAGCATTAATTGCATATCCCTAAAATCATAGCTTTTGTTCCTAAATACCTGACGCATATTCCTGCGTCGTTTTCTAGGACCACGTTTGGCCACAAAGGAACCATTGTCTTCTGAAAATATTGATTCACCCCATGTTCGATTGTTGGGGTACCCTTGTTCTCCATACCACGTGTTATGCGCAGTGGCTACACTGCAAGGGTTTTTCTGCTTATTAGTGATTATATTGAATATTGTAAAATTGTTTCCCATTTGCTTTAAAGACTATACATACACTGTTACCCGATTTCATCCTGGCTATCTATACACATAGGGCCAGATGTAGGTAATTCTGAAATACCGAGTCCTTAATAGCGAATTTTACCGATTCGCTATTAAGAACTCGGTATTTCAGATGTATGTAAAAAATCGGTAAAAATTACCGATTTGGCAATAATCTGTAAAAATTAGCGATTCGGAATGAATCGGTAAAAATAATTACCGATTCCTTAATACCGATTCGGTAATTAGCGAATCGGTAATTTAAAAAATCGGTAATTGTCGAATCAGCCAATCCTGTGCTTCCTCATTACCTCACAACCAGGAAGTGGCCACACCCATGCAGCTGCACTGATCCTGAAGCTGTTTGAGAGGCAGGGAGCACAGCAAACAAGCCAGGAGCAACTCTTCCAACTTTTTGCTGACAACACTGAGCAAATATGGCCAACCAGGAGAGGGAGAAGGAGGCAGCTGAACGCAGGAGAAAACATAAATTCATTGAGAGGGAGCTGGAGGTCCTTATTGAGGAAGTCACAAAGGACCACGATATGGCTGGTCATCCAAGAAAAGATCAATGCCATTGGAGTAACCCAGCGCTCCACTGAGGAACTCAAAAAACGCTGGTATGACCTGAGGAAGCGTGCAGAGGAGAGGCTGGCAGAGAGAAAGAAGCAAGCCAACCTGACAGGTGGAGGGAGAAACACAGCACCTGCACCAACTACCCTGGATCTCCTGGTCGAGTCCACCCTCCAGCCGGAGAGTGTGAGTGGGATTGGGGATACAGACAGCTCAGCCAGAGCTGGCAACAAACAAGGTAAGATGCATGCACTGCATGCTGTGCCCCCCACTCCCTAACCCCAATCCCCAATGAGGCATTGTGACTCCCACTCCAGTACATGTTTTACTAAAAACCAGCAATGCATTATGGGAGATGTAGTCAGAAGTAACACATGTCAGAACAGTCAGTCCACTGAACCCAAAGGCATGTGACACACATCAGCAATTAGCAAGCAGAGGACAGTCAGTTTGATTGGCAGGCATGACATTTATTATTACGCAAATGCTGCCAGATAAGTGAGCAAATGTACATTCTGTCTCCACAGGCGAGCCATCGCGTAGGGCTGCAGAGGGGAGCACAGGAAAGGCACCCAGGAGAGAGAGGACACAGGAGGAGGAGGTCCTGTCGCCTGCAGGGCACACCACCCCACCACCACCACCATCACCACCACCACCACCATCACCACCATCACCACCATCACCAGCATCACCAGCATCACCACCACCACCATCAATGCCACCAGCACTGAGAGCCAGGAGGCATGCAGTGGCCAGCCTCCAGCAGATGGAGGTGTCCGAGGAGGACAGCATGGGAGGCCAACAGTCCATGGTGGCTGAGGATGCCAACGGTGCAGGCTCACAGTCCCCCACCGAGCGCCCCCACACAGGTGCCAGATGCCACAGGGCAAGGGCAGCCAGTCCAGCTTCACAGGGCGAGGATCAGAGTGTGTTTGCCGGTCTTGAGGGGAACATGCTCAAGGTGCAGCGCCTGCAAGGCAAAGCGATAAGGTCAGTCCAGCGGCAGATGGTCCAAATGAATGGGCACATGCTGCGAATCGAGAAGGGCATCAGTAGCATGAACAATACTGTGGCTGAGGGCATGAGGGACATTTCTGAGGCAGTGAGGCTGCTGTGCAGCAAATTGGATGAGGACCGTTTGGCCAGGCGCAGGGAGAGGCAAAAACTTGACAACTACACCAAGGCGGTGAACCGCCTCTCCACTGCCACCTCTCTGCTCTGCAGGCGCTCAGTGGCCATGCAGGAGGAGATGGCCCACTGCAGCTGTGACGTGGCAAGGGGGCTGGTCACAGTGACCAGTGCACTAGAAGTGCTACAGACAAACCAGGTTGCCACTACAGGTGATGGGGGGGATAGTGAAGAGGCTACTAGCCGCAGTAGCATCACGCCCCCTATAACGGAGTCCAGGAGGCGCAGCGAACGTCACAGCGCTGCCACAGGACAGACTGTCAGTGAGGACAGTGTGCCCAAGGAACGCAGCAGTGCTGCGCGTGGGCGCAGGAAGTAAAGCCAGCCATCACATGGTTTACCGAAATGGGTGATGTAACCCTTTTTGGTTTTGTAACCTGCATTCAAATTTGGCCTGGCATGTGAAGGGCTTCATGTTGTGGTGGTGTGCTATGACAATTAAACACCGTCACTGGCTGTGTCTCCTTACTTACTCAGAAATAGTTGCATGTTATCTCTGCCCGTCTGTGTCTCCCATCTGGTGCTGCTGCCACACCTGCTGCGCTGTGCTCTGGCTGTGGACAGTCCTCATCCTCGTCCTCAGAGTCAGTTAGTTCCACTGCTGTTCCTTTCTTTGTGGCAAGGTTATGCAGCATGGCACATGTTGCTATTATTTTACAGCAGATGATGGGGCGGTACTGACGTGCACCTCCACTTTTGTGGAGGCAGCGGAACCTGCTTTTAAGAGTCCGAAGGTGCGCTCCACAACGTTGCGCGTGCTTTTATGTGCCACATTGTATCTTCTCTCACTTGGTGTGGATGGGTTGAGGTATGGAGTCAGGATAAATGCCCGCACGGCATATGCGCTGTCACCTAAGTGAGAAAGGAAGTGCCATTAATATGAGTCACCAACACATTCATCCAAGGTATACATCTGCCGTGTGGTTTGTGGCCTCCTGGTCTGCTTTGCTGCGCTGGCTTGGGCCTGGCTGCCATGATGCCTTTTTTGCGCACGTTACTTTGAGCCGTTGTTCTTTCAGCCTCTGCTCCAGCCAAGTTATTTTAGAACTGTCTGCATTTTCTGTCTTTCACCTTTTCTCCTGTTCCCTTTAGGCTACGTCTGCACAACATGTACAAGGTCGAAAAACAACGTCCCTTGTTCTTGCTGATCTGGCCAGTCCCTCGCACCTAGACATAACACTATGTACAGCTGCCATGGAGAAATTTGTGTGCTTTTAATATTGCGGTTTTCATGCTTTAGAGTCACTTGGAGAAAATCCTTTCCAGAGAGAAGAGCTGTTTTAGTCTACTGATGTAAAGCCTGCATCTAGAGATTGAGGTATGAGGGTCCACCTAACAATGCCCAGAGGTTTTCTGTTCATATAATAAACTAGCTACTAGCACGGGGAGGGTGGTATTGTCAATTAGCCATATATCCACTGCTTTATGAAATGCTTTCCCCGTTTGTATTCTATGGAATTGTAACTATGCTGATTATATTATCTTTATGCATTATGCTGATAGTACTGACACGTGTACTGTATCTTAGAGCACGTTAGTTGAAATAAACATTTTAAACTATACAGTGTCTCTTCTTACACGCGTTGTGGACAGGTATGATTGAGTTATGAAAGGGCGTTCTTGCTACTGCGAGTCCTGAGAGAGAGATACCGTGTTCTGGGTTGTCTAATCATTGGTAACCTTGTTGCTAATGAGACGCTAAGGCTAGTCGGGTTGGGGTTTTAGGTGCTAAGGTTTATGGTTGGATCACCACTATATTCCGAGGTCCTATCATCCTGTGCATAGCTCTGTATATGTGCAGAATCCCTACAACACATCAGGGTGTGTCACATTGATTTACCTAGCAGGTATCCATCTCCAAATTCACCCCCAGCCAGACGTGTGTAGATCCCACTGTTCCTGAATATGTAGGAGTCATGGGTACTCCCTGGAAATTTGGCCACAATGTCAGTGATGATGTGGTCCGCATCGCATATCACCTGCACGTTGATGGAATGCGTAGATTTGCGGTTCCGGTATATATACTCTGTAGCTGCAGGTGGGCAGATTGGTATGTGTGTCCCATCAATGCACCCTATTACATGTGGGAACTGTGCCTTTTGGTAAAAATCCAGCTTTGTCTTCTGCAGTTCCGCCTGTGTGCTGGGGAAGCATATGTAGTGATGCATTCTTTGCATCATGGCATCCAAGAAAGAGTTGAAGAAACGGGACAGGCAACTCTGTGACACACCACCTGCCACAGCTATCACCCCCTGGTAACTTCCTGATGCAAGTAGGTGCAGGCACAGAGCACCTGAACATGTGTTGGTATTGCGTGCGCCCTTGGTGTCTGATGCTCCAGGAGTGGGTGCAGGTCCCGTATCAGGTCTAGGATGGTTTGGGGGTGTAGCCTGTACCTCTCATGGATTTCAGCCTCAGTCAGTTGGAAGAGTGTAACGCGCAGTCTAAACACGCGCTCCTCCCTTCTCCAGATCCTCAGTCCTGCTGCTTGCAAAAGTAGCCGCCTTGCAATTACCAAGAGGGCCGCCATTGTGTTCACACTGTTGCATTTTGGGGCTGTTTAAATGCAGTGCACCTGATTACCACCTGCTTTGAGTCAGTGGTAATTAGCGACTCCTAAATACCGAAAATTCGAAAATTCGGTATTACCGATTTTTGGTACATCGGATTTGCGATTATTTAAGGATTTCTTATTTACCGATTCGGTATTTAGGGTTTCGGTGTCTGCTAATCACAAATTAAGGAATCGGTAACTGGTTTCCCTTATTTTTACCGATTCCTTATTTGCGATGGCGTTCGGTGTTACCTACATTGCACATGGCTAAATACCGGTCGGTAACGCTGAAATTCTGCGAATTTCGGCTTTACCGACCGGTATTTAGCCACCTACATCTGGCCCATAATGTCTACACCTTTTATTCCAACATACACTGAGGAATACATTGCTAAAATACTAAGTGGGCCTTCTTTGTTCCAAACACCAGCCCCTACAACTACTATCCCCATGGATGTGACCACCGAGAAACTAAATGCATTAGAAAGACTTAAAAAGAAACATATACAGACTGAACTGCATGCACGTATGCTTACTGAATATCTGAAAGCAGATATAATCCCAAGACAAAATATTTAAGAACGGCTTTTCACACATTGGCACTACTTGCTCTCGGCACTGGATGGTGCTTGGCATAGACACTGCACTGGAACACAGTAAAAAGGAATTAGAGGAGATTTTTGAACTAGAAAAAGCTATTCTAGAATCAGACAGTCTAGCAGATGCAAAAGCAGTCCTTGAAAAACTAGAACGTACAATTCTGGACTTCCAAAGCTTTGAGCATCACAAGAAATCCACAAAAGTGTCAAAGGATATAAAAACCTACAGTAAGGAGAAAACATATCCCTACCTACAGAAAGATTTCTTCACATCCACTACCCAGGAACAACAGAGGAACCCAGCAGGCACGTGGGGTAGATTTAAAAACAGACAACCTGTATCCTTCTCTGATTCTTCAGCAGACTCAGACAACTCTGACCCCGGAGCAGGACCCAGCACTTCAACTCATAACCCTAATTTTTTAGGGAGAGGCCAACCCTTTGGAGGGGAGAGAGGCAGGGGCAGAACAAAAACCAGGTACAACTTCCCACCAGGGTAACGTCAGACGAGATGCAAGTTCTACCAGTGGGAGTACCAATACTAGATCTTGCACACCCCCGTCCCTCACATAACATGGAGAGCATACCCATTTTCAACTTGTCCAATCACCAGTTGGCATCCACAGACATTGCCCTACTTAGCAGAGGCCTGTCCTTTGTAATAACTGAAAAACCCAACTGGTTTCTTATACAGACTGAAATGTTCCAATTTTTTAGAAAGGTAAGACTAAACGCATTCTTCCAGAATAGGGAACCATCCAACAAATCAGATGTGACCGGACTATGCCCTAAGTCCACATTTAACCCCCCAAGTGGCTCTGTACCCCCCGGAAGTTCTGACGTTTGAACACCTAGTCCTTAAAGACCTGGACCAAATACAAATAGAAAACAAATTCACTCCATACAATGTTAGCCTTGAAGAAAAACAAAGTCTAGCTAGACTAAAAGATCTTGACGACATAGTTATAAAAACCTGCGACAAAGGCGGTGGTATAGTCATGCAGGACAAAACGGCTTATGACAATGAGATTTACTGCCAGCTCAGTAACACCACACATTACGAGCCTCTTACACGTAACCCACTTAAAGAGATTAGTGATCTCATACTGAATGTCACAAAAACAGCTGAAGAAGAGGGTTTTATCAGCAAAAATGACTTCCTTTTCCTGAATAATAAAACCCCACGTACCCCTGTCCTATACACTCTGCCAAAGATACACAAAAACTTGGAGCAACCACCAGGCAGACCTATCCTATCAGGCTGTGGCTCTATTCTAGAACCCCTAGGCAGATATATTGACTTTTTCATTAGGGACCTGGCACAGGGTACCATGACATATGTGAAGGATACCACACATTTAATAAATCTCATTGAATCTGAATCTTTTGATCCCAGTACTGAGCTTCTTGTCACCCTAGATATTGAATTGCTGTACACAAATATCCCCCAGAATAAGGGTATTGATGTCATCAGAAATCACCTTAACCAGTGAGAAGCCCCCCCACCAAACACCCACTGAGTTCATTGTCTCACTTTTGGAAATAGCACTGACCAAGAATTACTTTCTTTTCCAAGACAAGTATTATAGACAGTGTAAAGGCACTTCTATGGGGGCAGTCTTCGCACCTAATTTTGCAATTCTGTTTGTCGACAATATAGAGACCACCACCATCCTCAAAACAATCAACCCATACCTCCAAAAAATCTGAGTATGGCGAAGGTATATAGATGATGTGTTCATGATCTGGGTGGGTAACAACACAGAACTACAGGACTTCTGTACATGGCTTAACAATATTCAGCCTGACCTGAGATTCACACACAGTTACAATGACACACAAATTGATTATCTTGATGTTACTGTAAAAAGTCTGGATGGTGAGCTATACACCACGTTGTTCAGGAAACCCACTGAACGCAATACATTATTGCAATACGACAGCTCGCACCCCAGAGCACTCAGAGACAGGTTACCCTATGGGCAATTCCTTAGAATTCGCAGAAATTGCAAATTCAAAGACGACTTTTTCAATGAAGCGGCGATACTGTGTAAAAAATTGATTGACAGAGGCTACCCGAGACGCCTGGTCAAACGCTCAATGAAACGAGCATGGTATTTGCATCGTGAATACCTGCTACAACCCACGGAAAGAACATCCCCTGCAAAAGTCACAAGTGTCACTGCATATTGCCCAGTGAGCAATAAGCTAACTAAAGTGATTAAGAAACACTGGTCAGTCCTGGCCCCGTTAGGGTTGACAACAGGCACGCCCCTTTTCTCTTTCAAGAGAGGACGTAATATCAAAGATCACCTGGTCAGCGCACATAAACCCGCACGTAAAGACAATTCGCTTCAATCCTATCTCAACTTACCGCCTCTTCAGGGTCACTATAAATGCAATAACTGCTCAGCATGTGATTCTACAATGAATACTAAAGTGTTTGAATATGGAGTTATAAAACACACGTTGAGTTTCTTCTCCAATTGTAATTCACAAAATGTAATTTATTGCATTCAGTGTCCATGCAAACTGCTATATATAGGTCAGACGACCCAGAAGATAAAGACCAGAATTTCACAACATAGCTGGATCGGCTGCAAGATAACAACAGCGCCACTTGTGGAACATTTTCTGGAAAAAGGACACTCTGAATTGGACTTCACCTGGCAAGTGATTGAAAATCTACGCCCCAACTGCAGAGATGGCAATCAACAACAGACTCTGAACAAACTATGGATTTTCACATGCCGCACAATTGAACATGGACTTAATTCAATTGATGAATGGAATGCCATCTTATAAGCAACAGACTTAACAGGTCTTGGGTCTGTTCTCTGCTTGTGCTGTAAATACCACATCACCGCATTAGTTCTTAACATACAGATTGTAATTGTATGTACATTGTGTATATTGTATATATGTCTCAAAAATGTTATTGCCACCTCTGATGGACTCTAGCAGCTTCAATCGGGAGACTCGTCTCCTTTTTCTTCTTAAATTTCCCCCTTCTATCTTCTTTTCTCTGTGATTTGTTTTTCCAAATTATTTAAGTTCCTTCTTCCGGCACATATATCAATCTACATTCCTGTGTGTATTAATTTTATTTCTTATTAGGTTTCCTTACACACGCAACAATTGCTTGGCGTGTTCCGCATTAGGTGCTATTGAATAGGCTTTACTCCATGTACTTGGCACTTACACCCCCAATCACGGGCAACACAGGGTTAATTAGACACACCCTCCCTCTGCCTCCCCAATCTAGCTGCTGCACGCCACACATGCACCGCGTCAATTGCTTAAGACCAGCTGCCACGGTGTTCTGCTGCATTCACTCAGCGCGCCCTGTTTGGAATCCGGAAACGATTGCCCACTCCTCCCTAGTAGACTGACTTCTACGGTCTTACTCTAGGAAGTATACTATCCTCTGTATGGGTGTTTTCAAATTACTCTCCTTGGTTAACAGCGCTCCGGTTCCTAATCACCTTTCATTTCCTCCAGATTTATCACGAAGGAAGGCATCAGCACTCCTCCGATGGCCACCTCGTAGTGGCTCGCAATGAAGCAATCCATTAATTACTAACACTGTAAGTCAATAAGCCCATTGTGGCATTTGCTCCTTCACCTCTTGCATTCCCTAAACATCCTGAGTAATTCTCACTCCCGTTTTCTCACAGAACGTATACTTGGAGTATTGGCTACTTTGCGCGCCCTGTATTGCGAAAATACCCACTAGTACTACGCTGTAAGTTCTCTCTCCCTTCTACTGTCTTAATTACCATGTTCGCAGCCCCCCAGACCTGATTAGCCTCTTTTTTCATTTAGTAGCAGAGCCCCTTTTCACCGCTGACAGTAATCAGCCCCAGCCTTCTTCTAGAAGCGTCCTCCTGCACCTTAACTGTGCCACACTCTTTTCCCTTCGCATCGGTTCAGTCCGATATTTAAGAGTAAGTTGGTTTGATTAATTCATTAATTACGGGCCTCTGTCTCGCCTGCGTTTTGATACTACTCAATCTGGCCTTCAACTCGCGCTGGTACGCGACCACTCTTTCTACTTTGCTGCACTAGGCAATCTTGCCTCTTGTTTTTCTTTTTGCCTTAAATATGAGAAATTAATTGTATTCAACCTAGGGCATGATCCTGTACCTAGCCCACATACGTTTTTTTTTTAAATGACATCTCTATCCAAATAATTGATCACCACGGAGTGAGTGGCACTCAGTTACCACTCTCACCTGGAGCACTAAATTCACTTTAGTTTTAACAAATCGAGAATAAGCTCTATCAGGGACCCTGTATTAATTATGGAATATTCTTTTATAGATTCAGCTTGCTCACATATATCTTGTCCTGAAGATGATCTCTAGCCATTGAGATCGAAACGCCGTTGACCCTTAAACAAGAACTCCGTGTATTTTGTAATAATTGTTTCTGAGGAGTTCACCTATGTGTTGTCAATGTGATGTATATATTTTAAAAAAAGGCACCCTCACTTATCACATCACGCTTTTTGTCACTCCTATTATGAGAGCACCTGAACTATTTTTGTGTTTAAAATAAATTACAAAGTTCTTCTTTTTGATCATAATCGTGTCCCTGTATATATACTTCACTGCTCCCTCCAGCATTAATTGCATATCCCTAAAATTATAGCTTTCGTTCCTAAATACCTGACGCATGGTCCTGCGTCGTTTTCTAGGACCACATTTGGCCACATAGGAACCATTGTCTTCTGAAAATATTACCTGCAAGATCAGCAGTCTCAGCAATCACATAGTCCACACCTATCTCAAAATACACAATATTGATATTTGTTTCCTACAAATGACACACATGCGCAGTCCTCCAGCCCCGGGTTTGCGTGCTCGGTGGTGTGATGAAACCTACTCCTCCGCCTATTCCAACTGTGCGATGGGCATATCAATTCTGCTGCACAGGGGGCTTCCTTGGCAAATGTCCCACTCCCTTATTGACGCAGACCTACTGTACGTCATACTTGTGGGTTACCTGCACAGGCAGCTAATGACACTGGCTTCTATGCATTGTCCCAATATAGACGACTCCCGGATTTGGGTAAAAATATTCGGACTTGGAGCGCGTGCCATCCTATGGGGCGGTGACTTCAACACTGTCAGGGATGGCCGACTGGACCACTCTGGCAGCTCTTAAAACCTGCACCCACATGCCATGATGTCCCTTAACACAATAGCACATGACAATTGGTTACAAGATGTGTGGCACCTCTTTCACCCCCACACGCTTAAAGGCACCTGCTTCTCAGCATTTCATAATGCGTGGTCTAGGCTGGAATTTTGGTTAATATCCAAAGATGTCCTGACCTGGATGTCCAGAGTATCCCACATGCCTCACACCCTCTTGTACCATTCTCCCGACTTACTAGTAATTCAAATGCCCAGGCAGTTCCCAGCGCCTTCACTTGACACCTACTGGTGGGTGCACTGTGTGATTCTGTATTTCATGAGGATATTTGCAAAGAAATCATAGACTATTTTGCACATAATGTAGGCTCGGTTAAATCACCTTCTGTACTTTCCTTTTTAAAGCTGTCATCCGTGGCTCTTGCATCACTAAGCAATCTGGGGTCTTGAAGGCCATCCGGGGTACCCTAACCCCGGCTCAAGCAGGATATCCGAACTCACGAGCTTTGTTACTTTCATTCTAACTATACAGCTATCCGGGCCTGTATCCGAGACACGCTGTTGGAGTATCAGGAGGGAGCCCTCCGTGAGACTTGCTATTTAAATTGCTACGCACAAGCCGGATGCTACGGGACTGTGACAGTCAGGCAAAACCTTTGCAGGTCTGCTGCTAAACCCACGCACATCTAGTTATATTGCAGAACTCCTTGACTCTGAGTCCAGCCCCATGTTCTCCACACCTGAGATACTGAACGTGATGTCCTCCTTCTATGCCCAGCTTTATACTGCCACTCCGATCCTCGACTCCTCCAAGTTAACTGAGTACTTCAATACTATACAACTGCTCCGGCTCAATCGTGCTCACCGAGCTTATTTAGATTCCCCTATCACCAAGGAAGGGATTGAGCAGGCCATTAGTAGCCTTCCCGGGGACAAGGCACCCGGACTGGATGGGCTTACCACTGCCTTCTACAAGGAGTTTGCTCCCCTTCTGTTCTCACACCTTCTGAAAATAAATGTACCAAGAATCCCTGGATACAGGCTCGCTGCCACCCTCATTGCCGGAGGCAGTTATAATCACAATTCTCAAACTGGACAAACCTGCTAATCGGTGTGATTCGGACAGACCTCTCTCCCTCGTCAATATTGACAATAAAATCTTCGCCAAGGTGTTAGCCAATCGATTACTTGCCTGTGATAGTTAGGCCTGATCAATTGGGCTTTATCCCTGGCCGCTCTACGTCGCATAACCTTTGCACCATTTTCGTGGTTGTGCATCACCTAGACCCTCAGATCTCTGCAGTAGCTGCTCTACTCGACACTACTGAAGCGTTTGACTTCCTGGAATGGGCTTTCCTTTATTGGCGAGGCTTGGCCTTAGTCCACATTTTATCAAACCGGTGCACCTCCTTTACACACTCCCCACTGCCTGAGTGCACCTAAACAGGCTCACCTCCGACCCCTTCCCGGTAACAC
The DNA here is from genome assembly GCA_963921515.1 of Calotriton arnoldi. NCBI lineage: Eukaryota > Metazoa > Chordata > Amphibia > Caudata > Salamandridae > Calotriton > Calotriton arnoldi. The sequence goes on from CAWUFW010001911.1 coordinate 1,505,611, forward strand.
GGGTCACACAGCAGGGGTTCCTGCTATCACCGTTACTCTTCGCCATTGCAATGCAACCTTTGGCGGTGAGGCTCCGACAATGAGGCTACGACAATGTCACTCGAACAGGGGTATCGGCTTCACTAGCAGGGGCCTAATGGTCTGACGTCAAGCATGCCTTCAAGCAGTACGCCATGCGCACTACAGTTCTTCCTGGTTTCCTGTTAATTAATTCAACCGGAGGCAGAGCAGCGCAGCGGAAGGCAAGTAGAGCCGCAGGAGCAGGACACCTTGGGAGGAAGAAGCCAAGGTAAGTCTCCCGGCCAGCACTACTGCAGTGTAGGCCTTACTACTATGCGGGAGGAGGGGGTCAGGGGTCCGGGGTGTTTAACGGGAGGGTGTTTAGGGGGGTGCGGAGGGGAATAGGGGGAAAATGTGACTCCACCAGCCTCAGAACTCCGTGGAATTTCACAGAGTTTTGTAGTAACTCTGTGAAATTCTGCTGAGTACTACTAAGCCAGCTCCGCCCAGGGATAGAAACAGCGTAAGAGGAAGAAGATACTGCATGAATATAAATTGTTGAATCTGAATTAATATTCGAGGGGAAATTATTAGGAAAAGAGTCTAGAATAGAATTACATAAAAGCTCATATTTAAAAAAATCAGAAGGAGGTAAGCAAAATTTATGTCGTAATTCATCAAATGAAAAAAAGGTATTATATAAAAAATATCAGCTTTAATCCAGGAATGCCAAAATTTTACTGTTCGAGATAGTTTTAATTTAGGATTATGCCATAAAGACATATCGAAAGAATGTGAAATAGTCGATTGAAAAAGAGAATCTGCACATTGAAATATTAGCTTTGTAGATTTCAAAATAATAGATTTCTTAAATAACATTGAAGTGTTAGATATAGTTAGCAAAGTAGGTAAAGGAAATGGCGTTAATAAACTTTTTTCTATATGAAGCCATGTAGGGGGATTATTAAGGTGGGAATGATTAAACCAAAGAGAACTTTGTTTTAATATAAATGCTTTATGATAGTTAAAAAAATCTGGCAAACCAAATCCCCCATTACATTTAGCCATTTTTACATTTTTATAGCGAATACGGGGTGTTTTATTATTCCAAAGAAACTTAGAAAAATGCCGATCAATAGTCTTATAAAACTGCATATGAAATTGACTAGGAATCATAGCCAGGGAATAAAATTTTTTAGGAGCTATTACCATTTTTATTGAATCAATTTTCCCCCAGCATGACAGATGTAATGCAGACCATTTAGAGAATTTATCTTTAATATAGCTTATAATAGATTTGTAATTTAATGTAATTGTTTTTTTTATAGAAGTGGAAAACTGAATACCAATATATTTATTTTTATCCCATTGCCGAATTATGTCTTGTATGGGTAACATATCAGGTGTACAATGAATATTTAGAGGGAAAAATCAGTTTTGTTGGTATTTAACATATAACCTGAAATCTGAGAATATATTGAGATCATATCTAATAATGCAGGAAGTGAGGATTCAGGATTACTAATAAACAAAAGTATGTCATCTGTGTTGGACTTGGCCCTTTTTGCAGGGTCATCCCTGAACCTTTTGCCTTCCTCCTAGTCTTTTTTCTGACATGGTGTTGGTGGTTTTAGGACTCTGGGCACTTTATCACTGCTGTCCAGTGTAAAGTGCATGTGTTCTTTATGGTAAAACATGGTAAGATTGGTCTACACCTGTTTGGCGTATTTAATTTACCTATCAGTCCCTTGTAAAGTGGTATCTCAGATCCCCAGGGCCAGTAAATTAAATGCTACTGGTGGGCTACTTGCAGCGCTGCTTGACCCACCCACCAAAGTAGCCTTTCAAACCTGTCTCAGGCCTCTGCCATTGCAGGGCCTGCGCACGCAGTTTACTGCCGCTGTGACGTGGCACATAAAGTGGGTGCCACGTCCGTGACTCCCCTTTTACTACATATCAGTCACCCCTAAGGTAGGCCCTAGCTAGCCCTATGGGCAGGGTGCAATGTAGGTAAAAGGTAGGATATGTGCCTTAACTGTATGGCCTGTCCTGGTAGTCACAAACAGCCATTTTGGTTTCTCACTACTGTGAGGCTACCCTCTCATAGGAATGCATTTGGGATTCCCTGATATGTGTGTCAGTGGTAATTCCTGATATGAGAGGAGTAGAGTGGTCAAGTTTGGTATGTTTGGAATAGTGGTAATAAATGCTGCGTAATGGTGTGCGCAGATTTATTATCACTATTTTAGAAATGTCAATTTTAGAAGTTGGCATTTCTGTGAGCTATGTGTCTTTGTGCCTGCCTGATGTGTATTGCATGTCTGGCTCTGGAGTGACAGGGGCTGGGGAGGTGCAGTGGCTCCAAAGGGGCTGGGTGAGTCAGCGCTAGGCTGAATGGGCCTGATCTGCATTTGGAGTAGTGGGAGGAGTAGCCCCTGACCCTGAATTGGTCTGAGCCTGCCTTGTACAATGCTGGTTCCGCCCCCCTGTGGTGTGTCTGGGGCCAGCACCTACACTGTCAATGGGGACTGTTGTGCACTTGTTAAGTGACCCCCAGAACTGTTTTGAACTGGGTCCCAAGCCCTGTGCCAGGGCAGAGCAAAGACTGACATGGACTAAGTACTGGGGCTGTCACCCCATGTGTGGTTGTACTGCTTGGTGCCAACTTGTGGCCGGCAGGTTGCCGGACTGCCAGGAGGAACCGCCGCTGGGGATTTACCCACTGCTCTGCTTGGCAGCTGAGGGGTCTGCTGTCTGTCTTGGAGCCCCAGTGCACTGGCCTGCCTGTGCACTTCTTGGAGGGAAGTGCTACTTGCTCCCTGCTGATGTCTGCAGGTGTGAGAATCTTGGAGCACTGCCAGGGTCCCTATGTGCTCAAGCCCCTGGCTGGGGCTCATGTTGCGGGAGCGCGTGGGGAGCGTGGCTGCCTGCTTGCAGTTGGAGCCCCTGAGGAGGTGCTTATTGGCGTCCCTGTTGCGCAGGGACCTTGCGGGGTTCGCACTCCCGAAGCGCGTGGGGGCACGTCCCCATTTTACCTACTGAGCCCAAGGAGTTGGCTCAAATCCTGAAAACAGCAAAAACAGGGGACCAACGTTTGGGCGGGAGCCTACCCCGCACTCGGTGAAGCCGGAGCTTGATGCCGCTAAAAGCAGAAGTCAGGCGGAGGACGCCTGACCATAGGCGGGGCTCCTGTGAGGAAGTGGAGAGACCCACAGGCTGCATTCGCCTAGTGATCTCTGACTTCCATGGGGCGGGTCCCACTGCTTCGGGAATGCCGCCGGAAGTCAGGCGAGGTCTACGCCTGGTTGTGGGCAGGACGAGGAAGGATCGTGCTCCAGACTGCGAGGCGGAGGAGAGGAGCACAGGAGTCTGACCCCTCGGTGGCAAAACAGCTGCCACTTGAATCGCTCAGCCCCCAAGGAATGGTGAGTGGGGCTGAGCTTCTTTGCAGTAAGCTCCGGTCGCTGTGAGGGCGGGAGCATCCTTCATTCTGAGCCAGGCGAGAGGAGGGGGAGCAAGGTATCAGCTTCCCTCCCCCCGAGACTGCCCCGAGTCACTTCTTTTGCTGCCCTGAGTTTGGGGCGAGAATTGGTGTTCGCAGCTGCACCGCCATATCGCTGGCAGCTGCTTGAGGAACACATAAGTAGGCAGAGCCCTTGCTTTTGAGAAAGGGGCATTGCGGGGTGAGCCCAGGACAGGGCCCCAGCTTGAGAGTGTCCTGATTTGGGGACAACGACACTGAGGGGTAATATGCCTATTGATGGGCTGAGGTTCCCAATGGGTTCACAGTAAGGATGGGACCCTGATGTATGCCTAATGTGATTTATGCATAATGTGTTTATGCTAAGTGGCTTTACCAGTGGTTACTGGTTGTTTTTCACTACCTGTGAATTGTGTGGTTATGACAGTGGCCCGACTGGCCCTGTAAGTTTATATAATCCCTGTAAAGTAATACCTAGTGCCAGGTGGCACAGTGTACATATGTGATTATGCTCTGATGTGTTTTATGGATAATACAAAGGCTATTTTTAGATAACCTTGTGTGGACTTTCCTTTGTGGTGTGCCTATTGTGTCTCTGCTGTGTGTGTGTGTTGTGCAAACGCTATACACATTGCCTCTGAGATACGCCTGACTGCTCGTGCCAAGCTACCAAGGGGTTGAGCAGGGGTTATCTTCAGTATGTAACTCCCTTGCCCTGACTAGAGTGGTGGTTTCTGCCTCGCTGAGGCGCTTGCCCTAGCCAACCAGAAATCCCATTGCTAACATTGGTTGTCAGCGGTGAGGATAGGACTTGCGTTTGCGCAGTACCTCAGTGACGCATGGTTGCACTACAAACTCTGCATTTAGACAATCACATGTTTGGGGATCTTTTCTCCTGATTTTTTATTTCTCCTCAAAAGTGTCATTTTTGAATTGTGTACTTCTGCTTCAGCTAAGACGCCTCGGTCTCTTGTTTTGCACTGCTGGTTGTGTACCTCGCCAGAATGGGGTTGGTCTATGATGAAGATGACCTGTATTTCTACACTGTGGAAGATGTAAAGGGTCTCCGCAGGGAGAGCGGGATACCAGTAGAGGGCAACTTTCGCCTAAAGCTGTTTCACTTTGAAAGAAAGCACAGGGGAGCAGCCTTAGAGACCAGGGAGGACCCTGTTTATTATCCCCCTGCATACCTGAGTGGTGGTTCTGAGGGAGGGCCTGAAGAGTCTGAAGACGAGGAAGAAAATGACACGGCAGGGATGCCAGTAGTTAGTGAGGACCCCGTAGAGAGGGAGTCCCTTGGTGGGTCTAGTGCCAGGGGTAGTGCCCAATCCCTTTCATGGTCCCCAGAGGAGTTGGCGGACAGGCAGAAGGAAAGGGAGCACCGGCTGGAGTTAGAGAAGCTCAAATTGGAGCATGCCATGGGGATAGCGCAGTTGGATGCGGGGCACAGAGAGGCCTAGAGAGCCTTAGAGGAGAAAAAGGCATTGCTGGCTCAGGAGTTGAGTCTCAGGGCATTGGGCCTTGAAGAGAAAAAGCTAGAGACTGAAAGGGTCTTAGCGCAGGAGAGGATGGCGGAGGCAGAGAGGGCCTTCGCCAGATAAAAATTAGCTCTTGAGGATATGTCCCTTGAGTGAAGTTTTAGTGGTCTGGATTCACCAGTGAGGGTGGGGTCCAGTGGTGGCAGCAATATGGAGTCCAGTGTAGGAAGTCCCACTCCCAGAGCCCAGAGTATGGTGCCTATTTCCTAGGAAGAGGGCGTCACACCTGAAGGGTATAGGTTGAGGTTCAGGGGCAGTAGGAAACTGTCTCAACAGACTTGGGGGGAGTTTGTGAATTTATTTGAAGAGTTTTATATAGCGCTGGCTAGACCCGGAGGTATCAGAGCGCTTAACATGAGGATCAGCGAGTTACAGGTTACATAGTTACATCAATTAAATCAAAGAATCACGGAGGGAGGAGGGAGGAGGAGGGAGAGGGAAGGAAACACAGAGGGGAAACGAGGAAAACAATGTCAGATGACCGGCTGGGTAGGTGACGGCCGAGGGGGTGAAACTAGGGCCAGACTCCTCTATAGCTGCATATGACAGCTCCACCGGGCATCGGCCAATGTTGCTCGTGCGCCGAGGTAAGAACGAACAGTTTTAGTATCCACCCATGGGGCATCGTCAAAGGTCAATCGAAAGTTCCATCATGGGCTATGTTGATCCGGCTCCCTGGTGTTTACAAAGTTCAAGGTTTCAGTCCGGGGGGCATCGTCATAGAACCATAGTCAGCACCCATCCCGGAGTAACTGGGAAGCTAAGACTCAGCCCTAGGTCTCAACCCTCTACCAGAGGTTCCCTGATTCCTCTGCGCGTTGGGGTTGCCAAGCCCAGGTTTCATTTCCTTGATACGCTTCCCTATAAACTTCTCCGGAGTAAGTCTGTGGGTCATCTCACCAGTGTGAGAGTTGAAGATCGTCGTGGTAAAAGACCACTGTGGCGGCCATCTTGGGGTCAGGCAAGAGAAATTCCGCCCCTGTTGTTCCATTTGGCCGGCCCGCCAGCCACAGTATTGCTAAACTCATGAGAAGGCAATGTGACCACTCAGCCCAAGGATCGGTCCAATAATGACATTGTTATTAAATTTCGCCCTCTTTCTCAGAATGATGCAGGGGCTCTCCTGAGCATCGCCCGATGCTGCCCGCGGCAGTTTTGCGGCCCCCTGTTTGGAACCGACAACCTGTTGGTGGGGTCTGGACAATTTTCCGGCGGCTTGAATCGGAGTCGTCCTCCGTCTCTCGAGCGGCTCCGCCCCGCTGCAGATCACACTATCGCAATCCCTCCTCGAGACAGGGGTTCCCCAGGGTGCCTGGGACGCGCTAATATTCACCCATTGGCACAAATAAAGAGTGACTTGCCGTTTAGTGAAGCGGGGTGTCCTCTTCTAGGAGTCAGCGTGCGATAGTAGGGCGGCTTCGTTACTTGCTTCGCTGATAATGGGCGCCATTTTATCTTCCACTCGGCCGATGTAGCTTCGGGTAATTTTCTCGGCTTCGCCGAGATTATGCTCAGGCATCTCTTCCCTCATCTGCTGCTCCAGCTATTCCTCTTGCCAAATTAGGATGCTTTTAAGGGTTTACAGGCAGTTACCCGCCGCTTTGAGTTAATGCGCGCGGGGCCTCCACGGAGCTTCAGCTCCAAGCGGCCATCACGGCCGAGGCCACGCCCCCCTGAATGATTGTTGTGATGCACTGGAAGGTTGGGTGATGGGTAGCATGGCAAACAATTTTGAAGGGCTGTTCAATCTGATTGTCAGAGAGCACATGTGCCGTTGTTGTTTTCCAGGGTTACGCCAACACCTGTTGGAGTGTGTGTTCCCTGATCCCAGGGAGCTTGCACAGGAGGCAGACCTCTGGGTGAGTGCCAGAGGGTCTGCGGAGGCATTGGGGAGTGACCCTAAGAGGAGTGGCTCAGGTATTTTCCAGCCCAGGGTGGTGGAAAAGGTTCTTAGTAGCCCAGATAGGTCCCGGTGTAGTGGGAGGGGTGTAGGGACTCACGTCCTGTCTCCGCGGAGAATGGGATGCATCCCAAGGTGCCCTAAACCCAGTCTCAGGACCTGGAGGGTTCCCTAAGAGAACACCAGGTGGGGAGCCTAGGCTGCACGGGTAGGCCATGCATTGAGGAGGATGTCCTAGTGTCAGGAGAACTTGGAGCATCTGTAAGCGGAGCTCCATCAGTTCTGGTGTCTGGCGGTGCCACCCCTAAGGGGAGGGTGCAGAAGTCCAGATGGAGGGGTGAGAGGGGGACAGAGTCCCCAGTGGGAGAACCAGTGGGTCAGGGGCCAGCCATAAGGGCTGAGCCTCCTAGGAGTGACCATGGTGACACCACTTCTGTTTTGGGGGGACTTCGCACACTGTCAGATGGACAGGGATTGGGAGATCAGCGCCAGGCAGACTGTCACGCAACACATGAGTTATGTGTTACACTTGGGGGGGGGGCATGCGTGCTCCCCAGGATGTCCTGGTGTGTCAGGCAGGTGCTCAGCCGCAGGGTGCAGTCCCTGGGTTGGGAGGCCAGGTTCAGGTTCTGCCTGACCTGGAGGGAAGGACATCTGTAAGCAGTGTGCTGAGCGGTTTGTCTTCTAGGGGTACCACTCCAGATGGGAGGGTGCAGAACTCTGGAAGGGGGTGCAGAGGGAGGGAGTCCTCGTCTCTGACCCCGGTGCAACCTGACTATTTAGATCCTAGGTTGGGAGACCAGTGGCAGGGTCAAGGTCCTGAACTGGTGGGAGAATTGTGTGGAAGGGCTGATTCCAGCGTCCTGACAGTTTTTGGTTCTGGGGTGCTTCTCCTGGAGGAGATTGCGGGACCACAGAAGGAGAGGTAGGGGGAGGAGAGCCTCGCCTGTGACCTCTGGTCAGCCTGAGGGTGCGGCCCCTAGGTTGGTGGATCAGTGGCAGTTTAGAACTGCAGTGATGAGAGGAAGAGTGGAGAATGGATACTATGTACCAGGGGTTACTGCTCCCCACTCTGTGAGATGGCAAGGACCAGAGACATCTGGATGGCCTAGGGCCTGTTCCTGGCCGCGGACAGCTAGGGAGTCCCAGTGGAGTAGCTTAGTTGGTCCTGGGAGCTTTGACAGAGGGAACCACATGGGTTCAGATTGGCATAGAGTTGAAGTGTACCCCTGCAGTTGTGGGCCCGCGTCCGTGTTCTATCGCCCCAAGCAGGGAAGCCCATCAAGGTAATGATTGGTCTACCCTGGCTTTTGGCTGGAAGGGGGTTGTGTTGGACTTGGCCCTTTTTTCAGGGTCATCCCTGAACTTTTTGCCTTCCTCCTAGTCTTTTTTCTGACATGGTGTTGGTGGTTTTAGGACTCTGGGAACTTTATCACTGCTGTCCAGTGTAAAGTGCATGTGCTCTCTATGGTAAAACATGGTAAGATTGGTCTACACCTGTTTGGCGTATTTAATTTACCTATCAGTCCCTTGTAAAGTGGTATCTAAGATACCCAGGGCCAGTAAATTAAATGCTACTAGTGGGCTTCCAGCGCTGCTTGCGCCACCCACCAAAGTAGCCTTTCAAACCTGTCTCACGCCTCTGCCATTGCAGGGCCTGCGCGTGCAGTTCACTGCCGCTGTGACATGGCACATAAAGTGGGTGCCACGTCTGTGACTCCCCTTTTTACTACATATCAGTCACCCCTAAGGTAGGCCCTAGCTAGCCCTATGGGCAGGGTGCAATGTAGGTAAAAGGTAGGACATGTGCCTTAACTGTGTGACCTGTCCTGGTAGTCACAAACAGCCATTTTGGTTTCTCACTACTGTGAGGCTACCCTCTCATAGGAATGCATTGGGGATTCCCTGATATGTGTGTCAGTGGTAATTCCTGATATGAGAGGAGTAGAGTGGTCAAGTTTGGTATGTTTGGAATAGTGGTAATACATGCTGCATAATTGTGTGCGCAGATTTATTATCACTATTTTAGAAATGTCACTTTTAGAAGTTGGCATTTCTGTGTGCTATGTGTCTTTGTGCCTGCCTGGTGTGTATTGCATGTCTGGCTCTGGAGTGACAGGGGCTGGGGAGTGTAGAGGGAGGAGTAGTCCCTGACCCTGAATAGCTCTGTGCCTGCCTTGTACAATGCTGGCTCTGCCCCCCTGTGGTGTGTCTGGGGCCAGGACCTACACTGTCAATGAGAATTGTTGTCCACTTGTTAAGTGCCCCCACAGAACTAGTTTGAACTGTGTTCCAAGCCCTGTGCCAGGGCAGAACAAAGACTGACATGGTATAAGTATTGGGGCTGTGACCCCATATGCGGTTGTACTGCTTAGTGCCAACTTCTGGCTGGCAGGCTGCCGGACTGCCAGGAGGGACCGCCGCTGGGGATTGACCTGCTGTCTGTCTTGGAGTCCCAGTGCGCTGGCCTGCCTGTGCACTTCTTGGAGGGAAGTGCTACCTGCTCCCTGTTGGTGTCTGCAGGTGTGAGCATCTTGAAGCACTGCCAGTGTCCCTATGTGCTCGAGCCCCTGGCTAGGGCTCATGTTGCGGTAGCGCGTGGGGAGCATGGCTGCCTGCTTGCAGTTGGAGCCCCTGAGGTGGTGCGTATCGGCGTCCCTGATGCGCAGGGACCTTGCGGGGTTCTCACGCCCGAAGCGCGGTGGGGGCACGTTCCCGTTTTACCTACTGAGCCCAAGGAGTTGGCTCAAATACTGAAAACGGCGAAAACAGGCGACCATCGTTTGGGCGGGAGCCTACTACGCACTCGGTGAAGTCGCGGCTTGTTGCCTCTAAAACTGGAAGTCAGGCGGAGGACGCCTGACCGTAGGCGGGACCTCCGTGAGGAAGTGGAGAGCCCCGCAGGCTGCATTCGCCTAGTGATCTCTGAAGTCCGTGGGGCGGGTCCCGCTGCTACAGGAAGGCTGCTGGAAGTCAGGCGAGGTCTACGCCTGGTTGTGGGCAGGACGAGGAAGGATCCTGCTCCAGACTGATAGGCGGAGGAGAGGAGCACAGGAGTCTGACCCATCGGTGGCGAGACTGCTGCCACTTGAATCACTCAGCCCCCAAGGAATGGTGAGTGGGGCTGAGCTTCTTTGCAGTAAGCTCCAGTCGCCGTGAGGGCGGGAGTATCCTTCATTCTGAGCCAGGGCAGAGGAGGGGGAGCAAGGTGTCGGCTTCCCTCCTCCCGAGACTGCCCCGAGTCACTTCTTGTGCTGCCCTGAGTTTGGGGCGAGAATTGGTGTTCGCAGCTGCACTGCCAGATCGCGGGCAGCTGCTTAAGGAACACATAAGTAGGCAGAGCCCTTGCTTTTGAGAAAGGGGCATTGAGGGATGAGGCCAAGACAGGGCCCCGCTTGAGAGTGTCCTGATTTGGGGACAACAACACTGAGGGGTAATATGCCTATTGATGGGCTGAGGTTCCCAATGGGTGCACATTAAGGATGGGACCCTGATGTATGCCTAATGTGATTTATGCATAATGTGTTTATGCTAAGTGCCTTTACCAGTGGTTACTGGTTGTTTTTCATTACCTGTGAATTGTGTGATTATGACAGTGTCCCGACTGGCTCTTTAAGTGTATATAATCCCTGTAAAGTAATACCTAGTGCCAGGTGGCACAGTGTACATAAGTGATTATGGTTTGATGTGTTTTATGGATAATACAAAGGCTATTTTTATATAACCTTGTGTGGAGTTTCCTTTGTGGTGTGCCTAGTGTGTCCCTGCTGCATATTGCCTCTGGGATAAGCCTGACTGCTCGTGCCAAGCTACCAAGGGGGTGAGCAGGGGTTATCTTCAGTGTGTAACTCCCTTGCCTGACTAGAGTGGTGGTTTCTGCCTGGCTCAGGCGCTTGCCCTAGTCAACCAGAAATCCCATTGCTAACAATCTGCATATGCTGTTTTCATGATAACATCCTTGATATTAATACCAGTGATAGCAATACAGTTTCTAATAGTAGTAAGTAAGGGTTTAATAACAAGAAGAAATAACAACAGAGACAAGGGACAACCTTGTCTGGTACCTCTGAAAAGAAAAAACTGATTAGAAATTTGACCATTAATTAATAACAGAAGGACTTGAATAGAGAGCAGATATCATGCTAATTAATGGATCACCAAAATTAAATGAATATAAAGTATGAAATAAAAATTGCCAATGAACTTTATCGAAAGCTTTTTCAGCATCCAATGCAAGCACTCCAGATGGTAAAGAAAAGGAAGACCCCTGTTTAATATCATGTAATAAGACTCTAGTATTATTGACAAAATATCTATTTTTCATGGATCCAGATTGATCAGGATGAATAAGGGAATCTAGTACGGAGGACAATCTGGTTGCAAGAATTTTAGCTTAGAGTCTACAATCTTGATTTATTAAGGATATAGGGCGATAATTCGATACAATGGTCGCGTCTTTGTTAGGTTTTGGAAGAACTATAATCAAATTTTCAGTAAAGGAACCAGAAGTTGAGCCTGAAGCACCAAAAAAGGTAAAAGGTTTAAATAAATGAGGAATGAGTTGAGAGGCATATTGTTTACAAAATTCCGCTGGAATTCCATTGGGACCTGGAGATTTACCCTGATTAAGGGATTTAATAGCCAATTCAATTTCTTCCATAGTAATTGGCGAGTCTAATTTATCTTTGGTTGACTGTGAAACTTTAGGTAATCCACATTTATGTAAAAAATGATCAATCAGGGAAGGGTCTTCAAAATTAGGTTCATTATATAAGGTTGAGTAATAATTTATAAATTCATTAACAATATCCATTTAGGATAATGCAATCTTTCCATTGGAACCATGAATTGAATTAATTTGAGTTTTATCTTTTTAATACGGAAATAGTTTGCCAAGAGCATTCCAGATCTATTAGCATTAAAACAAAACTTGGCTTCAGTATTAGAAAGTTGTATACCAGCTCTTTTACTTAATATTGAATTAAACTCATAACGCAGCTTTTGAAATTTTATTTTAAATTGGGGATCATTAGATGTTAGGAAAAGTCTCTCAAATTTTGCAATTTGTTTATTCAATTCTTTAATTTTAGAATTGAATAATTTGTTTTCATGAGCCATAAGAGAAATTGATGTCCCTCTAATATATGGCTTAAAGGCATCCCATCGAGCTATCATGGATGTAGAGCCTTCTGGGTTAAAAGTAAAATAATCCTGAGGTGCTGATAAGATTTTTGGTTTATTATATTCATTAAGAACAGTATGTGAATACTAAATCTAGATTGAGCTTGAGAATTTGAATTAACTTGTAGAACCATAGAAATAAGAGCATGGTCAGAAATATAAATATTATAGATTTGTGGTGTAGTAACTGAGTGAATTAATTGGTGAGAAACTAAGAAATAATCTGATCTTGAGTAAGAGTTATGAGGGTTTAAATAAAAAGTAAACATTTTCTCAGTAGGTTGATGCAACCGCCAAATATCAACCAATTTAGTTGTTTTAAAAAAGGACTTTAGCATAAAAAAAGTTCTAGTTTGTCGATATGCAGTTTGTGATAATCTGTCTAATAAAGGGTCACATACAAGGTTAAAATCTCTTCCAACAATAAGTGGGACATTGCCTAACTTAAGCACTTCTGTGGTAAGAAAAGACCAAAAATTGGGGTCATCAGTAGTCGGGCAATATGCAATAATTAAAAACATAACTGTATCTTGAATTTAAAGTTTCACTGTAATACAACAACCTTCTGCATCCGAAGATTTGCTCAAAATGTGAAACTGTAAACTTTTTGCAACAAGGATAGCAACACCATTTTACCTATGTACAGCAGGAGAAGATATAACAGTACCAACCCATTTATTTTGCATATACGCTAAGACCATATCATCTATATGTGTCTCTTGTAAGAAACAAATATACGCAGTATATCCTTGTAAATGATCTAAAGTTTTAGTACGTTTCACAGGATGTCTTAAACCTTTAACATTTCAGGATACAATTTTAATATTATTGAAATTAGTCATAATGAAGAAAAGAAAATGTAAAGAAGAAGAAAGAGATGAAAAATCTTTTAAAGCATAAAAGAATAAAAAGTAGCTTTAGAAGTGAACAATATGGAAAAAGGAAAAGTAAAGAAACGTACAGACACAGAAAAGGACAACATTTAAACATTAATAACAGTGTTGAAATGCACACATGCTTAGCAAGCATGACCGGACCATTGGTGCCCTGTAAAAAAATTGAACAAATAGGTCAGCTGCAAAAATAATGAGATTAATATTCAGGTAGCAGTTTCATATGTATCCTTGGGGAGCTGCGACTGTTGATCCAAAAATAGACGAAGGTCTTCAGGGCGCTGAAAGGACTTTGGGAAACCGTCTTTCCAAATTCGCATAGTCGAAGGGTCAAAAAGAGGATATTTGAAGCCATGACTTCGCAATCGTGGTCTGAGATCAGAAAAGTCTTTGCAAATGTTAACAGTTTCCTTTGCAATGTCCCAGTGTATGAAGATTTTGTTGCCATTAACCATTAAAGAAGGAATTTCACAAGCTGCTTTTCATAGCAACACTAAGTGATGATGATGTAAAACTTTAAAAATCATTTGTCGCGTTTTTTTGGTGTGGATTACGATGAGAGGGAATCCTGTGAGCTTTATCAATTTCAAATTTCTCAGAAACTTTAAACGTAGGAGACCAGGTAACAAATTCTCCAAGTATAACCTACAATTGCTACCTTCCACGTCCTCTGGTAAGTTGAAAATACGCAAGTTATACTGGGCCACATGCATCAAAGGAAAAACCGGTCGCAAACGGGCAGATTCTCAGAATCTGCCCCTTTGCGACTGGTATCTTTACATTTGAGATGCATCATCCCAAATGCAAAAATCGCAATTTAAGTAATCGCAAAATTTGCGATTACTTAAATTGCAATTGCATTTAATGAATCGCAAATTGTGATTCCTTAAATGCAATGCATTAAACAAAATAATTTAGCGATTTCGCTAATAAGAATCGCAAATTACCATCAATCTTAAGTTGATGGTAATTTTCGTTTTCTCTGAAAAATGCACTTAAGTGCATTTTTGAAAGTCACACGATACACACACACATGCCCTTGGGGCATGTGTGTGCGCAACGTGTGGTTAAATTGTAAATTCAGGGCTGCAACAGGGTATCCTTTTGGAACCCTTGCACCCTTGAAATTGCATGCGCAATTTGCGAGTACCTATTGGGTACTCGCAAATTGCGCATGCAATTTCCATTGATTCCTATGGGCCTCTAGGCCCATAGGAAGGAATGGGTAGCAATATTTGCAATGCATCATAGTAGTACATAGCTCACTGAAAACAATTACGGACAGGTTCCACAAAGGTGCTTCACAATTTGACCCATAGTTTATTCAGTTAAACTCTTTGAGAGGGCCAAAATTCATTTTCTGAAGGAGGAGCTAACCCCTTCTCTCAATTGCTGGACATCCCCTCATTGTGGAGAGGATTGCATCAGAGTATGATCATTCTGCACGAAAGGCATCCTACTTAAGGTGAGTTTTACCGTTCCGCACTGACTCTTCAGCTACTTAATGACTAAAAATATTTAATGGTAAACATGACATTTATCATAAGATGGTGCTTTGTGTTGTTTATTGATGAACTGTATTTTACTCTTTCTATTCATTTGCACCTTAAGGAAGCAATGTTTGTCTGGTTGTATGCTTTTATGGATTATTGTCTAATACGAATTAAGTTTTGTTAAAAGACTCAGAATAGTAAACATATCTGGATAATTGCAGTGAAGTTTAGGGCTGCAGATGACAGTCAGATGTATGATGTTTTATAACAATTTTATCACAGACATTCACACTGAAGCGACTTACCTCTCTTCCGAATTTGGGAAAGAAGCTAGGTGGATACAGGAAGAAGTTAGATTAACCATTTTGATTATAGGATTAATAGCATTTGCAACTTTGGGTCTGTATAGAGCACTCTGATGGTACGGTGTTTTCTCGTCTGGGAGACTAAAAGGGTCTACTTGATGTCTGGAAAAGTCAGGAGTTTATTATATGTGCTGAGATGAGTTGCTGGGAGCATATAGGCATGTGTAACTTAGGGGGCAGTAATTGATTACATCTGCTTTTACTTGCAACAACCTAGAACTGCTGATCTTAGAAAGTAATGCATGCCTTTAAGTTGCTCTAGTAGGTGTTTTCCTTTCTATTAATGTTTAGTCTTCATTACATACCTTTGCGTCAGACTTTCAACAAAATTTCTTACTGCAACCTACTATATGTATTATCTTTTTTAAATTTTGAATGATGTTGCTGCTCCCACCGCTATGGTTTTGTAGAGATGATGCCATGAACGTATCACAGAGAGTTCACATACAATAGGCGGGTTCTGAGCGTAGCTAGCGCAGCCAACCGACTACCGGCCTGATTATGAGTTTCGGTGGTGCGGGAGTGGGCGGTATGCCACGGCTGCGCCCCCGCACTGCCGAGACTCGCCGCCACCCGCCTTCCAGATTACGACTTAAAAGTGGTCTGACTGGCTGGCGTCTTGGTGGTCCCATAGCGGTGCCTCTTTCAAAGGCGGCAGTGCCTTTGAAAAAGGCAACGCAATGGGACCAAACAACACGGATCTTGCACGGCATGGACTCAGCAGTCCATGCCAAGCAGGAAGTGGTGTGCATGCACACAGGGGGGCACATGTTATGCCCCCCTGTGTGCATCCACAGACGGAGATGGCACAGGGGGTCTGTTTTCTCTCCGCCGCGGTGTACATGTAGGAGGAACCTCAATGACACCGCCGACGGAGAGGAAACTTGTATTATGTTTGGCGGTCCCGCCAGACATATTGTGGCCTCTGACTGCCGTGCCACCCCCACGGAATGTCAGTTCCCTGGCGGTAGCGGTGGCCTCAGTGCTGTCTGACCGGCGAACTCGTAATGCAATGGTCCGACCGCCAATGCGGTGGTGGCTGGACTTCCACCGCCACGCACCTGCAAGTCTGGCGGTCCTTGGACCACCAGACTCGTAATCGGCCCATATGTGTTAGAAGGGACACCTTACCCCCACCATCTTTAGGAGGAAATCACTTAATTTAGAGTTAAGGTAACAACTCCATTCTCATAGTAGGAGGACATTGCATTCCTAGAAGGAGAGAAACACTTGAGCTCATTTCTTTTCAAGGACAAGTTTCTTATGAGACCAGCACATAATTGGGGCTATTCACAAAGGTAAGTTACATTTGTGAGTAGCTTACAGGTGGAGCTTTATCTTACACTTTGGAGTAACTTTACTACTTTTGGGTAGTCACAAAATCTGAGCGTGAGGTTACTCTAAAGTGTAGAGATGCTCGTCTCCGACCCCTGAAACTAGGGGTGGAACCAAATTTACAAGTGTACGTTACTACTGCCAAAAAGAAACAGCTGTAAAACTAGCACTACATACATGACCAACCACTGATCAAAATAAGTTGTTATTTTTCATGTAATATATTTAAATTAATTAAAGATTTATTCAAAATTACGTTAATAGTGACATAGCTTTTTTCTTTCATTCTACATTTAAATTAAATATATACAATAAATGTACAATAATATTTATGATAAAAATATTTTTGCAAACTATTTCTAAGTTCAATAAACTTTTTCTTTCCTTATTTTTTCTGTTTTGCTTTAAAAGCAAAGTTACTTTTGTAGACGTATTGAATGCGATTACTACTATTTTATTTAAATGGTATACCGAACACTGTACATGGCCCCCTTTGCCCTCTCAACCTGGTACAGAATATCAGTGTGTGCAGCAGCCCAGCAATGAGTAGGTTAAGAGCAGCATCTGATATTGCTGTCTCAAAAATGTACGTCAGCAGCCTCCTTCATATGTTGAAAGAAGGGTGAATTGCTCTTATTCGTCTCCTTTGGAGTCAAACACAAATGCCACGTCAAGCAGAATTTTTTTCTAGACCATCCAATAGTCAAAGATGGAACATTTCACTTTTTAAAGATGTCACTTCGTTGGGAAAAAGGATCTCTTCCCTCCTTCTGATCCAATGATTAAGCCAGTCTCTCATTTGTTAAATCTGGTGTTTTCAGTAGGCAGCAGGTAGGACCTGAGGCATGTAGTGAAGGATGCACTTGAGCAAATCACACACCCCAATGGTCTGGCCCATCTGCCGTCATTATAGTGTTGGACATGGCAGTGTTGCTCCAGGACTGACATTCCCTGTTCCTTATTGTATCCATGCTCATTCTACGAAAATGCATCTTTTTGCATGATCAACAACAAGTTTTTTTCGACTGATGCTGCTGTTTTTGTAACTATGTAGTGCAACTCTGCAAACCATACCCCAGTGCAATTGCTCTGACTCATAAACATGTCAAAATTGGCTATGCTCCTAAAAGGCATATTTAACTTACCTATAAGTCCTTATATGTATATGGTACCAATTGTACACAGTGCCTGTAAGTTAAAAGTCTCTAGTGGATTGCAACACATATTGTGCCACCACTAATGTGACAATGCAAACCACAACTGCAGGCCTGCCACCAGTAACCTGGCTGTGCAGGTTTAAACTGCACATTCAACCTGTTCAAATAACCTCTTTTGACAGGCCTAAACCGAGCTTTTAAATATTACTAAGTCACCCTAAGTAAGCCTTAATGCCAAATAACACAGGGTTAGGATAATAAGTAATACAAGTAAAGGTTAAATGTAAAACATGTCCTTACAGTAACAAGGCCACAAAAGCTATTCTCCCTGTAGCAAGGTTAGCTGTGCGATAGTAAAGCATTGGGAGTTAGTATTAAAATTAAATGGTGTTATCCCTACCTAGGAACAAGCTAAAAAAGTATTCCTGGACTTTAAAAAAATATTTATTGCAAATCAAATTCATTGATAAAGTTGGATTGTACTTTGCCTGCATAAAACCTCTGGAAGTCCATTTGCATGAACTTCCAAATGTCAGCCAGGAGCTGAATATCTACTTCATTAAGTGTGAACTTGCTACTTGATCTAAGACAAAGGCCTTGGGTGTGGAGAGGTGTTTGCTCCTCTGACAGGATGACCATCTGGCAGTGCCCAGGAACTTAATTTTCACAGGCACAGGCAGATGTAGCTAACACCCGGGACTTGCCCCTCTTTTGTCCTGCTAGCTAGCCAGGCACATATTCCAGTGGAAGAGGAGTTGCCTCCAGAAACTTTTTGAGAGACCATAGAGGAGGGGGTTGCTCATTTCCCTTGCCATACCTCTGGCCTGCACACAGGAGCTCTGCACAAGGGAAAAACGATACTGCCATTTTGGCTTTAGGTAGAGAGGGGCACTGTGGGTTTGTTTGCAGTAGGGCACACAAGAACTGCTGCAAAAGTAGGTAGGGGCCAGGGGTCATCCTCACCTACAGGCTAGTGCCAGGGATAAATGTCACTCCTCAGGCACCCTCTTCAGGACTGCACCTCCTGTGGAGAACTGTAAGAAGACCCCTAACAGCTGGACCTGTTCTCACTTATACCCAGGAGAAAGAAGTTGGACTCTAAGGGTCAGTTGAATGACTTCCTGTTAAGCTACAGGGACACAAAAGCTGCAATAAGCTCACTTTCCATGAAAAGCCTAGTTGACCAGTTTCAACTGACCCTGCCCTAGACCCTGCTGGTGGCTTCTGTTGGAGTGAGTCTGGACTCCTAAGTCCTGTCCATGAGGTCAAATCCTTGGCTGGTGTCAGAGTGTACTCTTCCTGCCTAACCCTAAAAGCTTGGGACTTAGAAACATTTTGGTAAATTCTAGCATGGAGAACTGTCATGGGACTGGGAATAACCTGCCTGACGATCTGCTGACACTGCATTGTAGGTGGGCCCGATGTCATTGAAGCTCCTGGTACATTGTTCTCCACAGCAGCAAATCCAATTCAGTGGGCCTGATGCTGACAGGAATCCAACAGTGTTGAACCCTCATTGGCAACAGCCTGCAGCCTTGTCACACTGAGGAAATTCGACTTTTAGAAAAGAGTCAAAATCCAAAGATAAAAATCTTCACCAGGCCCGACGTTGAGCAGTATTCATTGAGGCCAATGACTTCCAGGATGCAAACTCTGGACCTTTGACACTATGAGCTTGTCCTGTCTTCATGGACAGCTACACTTAGACCTCCTCCTTTGTCAACTCATCGTTGATGAGCTTGTCTTCGGATCCAGCCAGTAACCTTGCCCCATTGAGAACTCGGACTTATTGAAAATGTTCTAAATCCGGAGGTAATTCTTTGACTGGAATCAACCTCATCCTCTTATCCGACATGTGCTCCAGCATGATCAGCTCAAACCTTACTGTTTTCTTGGTCTAACTCAGTTGCCTTTAGTTGGGGCTTTACTCTTTTTGGCACTAATTTTATTTAAGACTTACAAAATTCATATCTCCGGTTCCCCTTATTAGATTTTTGTTATTTTGGTGTTATTATGTTCAATAAAATATTCTCTATTTTTAAAACTGAAGTGGGATTTTTATTGCATTATGTTTTTGACTTTTTAACTGTTTGGTACTTCTAAATGCTTTACATAATTTATTAAGTTAAGCATGTCTGCTCTGTTCCATAACTACCTGGGGTAGAACTCAGCTTTACATTTCTGAAACCTATTCTTGACCTAAGACAAATAATGACATTATTACTTGTAGTGGGCTACCATTCACTCCAACTAATAATCCACTTTGTCACGCTCATGTTAGTTAAAAAGGGCACCACTTGCTCATCAACCTGTGCTGTTGCCAAGGCTGGGCATGAGAGCTGGTCCAGAGCTCTGATTCAGGTTTGTTGCATCCAGATGCCTTTGAAGTGCATTGGTTGGTGAGCAGCAACTGGTTCACATAATAAACGTCTGAAATGCATGCACATAACCCCGTTTTGGAAGGACAGAACCACCTCAGCTGACCCTGTAAGAAGAGGAAACAGGAAATATCTGCAAGAACAGCTAACCAGGTGAAACAGAGGACAGGGCAAACACACCAGCATCTACAGTAACCTCTCTCAACCAGTCGCATCAAGTTATCCAACAAGTCATTCCTTATCCTGGCTCAAGTCGTTCTTGAAACCCTTTCAAATCGAATTGCCCTGAATGTCTTATTACTTCACAATTACACCAGTTAACCCACACTACCAAAGAAGAGAGTCCAGTACCCCTACTGGTCGTTACCCACTTACGCAATCACTCCCTTAAACCATATCAAAGAGTGACTTCATACACGACTCAAGAAGTCACTCCAATTAGTCTCTAAAGCAAATCACTGCAGTTAAGCCCTTCATCCACTCACCTGTTACCCTGTCAGTCATTCCTGTTACCTTCTTACTGAGTCCTGTGACTTACCAACAACCAATTTCACTCATTAACTTCTCTCAACAAGCCACTCGTCGGTAAACCCACCGCCACTCAAATAACTCTAACCAACTTGTCAGACCGTCTGTCAGTCATTTCCGCCAACTCCATCATTTAACCTCCTGTACGTGCTCTCCTATCACTTTGTCCTAGATGCCATACTTTTTGGAGTGTGCTCCCTACAACCAGCTGGCCCTCGAGAACGAGCCTGGCATCATCCCTTCAAGTATAGTGTTGAACATAAGGCACCACTACCTGCCATTGTGCCCTCAACTGTAACCCTAAAACTATCCCCTCTCACCAGTACCCATAAAACACACGCCTTCAGCATTCAAGAGTTGTCCTATAATTTTAGTCTGTATGTACATCGAGTCCCCTTTTTTCTAGACTCATATGAGTTCTAAGCCGAGAGGTTGCGGTAGTGTACATAAAATTGAAATTGATAGTTGTGTAATTTGCTTTAGCGCAATTACTAGGGGTGGGCGTAACTCGCATAATTCTGTGTGCATAATCATGTGGAATTAATTAAGAATTCCGTGAGATTACACGGAATTACATGAGAAGAGTAATTGATGCGAGGATGCATTTTAGCCACTAAATGCCGCAGAATGGGAATAGCGAGCAGCTAATCAAACTTGCTAAAGGTGCTCTTTATTACCTGTATTTACTTAAAATTTTGGGAAAATTATAAAAAATATTGTGTAATTATGCAAAATGCAAATTCTTGATGTGAGGTTACATTCCACACAAAAAATGTGCACAATTGCCATGAACAACAACATCTCGTGTTCTGGTTTTCGCATTGTTCGGCACCCCTGTGCTATAATTTTGGAAATGTTAAAGTGATCATTGTAGGTGGACAGTTTAAAACAATATTCAAAGTTATGTTCTCTATACAAAGTCTTCAATCACTGATACATTGATGATGAAATTTATTTGGAATGTAGGTTTAGGTAGATTGTTGATAATCCTATTTAATTGTCTACCTACATATTTCACTTTAGCATTTCTTGTGTGGGATAAAAGGGGTGTTGCCCACTTTTAGGTTAAGGCAGTCTATCAAATAGAGCCATTAAAAGGAGACGTAGTCCCCGTAGCCTACCCCTTTAAGTTATGCACCTAATTTAGTAAATGGAAGCATAATTATGCAACTTGGCATAATGCTGTAGTTTTGGTTATGTGGTGCAAACATAATTACGTCAATTACACTGGTGTAATTTACATTTCCCCTGAGACTAGTTGCCACCTTAGCATGGCTGTTTCCCTGCATCTACACATACCTCCAAGGAAAACAGAGCTGTATATTCAGTTAGTCAGTGGCGACCGGTAAGTTTTGGAGGGAGGGGGTTGGAGACACACACACATACACATAACACTCACAGCCATGCATTCAGACGTGCACACACACACGCACAAACACATCCATTCACAACACTCTTTACCAAACATCCATACATACTCGCACGCACCAAACATTAATTTAAAAGAAAAAACTCTTACCTGCAGCCAGCTCTGCTTCAGAGGTTCCAGGAGGCTTGGGACTGCTGCCTTCCCCCGTCAGCCAATGTGGGAAGGCAGCAGTCCCAACGCCATCACTGAGTGGGATGGGGTCAGTGAGATGCTGACCCCACCCCAATCTGTGATGAAGTGTCACTGATTGACACTCGACCCTGGGCACATCAGGGCTTAAAACTGAAGCGCCCAAGTACGAGGCAATCAGTGACGCTACCCCTCGTCACTGAGGGGAGGGCCTCAGGGACCTTTGCTAAGCTGAGGACGTCATGCCCACAGGAGCTGTGACTTTCTCAGCCCAGTAAAGTTCAGTCAGGAGCCTGCGCATTCAGCGCATGTCTGGCTCCTGGCTGCCTGACCTGAAATGAACGGTGTCTGTCAGGCTGACCTTTGTTCAGCCTGACAGACACTGTTTGTGAAAGGCAAAAGGTGGAGGGGCGTGGCCCCTCAGCCGCAATGGATAGGCCACGGCTGCAGTTAGTGCATTCACCAGCCCTCCATTAGTTGGCTTGCTCCCTAGGGACAAAATAAATGCCCTTTTTTTGCCCTTCCAGCCTACAGTGGTCAGGGCTATTGAAAAATCTGAAGTGTGAGGCATTAAACAAATCCTCCAGACAAATATTGAAGGCCCTTTCCATGAGTTTTCATTAAACGATTGTTGCAGGGATTCTGCACATACACAGAACTATGCGCAGGAATACGGGACCTCGGTGTATAGGGGCTATGCCTTCCTACCGCCTCAGTACCCACAAACCCAGGACCGACTAGCTATAGTGTCTCACTGGCTCTCCTAAAGAATCACGAAGATGCAAATGATTGTACACCCCAGAACACAACACTCCCCTGATCTCTCAAGAATCGCGGTAACAAGACACACCTTTTCTCTCTCTCACTCGTATATGTCCACAATAGGAATTGAACGAGACACGAATAAAGTTTAAAATGTTTATTTTAACTATTGTGCGCTAAAGCGCAGTATACGAGCCACAACCAGCAGCAAAATGCATAATATCAATACAGTTAGCATTGTAGCAAGTCCATGTATCATAAAGGGAGATGTCATCATATAAAGACAGTGGCTAAAGGACTATAAGGCCTAACCACCCTCCCCTTGGTAAGAAGTTGTATTATTATATAATAGAAGATCTCTGGGCTTTGTCAGCAGACCCCATACCTTAGTGCCTAGATGATATATCTACATCATAGGAACCGCATGGCTCTTCTTCCTGGAAAGATCCCTCTCCAAGTGTGTGTTAACCAAACATGCATCCCCATAATATCAAAGTACGAGTTTCCAGCAGCAGCAGCTGTGTTGGCGTGTTTTGTCTAGGTGCTAGGACCTGACCAGAACAGAATAACAAGGGGCATTGTTTATCGACCTTGCTTACAGTGTTCAGACTAAACTCCAGGAACCAGCAGAGAACGCACAAAGCAGACAGTTCTCATGTGAAAGGCAGAAACAGAATCTTGCAAAAATAAAGTAATGTAGTAACATGCGCAAAAGCAGCATCATGGCAGCTGGGCTCATGCTAACTTAGCGATGTCGACAATGTCCCCATCGGCCATACTACACCCTCCCCTTGGCCAGATCGTAGCAAATGGCAAAAAAATCCAAATAGAGTGCATAGATAAGCAGAGTCAAATTACGCTTGCAAAAAAGGCCAAATCGGGATGAGACCAAAAGTCTAGTTTAAAATGATGTTAAGGCGAGTCCGAAAAACTCATCACAGTACATGAACCCAAGAATGCAATTCGTTCCAAAAGGTCATCCCTGTCGTTCGTAGCAAAAAGGGATGCCATCCAGTTGAGGAGATCAAAGGAACACATGCTCCTCATTCTCCGATGCTTCCAAAAGCCCATCCTAGCAACTTGCGTGATACTCGATGAAACTTTGTTGCAAGAAGTGATGTGCAGCATCACAGGTATTCCACTCCGCCAACACTCCAAGTGCAGTGGCACACATCAAACGGCCCTCCCCAGAACAGGCCTGGTCATGGGCCAGTATTGGACCCACCAACAGATCATAATCTAGGTCAGCGCTGGATGCCATGGAGAGGCATAAATCCAAGGCCCAATGGAAAGGGCACCGTCGGCAATAGAACACAGGTTGCACGCAAGTAAAGTAGGCGAGGGGAAAAGTAAGTCCATAACTTATGCCCAGCGTAGCCAATGGCAAGCATCCAAAAAGTTGTTGCATTCAATCACGGTACAGGTGCAAGTGGCCGGGTCTATGCAGTACCACAAGATGGGCAGCCATTGCATAACAGGAGCAGGAGTACCAGCATGCCACCGGCCAGCACGAGGATCAGTGGAAAACCTCCGAACGCGCTGGAAAAAAATAGAATGGATAAAGGCTGGTATTACTCCAAAAATCATCTGAAAAGAGGACACCAGGCCAGATCCCACAAGTTTAAAAAAATGAGCAAGGCCTTCAGTGTCAGACGCATTCAATACTTGGTGTATTAATTCTCCAAAATGAAGTGGGAGATTGCTGTTCAGCAGTGAGTGTATCTCACTCACGGTTCTCGCCACCTGTAATTCGAAGGTCTCTCGCGCTGATGTGAGAGCCACTTCTTGTTGAAACAATAGCGCTTTGAATCGGCTTAGTTTATTGAAATCTGTTTTCAAAGTTGGAATGGGAGGCCAAAGCGAACTATCTACAACCCCATGGGGGGGCGGAAAAAGGACATTGCTGCAAAAAGTAACTTGTTGCAAAACCGTTACTATATACGGGATTCCAGCCCGTAAGCCACAGCAGTCGTGGTTATTCAAAATAAGATAACTTCTATTTGAAAGCAATGTGAGCACGGTAATTATCACCGGGACGGGAGTACCTTTTAAAAAACAAGCCAGATTAGGGGCTGAAACGTTGCAAGCGCCATGCAATTTAACTTGTTTGCATACTAGGGAATGTCCTACCGTGGAATCGCACTCCTCCCCTGTTAGGAAAACCTCCTTATCCGCGTGCTGACATCTGTAGGTGAAAGGCAAGGGCCACAATTCATGAATAAAAGCACTACCCAGGGGCTCAAAGTGGCCAACCGGGAAGTGTTTCATGCATGATGTGAAATGAAAAAGCGAGAAAGGCAGAGAAATAACGCAGTGTATTAACCACACGGCTGAATCAGTTTCTCCAACCGAAAAAGCTAACTAGTCTAATTGTTCTATATGTAGCAGCATGTAAGTTGCATCCTTCATAGACATAAACTTCTGTTTATCAGTCAAATTAAATGGCAAAAAAAAGGCAGAAGCATTGTAATCTGAAAACTATGTGAACTTATCCCGGAGAGTTTTAGAACTTCCCTTTAAGGGAGCCGGACAATGTTCCCATTGGGTGAAAATAAAAACAGGTCATAATGTGTTTGATTTATGCAAGAAATGATGGCCATGGTGTTGGTAACAGAATAAATCAGCATAATTGGCCAAATTCATATACAAATCTTCAGCATCAAATGCAGCATAATACTTCAAATCAGAAAACAATGAATGAACAGCCTAAACATCCCAGTTGTCTGAGTGTATTTCCTGTGTTACCACATCTCCTAGTGAAACACGAAACACATATGGAATGTTCAGGACCTCTGTCGGACCATGGACATCGAATACAACTTTATCTCAAACGATCCCATCAGCAACAGGAAATGAGGAAAGGCTGAAATGTTCATGAGGGCTTGATCACATTTCATGATGTGGGACGATGTGTGAGGAGCCAGAATTCCATCAACCAATTTCACAGCAGAGCGTTCTGTCAAATAATGACCGTTAATTAGCAGGAAAAACACTGTCACAAAACCAATCCACATGAAAAGGAAGATAAGTATGAACACCAGCCAGATGTATGTCCAGGGTGGGACCAGGTAAGTCTTTTTGAACCAGGATATGAAAAGAAATGTACGCGTTGGTGGAGTCAACACAGATAAGGACAAAGAAGATGAATCGTATGAGAAACTTGTACGATCCATCTAGTAACCGCTTGTTCCCAAGCGCAACAACGGAGGCTGTGCAGCATCAGGCGGATGATGAATCGAATCTTCAGGAACATCGGGAATGTCAATTTAGACCTCTTGAGGTGGGGAATCATACTCGACATCTGCAGTGGAGGAAGCTGAAGGGACAATAGGCAAGAAGTCTATGGATGTTTCCAACTCCCCCTCCACAATGCGGGCACCAGTTAATGCAACAGGAGCCATCGGATTCAGCGAAATATCTCGGCGTGGAATACTGGAAGTTACACTATTCAGTATTGGCCAAATGGAGTAGCTTGACATTGTCAATTGAAATAAATCTGTTTTCCTTGTGACCAGGCAAAGGAGGTAAAATTACTGTACGACAGAGGTCTTCAAACTTTTGTGCTCTGAGCCCCCCCTAAGCAAAATGTTTTGAGGTCGGGCCCCCCTCCAAAACTTAAAGGCAATGATTGGGGGTGCGTGAGGGACATGGCTGTGTGCAGGGGATGGGGCTTACGAGATGATTTCAGGAGTACTTTTTCTATAGCTCATAAACCATACTAAGTATGATACTTATAAAACAGCAAATGCATCAAACAAAAACATGTATGGTCCCAAAAGTACTGCTCCCCATAATTGGGGTGTTGTGAACCCCTCACACTATTGGACCCCAATGCAACTACACCTGCTGCATTAATGATCGCAGTTCTGAGTAGCAGGCTATCTCTTCTGCATCTTCCACCTCTTCCCCATCATGCCTGACCATCACTTCGATTTTGAATCAGGCTCTCTGTCCCTTTCAGAAAATAAAGAGCTCCAACATGTTGTCTCCCTTTTTTCTGCAAAGGTGCCCTCGGTCCTAATGCTAGAAAATAAGCTCTCATGCCCCTTTTTTAAAGGTAGACAGTGATAGTTGTGATGCAATGGGCCCCTCAAACCCATGGGCCCCAGTCCTGCTGCATCTGCTTAATTATTGATAACCAGCAGTGGCCACTTACACCTGGCAGCAGTACCAGCTGCACTAATGAATGGCCCTTTTTAAAGAAAAAAAATGGGAAAAAGGTCTCATATTTCCGCGTTTGCTACATAATCCATCATCTGCTGCAGAGTGATGCATATCCAATTCTTCAGTGCTGTAAACTAGTACTTACAAAAGTTCTATTCTGAAGGACAGATTTATAGCATTTTCGATAATTCTGCTTTATTGTGCGGTATAGGAAGACAAATGCGTTCTTGTTGCACACATGTTTTTAAGTGAACCTAGTTCTATGTATGTTGCTGTTTATTTTGCTGCACAATTCACTTCTTTTGTGGTCTTCTGCCATGTTTTTTAAATATGTTGAGCGGGGATTCAGCAGCCATTTTGTCTCCCAAACCTACTTTGGGACGGGATCACCACGCACACCTTGTTGCTGTTGTCATAAGGCCGTTTGAGCTCGGTGTACATAAAACCAATCATCTTCTTATTGCCGCACAGATTAATATGTCCTCACAGCACTCTAACAAACATTAACTATTCCCTTTGCCGCTAAACAATTCCCACCCCCTTTAACAATTTCTTATTTAACTTCAACTTGACAACTTCCATTAGTAACGGGCACTTTTGCCCTTTCTCCTGACTCCAATGTTTCTTTGCGCTGAACCGGCCTGTCTGCCCCTGGACCAAGCCTGCCTTCCTTTCATCCCCCCATTCTCCTCTTACTTTCCGTTGTTCTTTTCCCTCTTACCTCTAAACTCATCCTTAGTGCCCTTCGGTGAGCTTTACCCCCTATGACTAATACCCCTTCCTCTGATTGCATCTCTTTCCCAGTGCCCAACCTGCTGCTGAAGCATATTGTTCCTCTACCAGGGTGGGTTGGGAGGCTTAGTGCTTCCCTAGAGCAATTGCTCTGTCGCAAATTCAGCGCTGTGAAGCAATTGCCACTTCCAAATCTCCCGGGGTGAAGAGGGCAGTACCTTCCAATTCACCTAGTGCCCTGCAAGTCCCTCAGTGTGTGATGTGCGTGTAAACTTCATAGGAAATATCATAATAGAATTTACCAATACTGTGTGGTTCTGTAATTACCGCATATCTTATAATCATGATTCAAGCAGCAAAAACTGCTTCCACCAGAATTGAGACTACGGATATTTCCGCAATAAAGGCCTAACTATTGATGTTTATGCATCACAGTAAATACAGCCAATTGTTAACTCAATGATATTCAATGGGTTTTGAAGCACTTATTTTGGTACTCTTGCTTTTAGCAGGATGTTAGTTAAATACATTCTTGAGCCATCCTCACATAGGTCAGGAATTGAAATGGGGCAAAAATAAAAATACATAAATGTCTTTGTTTTAAGCAATTCGTCAAGAAACATCATTTACAATGCAATAGCTCTAACTCTCACAAATTCGAGACCGATTGCACTGCAAATGATTGTGTTTTTTTAGCAACCTCTTTGACCCTGCCAGCATACTTCCTGACCCCCGCCCCCACGGCACTCTGATCACAGCTCACAAGGGCTCGAAGTAAATGAAGACAGCCTGGAAACGCAGCAAATAAACATCGCTGCACTTCCAAGCCATCTTCATTTACATGTGCATGCAGAGGCATTTGCGCCCCCCTGGGAACCCATCCGCTCCCCCCCAGGGGGGCGCGCCCCACAGTTTGAAGACCTCTGCTGTACGAGTACCCTTCAATCCAAGAACTGGGACCAGCGCACGATTAGAGGGACCAAATTCTTTTTTGTTCTCCAGCTTTTCTCGTACCAGATCTCCAACTTTAGGAAGCCAGCAGGCAACAGGAATCAGCACCGCAGTGTCAGTGGAAGAGGGTGAATGTTCTCTTGTCAGCGTGTCACAAGTCTTTTGTAGTTTCTGTAACACAGGTGAGTGGTTATCTACGTCAAAGGTTGCGGCAGCAGCCATAACGTCTAGACCATCAAGGTCCGCCACAAACATTTTAATGCCAAAGAGCATTTTGTATGGGGTCCGCCCACCCAGAGATCTTCTTGGGAGATTATTAAGTGCACTTTGAACCCCATACAAATGAGTCAGCCAGTCCCTACCAGTACCTAAGACTCTAGCTGTCACAGATTGCTTTAAGTCACGGTTCATTCGCTCCACTATAGAATTGCCCTCAGGCCTGTATGGAGAACAAAACTGCACCAGCACCCCCAGAGACCTCATTGCGTCCTTGTACGTCTTAGAGGCAAACGCTGGACCTTGGTCAGAATGGAAGGTGCTCCAGGCAAAAGTCCCGACAAAGATACGAAAATCTCTAATGACATTTCGAGCGTCAGCACTGCGTTGTGGCCAAACCCAAAGGAATCTGGTGCATGAATCAACTGCAACTAAAATATGTTTATATGCAGTATCAGATGTCAACGGACCACAGTGATCAAGATAAATACAACCAAATGGCTGATTTGAAATATACAGCTGTGTTTGTGATGAACGTGTAACCGTAGATGGTTTAATCTGCTGACAAATGTCACACGATAGTACATCATCACGTGATTGTCTATATAGACCACGCCACCAATAACATTGCTGTAAGATGGAAACAGTCGCAGAAACTCCGGCATGTGCAGAAGCCATGCCCTCATGTGCGGCTATGATCAAAGGAAGTCTGCGGTCCTCATTGGGAATCAGCCGATCCCCAACTGACGGTATTGTAGCAAAAGGAGCTTGCTCGGGTGACAAATGATAAGAATACTTAGAAGGGAATCCTTGTGGGAAAACTGTTTCATCATTCATAGCAGCTATTGCTGCCAGAAAATCATTATCAATTTTAGTCATGGACTTAGTAACTGCTGCAACTGAACATGTGGCTACTGCAGATTTGGCCGCCTCATCAGCCAAAGAATTGCCAACAGCATGTGTTCCCACACGCTGATGGCCAAGAGTATGTATAACTTGAGTGAGCGGCAAACGTTGGTTAAGTTCTGCCACTCGAACCCAAAGCATTTTATGCTTAATTGCCCTACCTTTAGAGTCGCAATAATCATTCTGAGACCAAAAGAATAAATTATCATTGAAAGCTTGTACACAGTAGTAGGAATCGCACACCACAAGAGTGTTTACCGTAGGATCTGCGAATTCTAGAGCTAAAATCAGAGCACGTAGCTCCGCCAATTGTGCCGTACAGTCTCCAAGTGCCTGGGTGTGTACTATGGAAGACTTAAACTCACCATTTACGATTGAGCCAGCCACAATAGCGCAAGCCGCTGAATAGGCATGTTTGAACCCGATGGCCGGTTGTGCAGAGCCGTAGGTATAAATGATACATTTGTACTGATCCAAGGGAAGCAACTACAACGGAGGAGGATGAACATGTTCATATTGTAAAAACTCCTGCGTCTGCAATGAGGGATCAAAAATAAATGTGACATCAGCCGATGTCAAAGAACTGGCCCATTGTATCCAACAGGGATGTAAAGCTTTAGAATTCGGTACACTCGCCTTTGTCACTGCTTCTAACGCCGTTATAGGCGAAACCATAAGAATGCGTGTTCCCTGCGCCAGAGATCGCTCCTTCAGGATCGCCATCTGGACTGTAGTCAATATTTTTTCAACCATAGAAAATCGCATTCCTGTCGATGTGTACAAATGAGATTTGTATGCAATCAGTACTGTGTCTCCTTCATTGAACGTCAAGTAAGTGAAACCTACCATCCCTGGCACAATTCTTATGACCAAGTTCGTAGAATTATCAAGTGTTAATAAGAAGTTGGTCGCAAGTAGATCAGACTGCAAAGATTGAAGAATAGAGGTGTGTTCCAGAAGCCAGCTGACAGCTGTAAAAGAAGGTTGTATCAATGCATAAAGTGGCTTGATACGCTGGGCATAATCAGGAATGTAAGTCCTCCCAAAATTCAAAAATCCCAGCACAGATTGTAGTTTTTTCAACATAGACAGAGGCTGCAATTGTGCACACTTCTCCAGAAAGTGGGGGGCCAACCCCCTACCTTCATTATTAAGCTCATAGTTCAAAAAGAGGACCGCCAAACAAGCGATATGTGACTTGGCAAAATTGAATTTGTAACCCAAGTCTGCAAAAGAGAGTATGATGCGATCCACATGCACAAGGTGTCGGACCAATTCGTCATCCATCAGATAAATGTCATCAACGTACGAGAATGCATCCAGGTCTATGTCGTGTAAGAGAGACACAACATGCGCAGCAAATGCCCCGGGGCTATTTTATACCCCATAGGAAAACGCGTAAACCTTTTCTGATTCCCGACCGCAGTAAATGCAGTCAAGTCACGGCTCTCAGGAGCCAAATTGTGACTATAAAATCCATTGGATATATCCAGTGTAGTCTTGTATTTTTTACGGACTATATTATTAACTATGCAGAGCTATGAGTGTTCTGAACTGCAAAGGTACGAACATGACTATTCAAATTGTGGTAATGCAGCACAATACGATACGAGCCGTCCGGCTTCGAAATCGGAAAAAGAGGATTATTCATGGGTGAATCACAGGGTTCAATCACACTCTGATATTCCAATTGGGACAAAATGTCACAAACAGAAGCTTTAGCCTCACATTTGATTGGATATTGGGGTTGAGGTTGTGGGCTAGATCGTAAAGGTATCTCATGTGCTGGTGAATCTCTATCCCAGCCCACCTGATTACGATACACCGCCGGAGCCAAGGCTAATGCCCACTCCGACGCATAAGCCTGTTTTTCTTCCTCAGAGACATAATGGGAAAAACTCGGAATTATCCTGTCCTCCCCTCGCGAAGAGGCTAGAACATATGTTGGAGGCCAATCAGCCTCTGACAACAAAATGCCATATGAGGAGGTAAGGTTTTCCCAAAAAACGCATAAATTGTACGCTGTATATCACCTTCAATCTGCAAGACTATTTCATAAAGTCTATCTGGGGGCTCAACTCATGTATCTGCTGTTTCCACTAAAATGAAAGTGTCACTTGCTCTCGCCGCCAGACAATGACGGACTGCCTCCCTCACTATGGTAACTTCCGCCGCGCTGTCGAGGAGTGTCACTGCCCATGTCCAATCTAGGAGCAGGGTTCTCACTGTCTGAGGTGTGAGAAGTTGGCCTGGCATATGCTGTCCACTAGTTATAGTGGGCACCTTGCACCAGTCCAAACGACCTTTATTGATGTTAGGTTAAAAGACAACCTTTATTGTAAGCTATCCTAATGGTAGCTATGGAGAGCAGCCTTCAGGCTAAGTCTTGAAGGAGTGTTAAGCTGTTTGTTTTACCAGTCTATAATCTCATGAATGGCCAAATGAAAGGAGAACCACACCAGGTATATATATAAAATATATGTATTTATTACTAAACACTACCCACTAGTCTCTTTAAGAGGCTAGAGGTCGAAATACACAAGTTACAAGTCAATTAACACATTAAATAAGCACAATATACGATTAGCCCTAGGGGCGTACCAAACCATATATTAAGAAAGTGGTATAAGAACCACGACTTGACTAGACACAAGGCCTAGAGCCTGTAGAATCGCTGGGACCCCAAGGAACCACCCAAGGTAGTGACACAGGGGACCCACGAGGGACGTGTGGAGTGTGTGAACACAGCCGCGAGCTCCGTTAGCGTCTATGGGGAAAGTCGCGGTTAGAGTTTTAAAGTTTAGGGGCACTTCGGAGTGGACTAGGAACAAACCCTTTTGGACTTAGAGGGTTCTAGGGCCAACACCCACGGGAGCACCGAAGTACTCATGTTACCTCACCCAGGGAAGCCGGGTGCACAGGTGTCAAATGGTGTCGGGCCGCGCCGTCGTTCTCAATGCCCGCTGGCTGAAAAGTGCTGCTGCCGAGAAGCTGCGAAGTGTCCGAAGAAATCCAAGCCTGGATCGAGGATGAGAAGAACCTGAAAGCAGAGGGGACAGAGTCTAGGTCACTAGCCGGTGACCATGGGCACGATAGTCGAATGCCCACCGATGTCGGGTGCTTCAAGTTCGAAGAGGTGAAGATTGTCTCTGCAGCCACGAGGACCAGGAGGTGTCGATGACAACCAGGAGCTGGAATCAAGCTGTCCCACAAAGGTAGTAGCTGACTGCAGTATCGGTGCCCGGATTGGACCCAACAAGCCTTGGTAACAGCAACCCATGCAGAAAGATAACAATGGCTTCGGAGCGGACCAGCGAGGTCAGAGGGACCCCCCAAGCAAAGGAGAGTCAGGGCAAGCCTGGAGCCACCAGGGAGGCCTATAGAAAGTAGAGTTGTCCTTCTGAGAGACCCACAAGTTAACAGACAAGGGATCGCGAAGGGACCTCAGGTGGAATCACAAAATGGCGGGCCACGGGTCACTCGGAGTGGCCAGGCTGGCAATCTTCAGTGGATTTACTGCTTGGGGTCAGGGCTACAAATAACCCAAAGTACAGCCTCTAGGATTGACCAGAAGCTTATGCACTTGCAAATGTGTACGGTGTCCAGGGGTTCCGGTTCCACGGTACCCACGAGGGCTACGGGTCTCAGCTTTGCTGGGGACTCGGGTCAGCCTCTGGGAAGTTGGGAAACCCACCTCCTGGGTTGCAGGGTTGTCGGCGTCCGGCGGGAGCTTCAGAGATGCAGACCGGACAGATGAGTCTTTGGTGCCTGCCAAGCAGGGGAGTAACTCCTTTACTCCAAGGGAGATTCTTCAGTCATCTGGCGTTTAACAGATCGTTGAAGGTCCAGGATTCAGTTTCAGAGTTTCGTCCAGGGATATCTAAAGTCCTGTTGCCAGGGGTTCCTATCTTATAACCAAGGAAGAGGTTGGACCAACTCAGGGGACCCACCTATGGGAGGGTTTGGAAAGAGGGGTGGCTACACCCATTTCCTATGTCCAGTTTCGCGCCAGAGCAGGGGCTGGCAGCCCCTGCAACCGGTTTGAACTGGGGTATGCACAGGGACACCAAATGTGCCCCCAGTGCAGGACTTCAAAGCACTCAGAGAGTGCACCCACCCAGCCCAGTACAATAAAGCCTGTCTGGGAGGTGGTAACACCTCCCTGTGACAGGAAACCTATTGTACAGGCCTCCCCTGCCGGAGTTTCGGTCAGCAGTAGGAGGCCAGACTCATGTCTGTGGCTGCAGCATCCATTTTGTGATGCCAGGGCTCTGTTTAGCTGGTACCGGGTATACTGGTGCTGTCATGTCTCTCCCTCTAGAAGGGTGGGATTATACTCCCACACCAGTTACTGGTGTGGGGGTATGATTCCAAGGTGTTTGACACCAAACACGACATGTTTCAGTGCAGCCATCCCAAAGTTAGCATTTACCGTTGAGATATAATGCACTTAAGAGTATATGGTCAGGCTGCACTCACAGACAACCCCGGAGGATAGATTCCGAAGGCTGCAGAGGGGCTCTGCTCATGCATGGGTACCCTCTCACATAAAACCAAGCACCCTGCCTTCAGGATTGATAAGGCCTGCCATAGGGGTGACTGATAGGTGTATATGTGCAGTGATAGGAGAGATATAGTGAACCTATATCTCAGTAAGGGGTGCATGCACCGCCTTACCCAGGCTGCTGGAGCAGACCTGTGGTGTCATTTTGGAAGGCTTTCCAGGGGTGGCATAATACATGCTGCAGCCCCTGGTAGGCCCCTGGGGTACCTATGCCCTGGGTACATAGTATACCATATACTAGGGACTTATAAGGGCACCCCAGAATCCAATCTGAAGTGTACCTAAGGCACATGGAATCCATTTTAGAGAGGAAGCAGCTAGGCTGGGGTCCTGGATAGCAGGGCCCCAGCCAGACTAAAGTCGAAAAACAGTGAAACATCAGCAAAAAGTGGGGGTAACCATAAGAAGCAGATCCTACTCTCCTACATGAGGCACACTTCGCTGTTAAAGCGGCAACTTTCTTCTTTTGATATGGGGGTCTAAACTGAGGCAGTCCCTCCAGTTTGGCTTTCACGTCAAATTGGCATAGCGGATCACGTCTCTGCTGTGCGGTCACGCCTTGTCTGTGATCTTGGCACTCTCCAACACCGATTTGAGAATCCGATGTGTCCTGTAAAGAACGAGGAGAGCGCTGATCAGGAACTTGAAACCTCTCAGGTGTTTTAATATTGGAGCGGTCACTCAAATCATATCTGCGCTCAGAAGCTTCAGGTGTCAGCAAACCAGCACGCGAACCTTGCTTCTGTTGCTGCTGCCGCCGATTCTTATTCCAGCTCTTTTAGGAAAGACTGGACGCCCATCCTTGTCAGGTTAGACTTTCTGTTGAGCTTGTCTAAAAGGCTTAACACCCAGACTATTTCGCCTTAAGGTTTTATATGCCTTAGCGATAGTTTTTGGCAATTCATGTTGCTTGTCTGCATCAGCAACTGCTACTAAGCGCTGACTCACCTGTAAGCTAACAGCTTCTCCCTTTACGTTAGCAAGGATCATATCGCAAACAATATCGAACACCCCCACCAATCGCATCCCCCCATGTTCATTCTGAACCCTTTTAAGGACGGACGGTAGAATGGTCAAGGAGGGGGTGCCGAAACACATTGAATATACCACTGCAAACACTTTTCCCCAAGTGGTACAGTCAGCTAATTCGGGAATGAGGCCTTTAGGTAAACTTATAGTCAGGATCCTGTGCTTCTCCACAGGAGTGGTATTTGGAAAAACAGCTTTGAGTTGCTCAAACTTCTCCACTAGCCAATAAAGGAGATCATCCTTATTCTGAGGACGTTTACCCATCACGGAATTAATCATGAGGGGACTAATAACCACACCACCGTGTCCAGGTGGCTGCGCAGCAACACCCGGTGGTGCCACCTGTATGTTGCGCGACATAAACTGTATCACAGCTCTATGAATATGTATCAAAGATGTGTGTAATTGACGTAGCTCTGCGACAGGAACATTAAGGTAATTTGGATGTGGTGTATACCCAGCCAAAACAGGCCATGTGGCCCCATCAACAGACAAGGGGCCTAAACAGACCGTAGAGATAGGGTGAGGAAAGGCGCCATTAAACCATATGGTGTGCTGCCAAGCCGTCAGTGGAACTTCAAGAGTCCTATAAGGTCTATATTCCAGCGGAACTACGGAGGCAGTATATTCGTGAAACAAATTATCGTTACCATCCACTGCCGGAAAGGTAACCCAAGAATAGAAAACCTCGAAGCAGTGTGCTGCATCCGCTTCAACCACAAAAATAATAGCGGCTCCAGCATGAGGGACTCCATATTGAGTCAAATAAGCCGTGACTGGTGCACGGTTTGGAGCCACTATGGCAATCGCCATAATTGGAAGAACGCAAGTGAGGTAACGCAACAACAGGCTATAATCAAAAAGGAACCTTTTAAAAGCCAAGCTTGAAAAACCTATAAACTTCAAATATAGGAGGCTAAGCCCTCTCACCAGGCACGTCTCCGGTAACATGTGAAAGGGTACTGTGAACACACACAAGCACTACTCAGGGGCCTCGCGAATAAGTAACCAGACCAAACTTTGGTGGCACCATGTTGCAGGGATTCTGCACATACACAGAACTATGCGCAGGAATACGGGACCTCGGTGTATAGGGGCTATACCTTCCTACCGCCTCAGTACCCACAATCCCAGGACCGACTAGCTATAGGGTCTCACTCGCTCTCCTAAACAATCACGAACATGCAAATGATTGGACACCTCAGAACACAACACTCCCCTGACCTCTCAGGAATTGCGGTAAAAAGACACACCTTTTCGCTCTCTCACTCGTATATGTCCACAATAGGAATTGAACGAGACACGAATAAAGTTTAAAATGTTTATTTTAACTATCGTGCTCTAAAGCGTAGTATACGAGCAGCAGCAAAATGCATAATATCAATACAGTTAGCATTGTAGCAAGGTCATATATCATAAAGGGAAATGCCATCCTATAAAGACAGTGGCTAAAGGACTATAAGGCCTAACCACCCTCCCCTTGGTAAGAAGTTGTATTATTATATAATAGAAGATCTCTGGGCTTTGTCAGCAGACCCCATACCTTAGTGTCTAGATGTTATATCTACATCATAGGAACTGCATGGCTCTTCTCCCTGGAAAGATCCCTCTCCAAGTGTGTGTAAACCAAACACGCATCCCCATAATATCAAAGCACGTGTTTCCAGCAGCAGCAGCTGTGTTAGCGTGTTTTATCTAGGTGCTAGGAACTGACCAGAACAGAATAACAAGGGGCATTGTTTATCGACCTTGCTTACAG
Source organism: Calotriton arnoldi (assembly GCA_963921515.1). Lineage (NCBI taxonomy): Eukaryota > Metazoa > Chordata > Amphibia > Caudata > Salamandridae > Calotriton > Calotriton arnoldi. Next base: position 1,542,501 of record CAWUFW010001911.1, read on the forward strand.
TGTTCAGACTAAACTCCAGAAACCAGCAGAGAACGCACAAAGCAGACGGTTCTCATGTGAAAGGCAGAAACTGAATCTTGCAAAAATAAAGTAATGTAGTCACATGGCAAAAGCAGCATCATGGCAGCTGGGCTCATGCTAACTTAGCGATGTCGACAATGTCCTCATCGGCCATACTACAAGATGCTATTGGTTAGGTGCAACTGGAATGTTTTAATGCAAGTTAAAGATTAAAGCTTTCATTTAAGTAAAGCCCAAAGTCTCTATAAACACTGGAGCTCCATGCATAGGATGTTAAGCAAAACTTGAGATGCACCAGGTTTCTTGTGAAAATTACAGACTGAGGTCAAGCCTTTTTGCTTACTTCCACACTAGGATCAGTTGATGCCTCCCCCTTCAGAATGTTGCATCTGCATGCTGACTGAAATGAGTGGTGCCTGCATCTCCCACGCACCAACAGTCATGCACTAACAGACCAGACACCCAACCCCTCCAAATGGCTGTTTGCAAGCCCCCAAGCACCATATACTCTGCATTCCAGGCATGCAAATATCAATAAATCAATCAATCAGGATTTTTACAGTGCTGATAATCACCTGGCCTGGCATCCAGGTGCTTGCCTGTCCCGTAAGGCTCATTCGAACAGCCAGGGCTTGAGAGCCCTTCAGAATTCCGGAAGTAAGGTGATGGACGGGAGATGCATGAGGAACCTGCTCCAGGTCTTTGTTGTGATGCAGGAGAAGGAGCGTCCTCCACTTCTGTTTCAGTGGATGCAAGGCATGTGGGAAAGTGATTGGTGGTTGGGGGAAGTTCAGGCTGTGGTTAATGTACACAGGTGGTTAATGTATGCGGGTCGTTTGGAGTGTAGAGCCTTATGTGAGCGGGTCAGCAGCTTCAATTGACATCTCTTCTGTATAGGTAGCCGGTGGAGTTGCCTGAGGTGGAGTCTAGTGTGCGTTTATTGGGGAGATTGAGGATGAGTCTGGCTGTGGTGTTCTGTATGGTTTCAAATCTATATAGGAGGTGTGCTGAATTTCTACTTAGAGAGTGTTACCATAGTCCAATCGGCTGGTGATGAGGGCTTGTATTACAGTGTGTCTCCTGTGCGGGTGTGGCCACTTGAAGATCTTCCGTATCATGTGCAGAGTGAGGAAGCAGGCGGAGGAGACAGCACTGATCTGTGATTTCATGCCAAGCTTGTTATCAATGATGATTCTGAGGTTTCTGGCATGGTCAGCGGGTATGGGTCCAGGTCTGGCGACGACCAGGAGTTGTTCCAGGGGTTGCTGTCATTGCCGAAGATCAGTACTTCCGTCTTGTCCATGTTCAGCTTCAGGCAGTAATTCTTCATCCAGTCGGTGATGCTTGTCATGCATCTGTGGAAGTTGGTCCTGGTGGTGGTAGGGTCAACGGTGAGGGAGAGGATGAGTTGGTTGTCGTCTGCGTAGGACATTATGTTGAGACTGTGTGCTCTGATGATGCTGACCAGTTGAATCATGTGTGCATTAAAGAGAGTAGGGTTGAGGGATGAGCCCTTGGGGGGATTCCTCAGACAATATCTTTGGGTTTAGAGATAAAAGGTGGTCACTGGACCCTCTCTGTCCTTCCGGTGAGGAAGGAGACGGTCCAGCCTCCTCTTATCTTTATATTAATTTTGCTGTGAACAAAAGCATACAACACCCTTGAAAAGTAAATCACTTATGAGACATTCCCACTCATATTGTAATCTAGTTTTTTTTTTTATAACACATTTTATTGAATTTCCATGGTACAGTCCGGGCCGTGGCACTGCATATGCATTTCGGAGACAAAATGACTCAAAAGTACCAGTGCGTGTATACATTCGTAACTTCTGCAGAACCTGCATGTAAAACAACAAGAACATAGCACAGATAGTCCCAGTTGCCATATATCTTAGGAAATCTAACTGAGTACAGGTACAGATGGTGATGTAGTGTGGTGTAGGTTGTTCAATGGCCAGAGGTATGCGAGGTCAATCTCTGTCAGGGGGTCTGAGAGGGAAGGGGAGGTAGGTCTGTGCCCCGATATGTTACCCAGCGGGACCATATTTTCCCGTGTTTCTGGGGGCAGCCTAGGGCCTGGAACACAGCGATCTCTGCACCCATACATCTCTCCAGGTCCTTTCTTCACCCCCCTATTGTCAGGGGGGGGACGCCCCCTTCCACAACTGGGAATGTTGAGTTTAGCAATAGTGAGGGCTAGAAAGAGTAGGTGCTGTCTGTACCGGTTCCCACCTATCCCGTCAGTGCTATGAAGTAGGAATAATTTTGGGTCGAATGGGAGATCCCAGGATAATACCCTGCCAGACAGTTTGAGACCTTCCGCCAGAAGGGCTGTAGTGCTGTACAACTCCAGACTGTGTGTATGAATGTTCCCTCCCTCCTCCCTTTCGCAACGCACACACAGCGGGGATTGGATAACACCCATCTTCCAGAGACTGGATCGCGTGTAGTATACGCGATGTATGTACTTATATTGGATGAGGCGATAGCGCAAGGACACTGCTGCACGTAATTGTGTTTTAATCTGCCTCCAATGTCTTCTCACAAGCATCTCCTATACAGTTTAGGGCTTGAACTGTTTGGCCACTGCTACTACGGGTGAGCTGTCGCAGCTACGGAGTCTAACCCTGGCATTCATAAAAATAGCATATAAGCCAGAAGAGATGGCATGCAAAACCATCTGTGAAACATCTTAGTCCTAACTACTATCACAATTTAGGGGACAGACTTACATGACCTATTCTGTAGCTCTTTTGGGGACAGACTTACATTACCTATCCTGTAGCTTTCCTTTCATCAGAAACTTTTAAGGCGTGGGTAAAGTCAGCTCTGGTCCAGGGCCCCAGCCTTTCAGGGGGCCCCTGATAGTGCCAGCTCTGTTCTGCAGAGTCTTACCCTGATGACCTTGAGGAATTCTTAAGCAGATCGCTTTAAATACTGTTTCCCTTTAATTTATTTTTGTTGTGATGGATATGTGAGTCTATAGCAGACATTTTGCAGAGAAATGCTGTGTTTATGTTTCATGCAACATCGACAAAAAAGTTTCTTTTAGATCAAAACTGGACCTCACATACGAGAAATTGAAGGGTCTCACAGAGATTACTTGCAGTAATATTTGTGAGCTGCTACTGTGTAAAAATTTGGAAAGCATATGTTTCTATCCCCGAATATTAGATGGAACAACTTTAGAATGTGGACGAGCGCGCTTTTGCACTGTCAGTGACCTGACTATAGATGGCATAGAAGAGCTGAAATTTGATCATAAATTCAAAGCTGTTCCAAACAGGTGCCTCCAAAATATGTTCTGCCTTGGGTCCCAAAATCCTTAAGATGCCCTGTCTTTTATGTATTTGAAGATGAACAACTGAGTAAGTGCATTTAGCTTCAAAATTGTGGAGGTTACACTCAAGTTACTGCAGCAGATGAATTAATACAGCCAACAATCACCCAGTGTGACAGTTCATGTGAATTAGGTGCTATCTACTATTGCATTGACTTTATTTCTCCAAGTTGGAAAGGAAACCTCTACAATTGCAGTTATTTTTTCAATATGTACAATAGTCTTATGTAGCAATTGGCATGATCAACAATTCCTTTTCTCTGTTCATGACAATAATGAGATGGTGAGTTTGGAATATGGGCAGAACTTGTGTCCATAGAATCTGATAAGCAGAGCAATAATCTAAAATATGATTTATTCATTTTAGATGACTGCGACTTTGACTGACTTTTTCTTCATAACTTTAGTTGCATGTACAGGATGATGAATTCATTAGGTGAGTGTAAAATAAGAATGACTAGCAAAAATCATACAAAAATAAAGATCACAACAATTTCAATCTTGAATTTTATTTTCAAGATAAAGGTAGAAATGTCGGGATTGAAAATATAAATTTTATTTTTAAATTGTAAATTTATTTATATAGCACTAAAGCACTTATTTCGGCAAGTAGCACGTTACAGCGGAACCCAAGGTAATGTGTTTCTCTTTGTTTATTAGGTGTGCTAGGATTGTGCTCTTTAGTAGAGTATGGGGTAGGGATAGAATGATAGGAGTGGTTTTGAAAAGGGGGCGTAGCGAGTTGTTTTCCAAGTAATGGTCATGTGTGCTTGCTAGTTCGGTGGCATGACTAACAAGCATTTGCAATGCAATCAGTCTCGCCTTTGAGCAATATTTACTATTCTAATGTGCACAAAGCAGGAAAATGGTCCAGTACCACAGGCTCCCCATCCTGTGATTCTGGATAAATCACTTAATCTCCCCATGCCTACAAGAACAAAATAAAGGTGACCTTGTGTAATGCAACTGGTGCACATTTGTAGCGCTCCAAAAACCTTGGGGCGAATTTGCGCTATATTTAAAAAAACTGCAAAAAATTATTATATGGGAGGTATTTATACAAATTTCTGCCCACTATCTCTTTTTGTCTTCGTTTAATTTATTCAAGTTTTTATATTGGGTGTAGAACACAATCCTTTGGCATTTTACAATTGTTTACTGTCCACTGACCAGCTGACGAAATCCATCCAAGCAAGTGGAACGTGTTTGTGATTGTTAAATGTCTTTGAGAGATGGCTGTCTTAGGTTGTACATAGTAAATTAAAGACACAATGGGGCATATTCACAAGGATTCAACTCCGATTTATCTCCACCTTAACGCAACAAAAGTGGAGATAGATTTAACACCCCATTCACAAGCTGGTGCAAACTGCAGACAACACCAGTATTCCCGCGATAACTGCCCCAAAATCTAACACCACGGCGGACACCACCAACTAACCCTAATGAGGTGCAGAGTAGGCGTTCCCGTGCAAAAACACACGAAAAAACAACAACACCACTTTCACAACGAACTTACAGAACGGTGAAGCGAACCAAAAACAGGCGATAAAGGAGGAGGGCCCCAACCAAGACCGACATTATGTCTGTACATAAGCTGTTGCCACTGTTGTTTATGCTCCTCCAGTTTTTGACAGGAAATGTGGTGATGATCTATGCACATGATGCACTTTATTGGCTGTATGTTGCATGCTTTCACAATGGACTTATACACCGTGTCACCAATGCACTGTACTTTGTCTTTTTCTTTCTTAATAAAAATTGTTTAAAAAAAACAGGTGATAAGCCGCGGTAGCCGCAGGTATTTAACACCTGCCTCAAGCAGGTGTAAAGACGGACGTCTACCTGCAGTAGGCAACGGAGCCCAGCACACAGCCATACCCGATGAACAAACGATGCCATGGAGCTACTCATCATGCAGCTCAGAGCCCCAACAGGGCCACAACACCCACCGCCACCACCCCCAGGACCGCCACCACCCCCAGGACCCGGACCCGCCCCCCCCCCCGGACCACCACAGAGGCAGCATAGAGTAAGACAGCGGACCTACCGAAAATGCACCACTCTCACAGACCTAACACCCGCGGAAGTCATTGCCCACTACAGGCTCAAAAGGACAACCATCCTACGCATCATGACCCACATCACCCACAGGCTGACCGTCCCAACACAACAGAGAACGAACATCCCTCCGCAGACAAAGCTGCTGGCAGTGCTGCACCTGTTGGCCTCTGGTACCTTCCAACCAACAACTGCCAGAGTCAGAGTGGTCTCACAGCCAGCCCTATCAAAGTTCATCACACCTGTCCTGGATGCCATCATCAGCTTCATACCCCAGTACCTTCACTTCCCCAACACTGCGCAGGAACAGCTGGAGACTTAGCAAGGCTTCTACGCCATAGCCGGATTCCCGGCCGTGTTGTGGGCAATCGACTGCACACATGTCCCACTTGTGCCCCCTGCGGATACTGCACACCACTACCGCAACAGGAAGCACACGCATTCCATCAATGTGCAGGCAATAGTGGACCACCGGGGACTCTTCACCAATGTCGTCGCCAACTACCCAGGCAGTGTGCATGATTCCTTAATCTTCTTACAGTCCATCATCAACCAGCGCTTCCAGGATGGCACATATGGAACGGGACTGCTCGTTGGTAAGTACCAAATCAACACACCACACATCCCACAGCCACCAACGCACAACTGTGGGGATGCACACGTGACCAAACCACATCCGACATGTCAAACTACACGACCACCTACCAGACACGACTACACCACTCCATGGTCATCCTGGGCTACCCCTGCACCCAATACAGACTTCACATGGCACCACAGCCACACAACAGCTGAACGTGTGGAGATGCGGAATGCAGCCATGACACATGTGAGGCACTGCTCTGCCCTCATGACCCTACCCCAGTCTCCCGCAGGTCAGCGTCCCGTGGCGGTGGGCCCGTGTCGGCCGCTATGCATCCGGGGCGACTAGCCCTGTGCGACTCGAGTCATCACCCCTTGTAGTTCTGACATTGCATGTCTGTGTGCCTGATGACTGTTGGTGTAGTTGCCAGCACCAGCTACTCCCTGAGGGCTGGCTTACACTCACCCCACACACAGCCAGCACAGGCGTCACTGAATTGGTGGGCCTGCCATCACATCCTGCCGAACCAAGTATTGACTCTTTTCTCCCTGCACTGTCACAGGTGATCAAGGATATGCACTCTGCCCTTGGATGATGACACCCCTCCGGGACCCGAACACACCCGCCCAGAGGCAGTACAATGCGGCCCACATACGCACCAGGGGCATCATTGAACGCACATTTGGCGTGTTGAAGTCACGTTTCAGGTGCTGGACGGCACTGGTGGGAAGTTCCTGTACAGCCCGGACGTCATGTGCAAGATGATCGTTGCATGTTGTGTGTTGCACAACATCTGTGTTCGCACCAGGGCCCCATGGATCCCAGTTCCAGAGGTACCGGACGATGATGGTGGTGATGGGGCAGGTGGCCCACATCCCACTGCAGCTGCGGCAGGAATGGCCCGTAGGGACTCCATCATTGACACTTACTTCTCATGAGCACGTCACATTGTGACCGTCCGTGGCATTCATGGGACAGTAGTAGATGTCCAATTGCACTGCATGTGTGAATAAAACATATTTGCAGGTTACAGGTAGGAATTGTACATTGTCATGTTACATATCCCTGGGGTTTCAGATGTGATTTGCCAGGTTGTGCACATTTTCCGAACCAGTTGTGCCCTGTGTCCTGTCGTGGAGGTTTGTACCGGGATGTTGTCAATGTCGAGGTGCACTTCTGCTTATGTGCGTATGCTGCACGGTGGGTGTGTCGCTCCTGCGGCTCTGATTTGTCTGCCACTGGTCTCTTTCATGCGGTGTGCCTGTAGGTTCTGTTCTTCCACGGTGCTTGGATATTGTGGTGTGCATGTTGTCCTCTGCAGTTGGCCAGGGTGCATCCGTGGTACTCCGCTGTTGATGTATTTTGTTCTGTGGCATTTTCCGTATGCTGTTCTTGTGCTTTTTCCCGCATTGCGCGTGAGTATTGCTGCCCTCGCGCTGGTTGTCACTGTTTTCTTATCGCGCTTTGGCCCATCGCAGCTTTTTTCACGTTGTGGTTTGTGTTTTTATCTCCGTCGAGGTGGTTGTATCGCGAGCATTGGCCGCGGTGTCGGCCAACTATCGCATGCTATCGCCGTGTTGTGAATTCCACGTTGTCACGGGGTTATTTTCCCACGATAGGCTGCGATGCTGAAAGTTGCGTTGCGCTACTCTTGCGGTAATTATCACACGTTCTTGTGAATATACCCCAATGTTTTTCGACTGTAACTGTGTTTTGATGTTTTGCTTGGTACACACTAAACTAAAAAGCGATAATCCTCGATCTACACCCCAAATCTGGTTACCGAGCCATGCACCATCTCGTACAGATGATGCCAGGCCCTAAACGGCATGGAAGAGAACCACACTGCAAACTGTGAAAACACAGTTCACTAGAAGCTAAAATCAAACACCCAAGCAGTGCACTCTCTCGCGTGGACACCCTGCATGCCCCAGAGTGAGGGTAACAGTATAATTCAGCAATAATCACCATATGGGGATGAACTGCCATTAAAAAATGCCTGGCTCAGGATTAAGTTTAAGACTGTGGCACTGCAGAAGTTGTTCTCTTTTATAAGGACATTATTGCCTGGTATTGCCCCCGCCTAGTGGCGATTACTGCATTTAAAAAACAGCAATGTTTAGAGAGAGGACATGGCGTACCATCCAAAGCTGCTGATTTTGGAGCTAGGGAACCAAGTTCGAGGCTCAGAGTCCCTGCCTAGATACAAAAAATTAAATACATGATGTTAAAATAAAGCAATGGCAAAAGTACATCTGAAATGCATTTTCCTTGCTCGCGGTGACAACAGAAGTTGCGATGACATCAGTGGTCACGAATACCGCATGTTTTTAGTGAAGTGCAAAACACATATATAGACATATTTACATAACGTTTGACTGTACCTGTTTAGTAACATATTGGTTTAAGTTTATTTTCTCAATGCATTTGTCAAAAAGAGCAGTTCCCAAAAATAACTTTCCGTCTTTGCGATGGCGCCGATAGTCACGATGACTTTGGTAACTGCAATGATGTCGCTTTTTTTAAACACATGCATGCACACATTTTACAGTGTTTTAGACACTAGGGGTTTATTACTGCACTGTTTAAAGTCATATATTTGTAGGGAGTTTGTAAAAAAACACAATCTTTTAAAACGATTTACAGTTTTCGTGATGATGCCAGGCGACGCACTATCGGTAGCCGCGATCACTGCGAATATGTCACGAAATGACAAAACAAAACCAGACATTCAGTAGCCACCACCACATACAAAACTAATAACTGCAAAATGGATTATAACCAACACACTAAACACATTACTATCTAAAAGACTGTATAATAGCACAAATAACTCCCTTAATATCTCTATGACACAGTGTATAACTCTTTCAGTGGAACCTGTCACTGCATACATCACTGAATCAGCAAGTCTCTCATTCACTGTATAGGTATTTCAGTGAATCTGTGAGGCGGTGCATCACTCTATTAAAAAGGTTCTATAACAAACTGCGTGACTGTCTCAGTGCATCTATGACTGGGTGCATCAGTTTCTCAATTGATCTGTGATTAGTTGCATGAGTCTCTCAGTCGATGTGTGAGTAGGTGGATGAGTGTGTTTGTACATTTGAAACTAAGTATATGACTGTCTGACTGGACCTGTGAGTCAATACATGAGTGTATAAGTGAGTGTATAAGTGAGTGTCTGAGAGGGTGAGTGAGAGGGTGCATGACTGTCTGAGTGGGTCTGTGAGTGAGTGCATGAGTCTCTCAGTGAGTCAATGGCTGGCAGCATGAATGTCTGAGTGGGTTTGTGAATGGATGCATGGGTCTCTGAGTGGGGCTGTGAGTGGATGCGTCAGTCTCTGAGTGTATCAGTGACTAGGTGCATAAGTCTGTGAGTGGGTGTGTGAGTGACTGTATGGGTGTGTGAGTATGTGAGTCGGTCTGTGAATGGGTGTATGATTGTCTGAGTGGATCTGTGATTGGGTGTATGAGTGTCTCAATGGGTCTGTGAGTGAGAGCATAAGTCTCTGAGTGGGTGAATAAATGGGTGCATGCATGAGTGTCTGAGTAGGTCCGTGACTGGGAGAGCGAGTGTCTGGGTGGCTCTGTGAGTGGATGCGTGAGTGTTTGAGTGGGTGAGTGAGTGGGTGCATGTATATCTGAGTGGGTGTGTGAGCCTCTGAGTGTATGAGTGAATGACTGAGTGCAGAAGTGTCTAAAAGGGTCTGTGACTGAGTGTGTGAGTGACTGTATGGGTATGTCAGTGGGTGTGTCAGTGTCTGAGTGGATGTATGAGTGTCTCAATCGGTCTCTCAGTGGGTGTGTGAGTGTCTCAGTGGGTCTGTGAGTACATACGTGAGTGGGTCTGTAAGTGGGTATGTGAGTCTCTGGGTGGGTCTGTAAATGGGTGTGTGACTCTCTCCAAATGATTCTGTAAGTGGATGCATGAGTATCTGAGTGGGTCTCTAAGTGGATGCATGAGTGCCCAAGTGGGTCTGTCTGTGTGTGTAAGAGTCTCTTAGTGGGTATGAGACTGTGCGCATAAGTCTATGAGTGGGTCTCTAAGTAGGTGCCTGAGTCATCAAATCCAACAACGTCCTGGACATCTCTTAATCCGGATTCCGCAGCAACCACAGCACAAAGACCGCCCTACTCGCCGCCACAGACGACATCCGCTACCTCCTCGACCAGGGCCAAACGGCAGCCCTCATCCTCCTGGACCTCTCAGCTGCTTTCAATACTGTCTCCCACCACACACTAGCCACCAGACTACACGACGCCGGCATCTGCGGAAAGGCCCTTGACAGGATATGTTCATTTCTCACAGGCAGAACTCAGCGAGTCAGACTCCCGCCTTTCCTCTCGGAACCAAGAGAGGCCAGATGTGGAGTGCCCCAAGGATCCTCCCTCAGACCCACCCTCTTCAACATCAACATGGCCCCCCTCACAACCATCGTCAGAAACCACGGGCTCAACATAATCTCTTACGCCAATGACACCCAGCTCATCCTCTCACCAAGAACCCAACATCACCAGGCACAACTTCCAAGAAGGGATGAAAGAGCCGTCGCCACCTGGATGAAGAGGAGCTGCCTGAAACTCAACTCAGATGAAAACGGAAGTCCTCATCCTCGGGTCCACCCCTTCTGCCTGGGATGACACCTGGTGGCCCTCCGCCCTCAGAAACCCCCCCCACCCCGACAGACCATGCACAAAACCTTGGCATCATACTAGACTCAGCGCTCACGATGAACCACCAGATCAATGCCGTATCCTCTGCATGCTTCAACACCCTCCGCATATTTCGATAAAACATTCAGATGAATGTAGCCTTGCGGCTAGAGCGGTCGACCTCGGACCTGGGGAACCCGGTTCGAGTCTCTGCAACGATGCTCAACATCCTGTGATTCTGGGCAAATCACTTAATCTCCCCGTGCCTAACAAAACAAAAAAAATAATTAATGTGTTCATCTGTAACGAAACTGGTGCTCATGTAAAGCGCTCTGATACCCAATGTCTCGGGTCTAGTTCGCGCTATATAAAACTCCCCCCAAAAAAATCCCACCCTAATCCAGAAAAATTGTCACACATGCCCTCATCAGCAGCAAACTGTACTACGCCAATGCTCTCTATGCCGGAATCTACCAGAAACTACTTCACAAGCTCCAGACCGTCCAGAATGCCGCAGCCAGATTAGTACTAGATATACTCCGCCAACACCACATCACCCAACACCTCCGCGACCTCCACTGGCTCCCCATCGAAAGAAGAATAACCTTCAAGCTCCTCACCCACGCTTACAAGGCCCTCCACAACATTGGACCAGCATACATAAACGACAGCCTCTCCTTCCACGTACCCAAGAGACACCTCCAATCAGCTGACCTCTCTCTGGCCACCATCTCACGCATCTACAAGACCAGAACGGGAGGGAAGTCCTTCTCCTACCTCGCAGCCAAGGCCTGGAACAACCTCCCCCACTGCCTCCGGCAAACCCCCACACTCCCCCAGTTCAGGAAAGACCTGGCTCTTCGGATGACCCCAGCATGCTACGGAGTTGCCCCCCCCCCCTTAGTGCCTTAAGACTCTCGCAGGTGAGTAGCTGCGCTTTATACACCCCTGATTGATTGATTATTTGATTGTCTCTGAGTGGGTCTGTACATGGGTGCGTCACTCTCTGAGTGAGTCTATAAGTGGGTGCATGAGTACCTGAATGGGTATGTAAGTGGGTGCATAAGTGTATGAGTGGGTATGTGAATGGGTGTATAAGTGCCGGAGTGAGTTTGTGAGTGCGAACATGAGTCTGTGACAGTGATCGGCGAGTGTGTATAAATATATATATTTTTTAAAAATATTTTCACCATTATTTGTGGAGATATTGCGATATTCGTGGTGTCCCTGCGATGGTAGACTGGGGCCACACTGAATGTTGCGGCATTGTCGCGAATATCGTGTGTGAACAAAAAAATCCATTTTGGACATATAACTTGTGGCTAACACCCCCATTCCTCAAACGTAGGGTCAGAGTACCGCCACCCTGACCACTTATGTTAGCTTTCACAGAAATTTTCAGCCCCGGGAACTGTTCCTGATCGATAAAGTGGCGACTGCAGCTTTCTGTTCTGGTTGAGCCCTGCCAATCACAGCATTCCTGTTGCCGTGCACATTCACGATCTACCGCGATGTCGCCATGAAATATTCGCGACCATCGCAAAATAGCCTCGAAATACCTGCAGCCAGAGATATCACTATATTGTTTGTTTTAATTTCTCAAAAACTACTGAGCAGATTTGCACCAAATAACAAAAAGAACAATCTACATAACAACATCTACCTTTCTACTAAATTTGGTGTAATTCCATTGAATGGTTCAAGCTGTAGGTTCGACAACGCGTTCCTATGGGAATTAACATTACAAACGCACCCTTATTTCGTGGCCCTATATCTCGGTCCGCAGTACACGGATCACCCTCAAACTTTCCATGACACACAGAACCTACATTGACACTTTTGTGGGAAAATTTCATGGAGATTGGTCAAATGACACCAAAGTTATAGGCAAGTCAAAAATACTTTTCCTATGGAAACTCGGTCCTAACTATAACTACCCACTGGCGACACACATGTTTGGTAAAGTTTTATTTGCTTAAAAAAATCTTATATATAAATACCATATGTAAATTGAAGGGCAGTATCTCATGTTCTGCTGTCCACATTTATTATGTGGTATATTTTTTATGCTTTCAACTAACTGTAATTATATTATATATACATAAATATACACATGGCACTTATTGTAGTTATTAGTAGCAAGCGGAACCCTCTATGCATGTACCTATATGTACATAAAAGCAGCAGTTTTGGCATGATCTGATATACACATCTGTCCTGTGGCTGTGGTGTAATGAAGAATCTGCATTGGTATCTCTGTAAAGACAGTTACACGTATGTTAGAAAAGAGTGAGTGTTAGGCCGAAAAAACAGAAATACCGCTGTCTGTTGTTTGAGGTAGAAACAGTGAAATAGCAGAGACAAATAAAATGAAAAACTACTAGATGTAGACAATTGCCTGCACTGATGCCTCGTGCAATAACACAGCGGGAAACCGGAGTCTGGCTCTAGAGTCAAACTGATCATTTTCTGAGATTTCTCAGCGAAAAGAGCCCTCTGGGATACCTATCGAGGTCCCTCACCGCCCACCTGAACAGAAATTGAATTTCACATGTATCCGCTGGAGAAATGAGTTTTTATGACACCTTCATTTCTGAAGAGTTGTTTGTAACAGCTTCTTACTTTTCTCATCCCAATTTAATATCCGCACCCTACAGCTGCTGAGCAACCCAGAGGCGTGAGAGATGTGAGCAGCTCTTAGCCGGGGCTGCTGGCTCCGTCCTGCTAGCATGCCCTTAGAGACCTTTTCATACCAATGCGGTGTATTTTTAATATATCTGACAATAACTTCAAGTGTGTGTGAAGGACAACAACGTTTCTGTTCCCATTAAAACTCCTAGGTCTGTATGCATTGTATGTGCTTTCTGTGTAATGTTTAAGAAGCTCCATTTTGTTTTGGGACATTAAACATTTTTAACAAATGTAACAAAGAGTTTTAAAAAGGAGAACGTTTAGCCAACAACAGCTGCCATACATTCCTTCTGAAAATGATTGACTGGAATTATCTCTGGTAGTTCAGCTGTCGGGTATACTTGATAAAAGGAGGTTGTTCGTTTCAATTAAATTGGTGATTAGTGGGTGATCACACATATACAACAAACCACCAATGCAGTTCGACACATCATTCTTCGGTGCTGAGTATCATTCATAAAAAAAAGCTCACAGAAGGCAAAGGCACGGTTACTAACAGAGTCAGTACTTACAGGTATTTAAGAATTTCACCTTTTGGACCATGGCAGAATGACCACATGGTTTGCAGATTGTATTGCAGCCATGCATAAACAACCCGGTCAGATAAACTCCACTGAGGCGAATAAAAATATATTTAACGTGTCTTTGTTTCTTCCTTGGCTAACATGGACAAAGTTACTCTGACGGAGTGCAAGGATCAATTATCCCATCATTAATGGTCGAAAAGTGGGTAAAATTTTGTCCTTGAATTTGAAGGTTTGCCAGAGAATAAAGTTGCCTTCAGGGTAGTTATTTTTCTGGAGCTCAGTTCTTTCTAGAGGTGGCCATATTGAAGCAGTGACCAACATGTACTCCACTGGTTCAACTAGCGGATGCAGAATCACACAATGGAAAACCAATGTGGAAACTCAAACATCTACAACTTTGCAAAGCACTTGCAAATGCAAGGAATGTTGTGTTAATTATGCATGAGGCTAGTGTGCTGTCCAAGCATTTCCTTAGGTGTCTCAGAGCTCCAATGTAGTCAAGCTTTACAACTGGTGGTGACGATCAGAATTTGAGCAGCTTTGAACAAAATACTACAGTTGGTGTTTATGGACTTTGGTTTTCATATGTGGAAAATTGGGTTTCTGGTTGAGGGGGTGAAACCTTACTCAAGCAGTAACCACAATTCTTGTCAGGATGAAACACAAGTAAACCCCAAGTGAATCTGTGCTTAACCCTCTGACAGCTTGGCATAAAGAAGACAGGCTTAACTTAGGGGCAATGTGTAAAGTATTTATGCAACATTTCAAACAGCAATAAAGAGGAAACACAACACAAAAAAATCCCACCCCAATTTAGAAAAAAACCAAGAACATTTTAATAAATTGTTTGACATAAAAAAGACAAAAATCCAATCAGTAAAACCGAAGATATGCAATTTCAAAGATTTAAATGGAAATAGTGCCTTGAAGCACAAAGCGTCAATTGTGGTTATGTGGTTGCGCCAGGTCCAGGACAAAGTCACAAGTTCAAGCTGACCGCGACGGGAGCGCTGGCCAGATACATGGACCAGGTTAGGCCAGCTGAAGAAGTACCTTAAATACTGCTTGTGGAGCATTGTGAGATCCTGCTTTGAGGATGTGTCATGCAGCGGCAGTCCTGAGGAATCTTTGGGGCTGCGATGTAGAGTTCTGTGTCTTTGTTGAGGATGCCACCGCCGACAGGCTTCCAAGTCCTGCATCTACGATGCACCGCGCAGCGGCGTTGCATGGAAGCTGCTGTGATATGAGAGAAAGTCCTGCGTCGTCTTCAAGGATGCCATCGATGGGGGGTTAGTGCAATGCAAAGCCCTGCAATGAGGATGCGTCGCACAGCAGCGGTTCATAGGAAGCTGCCGACTGCGATGCGAGGTCCTGCGTCGGGGATGCATTGTGCAATGGCAGTTCTGATGGGGCTGCAAGGAGATGCCTCGTGAGGTGTTAGTTCTGCTCACAGTGTCAGGCCCACTTCCAAGGGTCTAGGACTGGGGTGGCACCACTTGGGAGGCAAGACTCACAGCAGGCTGGGGCCAGGCGATGGGTACAAGGTGGTTGGTGCCTTATCTGTCCCTGAGGCTCTGATCAGCAGGCCACTCAACTAGCTCTTGGAGTCACTCTGGTGGTCCTGGGTTCAAGATGCAAGTTCAATCCTCTTCACTCAGACAGCAGGGCAGAAGGGCAACAGAGAAGCAGTCTTTCTTGCAGAGCAGCACAGCAGTCCTTCTGAGCCTTCTACAGGTCCAGAGGTGTACTGAAGAGTTGGGTCTGAGTCCCAATATTTATACCTGGTGCCAGCTTTGAAGTAGGAGAAGGTTCTGGAAGTTTCCAACCCCACAGATGCTTGGACTTTCCTTCTTCCCTTCTGTGGCCTCAGCTTGCCGGGGGACACAAAAGACTAGTGTCAAACCCTTCCTTTGTGAGTGTGCTCAGGCAGAGGCTTTGTGATGTGCAAGTGTGGTAGATGACAGTTCCTTCCCCCTAAGAAGTCACCATCCTGCCAACACCTATTCCCCCTTTGTCTCACTGTCTGGAGGCAACACACATAGACCAAACTGCCAGCTACAACTAGTCATGTGACCCAGGATACAGGCTGCAGGCACCAAATGGTTGGGACAAGAAAAGGCCAGCTTTCTAAAACTAGCATTTCATAATTGTGGCTTAAAATATGACGTTATCATTAAAGAGGGTATTAAATTAAAACATTTTCAGACACCAAACTTGACACTCCTACACAGGTCCCGAGATGTACTGAAGTGGTGGTGTCAGAGGTCCAGTACTTATACCTAGTGTGGTATTTGAAGTGGGGGAGACTTCAAAGAGAGGCCTTTGAAGTGCACAGAGGTCTTGCTCTTCCTGCTTTGGCTCCAGACCCACTACAGGCGTAATACAGCCCTTTGTGTGGCGACAGAACACAGCCTATTCAGGTGTAAGTTAGGTTGTGTCCAGCTCCTCCATTCGGTCCTGCCAGGATGGCCCATCAAGTCACACCTAAGCTCCCTTTGTGTTTGGCTGTCACGAAGGAATACAGAAAGCCCAACTGTGACTCAGCCCAGACATGTGGTCAGAGACAGGCAACAGACACCAATTGGCTAAAGTATTAAAATGCCAAATTTCTAAAAGTGCCATTTTCATGATGATAATTTAAAATCTGACTTCCCAGTAAGTTAGGATTATAAATTTGGATTCCAGAGACACCAGACTTGGGGGTCTTATCTCTTCTCAATTGGAAATTACACTTATAAAAATCATCTTTGGGAGTTTTTGCAACCAGATCTCTTGAAACTTAAAATTTCATATCCTGCTTTTTATATACATTGCACCACGCACTCTGGGTTGTCTAGGGCCTACCTTCGGGGTGACTTTTATCTATAAAAAGTGAAGGATTGGGCCTGGTTTATTTAACCAGATTGAAATGGCAGTGTAAACTTCACAAACAGACTCTGCAATGGCAGGCCTGATACATCGTCAAAGAGCTACTTACGTGGGTGGCACAATCAGTGCTGCAGGCTCACTAGTTTTTTCAAAAAAAGGGGGGGATGGGCCTGTTAAAACACCCAAACTGGTCCTCCACAATAGTTTTAAACAAGAAAATGTTAGGGTGTGTAGGTTTGAAGATAATTCTGAAAAGCACTTTGACAATTAAAGTGATTTTGGTGTCTTTATTCCACCAATCTTAGTTAAATAATTTTAGAAAAACACGATCAACATTTACGTCATGTCAAACATGGAAAAACACTTGATTAAGAAAATGTACAAAAACAACAAAAAGTACATTCGATAGTCAACAGATACAAACCAATAAAATGACAGTACATGTGCAACAAACAAAAGACCAGTCCAAGTTTGAAAACAAGTGGCGGCAGAAATTATTTACAGCATTTAAAAAATGCAGCCTGCCACAACAAGCTAGCCTTATGAGAAGGCGGTGCAACAGGCCTATTGCCTTGTTTGCACCCAGGGTTACTCTGTATGTTCACTTGTTTTTACGACTAGCTGGTAAAGGTCGACGCATTTCTGAACCCTTAATTTCTTTAGGGTTCTCCTCAGGACCGGGACGTGGTCAGACTCTAAAACATATATACAAACAGAAAATCAGATTTTCAGATTTTATGTCCCTTTAGGGTGTCCAACCTCACTAGGCTCACTAGTAGCATTTAATTTACAGGCCCTGGGCACATGTACTGCACTTTGCTATGGATGCTTAAGTAAATTAAATATGCCAGTTTAATATGAGCCAATAATACCATGTTTATAGGAGAGAGAACATGCAGTTTAGCAGTAGTTAGCAGTAGTAAAGTGTCCTAAGGCCAAACAAAACGAGGTCAGAATGTGTAGGTGATATGTGCATCTCAATGATAATGTACCAGGAGATCATGACCTTTCCTTATTATTGTGTTGTGCTTCACTCCCTACATACAGGCACCCGTCATAATTTTGGAGCTTAGGAGTGCGTAAGTGTATGTAACAAATGAATGAATGTGTGTTCTTTCACTTATTTAAAACAGTGCACATTGCAAATTAGCATATACATACTAATTGGAAACAATGTTTATTGCAAATAGCAAATACAGAGACGAAATAGGGATCTGTTACTTAAAGGTCCTGAAGAAAGCCACAAGACCTGCTGAGAGCTAAGGTGGCTAAAACATGTAGACCATGGTTTGGATGATGCCAGGGGTTCCTAAGTTTGCTGCATTTGACATCACACTTGTCTTGAATCTTACCCTAGTAATAGTTGAGATGTAATAAAAAATCTCCCTTTCCAGTTACTAGAGGTAATTTTATTTGAACACAGATCCCAAAAGGGAACTTCCCTTAAACGTGTTCCCTATTTTGAGAGGTTGAGCCCACCTGGACATGATTGGTACAGGTGTAGACTCTATAATAAAGGCTGCCACAAGAGGAAACTTTAGTGGGTGAGAGTCCTTTTAAAAACAATTCGAAGGATTTCCATTATAGGAAAGGCTTCATAGTGGCACCACCCCCCCTTTGATTAGTTCTAGTCTCAGTCTTTGCCTGGAGGGGCTGCACCTTGGCCCGCCCACCAAGTGGCCCTGATATAACACAGTGCCCTTCCCTATCTGCCCTTTACTGGTCTTGATAGTCAGGTCCGCCTGCTGTAGGGCCAGAAGAACCTCCTGGTGGTGGTGCAGGTGTTCCTCCCAGATGGAACTGAAGACAGCTATTCCAACTAAGTAGGCAGCCCAGAATGCCTCCTTCCCAGCCAGGACCCTGTTCTCCAACCTCTGGAAGGTGGGAGGGGCATTCTTTAAAACAAAGGGCATCACCTGAAACTGGAAGTGGTCCTCTGCCGACCTCTCTTTGGCCCTCTCAGTCAGAGCTAACAACCTGTCAATTTTGTTTTTAACAGGCATACTGTCTCCAGTAACAATGTCATGCGTACACAAATGTGTGAGCCCTGGAGTGAGTGAGAACAGGGAGGCAAACTGACCCAATAACTGATGACAGCCTCGCTGCTGTTCTGGGGTCAGAGTAGGGGAGAGGTTAACAAAACCCTCTACAGACCCATCATTCTCCTTTGAATGCAGGAGGTCTGGGAGAGGCTAATTCTCCACTTCCACTCCATCATTTGTCAGCAGGAGCATGGAGACCTCAGACCTCTTAAAGTCTGGTTTGAAGAGGTTTATGTGGAACAAGCTTAAGGGTTTGGTTAGGGGTCTTAAAATCCACCAGGTAGGTGGTATCTTCCTTCTGCTTCTTCACCTCATATGGGCCTGTTCAACGTTCTTGGAGAGCACTGGGCTCTACAGGCTCCATCACCCACACCTTCTGACCAGGCTGAAACTCCACCAGGGTAGCCTTCTGTTCGTACCAGAGTTTCATCAATTCATGAATGGCCTTAAGATTCTCTTTAGCCATCTTCCATGAGCACTGTTTCTGGTTGAGAGCCAGCATGTTGCTGACTACATCCCGAGGGGGCTGCCTGGGAGTTTGCTGCCACCCCTCTCTTACTAGGCTGAGAGGCCCCTAAAAGGGGGACCATAGAGGAGCTCAAATGGGCTAAACCGAATGACAGACAAAGGAACCAGAGGTGCCTTCAGCTTCTGTACTGTTTTCCCACTGGCCTGCCAGGTGGGCAAGACCTGCAGAATGTATCCAAGGCTGCCTACATCTTGGCCAAGAGAAGTCAGAGACAAGCCTGGCAAAGGTCTTGTCCTGCCCTAGATGTCCTGCCTGGGGGATGTCATGAATCAACTCCAGTAAGAAGGTACTGTAACACATGGGCTGCCCAGGTCCAGGAACCTTGGGCTCACTATACAGTAGGTCATTCAGATAGATAATGTGATCGCCAGAGGTATTTCCTGGTACCTGGGTCTCGGCTTGCTGCCTCAAGTACTCCAGAGTTGGACACTCTTTCTGTGCCTTGAAAAATTCCTTCCTGGTGGTCCCACCCTTAAAGTGCCATCCAGCAAGCTCAGGCATGACCCCCAGGCCAGCAATGTCCTGCCTGGTAGGCTCAGAGGCCTCATCAACCGTTACTGGGGGAGTGTCAGCGGCTGGGTTCCCGCGCCCCCTGCCCTTCCTCTTCTTGGCAGCTACCTGGGCCATTCTTCCAGGCTTCAGGCTTCCTTGACTCCCCTCTTGGGTATCCAAGGACCTTGTGGTCATACAGACCTATTCAGGAAAGCCTAACATCTCCAGGTGTGACCAGAGCTCCACTTCCTTCCTTCCAGTGTGCTCTAGGTTGTTGCCCAACAGACAATCTCCAGACACGGCAGCACTCACAGCTACTTTTAGAGCACCTGAGACCCCACCACACCGCACTCAAAGGGAACCAGAGCCACTGGGTAGTGACTTTCATAGTTGTCTAGTTCTATGATCTGGTGGAATGTATTAGGCATGACTTGCCCTGAGGGCACCAGATGACACCTTACAGCAGGCATGCTCCCTCCCTTGTCTCTCTGAGCCTCCACCCTTCACCTATTGATAGTGACACACTGCTTATACATAGAAGTATTGAAAGGCATATGGGCTTTTGGAACCGTCTTGTTATCCCCTAGGGATACTAAGGTAACCTCTGCCATCTACCCGAAGCTAACTGGGACCCCAACCTCCCCAGGCACCACACTGATCAACCCAGGTATCTCCTCACCGGTGGGATGTTGTGCCCTCTTGGGACATTTGGTGTCTCCCTTGATGTGCCCATATTTGTAAAACTCAGTACAATGGGAAACAAACCTCCCTGTCTATTTACCATAAAACCCCTTTCTTTAAAGCTCAGACTGGGACTGGTTACTGTTGTTGCATGGAAATTATTTTGAGAGCCTTTAGAGAATTTCTTATTTTTAGGTTTTTCTCCACTCTCTTTCTTCTGGTGGGACCCCTTTCCACCCTTCTGGTGATTTCCCCAGATACCTTTTGGACACTCTGGTGCTGATTCACAGGTCCATCTCCTGTGCAAGCTCCCTGGGGTCAGTGACTTTTCTATCAATCAGGTGCTGGCGTAGCTCTGCAAAACATATATTGAACAAGTGCTCTCTCAGTATCAGATTAAACAACCCAGTAAAATCATCAACTTTGCTGCCCCACACCCAACAATTCAGTGCCTTATGTTTATGTTTTGTAAAGCGCATGGCTGCCTGAAGGCTTCCCCGCGCTGGTGAGTACTGTGCTGAGAGTAGGGCCTCTGGTACACTAACGGGGAAACAGCCATGTCTTAAGTTTCTTCCTGAAGGAAAGTTCATTTTCCAGTGCTCTGAGACTGGGTGGAAGATCATTCCACAGCTTCGGTACTACGTGTGCAAATTATCTTCCTCCCCATCTCATCCTTTTTACCCTGGTTGTACTGAGGAAATGAAGATGCGAGGATCTCAGGTGTCTAGTTGGAACATAAATGGTTACCAACTCTCTGAGCTTTACTGGGCCCTTGTTATTTATGGCCCTATGAGCAATACAGAGGGATTTAAAATTAATCCTTGCCTCAATTGGGAGCCAATGCAGCTGTTTGAGGGGTTCTCTTGCGGAGACATAGCTAGGAACCTTTAGAAGGATCCTTGCTGTCGCATTTTGCACAGTCTGAAGTCTCTTTATTACGTATTTGGGTGCGCCTACATAAAATGAGTTGCCATAATCCAGACGGGAAACTATGAGGGATTGAGTGACCGTTTTCCTTAGATGCTCTGGGATCAATACCAGTATATTCATGAGCATTCGAAGTAAAGAGAAACAGATGCCAGATAATATATTTGCTTGGTGGTGCATTGCTAGCAAATTGACCAACCAGATTTCCAAATTTTTTATCACCGGTTTGGGAACGGGGGCGGGGGGGGGGCATGTCAACAGGCCAACTGATCAGAGGTCTGTGTATGGCCTGGTTTCCAAGGATCATTAATTCCGTCTTATCACCATTCAGCTTTAGGCGGCAGCTTGACATCCAGCGGCACAGTTTATCCAAACAGGGTGCCAAATGTTTTAGGGCCTTCTGTAAGAGAAACAACCAGCTGGGTGTCATGTTATGTTATGTTATTGTGTCTTATAAAGCGCAACAGCTGCCCCAGCAAAGGGGCGTCCCGGCGCTAATGTAGGAAAGACTGACATAGCAACAGAGCAGGCACGAACTAAGATGAAGGGAAGAGAAAAGTCTTAATGGCCTTCCTAAATTCTAAGTAATTATTGAGGCCACGAATCTGCACAGGGAGTGTGTTCCAAAGAGTGGCAGCTCTGTAGCGAAAGGAGCGGCCGCCGGCACGAGCTCTACGTATTCGGGGATCCGCATAGGAGACCGCTGACAGGTTATAGTCCTGCACTAAGGTGGCAAGCTGGCACACATATATATTGAACAACGTGGGGCTTGCTGGCATAATCAAGAAAATACACCCTAGACTGGTTCTGCATTTTTGGCTATCCTTGAATCTAATGCAATATTTCTCTGAGGTGAGCCCAAACTTGGTAACAAGGATGATTGGAATGTACTTCATCTTTGTCTCCCACCTCCAGTGTAAGTAAGGTATTCCTCCACATGGTAAGCATGTGTTTCCAGAGTTATGCTCCCCAAAACTATTCTGGGACCGTGTGCATCTTAAGGGCCACCTCATAGGCAGAAAAACACTTGTCAATATCATCCCCTACCACATAGCTGGGCACCCGTTCTTTTGGTATGTGAACCTTCTTGTCCCTCTCAGACAATGTGGGTATGCTGCCACCATTATTGCTGGGTTCCGCTTGTTTGGCTCTGACGTCCAGCTCTTTGAGACTTCGCTCATGGGACATTCAACTTTCTTCCTTTACTAGCTTCTTTTCAGCCAAGGCTCTCTCTGCCTCAGCTTTCTTTTTCTTCATCTTGAGCTTGGCCATCTGCAGCCTGAACTCCCTTTCAGCTTTCCTGTCTGCCAGCTCCTCTGGGAGGGATTTGCAATTCAGGAGACAAGTCAACCCCTACCTATGTGTGCTGCATCTCAGGCTCTGCGCCCAAATCCTGCTCCACCACATCATCCCCCTCATCTGGATCCTCTGGTGCTATCAGTAACTGGTGAGCCTCCGGGCAGGCCCTCAGAGCTTTATGAAGTTCCAAGTCTTGTTGCCTTTCTTGATTGGAAGTTCCTTTTCCTTACAAATCTCCTTGACCCCAACCACAGTGTTGCTCTCCAGGTTGAATTTAATTTCTGTGCGTATGGTCACAGACAGTCAGGTAGAATGAGAGTGCATTTGGAAAAAGCAAAATGCCAATAAAAAGGAATTTAAAAAAAACTTGAATTGGTATCAAATTATTTATCTGGGATTTGTAGTATAATACAAAATCACTGTATGGCACTGTACAAACACAAGTCTTAATCTCACAGCTGAACACCAATGTAGGAAATTAGGTTACTGGTCGAGGGGAATGAAACCTTACTCATGTAGCAACCACAGTTCTTGTCAGGGTGAAATACAAGCAAACCCCAAATTAACCTGTGCTCAGTCCTCTGCTAGCTTGGCACAAAAGCAGTCAGCCTTAACTTAGAGACAATGTGCAATGTGCAAAGTGTTTATGCAGCATCCAAACAGCAATAAAGTCAAAACACAACAAAAGGAAAATGCCACACCAATTAAAAAAAATAGAATAAAATGTAATAAATTATTTGACACCAAAACAACAATAATCCAGTCAGTAGAAACGGAGATATGCAATTTGAAAGATTTCAGTGCCTAAAAACTCAATGTGCCAACAGTGGATTGCTGTTTGCGACGGACTGGGACAAAGTCACAATTTCAGACAGACTGCAATGGAGTAAGGGCAGTAGATATGGGCCAAGTTAGCACCTCTTAACAAAGTACCTTAAATCCTGGCTGCAGAAAATTGCAAGATCCCTGGTTGAGGATGTGCTGTGCAGAGGCGCTTCCGCTAAGCGGCAGTCAGCAGTAGAGGGTCCTGCATTGCGAATGTGTCTCACAGTGGCGAATCCGAAGAAGTCTTTGACAAGGCATGCTACATGAGGTCCTGCATCATCGAGGATGCTATTGATGGAGGCTTTGCATGCAAAGTCCTGCATCGGAGAAGCATTGCGCAGTGACGGCTCAGAGGAGCTGCAGGTTGTGATGTGATGTCCTGCGTCAGAATTGTCAAAATCAACTGGAAACAACAATCTAGCAATCTCTTGTCTACGGTACCTGTCCTTTTCTTTATTATTAGAAGATCTGGCAAGTCATACCAATCAGGGTGTCTGGATCTTACCGACCCTATTTGTTCAAATGCTCAATTAAGATCGACGTTAAGTGACACAATGTAAAAATATATATTGATTGTTGGTTTACAACAAGTCCTATTATACACATCACAGTAATTAATGTCAGGCCATAAGACACAGCGAGGCACGAGACACAGCAAGCATGACAATGGAAATTACATTGCATATTAGGTAAGACTACATTTCCCAGACTCAAAGCTCCAGCCACTAAAGAACAAGCTCCCTCATCCCACAGACGAATGTTCATGTCAATAGAGGCAACAGGGTATTTAGGCCTAACTAACACTGAGTTCCTGTGTCTGGCAATAGATTTTGTTGTGGCACCTCAATATTCTCATTAGTTTGCATCTGGCTTGACTCGTTCCTTCACCTTTGTTGTTTTTCAACTGCACTACTACCCATGGCCCTTCTGATTCCTCACATGCTGTGATTTGTTCCCTGCCTCCTTACCCTTTTGTTAGTTTGTCTTTCTGGTCCAGACTTCCTCCATCCCGGTGCTGCAGTGGTCTTCTTCTTTGGCTTCTGAGTTGATTTCATGATTCACCTGGGGCTATCTAAAGTGTACCACCTTCTTGCAACAAGTTAGTCTCAAAGTGTGTTGATTCCATACCTGCTATGTGACCCCCTAGTAATTCATGTTTGCTTACCCACAGGTGGAAACCTAACCTTGGTAAGTTTGCCTTTGAGATGCTGTGCCTAAGGAATCCAGGCTGGATCTTCTGAATTACAACCTGCAGGAATGTTTCTCTCTCTCTCTCCATATCCTCACCTCTTTTTCCCCTTAGTCTGGGCCTTCATTGCCATCCTTGACCCAACTCAAGAGGATGAGTCGGGCTCATAAACATGTGATATTCAACTGACAGGCTATGTTCTTTTACTCAAGATTCTTGTAAAAAGATAAGGTACTCCATTCAGATTTGTCATCAGTGGGCCTGTATAGTCATGCTATGCCTCAACTCACAAATAAGAAATCTCTGTTTCCTGTTTTACACATATTTTTTTCATTACTGTTTTGTTATGTTGCATGTATTTGTATAGTGTGCTATCACCCTTGAGGGTATACTGAAACTTTGCAGGTGTGCGAGTCTATCCCTGGGGTGGAGGGACTTACTTGAAGAGCCAAGTCTACAGCTTCTTGTGGAATTCAAGAAGAGAGGAGGAGGCTCTAATGTAGAGTGGGAGGTCGTAACATGCTTTAGGAGCAATGTACGAGAAGGCCCACCTCCAGGATCTGCTTGTATGGATGTGTGAGACATGTACAAGTAAGAGTCTGGCTGAGCTGAGGTGCCTGAAAGATTGGTGGAACTGTGTGCATCTGTTCAGGTAGACTGGGCCTAAGTTATAAAGGGGCATATTAGCAAGAACCTGCGAAAATTATCGCAAAGCTTGCTTAGCGCACGTTTTTCTATCGCCGGCTATTGCTGGATATTACCGCGGAGATAACATGCTATTAGCAAGGTTTATCTCCAATGCGATAAAATATCCAGCGATAGCGGCGAAACCCAGCAATAACGCGAGAAATCCAGCGATAGAATCCCCGCGCTAATGCTGGGGACTTAACCTTACAATCCACCTCCCATTGACTAATATTGTTAAGTCATGTTTTTACCAGTACTAAAAAACCAGCGCTAATCGCGGTTAGCGCGCGTTTTTTTATCGCTTCGCGGTTATTGCTAATAGGCGATAGCGATGTTAGCGACTGCTTTCAGTCGCTGTTAGGTTGGGAACGCCTCCTTTGCATGTCATTAGCGATAAATATCGCTGACATGCAAAGCGGCACCCAAACCAGTCGCTATCGCCTAAAAGCTGTCGCTAACACCTGTTAGCGACAGCTTGCTGATAGGGCGATAGAAATATCGCCGCTTTAGCGGCAAAAAGTGCCGCTAAAGCGGCGATAGAGCCCTTGATAATATGCCCCGTTTGTATGGGTGAGGAGCTTGAACTGTACCCGCATGTGTCTAGGGAGCCAGTGGAGCTAAATCAGGTGTGGTGTGATGTGGGTCCAGCACGGGAGACTGAGAACGAGTCAGGCTGCCGTGTTCTGGATGTTCTGTAGACACTTCATAAGTTGCTGGGAGATTCCTGCGTAGAGTGAGTTACCATATTCCAATTTGTTGGTGATGAGGGCTTGAGGGACGTTTTTCTGGTGGTTTTCGGTAGCCACTTAAAGATCTTTCTCAGCATCCTCAGGGTTTGGAAATAGGATGCAATGATGGCATTGACCTGGGTGGACATATCCAGTTTGTTGTCAATGATGATCCTGAGGTTTCTTGCTTGTAGGCTGGGGGAGGGAGTGGGTCTGAGGTCTGTGCAGGCCCACCAGGTGGAGTCCCACGGTGAGACATCCTTTTCAAACATCACCAATTTAGTCTTGTCAGTTTTCAGCTTGAGACACTTGGCTTTCATCTAGGGGGCCACTCAGTCATGCAGGTGGTGAAGCTGGTCCTTATTTAGGGGAATTATCCAAGAGGGGCAGTATCAATTGCTTGTTGCCAGTGTGGAAAAGGATGTTAATGTTGTGTACTCAGATGACATTGGTCAGTGGGGCATGTAGATTTTGAAGGGGGGGCTCAGAGAGGAGCCTTGAGGTGCTCCGCAATTGAGTTCCAGAGCTTCAGAAGCGTGAGACAACAGGTTAACTGTTTGGGTTCTTCCATTTGGGAATGCACAGATCCATTGGATGGTGGGTCCTTGAATACCAGTTTTTTTAGTCAACTGATCAGGATGGGGTGGGAGACTGTGTCAAAGGCCAATGAGAAGTACAGTAGGATGAGAGACACAATTTCTCCACTGTGTACGATCATCCGGATTTCATCTGTGCTGCAATGAGGGCTGTATCCATTCAGTGGATATGTCTAAAACCTGACAACATGGTGTTGAGGAGATGGTGGTTTGCAAAGCCTCTGCTGGTGGCTTTTCTATGACCTTGGCTGGCTATGGTAAGAGAGAGATCATCTGTAGTTTGCGAGTGTTTTTTAGGAGAGGAATGACAGTTGCATGCTTCTAGGCTTCCGGGAATGTGGTTGTGTTGATGGAGGTGTTGAGGATGTGGGTGAGGATTTTGCAGATAGGGGTGGCTCCTTTGTTGAAGGCATGGTGGGGACAGGGGCCTGACTGGGTCCTGGAATTGATGGTCTTCATTATTATAGTGGTTTCATCTGGGGTGATCATGTTTCATGTGGTCAAGGTGTATTTTCAGTCCAAGACCGTCAGAGTGGCTATGAGGTTGCTGGGATCAAGTTGAAGGTCAAAGTTGTTGTATATGGGTGAGATTTTGCTGCTGAAAAAGTCCAAGAGATTGTGTGCAGCTCTTGAGATGGGGTGATGTCACTGGTGGTGACTGAAGGAGTGGTGATGAAGTCCTTGATAATTAAGAACATTTCTTTGCTGCTATTGGTGCTGGCATCATTGGGGTCTGCTTTGGTCTTCTCTTTGGTTTCTTGGATTCGCTGGCTTTGGCGCCTCAGGGTGAACATAAAGGTGTCCTTATCCGTGTTTTCCTGGCTTGCTCTCAACCTCCACTCTAGCTGTTTACAGTACCGGTTGGTCATTCTGAGTTCCTCCATATACCACTTTCCCGGGTACGTGGTCTTGCTAGTTGGCTTTGTTTGCAGGGGCAGGGTGCCAGCGCAGGTGAAAATCCAGTCGCTGAAGTTCTTGATGCCATTTGGTAGCTTGCCCGTGTGCTCTAGGAGTGTCTGGTAGAGGGCGGAAGTCCAATCTTACTCTGCTACATTTTTCCACCATTGGCGGGGTGGGCCTGCGGTGATTCCTCTCCTGTGGTGCTAGGTGGTGATTTTGAAACTGACGAGGGTGTGCTCAGTCCAGGTGATGGGTGTGGATTTGAAGATTGTGGTTTTGGGTCCAGAATGTGTCCAGTGGCTTAGGTGGGCCTGGTACTCATTGAGCGAGTCTGGTACTGGGGGTCTGTAAACCAGGGTTCTGCACAGCGTCAAGTTTGCAGTTATGCACAGCTTACAAGTGAGATGCTCCATGTAGTTGGTTTTGGTTTCTGCAGCAGTGATGCAGCGGATGGTATCCTTTAAAATTATGGTGATTCCTACCCCTGTCCAGTATCGACGGTCTTGCCTGAAAATCCAGCAGTGCTGGCCGTGTCCATATTTGGTGCTGAAGCTGGGGTCAGCCATATTTCTATGAGGAAAAAGAGATGAAGGGCAGAGTTGACTAGCAGGTCCCTGACCTCCATGGCATGTTTGCAGAGCGAGCAGGTGTTGAGGAGTATGCTTGAGAGTGAGGAGTGGGATGTGGGAGGGTTCTCATTAGAGTGTGCTTGAGCAGGTGTGGTGCTAGTCGCTATTGGTGTGGTCTTGGCGGGTGTTGGAGTAGTGAGTATGGATGTGCTGGTGCAGGTGCAGGTGAAGTGTCAGGGGGAACTGGAGAAGGCTCCTTCTGTGTTGAGTGATGTGGTACGGCAGCAGAGCAGAGAGCGGCGAGTGGGATAAGGGCAAGGAGGAGCACAGCATGGTGGTGATGTGCTGTGGGAGGACCAGTGTTCCTCACCCTGAACTTGGAGAAGGGCTTGCCCTTGGCGCACCTTGGGCACCTGCTGCTGGGGCTCACTGAATTATCCTGAGAGACAGTCCCTTGTGAGTTTTTAGCAGAGTCTCTTTAACCTTTTGTAGTGGGGTGCAATGCCCAGTGACCAATGCCCAGTCTCCATGCATCCATGCTGCAACTGCTATTAAGTACATCCTAGGGTGGGGGAGGAGTGAAGGGCCAGTGGGTGGGCCTGAGATTGGCACTGGAGACTGGAGCATGAAATGACGCACTTTTAGGAACAGGTAAGGCTGCAGGTAGTGGGAGGGGGAGCAGAAAGGGCAGGAGAGGGTATAGAGGCAAGAGACAGCAGGCACAGAGCGAGGAGCTGTGCCAGAGTCAAGGTACAAACAAGGATAAAAGCAGTACAAAACAGGGCAAAACACGAGAGAAAAGCTATGAAATATGAGAGGAAAGCAGTGATAAACAAGGGCACAAAGCAGGAAAAAAACATTGAAAATGGGTGAAATGGGTGAAAAGCTGTGACACAAAAATTCGAGAAAGGCAGTGATAAACAAGGGCACAAAATGAGAGAGAAACTCTTAAAGACTAGTGAGAGCAGTGAAAAACATGGTCATAAAAGCAAGAGAAACTCAGTGATAAACAAGGCCACCAAACGAGACAGAAGCATTGAAAAGAAGTGAAAACAATAAAAAACATGGCAACAAAAATGAAAGAAAAGCAGGCACAAAATGAGAGAAAAGCAGTGAAAGAGAAAGAGAGAGAGAGACAGCTGGGAGTGAGGTGGGCCTTGCCCAGTCTGGTAAATTATGGGGGGGGGGCTAGAACTTAAAATCCATCATCCTGGAATGTATTCATTTCCTCTCTAATGATGGTTAATTCCTTCATCTCCCTTTTACTCCTCTCTTCTATGAAGTTGCCTTTCAAAGGTTGTCATGTATTCCTTTAGTCTAATTTGTAACTATTATACAAATCTGATGTCAATGCATTTTTTGGGAGTCAAATATACGTTTCTCCAGGCTTGATTACGAATGTGTACCGAAGTGAATGAAGTCACCAATTTTTCCATTTCATCTCGAGAAGATGGAATTTTACAAATCTGAACAAGAGAAGGATTGCAGTTGATAGTGCTGTTTTTTTTGCAAACAAGTAAGAGACTCCCTATTCCAGTACAAATAATCAATGGGAAGTATATTTGAGAATTACAGTTTTAACTAGTCCACAGTTCAACCATCTTCTTTCTCTTCAACCTTGAATACTGAGATTGAAAATGAAGGAGTAATAAATGTTCACCTCATAATTTCATTCCTCCAGGCTCAACTGTGTATTATGAGTTTAATTGTTTTATATTTTTATTGATACATTTATTCTCTGTGGTTGGAAGAGGGAATCAGCCACATTTATACTCAATACTGATTTGGAACAATGACACCTCATGACCCACCGTGACCAAATCCTAAAAAAGTCTTATTTTACAAGATTTTGATTTTCTAATGCACAGATTTTGTTACACAGTTCCCACTAAAAAAAGGTAGGACTGCATATTAGAATGACAGAATGTAGGGACTGAGTCCAACTAAACCATCAGAGAATGCTGGTCTAATTCTTAGCTAGCTCACAGTGCCTCACCCGAACCCATAACCTTCCTAGGGTGACAGGTGACTTTGTCAACCTTGGACATGACACTCTGATTCCCAAGGGAATCATGGAAACATATGTTACCCTTTTGCTCTTTAATTATGCATGCCCAGGGTAAACACAAGAAAAATACAAATTAGGTTTTCAATATATTTATTGAAACAATTGTTGTCTTGCATAGAAAGAATGAGTTGCGGTTATTAGGCAGATAAAGAAAAGCAATGTAACCAGCATTACTAACATGGTGAAAAGAATAAACAGTGCAATCATGGCAGTCCTATTTCTATAAATTTGTACCTATCATCACCCCTACTCTGAGAGCATAGTGGGTGTACCCTGTGCCCAATCTCGAAGGTTTGCCTGTGCCCCCATACCTAGATAACTGGGCCAGGGAGTTGGCCTGAAGTGTAGTTGGCAGTCCTTCTCTGCAGGATGGAAGATCAGCATCAGCAGAGCTGCATGTCACACAGAGGATTAGTTCCAGGACAGTCGTGGCCGAATTGCTCCTCTGACCCGTATAGGGTAGTGCACCATTTAGATAATAAAACCGCACAGTGTTAGAGGTACAGCTCTGATGCAATCATATGTCTGAATGTTAGAAGCTGTCTCCCAACGGGCAATGCAAGCACTAGGATATCTTATTCTGTGTTCCTAGCCTTGAAATATAAGAGAAAGGCTTTCTAAAAACAAGGACATGTACACCATCTCCTCAGAATAATATTGTGCAAGCATAAACATGTAAAATAACATTGCTAAAGTGATGTCAGTCTAAAAAGTGGAAAGTGGAAAAATAAAAATAAAGAACCAAAGTGGGCCCTAAAAGGTCTCATGATCATTTCTATTTTTGGTTTAGTCTCATCGCTTAGAACATTCATGGAGTCTTTATTTTGATTAATTGTAAAAAACCAACAGGGCAGGTTGAGGGTGGAGAAGACCAAATGCTCATTCAACATCTCCCCTAATTGCATTTCAGGAGTCACTACTTGGTAGCTTTCTTAACACAAATGCTTACAATGTTAGAGATATTCATTTGTATAAAGAGGAAATTCTAAAATGGAAACTAAAGGCCAAAATATGAAAATGTTGTTGAAGGATCCACATAGGACTCAATGGGCCGAATTCTTTATAAGGGGATGATAGACACCAATGTTATCCTATGGAAGTAGGTAAAATATAAAAATAAGGAAGCCCTATTGTCGAACTTTCAGCAGGATTTAAGGATCTTGGTTTCATGAGAGCCCGACTTGCAAGTCAGTGTGTTCAGAATAGGGCAGGTAAATGATTTTATCTTTAGACTTAGGGCCTTATTTAGCCATTGACTTGGCTTGGGTCTGCTGTCCCACCTGAGGGGATTTATGACATCCTTCTCCATCCTGCAGAAGGTGGCCAGCAGTATTTAGAAATCCCCATCTGCCTGGTGAGGATTTCACTCCTTTGAAGGCTCTTTTCACAGCAGCGACATTTGCTGAGCGTGTCCCATTTTTAAATCACCTGCTCTGCAAACTTTTTCTTGAAAAAAGGTAATGGCCCAGACATGCAGGCAGCTTTTTTCTGCACATGGGAGGCATTAATCATTTTCTTGCAGAGGGAGACATTAATCATTTTCCATGCCTATATCTGCCATGCACCTCATGGCGAACAAAGCCAGGGAAAATGAGTGTTGATCAAAATAAGGTGTCATTGTGATGTTACTGTGGCGGACAGATCACTGGGTCAAGGGTTACTGCCGGGGAAGACAGCAGAGGCTCTGCCAGCAGTTACACAGAGGTTTCACAACTCTAGATAGAGCATGGAAGTTGCAGGCATGTCAAGGTGGGAAGAGTGACTCTAAATGCTTTCTTCCTGCTATGCCAAACCCTAAATATGCCACTAGATATTTAATATCAAGTAAAATTCAGTCCATCAGCTTGGGTTTGTCAAACTAGACTTCTTCACCTTCAGATTCGCCAAACAGAATTCCAAGTTGGTTAAGGTGGTTGAAGGTGTCTTCAGTGACAAAAGCATGATATTAGGTTGCTGGCACCTGCACTTTATTGGCTTTTTCTCTGCAGAACAATTCACTCAGATATGATGAAATATTACGCCCATTCAGTACCATACATGCTAAGAACGTGCACTTGTTATGTCCAGCGGGTTTGGAGTTTTTCCAAATGGGACACAACATCTGTCCATCACAAGCAGGCAACGTTTATTTCAGATTACTGCTTCTGGGTACCTTTGGGCCTCTGATGGGTTTTCTATAGAAAATAACATTTTTCCCAGTGCTATAAGTATAGTATGTGCACTTGAGAAATAGCAGGACAAAAAAAACGAAATGGTTTTCTAGTAATCTTCATGGCTGGATTAACACACCTAGTCCATTATGGATGCACTTTGAAGGAGGAGGGTTTATAGACTGTAAACCAACATTAAGCAAAGTCGTGTTAAGGTACAAAGGTATGACAAAAGTGGGCAACTGTCAACAGAACCACCTTCCAAGCCCAAGACTCTCTCTCTCTCCCTTATCATTCTCTTTCCTAATCTCATGCCCCCTCTCTGCATGCCTCTGCCTCTGACTCTGTCTCTCACTACCTACTTTTACATTCTAGCTACCTATTTCTCTATTTGATCTTTCCTCTGCACTATCATCTCTTTCTCACTACCATGCTCCTCTCATTTCACTTCTGTCTTCCTACCTATAACTTACTGTTACCTCCCTGTGAGAAAGCACCCTCTTTCTGCATGGTTGCCCCCACTTTTTGCTGAATTGCTGATGTGCTTTGACTGAGTGTGCCCTGGGCTCCTGCTAATCAGGTACCCAGGGCCTATCTTCTTTCTCTAAAACTGCATTGAAGCCTAAACCCAATTGGCATCTCTGGCCACAGGTCAGCCCCTGGTAAATGGCACCACAGGTACCCAGGGCACTGTGATCAGAGAAGGCCTCTAAGGGCTGCAGCACTTATTGTGCCACCCTTAGAGGTCCTGAACCCTGACACTCACACACTGCCTTTGCAGGCTGCGTGTCTTAGTGCAGAACAAAGTGAAGAGTCGACATGGCACACATCCCTGTGTGCCATGCCTACAACCCACTGCCCTGGCTTAGATCAGTCACCCCTCTAGCTGGGTGCACTATACCAGTGGTGAGGGTATAGGTGCATGAGCCCTGTACCCCTACAGTGTCTAAGTCCATTCTTAGACATTGTAAGTGCAGTGCTGCCATTAAGAGTATATGGTGCTGGGAGTTTGTCATTACGAACTCCACAACACCATAATGGCTACACTGAAAACTGAGAAGTTTGGTATCAAACTTCTCAGCACATTAAACCCACACTGATGCCAGTGTGGGATTTAATGAACAATGCACACAGAGGGCATCTTAGAGATGCCCCCTGAAAACTAACCTACCACTAGTGTCCAGGCTGAGTGGCTGCTTTCAGCTGCCACCACCAAACATATTTCTGGACCCCTGGGTCGAGAGCCTGATACTCTCTGGGGCCTGAAACAATGCACATCCTGGGACGAGGTCCCAAGCCTTCTCTGCCAGGATGGGCAGGGTCCACGAAGGGGAAGCTTCAAAGGCTTGCCGCCTTTGTGAGCTTCCCCAGGGCACTTCCTGCTCTCAGCAACTGGTCCCCACTGGTTCTGACCCCCACTTTGGGCGGGAGAACCTGTGGGAAAAACAAGTGAGGAAGAGAGGTGTGCCCACCTCTGCCAACTCCACCCCTCAGGTGGGGGAGGCGAGGTGAAGCACAACTCTCAGTCCACGCCATCTTGAAGATGGGGGACTCAGCCAACCAGGGACAGGCTCATGCCTCCCTCCCACTGGAGGGTGGCATAATAGGGGGTGTACCCACCCCAGGGAAGAGACACATTGGTCCCTGCCTTTTACCTACCTGTAACACCCCTAAATCTAGTATTTAGGGGCACCCCTGAACCTTGCTTCCTCAGACAATAAGAAACTGCAACAAGAAGAAGAAGAAGAACCGAACAGCCGTGCAGCAGCTAACAAGAGGAAGATGCCCACTGACTTGGCCCCAGCCCTACCGGCCTGTCTCCCCCTCGAACCTGCTCCTGCGAAATCCCGGTGTGTCCTGCAGCCAGCAACCTCGAAAACCCTGGAGGACCTGCCTGCCTTCAAGCACAAAGACTTTGTCTCCTGTGAACACCGGATTTGTTCATCTGCAACCTCTGGCTCCAGCCGGACACCGCGATCCGCCCCACACTGCACCCGCCGTCCACGGCCCGAGCTCGAGTGGGCAAACACCATGAGGAGGTCACCCCGGCGATCCTGACCCTAGATCCGGCGACCCCTGACCTGCCTCAAGCCGACGCCTGCATCCTAAATCCAGAAGGTCCCCCCAACCGCGACCAGGAGCTGGTAAGAAGATCCTACCCCAAAAGGCACCCCTGCATCCGACTCCCCACAGCCTTGTGTGCCCAAACCGACGGTGCCTAACCAACCCCTAACTTCCCAACTTACCTCTCGAAGTGGTGCCTTTGCAAACCGGAGGTTCCCCATTGAAACCAATTGGGCGCCCGACGACGAAACATCACCCTGCACCCGGCCGCCCTTGTGCCGCTGAGGGTGCACCCTTGGTGCTACTTTGTTTCCCCATTTGCCCTGAGCTAAAGTCCAGGAGCTTTGCTCCCACAACAAAGTGGCCTGCTTGCCAGCAGCCACCAACAGGAGGCCCCCTATCCCCATTGGATAACATTGGGCCTCAGCACTCTGCCCCCGGCCGCCCTAGTGCCGCTGAGGGTGTAACGAGAGTGCATCCTTGACCCTGGGGGAAACCTTGTTCTAACCCCAGAAGCTCGACTCAAAAGACGGATTACTTACCTGGTAACCGTTAACTACATTTCTCTCCATAGGAACCTATTGACTGTTTTTCTCTGAAAAATGTTCTAAGTGTGGAGTTGATTTGTATGGAAACCTGAAAAATAACAATTGTGCAAAACTGACTTTACGTACCTTTTCTCTAGGAAATGTGCCAGTGTGATATCTAGGCATATCACACTGAGTAGAAAAAGTAATCTAAAAAGTAATCTCAAAAGTAACGTAAAAGTAACTTACCTGTAATTTTTACTGCAAAATTGATACAAAGTATATGTACAGCATTCCACAGTATTGCATTACCAGTAGTTCAAACTGTAACCATTTCAAAGTACATTTACAACTGCATTTCAAACTGTATATTTACTGCAAAGTATTTATCAACTTACCTGTGCCAGGCTTGCTTGGTTCTAGGAAATAAAATAACTAAAATAATATTTTTATACAAAACCAATTGGTCTGAAGTTCAGTCTTTGAGTGAGTGAAATCATTTGCTGATTGAGTGGGTACAACAAATGCTTAACACTGTCCTCTGATACTGCCTTACTGCTCGACCACACTACCACAAACAGAGAGTGAGGTGCTATCTAACTTTACCTCTGCCTACCTTTGGGGATCCACTGGACTCTGTGCACAATATACCTCACTCAGTAAAAGTGGCTAACTAGCCTTTCCCAAGTCTTGGTTTGGCCCAGATATCCAGCTAGGGGGATGTCATGAGCTAAAGTTAGGAGAAACTCCCTGAACTTCTGAGGCACTACCACTCTCCTAGTGGCTCCAGGTTTGGGGTCTTTGGCCTCAGTGTACAGTAGTCCCTCTTCCCAATAAACTCTGTAGGTACCACTGACATCTCCCTTTTCCTGTGCAGCAGCTTGCTGCCTCAGGCTTTCAAGAGTTGGACAGTCCTGCTGTCCAAGGCACAGCTCTTCCCTAGAGGGTCCCCCTGGGCCTAAAAGTTCAACCTGGTAAGGGGCAAGCTCCATGGGCTCAGTTCCCTCTGGGGTGCCCAAGTCCTCTCCCTGAGGAGAGGGGTCCTGATCCTTTTGCTGTACAGAAGCTGGTTCCCCAGTCTTCTTGCCTTTTCTCTTGGAAGGTTGGGCCATACTTTCAGGCTCCAACACTTCTTTTTCACCCTGTTTCTTGCTCTGTGCTCTTGTTTTTACATACACCAATTCAGGGATATCCAGCATTGCTGCATGGGTTTTCAGTTCAACCTCAGCCCATGCTGAGGTTTCCAGGTCATTGCCAAGCAGACATGCAGCTAGTAGCTTTGGAGAGACCACTACCTGTTTCAGGCCAGTAACCCCCACCCACCCCCCCAGTCTAATGTCACCATAGCCATTGCATGGTTAGTAGTAACACTGTCAGCATTGGTGACTGGGTAAGTTCTCCCAATCAAGTATTACTCGGGGGAAACCAGTGTGTCTCTCACCATAGTGACACTGGCACCTGTATCCCTCAGAGCTTCTATCCTAGTTCCATTAATCCAAGGGTATTGTAAGTACTTTTTTAAGTTAGGTGGCCACACAGCTACATTGGCAAACTCAACTTCCCCTTCTGAAACTAGAACTGCTTCAGTGTGCAACCCGATTTGCTCTTGGCACACTGTTGATCCCATCTGGAGACTTGCTACACCAGGAGTAGCTGTAGTAGGACTAAGGGCCTTCTTGGTTGGGCAAGCAGCATCTCCAGTTAAGTCTCCCAACTTCTTACAGTTGTTGCACCAGGCCTTTAAAGGATCAAAGTTCTTTCCCCTGTACCTATTATTGGACTGGGAGGAGTTTTGGGACCCACCCCCCTGTGCAGGTTTTTGGGGCCCTTTAGAAGACTCTGGCTTTTTATCTTGGGGATTCTCACCACCTTTCCCCTGGGGAGGTTTTGTAACCCCTTTCTTTTGGTCACCCCCAGTGGTTGTTTTTGTCACCCTTGTCTTGACCCAGTGGTCTGCCTTCTTTCCCAGTTCTTGTGGAGAAATTAGACCTAGGTCTACCAAATGCTGATGTAACTTTTCATTAGTGCAATTACTTAAAATATGCTCGTTCATAAACAGATTGTAAAGTCCATTGAAATCATGCACATTGTGTCCAGTTAACCAACCATCTAGTGTTTTAACTGAGTAGTCTACAAAGTCAATCCAGGATTGGTTTTGGGTCTTGTGAGCCCGCCTGAATCTAAATCAGTTGTGAGTCCAAATCCCTTAATCAGAGTTCTCTTCATGAGGTCATAAGACCCAGCAGCTGCCCCTGTAAGGGTCAGGAGTCTGTCTCTGCAGTTACCAGAGAACAGTTCCCAAAGGAATGCCCCCCAGTGTTACTTCTTCACTTTTCTCATTTCACAAGCCCTCTTAAAGGCTGTGAACCATTTTGTGATATCATCACTCTCTTCATATTTAGGGACAATCCCTTTGGGGATTTTAGGATCATAAGATTGCTCTTTATCCTTATTAAGTAAATTGCTGCCACCATTGATGGGTGCTAGGCCCATCTCTGCTCTCTCTCCCTTTCTAGAGCCAGCAACCTGGCCTCTAGATCCAGTCTTTTGGTCAGCCTTACTAAAAGGCTGTCCTCCTCATTGAGGCTGTCCTCAGTGGAACCTGATCCACCTGTGTGGGATCTAGGTACTGAGAGGTTGATTCTTGGAGTCAAGGTTACTTGGATCTTTTTCTCCCTAGGAAGTGGAGGGGGTTGATCTACCAGGTCATCCCCTTCCCCTCCTTTTCCATCTGACTGGTCTTCACCATTTTCAGATGGGTGGTCCTTAGCATACCCAGCCAACAGCTCCTGGAGCTTTTGTTTGGTGGGATGGGGACCCATGGCTATGTTTTTAAGTTTACATAGGAACCTTATCTCCTTGAAAGACAAGGGGATAAGGGGTGAGGTCGAGCTCCTCAACCAAGTCCTCCATGTCATTGTGGTTATTTTCACTAACAGCTGGGTTCTTGTTTTGAGACATTGTTAAAAAACATTCTAACCCCTCTAACCCTAGCTAAAGTGACTTTTTATTTTTCTAAAATTCTAAAGGGACTTAACCAAGGCCCTAACAAGACTTTTTGTAGTTTTGAAAAAATGCCAATTTAAAAAAATCTGAATTCTAAAGATAATTTAAGAGTTTTGTCGTGTGATCAGGTGGTAACCAAGTAGTTCAACAAAAGCAAAGTTGTATATTCCACCGCTGATCCACCAATGTAGGAAGCTGGCTCTGCATATACATACCAAAGTGAGGTATAGTGTGCACAGAGTCCAGTGGATCCCCAAAGGTAGGCAGAGGTAAAGTTAGATAGCACCTCACTCTCTATTTGTGGTAGTGTGGTCGAGCAGTAAGGCAGTATCAGAGGACAGTGTTAAACATTTGTTGTACCCACTCAATCAGCAAATGATTTTACACACTCAAAGACTGAACTTCAGACCAATTGGTTTTGCATAAAAATATTCTTTTAGTCATTTTATTTCCTAGAACCAAGCAAGCCTGGCACAGGTAAGTTGATAAATACTTTGCAGTAAATATACAGTTTGAAATGCAGTTGTAAATGTACTTTGAAATGGTTACAGTTTGAATTACTGGTAATGCAATACTGTGGAATGCTGTACATATACTTTGTATCGATTTTGCAGTAAAAATTACAGGTAACTTACTTTTACGTTACTTTTGAGATTACTTTTTAGATTACTTTTTCTACTCAGTGTGATATGCTTAGATATCACACTGGGACATTTCCTAGAGAAAAGGTAAGTAAAGTCAGTTTTGCACAATTGTTATTTTTCAGGTTTCGATACAAATCAACTCCACATTTAGAACATTTTTCAGAGAAAAACAGTCAATAGGTTGCTATGGAGAGAAATGTAGTTAACGGTTACCAGGAATCACTGACATAATATCGACAGACACAATATCGACCTACATTTATATCGACACAAAAATATCGACTACACTAATATCGATACCCTATACTTACGTAACAAAATACACTAATATCGACCCCAAAATATCGTCAAACATAATTATCGATTACAGTAATATCGAACACATAAATATCGTTATTCAAAATATCGAACATCCTTTAAAAAAATACATGTCCAAAATATTGATCACAATAATATAGACAACAATATTATCGTTTTTGTAAAAATATCGACAATTCAAAAATAGATAAAACAAACAAAATTAAACACCATAAATATATTCAAATAAATAAACATACACTGCATATAAAATATAATATATATCATAATATTAGCAAATACTACAACATCTTTTAAAACATTAAATGATAAATACACTATTAATAACCATTTAATTTTATATTTAGATTATGTACACACATTATTTAACATCACGTATAAGATGATACACATTTAAATAATTCAACATGTGGAAAAAAAACAAAAAACTGACCCTTAATTAGCGTTTTCCATATATGGAAAACAACTACCAAAACGATTAAAACAATAAAGATTAACCAATAAAAACACACAATATTAAAATAAACCAATGAGGTTAACC
This sequence comes from Calotriton arnoldi, assembly GCA_963921515.1. NCBI lineage: Eukaryota > Metazoa > Chordata > Amphibia > Caudata > Salamandridae > Calotriton > Calotriton arnoldi. The sequence continues at coordinate 1,582,032 of CAWUFW010001911.1, forward strand.
AAACAATTAATACAAACACTATATAAAGAAGGAAAACTTATTCTTATTTTACACCTTAAACCAAAAACAATAAAGAAGCCAAAACTCTGCCGGATTTGTACCAGAAACAAGGACTTCATCAAAGAAAAAGATATTACATTCTTCAAAAAGTAAGTACACTACCATCTGTAAAATAACTGCAATGCTAATCCTCAAAAACTACTATTTATCATACTCAAATAATTAATATATATCTTTTTTCAATTTATGTCTCCTCTACAGATAATTCTCAAATCATCCACAAAATTACAGATCAGCTTCTAAAATCATCTAACTAATAAAGTAAGTATTCAGCAAACAGCATTTTAAAAAATTGTAAAACACCCAACCAAACCCCAAATCCATCCCAAACACCCACCCGACCCCATGTACATATTTTACAAAATAAGTAAAAATATGTTTTACTCTTCCAACAGAAAAATCAACAACTTGACAGAATTCAACCAACAAAGAAAAAACATCTCTATTTAAAAACAGCTCAAAACCAACATTGTAAGTATATTAATAACAATATGTATTTATTAAGAAAAAAACATGTACAATATTCGTTTTAATAATTTTAATATACATTTTTGCAGAATTGAACACATCACAATGACAGAAGGCGCCCAATTTATCTCATCCCAAAAAGGAACATTTTTGCTATGTTACATGGGGTATGTCTATACCGAGGAAAAGCAAATTGGACTAAAAGTAAATTGGAAATGTATCAAGTACTATTCAAATAAGTGTTATGGTCGGGCAACAACTAGAGAAACAACTGTTTTGTATACAAGGGAGAATAACCACCCACCAAATGTTACTGAAATAGAGGTTAGGACTGCCCTTGATAACATTAAAGAAGCTAGCACTAGCTCACAGACACCTACGACTCAAATACTTAAATAATTGCTGCCTAGAGTACCCAAACATGCTACTGGGCAAATGCCCTCTATTTCTTCATTAAAAAGAACTATAGCTCGCACAAAAAAAGCCACAACAACTACCACACCTGCTCCAAAAACATTTGAAGAGGTGGTAATTCCCCCAGAACTATCTATAACTCATAATGAAGAACCCTTTGTTCTCTATGACAACAAATGCAAAGAGAAAAGAATAATTATGTTTGCAACTGCAAACAATTTAATAAAGCTACAACAATCAGAAACATGGATGATGGACGGGACTTTTAAAATCTGTCCCAAACCATTCTATCAATTATACACTGTCCATGCCCTATATCAGAACACCAACATCCCCTTTATCTATGCTTGCTACCCAATAAACAGAACTCCACATATATGGAAGTACTAAGTAAAATTAAACAGGAAACAAATAATTATTTTCCACAGAAAATAATAATAGATTTTGAGCAGGCTATGATCAGTGCAATTTTAAAGTCCTACCCACACACATCAATTCAGGGATGTTACTATCATTTCAATCAGTGTCTATGGAGACACCTTCAGCAATCAATACTAAGGGCCCGATTCCGATCCTGGTCGGAAACCATTCCGACCGACACGGACCGGGACTATATTCCGAGCGACACGTACACGCGCTGTACGACCGGCGTAGTATGATGCAATGCGTGTGCAATACAACCGACTCGCACGGAGCACAATACGTACGACCGACACGTACGGAAACCAGTGACTCGGCCGTAAAAGAGCCCGACGCGACTGACTCGTACGCGAACGCTGCAACATAGCATAACGTGAGTGGGACAGACTCGGACTACCCCGCAAATGCTGCTAAAAGCATCCGTCGCAGTCAACTGAACGTCTCCTTCATGCTCAACTAAATCAAACAGAAACAGACAGAAAAAGACCAAACAAGCATTGTCAAAGGCAAAAAGAAAACCATTATTTAAGACACACCCACAACTCCACCTACATAGAGGCCCAAAATCCCTACCATGATCCTTTGCAAATTCTACAGACCTGCCAGCAGAGAACACCACCACACTGCACTGAGAGACACACTCACAACTCACCCACCACACAACCTTCACACCATTAGCACCTCTCTAAAAGCACACTCACAAACACCCAGCTAAACTTACACTCACTCACCCTCACTTGCACCCTCACACACACATCCATCTCCACCACCACCCATCACCATGCCCCCAAAGAAGAATCCAAAGTTCACAGATAGTGAGTTGGAAGTCATGGTAGATGACATTCTCAGAGTAGAGCCACAGTTATTTGGCACATTGGTCCAACAGACCCCCATGTCCCAGAAAACAAAGATGTGGGAGAGGATTGTCAACAAGGTGAACGCACAAGCACCTTGCCTGCACACAATGGACGATATCAGGAACAGGTACTATGATGTGCGAAGGAGGGTCAAGAAGCTGATTGGCAGAGACCATGCCCTGAGCCAGCGGACCGGCGGTGGCCCTCCTGCAAAACCTACGCACTTCACTTCCTGGGAGGAGAAGGTGCGGGCCATCCTTCCACCGAAGGGCATCCATGGATTAACAGGAATACCAGAGCCTGGTGAATACACAACCAACTAGCCAATATTATGAGGCAATACACACACACAGACATCACTGTCAAGGGGACAGTGAAACCAATCACTGTTAGCAAAGCCATATCAACCGAAAGCCAATTATCCTGTGATGTGTATGCCAGTTAGATAAACACAATACCTGCAATCTCAGAGTAATATGGAACTATGTCATAACATGTACAAACTTACTAACAAATACAGAAAGGCATTGGACCAAAACACCAACAAACACTGTCAGCCATCTTGCCAGCACTGTCACACTACCTCACAGGGAAGTTGATTCACAGGAAGGAAGGTTGGGTATGCTGGGAAGGTGGGTGTAGGCAAAAGCATGATGGGAGTCGTAGTCACAGCCAACAGTCCTCCTCCCACATGGCCCATCAAGCCCACCCTGAACCATGCTCACCTCACAGGGAGTGGAAAAGTACCGACAAGATGGCTGACACTGGGCTCTGCTGTGGGGAGCACAAGGCCCTGTTGGGACTTGTGCTCCAACAAACAACCGGACACCACTGCCTGACATCCTGAACGTTAACTTTGACTCCCTGCAATGGAAGCATGCTTCATGGTGGATCACCTGGCCTCTGGGGGAGAATGAGGTCCTGCAAGGCCTCCAAATGCTATCAAGGCTGGCTCTACACACACCTTCTCAGCCAGAACAAATAGCACCCTTGGGACCAGTCACTCCATGACAGTGAAAGTAAATGCCCTGGCAAGATGGCTGACACAGGCATGATGTATGAATTGCCTGCAAGTCACACCTAGGCACTGGCCCTCTCACACATGTTCACACTCACAGCCATCTCAACTATATGTTTCCACTCACTGTCTGGGGATGCAGTGTCCCAGGGGTGCTCCCTGGCCTGGCTGTGAAGGTGTGCGGGGTCTAGGACAATTGGGGAGATGCAGACATAGCACATATCAAAACACACACACGAAGCTACACATACATCATTGACAAGGGATACCGGACAGTGAATGGAATGGCCACAGCAAGATAGCTGACACTGTTGCATGGTGTCATTTACACAAAGCGCTGTTGTGAGCTGCATTCTAATCCTACATCATGCAGTGTTGTCAGCATCCTTGACACAACACTCCCCTCACTGTCATTGACACTTGCAACACAAGGAGTAACCTGGACTGGGTTGGAGTAGGCGTGCAACTTACAGCAGCATAACTCAAACACACAAACCTCTGGCCCTCACTGTCATGAGCATGGAAAATCAAGAGCTGCCTTGGTTAACTCCTCTTTCCATGGAGGACATTGACAAGATAAATGATGTTATCACGTACAAAGCTCAGCAGCAACATCATTTGCTACGGTAACACCATCACATGTGTGCAATGAGATGTAAACTAGGAACACATACAACAAAATAGTATCTCTCAAGAGATCTCAGACATACCGCACTGCGACCATGTCGTATAGACACACCAATGTGACTCAAAAATACATGCACAAATGCCAGCACACATGCCCCAATCTTGCAACACATCGTAAGAGGAAGTGCATGTATGTCATTAATAAAGCACAAATGTTGACAAGAACAACACACCTGTGTCAGGCACGGGATTGCACTTGAGTAGCAATGGCCATGTACAGTCAATGAATCAATACATGAGCTGTTCATGCACACAGCTCTGCGTGCCCATTAAAACGCTTCAGGTTGTCATGACAATGTGCTTAACCAATATAGGCCTCTGTCTGTGACAATTGAGGACAATGCAATGTACATACACTCATCATGAAGTACAGTAGCAACTGTAATGTGTGTGATCCGTTGATGTGTGCTGAACCACAACATACATTGTGTGTTTCTTCCACCCACAGGGCCTGCTGGGGACACTGCAGGAACAGAAGAAGAATCCCAGTCCCAGACTCTGGTTGACCCTCAGCTCTCCTGTGTGGATGTCTCTCAGTCCTCTTTGGATGACGACGAACGACCTGGCCCCTCCGGTGTGGATCAGCGTGCAGCACCAGCAGCTGTAACTTCTGCATCCCCTGCCACCACTCCTGCTACAACTGCAAACACCCAGATGACCTCTACCAACACGGACAGACCAAGTCAACATAACACCGACAGCACAGCTACACATGGCACTCTGGAGGTGGCAGACAACACCACCAGTGCCAACACTGAAGGAGGCCCAGTGTTGTCTGTGCCTGCAATGGCAGGTCCTGCTCGTGTGGGTAGGGGTGGTGTGAGGGTGGGCAGGGTGAGGCCACGGCCTGAAGATGGTGCTGCACTGCAAGATGATCCACAGTTGGGACGCATCATAGATGCGTACCAAGAATGCACCGGAGACTTTGGCCAGGTAGTGGGGATCCTCAGGGACATGCAACAACAGCAGGCTGCCCATCATGCCAGATTGGACTCCCACATGTCCCGGATGGAGACACACATGTCCCGGATGGAGTCCAAAATGGATAAAATGGATGACATCACTGCGGTGCACAGGGACATACTCACATGCCTCCGCCAGATTGCTGACAACATGACCACACCTCCCTGCGTGCCCACTCAATCTGTTGCCACAACATCTGCAACTGCCACAGGGAGGGATGAGGACTCTGGCGGAGAGTCCCCGGCACCGCAGCAGCCTGCACCTGAGGGTCCCCCTCAAAAGAAGAAGAGGGGTCGTCCGAAGAAGGACAAGTGAGAGGCAGATGGCCATGCATACCCCCCAGGAAGTGAACACCTGCTCCTGATATCCTCCATTGTGTGCAAAGCCTTCATCTTGTTGACTGTCACTGAACTCTCTCACATGTGATGGAGGGTCGAAGTTGGACCAATAAATCAAATGACTGTGGACTTTACTCTGGAAATTTCATCTACTAACACTACCAACTCCTCTGTGAACTTTGGATTTCTATCACACTGTACAGCACTGTCAATTACGTCTACTATTCTCACACATGCATGTAAATCAATTCATAATCACACAATACTTGCCTCTATTGAATTAAACTTGGTATGTGACATAGAGATGATGACCTGCTAAACAAAGACTGTGCAGGAAAACTACTACAGCAATGTAAACAGAGTTTTGTGAGTCATGGTGATGTGACACATATGAGAGATACACACTACTAGGTCAACACAACACAAATTTCCCATAGCCATCATACTCATTGCCTCCACTATTGTGAACTGAAAATACACTGAAATGCACATACACAACACTCATTCTGAGGCAGTGGCAATCAGGCCACAGGTACAGTATGCAAATGAATGTTGGATGTGTGTATACAGACGAGGCACACCCCAATGTGGAGCACAGGTTTATTACACAATCATAACATGTGAACTCCACAACAGATGCAAGGTAACCTCACATGACAGTGAGCACAAAGTAACCAAGAGGGTCAGGAATGTCAGTACTTGGGTGTGTGGCACTGCATCCGGTTTCCACAAAGTTGCACTCTGTAACAGGCTTGTGTGTTTTGGAGGTCACATGTCACCAGACAACAGCCAAAGGACCCTGTGAAGGACAGACATACAACAGTAGTCAAATAACAAAATAACTGCATACATCTCCAATAGACATTCCATACACAATTCTCAAGAATCGTGAAAACAACCTAGGAATCATGTCAACACTGTTTGGGAGAACATACTAACTCAACGGACACATAACTGCAAGGATCATGTCAAGTAGCATGCAGCCACACGTATGCAGAGACATTTCACTACATACACATATCAGGCAAAGAAAAAACTTAGACAACTCATCACTGTATACTCACAATCATGAGAAAAAGTTGTTGATGAGCTGTGTCCGAACATCCCCCTCACCCTCATCATCACTGGCAACATGACCCAGGGCTGGATCCTCCCCTGCTGGCAGCTGATGGTCATCATCATCTTGGATGAGAGGTAACTCCTCCCTCACTGCCAGGTTGTGTAGCATGCAACACACCCACGGTCTAGGTCCACTCTCTCCCCGTAGCTCCGCTGTGCCGTCTCTTGCCTCCAGACCCCGACCTCCTCCTTGGGAGGTTCGAGGCTGCTGCCCGCTCCAACTGGGACCAGACTGCCTGCAACCACTGTAACCTTTCTCAGCCGTTTTTTTTTTCTTAATTTTTCCCTGTTGTGCCTCTATTATTGTGCCCGTCTGTGTCTTGCTCTAATTCCACCGCTGTTTTTATTTTCGTGTGCCTGCCTGTTCCTTTTGCCTTTTGATGCTGCTGCCCCTGTGGCCCCTCCCCCCTGGAATTCCCCCCCGGAATTCCCCACCGGAATTCCCCTCCGGAATTCCCCCGCTCCCGCCTCCCAGCCTCTCCTCCCTCCCACCTCCCCTACTTAATGGCGGCTGCTGCGCGATTGCACAGCAGACGCGCGCAGCGGGTGCGCCACCGGCACGCCAAAGGCAAGCCCGTCTTTGCCCGTCCGCAACCCGACCGCGGCCAGCGCCAGGAACCCTGGACCTCCCACTACCCATCGCTATGACACCACCACCCTCCTCGCACTCAACCCTGGAAGACTTAGAGAATGCCAACAGACCTCGCCGAACACGACCCACGGCCAGTTCTCCTGCCTCCACTGCCGCCAGACCCTCCAGCCAACCCGGCCTCCAACACTGCCAACACCAACACCAGCGACACCCTAAAATGCATCCTCCTCAACGTACGCTCCATACACAAACACGCCATGGAAATCTGGAACCTACTCGACTCTCTCTCGCCCGACATCGCCTTCTGCACAGAGACCTGGACCAACGCATCCTCTGCCCCCGACATCAGCACCGCCATCCCAGACGGATACAAGATCCAGAGAAAAGATCGCCCCAACCACCCAGGAGGGGGCCTCGCCATCGCCCACAAGAGCACCCTCCACCTCACCACCTCCAGCGAAACCTTCCCCTCTGCCGAACACCTGCACTTCCAGATCCAGACCACCCCCAAAGCCACACTCCGAGGAACCCTCATCTACAGATCCCCCGGCCCCCGAACACCCTTCGCCACCACCATCACCGACTTCATCGCACCGCACGCCATCGCCTCAGCAAACTACATACTCATTGGAGACCTGAACTTCTACCTCGACAACCCCAGCGACCCCAACTCCACTATCCTTCGTGACAACCTCGCCAGCATTGGACTTAAACAACTCGTTAACACACCGACCCACAGAGCAGGACACACCCTCGACCCCATCTTCGTGGCAGAAAACAATGTCCAATTCAGCCACACAACGCAGCCGCCATGGACCGACCACCACTGCGTACACTTCGCCATCAACAAACCCAAGGCACCCAAACCAGCCCCATGCCTACCTCGAAGGAACTGGAGCAAGGTTACCGACGAGCAACTTAACTCCACCCTCACCCGAGACAACCACACCTGGGCACCCGACGCAAACGGCGCAGTCAGAGAACTCCACACCTGGATCTTCAACTGCGCAGACGAGCTCGCCCCGCTACGTAACCCCGACAGACAACGCCCCAGAAAAGCCGCCTGGTTCACCACCGCTCTCCAAGAAGCCAGACACACCTGCAGACGCCTGGAGAAGAACTGGAGAAACACCAAGACAACCGAAAACCACACCACCTACAAGGACGCCATGACGGACTACCACAACCAGATCAGAGCCACCAAGAGGAACTTCATCCACAACAAAATCCTGGCCAACTCCACCAACTACAAGGAACTTTTCAGTGTCATTCAGGAATTCACCAATCCACGCAGCGAAGCCACAGACATCACCCCATCCCAAGACCTCTGCGACAAGCTTGGAACCTATTTCCACCTCAAGATCAAAAACCTCTACGACAACTTCATCGACCATCCACCAGGCACCACAGACAGCCCCCCGCCCCCCAGAAACACCAGCCAGCCCACCATCTCCAACTGGACACCGATCATGGCCAAAGACACCGCCTCGACCATGAAAAGCATCCACTCGGGGGCCCCCACCGACCCCTGCCCCCCTCACATCTACCACAGAGCCGCGGCCGCCATCGCACCCAAACTACAATGCACCATCAACACCACCTTCAAAACAGGCACCTTCCCAGACGACTGGAAGCGCGCAGAAGTCAGACCCCTGCTCAAGAAGCCCACAGCTGACCCCACCGACCTCAAGAACTATCGGCCCATCTCGCTCCTCCCCTTCGCAGCCAAAGTTGCAGAGAAAACAGTCAACAGGAAACTGACATGATTCATTGAAGAGAACGCCGTCCTCGACCCGTCCCAATCCGGATTCCGAAGCAACCACAGCACAGAGACCGCCCTACTCGCCGCCACAGACGACATCCGCACCCTCCTGGACCAAGGCCACTCCGCAGCCCTCATCCTACTCGACCTATCAGCGGCCTTCGACACCGTCTCCCACCGCACACGACGCAGGCATACAAGGAACAGCCCTGGACTGGATCCGATCATTCCTCACCGGAAGAAGGCAAAGGATCAGACTCCCACCCTTCCTCTCCGACCCCAGGAAAATTACCTGTGGAGTCCCACAGGGTTCATCACTGAGCCCCACCCTCTTCAACATCTACATGGCCCCCCTCGCAGCCATCGTCCGACAACATGGCCTCAACATCGTATCCTATGCCGATGACACCCAGCTCATCCTCTCCCTCACCAAAGACCCCACCACTGCCAAACTCAACTTCCAGAAAGGAATGCAAGACGTCGCAGTCTGGATGACCAACAGCTGCCTGAAGCTCAACGCCGAGAAGACAGAAGTCCTCGGTACCACCCCTTCTGCATGGGACAGCACCTGGTGGCCGACCGCCCTCGGAAGCCCACCTACCCCCTCAGACCACGCCAAGAACCTCGGCATCGTACTCGACTCATCACTCACCATGAACCGACAGGTCAACGCCGTCACCTCCAGCTGCTTCAACACCCTCCGCATCCTCCGCAAGACCTTCAAGTGGATCCCCCCTGAGTCAAGGAAGATAGTCACCCACGCACTCATCACCAGCAGACTGGACTATGGAAACGCCCTCTACGCCGGCATCAACAAGTCCCTACTCCGCAAACTCCAAACAATACAGAACACCGCCGCCAGACTCGTCCTCGGCATCCCCCGACACGAACACATCAGTCAACACCTACAAAGTCTCCACTGGCTCCCCGTGGAGAAAAGAGTCACTTTCAAAATCCTCACTCACACCTACAAATGCCTACACAACAACGGACTCAAATACCTCAACGACAGAATCAACTTCCACGTACCCAAAAGAAACCTCCGATCTTCCAACCTCGCACTGGCCGAAACCCCGCGCATCCACAGAGCCATAGCAGGCGGAAGATCCTTCTCTCACATTGCAGCCAAGACCTGGAACGAGCTACCGGCAGACATCAGATGCGCCCCCTGCCTGAACACCTTCAGGAAGACCCTCAATACCTGGCTCTTCAGATAAACAGATCTGCGGACCCCCCCCCTCAGCGTCTTGAGACCCTCACGGGTGAGTAGTGCGCTTACAATTCCCTGATTGATTGCACATCTTTTCTGGTGCATATTGGAGGGCCCCTCCTGTCCGGTCCAGGCAGCGGAATCTGCTTTTCAGTAGTCCAAATGTCCACTCTATCACTCGCCTGGTCCGCCCATGTGCCTCATTATAACGTATCTCCGCAGGTGTAACAGGGTTCCTGAGTGGTGTCAGCAACCACGGCATGTTGGGGTATCCGGAGTCACCTACATACAAACAAACAAACATATCACGGGTCTGAAAAGAGGGTTAAATTCCAAGATACAAAAAGCACACAAGGTAAACAGATATTACACACCGACAAGCCAGGCACGCTGGTTTTGCAGCTGTGACATCATCTATGGGATCCTACTATTCCTCATGATGTAAGCGTCGTGTGCCGAACCGGGGAAACGTGCACAGATATGTGATATCGTCATGTCCGGCAGGCATGCCACCAGGGCATTGATGGAGTGAAAATGTTTCCTGTTCCTGTATGTCTGTTCATGTGCTTGTGGTGCTACCAAAGCCACATGTGTCCCATCTATGGAGCCAATGACATGTGGCATCCTTCCCAGTGCATAAAAGTCACTCTTTATGTCAGCAAAGTGTCGTGGTTTCGGAAATTGCTTGTACCGGTTCAGAAAATACAACATTGCCTCCAAAACATCGCGAAGCACCCGGCTAAACATTGTCTGGGACATCCCACCAACAGCAGCCACAGTGTACTGGAAGGTTCCCGTGGCAAAGAAATGTAGGGCTGACATCACCTTCACCTTGGGGGACAGCGCTGATGGATATGGCCGTCCAGGTTGCAAATGTGGGGCCAACTGCTCTGCCAAATCCTCAATTAGTGGTCTTGTGAAGCGGTAACGTCGGATGCAGTCACGTTCAGCCATGGTTGCTAGGTCTGGGAAGGGTCTGTGGAAAGCTGGTCTCCTGCGGTACATAGGTGATCAAAGAAACATTGTCAGTTCCCCTACATATGTGGCAATGACCATGCTAAATATCACATGCTACATCATAGCAAGACTCAATTAAGTCAGGTGTGTGCTGTTGAGCATGGACACATATGCCCCTCACCTAACATTTCAGCTCCAGATGGTTACACAACAAGTGCAATGCTATGCTGTGAACAATCTATGGGGTCTGTCACAGTACATCTGAACAAATGTCAAATACCAAACACACACCTCAGTGACTAGTGAGGATAGATGTGTTGTATAAATGACAGGTGTTTGTAAGTTCCACACACAGGGATCTTGTAATGCCACATGGACACTGTCCTAATGTAACGTCTGATGTACACATACCATCACACCCATGAAACACACATGATGTGCTTCCAGATTTGTTTGCATGGCAAACATGGATGTCTGTGACAGACAGACACAACAGCAACTCACATGCCAAAATCAGATGAATGTTGGACACGATTTACATCTACCACATACAAAAAGATACATGTGCGTAGCACAATACGCAAATACTCTAGATTAACCCCACAATGGTAGCTCAGGAACACTTTGTAACACACAGTCCATTGCAGCTGTAATTCAGGGTGTATGTAACATGTGATCACAAAATGGGCCCCTGGAACTGTGTCCATGCCTCGGGTGGTGATCTTCAAAGTTGTCACTCACAGTAGTGATGTGCATCACACACAATGGTTTTTGTCCCCATGAAACATGGCACATCCTGGGAGTGTGTGCTACAATGTGCTCCGTACAATATGACATGTGAAGCCATGTACCCATACATGTTATGAAGCATGAAATGTGATTTAATATACTGTGTGACAGGCTGTTTGTTTGTTGTAGAGCACCTAAGGCTCTGCCAAAATATTGTGGGTGGCATCCTTTGGCTGTTTTCTGTAATGGTGACAGACGTGGGTGACTATCCAAAAGACGCGGGGTACACTGCAAGACCAAGCCGGACGCATACATTGGCAATTGACTGTCATGGATACGGACGCGGTTGAGTATTCAAAAGACGCGTCATACACTTACGGACCAAGCCGGACGCACGCATTGGCTATTGACTGTCATGGAGACGGACACGGGTGAGTATTCAAAAGACGCGTCATACACTTATGGACCAAGCCGGACGCACGCATTGGCTATTGACTGTCATGGAGACGGACGCGGGTGAGTATTCAAAAGACGCGTCGTACACTTACGGACCAAGCCGGACGCACGCATTGGCTATTGACTGTCATGGAGACGGACGCGGGTGAGTTTTCAAAAGACGCGTCGTACACTTACGGACCAAGCCGGACGCACGCATTGGCTATTGACTGTCATGGAGACGGACGCGGGTGAGTATTCAAAAGACGCGTCGTACACTTACGGACCAAGCCGGACGCACGCATTGGCTATTGCTCGTCATGGGGACAGACGCGGTTTTGCTACGTGTATGAATCGCGTGCAAACAAATTCTGTTGGATCACAACAACAATGCATCAAAGTCAATGGTGTCATGATGCGGAATATTTGAAAGACGCGGAAGGCGTGTACGATGCGTGCAATGTCATGGATTGGCCAATTTCGGATAATGCGAACGTCTCGGACCTATCTCTTTGGATGCATGGAATGGATTCTGCCTCTGCAGCACAGATATAAGGCTGTCTGTTCCCCAGAGACTTCACTTGCCTGCACTACATGCCACAGGATTACATCTCTGACTACCACTGCTGCTGTCTCTGCATCCTCTGGGTTCTGCAATGGCACGTACTGTGGAGAGGGCCCCAGCATTCACAGAGGAGGAGAACAAGGCCCTGCTGGACAGCCTCCTTCCACAGTACTGAAAGCTGTATGGGAAACCAGGGGAGCAGGTGAGTGTTGAGTACACTGCCTCTTCAATTGTACATGTTATCTGACTGGCACTACTAGCATTGTTATCACCAAGGGCAAGCATGCACACAGAGTTATTGTAAGTCTCAAAGTGTGTAGATACATGTACTGTACAGGTACAGTGATGCAAAAGTGTATTTTTTCATGGTTTGGATTTCCATGCACTGTTCTCATGTTGTTAATGCAGCCTTGCACATAGGACAACTGCCCCTGACCATAATTGCACTCCCTGTATACATCATATGCCCTTCTGACAATTACATGTATGTCCAACTGTGTGATGAACAAACATGTTGCATGTGTAGCAATGGTGTATAGCTTTGTCATCCTTACAGGTTGATGCCCATCAGAAGCATGAGATTTGGCAGACCATCGTCCGGGCAGTAAGATCTGTGGGGTCTTCAAACGCTGCATCCGCCACTGCCAGAAGAGGTGGCAGGACCATCGTGGCTGGACCCGGAGGATTGCCAGAGTCCAGCTCAAGCTGTCACCTCCTCGCAGAAGGGGCAGACGATGGACCCTGACCCCCCACATGCTCTGGATACTGACAGTGGTCTTCCCTGACCTGGATGGGCAGTTGAAGGACAGACAGCAGCAAGGAGGGGGTAAGTTCATGGCTTTTTGATGAAATATGTCTAACATGCAATTTGCACTCCCTCAGCCTGGTAACACTCCCACAGTTCGTCTGTCTGCTGAGACAAGACTCATGTGGCTAAATGTGGTGATGCCCAGGTGTGTCCATTTCCGTCTGTGACATGTGTCACTTGGGTTGCGTGTATTTGCTGTCGTCCAAGGTTAATGTTGAAAACAACATCTGCAACAGGTGCATTGAGTTGAGCATCATGATTGAGGCAATTGTCTGACATGTGTCAGCACATTGACTGAAATATGACCTGTACTCTGTGTGGGCCATACATAAATGTGCGAATCGCTGATCTGGGTCAGCATAGGTGTCTGAGGTATTTACTACACACCCATGTAGCAGGTAAGACCAATGTTGAGGCCTCAGACAAATGAAATGTATGAGCGTAACAAATGCGTAGTCACCTGCCTAGTGCTCCGGGTAATCCCATGTTTCACATGGACCAAGGACAGGTATGCCAACTCCGGCCATATGAGGCGCTGTGGTCTCCTAATCTTGGGTGTCAGTCAACACTTTGCCCATTGTGAAATTAGTAATCATGTGTCTGACTCTGTGTCAGTGTGGACTGGCATAGCTTTCTGGATTACAAATGCGGCAGATATGTTTGTTATGGACAGACATCTAATATGTGGAAATTGGCTCTGCACACAGGACGAAACATATGTGTGTAATCCCTTGACTGTGCCTAATGGTGGATTCAACATATATGTGTATGCAGCTTTACTTTGTTCTTGGGAGCTTGCAAAATGTTCATGTATACAGATTTGTTGATTCACAAACTCAAATGTATCATGAGGACAACGTGGGATTATCCAAGTTTTTCAAGTGTGTGTAGCATGTGGTGGATATGTATACTTGACCACTACAGAGGTTGCTTTAACAGTGAATACATGAGTGTGACACAGTGCTGAGTGTAAAGTCGGGATGCACTGCCCCTGTGACAGGAGTCAGTACTGACTGATTGGCCAGACAGGCCTGTGGCATGGTGTGCCACATGAAAATATGGAGGATGCAGTATTGTCACTTGTCTGTTGTCCTGCATGCACACCATTATAGCATTGACTTTCAAGACATGAGCCCATCATGGTGTCTGGGGATGGAACTATGTTCATCATGTAAACAATGACTTTGGCCATCCCATTTGCTGTGCCAATTACAGAGTCCATTGCATGAGATGAGACATGTGTGTAATGACACATGACACTCACAATCATTACAGATCAGACAAGAGGCAAAATAGTGCATGCTTGCCCATGTAATAAGTGAAATCATACATACATCTGACAGATGGGTCCATTGCCAGCATGTGTTCGAGAAGCATGGTTCACTGGCAGACTGACAAGTGCCTGGTTCACATATGTGTCAGTCTATTTAGCAGTGGCTTTGAAATTATGCAAGGGCTTGCTCTGTGATGTGTTGCGATTAAATTCATGTGTCAAATCAATACAGGTGACTGATGTGATTCTGTTTCTCCTCCTTGTTCACAGCATCATCTACGGCTACTGGAGGAGACAGCTCCACGGACCGAGAGGAGGTGGATAGCCAGACTGGGTCCACTGTGGAGGAGGTGGAGGGACCCAGTGGCACGGAGGGTGAGGGGAGCCACACTGAGGGACGCTCAGCAACATCAAAGTCAGCTGAGGAACACTCCAGCTCCAGTGATGACTCCATTGTGGAGGCGGGTGTTACTAGACCACAGACCAAAACTAGCGAGTCTGTCCCCGCCACCACCACCATCTCCACCCTCCCAGCTGCTCCCATCCCAGATGTCCGTGGAGGCTCCCGTGTGAGGGAGCATGTCTCCTTTGGTCCAGGCACTGCACCCCCTGCCTCGGTCTCCCCTGCTGCCCTGAGTGTGGAGTCTGTGGACTTGCTAAAGCAGATCCATGTGGGGCAGACATCGATGCTGAGTGTCCTCCATGCCAACACCAGTCTTTTGACGCAATTGGTGTCATACATGGAGGGTATGTCATCACACATGTCTGCCCTACAGCGGCCCAATCAGTCCATGGCCTCTTCACTGACGGCAGCAGTGTCCCTCCTCCAACAGTCCCTCACCCCTCCTACCTCTGCCCCATCCACAATCCCCACTACCCTACCTGTCCAAGGCACACACACACCGGCACAGGCACGCACCACAACAGACACAAGCAGCACACAGCAACGTCAGTCAAAGCCAAAACGAACACGCAAGCACACTCAGGGGACTGACAGCACACACAAAGGGGATAGGGTACAGAAGCATACACAGCCATCCTCAACCACTCCGCATTCGTCAGATACCTCTCCCTCCAGAACCCCTTCCCTTGACTCACCTGCAACCCCCCCTTCCCAGAAGGTCTTCCTCTGTGACCTTGGCCTCTTCCCCACAGATCCATCCGAACAAACTCACATGGGTAAGAGGAAGTCACCACACACAGAGAGGAGATCCCCCACCACACGCACACCCTCCCCCAAGAGCAGGAACACTGAGGCCCCCACCCAAAAATCCCCCAGGACCAAAAAATGCAAAACCCCACCACAATCCGAAACTTCTACCACACAGTCTCCGTCCTCCAGACCCCAGGACACCACTCCAAACGTTCCCACACCAAACCCTGTCCCAGGTTCCCCCACACACTGTTACACCATCCCCAAGATGATTAGGCCCTCCCCCCTACCACAAGCACTTCCACTCCCACAACATCACACCCTCAGTCAGTTCCTGCAACTGCAGTGGAGACCGTGTCCCCCAAATCTGTCCTGACTACTGCATTTGATCCCCCACCCACTCCTTCGGACATTGGCACTGCTGTGAAGACCCCACACACTCCTTCGGACATTGGCACTGCAGTGGAGACACCACACACTCCGTCGAACATGGGTACTGCAGTGGAGACCCCACCCACTCAATCCGACAGGTCCACTGCAGTTGCTACAGAGACTCCTGTTCCCACCACCCCTCCCCTGCCCCATACTGGTATCCCCTAATCCTATCCCTGCGGTGCCTGGCCTGCCCCTATGGATGCCCCTCCAAGGGGAGATGTCCCCTAGTCATGTCAGTGCAGGCAAGCAATGTGTGACAACTTGTCATATATCACTCATGAAGGACTATTGACATGGACTGGCCATTGGCCTTTTGGTAATCAGGAATTAACAATTATTTTTATGACATGCTAAATAAAGCTTATTTTTGTTATTTCGTTGATTTGCATTTAATGTACATGATGTTGCTGATGAGTGTACTGAAGTTGCTGTTGTAATAGTGTTTGTTGACTATAAGTGATATGGTGATGTGATGGACTGCATGTGGTCCATGGTATATGTGTCCTATTACAGTATGTATCCATGTCATCATTGGCTGTAATTTCAGGTTGTCATGATCCCAATCCTTTGGCACAGGGAGTGTAACATTCTTTTCACCACTTCACATCTTTGGCGTACACTGTTGCACATATGTTGGCCTGACATTTGTGCACATTATAAAATGTTCTGACTGTAGGCCCGTCTCCACTGGACATGCAGATTAGCGCATTGATGATGAACAAGTCATCTGTGTCATCAGTGCAAGTTGCTAAACATCTGTTTTGAGTATGTGCAGATGACTTAAGAGACACTTCTGTACACAGGCTGATGTGACCAGAGGTTTCTGTGTATTGTAATTGTTGGCTCAATGTCAGAGTTTTATTCTGACATGACAGAGCCCTGCAAAGACAAAGTTTGACACAGCTGACCTTCCACAAGAGTGAAGTCACCTCATGGCAGTGTGTTATTCAGTGACATTGCCTGAGCCCATGGTGTGGGTTCTGTGGGCATGACTGTGTGTTCCCATCCCTTTTTCTACACAGCCTGTAGTCCCTGCAGATGTTCCTGTTTGTGATGCTTGCTGTGTTGTCCTGTGCTTTGTCAGCATCTTTGACTTTGGGTTTCTGGGATGTGGGTGCATGGAAAACTTCTAGTCATTGAGGTGTCATCCCTGGGTGTGGTTGATGTAAGGGCCTGCACTGTGGGCAAACGCACATTTGACATATTCAGGATTCCCCGAGTCACATTTGTATTTCCGACATCAGCTTTTTTTCACTATGTGATCTCTTTCTGTGAGTTTGTAACTTGTATGTGTGTGTGACTGCTCACACTCTTCAGATTCTACCTTTCAATGTTGGATGATGGCAACATGTGTTCTTTGTGGGTCTCCTTGGGTTTTTTTTTGGTCTGGGACCGTGATAAAGATCCCAATGTGTCTGATACATTTCACGTCATGCACATGTACCTCATACTATGCAGTGTGAAGGACATTCACAAGGTTTGATGACTGGCCATGTGTAATGTGTTTGTACACCTTAGATCCCACCACCACCCCTGGGATTGTCATGGGTGCATGTGCAATGTCACCAGTCAATGTGGGCTTAGCTGATGCACATTGGTGCAGATCAAGGTGTGTTGTATTTAGAATGGCTAAATGTGAGTTGTCTCATGGCTAGGCCCTACCTACATTGTGGCCTTACATTACAGGCCATGCCCAGTGAGTTGTGTTTGGGTATGTGTGATGGAATTTGATCTGTCAAGACACATGACACAGTGCGCACAGGTGAGTGTGCTCCACAGCATGGACAACATCCAGATTTGTCATCACAGAGGGTCATCAGACAGGATACTATCACCACAGTGTAGGGTCCTTGAGGGTACTGCTGGACTGGGTCTTTCTCTTGATGTGTTGTTTGTTGTCCCGCCCAGCTTGTTTCACATGTGTCTGTTGTGAACCCACTCATCTAACAATGCCCGATTGCCCACAAACAGGAACCCTATTCAGGAGATACTTCTGGATTGTACTGAAAACGCATATGTCTCAGTGGAGTTCAGCCCCCCATCATGTGTGTTGTTGTAGCCTGGAGACACTTACACACACACACACACACATGTTGTGTTTGTTCTGCAGTGTGTGGCTGGCTGGTTATGTTAGTGCATCTGCACCCATTTATTTATATTGGCTTTGAGGGGCATTGAGTGGATGTTGGTTAGAGGTTTTTTATCTACTGGCCCTGGGACTCCTACATCGTCAATCTGCACATTCATCATGTTTACTATTTCCCATTGCTGCCACAGTATGGAACATGATCTCCTAAATACTGTGGTCTACGAAGGATTCCTTTGTATGTGTGTCTGTTTGCGAAAAAATGTGTGTTTATGCATTATGATGGTCACTTCTTACATTGTCCAATTGAACATTGGAGGCATTGTTGGCCCCCATGGGCAATGATTGTCTGCACATGGCTGAGGGTATTTTTAAAGGCACAACAATGTTTCCCTCAACAGATCTGTGCTTGTTCAGCACACAACCACTATTTTGTCACTACATTGCTTGTGGTTTTAGGACCAGGAATCATACATGATTGTTTGCACATGCTGGTATTTTGAACCACGCACTCACCTTTTGGTCACTACACTGATTGGGGGGTTTAGACCCCATGTCCCCTATGTGCTTGTCAATGCTGGAGGTTTGCACCCCCACACTCACCTTTTGGTCACTAGACTGATTGGGGGGTTTAGACCCCATTTCCCCAATGTGCCTGACAATGCTGGGCGTCTGTACCCCAATTTCACCTTTTGGTCACAACTTTGATGGGGGTTTCAGTAATTTGTCCCTTTATGTGTCACTATTGCAAGCAGTTTACACACAAAACACAATCTTGGCATGATAGTAGTGGGGGAGTGTTTGGCCTCCACCCTCTATGGGGTGGGCAATGCTGGTAGTGGTAGCCATCCACCCCCCTATGGGCTGGACAATGCTGGGAGTGATAGCCATCCCCCCCCTAAGGGCTGGACAATGCTGGGAGTGATAAACATCCACCCCCCTATGGGTAGAGAATGCTGGGAGTGATGAACATCCACCCCCCTATGGGTAGAGAATGCTGGGAGTGATGAACATCCACCCCCTAGGGGGTGGAGAATGCTGGTAGTGGTAGCCATCCACCCCCTATGGGCTGGACAATGCTGGTAGTGATAGACATCCACCCCCTATGGGCTCGACAATGCTGGGAGTAATAGCCATCCACCCCCCCTATGGGTAGGGAATGCAGGGA
Source organism: Calotriton arnoldi (assembly GCA_963921515.1). Lineage (NCBI taxonomy): Eukaryota > Metazoa > Chordata > Amphibia > Caudata > Salamandridae > Calotriton > Calotriton arnoldi. The sequence goes on from CAWUFW010001911.1 coordinate 1,601,549, forward strand.
GTGATAAACATCCACCCCCTATTGGGTGGAGAATGCTGGTAGTGGTAGCCATCCACCCCCTATGGGGTAGAGAATGCTGGTAGTGGTAGCCATCCACCCCCCTATGGGTAGAGAATGATGGGAGTGATGGCCATCCACCCCCTATGGGTAGAGAATGCTGGGAGTGCTAGCCATCCACCCCCCTATGGGTAGAGAATGCTGGGAGTGATAAACATACACCCCCTATGGGGTGGAGAATGCTGGGGGTGATAAACATCCACCCCCAGTGGGGTGGAGAATGCTGGTAGTGGTAGCCAACCACCCCCTATGGGCTGGACAATGCTGGGAGTGATAGACATCCACCCCCTATGGGCTTAACAATGCTGGGAGTGATAGCCATCCACCCCCCTATGGGTAGAGAATGCTGGGAGTGATAAACATCCACCCCCTATGGGCTGGAGAATGCTGGTAGCGGTAGCCATCCACCCCCTATGGGGTGGAGAATGCTGGTAGTGGTAGCCATCCACCCCCCTATGGGTAGAGAATGCTAAGAGTGATGGCCATCCACCCCCCTATGGGTAGAGAATGCTGGGAGTGCTAGCCATCCACCCCCCTATGGGTAGAGAATGCTGGGAGTGATAAACATCCACCCCCTATGGGGTGGAGAATGCTGGTAGTGGTAGCCATCCACCCCCTATGGGCTGGAGAATGCTGGTAGTGGTAGCCATCCACCCCCCTATGGGCTGGACAATGCTGGGAGTGATAGCCATCCACCCCCCTATGGGTAGAGAATGCTGGGAGTGATAAACATCCAAACCCTATGGGGTGGAGAATGCTGGTAGTGGTAGCCATCCACCCCCTATGGGCTGGACAATGCTGAGAGTGATAGACATCCACCCCCTATAGGCTGGACAATGCTGCGAGTGCTAGCCATCCACCCCCCTATGGGCTGGACAATGCTGGGAGTGATAGCCATCCACCCCCTAAAGGCTGGACAATGCTGGGAGTGATAAACATCCACCCCCCTATGGGTAGAGAATGCTGGGAGTGATGAACACCCACCCCCTAGGGGGTGGAGAATGCTGGTAGTGGTAGCCATCCACCCCCTATGGGCTGGACAATGCTGGTAGTGATAGACATCCACCCCCTATGGGCTCGACAATGCTGGGAGTAATAGCCATCCACCCCCCTATGGGTAGGGAATGCAGGGAGTGATAAACATCCACCCCCTATTGGGTGGAGAATGCTGGTAGTGGTAGCCATCCACCCCCTTTGGGGTGGAGAATGCTGGTAGTGGTAGCCATCCACCCCCCTATGGGTAGAGAATGATGGGAGTGATAGCCATCCACCCCCTATGGGTAGAGAATGCTGGGGGTGCTAGCCATCCACCCCCCTATGGGTAAAGAATGCTGGGAGTGAAAAACATACACCCCCTATGGGGTGGAGAATGCTGGGGGTGATAAACATCCACCCCCTATGGGGTGGAGAATGCTGGTAGTGGTAGCCAACCACCCCCTATGGGCTGGACAATGCTGGGAGTGATAGACATCCACCCCCTATGGGCTTAACAATGCTGGGAGTGATAGCCATCCACCCCCTATGGGTAGAGAATGCTGGGAGTGATAAACATCCACCCCCTATGGGCTGGAGAATGCTGGTAGCGGTAGCCATCCACCCCCTATGGGGTGGAGAATGCTGGTAGTAGTAGCCATCCACCCCCTATGGGTAGAGAATGCTAAGAGTGATGGCCATCCACCCCCTATGGGTAGAGAATGCTGGGAGTGCTAGCCATCCACCCCCTATGGGTAGAGAATGCTGGGAGTGATAAACATCCACCCCATATGGGGTGGAGAATGCTGGTAGTGGTAGCCATACACCCCCTATGGGCTGGAGAATGCTGGTAGTGGTAGCCATCCACCCCCCTATGGGCTGGACAATGCTGGGAGTGATAGCCATCCACCCCCTATGGGTAGAGAATGCTGGGAGTGATAAACATCCAAACCCTATGGGGTGGAGAATGCTGGTAGTGGTAGCCATCCACCCCCTATGGGCTGGACAATGCTGAGAGTGATAGACATCCACCCCCTATAGGCTGGACAATGCTGCGAGTGCTAGCCATCCACCCCCCTATGGGTAGAGAATGCTGGGAGTGATAAACATCCACCCCCTATGGGGTGGAGAATGCTGGTAGTGGTAGCCATCCACCCCCTATGGGCTGGACAATTCTGGGAGTGATAGACATCCACCCCCTATGGGCTGGACAATGCTGGGAGTGATAGCCATCCACCCCCTATGGGTAGGGAATGCTGGGAGTGATAAACATCCAACCGCAATGGGGTGGAGAAGGCTGGTAGTCGTAGCCATCCACCCCCTATGGGGTGGAGAATGCTGGTAGTGGTAGCCATCCACCCCCCTATGGGTAGGGAATGCTGGGAGTAATAAACATCCACCCCCTATGGGATGGAGAATGCTGGTAGTGGTGGCCATCCACCCCCTATGGGGTGGGCAATGCTAGTAGAGATAGATATCTACCCCTATGTGTGTGTTGCTTTTCGCGGGATCGTGACGTTTTTGTGTTTGGTAGGTGTCTGACTTACCGTCTGTGACGTATGCGTCGGTTCCGGTTGTTGATTCGACCGTAGGCGTACAGTATGGGGATGACATGCGCGATCGGATACATGGCAGCTTCGTCTCGTACGCAGGGATCGTGTTGTGGCACGAATCGGAGCTGAAATACGGCTCTTCCGGATGCTGTGACGTGCAGGAGGTAGTGACCTGTTCGGCGCATAGGAATTACGCATCGTACTTGGCCGGCCGGAAACTGCCTGGGAATTGACTCCGTGCGACTCCAATCGGCGTGTACGGATCCGTGTCGCACGGGAAATGGTGCTTGGATTCGGAGAGGACGTGTCGATTGGAAATCGGAGACTTTTGCGCATCGTACTTCGTCGTTTGGATTGACCGTCTCCCAGAACGAGTCGGTCGGAAGGTAACGCTACGGACAGCTCTCGGAGGGCTGTCCGAGCGAAATCAGAATCGGCCCCTAAGTGTTGAATATGTGACAAACAGTTCATTCGCATACCAAATAAAAAAACGTATTGCACTGGCCTACGTCCCAGTTACTGACGTGGCCGAACATTAGAATCTTTTAATAGAAAGTCCTTACTACCACCAACACGAACAAAAATTAAGTCCCCTCCTAGACTATTTTGAAGATACCTGGGTGGGAAGACTCCATAGATCAGGACATAGGAGACAACCAAAATACCAAATTCCATGGTGGAATGTCCACCTTAGCACACTAAATCAAGAGGCAAAAACAAACAATGCTGTTGAAGGTTGGCATAATGCCTTCCAAGCAACAACAGGACGAGGTACACAAACTCCTACTCTCCCTCCAAAAAGAACAGAGCTACCAACAACTAGTAAGAATGGAGCAATCTGTCACACAAATAAAGCCTAAACTATCCAAACAAACTAAACAAATGTTTGAATACCTACAAGTCAGACTATACCCTACAAGAGGCCTAGAATACTTAGCAATAATTGCCAAAAGCCTACTCTAAACTCTCAAACCAGTGTAAAATATATAATACTTTTCTGTTAAAATTATTAAAATGCATACAAATTATTATTATTATTTTTTTAAACTTAATATTTTGTCTAATATATTTTTATTAATAAATAAATATATATATATAGACATATTAATTAGATATTTGAAAAAATAAACAACAATAACAGTAAATATTATAGCATTTCCCTCCCACAATAAATAATTAAATTAACTTCCCGTTTCCGTAGCTGTAGACAGAAAATCCCACATCTTGTAAAACAATGCTGGTAGCTCATAATCCAAATAGAATAAAAATTACCCCCCAAAAAAAAGATAAAATCCAACTGTTCCAAAAAGTAATCCTCGATCCGTAAATCCACAATCCATAAACCATAAAAAACCCGAAAAAGTGTTTTAAAAAAAGAAACGCTTTATGAAAACCCGAAAAATTAAGGGAGTGTAAAATAATTAATAGTTACTTAAACTAATATACACTTTCTTAATTTAAAAAAACGCAATCTTCTAGTAACCGCAACTTCGATCGAACAAAACCTGTAAAAAACACACAAACATTCCCACCCACACAAATATACACATAATATACAATATAACAGTACTACAAACATTATACACACCATAATAACACATATCCTACCAGACTTTAACATTTCTAAACTAGGCCTAAAAAAATAACGATACATAAATCGTCAAAACCTAACGAACGCATAAAAAACACCATAACTCCAAAAACCTAACTCTATACACACTAACTACAACTTAACTACCTTCAAATTAAATAAAAAATGTAGTTTAAATAAAGAAAAGTAATCTTACCTTCCTCGACGCGAAGCAGCTCCCGACCGCGACCTTCTCCATTTCGAAATAACCCAAAACAACCGCGAGCGGTTACAAAATACAAGCCCCAAACAAACATGGCAGCTTCAAACATATAAAATAAATCTAATTTAAGTAAAAAAATCTCATTACATTATATATAAATTACTTACATGTTTAATTAAAATACTACAATTTTTATCTTATTTGTTTAAATGTATTTTTCATTTTTATATCATTGTAAAATTATAATAAATATTATTAAACACATAATATTTAATATTATAATTCCATGTATTTACAAGTTACATACATTTATGAAAAACTTGTAATAATTTTCTTTATATTTAAAAAATGTCTACCTTATAAAAAAATGTTTATAAATTAAACCATGTAATAATTAATAAGATTAATATTTTATATATTAATATTTTTAATTAAAATGTATTATTATTTATTTGGAAAATGTATCTAAGTTTATACTTAAAAAATGTTTTAAAAAATTGTGAAAATTGTTATATAATTAATATGTTACCAATATATGTAACTAAATAAAACATTTTCACAATACCAAACTGAAAATAACAACTGTTATAAATAAATATTTTTTTTTTCAATTGTATGTAAAAAAATGGTAACCTACATTATCTGCTATTACAAAATTTACACAACTGTTTAAAACAATGTACCAATGTTATAATAAAAAAATTTCTTTAATTATTAGATGTAAAATTATTCATATGTACAAAACATTATGTATTGGTAATAATAAATATGATTTCCTATCTCTATGTCTTTATTTATCTTACATATTTTTAATAAAAGAAATATTTCTTGATGATTTTTAAGTAATTTACAATAAATAAACATCTTTAAAAAATTAAAATGTCTAATTTTTTGTCTACCATTTTATTAATGTTATATTCAATGTTAGATATTAAGTTTATTTTTATTAAATATTGTGTTTAAAATAATTTGTTTTAATTAGGTATATATACAATGTTTATGTTTTCATTTACAACTATCTTATAATTAAAATATTATACTACTTAAAACTATAATTGTTTTTAAGATTATAAATTAGTACACATATAGCTAAATTACTGTTCCCACTCCAGTTAGCATAAATACAGGGTAGATGCTGGACACTAAACATAATTAATTTATTATTCCCACTCCAGTTAGTATTAATTAGGGGTAGGTGCCAAACACTAAACTTAATTAATTTACTATTCCCACTCCAGTTAGTATTAATTAGGAGTAGGTGCTGGACACTAAACTTAATTAATTTAGTATGCCCACTCCAGTTAGTATTAATTAGGGGTAGGTGCTGGACACTAAATTTAATTAATTTACTATTCCCACTCCAGTTAGTATTAATTAGGGGTAGGTGCTGGACACTAAATTTAATTAATTTACTATTCCCACTCCAGTTAGTATTAATTAGGGGTATGTGCTGGACACTAAACTTAATTAATTTACTATTCCCACTCCAGTTAGTATTAATTAGGGGTAGGTGCTGGACATTAAACTTAATTAATTTACTATTCCTACTCCAGTTAGTATTATTTCAAGGTAGGTGCTGGACACTAAACTTAATTAATTTACTATCCCCACTCCAGTTAGTATTAATTAGGGGTAGGTGCTGGACAGTAAACTTAATTAATTTACTACTCCCACTCCAGTTAGTATTAATTCAAGGTAGGTGCTGGACACTAAACTTCATTAATTTATTATTCCTACTCCAGTTAGTATTAATTAGGTGTAGATGCTGGACACTAAACTTAATTAATTTACTACTCCCACTCCAGTTACTATTAATTCAGGGTAGGTGCTGGACACTAAACTTAATTAATTTAGTATGCCCACTCCAGTTAGTATTAATTAGGGGTAGGTGCTGGACACTAAATTTAATTAATTTACTATTCCCACTCCAGTTAGTATTAATTAGGGGTAGGTGCTGGACACTAAATTTAATTAATTTACTATTCCCACTCCAGTTAGTATTAATTAGGGGTATGTGCTGGACACTAAACTTAATTAATTTACTATTCCCACTCCAGTTAGTATTAATTAGGGGTAGGTGCTGGACATTAAACTTAATTAATTTACTATTCCTACTCCAGTTAGTATTAATTCAAGGTAGGTGCTGGACACTAAACTTAATTAATTTACTATCCCCACTCCAGTTAGTATTAATTAGGGGTAGGTGCTGGACAGTAAACTTAATTAATTTACTACTCCCACTCCAGTTAGTATTAATTCAAGGTAGGTGCTGGACACTAAACTTCATTAATTTATTATTCCTACTCCAGTTAGTATTAATTAGGTGTAGATGCTGGACACTAAACTTAATTAATTTACTATTCCCACTCCAGTTACTATTAATTCAGGGTAGTTGCTGGACACTAAACTAAATTAATTTACTATTCCCACTCCAGTTAATATTAATTAGGAGTAGGTGCTGGACACTAAACTTAATTAATTTAATATTCCCACTCCAGTTATTATTAATTCCGGGTAGGTCCTGGACACTAAACTTAATTAATTTACTATTCCCGCTCCAGTTAGTATTAATTAGAGGTAGGTGCTGGACACTAAATTTAATTAATTTACTATTCCCACTCCAGTTAGTATTAATTAGGGGTAGGTGCTGGACACTAAATTTTATTAATTTACTATTCCCACTCCAGTTAGTATTAATTAGGGGTATGTGCTGGACACTAAACTTAATTAATTTAGTATTCCCACTTCAGTTACTATTAATTAGGGGTAGGTGCTGAACACTAAACTTAATTAATTTACTATTCCCACTCCAGTTAGTATTAATTCGGAGTAGGTGCTGGACACTAAATTTAATTAATTTAATATTCCCACTCCAGTTAGTATTAATTAGGGATAGGTGCTGGACACTAAACTTAATTAATTTACTATTTCCACTCCAGTTAGTATTAATTAGGGATAGGTGCTGGACACTAAACTTAATTAATTTACTATTCCCACTCCAGTTAGTATTAATTAGTGGTAGGTGCTGGACACTAAATTTAATTAATTTACTATTCCCACTCCAGTTAGTATTAATAAGGGATAGGTGCTGAACACTAAACTTAATTAATTTACTATTCCCACTCCAGTTAGTATTAATTAATGATAGGTGCTGAACAGTAAACTTTATTAATTTACTATACCCACTGTAAGTACAGTAAAATAAAAAGAATTGCCAGACCTTTAACATATATATTTTTCTTTTCCTATTAAAATTATTGTAATATAACTAACTACACTATACATTAAATTTTAATTATTTGACAATACCTACCATAAATTAGTACAATATTTAATATAATTAATTGCAATATTTTTATAATTTCGAAAATATATTTTCTAAATTATAATTAAACATTTCTAATTTCTTAAATTTTTTAATAAATTATTTTTAAACACTCCCCACCCTTATCCCCTATAAACCCAACATCCCACTCCCAAAAAATATTTTTCTAAAATCAAAAATACAATTTCTAAATTATATATTTAATTTTCTTGATTATTTTTAATTTTTAAATATATTATTTTAAAACACTCCCCACCCTTATCCCCTATACACCCAACATCCCGCTCCTAAAAAATATTTTATTAAATTCGAAAATATAATTTCTAAATTATAAATTTTAATTTTGAATTTCTTAAAATTTTAAGTACATTATTTTAAAACACTCCCCACCCTTACCCCCTATAAACCCAACATCCCGCTCCTAAAACATATTATTCTAAATTCGAAATTATATTTTCGAAATTATACATTTAAATTTCGAATTTTTTATATATTAAAATTAATTATTTTAAAACACTCCCCACCCTTATCCCCTATAAACCCAACATCCCGCTCCAAAAAAATATTAGACAAATTAATTTTTTTATAACATTAACTTACTATTATTATACTACAAACACACTCTATATACATTACAATATACTACAATAACGATATTTTAACATAACGAAATTTTAACAGTCGATATTACAAACTTCGATATTTTTAACAATACTTAAAATCGATATTTTTAACATCGATATACATAACATCGATATTTAATACTATCGATACACTAAACTCGATATTTATGTATATCGATCTTAAAAGTTCGATATTATGTCTACTTACCGGTTACCAGGTAAGTAATCGGTCTTTGGAGTCGAGCTTCTGGGCTTAGAACAAGGGTTCCCCCAGGGTCAAGGATGCACTCTCGTTGCACCCTCAGCGGCACTAGGGTGGCCGGGTGCAGAGTGCTGAGGCCCAATGTTATCCAATGGGGGATAGGGGGCCTCCGGTTGGTGGCTGCTGGCAAGCAGGCCACTTGGTTGTGGGAGCAAAGCTCCTGGACTTTAGCTCAGGGCAAATGGGGAAACAAAGTAGCACCAAAGGTGCACCCTCAGCAGCACTAGTGCGGCCGGGTTCAAGGTGCTGTTTCATCGTCGGGCGCCCTGTTGGTTTCAATGGGGAACCTCCGGTTTGCAAAGGCACTGCAGGCTCGGGGACGAAGGTCTTCTGGGTGCGACCACCACTTCGAGAGGTAAGTGGGAAGTTAGGGGTTGGTTAGGCACCGTCAGTTTGGGCACACAAGGCCGTGGGGCGTCGGGTGCAGGGGTGCCTTTTGGGGTCGGATCTTCTTACCAGCTCCTGGTCGCGGTTGGGGGGACCTTCTGGATTTAGGCTGCAGGCGTCGGCTGGAGGCTTTTTTTTTTTTTGAGTTTTCAAAAACCTTTATTGAACAAAATTGCATAGCGAAATTACAAGATTGCACCGTATCAAAACATCATGTAGAGGCATACGATACATTTCAGCGTAAGATACCTCGAACACAGAGCGCTGGAGATCAATACAAAAAAGAAGTATCGTAGGAGCACCAAAACAGTGGGGTGGACCACAGACAGAAGCACCTTAAGTAAGGGAGAGAGGATGGCCGAACAGAGGGGAGAGGGAGCGGGAAGCAAGCTACTCATTGACCTTCACCGGCGGCCGCCGCGGGCGGAGCGCTGGCAGGGAGTGCGGGAGAGGTCGCTGGGCGCTGTGAGTTGTGACTTAGGAGATAAGACACGAGTGGGCCCCATATGTCAATTGGGTGGAATCTGGCTGGCATGAGGTCCCAGAATTCGGACAGGAGGGTCTGGCAGCGCGATGCATCCTCAAGCCAAAGGGCGACCTTAGGTGCAGGCTTGCGGCCCCAGCACATGGAAACCCTGCGCCGCGCAAGGACAAGTAGCATGGCAGTCAGGCGGCGGGAGGCATCTGGGCAATATTTAACAAAGCCTAAAAGGCAAAGCGGAGGATCGGGCTGAACCAGCGACGAGGTGATCTCAGAAATAGCGGCGCAGACCTCACGCCAGTATGCAGAGACCTGGGGACACAGCCAGGCAAGGTGGGAAAAGTCAGCCGCAGGGGCAGAGCAGCGCAGGCATCTATCATTGGGAATAAGTCCCATCTTGTGCAGCTGGGCGGGAGTCCGGTAGAGCCTATGTAAATAATTAAAGTGAATAAGGCGCAGACGGTAATTTGGGAACAGACGTTTAATCTGATTACAACAATAGAGCCAGTCAGCTTGAGAGATTTCGACACCCAGGTCCTCAACCCATGCCACACGCGCCCGGTCAGTGGAAATGGAAGATGCTGCCAGCGTGAGGGCATAAATTTTAGTGACTAGTTTCCGAGGGGAGGGGGACATATAAAGGAAGTCGAGAGAGGCCATCGAGGGAGGGGGCTGGGGAAACGAGAGGTGAAGCTCCCTGCAGACAGCCCTGAGTTGATAGTAAAGTAGAGTGTCCAAGGGGCCGGAGTCGGCAGCAAGTGAGAAGAATGTGCCCCCAGTATATCAATCAATCAATCAATCAATCATGTCACTTATAAAGCGCACTACATACCCGCGAGGGTCTCAAGGCGCTGGGGGAAGAGAGGGGTGGTGCTGCTACTGATCGAAGAGCCAGGTCTTGAGGAGTCTTCTGAAGGCCAGTAGGTCTTGGGTCTTTCGGAGGTTGGTGGGGAGGGTGTTCCAGGTCTTGGCGGCGAGGTGGGAGAAGGATCTGCTGCCGGCGGTCGTTTTCCGGATGCGGGGGACTGTGGCGAGGGCGAGGCTGGTCGAGCGGAGCTGGCGGGCGGGGGTGTAGAAGCTGAGTCGTCTGTTGAGGAAGGCTGGTCCGGAGTTGTGGAGTGCTTTGTGTGCGTGGGTGAGGAGCTTGAAGGTTATCCTCTTGTTGACAGGGAGCCAGTGCAGGTCTCTCAGGTGGGGTGTGATGTGGCTGCGTCGGGGGATGTCGAGGATAAGACGTGCAGAGGCATTCTGGATGCGTTGCAGCCGTCTCAGGAGCTTAGCCGTCGTCCCTGCGTAGAGGGCATTTCCGTAGTCCAGCCTGCTGGTGTAGAGATCCAACACTGTAGACAGCCCTAAGCGAGTAGCGTGTTTAACCATCCCAGAAGTTTGGAGAGGAGGAAAAGCCGGATGATGAGCGATTGGCATCGTGTTCGCGGAAAGCATACCAGAGCCGGAAAATTTACGGATCCCCTCCCAGGCCCAGCGCAGGGTCTCGACTGTATCGATCTCAGTGCGTGGGAGTTTCGCTGGAGCGAACAAGGCGGTCGAGAGCGGCCATGGGGCAGCAAGGTCGGCCTCCACCGCAACATGTGGCTGAAAAGGAGTCGGATGAAGCCAAAAATGAAGAAAACTGGCCTGGGCACTAAGGGCATAGAGTTTAAAATCAGGGCGCCAAGTCCGCCGCGCGACATCGGGAGGGTGAGAATGTTGTATGCTATCCTAGGCTGTCGACCGGCCCAGATCAAAGTGATGAGCAAAGAGCGGACTTTGCGAAAAAAGTGGGCGGTGAGGGGGATGGGAATGTTTACGAACAAATATAAAAACTTCGGGAGCACAACCATCTTGGCGATAGCTATGCGACCGGCCAAAGACAAAGGCAACCGGCTCCAGAGGGGAATTTTGGACTCAAACCAGTCCACAGCACGACCAAAGTTAGCTCTCCAAAGTTCGACAACGTCCCTACTCAGTCAGATACCCAAGTACCTAGTGGGGCCCGATGCCCACACAAAGGGGTAGTCCGGAGTAAAGGGCACTGTGGCATCAGTGAGGGGGAACAGCACGGACTTAGTCCAGTTCACCTGGATTCCAGAGTAGCCCCCAAATCGTATCACCTCACGAACCAGTGGGCTGAGGTTCTCCTGGGGATTACGGACATAAAGAGTGACATCGCCGCGTACATGGAGACTAAAAGAGCGCAAGCCGCGAAACCGATGCCTCTTTGGGTGTGATGCTGTCGAAGTCTAGCCGCAAGGGGTTCCATTGCGATGGCGAAAAGCATGGGTGACAGCGGGCACCCCTGCCGGGTACCACGCCCGATGGAAATTGGCTCAGATATTTGACCGTTGATTCGGAGACGGGCAGTGGGAAGGGTGTACAGAAGTAGTATTTTACGTATGAAGACCGGGCTGAAACCCAAGCGGGGGAGGAGATAAAAAAGGAAAGGCCACTCTAAAGTGTTGAAAGCTTTGGTGGCGTCCAGCAGGGCGGCCACTGCAGGAAGCGCTGGGTTGATTTGATGAAGGACAGAGAAGATTGTCCGGAGATTGTGAGAGGTCGCGCGGCCGGGGATAGAACCTGACTGGTCCGGGCGGGCAATAAGCGGCATGAGGGGGAGAAGGCGGGAGGCGAAGAGTTTGGTGAAGATTTTATTGTCCGTATTAATTAGTGACAAGGGACGATAGGAGTCCCTCAGCTCAGGGGATTTGTCCGGTTTTAGGAGTAAAGTAAGTAGAGCCTCGCGGAGCGAGGGGGGAAATTGGCCGTTCTCATAGGATTCATTGTACATGGCAGCCAAGTGAGGAACCAGAAGATGAGCAAAGGATTTATAGAAGGAGACTGGCAGGCCGTCCGAGCCGGGGGCCTTATCGCCAGCCATACCATTAATAGCGGCTAGGATTTCTTCTTTAGAAAAGGGTCATCAAGAAATTCCCGGTGAGGGTTGCCGAGCCAAAGGAGCTGAAGGGTATCAAAGTATTGATCGAGGACCTCACGCGGGGGGACAGATCCGGCTGTGTAAAGTTGTGTATAAAAAGCAGCAAATCGCGCTTTGATTTCCTCAGGGGAGGTGGTTCTATTAGGGCCACCATCCTGAAGGGCGGTTATGTAGGACGCGGCGTGAGGCGGGCGGAGGAGGCTGGCAAGGGTTTTACCAGGGCGATCGCCCTCACCGAAGCGGCACGCTCGCGCCTCCCTACCAAGGAACGAGAGTTCTCTGTTGGCCTCATCCGCAAAGTCAGTGAGCTTCCCTCGGATCTGAGCTAGCGTGTCAGGGTTAGGGTCCCGGGAGTGAGAAGAGTCCAGAGCCTTAATCTCCATTTCCAATTTATCAAGAATGCCGCGGATAGAGCGCAGGACACCAGACTGTTTGGAGATACATTCCCCACGAATAACGGCTTTAAAACCCTCCCAGAGCGTGGAGGGGGAGTCGACGGTGCCTTCGTTAAGCTCGCAATAATTAGTGATTGCAGTTTGTATCTCATCACAAAAGACCGAGTCGCGTAGCGCATTGGGGGAAGCCGCCAGGAGAACGCACGACAAGGGGAGTGCGGGAGGCGCAGGCAGAGGCGAACAGGGGCGTGATCTGAGAGGGTACGCGCCATGTGATCAACAGAGGTGAGCCAGGCGAGGGCATCCGGGGTTGTGATCCAGAGGTCCAGGCGAGACCAGCAGCCGCGGGAGCCAGTGACGCAAGTGCCCTCTCGAGCCTCGGGGCGAGTGTGGCGCCATGCATTGAACAGGGAGTTATCAGTGAGAATGGAGCTTAGGAGCGTAGCAGCGCGCGGGTGGGAAGCGTGGGGGCCAGAGCGATCTAATGTGGTGGACAGTGTTACATTAAAGTCGCCTACCCAAAGGTGCGCAGCGGGTCCCAGGGACGAGATATGGTGCCAGACTTGCGCAAAGAAGTTCGGGTCATCACTGTTTGGACCGTACAGCACAGCAAGTGTCAATGGCTGAGCTTGAAGTGTACCATGGAGAACCACAAATCGCCCCCCAGGGTCAATAACTACCTGGGAAGTCTGCCAATGGAGCCCTCTGATCATAAGGATGGAAACCCCCCGAGAATAATTAGAGTAGAAGGAGGAGTGTATTTTGCCCCAATGCCGGGAAAGAAGTCTGGAGGAGGTCGCAGGTAGCAGGTGAGTTTCCTGTAGAAAACAAACGTTTACCCTATGCCGGGTAAGGTGGGCATGGACCAGGCGCGCTTTGCGGTGGTCGTTAAGGCCACGGACGTTCCAGGTCCAGAAGGTGGTGTCTGTCATGGTGCCATGTTAAAGAGAATAGTGTCGAGGAAAGTGGTAAGTGAGGAAGAAGCCTCAAGAAGATGCGTAGAATGGTGCAATATATCATGGAGGGACAGGCACAGTGCAACAGCATTGGAAGTGCAATAAAACAACACAGCATGTACCAAAACAATCAAAATGGCCTCAGAGGGAGACCACGAACCCCAGGAACCCCCCCCCACCCTACCACTCACACCAACCCCCCAATCAGGCTGAGAAACCACCCGCACCCACCCTGGGGAACCACAACTGGGAAGGGGGAAGTCTGTGTCCAAGGAGCGAATCATCCCGTGGAGGCATGGAGTCGCTCAGCATACCCACCTGCCGAAGAAGCAGGCTGGCCAAGCCAGATGTCATAGCAGACAGCGGAGGGAAGGACGTCCAAGGTTCAGAGGCACCTAGCCCAGAGCATAGCTGCAAGAGGAAGAGCCCCGTGGAAAAAGGAGTTGCAAAGTGGGCCAAGTCAAAACAAATAATCAAATAACATGAGGAAGAACCAGCTGAGAGAATAAGGGTACACTACAGTCAATCATTGTCACTTAAGTTGCGGTCATCAGTGGCTTGAGAGTTCGCAGGGGTGGATTGATGCGATCGGTCTAGCTTCTTTGCAAAGGCCAGAGCGTCCTTGGGATCAGGGAAGACAAGCGTCTTGGAGCCTTGCCTGACTCGTAGTTTAGCAGGATACGCCAAGGAGTATGAGACTTCATGCTTCTGGAAGAGTCGCTTCGCAGGAAGGAACTCGCGGCGGGCAGCCTGCACCGCCATGGTGTAGTCAGGGTAAAACGACAAGGAATTGCCCTGATGGCGGATCTCACCTTTCTCCCCGGCCGCTAGAAGGATTGCGTCGCGGTCCCTGAAGTTAAGGATTTTGGCGATGATTGGGCGAGCCGGCAGGTCGGGGCCGGGGCGAGGACCGAGGGAGCTGTGGGCCCGCTCAACAATGAAGACTGGAGAAAGGACCTCGCCAAAAAGTTCGCAGATAAGTTGTTCCATGAAGTCCTCCATCCGCAAGATATTGGTGGATTCGGGCACACCCGTGATGCGAAGGTTGCTCCTGCGGGAACGCGCCTCCAAGTCCTTGTTTTTGTTCCGTATCAGCTCCAGTATCTTGTCCATTTGAAGAAGCTTTTGTCGATCCTGGGTGGCGGCATCTTCAGCGTCAGAGACCCTCGTTTCGACGTGTAGCAGGCGAGCATCATGTGAGTCTACCCGAGACTTGACTGCGTCCAGACGAGACGACAGCTGTTCAAGCTGGGTCGCGATGCCCGAGACCGCGGATTTGACTTCCAGCATGATGGACTTGAGATCGTCTTCCCGTGTTGAGGCCATCTCTGTGGGGGCAGCTGGATCGCCCCCATCGGCGACCGTGCCGTCCTGGCGCGTCTGCCGGTGCTGGTCAAAGGCGATCTTTGGCTTTTGGGGTCAGTCTTCCCCATGGCAGGCGAAGATGGGTGAAGGATGCGGCCAAGTAGCGGGAGGAGGTCGCAGCTGCGAGGCAAGATAGCAGCACCCTCGGGCGTGGAGGAGACGTCCCAGGTGAGGGGAGGATGGATCCGGTGGGCAGGACGAAGAGACAGTGGTGCAGGCCCGCAATAGGCGGTCGTCAGCCAGGCCCGGTGCAGAGTGCTAGGGAGAAGCAACAGACTACGGCCCTCACAATGGCGTGTTGCGGCGGGTGCCCAGTAGGTCCGCGGGAACCAACAGGGGGATGTCGAGGAGGGCGGCGCGGCAGCGTAGTTGGACTGGTAAGGAAGAACGGAAGGTCCGTAGAGTCAGGTACTGCCCAGCAAGGAGTGGCCTCTGCGGTGTCCGACCGGTCGTGGGCGCCGCAGAGAAGAGCGTAGCCGCGGGGATGGTGGCAGTGTGGAGACACAGGGGCATGCAGCCTCCAGCGCGGGGCCAATGCAGTGGGGCCTGCGGGCTTGGGAACTTCAAGATACCCCAGCAACGGTGGTAAAGAAGGAGGCCCCGTGGTATGGCACGCACGCCCCCAACCCCGCCGCGGAAACCCCCGCAGCAGCAGCGCTCACCTGGGTCGGCGGGAGGCTCGCAGCAGGTGGGCCCCCAGTAGGCAGCCACAGAGGGAGGAGCGTGGTATGCCACAGGGCCACCAAGGCCGGATCTAAGTAGCTAAGGGCCAGGTCGCCCACAAGGATGTCCCTCTGGCCGGCGCCAGGCCCAACAAAAAGGATGCAGCGAACTCCAGGCTCGGCCCCCGGCGCTTGCAGGCAGAGGGTCCGACTCAGCAGTGTAGGGTCGAAGGCCTGGCACCAGGTAGACGAACAGCCACCCAGGGCCGGCCGCGAGGCAGCAGTGAGATGCGGGCAGCTGGGAGGTTGGGTTCAGTGGGCGGCAGTGACGATCCGGGAAAGCCGCTGTGGAGCACAGCAGGGAGCCGGGGGCCGCACCAGCAGGGGGCAGTGAGCAGCGGGGAGTCATGGGGGGCGTGCCGCCCACGTCGCCCGACCCGGTGGGAGTAGGCCGTCGCGGCGGGCGCCAGCAGCTGGGAAAATGGCACCCGTGCTATGGAAAGGCCCAGGCCGGATGGTGTGGCTCGCGCGCCCCCGATCCCGCCGCAGGGTGTCCCCCCAGCGGCAGCACTCACCGGCTCAGGCGGGCAGGAGTAGGAGATAGTCCGCAGGCTAGCGCTCTGGGCGCAAGAGGCTGTAGCGGAGGAGAAGCAGGAATGCCGGGCCGCACCAGCAGAGGGGCCCGGTCCCGAGGTTGAGGCCCAGTGTCAGAACGTGGCACAGCAGCAACGTGGGGGGCCAAAAGTGATACCAGATGGTGCCCGAGGACGAGGTGGGTCAGGATGACCAGGTGCCAGGCGGTTGCGGTAAGGTAGTCTGCAGGATTCTGGCGGATAATAGGCTTGGCCGGCAGAGCCCACTTAAGGTGCGGCCATCTTGTAGCCGGCTAAGCCACGCCCCCTCAGCTGGAGGCTTGAGGCAGGTCAGGGGTCACCGGATCTCAGATCAGGATCGCCGGGGTGACCTCCTTGTGGTGTTTGCCCACTCGAGCTCGGGCCGTGGACGGCGGGTGCAGAGTGGGGCGGATCCGCGGTGTCCGGCTGGAGCCAGAGGTTGCAGATGAACAAATCCGGTGTTCACGGGAGACAAAGTCTTTGTGCTTGAAGGCAGGCAGGTCCCCTGGGGTTTTTGAGGTTGCTGGCTGCAGGACACACCGGGATTTCGCAGGAGCAGGTTCGTTGGGGAGACAGGCTGGTAGGGCTGGGGCCAAGTCAGTGGGCGTCTTCCTCTTATTGCTGCTGCACGGCTGTTCGGTCCTTCTTCTTCTTGTTGCAGTTTCTTCTTGTCTGAGGAAGCAAGGTTCAGGGGTGCCCCTAAATACTAGATTTAGGGGTGTCACAGGTAGGTAAAAGGCAGGGACCAAAGGGTACACCCCCTATTATGCCACCCTCCAGTGGGAGGGAGGCATGAGCCTGTCCCTGGTTGGCTGAGTCCCCCCATCTTCAAGATGGCGTGGACTGAGAGTTGTGCTTCACCTCGCCTCCCCCACCTGGGGGGTGGAGTTGGCAGAGGTGGGCACACTTATCTTCCTCACTTGTTTTTCCCACCGGTTCTCCCGCCCAAAGTGGGGGTTAGAACCAGTTGGGACCAGTTGCTGAGAGCCGCAAGTGGCCTGGGGAAGCTCACCAAAGCGGCAAGCCTTTGAAGCTTCCCCTTCGTGAACCCTGCCCATCCTGGGGGAGGAGGCTTGGCACCTCGTCCCAGGATGTGCATTGTTTCAGGCCCCAGAGAGCAGCAGGCTCTCGACCCAGGGATCCAGAAACATGTCTGGTGGTGGCAGCTGAAAGCAGCCACTCAGCCTGGACACTAGTGGTAGGCTAGTTTTCAGGGGGCATCTCTAAGAAGCCCTCTGTGTGCATTTTTCATTAAATCCCACACTGGCATCAGTGTGGGCTTAATGTGCTGAGAAGTTTGATACCAAACTTCTCAGTTTTCAGTGTAGCCATTATGGTGCTGTGGAGTTCGTAATGACAAACTCCCAGCACCATATACTCTTAATGGCAGCACTGCACTTACAATGTCTAAGAATGGACTTAGACACTGTAGGGGTACAGGGGTCATGCACCTGTACCCGCACCACTGGTATAGTGCACCCAGCTAGAGGGGTGACTGATCTATGCCAGGGCAGTGGGTTGTAGGCATGGCACAGAGGGATGTGACACAAGTGGAGTTGGATGCACACCTTACTTTTCTCCATTAAACCATTTTTATCAGCGATAATCTTCAAACGAAGGCGTGCTTACTGGATTCGTGCCTTGCCCTATAAGCACGCGCTTAATACAAAACACAATGTGGGGCGGCATCTCGTCCCAGTCCAGTAGCACTGCAAGACGGGATAATCCCAATCAATCTGCTTTACTTTCAACCATGTTTAGACCATATTCATCCAAGTTTTACTAAATTTTCCATCATACTCCATTTTATAGTCCATGTGTATGGTGTCATGCTGTTTCACAAACTTCACATGCTCTGGATGTGTCCATCCGGACCTCGTTCAAGAACACGATGGAAACGCATGGTATGTTCATAGCAGTGTTCTTTTATTAGACCCCATGCATTTCGGGCTTTACAGGCCCTTCTTCAGGGGTAACTGTAAATAAACAGACATTCACTATTATGGTATTATGCCCAGTTTACATATATAACACTCTGTACAAACCATATAATCTTATTTTGCCCCAAATACCAAATTATTTCTATGTGCAGCACAAACTTTATAATAATCTTCATTAAAAGCATCATTATTGTATCGCATCCCCCATTGCACCCCACTAATATCAATCACTCAAATTTCACCCGCCATAATCATAAATCTAACCTGTCACCACCCTTTCCTATATAACACTTTTTCAACTCACTACCTTCCTGTCATATCACTCTACTATTGCCCAAACACCTATATCTAATACATACATGATCCCAGGCATCCCAAGACACACCATTTTCCCATCCATACAATCCAAATTTTTCCATACACGCACTTTAAACCAAAACATTATCATTCAAAATCCTTCCCACTCACACGTTCTATCCCCCATATCACATTCTTACTCACACTGCACTCAACACTATTCAATCAATCTCCCCGACATGTGTGCCATGTCGACTCTTCACTTTGTTCTGCACCAAGACACGCAGCCTGCAAAGGCAGTGTGTGAGTGTCAGGGTACAGGACCTCTAAGGGAGGCACAATAAGTGCTGCAGCCCTTAGAGGCCTTCTCTGGTCACAGTGCCCTGGGTACCTGTGGTACCATTTACCAGGGGCTGACCTGTGGCCAGAGATACCAATTGGGTTTAGGCTTCAATGCAGTTTTAGGGAAAGAACATAGACCCTGGGTACCTGATTAGCAGGAGCCCAGGGCACACTCAGTCAAAGCACATCAGCAATTCAGCAAAAAGTGGGGGCAACCATGCAGGAAGAGGGCACTTTCTCACACTCCCTCTGTCCACCTTTCCACTCTCTAACTTCCTCTCTTTCTACTTCACCTTTCTCAAATTCATCTACCTCTCTCTTTCACTCAGTCTTTTTGTGTCTCATCTCTTGCAACCTCCCCAGGCTATTAATCCTAGCCATTCTCTTTACCTCATTTCTCTATCTAGCCCACTCTAATCACCTCTAGGTCACCTCTGTCCCATTCTCTACCTCTTCATCTCTGCTTTGACTATCTTGTTGTCTCATGCTTCACTCTTAATCTCACTTCATCTGCTTTACCTGCATAAAACTGTAGCTGTCTTTAACCAGACACCCCTTTACATAAGTGATATAAGCCACACTCGGTGACAGTTACCTTCAGGGCAAGAACGTAGGCCCAGCTACTCCCCACCAATGGCTAGATGGCAGATGGTTCTCCTCATTTTCAAAAACTTTTTCAATTTCCCTAGAGAAGAAAAGGCTTTAACTTCCATCGGCCTATTTGCCAGTTGACAATATCCCAGAACACTTTAATATTGTTCTGTGTGACTGCCAGTTCCAGCTTTTCCCAATCCTTTTTATCAGAAAAGTTCTTCCTATCAATAATAGTCTGCTTGTAAGCCCTCCTAGCCTCTCGAACCATTGCCAATGATAGGGAGGAAATCTCATTTCATTTGTTGGGGTGCATCATATTCATGTGTAGGACGAACCCGCATATAATCTTGCACCTGTATTAACTCAAACTGTTAGCATTGTGAAATGTATTAACATAAATATGTGTTGTATTTAGGCTATTGTCAAGTAGTATGGAGAATTAATGTAGGAAATGGATGTAGCTAGCAGAAAATGCTAACATGAAGAACTCGTGTTGTGAAGTTTAAGCTACTCATATATTGGTTGTGCTTATCAATGTGATGTTCTTAAACGTAGTAATTAAAAATGTATTAATGATTATGTGAATTCGTAAAGCTTACATGATGTATTCTTATGTTAGCTGAAATCATAGGCCTGAAATGCAAGTCCCTGAAAACTCTCACTTTAGAATTAATAGTTGAATTTTATGTGCACTGTGAAATCTGTTCTTTCTCATGTTTTGCATTGCAGGTAAAGAAGCGTTCTTTTAGGTAGAATAATGTATTTGTTTTAGTAGCTATGCAAGGAGAGAAGAAAGTTACAATCGTGTGACTTGGGCCGATAAAGGAAGGACATCAGGATTCACACGGGAGATGTCCTGGGAGCCAAGGACAAATTGTTGTGTAGAAGGTAAATGGACAACACCGTTGCAAAGTACATCCAGGACTGTACCCAGAGTGGATGGCGTGATGCGAGGTGGTGCACTGTGGGAACTCTACCTGTGGATAACAGATTGTTGGACCTGGGGAAATAGCCCTACTTCTTTCTTGCCTTCAGAGAGTGCATCCTACAATGAGCTCTTTTTATGCGATAGAGGCTTTATGTTACTCGACCCATTGGTGGTGGAGAGGCTTCTTCGGAAGGCTCCGCGCACTGACACCTTTTTTCTTTCCCCATCTGAAAATGCTTAGATAAGGGATATCACCTTAGTGCTAGAGTAGGGATAGATTTGATGCTTTTCACTCATCAACACTCGATGTAAGGAAATTTGGACTCATGCTTCCTGATCTTCTGTATTCTACTTCTTGAATGAATAGGTTTGTTCATGCTGCACCATCTGAATTGGATGCATAGATTTGGCTTCATACTAATTCCATTGTATTTCTATACCCTCGTGTTGTGGTGTCTTTATGTCCAGGTATTTTTGGCTTTGTAAGAAGCTAACTGACCTTACATAGTTGTCAGTGTGTTATTATGCATCAAGGAGAATTATTGACTAATTGACTGGTTTATTAATGACTTATCTCACCTTTACACTTTCATGCTACGAAAAAGAGCCATCGGAGTGTGTATCTAGAAAAGGTCTAGAAATAATGTGCCCGGCCCTTTTACAAACACCTCTTGGGGGCCCTAAGTGAACCTTCCTCAAACGGCGGTTAGCTGCCGAACAATGCTGGTTAAACCAATGTGGGTTATCTTAGACAGGTCGATGAAGTTTCAGTCAATGGATGAATTATAATATATATTAGACTCACAAACCTATTCTTCTCATTACGCAATAAATATGTAGGAACCTTTCTGTTGATTTTTATTAGAAAAGAGCTGAATAAGGAAATTAACACACTTAGGGGCTCATTACGATGGCGGGCGGACTTGGTCCGCCCGCCACCGTAGCGGTGATTGGGTCCGACCGCCATGCGTGCGGCAGTCCCGCATATCCAATTATGATGGGACCGCCACTGCTGCGGTCGGATTCCGCACCTTTAGCATTGCGGCAGTGGCTGCTGACAGCAGCACCGCCGCGATGTCAGAAATAGCATGTTGTGCATTTCACTGCACTACGTGGCAGGCACTACACTGTGCCTGCCACTTGGTGCAGTGAAATGTAGGGGGGTACCAGGGGTACCCCCCCAGTGCACCCACACCGGGCCCCTGAAGGCATTCTCCGCCAGCCTTTCAATGGCAGTTCAACCGCCACGGAAAGGCTGGCTTCCGCAGGCATCATAATAGTGCCGGCGGAGCCTGCTAGGCTCCGCCATTGTGAGCATGCTGACCGCTCCGCCAGGCAATCGTGACGATTGCTACCGGCGGTAAAGCGGCGGACGGACTTTCCGTCCGCCGCGATACCCACCGCCATCATAATGTGGCGGGGGGTAAACCTCATGACGATGGCTGGCAGATCGCCATCGTAATCAGCCCCTTAATTTGTGTTATCCAGTATACAAATATTTCACCATTTAAAGATTAAAGATTAAAAAAGTCGGTAATCGACAATGCACTGTTCATATATTCATCATCTGCGGTATCGTAGGCATAGCTAGGTTGAGGCTTCGTGTTAATACCCCGATCAAGTTTGTTGTTAAACCTATTCAAGCACTGCCATGCAAATCTCATACTTGCCAACATTCTGAAAAGAAAAGTAAGTAAGAATTTTCAGGTTTAAAATCACTAATTACCACAACTGTGACATCATCAGGAATGACATCACATAACCTTTGGACATTGATGAATTTGAAGGAAATGTGTGTAAAAAAGGGAAGGCTAAAAGTGTCGACCTGCTTATAGGGGAGGTGGGACACATGGAATGTATATCAGAGGTTTTGCAGTTTCACACGGGGACAGCTCTGGTAAACTACCCATGGGCCTACTATAAGTTCTAACTACATCTATATCAAAGCTTTTCAATAACAAAAGCAAAAAATTATTGGCTTTCTAGATAACTGTTTTTCAGACGCGTGCAAAAATTTCTTTGTGAGCAAAAGAATGTTTCCTCTATTTCGCATTTTCTTAATTATTAATCAATAACAAATAAAGGGCTCAAATTATATTAAGAAGCTCCTGTGTGCCAATATTTTCAAAACAAAAAATAAAAGGGTTGCTTAAAAAAAAACATTGAGCATTAGGTAAATCAGGTATTTGCAGAAAACGTAAAACTACTGCAAACCAGCAACTGTAGAGGGGAATAGTAATAAAAGAAGCAGAGAATGAATAGTTAGACACATTACACACACGGGTAGTAAGGGCTCTTGGAGGCTGGGACTCACCCATAATTTAAAGTAGGGGCCCAGGGCCCGGATCTTTCACATTGCTTATCCTGGGCAGATCTGGGTAAAGCACTGGGAGCAGAGGAGGGGATGAGGCAGCAATATAAGATAGAAAGCTCTGCTTCGCTGTTTTGCATGGTGTCTGTTTTCTATAGACTCGGGCCGGAAATCTCTCCGACCGAGCCGGACCCGGAGAGATATCCGACCGAATCGGAACCATGCAGCCCAACCGAACGAGTACGATGCGCACGTATGCTATCGGACTCGAGTCGGTCGGACTCCCATTGAAGTCAATGGGAGCCTGTCGTACAACGCGTACGCGGGCTCCCATTGACTCAATGGGTGCGATGCGGACAAGTGCGCCCCCTACAGCGTGTACCCGGTGAAGCGATTCACGCCGTACACGCACAGGTAGGGGGGACCCATGGGTCCCCCCTGTGTGCGACTCACGCGGCTATGCGTACAGGGGGGTCCGACACGGACCCCAAAGTACGGCTCCGACAGCTCTTTCGAGCCGGAGTGCACGGCTCGGTCGGACTGCTCGCGGCGCGCATCATACTTACCCGACCGGGGAACGTCTCCATTGCGCGGTGCGAGTCGAGTCCGTGCGAGTTGGTCGGTGCAGTTAGAGCCGGGATCGAGTCGGTCGGAGCGGTAGGGTCGCCCGGACGAGTCGGTCGGCGATTTCGCATCGTACTCGCTCGTCCGGACGCGTGTATGGATCGGTCGGGTAATAGGGCTCCGAATCGGATCCGGTTAAGCCGAATCCGATTCGGAACCCTACCGGCCGAGATTGGAATCGGCCCCTAGGTGTTAGAGTTAGCCACTTATCTAAAAGATGCTGCAGAGAGTCGAAGACACACGTAAGGCGGCATCTGTAAGCCATTTCTCACAGTGCAGAGTGTTATTGCGAAAACATTACCACATTACAAGCAAAACATATATTTTACTCAGTGAAAAACAGCCACGTTTCAATGTACCAATTAGACGTACCTCCCCGAGGTTTTAAAATTTTGTATTTCGAGTCATTTCATTTGTAAACTTCCCCTAAATATGTGAGTAATATATGTGTGGTTTACAACAGTTACTAAAAATCTAGAAGTTCTTTTCGCCTTTCTATTTGTGGCAGTTGTTTTTTATGGCGCTTGCACAGCCAAGAGGTGCTCCAAGGCACTAACAAAGCCACACCATGATCTAAAACCTTTGACACCTGAGTTTTGTAAACAGTGGGGCATATTCTCAAGGACTCATCGCCGAGTTAACGGCACTTTAGCGCAGCAAAAGTGGTGAAAGAATTATCACCCCATTCACAAGCTGGTGCAAACTCCCCACATCGCCAGTATACCAGTGATAGCTGCCGCAAAAAACATCGCCACAGATGAGAGAGACAACTAACGCTAATGATATGCAGAGTAGGCGTTCACATGCAAAAACACACAAAAACTCCAGTTCGCGATATTCACAACGACCAGCCAGATCTGAGATACGATCCAAAAACAGGTGATAAGGCGCGTTAGCAGCAGGGATTTAACACCTGCCTTCTACTGGTGTTAAGCAGGACGACAAACTGCAGTATAAAAGGGAGCCCAGCCCAGAGCCACAACGGCAGACCAACACATGTCATGGAGCTACTGATCATGCAGCTCGGAGCCCCAAGAGGCCCACAACACTCACCGCCACCCCCCCCCCCCAGGCCCCCTACCCTCCCAGGACCACCCCCCCCGGACTACCACTGAGGCAGCGCAGAATGAGACAGCGGTCCTTCCGAAAATGCACCAGCCTCGGAGACTTAACGCCAGAGGAAGTCATTGCCCACTACAGGCTCAAAAGGACGACCATCCTCCGCATCCTGACCCACATTGCCCACAGGCTGACGGTACCAACACAGTGGACAACCAACATCCCTCCGCAGACAAAGCTGCTGGCTGTGCTGCACCTGTTGGCCTCTGGTACCTTCCAACCAACAACTGCCAGAGTCGGAGGAGTCTCACAGCCAGCCCTATCAAAGTTCCTCACACCTGTCTTGGATGCCATCATCAGCTTGGTACCCCAGTACCTTCACTTCCCCCACACTGCGCAGGAACAGCTGGAGACCAAGCAAGGCTTCTACGCCATAGCTGGCTTCCCGCACGTGTTGGGGGCAATTGACTGCACACATGTCCTACTTGTGCCTCCTGCCGACACTGCACACAATTACCGCAACAAGAAGCACACACATTCCATCAATGTGCAGGCAATAGTGGGCCACTGGGGACACTTCACCAACGTCGTCGCCAACTACCCAGGCAGTGTGCATGATTCCTACATCTTCCGACAGTCCATCATCAACCAGCGCTTTGAGGATGGCACCTACGGAAATGCACTGCTCGTTGGTAAGTACCAACGGAACACACCACACACCTCAACTCCACAATCATGCAACTCGCAACTGTGGGAATGCACACGTTACAACATCACATACGACATGCCAAACAACATGCCCACCTACCAGACATGACAACACATGGAACTGTGGTAACAGGGGCCAGACATGTAGACAAGCCATCCACGTCATGGCACCTCTGCCACACAATAGCAAGATGTGGTGAGAGGCGGGAAACAAGTATGTGCGAGGGAGGCAAGTGACCCATGAATCAGAATGTACACAATGCTGGGGCGGGGATGTGCTGAATAGACTTAAGTATGCAGAGCACAGACATGTCCATGTGGACATATACCTCTGGTGTTTGTAGTGTCGTAGACAGTGGGCGCAACCATGTTACCTCAGGCAGTGGGGTAGACCCTGGACATGTAGCTATGTCGTCCCCTCTGTAAGCGTAAGCGGAGTGGGCTGGGCCAGCGTAGGAGTGGGAATCAATAGCCCGGGGCTCAGGGCATGGTTCACTTCCGGGATGGCCACCAAGGCAACTACTGCGTGTGTCTCTGTTTCCGCCATATCCTAACCATAGGCCTACACACACTTGGCCGACCACCTTCAACGGCCAATATCACAGTGTCGTTGTCAGGCTTGTAGACATGCGCAGACAGTCATGACAATGGTGTGTCCTAGGAGTGCAAGTGATGCAACCGCGCAGCACACACAAGTAAATAGGCTCGGGGGGAGTGAGGAGCAGCTGTGAGGCAACGTACTACACATGGATGCCGCTCATTTGACACATGTCAGACATGTATCCCAAAGTCCCACACATCACACACCAATATACTGATAAGCCTGCCAACACAGAATGCCGAACCACCGATTGACACATCTCTCTCCCCTGTCACAGGTGATCAAGGATATGCACTCTGCCCGTGGATGATGACACCCCTCCGAGCCCCGAACACCCAGGCCCAGATGCAGTACAATGCGCCCCACATACGCACCAGGGGCATTGTGGAGCGCTCATATGGCGTGTTGAAGTCACGTTTCAGGTGCCTGGACATCACAGGTGGAAGACTCCTGTACAGCCCGCAAATAGTGTGCAAGATGATCATTGCATGTTGTGTGTTGCACAACATATGTGTACGCACCAATGCCCCATGGATCCATGTGCCAGATGCACCGGACGATGATGATGAGGATGAGGCAGGTGGACCACACCCCAGTGCAGCAGCAGCTGGAATAGCCCGAAGGGACACTATCATTCACAATTTCTTCACATAAGCACATCACATAGGGACTGTCCTTAGCAATCATGGGGCAGGTCAAAATGACCACAGGCACAGCATGTGCAAATAAATTCATTCCAAGACACATTTCCTGTGTGCATGTCACTCCTCTGCATTGGCACATCGCTCTGACAAGTGTATGTGCAACATTTAGTGCTGACAATTTCACCAATGGCAATTGGATGGTGGGAGTGTCACCTCCGTTCTCGGGATCCTGTTTTCCTGCGGACTGAACCGCGTCTTCCTCTTCTTCTTCTCCTTGCCCTTCCCTGGCCCCGAGGTCCCAGGCTGGTCCTCCATGGGGCTTGTGGGGTTCGGGTTGTCCTCTGTACTTGCTCCAGCTCCCTCCATTGTGCTTCGCAGTTGTTATGTTTTTTTTATTTATTTCTGTTTTTTTTGCTGCTTTTATGGTGATTTTCCCCGCCTGACGTGGGAATTGCAAGCCTGGCGCTGCTTGTCGCCGATTTTTCTATCGCGGTTGGGCCCATCGCAACTTTTTTCATGTTCGGGTTTCCTTTTTTATCGCCGTCGCGGTAGTTGTATCGCGGACATTTGACGCGTTCTCGGGAGACTATCGCATGTTAGCGCCGTGTTGAGAATACGACGTTAACACAGAGTTATTTTCCCGCGATAGACGGCGATATGAAAACGTGCGTTAGCCTTTTTTGGCGATGATTATCGCACGTTCTTGAGAATATCCCCCAGTGAATTTATGTCCAACGACACCCTTTTCATAGTGTATCATAAACTATTAAGTTCCAAACAAAAATATGAGCAGTGCGGTCCTTTTTAAAGCAAACTTTGCATCCCTTTGTGCTGTATTGCATATCAGACATTATTGAAAGATTACAGATGCATGCATTATTTTTTAAATGTGTGGTTAGTACTGCCTGCAACATTTTGCAATGACAAGTATATGAACATGAAAAGCATACATTGCTAATTATATATTGTCATGCTTATTTGATCCCTTTCATGTTTGTACCTTAGTTACTACTGCAGCGGCGGGTATGATGTGAGACTTTACAATAATGAAGTGAAGTTACTGTCTACGTTAATTCGATCAACACATTTTTCTAGGACTTGTCTTCTGTTTTCTAAGGTCAAGGGGGTACAGCTTGGGTGGCTGGCGCTGCATGGCTGGTGCTATACTAAATTAATAAACAAGTGATTTATTGGTAGTCGTAGAGTCTGAGACATATGGTCAGTATTCTTTTCCATTGGACAAATGAGCATAGGCTTCCAGGGGGACACACTAGAATTTCGCTTGACCCATATGAGCGGTAGCTAGGCCCGACAAAGCTGAAACATTGGGGTATGTTCCGCTCTACCTTTTAGAAAAGAGCACAAAGCTGTTGTTAGCTAAAAAGTTGATGGCTAATTGGCACAGCTTGAAAAATAATCACTGTCACTATTGCTTTGAAAACTATCTCTGTCGCGGTTGCAGCAGTAATACGATCTTTTAACAAAATGTATTTTTCATTCAAACAGCCTGTCACTACACTTGTAAATTGTGTGTGTAAATGGTGTCCACAGCTGGTGAGTTTGTAGGATTGTATTTTGTTCTTTGAAACCAAACCTTAAGCCATGTAAAGATCGCTGACTAGCCACTGCTCATCTTGTTCCTATGTTTCGCAGCAGGAGCAACCGAGCTTCAGATCTCGCCTTTGATTTTTTGTCTGAGGCAATATTGTGAGCTTTGCATTTTTTTCTTAACGTCTTTAACAGAAAAAACGTGTGGCCGACCACTTTTTTTTTACCATTGGGAACTGAGAATCTGCAGAGAAAAGACTTCTTTCATGACGTAGGGAGTTCTCTGCAGGGCCGATGGACAACACCAAATTTGGTGGGTGGAGGTCCCTCAGGATGGCGGAGGTATTGTCTTCTGCCATCCCAACAGAATTAACTTTGTCCTCCGAAGTCTAAATCAGTCCCATTGTCTGTTAGCTCGACTCCACAATAGCTTCCGCATTTGTTTTGGTGATGCTCCTTCTTGTAGCTTTGCAGAGAATCCATATCTCACGGTTTTGTTCATGTAACAATGGTTCAGAGTGCCTGGTACACTCAATAAATGTGTACCGCAAATCTTTTGCTGCATTTAGAAGTTTACTGTACTTTGGGACACTGCTTAATTTGAGCAGGTGTTTGCTAGACGGAGCCCACTGCACGCTTTTTGGGGGACTGGGACTAATTTTTAATTATCATACATCAACTTAGTACAAGAGAGAGAACGGCAGCAAAGTTAGCAAAAAAGGAGGCAGAGTGTAATGATGATGTCCAGTAGCCGAGATGTAGTTTAAGTAGATTTAATTAGTCTTAGTTGCAGGTAGTTAAGATCATGTAGAGGAACCCCACCAGGAGCAGCCTGCCTGCTTCTCAGCCCATACTCGAACTGTCACACTTCACTTCACAGGCACCCAAACATTCCATTCATCCTCACCACACCAACATTCCACGCAGCACATTCACACTGGCTGAGCAGCTAGGGAGAAAGCAACAGGATAAATACATATACAGGATAGTACACAGAGCTATACAAAAAACAGTTTTTCTCTCTCTTTCTCTCTGAAATTATCAGATCAGGGAAAATAAGTGCTGCCCAAAAATGAGTGCTGGTGCCACCCCCGCAACCCCCCTCCCCACCCCCGCAACGCTGGCTCAAAATAAGCACTGGCCCCAGCACTTATTCTTTCACAAATTAAACACTGCTATGGGTACCACAAAAGTGATATAGTATAGGTTTGTTGGGCAACAGTGAATTCAATAAACGTGTTACTCGCCGTCCTCGATTTAATTATATCCATATCCTTTAGAGGTTGCTGGAAATTATTTAATGCTACCCACTCTGCCTGGGGTGTCCCTCTCTTAATCATTTTGTATAGTTGCTGCCAATGAAGCGAAGCCAGTGTCACAAGCAGCAATGTGTTCGAATTAGGTGTCTGCAGGTCAGAGAGTTGCGGCCCTAGTTCCATATGAGCACAAAATACCAACACCAGTTTATCATCTATGTCGATCTCACATGTGAATCATCCTGTCACCTAGCTTAACCATGCTCTTTTTCCTTCCCACACCATGCCAGTGTCACCTTTTGGATTTTGGAGACCATGGGCAAGGCATATTTTGAGGCCCCATATTTGGACAACATTTAATTTTATTATCAATTTTCTGCTAAATCAAGCCTGCATGACGCTAAACATTACTAACATATGTGCTAAACTTTGAGTAACAGGCTCACACAAAAAAACTGCTAAAATATGTCTTGCCCAGAGGTAAAAAATCCTTAAGATAACACTAGCTAGGTAGAGAGAGAGGTCAAATAAAGAGAAGGGTCATTTCCCAATGGGGCCATCGTGGAATTGCTCACTTTGCCCATGCATTGAAACGTCTCTTCCCCATGCAAGTCGAGTCTGTAGTTTGTTTAGTTTTTTCAACACTTTGATAGGGTATTTATACATGCATCTATTGCAAATGTGTGGTAGTATCATCGTTTTGGATATTGCAACTCATCCTATTAAGGAGAGAGCATATTTGTTTAGAAATCCACTGATGAATTAAAGTTGAGTCTTATTTGATCCATGTTCATTTTATGCTACAAGGCTGCATCCCTATGCCCACATATCTAAACCTCTGTGTCTTCAAGTAGAAAGAAGCACATAAAGTGTGCTCCTCACACTATGCCCCAGGGCACCCAAAGGAAAAACAATGATTTCTTCCAAATAATCATCTTCCTAAAAATCTGTTTGAATTTCTCTACTTCAGTGAGAAGAATATCCATAGATCTGTCAGAGTCTTTCAGATATAACAGCATGTTGTCTGCATAAAGAGACACAATGGCCCTCATTACCAGTGGCCTCTTAATTCCGATGTATTATGATATTTGGTTTTCAGACAGATATTTTGGCAACGAAAAGCAACTGAAATCTCTGGATAGAAGAACAGCCAAAAATGAGGAATTACTGAGATAATCAGACCCAAAAATAAAGATTTCCCCAGTAATTCCTAATTTGCTGGTAGACCCTCAGGGTCCAACTTGTAATGGGCCGGATTTTCCCGAGCTGTGAAGTTATCAGTACCCCTGGTATTGGTAAATGGAAATCCCACCCATTTACCAGGACACTCATAAGGAGGGCCAATGTGTTCTGTTCATCCCAGGCGTAACCCATCACCATGAGACGATTGTTGAATTAAACCCTCCAGCAGTTCCACAGCCATGGCAAACAAAATGGGAGCAAATGGGCAGCCCTATATGGTCCCTCTTCCTAATTTCCACCTGTTTGAAGGGTTTAGTTTTTACAAACCCATGCTGTGAGCCTGGTATGCAGTAGCTGTATCCACCATATATATTGGGTGCAACCTTTGTTTTCTAAGCACCTATGCCAGATATACCATCCCTACACTGCTGGATGCTTTCTCAGCATGTAGGTATGCCAAAGCATATGCCATATCATCATCTGTCACCTCATCCTTGAAATTGGTCAACCTTCCTAGGTTAAGTGCCGCTTTTATGTTGAGCATAAATCTGCAGTTATCTTCATGTCCCAGGTACAGTTCAATCTTTTTTAGCCTCACATCAAGTATTTTCCCAAATATTTTTAGGTCAACATTCAACACTGATAAGGATCTCAAATGTTTGAAATTTGCCATTTCCTTGTTAGGTTTAGTGACCTTTATACTCTGCCTGTTGCATGGATTCTGGAAATTAACTCCCACTGTGCCTCTTACACTAGCACCAGTAATTTGCCTGTTTTTACTGGGGCATAAAAGGCATGCAGATCTACTAGGAAGCCATTACCCCAGGTATGGGAGATTTATCTCTAAACCTATACTACTCCCAAAATAGCTTATAGATAAATCATTTTAGGGAGATAGCTGTAGCCTGTAGGCCAGTTGCACTCATAACTTCATGCTTGGTAATATTCATGATAGGACAACGTTAGGTTATGGGGAAAAGGTTACACATTTTCCTTTTAGACAGGCATGCATCTTGCCAGGCAGGGTAACCACGATACAGGGATAGTCTGTTTATCCTATACTGACTATTAATAATTTACATCTCTCAGTTTCGGCCAGTTGCCCATTTACATACCAGGCCATATTCCTATTAGTGCTGTACAGATTGATAAGCAATGTTTGAAAACAAAGAAGTCCTACCATGCTGGGTACAGTACTGAATACCTTTTCCAGGTGTCTTTTGACTTTTTCATACACCATTTGTTGGTTTTCTGTTAGATGTCTTCGCAAGCTCTCTAGGTCAACTTTGAATCAACTAGATAATGATACAGCTCTCCACAAAAATTACTAAGGGTGTAGCATTCCAGCTGTACAATCTTTTGTTAGGTGTGGAAATTCCAATCTCCCATGTCAAGTACCAAAACATTTTACCTCCTGCACTCTGACTACCTGTCTGCTGGTCATGTCAGCATATGTTAGCACACCAATGCCTACAAGGCTGTTGTTGCAATAAATGCTGATTATATAAATACAAAAAATAAGATGTTTTTTCTAACTTTTATCTTTACCTTAGTTTACAATGTAATTCCATTTCACTTGGATCTATTACATATTGCTATATTTGGATTTTACCTGAATCAAGGCATCCATATTTTAGTTCCTGGGAAGGCCAATAAAGTTCTCACATTAACTCTGCTCGTTGTAATCTATTAAGAATTGATAATTCTGTTGGTGAATCCTTCGTCTAAGCTCGGCCAACTTAATGTGAGGGCCTTGCTCAACCCTGACATTTTACAAAGTTTTTATTTGTATCAGGGGCAGTTGGTAGCCTTAGAAATTGTAGGGCGAGTGAAGTGCTCCACCCTTCCCAAAAACAGAAGATAAACAACCCCAGTTAAAAATGAGGGTCTCTAGTTGGCAATGGTTTGTACCTTTGTCCAAGTAGGGACCCTTCCTTCTAGTCAGGATAAGGTGGATAAACTACTGAAATAACCACTGCTCACCCCCTTGGTATCTTGGCATGAGCAGTCAGGCTTATCTCAGAGGCAGTGTGTAAAGCATTTGCACATAACCAACAGTAATACAGTGAAAACATTACAAACTGACACCACACCA
This sequence comes from Calotriton arnoldi, assembly GCA_963921515.1. Taxonomy (NCBI): domain Eukaryota; kingdom Metazoa; phylum Chordata; class Amphibia; order Caudata; family Salamandridae; genus Calotriton; species Calotriton arnoldi. The sequence goes on from CAWUFW010001911.1 coordinate 1,634,055, forward strand.
GTTTAGAAAAATATCCAATACTTTATATATTTAAAACAAGACCAAAACAATAAAAATCCACAATACAATACTTGAATATATGCACTTTGCAAGAATAACCTTTAAAATTCAGTTCCTTGAAGTCGGTAGCTCCGTCCGGTGCTACCGCGGTGCTGAGAACAACAGAATCCAACAGTTATGTTTGACCGCGTCAGTTGGAACATCAGCAGACTCCTAAAGAGTACCTTTTCGTTGCGGCCAATCACGTTGGTGCGGGCTGGTCGTGGCAACTGTCGCGGTTGCGTTGCAAAACATAGAGGTGCGACGTGCGTTGCCAAAAAGTCGCGGTACAGGCAGCGGCTCGGTGACGGTCGTCCAGCGGCGTCGGTGAGACCAGGGCTGTGAAACGGAGTGAAAGTGGTGCTTGTGGCGGTGCTGGCAGATCACGGTGCAAGCGACAGAGCCGGTTGTCGGAAGCTGGCGTCGGTCGGTCCAGACTGTGCTGGGGGACGAGGCGGTGCGTTGTGAGACTTACGAGCAGTGCCCCCAACCACGGTGCAGTCACGGGTGTCAAAGTTAGCAGGCAGCGACGCTGTTGGTGAGACCAGGGCGGCGAAGTGAAGCAAGGTGGTGCAGAGTGCAGTGCCCACAGGTCACGGTGCAAGCAGTGGCTGGGTGGTGGCAGCGTCAGTCGTCGGTGAGACCAGTGCTGCAGTGCGAGATGCGACGGTGCCCTCTGTGGCGCCTTCAGGACACAGAGCCAGTGACGGAGTCGGTGATGGAGTCGGTTGTTTTCCCCCTTCTGTGGTAACTGAAACCACGGTTCTAGAGGCGGTACCCAGAGGTCGGTGAAGTTTTTGCGGTCTCTGAGACTTCAGAACAGGATGCGAGCTTTACTTCAAGCTCTACCCACAGGGATACCTTGGGCCTACCTTAGGGGTGACTTGCATGTAAGAAAAGGGAAAATGAGGGCTTGGCAAGTGGGTGCACTTAACCCACAGAAAAAAGGGAAGAGAGATTGAGCCTTCCCTCGTTCCCCCATAAACTATGCTACTCACTGCTCGAGAAGAACTTGTAACTAAGGGTGATAACTCATGAACAAATTTGCTATGTGTATTACCCTCTAGGACGTGGGCCAACCAGTCCCATCCTACTCCAATGAATATTAATTAATATAAAAATATAGGAAAACCAATCTTCACCTAAACAAATGAGAGAAGTGAGAGCTGGAAAATGAATGAAACAATCTGGGAATCCCAAAAGGGTGTAAATACTGCCCTCACCCACTCAATGAGTGGCATGCTTCATCATAGGGCCGCTGCGACTCCCTGATGCAGGCCAACATCCAGAGAGGAGCGCTGAGAAAGAACAGAATATAGAAAAGAAAGAAAACATATAGTCAGGATCCCTCACGCAGAGAAAAAATATTAAAACTGTGGGTATCCGCTATCTTTATTATGGATCCCACCTGGCAGGATTAAATGTTCAAAATCAGGGTATATGGGCAAGCCACGACACCGTTACCCTATCTGCTGTATCAACATGTTTCTGCCATAGGTTACCTCCCTTCTGGGTTGTTGGCATTCGTCAGGATACGGATCTCTAAGAAAATGTTTTTACATATACGTACCCTCCTAGCTTTATCACTCTATGATAGGGAACTCTTACAGGGCTTTAATTACCCTTTTTATGTGTAGACACACCATCTGTGTGGGAATAGTAAACATTACAGTTAGCAAATGTTAACATGTCAGCTCCTAACCTCCCTCCAGTTGTGGCTAAACCCTCATACCTCTCTAGGTTGATATGGTATGCCTCATTATGTGTGTTTCCATTATATGTAAGAAATTAAAAAATATCCATGTGTGTATATATACAAACCTCTGTTCAACTATATATCTCTCTCTCCACACGACTCAAGTTAACAAAAGTGAATGTGAGACCCCCTATCAGTGGCCCCATCGTTTCACGTGTCTTATGCTACCTGGTGAAAGCCTGGAGCTCAGTAGTGACATTTGTCATTATCCCAGCTGTTGTTTTGATAATCGCCTCAACAACTCTTGTTAACTGACGAACTTGAAGGCTATTAGCAATGGGGCCCGAAAAAGGTAGTAGGCCCTTCACAGCGTCTCCAAATTGCTGTGCGGTGGTGTCAGTCTGATCTATATCCTTTGTGTCAACAACCCTTTTGGCTCGGGCAGGAATATACTCTACGTTGCAGCTGATGCGTTTTGTGATAATTGGACGGGCAACATATACAGGGGGAAAAAGGAAAGAGAGATAACATGTGCCTGACCATCCCCTCGGTAGCCAGATGTGAGCGTGTGACCCACAGAGAAAATAGACATTATGGGGTAGGATCAAAGTCGGACTATTAGTCGTATTCAGTTTGTAGGTGAAATTGCATTTACTCTCCCCCACCATTATCTCCCCAGTCTCCTGGACGCAAAACCCAGCTGTCTTATTCACCACTGGCACAGGTATTAGTTTATCTTTGGTAATATTCTGAGCTCGGAAGGATTGAAAGTACTCAGATGTGTTAAACCATTGGAAATCAGTCATTTCCATTCGAAACCAGTTATTATTCTTTACTCTATGGCACGTGTTCAAACATGATTTTGAGGACACTGTCCCTGGAGTACCTTGTCCTGCCGGTCCTATAGGGGTAAACCCTTGGTAAAAGCGTAAATATTCATTCGCAGGGTGAGAATCAGTGGATGTTATATTCAAAGTAGAAAGTTGAAATTGGAAGTACACCAACCGAAACAATTCATACCAACCCTCACAGCTACCAATATACGACAGTGACATAGACAACAGATTGTCGCTCCTATGAGTGACCGAAGGGAGCAACCCACAAACCCAACAATTAGTTGTATTGGACACATTATGAGCATGATGCAACTTTTGTATGAAGACATTATCTGTGTAGGACTGCCTATGTACTTCTTTGTGTGGGCCTAGAGTAACAAAAATGTGTTCAGGGGGAGAGGGAGTAGTACCTACCAAAGAATATACAGGAAATTTCTCCTCTAGAAACCAAGATATTCCAAATATCGTCGCTATTGCAATTACAACAATTAGTATGCAGACTAGTTTACTCTTTGTCGACCAACCCCTCATTGAACGCGGTGGTGCAAAGGGCTGTTCCTCCTCATCAACGGGCCGACCAAAGGGATGCATAATTAAGCAAGGAGAGAAATGCCACAAAAATGATAGTAAAGGTAAGTGTTCCCAGTGTCCATCAGAGCCTCACTGGTACAGGCTCCTATTGTTCATCAATACGTTGGCGCTCTTGAGCACCGGCGGTAGAGCTTGCTCTGTCCTAAGCTCGTGCTGTCCCACGTCGATCAGGATAATGTACCCTCAAAGGGATACCTTTTGAGCTATCCTGTCCAATGTTCGAACACAAACAGTGCACAAGTCTCACATCACCCTAAACTAATTCCGTTGGTACTATCACAAAGTACACCTGACTTACACAGTCCATCCCTATCTAATCTGACTTCTCCTTTTGTGCACTGTTCCTCAACCGAGGATGCAAATTGTACCTGGATACCCTGGGCACCGTTGGATCAACAAACAGCAGCTCTTTAATAGCTCCTATTTCTGGGGGAAACGCTGCATTTAGCACATCATCATTTTCCAAATCCGTTTGGGTCCAAGTCAGCTTTGCATCACTGAAGGGGATGAACTGAGGCACCTTCTCGCACTCAGAGTCCCCTATTTCGTCCCTCACCCACTGGTCATAGGGCAAGGGCAAAGGTATCCTGCGGCAGTGGGTAGTGTGGAACCAGTTCTTTTGGCCGGCGACCTTCACAGCAGTACGTGTAGCCAGGAGGACCTGTTCTGGTCCCTTCCAACGAGGCTCTAAACTCTTCTTCCTCTGGAAATTACGGATCAGGATGAAATCGCCAGGCTGAATGTCATGTCCGGGCCCCTCTGGTGTGGGTGGTAGGGATTCCCGGACCTGTTGGTGAATAGAATGCAGATTTTCAGTTAACTGGCACAGGTAATCGTTCAATAACGGATACTCAATATCTGAGAACCGCCTAGGACGCGGGACGCCCCAGACATTTGATGGGCATCCAAACACGAGACCTCGTACGGTGACAATCCTGTCCTAGAATGTGCTGTTGTTCTTGTCGACAAGAGAGCCAGTGGTAGAGCATCTGGCCATTGTAACCATGTTGTCTCCTGAATCTTTGCCAATTTCAGTTTGAGAGTACCATTGTACTTCTCAACCAATCCTGCTGACTGTGGGTGGTTTGCAGCATGAAACTTCTGTTTTATGTGCAAACCATCGCAAATTAGCTGAATGACCTTGGCATTAAAATGACTTCCTTTATCACTCCAAATCAAATGGGGCAAGCTGAAACGAGGAAAGAACTCCTTCAGGAGTACCTTTGCAGTCGTAACAGCTGTATTGTCTTTAGTAGGATAAGCCTCAACCCGTTTACTAAATGCACAGACAACCACCAACACGTACTTCAAATTATTACACCTGTCTAGCTCTATGTAGTCCATCTGAAGGACCTCAAAGGAGAAAGTAGGTGGTGCAAAACTACTGGGTGGTGTAGGGGTATCTTTTCCAGGATTGTGCATCATGCACACCATACAGTATTTCACTAAATGTGCAGCTGTTTTAGAAATGTTGTCATTCTGCCATACAGGGTCTAACAACTTGCAAACACCTTTAGCGCTGATATGGGCTGGGCCATGGGCCATCGTGACCACAGGGAGAACATATGCATCTGGCAACATCCATCTCTGTTTCCCTGACTTGTCAATCCAACATCCCTCATCGTTCAATTGTGCCATGCTTTCTTGCCATACTGCTAATTCTTCTATTGTAGCCACACTTTGGATTTCTTTCACATTCTCAAGAGTATTCTCAAACATGGTAACTTCAGGTACCCACCTAGCAGGTCCTGCTACAAACATTTTCTTCATTTTAGTCTGTGCCATTTCCTTAGCTATCTGGTCAGCAAAAGCATTCCCCCTCCCTACATCATCAGTAATTTTCCTATGGGCGGTACACTTCACTATTGCCAACTTCTTAGGGAGCGTCAACGCAGACAAAAGCCTCAATCTAAGGTGACCATGTTGGATCTTTGTACCATGGGAAGTAAGAAATCCTCTCTCAGCCCAGAGTCGCCCAAAATTGTGCGCGAACCCGAAGACATACTGGCTGTCAGTATAAATATTGACAACCAGACCCTCGCTCAATTCACAAGCTCGAATAAGGGCGGCTAACTCAGCTGCACGGGCTGACTGATGAGGGACTTGAGATGTCTCTACGACTGTACGCAATGTGGTGATAGCATAAGCAGCAGTTGTAGTGCCATCTGGTAATTTGAAACAAGATGTAATACAATAAGGAAGGGACTGCGGGCTATATTTAAACAGGTCCAGCATACAAGCCCATGTAGAGTTCAAGAAACCGAATGGTATGCTGTTCCTAAAGGATGCAGTAGGTTGATATCAAGTCAGTGATACATAGTTGTAAAATCACGACAGGCAGGAGAACATTTCCTCCTTTCGGAAAAGACCCTCACACACCCAAGTCACAGGATGTATTGCCTCATCATCGGGTCTGCTCCTTATCGGGTCGGCGCTGCAATACCCGATCGGCACCCGAATTGGGGCCTTTTAGCGGAGATCTTTATTCCTGATGCCGTAAGATATAGTGTGTGTTTGAGGGTTCTGTGGAAAGTGTAGATGTGGAAAGTGTAAAGGTGAAGTTAAAAATAAGAGGAAGCGATCCACTCAGAATTATTTTAATGAACGTGGTCGCTCTCTTAGTTAAAAAACGTGATTAGTGCACACCCTCTTATAAAGTATTGGGGATGTGCGCTGAACAGGTCAACATGTTTCTTGCCATTGATTCAAATAGAAGGCAATTCTTCAGGACCATTTAGAATCTAACTACACTTTTTTGGTGGTGGACCCCAATGATATAATAAAGTGTCCACTCGTACAGCACCCAAAAAAAAGTGGTACCTGTTAAATTAGAGTCTCAACCTATGAAAAAATAACATAAAAAGTTAATTCAACATCAATTATAATCATTACATTGCTGCTGTGGTGTTCAGTGAGTGAAACTTACTCAGTGCTACTAACGCATGCATCACACAGACTTGTTTGTGACCATGCTAGTTGGCTATGATTCAAGTAAAAACATTTATTGAAAATGTTTATCTAAATAGCAACCAAAATTTCCAACTTATTTTGTATAAGTAAACACTCACCCTGATAGGGTCAAGTTATTGCTTCATCGTGTACCGGCAGAGTCTAGAACACTGAATAGTACAGTGCCCTGGTCACGAATAAATGAAAAAGATATGAAAATAATTTAGTATTATTATAGTCTGCTATACATGAGGGCTCACTCTAAGTTAGACCGCCCCCGGTGTGGGGGTATCTGCAATGATGTAATCAAGATATGGGCACACAAAGATCTCTGTGGGACCTACCACCAGTGAAGGGACACTATCCATGTGGTTCCTGTAGTGTTTGCCCTTTTACAAAGATGACAAAAGAGATTACATTCCCTAATGGTTTTAAATGGACAATCAACCGACACACGAACTGTAACACTACTAACTGTATATACATGCTAAAATGCCCCTGTGATCTCCTTTACATAGGGATGACTACCAGATCAATAAGAACTCGTATCACAGAACACCGGAGTAATATCCGTTGTCATAAAACCAACACAAAAATGACATGCCACTATGAACAGATGCAACATCCGACAGACTCAATCAGATGGTGTGTCCTTGAAACACATCCGGGCATGACCAAGGACACCCTCTTCAGAATTGAGCAAAGATGGGTACTGAGATTATCCTCGGACAAGATAGGATTGAACGAAGAAATCCCATGGGCATCACTGATCAGATAACATCTTAATGAATCTTGTGACCATATAGAGATTAATCTGCATGGAACCAGCTGTGGTTGAACTCTGACAACTTGTTCATCGATCAGGGAGGGTTAACCACTGGCCATTCCCTTCGTGTTTTCCAGCTTGATTTTTTTCTCTTCTTTTTTCATTTCCCCTTGTGTCATGCATTCCACAGGTGGATTTAGCCATGCATATACTTTCCAACCCAATGATATAACTTTATGGGCTTGATAAGTGTGTAGATTCACACTATTTTATTTTCCTTCTTGATTTCAAATTGCCTATTCCAACATGGCGCTCCTTTTCGTGTCAATAGAGACACAGATCCAATACACTTTATAAGCTCCCCCAGGTACCACCTGATAACCTCGAATCTCCCACTCACCAGATGACGTCCATTCTGGGAAACTAAGGGTACGTACTAACATGAGCCCGTTTTGACCATTCTATACTTTACGAACAATTTTCTTAGATTAATTAATATAGGCTCACATAGTTGTACTGCCGCCTAGACTCTAGTCTGCCTTTCCAGTATGGCATCCTCCGTTATATCCAGAGAGGCACCAAAGCAACATACTTTGACATCACCGATAACATCGATTTTTCCACCTTTAAGATGGCGCCTTGTTTTGGAAGAGAGTGGTTTACGCACTAGCAGTAGCTCGCACTAACACGGAAGTCGCCGCCCAATGCACGCGTCATCAGGGAGTATAACTAAACGCCTCTGCCACTGTTGTATACCTCCCGGGACCGGCAGATTGTGGGTAGGTGTAGACCCGCCAGTGGCTGCGTACTACAATTGTGAGTATTCCGCTAATGCGATACAACAGTCTTACTGATAAATAGTTTTTTTTTTAAAAAGTAAAGCTGCTCCTCCGGATGTTGAGCATGGGTAATACAGACTGGGGCGCTTCCCGGGAGTTCCGGCATTGGTTTCTGGCAATTTCAACTTTAATTGACCGGTGTGACTGGCCTGTCCTTGGGGTTACATCACCGGTTGTTGCGAGGTGGTCCTGGCAGGAATCCTTGCTTGAGCTCTTTTCGCAGCGCCGGTTTTTGAGCAGAGGGACTGATTGACACCCATGGTTTAATGGCCTCTTACTGGTAAACGGGCACGGCAAGAAAACCTTGCCTGAGCTCCTGACGACGCCTCGGGTTCTGGTTCCCTCATGTGGGACGCTGCTGGTGTTTTGGGGTGGTTTGTCGGCGTATGAGGCGAGTTACAGCCACACTGTTTGACCTATCCAGGTTCTACGGACAAGGTCTTTCACTGGGTTGTGCTCGGTACCGTGACGCTCCGACGGACCCTGCCCACATTACATCATTGCAGATACCCCCACACCGGGGGCGGTCTAACTTAGAGTGAGCCCTCATGTATAGCAGACTATAATAATACTAAATTATTTTCATATCTTTTTCATTTATTCGTGACCAGGGCACTGTACTATTCAGTGTTCTAGACTCTGCCGGTACACGATGAAGCAATAACTTGACCCTATCAGGGTGAGTGTTTACTTATACAAAATAAGTTGGAAATTTTGGTTGCTATTTAGATAAACATTTTCAATAAATGTTTTTACTTGAATCATAGCCAACTAGCATGGTCACAAACAAGTCTGTGTGATGCATGCGTTAGTAGCACTGAGTAAGTTTCACTCACTGAACACCACAGCAGCAATGTAATGATTATAATTGATGTTGAATTAACTTTTTATGTTATTTTTTCATAGGTTGAGACTCTAATCTAACAGGTACCACTTTTTTTGGGTGCTGTACGAGTGGACACTTTATTATATCATTGGGGTCCACCACCAAAAAAGTGTAGTTAGATTCTAAATGGTCCTGAAGAATTGCCTTCTATTTGAATCAATGGCAAGAAACATGTTGACCTGTTCAGCGCACATCCCCAATACTTTATAAGAGGGGTGTGCACTAATCACGTTTTTAACTAAGAGAGCGACCACGTTCATTAAAATAATTCTGAGTGGATCGCTTCCTCTTATTTTTAACTTCACCTTTACACTTTCCACATCTACACTTTCCACAGAACCCTCAAACACACACTATATCTTACGGCATCAGGAATAAAGATCTCCGCTAAAAGGCCCCAATTCGGGTGCCGATCGGGTATTGCAGCGCCGACCCGATAAGGAGCAGACCCGATGATGAGGCAATACATCCTGTGACTTGGGTGTGTGAGGGTCTTTTTCCGAAAGGAGGAAATGTTCTCCTGCCTGTCGTGATTTTACAACTATGTATCACTGACTTGATATCAACCTACTGCATCCTTTAGGAACAGCATACCATTCGGTTTCTTGAACTCTACATGGGCTTGTATGCTGGACCTGTTTAAATATAGCCCGCAGTCCCTTCCTTATTGTATTACATTTCTGCACGGGTGACCCCCGTGGGACGTATTTGATTTCAGGTTACCAGGGAGATACTAAACGGTTCCCCTGGCCCATCACAGGGACACTGGAAATAATTTTTCCCGTAACCCCCCTTTTTTAATAGTTATCTAATACTTCATAACCATTAAGATGGATGAGTATCAGGGACTTAGTTTTGGCGATGATATGGCAACCGAGATTCTTAAAACACCGTCCCTATTGGGGGTTGATGGTAGTTCCGCTTCTGGGAGCCAGTCAGAAGACTGGACCTCCCTATCCACCATGAAGCGTGAATGGCTTAAAATTACGTTACACGGGGCCATGATGACAGAATATCTACGGGCTAATATAGCCCCTAATGGCCTTTTGGTCAACAATTTCCCTCGTCTATTTCTCGAAGATGCGGTTTTTAAAAGAGTGGTCCCTAGTTGCATGGAAATGCACTAGGGATTGGCTCATCCTTATCATCAATACTGCAAAGAGGATTGCAGATGCATTATTAATAAGGATCCAGACTGCAGAGGGGGCAATTAAGGTGACTGTCCAAACCACTGTGTTCAAGACCAAATTAGCAGAGATTAATTCAGAAATTACGGATAATAAAGAGTACTTGATGAAGCAGAAAATTGCTAAGCTTCAGAAAGATATTACCAAATTTGACAAGGAAAAAATATATCCATATCTGAGGGCAGATTACATCACACCTGGGGGGTCGTATTCTTCGGATGAGAGTTCGAATCCTTCTAGAAGAAGCTCCTCCGATAGTGACTCGAGCAACGGGAGCTGGAATAATAGAAACATCAGACAGAATACGCGTCATACGTATCCCCTATATGGTCCACCGCCTTATCAGGGACCACATCATCAAGGACCCCAATTTCAGGGACCCCAATTTTGGCAATACCCTATGTACCATCATGGACCGCCTCCATTTCCTCAACAAGGCAATGCACCTTCTTTTTTAGGCAGAGGTTGGGGCAGAGGAAAAGGGCGCAGAAAAGGTCACCAAAAAACAGTACAGTGGCAAGATCAATCAACACTTTCAATGGAAACAAGGAGCCAGACAAGAGGCAGGAGAGTTTAGTAATCAATCTCTCTCCTAGACCCCTCAGTCCAACGGAAGAGGCGGTACTACAGAAAGGATTGGGGTTTGTTCCCACTCCAAAAAATGACAAATTCCGCGACACTTGCGAGATGCATGGCTTCTTCAGAAAAATACGCTTGAAGGCCTTTTTTCAGGATAGACTAAGACCACCAGAGGAGGATTCTGGGTTACGTAACCCCTCCACTTTTACACCTAATAGTGGAATGGTTCCCCATGAAATCCTAACTTTTGAGCAAGCAGTCCTTACTGATCTTCAGAACTATACTGCGCCTATTCCTTTTCACAACCTACCATCCGATGAACAGGCTGCAGTTAAGGCACTATCAGATGACCCCTCAATCATCATCAAACAGGCTGATAAGGGTGGGGCAACTGTCATCATGTCCACCATTGACTATGACAGGGAATGCTTGCGCCAATTGAGTGATCGTAAATATTACACACCCATTAGAGATGACCCTACACCACGGCTCACTACCGTAATTGCCACTATGACCCATACAGCAGAAATTGAGGGTTGGGTCTCAAACAAAGAAGCTACCTTTCTAACTCAGAATAATCCAAAAACTCCCTATTTCTACATCTTGCCTAAAGTGCATAAAGGGATCACTCCAGTCCCTGGTAGACCCATTGTATCAGGGATCGGCTCGATCCTCGAGCCGCTCTCTAAGTTCTGTGATCACTTTCTCCAGCCTTTGGTCAGGAATACTCCCTCGTTTGTGAAAGACACCACAGACGTGCTCCGCTTACTTGAGGAGGTCCAACATCCAGAAGAGGTGAACCTACTAGTCACTCTGGATGTTGAGGCACTCTATACTAACATCCCGCAAAAAGCTACTCTGGAAGTAATAGAGGATGCACTGAGTCACACAGAGTGGAACTCTCCAACCCCAGTAACCTTTATACTCGAATGTGCTTTCCTAGCCCTTACAGAAAATTTCTTTGAATATAACAAACAATTATACCATCAAACACAGGGCACTTCCATGGGCAGCACATTCGCCCCAAGTCTGGCGTGCCTTTATATGGCGGCGTTTGAGGAAAGGGAGATCCTCTGCGCCAACAACCCCCATCAGGCAAGTGTGCTCCTGTGGAAGCGGTTCATTGATGACATCTTGATCCTGTGGAAAGGAAATCGCACTGAGTGCGAAGATTTCTGTAAGTGGATCAATACATTGAACCCACATTTGAGGTTCTCCAGTACTATTTCGGATTCTGAAATACCATTTTTGGACCTATTGATTAGGTTAGGAGGAGGAGGTATTACCACGACCCTATACCGAAAACCAACAGACAAAAATAGCCTGCTACTTTACAGCAGTCACCACCCAAGAGCCTTGAAACAGAATTTACCGTTTGGACAGTTTCTTCGTATACGAAGGAACTGTAGCACGATTACTGATTTTGAAAAAGAATCACAGGTCCTTGCTACACACTTATGCATGAGACAGTATCCACAAAGGGATGTGTCTCGCTCTTTGAAAAGAGCAAGAAACAACAACAGAGAAGGTCTGCTGGAACCCATACAAAAGGAACCCAGTGACCAACTGACGTGTGTTACTACATTTACACCCAATTCCACTCAAGTGAAGAATGTCATCAAAAAACACTGGGGGATTTTGAATACAGGTAATCTCAACCTTCCAGCCCCTAGGTTTGCTTTCAAACGCACTAATAACCTCAAAGATTTGTTAGTCCATACTAGACCCAAAAATCAAGATATGGGCACACAAAGATCTCTGTGGGACCTACCACCAGTGAAGGGACACTATCCATGTGGTTCCTGTAGTGTTTGCCCTTTTACAAAGATGACAAAAGAGATTACATTCCCTAATGGTTTTAAATGGACAATCAACCGACACACGAACTGTAACACTACTAACTGTATATACATGCTAAAATGCCCCTGTGATCTCCTTTACATAGGGATGACTACCAGATCAATAAGAACTCGTATCACAGAACACCGGAGTAATATCCGTTGTCATAAAACCAACACAAAAATGACATGCCACTATGAACAGATGCAACATCCGACAGACTCAATCAGATGGTGTGTCCTTGAAACACATCCGGGCATGACCAAGGACACCCTCTTCAGAATTGAGCAAAGATGGGTACTGAGATTATCCTCGGACAAGATAGGATTGAACGAAGAAATCCCATGGGCATCACTGATCAGATAACATCTTAATGAATCTTGTGACCATATAGAGATTAATCTGCATGGAACCAGCTGTGGTTGAACTCTGACAACTTGTTCATCGATCAGGGAGGGTTAACCACTGGCCATTCCCTTCGTGTCTTCCAGCTTGATTTTTTTCTCTTCTTCTTTTTTCATTTCCCCTTGTGTTATGCATTCCACAGGTGGATTTAGCCATGCATATACTTTCCAACCCAATGATATAACTTTATGGGCTTGATAAGTGTGTAGATTCACACTATTTTATTTTCCTTCTTGATTTCAAATTGCCTATTCCAACATGGCGCTCCTTTTCGTGTCAATAGAGACACAGATCCAATACACTTTATAAGCTCCCCCAGGTACCACCTGATAACCTCGAATCTCCCACTCACCAGATGACGTCCATTCTGGGAAACTAAGGGTACGTACTAACATGAGCCCGTTTTGACCATTCTATACTTTACGAACAATTTTCTTAGATTAATTAATATAGGCTCACATAGTTGTACTGCCGCCTAGACTCTAGTCTGCCTTTCCAGTATGGCATCCTCCGTTATATCCAGAGAGGCACCAAAGCAACATACTTTGACATCACCGATAACATCGATTTTTCCACCTTTAAGATGGCGCCTTGTTTTGGAAGAGAGTGGTTTACGCACTAGCAGTAGCTCGCACTAACACGGAAGTCGCCGCCCAATGCACGCGTCATCAGGGAGTATAACTAAACGCCTCTGCCACTGTTGTATACCTCCCGGGACCGGCAGATTGTGGGTAGGTGTAGACCCGCCAGTGGCTGCGTACTACAATTGTGAGTATTCCGCTAATGCGATACAACAGTCTTACTGATAAATAGTTTTTTTTTAAAAAGTAAAGCTGCTCCTCCGGATGTTGAGCATGGAGTAATACAGACTGGGGCGCTTCCCGGGAGTTCCGGCATTGGTTTCTGGCAATTTCAACTTTAATTGACCGGTGTGACTGGCCTGTCCTTGGGGTCACATCACCGGTTGTTGCGAGGTGGTCCTGGCAGGAATCCTTGCTTGAGCTCTTTTCGCAGCGCCGGTTTTTGAGCAGAGGGACTGATTGACACCCATGGTTTCACTCACTGAACACCACAGCAGCAATGTAATGATTATAATTGATGTTGAATTAACTTTTTATGCTATTTTTTCATAGGTTGAGACTCTAATCTAACAGGTACCACTTTTTTTTGGGTGCTGTACGAGTGGACACTTTATTATATCATTGGGGTCCACCACCAAAAAAGTGTAGTTAGATTCTAAATGGTCCTGAAGAATTGCCTTCTATTTGAATCAATGGCAAGAATCATGTTGACCTGTTCAGCGCACATCCCCAATACTTTATAAGAGGGGTGTGCACTAATCACGTTTTTTAACTAAGAGAGCGACCACGTTCATTAAAATAATTCTGAGTGGATCGCTTCCTCTTATTTTTAACTTCACCTTTACACTTTCCACATCTACACTTTCCACAGAACCCTCAAACACACACTATATCTTACGGCATCAGGAATAAAGATCTCCGCTAAAAGGCCCCACTTCGGGTGCCGATCGGGTATTGCAGCGCCGACCCGATAAGGAGCAGACCCGATGATGAGGCAATACATCCTGTGACTTGGGTGTGTGAGGGTCTTTTTCCGAAAGGAGGAAATGTTCTCCTGCCTGTCGTGATTTTACAACTATGTATCACTGACTTGATATCAACCTACTGCATCCTTTAGGAACAGCATACCATTCGGTTTCTTGAATTTGAAACAAGAGCCATCAAAATATAGTTCCCCTCGTGGGTCAGATAAGGGAACATCAGTCAAGTCTACCCGTCCTTTCGTCTCTTCTTCCGTCCGGAAGATACAATCATGTTTCTCATTTTTCTCATTTTCAGAAGGGAGGGGCAGTAATGTGGCTGGATTCAGAGGGGCACATCTTTTGGTCGTGATGTGTTTTGCGAACAGTGTCAATTCATAACCTGTCAGACGTGTACTGGTGACGTGCTGTGTCTTGGTCTTATTCAAAAGTGTATCCACAGCATGGGGTACCATAACTGTGAGGTTAGTATCAAGTACGAGTTTAGCCGATTGTGTTATCGAGACGGCCACAGCCGCGACCGCTCTCAGACAGCTCAGGAGGGCTCTTGCGACAGGGTCAAGAAAAGCAGAGAAGTAAGCACAGGCGTTGCTTATCTCCAAATTTTTGTGTTAAAACAGAAAGTGCACAACCAGCCGTCTCATGGACGTACAACACAAACGGCTTGCCATAGTAGGGTGTGCCAAGCACAGGAGCTGAACAAAGCGCAGCCTTTAATTGCTCAAAAGACTGCTGACATTCAGGCGTCCAAGGCAGGGGCTCATGCACATCTTTAGTGGTTAGTGCAAGCAGGGGTTTGGTTAGTAAGGAGTAGTTAGGTATCCACTGCCTACAGTAGGAAGTGATACCTATGAACGTGTGCACATCCTTCTGTGTCTGTGGGATGGGCATTTTAACAATGGTACTGATGCGCTCAGAAGTCAATCTCCTACTCTCCTTCGACAGTAGGTGACCAAAATAGGTGACCTCCTGTTGACAATACTGAAATTTGGAAAGGGACACTTTATGTCTGTGCTGTGCCAAATGCAACAACAATTTAACTGTACTATCTCTGCAACCTTGTTCTGTGTCAGAAGCGATGAGGAGATCGTCAACGTACTGAACCAATACATTACCTGTAGGACGCGAAAGGGAATCCAATTGGCTCTTTATAGCTTGACTATAGATACTTGGACTCTCAGTATAGCCCTGAGGAGCTCGACAGAATCTAAAACTTCTGCCAGCTAGTGTTAAACCGAACAAATACCATCTGGATGGATAGGAACACTGAAGAATGCATTTTTCAAATCAATGACAGAGAAGAATTTGGCAGTAGAAGGAATCATTGTTAAAAGAGTAGTAATGTCGGGGACCACAGGAAACTAGGGAACTACTATTTTATTAACTTCGCGCAAATCAATCACAAAACGATAAACATCTGCATGATCATCAGAGGAGCCCAGAGGTGTACGTTTTAGAATGGGAAGAATAGGGCTATTACAAATATTAGCAGTCGTCTCCTCAACCACACCTTTCTCAATCAAATCCTGTACAATTTGCAATAAAGCTTGCTCACCTGCCTGCTGTATTTTATACTGAGGGATACGAGGCAAAATAGCACTGTCTTTAACTTGGATCGAAACCGGCGGTATCTGTAACAGTCCCACATCCATGTCGCCTGTTTCCCACAAAGTGGGCGGCACATCTTTAAACTCAGCAGGAAGGGGCGCATCTTTGGACAGACACTGTTTAGCGCTTACCACATCCAGACCCATTGTCATGTAAACACCTGCCTGAGAGCAATAAATCGTAGCATGCAATTTCTTTAGCAAATCCAAACCCATCAAATTTTCTCCACAAATAGATGTCAACAAGAATGGCGAAAACACAGTGAAAGGACCAATAGTCAATGCAGGAGGTCTTGAAATGGGGCTTACAACCAGCACACCAGAAAAACCTACCAAAATATTATTATGGCCAGACAGAGCCGCCACAGGGACCAAAGAACGAGAAATAGAACTGTTCGTTGCACCTGTATCCACCAAAAATTCCTTAGCCGAGCCATGCAAATCCGCAGTAACATAAGGACCGCGTTGATCTACAGGTATCGGAACTGGTCCCTCACTCTGTCCCTGGCTGTCCTAGCTGTAACACATTCCTGTCACCTCATCTGTGTCATAATCATCATGATAATACTGTCCGCCCTGAGGGTCATCAAAGTAATTATTATCAGAACGACCCTATGAGGCCGCAGCATTTTGAGCCCTATCCGTTCCACTAGCTCCACGACCCCGTCCACGAGAACCTCGTCCTCTAGGGACCACCACCTTCTGCAACAACACGGGACACTCGCTTCACCAGTGCCCCTCCTCCTTACAATACGCACACTGATTCGGCCCTAAAGGCGTAGTATTCGGCAGCCTGCCGGTACGTGTAAGCTGACGGGCCAAACCACCACTTCCTCTACCATTTCCTCTAGAAGCCTGCTGCAACAACACCTTTGTCTTCAAATCCTTGTGCCTCTTCTCTGTCCTCTCCTTATCCTCATTTTCCCTATGCTCATAATACTGCGCCATTCAAAATAACAGAAGGGGAAGAGGTGGACCAAGTGCTTTCGGAAACCTGCAATCGAGTCGCAATCTCGGGAAGCAAATTTGAAACAAATCTATTAACAAACAACCAGACACCTCCCTCAATAGACAAATCCTGCCCACTATAATCCAGAAACACATCTTCAAACCGAAGGAAAAAATCAGACACACTCTCATCTTTCTTCTGGCGACAAGCCGTTAACTTGTCCCAATCAACCTTTCTCGGCGGAATAAGAGAATGCAAGTGAGTATCTCTGCCTTAGGCTTATCGCCGGGCTTCCTCTCCTGATCCCATACTTTAATTTGATCCCATGTACCACCCAGTTCCACAACATGATCTTGTGTGTGCACCTGCTCCAAATATCAACCGGTACCAGTAAACCAAAGAACATTTCAATATCCGCAGGCGTCATTACTGTTAAAGAAAGCGATACCAAAGGGGATGATGGACGGAGCGTTGGTCCCTTGCTCACTTTGCCACTGGATTCAAGATAGCCTGGCTGATGAGGGTTATGAACCCGAAACCGGTCCCAGGATGCTTGTTTCCGGTCCAGGGAAGACATGGCTTGGCAGTTCGGGCTGGACTGTTCCCATGAGGCACAGGGTCAGACTGATTTGCATATGGCCATGTCTGAACTGGGGTGGTGGAGTGAGCTAAAGAATGATGATAGATTAAACCCAGATCAGTTGACTGGGGGTGAGTGTTTGATTTGCTCTAACGCTCCGTCCATCATCCCCTTTGGTATCGCTTTGTTCGCCCTAAGTTGGCAGGGTATGCCCAGACGTGGGTCCCTTGCTCACTTTGCCACTGGATTCAAGATAGCCTGGCTGATGAGGGTTATGAACCCGAAACCGGTCCCAGGATGCTTGTTTCCCGTCCAGGGAAGACATGGCTTGGCAGTTCGGGCTGGACTGTTCCCATGAGGCACAGGGTCAGACTGATTTGCATATGGCCATGTCTGAACTGGGGTGGTGGAGTGAGCTAAAGAATGATGATGGATTAAACCCAGATCAGTTGACTGGGGGTGAGTGTTTGATTTGCTCTAACGCTCCGTCCATCATCCCCTTTGGTATCGCTTTGTTCGCCCTAAGTTGGCAGGGTATGCCCAGACGTGGGTCCCTTGCTCACTTTGCCACTGGATTCAAGATAGCCTGGCTGATGAGGGTTATGAACCCGAAACCGGTCCCAGGATGCTTGTTTCCGGTCCAGGGAAGACATGGCTTGGCAGTTCGGGCTGGACTGTTCCCATGAGGCACAGGGTCAGACTGATTTGCATATGGCCATGTCTGAACTGGGGTGGTGGAGTGAGCTAAAGAATGATGATGGATTAAACCCAGATCAGTTGACTGGGGGTGAGTGTTTGATTTGCTCTAACGCTCCGTCCATCATCCCCTTTGGCATTACTGTTGAAGAGGCAGCTTCAGTCAATTCTTTATAATATGCAGTAGGATTTTTCCTAGGATCAGGTGACTGAGTCTTAAGAGACAAAACTTCACTCCTTTTCCATGGAGTATAAACCCATTGTTCTTGGAAACGGGCTGCCACACCTGGTCTAGTGACAATATCGTGCTGATCCGTTAGCTCTGGTATTTCGGGGTGATATATAGGATGAACCTCCCGCATCGGAACTGAGATACCGAAGTGGGGCTCTTCTCAAGTAGCCTACCCCGGTAAGTAATCAATGTTGTAATACTACTAAAAACTTGACCAGGCTCCATATTAGTAACATATGATCTTTAATATCATATGAAATCTGTGGTGCTGCATCTTTGAAAAACTGCTCCCAAAGACTAATCAGAGTAGCAGACATATGCTTAAGGGCATGCTGTTGTACAAAGGGCTCATAATCTTTCATCACATTCCACACATCTTCCACACTGTAAATAGGGTTTCGGGCCCACTGCGCAGCCTGGTTAGCCACTACCTTTTTCTCCGCATCTCCCATTTCAGATCGCACATACGGACCCATGCGCTCTTTAAACTTTGTCCAATCCCCGTCTCCAAACCCGCGCACAGGCGTCCCATCACTCAAGGAAACCGGGCATGTAAAACCAGGGAAGGAGAGGCAACCGGAGTGACAGGTATCAGCAATGCTGAGGGCTGCGTCACAGGAGAAAAAGCAGGAGAGAAAGATGCTGAAATAATGGGCGGGAGGGGGGTGCTAACAGTGACAGTTGCTGCGGGCCGCAAGGAAGCAGGAGGAAGAGAAAGAAGAGAAGGAGCCGATGCCACTGCCATCGAAAAAGCAGCAGTAGATACAGGAACAGAGACAGTAGAAGCAACAGTAACAGGCGGCTGTGAGGGCAGGGGAACAGTGGCATATATCTTTTTTGGGGCGTATGGAGGTGGGGGTTGACTATCTAATAATTCCTCCACAAAAGTATCATTTTCTTCTGGGGCTACATAAGATTTATCAATATGCAATCGAAACCTCCTGTCTTCACGTTCAATCCCTATCTCTTGTTTCTCTCTATCATGTGCTACAGCTTTCTGAGTCAATGTTTGAATTCTCCCCTTTCGTGCCTCCTTTTCCATCTTTAATCGTCTCTGTTTAGCCTCCTTTTGCCCCGTTCGAAGGGAATCAAACATAGACTGCCTACTTCGCTTCGCAAACAATTTTTCCTGTAAAAACACAATTTTTTGTTCATCAAAAGTGCCCGTCAGCGGCCACTGCAACTCGGCATTGTCCCTCGTATATTTGTGCCACAATGTACTAAACATAATAGGGCCAACACCATGTTTCACATACATATCAAAATTAGGAGTGCCTTCCGGAGGCGCCGGATGAGCTTCTTCCAATCTAACATCTGCAGAACAACAGCGACAGCACAAAGAAACCAATTTACTTACTCCAGGCATTGTCAAAAGAAAACAAATTCACTATTCTATGTCTGACAAAACATTTGCAAACGTTTTTTTTTTTTTCATCCAAAAGACGGCCCTTAGACCGTACCAAATACAAACCAAAATGGTACCATATCCACAAAGAACCAAAACAAACTCACCTGATGTATGCAGATCAAAACGAATCGATTCTCCACTGCAGACTCTTCAGAGCAAACAATCAGATCCAAGGGTTTCGCCGTTCAGGACTCCAGTCGGGATGACCACTGGGCGAGGCACCGTCCGGCGGGACAGAAGGGGCAGCTGCGAGTACAGGGACTCTCTCATGCAGGGATCCCTGATCCTTCCGTCCGACCAGACAATAGCCTCGACCTCCCTACCTGTCCATGGAAGGGGATGGGTCATTCACCCGAAGGAGTCCCTGTTGGGGCGCCAACTGAAGGAAGTGACCCGCTTAGGGTCACCTGGGTCATTCACGACCACCTCTCAGCCTTCCATACCAAATGAAGATTCGGTCAGACAGTAGAGAATACAAACCAATGTATGTTTATTCAGATACGCTTGAGCGGAGCCCGGTCTGCCCAGTCTCTTAGGAGTGCTGCAGAGAGGGACTGGCATCAGCAAACATAGAGATACATTATGTACAATTCAGAACCAATGAAGGCACGCACCTAATGGAATTTTCCAAGCAGATGCAGCTAAACAAAGAAGTAAAGAAGGATAGGTTTTGATTCTGAGGCCGGGCACACACTATCACCTACTCAAGGTCGCTCTGTCCGTGCCCGCCACTGGACTAGTGGGAGACGGCCTCTATCTAGTGAGAAAGGTATGCGCTAATAAGAGCAGTGTATTCATTAGCAAGACAAGGCTCAACCTTGAAGAAACAAAACTTACCACAACCCGTTTCCCAAAAAGGCGAGGAGCAGTTTCGAACATAAAATGGTGCAGCAAATGCTAACTTACATAAAATAATGCACAAGCAAAGTTAACGGAAACATTTCCATTCCCACAATGTTAACATTTGCTAACTGTAATATTTACTATTCCCTTATAGGTACACAGATGGTGTGTCTACACAAAAAAAGGGTAATTAAAGCCCCGTAAGAGTTCCCTACGATAGAGTGATAAAGCTAAGAGGGTACGTATATGTAAAAACATTTTCTTAGGGATCCGTATCCTGATGAATGCCAATGACCCAGAAGGGCGGTAACCTATGGCAGAAACATGTTGATATGGCAGATAGGGTAATGGTGTCGTTGCTTGCCCATATATCCTGATTTTGAACTTTTAATCCTGCCAGGTGGGATCCATAATAAAGATAGCAGATACCCACTTAGACAGTTTTGATATTTTGTTACTGCGTGAGGGATCCCTACTATATATTTTCTTTCTTTTCTATATTCTGTTCTTTTTCAGCGCTCCTCTCTGGATGTTGGCCTGCACCAGGGAGTCGCAGCGGCCCTATGATGAAGCATGCCACTCATTGAGTGGGTGAGGGCAGTATTTATGCCCCTTTGGGATTCCCAGATTGGGTAATTCATTTTCCAGCTCTTAGTTCTCTCATTTGTGTAGGTGAAGAATGGTTTTCTTACATTTTTATATGAATAAATATTCGTTGGAGTAGGATGGGACCGGTTGGCCCACGTCCTAGAGGGTAATACACATAGAAATGTGGGTGCACTCGATATGGCAGTAACAAACTGCGCGCAGACACTGCAGTGGCAGGTCTGAGAACCCTTTACAGGTCTGCTTGTGTGGGTGGAACAACCAGTGCAGCAGGCCCACTAGCAGCCATTTGATTTACAGGCCCTTGCACCCTCAGTACACTTTACTAGGGACTTACTAGTAAATCAAATATACCAATCATGGAATCACCAATCCATAACACAATATTCAATAGGAGCACTTTCACTTTAACACTGAACAGCAGAGAAAAAGTGCGTAGACACACTAAACCAGCAAAAACAGAGTCAAAAGCAGGAGGTCAGAAAGCAAAAAGACAGGGGAAACACGCGAAACGATGCCAGGTCTAACAACCCCTCTCTCCAAAAGTCATAAACAACCAACCCCTCCATCCAAAAGCCCAAATAAGAACAACCCCTCCACCCAAAACCCTTAACAAAAACAAAGATTAACTTAATCACTACTTAAATGCATTACTCATTCCTAATAAAAAAAAATCTTTTAAATGTACTTACCCAAGAGCTCCACGTCCTCCTCGGTGTTCCTCTGCAGTCTTATGCATGAAGGTTGATCAGTAACCAATTCAGATGCTGCTCTCATGCTGCTAACCAGCATGAGAGCAGTGCCGGGATTGGATGGAGTGGGCTGGCTAGACGTGCCGTCAGGCCCTGAAGGCCTGTGCTTGGTCTCCACCCAGTTGTCTAAGACAGCTGGATGGAGAGCTTCAAAGTGTGCAGCATTCACAAATGATTTTCGTCGGCTGAGGGAGAAACCTGCTGAATGGGATAAGCAAGTTGATCGCTTTGTAAAGATTTTGAAGGTGTTGTGGATTGACCTGAAGACATTGTTTGACATTGTGGTTCCTAGTGACTTATGGTCTGCTTGTAAAATTGCTATTGATTGGCCTTATACCAAACCAGAGATCCCATAACTAAGGGTCCTTCACCTTTGGTCATGAAAATGTTTGAACGGTAATTACATGGTTGCAGTCTAAAATAGCTCCACAAGATATCAATTGGGTTAAGATAGATCGAACGACCCAGGAACCCAAAGAATCAGTACATGCTTAATACGAACGGCTCTTGCAAGCCTTCAAGCAATACAGTGGGTTAGATACTCTGCATGCATGTCACTTTGGCCGGCGCAAGACAGCCGGCCCAACTGACATGCGCACTTTGAAGCATCCAGTCAGCCACTGTTCCAGTCCTCTGCTGCCAATCGACAGCAGAGGACACCCCCCCATTTCTCATGGCTCGGGGGCAGACTGGCGGCTGCGGTGCTCCACAGTGAAAAATAAAATGGTAATGAAATAATTTCATTGCCATTCTATTTTTCACGGTTAGCACGGCTCACAGCGGGGGGGGTGGTTATTGACGTTATGCTCCCCTGCCCTAATGAAGAAACTGTAACTGCTTTGAATTAAGTAGAAGGAACAAAGATCAGCAGAGCTTTTGCTCCCTAGAAAGCAAGCTAGAAATGTAGTAAACCTTCAGTTCGAGGAGCAGGCTGAGCTTAATTTGGATGTTGTATAAAGGTAAGCACATGGGACATATCAAACAGGATGCTTGATTCCGGTCCAGGGAAGACATGGCTTGGCAGTTCGATCTGGACTGTTCCCATGAGGCACAGGGTCAAGACTGATTTGCATATGGCTATGTCTGAACTGGGGTGGCGTGGTGAAGCAAAATAACGATGGATTAAACCCAGATCTGTGACTGGGGGTGAATGTTTGCCAATGTGCAACATCTCGGCCATCATCTTGTGTGTTTTGCATTTCGCCCTAAGTGGGAAGGGTATGCCCAGACGTGGGTCCCGTGCTCACTGCGCCACTGGAGTTAAGCTATCCCGGCTGATGAGGGCTGAAAGCCTGAAACCGGTCCTAGGATGCTTGATTCCGGTCCAGGGAAGACATGGCTTGGCAGTTCGGTCTGGACTGTTCCCATGAGGCACAGGGTCAAGACTGATTTGCATATGGCTATGTCTGAACTGGGGTGGCGTGGTGAAGCAAAATAACGATGGATTAAACCCAGATCTGTGACTGGGGGTGAATGTTTGCCAATGTGCAACATTCCGTCCATCATCTTGTGTGTTTTGCATTTCGCCCTAAGTGGGAAGGGTATGCCCAGACGTGGGTCCCGTGCTCACTGCGCCACTGGAGTCAAGCTATCCTGGCTGATGAGGGCTGAAAGCCCGAAACCGGTCCTAGGATGCTTGATTCCGGTCCAGGGAAGACATGGCTTGGCAGTTCGGTCTGGACTGTTCCCATGAGGCACAGGGTCAAGACTGATTTGCATATGGCTATGTCTGAACTGGGGTGGCGTGGTGAAGCAAAATAACGATGGATTAAACCCAGATCTGTGACTGGGGGTGAATGTTTGCCAATGTGCAACATTCCGTCCATCATCTTGTGTGTTTTGCATTTCGCCCTAAGTGGGAAGGGTATGCCCAGACGTGGGTCCCGTGCTCACTGCGCCACTGGAGTCAAGCTATCCTGGCTGATGAGGGCTGAAAGCCCGAAACCGGTCCTAGGATGCTTGATTCCGGTCCAGGGAAGACATGGCTTGGCAGTTCGGTCTGGACTGTTCCCATGAGGCACAGGGTCAAGACTGATTTGCATATGGCTATGTCTGAACTGGGGTGGCGTGGTGAAGCAAAATAACGATGGATTAAACCCAGATCTGTGACTGGGGGTGAATGTTTGCCAATGTGCAACATTCCGTCCAGCATCTTGTGTGTTTTGCATTTCGCCCTATGTGGTAAGGGTATGCCCAGACGTGGGTCCCGTGCTCACTGCGCCACTGGAGTCAAGCTATCCTGGCTGATGAGGGCTGAAAGCCCGAAACCGGTCCTAGGATGCTTGATTCCGGTCCAGGAAGACATGGCTTGGCAGTTCGGTCTGGACTGTTCCCATGAGGCACAGGGTCAAGACTGATTTGCATATGGCTATGTCTGAACTGGGGTGGCGTGGTGAAGCAAAATAACGATGGATTAAACCCAGATCTGTGACTGGGGGTGAATGTTTGCCAATGTGCAACATTCCGTCCATCATCTTGTGTGTTTTGCATTTCGCCCTAAGTGGGAAGGGTATGCCCAGACGTGGGTCCCGTGCTCACTGCGCCACTGGAGTCAAGCTATCCTGGCTGATGAGGGCTGAAAGCCCGAAACCGGTCCTAGGATGCTTGATTCTGGTCCAGGGAAGACATGGCTTGGCAGTTCGGTCTGGACTGTTCCCATGAGGCACAGGGTCAAGACTGATTTGCATATGGCTATGTCTGAACTGGGGTGGCGTGGTGAAGCAAAATAACGATGGATTAAACCCAGATCTGTGACTGGGGGTGAATGTTTGCCAATGTGCAACATTCCGTCCATCATCTTGTGTGTTTTGCATTTCGCCCTAAGTGGGAAGGGTATGCCCAGACGTGGGTCCCGTGCTCACTGCGCCACTGGAGTCAAGCTATCCTGGCTGATGAGTGCTGAAAGCCCGAAACCGGTCCTAGGATGCTTGATTCCGGTCCAGGGAAGACATGGCTTGGCAGTTCGGTCTGGACTGTTCCCATGAGGCACAGGGTCAAGACTGATTTGCATATGTCTATGTCTGAACTGGGGTGGCGTGGTGAAGCAAAATAACGATGGATTAAACCCAGATCTGTGACTGGGGGTGAATGTTTGCCAATGTGCAACATTCCGTCCATCATCTTGTGTGTTTTGCATTTCGCCCTAAGTGGGAAGGGTATGCCCAGACGTGGGTCCCGTGCTCACTGCGCCACTGGAGTCAAGCTATCCTGGCTGATGAGGGCTGAAAGCCCGAAACCGGTCCCTAGGATGCTTGATTCCGGTCCAGGGAAGACATGGCTTGGCAGTTCGGTCTGGACTGTTCCCATGAGGCACAGGGTCAAGACTGATTTGCATATGGCTATGTCTGAACTGGGGTGGCGTGGTGAAGCAAAATAACGATGGATTAAACCCAGATCTGTGACTGGGGGTGAATGTTTGCCAATGTGCAACATTCCGTCCATCATCTTGTGTGTTTTACATATCAAACAGTGTCATTTCCTGTCACTCAAGGAGTTTTTTTGGACTTTCTACTGCTAAACAAGTGAATCATGAGCTGTAATGAGCTTATGGCTGAAAGTCAGTATAAAGCTGGAAGGTGTTTGTGAGAAAGTGGATTATTAGTTGAAGTCAAAAGTAGTCCACTTCAAGTAATAATGACACTATTCCTTACTAGGTCCAGTTAGGTCTTGTTAGAGCGCACATTTTGCTCTTTCATTTGTAGGGGTGCATTTTGATCATGGGTAGTCCGCACCTACATATAATTCTTTACTGTATTAACTTAGGCCATTAGAACGTGAACTGCAATAACGTGAAAGGTGATGTGCTAGGGATATTTTCAATGTAAATGTGAAGCAATTAACGTTGCAACTATGTGTGGTTAGTCCAAAACATTAACATGCAGAATTCGTACATGTCATTGACAGGTACTCACACTATTGATGTGCTTATGTAACGTGTTAATTTAGATATGCTCAGTGATAATGCTCATTTTATATGTGTAATTTCATGAGGCCTTCTTCTATTTCTTATGTTGACCAATTTCTGTAGAACTGAATTGTATTTTTCCCCTGGAAGCTCTCGCATTAGACTTACTAGCAAATTTCATGTGCATGTTGGATTTGTTTTTTCTCACGTTTCTGTTGCTGGTGGAGAATTCATCCTTGTTAGCTAGAATAATGTCTTTGTTTTAGGAGTTAGGCTTCATGAGGAGAGGATACATTGAACCGCGATACTGATAACAAAGAACTGTTGTTCTTTCTCATCGGAGTAAGCCTGGGAATCAAGGTCATCTTGCCTAGGCTTGGGAGCATCGCTGCCATGTGGAAAATTACCTACAAGGAAGTGATTTGACTGGATGGTGTGATGCCGCAATGCATCTTGGGATACTACCTGCGAAAGAGAAGTATCGAAGTTAGGGACAGTGTCCGGGGACTTCTGCCTTGCCTTGAGAGAGAGAGCATCTTAGAACGAGCTCTGTAACTTCATACTACTTGACCTATCTAAATGTGAAACGACTTCTTAGGAAGACTTCACGCGCTGACACCTTTATGGATCTTGCCTTGGGAAATGCCAGGTAGGGATGTCACATTAGTGGTAGTGTAGGGACAGACTAATGCTTTATACCTACAAACCTCCAATGAAGGGGAATCTCAACGTTGGTGCTATTATCTTCTGTATCCTTATTCTCGAACTGATTATCCTGTGCATGCTGCACCGCCTTAACTTCACCCATAGGTTTGGCTTTGTATTAGTTCCAATGTATTTCTACACCCTCATCTTGAGGTGCTTGTATGTCCAACTGTTCTTACCTTTGTAATAAGCTAACAAAATATATTCGAGTGTCCGTGATTCTTCAGAGTCATAGTTCATTGGAACTGTAATGATTGGTTGGCTAAGAAGTTTCCTCCCCTCCATGCTCTCATGCTGACAAAAAAAAGACATCGGCCTGGGGTTCCAGAGTAGATCTAGAAAGTGGAACCTGGCTCCTTCAGTTGGTAGCAGAGGATGGTTGTCAAATGAAGCAGGGGGAGAATTTAGAAAACTCTAGAAAAGACCTAGATCCCTAGAGCCCCAAAAAGAGCCCAAAGATCGAGAGCGGAGAACAACAGACTTTGGCAGAGACCGACGGAGATTGAAGATGTGGCGAGAACAGCGGCGAACGGAGGAGTGAGTATCAATAGGGATGCGTCGTGTGTTGAGATGGTGGGAGTGTGTTGATTGTATGATGTCTGATGGAGTTTGTGTGAAAGCCGAGTGAATGTGGTTTCGGGCCGGACGTGGTCCACGGTTTGTATTTTGAGTTTCTAAAACGAAAATGTTAAAGGGAAACCATAGGTTCAATTACAGTGATCAAGAACTGGAAGAGAAAAGGGTATCAGGCTTGAAAACACACATTCGAGAGCTGATCATAGGGATACATGCATGGAGCATGATTGACAAATGGGAGGGAAGATGGTCAAAGAAAAAGAATGTTAGCAAGGTGACAGGAGATACGCCGCCTCCAGGAGGGGGGATACCAGGAGTTGAGGCCTACCCATTGTGAGAGGTACCAAGCGGAGGGTATGTGCATGTGCCTTGGAAGCAAGGGTGATTTGGCAGCATTCACAAATGATTTTCGTCGGCTGAGGGAGAAACCTGCTGAATGGGATAAGCAAGTTGATCGCTTTGTAAAGATTTTGAAGGTGTTGTGGATTGACCTGAAGACATTGTTTGACATTATGGTTCCTAGTGACTTATGGTCTGCTTGTAAAATTGCTATTGATTGGCCTTATACCAAACCAGAGATCCCATAACTCAGGGTCCTTCACCTTTGGTCATGAAAATGTTTGAACGGTAATTACATGGTTGCAGTCTAAAATAGCTCCACAAGATATCAATTGGGTTAAGATAGATCGAACGACCCAGGAACCCAAAGAATCAGTACATGCTTAATACGAACGGCTCTTGCAAGCCTTCAAGCAATACAGTGGGTTAGATACTCTTGGCCCTAAAGATATGGGACAGTTTGTTTCCAAATTTGTGGTAGGACTGAGACAGGAAATTAGTGTTATGATTCAACAGCATTTAATCTGCTGGCAAAACAAGTCCGTGGATGAGATCCTACTGTACGCCACATATTGTAGTGATGAGGTGGATTCCAGGCACAGGAGAATAAAGGACAAGTTGATGTTGGTCCAGATGAGGAATGTGAACAGAGTAGATCAGGCGCAGACAAATGGGGGAAACTTAGGTCAGAATCAGGGAAACAATCAAAGAGGGAATCAGAATATTCCGAACAATGCTGGACAGGGAAAACGGAAAGGTACAGACCCCAAGACAGGTAGAGACATTAACACACTAAAGAAAATGACTGCTTGTCATTATTGTCACAAAATCAGGCATTGGAAGCGCGAGTGTCGAGCAAATCCAGCTAATCAGTTGCAAGAGGGAGAGATCGCATAGGTGCCTGGTGTAATAAACACTGTGACAGGACCCAGATTTTACAATGGGGGAGGTCAGAATCAGCTAGTGAAAGTACCACCAACATCCGAGAGTTCCGCTGAGTAACCGAGCATATCACCAAATCCCCTTCATAAAAACTCTAGACGGATTCGTTCAGGACCTGTCACAATGACGGTGCCTGAGGGGGGAAGAAGACTGTACCTTTGGAGCAGTCTAAGAGGTAGACCAGAGTGGACCGTATGTGGAGGCAGACGTAGGCGGTCATCCCATTACATTCCTGATTGATACTGGTGCTACCCGTTCTACTGTGAGATGTGCAGTAGTCCCAAACCTACCCTCTCGGGACAATCGATCCAAGTTGTAGGAGTTGCCAATAGAAGAATGACCAATCCGTTGACAGAAGAAATACCGGTTAAAATAGGAACTTTCCAGGATCTACACCAGTTTGTGGTGTGTGATTCGAGTCCAGTCTGTTTGTTAGGACGTGATCTCTTATGCAAACTGAATTGTACCATCTATTGTATGCCCAAGGGAGTAGAACTACAGACTAATGACGATGACATTGCGTTCAAATTGGAAAACTAGAACCACTGTGTGGCTATGTTTCCCGTACTAACAGTGGATGACATGCCATGGGACTTGAGAGGCACCGTCTCTTCCGTGCTGTGGGACTTCACAGGGGAAGAGATAGGATTGATCCGAGGAGTTGAGCCAGTTCGTATACAGGTCAAGTCAAATGCAGAATTTCCAAGAACGCCCTGATACAACCTGACTCCGGAAACGGTGGCAGGGATTACAGCTGTGATTGAGTCCATGATTTCGCAGGGCATCCTTAAGGAGATAATAGGAAGTCCGTGCAATTCACCCATAATGGGGTTACAGAAGCCAAGCAGCAAATATCACATAGTTCAGGATTTGAGGAAAATCAATGCGATTGTGATTCCATGTTGTCCCGTGGTACCAAATCCATCTGTGATCCTGTTTCAGATTCCTTGCGAGACTGAATGGTTTACTGTGATTGACTTGTGCCAAGCGTTTTTCTCCATCCCATTACATGAGGAAAGGCAATTTTTATTTGCTTTCCAGCTGGAGAATCGTGTGTTAACATAGTGTCGTATCCCACAAGGGTATACTGAAAGTCCATCTACCTGCTGCCACAGAATTCAGTACTCGTGCAGTACATTGATGACCTCTTGATTGCATCAGAGACAGAAGAGGCTTGTAGGGATGATTCCATTGCTCTATTGAACCATTTGGCAGAAAATGGACACAAGGTGTCACCGAGCAAGCTTCAGTACTGTTTGACTGAAGTTCAGTAGTTGGGTCATCGCATCGAGAAAGGTCACACCAGACCGCATCGAGGCGATCATGAAAATGAACGCGCCTACCACACAAAAGGAAGTCAGGATGTTTTTGGGAATGGTTGGCTACTGCCGACAATGGATTCCAAATTTCTTGTTGAAGGCAAAGCCCTTAAAGAGACTGACACACAAGGATGTGAGCGATCCAGTACCCTGGGATAACGATTGCTTGGTCGCCTTCTTGGAGCTGAGAGAATGCCTTTGTCGAACTCTGGATCTGGGAATGC
The DNA here is from genome assembly GCA_963921515.1 of Calotriton arnoldi. Lineage (NCBI taxonomy): Eukaryota > Metazoa > Chordata > Amphibia > Caudata > Salamandridae > Calotriton > Calotriton arnoldi. The sequence goes on from CAWUFW010001911.1 coordinate 1,663,910, forward strand.
CTTATTACAACAAAGCATTTCCGCTATTCTGTTGCGAAAGGGAGGGTTGTGCTCTATCTGTACTCACCCAGACACATGGGGTGTCCGTAGACCAGTGGCCTATTTCTCAGCTACATTAGATCCTGTAGCTTCAGCGTTGCCCGGATGTCTCAGATCCGTTGCTGCAACATGTGTCAGCACTGAAAGGTGTGAAAGTATTGTGATGGTCATCCTCTTACTGTTTATGTTCCACACTCTGTTGAGCGCCTGATGACGAGAACCAAAACACAGCATTTGACGAACAATAGGCTTACCAGATAGAGCAAATTCTGTTGGCCTCTGAGAACATCACTTTGAAGAGGTGTTTCGTGTTACATCCTGTTACTTTGATGCCTATTCCCAATGTTGAGGGGGAAGATTGTGAGGATCATGACTGTCTGGATATGACTGAACTTTGTACCAAACCAAGACCCGACATTTTCGATGAACCTCTATCTGAATCTGATCAAGTCTTTTTGTTGATGGTTCATGCTTAAGAGACAATGAGGGATACCTAAGAGCAGCTTTTGCTGTTTGTACCATTTCTGGAGTTGTGGAAGCTGCCTGTTTACAAGGAGAATACTTAGCGCAAGTAGCTGAAATCATTGCTTTGACTCATGCATGTCTTGCTTCTGATCAAATCCAAGTCACCATCTATAACGATAGCCAGTACGGCTTTAGCATTGTTCATGACTTCAGACAGCTATGGTCACAGAGGGGGTTTTTAACATCATCCAGATCTCCCATTAGGAATGGAGAGTATGTGAGACAACTGTTGGAAGCTTTGCAGTGACCAAAGGAAGTGGCGGTCGAGAAGTGCGCTGCCCACGTGAAAGGGGAAGATTTTGTGACCGTGGGGAACAGGTACATGGACGAAGTCGCCCGCTTTTGTGCAACTCATGCATTCATTTTTAATGGGGAATATTCAGGTGAAGCACAGAAAGAACTAAGCTCAGCATGATGCTAGCCATTGCAGATACCTGGGATGAAGTCAGGCGTCTGCAGGGATAAGTGTCAGATCAAGAACAGGCTGGATTAAAGCAGGTTGTGAAAAGAGGGAAGATGGCATTTGGGTTTAAACTGATGGCAGAGCAGTGTTGACAGATTGTGTACTGAATCCTATGGTGAGACAGATTCATGGAGCAGTTCACATTGGGAGGGATGCAATGGTGTGAGTGTTCAGACAAACGTGGTTTAACCCGAGGTTTCGTGTGGTTGCGGATGCAGTGTGCCATCAATGTGTTACGTGTCAACAGATGGATGCTGGAAAGAAAACTGTGGTTGCCTTGAGTCACATTGGAAGTTCGAGAGGTCCTTTCAATCGAATACAACTGGACTTCATAGAGATGCCTAGGTGCAACGGCTTGAGATACATTCTGGTTGTAGTGTGCATCTTTTCACAGTGGGTGGAAGCATATCCGACTAGAAGGTGTGATAGCCTCACAGTAGCCAAGTTATTGTTGAGGGAGCTTATTCCTCGGTTCGGGTTTCCAAATACATTGGAGTCGGATAGAGGAACGTACTTTCATAGTGAGATTATGAAGCTATTGTGCACTGCCTTGAATTTTGATCAAAGATTACACTGTAGCTACATGCCAGAAGTGTCGGGGATGGTGGAGCAAATATTAGGGACACTAAAGATGAGAATGGCAAAGATGTGCTCTTCGACATCTCTGAACTGGCCTGATGCGTTGCACTTGGTATTGATGAGTTTACACAGCATTCCAGACAGGAGGACTGGGCTATCCACTCATGAGATTCTCATGGGAATGGTGATGCGCTTGCCTGCAGTGCCATCCCTAGCATCGATAAACATCATCGATGATTTGGTTCTTGACTTATGCAAGGGATTGGCTGATGTGGTTCATTGTGTGTCTCACCAGGATGAAGCTGCGACTGCACTGACCTCGAAAGACCTCTGACATGACTTGGGCCTGGGGGACTGGGTCCTGGTCTGAAAACATGTGAGGAAGAACTGTCTTGATGCACGTTGGCGAGGTCCTTACCAGGTGATTTTGGTGACGAACACTGCTGTGAAGTGCAGAGGGTTGCCGAACTGGATTTACACCTCCCACACCCGTAAAGTTTCAGGACCCTCGGAAGAAACATCTCCTCTCCCTGAAGTGACTCCAGCCATGGTTGCAAGACCACTGGAGAGGGCAAGCCAAGCTGTAAGGGTTCCTGAAGAGGCTGGACACACACCAGGTCAAGCTGAGGGGGATAACGCTACACAAGGCCCAGGAAAAGACTCAGAGGGAGACGGTAACGTTGCGAGTGGTATAGAGTCTGACTCATTGAAAAGACGGGTTCAGAGAGTGGTCGGGTGCAACAGAAGAAGACTGAGGTCACAAGAGAATCGTGGCCTGTGAGACAGAAAAGGCAGAATCCTTGCTCCAGAAAGACACCTTGCTCCCATAACTGAATCATCTGAATCGGATCAAAGTGAGACCAACCAAGCACAGGGGAGCGTGAGGAGGTCGAGGAGAGTGAGAGTACCGTGCCAGAGATACGCTTCTCTGGAGTGGACTTACCTTGTTACAGATGCCGGGGAGAGTGAGGTCCGGGAGGGTGAGGCATGGAACATCAGTGCTGATAATTTAAATTGAACTGCTAGACCCTGGAGTGGAGGCTAATGGAATTCTGACATTGACTGTTCCATATCCACCCAGACTGAGTAGTTTATGGAGCTTGATTTTGGAAGATCTCATGTTTCCAATCTTTGGGAATCTGCCAACAGCTCATTAGATTGCAGCATTTCGCATTGAACTTTTGCAGCGTGTCATTGAAGAAATTGGCTTTGATCTCATAGGGGATGTAAATTGAACTTTAAACTGTAAATAGAAATCCTTTTGCTCAAAGAAGGTAACCTAGGCCCGAGTGGAAGAAGAATAAAATTAGGGACCTTTCCATAGAAGAAGAAAGAGGGCTAGGGAAGTCCTCCAAGCTGTGTAAATATTGTGCCATGAACTGCGAACTGTTTCCACGATTTCAAGAAATTGCATATGAACTTTGTTGTGCAACAGTGAGAGGCAGAGAAAGAGACTTTGCATTGATCCTCTTACAGCCATAATCTGAACTCAGTCGAAAATGGAGTCTGGAAATTCGAACCGTAGGCACAAATGTATAATAGGTACACTTATTGTAGGAGTGATCGTAGTAATAGCTATAGTCATTATTATGTCCACTATAGGTTCACCTGAAGCTGAGGTCAAGGGAGTGGGAGCACATGGGACATCCACACCTACTACTTCCAGCACAAAAGAGGGTACATTAGGAGCTGACAGTCGCTTATTGCATGTAGACTTGTCCAAAGGTGATTTTACATTGAATACTTATGTGAAGTTATTGTATGAGTATGTAAATATCATGGATGTGAGGGATTATTATGTGTGCATGCAATTACCTGCCTCGGTTGAGGAAGGTATTAGGGATCATCACCTACCTTTAATGTATGGTATTACTTGTAGCCTGCTGCTTAGCATATTTTATGGAAAGGGTCATTACGAGTACTATTTCTCAAATGATGACGTAGTGCTTTCAGAAGTTTCAGCTTACAAACATTTGAACAAATGTTATTATTACAAACAAGAAGAGAGAATGGGAAAGTATTTCATACCTACTGTTACATTAGACACAGCTTATGCTCATAGACATAACCTAACATGTATGCTAACTGACGTAGAAAAGAAATTTGTAGATCAAGTAGAAGATAGACATAGGTCATTAATGGTTAAGCTTAACAATAGAAAATGTGAATTTGAATGGACCCAGAAGGAGCTAGCTCACAAGACTGAGAGGATGTGGCCTAACCGCTAGGGCGGTAGATCTTGAAGCTAGGGAACCAGGTTCGAGTCTCGGCAGGGACGCTCAACATCCTGTGATTCTGGGCAAATCACTTAATCTCCCCGTGCCTAACAAAAACAAAAAAAATGAATGTGTGCAACTGGTGCTCATGTAAAGAAGAGCTCTGATACCTTCAGGTCTGGTTCGCGCTATATAAAACTGAAAAAAAAAAGGCTAAGGGAAGTTATGATCCAATAGCTTTAGATTGGGAACAGCGAGGAAAACTTTGCATCAGATAAGTACAGACATATTATGACACCATATTGGTGGGACAGAGTGTGTGTGACCACATTTTCACCATTGATGATTCTTCAAAGAGGTTTTTGCAGGATGCAGTGCAAGTGGTGCCAAATGTGTATTTCGTGTGTGGAACAAATACGTATGTTCGATTGCCAAACAATTGGCATGGCACATGTTATGTGGCTGTTGTGTTTTCTAAGATATACCAGGTGGAGGATTTGAAGAGTTTGGAAGGGAAGTCACCACATAGAGAGAAATGTGCTACCAGTGCAGGAGAGACTGTAGGAGATGTGTTTGGAGCGATGATACCCAGTTTGGGAGTGGTCTTAAATGATGTCAATATTAGAAGGTTGTCAACTTTAGTAGATAAGTTGTCGGTCAACACAGTTCAGTCATTGTTACTCTTAGATGGAGACATGGTCTTGATAAGAGCCATGGTTATGCAAAACCGTCTTGCTTTAGATGAGTTACTGGCAAAAGAGGGCGGAGTCTGTAAAATGTTGAGGGTTCAACAGTGCTGTACTTTTAGCCCAGACCATAGTAAGGATCTGAGAAAGTATATATGTAACATCACTGAGATACACCAAGAGATCCATGATTTGGCAACTGAGGGAGTTTGGAGCAAGGTTGGAAAAGGGTTTGGAAAGGTTGGAAGTTGGTTTGCGAACCTTGGAAAGGGAATTCTTGGTTATATCCTGAAACCAATAGTAATAGTTGTGGTTTCTGTCATCATGTTTGATGGGAACAGTGAAGGCTTTCAACTGGCATCAGACCAGACGAGCTGAGAATTCTCTTAGAGAACGAGAGAGGAGCATGGAGAGTCTGCAGGACAGTCACTGAGAGAATCTTAAGAGGTTAGAGAGATTTCGACAGGGGAGACTGGCTACAACGTGTGTTTAGGTTGGTTCTTTCTACAGGGAGTTGTAATGTGGGTGTGATGTCACTTGTCATCAGAGGAGGACTGTTAAAGCTCAAATTTTGCTCTTTCATTTGTAGGGGTGCATTTTAATCATGGGTAGTCCGCACCTACATATCATCCTTTATTGTATTAACTTAGGCCATTAGAACGTGAACTGTAATAACGTGAAAGGTGATGTGCTAGGGATATTTTCAATGTCAATGTGAAGAAATTAACGTTGCAACTACGTGTGGTTAGTCGAAAACATTAACGTGCAGAATTCGTACATGTCGCTGACAAGTACTCACACAATTGATGCGCTTATGTAACGTGTTAATTTAGATATGCTCAGTAATAATGTTCATTTTATATGTGAAATTTCATGAGGCCTTCTGCTATTTCTTATGTTGACCGATTTCTGTAGGCCTGAATTGTATTTTGCCCCTGGAAGCTCTCGCATTACACTTACTAGCGAATTTCATGTGCATGTTGGATTTGTTCATTCTCACATTTCTGTTGCAGGTGGAGAATTCATCCTTGTTAGCTAGAATAATGTTTTTGTTTTAGGAGTTAGGCTTCGGGAGGAGAGGATACATTGTACGGCGATACTGATAATAAAGAACTGTTGTACTTTCTCATCGGAGTAAGCCTGGGAATCAAGGTCATCTTGCCTAGGCTTGGGAGCATCGCTGCCATGTGGAAAATTACCTACAAAGAGGTGGCTTGACTGGATGTGTGATGCTGCAATGCATCTTGGGATACTACCTGTGAAAGAGGAGTATTGAAGTTAGGGACAGTGTCCGGGGAATTCTGCCGCCTTTAGAGAGAGCAAGAAAAAAGAGTGTGTCCAGAGGACTGATTAACACACTTTGAAAAATACCCCAGACCATCAATTCAGGGGTTCTTACTGCTTCATTTTGCCTATTTCAAAAAAAATAATTATATTAGCAAAGCAATTGAATATTTTTCATGTTTTAAAAAGGAGACCTCTCATTTCATAGAACACCACTTTTACAAAAACACATTTGTACACAACATTATATTTCAATCAAAAACAAATTATATACAAACAAATATGACAAATAACACAGACTTGGACATTCATGTGAAATAACATTTGAATAATGACAATACAACACCAGTCCTAATTTTGACATACGGCACCAAGCGGGCATTAAATTCTACACTGCATTTGTTTGTCCTCCCTAGGCCAAAAAACCGGGGGTAATGTTTTCTACACAATGTTGCCTACACACGAGGAAAGAAAACATTTTTTAACTACATTCCTCAAGGCACAATTTGAATACCATCCCCCGCGCTCAGAAAAGCCAACGCGTTTCGAATCCACACAATTCACGGATTCTCCTCAGGACTTGGACAAGGTTGATATCTTAGAAGCGGCGCGGTGTGCGTCCGCCCTGTGTATGGTAGAGAAGTTGAAAAAGCCTCTTCAGACTGCCTGACGATGGAATGTGAAATAAAATCTTGAGTCGATTGGTCGCATTAATCACAAGCACTTCAAACGGTTGTACCGACGTCTTAACAAAGTTCAGTAATGCACGCCTCGCTGTCCAAAGAGTACAACTAACTCCATGGGGATATTCCAGCCACGCCAGTTCCGATTCACGGCTTCTTTTGGCTTCATCTAAGTTAAATTATTCTTGAGTCATTCTCCACACACCCGATGTCTGTTCTGTTCTGGTTCAGCGAGAGTTCAAGTGAAACAAAGCACTTCCTTGTACTGCTTAGTGCCGCCCAGGAAGTCTTTAGAGAGAGAGCATCTTAGAACAAGCTCTGTAGCTTCATGCTACTTGACCTATCTAAACGTGAAGAGACTTTTTAGGAAGACTTCACGCGCTGACATCTTTATGGATCGTGCCTTGGGAAATGCTAGGTAGGGATGTCACGTTAGTGGTAGTATATGGACAGACTAATGCTTTATACCGCCAATGAAGGGGAATCTCGACGTTGGTGCTATTATCTTCTGTATCCTGATTCTCTAACTGATTATCCTGTGCATGCTGCACCGCCTTAACTTCACCTGTAGGTTTAGCTTTGTATTAATTCTGATGTATTTCTACACCCTCATCTTGAGGTGCTTGTATGTCCAACTGTTCTTGGCTTTGTGATAAACTAACAAAATATATTCGAGAGTCCGTGATTCTTCCGAGTCATAGTTCATTGGAACTGTAATGATTGATTGGCTACCGAGTTTCCTCAACCTCCACGCTCTCATGCTGTCAAAAAGAGACATTGGCCTGTGGTCCCAGAGTAGATCTAGAACATGGAACCCCGCTACTTCATTCTTAAAAATTTAAATGTGAGCTCAAACCTTGTTGGCTGTGGTACATAGCAGACAGGCTTAACTTAAGAGAAATGTGTAAAGCACTTATCAGTACCAAAAGAGTTAAAAAGTAGAAAACACTATACAATAAAGATATCACTCTAATTTATAAAAATAGAAACAATGTTAATGAGCAAATAGACACCAAAAATACAAAAATTGCATTTTGGTTATGATTTTTCAAAGTTTTAGGTGCTTCTAGCGCTAAAAAGCATAAAGTCCAAGCTGTGGGTATCTGGTTGTTCTAGACTGGGTCAAAGTCATAAGTTATGTTCTACCTTCTGACTTAGCAGTCTCTGTGCTGGTAGTCGAACATTCTCAGCAGGGTAAGGCAGCACACTGGCTGAGATGGGTTTCACAATGCCAAATAACATTTTTTCACTCTGTTTTGTCACATGCACTAAATGTCACATGCTGTAAGTATCAAACGCATTTTTTCCCAATTGCAATTTTTACTGCATCAGATATCTGTCACATATGGCACGTACTGCATGCAATAAATATAAAAATCATGTGGCATGGAAAAAAAGTGCTTCTATTTCTATACCTAATTTTGTATCGGGATTGAGGGTCCGGTATACTGCCCACACTCTGATGTTAGGGCCTTGGTGTATGAAAATTCCCAGGCTAGAGTATCAGCAATCTTTGGCTCTCAATTTTAATTAATAATAAATGGCAGGATGTTTGGCTAAACTGTGATTCTGAATGAGGGTCCTAATGACCAGGTATTGTTATACATAAATGAAGATGATGATGCCCAGCAATTGAGTTTTTATTTTTAACTACATTAACTTCTGATAGGCACCATGTGAGAATAATTTCCAGAGTCCGAGGGCAGTCAGAGGTCCCTGGGCTCACTGTGTCAGCAAGCAGGAGGCCTGGCTGCAAGCGCTTTGTCAGGGGGAAGCACAGCAAAGGCACAAAATAAGAAAAGAGGGAGAGGCCTTCCCACTCTTCGACTACTTAAGCTGCCGGGGGTCATACTCTCAGGGAAGAAAAAAGGAAGAAAGCGGCAAGGGAATGTCCTGCACTACAATAGGACCCTCTGTCTCCTTTCCTCCACACCTCAGAGACAAATGCACAACAAAGAAACTCAGGAATACTGTGGAGGAGCCTTGCAATCCGCATTGGTGTCTGGCAGGCTCTCTCCGACCTCCATCATGAGTACCAGTCTTGGCAAGGCAATTCACAATGATTTTCTGGTTGCCGCTATCAAATACAGAACTGCCTTCTTACTCTGCTAGTCATGTACTTGTTAGACAACCATGCAACATTCATATTTCATATGAATGTAGCAAAGGACACAGTTACAAGGCACTGGTAGGCCAGGAGAAGCCAGCAGGCTATCCCTCCAGTGCCGACAGCAGGAAAAAAGCCTGGCCTGCTGTGAAGATCAACATGCTGCCACCACTGTCAGTCCTCCTCAGCCCCATAAGTTCATGATATTCATATTCAGTAAATAAGGGAATACATGGTGTGCCCTTCTGGACCATAGAGCCAAGATCCATTTGTCACTCTATGTCTCAATATGCCGTTAGCATACACCCATTATTCTTGTGTGTGCTGAGACCTAGAAATCAGAAATCCACCCAGAACTTGTGTGGAACTAAGGGCAAGTTGGCATACTCTCTCAAGACAGGCATGGGGCCTTTTCTTTACCAACACATGATTTTAACTCCAGGGTGAATGCTCAATAAACTTGCTCCCCAATAAAGGGCATTCATTTAATGTAGTCAAAGGTATTGGGATGGAAAGACAGAACCAATAACTATCCTTGCAAATCCACAACATCTAATCATCGTACTAGCTATGAAAAATTCAAATGACTTGCCTCTTCTCTTGCTGGTATCAGACAGAATACAAACCAGATTATTCACTATCATCGTGAATATGTCTCCACTGAAAATGGCGCTGAAACAGGTTAATTTTGATTATGTCACCTCTTGACAATTATGGTCTTTTGGTGAACAAGGTGGGGAACAGAGCTTAACATGGCTGCATTACTACTACTACTGATGTACAATGATATGTCCCTAGTCTAGGGACACTTTACTCTGGAGAAGGTCACGTCCATGTTCTGTCTGGCCTTTTATTGCATTAGACCTTTCCCTGGTAGGCTGGATCCACTGGGGGCCGGTTTTGAAAGCCCAGGGCTGCTGCCTCTTTCACTTTCTCCATTTCCCCAAGATTAATTGCAGCAGACACACGGGGCTTCCAGATAAAGACAGAAGGAACAGGAGAGAGGTATTGAGAAAGAGTGAATGACCAGAGAGGGAAAAGAGAGAGAGAGGAGGAAAGGAGAGTGAGATAATGGATGTATGGAGAGAGAGAAAGCGAGAAGATGAAGGGAACGGACCTTTCTAAGCATTTTTGCCACATCAGCTTTTGGTTTCTCAGTCTGCCCCAGTCATATTCCGCAGCCCCCTGAATGTATTTACGATAGGTACCATCAAGCTGTGTTCTGATATATGAGATAAGACTGTAGATTAATACTTAGGTCTCTTCATTGCTGGAGCTGACACTTTTGGTAATCTCAACCTGATGAATACAGATTGCTCTATCGGGCTCCTGTCCTCAGGCGCCCAGAGGAACAACAGAGCTCCTGGGGTTTCACAAGCACAACATGTTATTAAAGTCCAGCACATTTCATTGCAAAAAGTCGCTTGGCCCTAATGAAAGCTATTGTTTTCACATTCTCATCTTTTCCAACGCACAGTTATTTACCCACACAGATTGCTTTCAAGCCTCCTTGAGCAACATAGAAATTACGTGGAACATAATATTGCTTCTGTGTTCTGATTAAAATGATTTTTTGAACACACTGAAAAATGAAAATGTGTTTTTGTTTCACTAGTCTTTTTATTTCTCACCTATTAAAGAGCGCGTGCGCTGTCTGTTGCAAAACGTATTGTTAGCTTAGAGCCTGCTATTGGCAAACTTTATTGTCACTTTTATTTGCTTGCTCCTTATCCGTTAACTTGACTGTGCTTTACTTCCTCTTCTGGGGCAATCCCGCCCCTGGAGCACGTATGAATTATTTATGGCCTTACACTGCTCATTTTCCAGGCACTACTTTTTAGGTCTCGCCTACACAGCGCGCATGCGCTGCATAGGAAAAAAGACCTATAGTAATCGCTTCGGCTTTTCAGCCAAAAACGTGCACGCATTGCATTGCTTTCAATGGCATTGCGTGCACGTTTGGCGATTCCCTTGCGGGAGCGAGCATTGGCAACATATGTTTGCTCGCTCCCGCAAGGGAATCGCTGTGTGTTCTCTTGCACTCCCCCCACCTCTCCCACTTGCTAGCCCAGTAGTTTCACTTTCGCTGCCGCGGGGCCGCGTTTGTGTTTCAGCGCTTGTTGAAGGAATGATGCTGTCCAGATTTCTCCACTTTGCTTTCATATTTTTTCCACTGGGCAACTTTCAGTTAAGCAGCAGACGAAATTAGTTTCACAGAAACTTAAGAGGTGAGGCAGCGCCATGTGAAATTCATCGACGGATTAGGGCTGGGCACTGAGTTGGTTTCTGCTGCAGGATCTGGGCTCTGTGTCTGCAGAGCAGGCTGTTGCACAGCCGAATTTTGTGTGCTCGTTTTGCAGTGCGTGAGCTCACAGTGTTCGTATCTGGCATCATCCCCTTATGGCATGGACGCTGGATCTCTGGACGAGAAGATGACAAGGTGAGACTCGTTTTTGCATAGAGAGCCCTGCTTATGGCGCACTTTATTTTAAGATATTTTCTGTGTTGATTTACATCTGTACTGGCCTAACGCTTTATCAGTGAGACTGAAAGAATTTTCAAGTGGGCATGGTGCACTTTTCAAGCCAGCATTTATGTCCTGTAATGTTTTTCTTGCTTAGCTATTAATAAAGTTTTCTTTTAATTACATTTGATTCATTGTTGTTATAGGGTGCTGGCCTATGACCAAAACCATCCAAAGTACTTTATTGTGTTTAAAATTCATTATGGAAAGAAAAGATTGTAGATTAAAAAAACATGCCCAAAGGGCTTTTTGATTGTATGATATGTACTTAATTTAAATTAAAGTATGGTTGTTTAATGCCGTTTCCTTTAAATGGTTAGAGGGAATGTAACATGTCAGCTAATCAGATAACATTCATCTCAATATGAGCGATGGCACTTTGTAAATCTGTTTAATTTCAATTTTTTTGCCAATCACGAGGCAAAAAATGTAATTAACCTTGTCTTAACCATGTGTGCAGTATTTTAGGCATGAAAATGTTTCAAGCTTATGAAGTTCTCCAAAGGTATGGCATAACTTTATCAATAAAACGTTTGTTATCCAGTGCTATATTTGCTGTATAAAGTGGATTGCCACGAGCATCGTAAAACTGGCATGACCGAGAGTTTTCTCAGTAATCACTTCACGGACGAAACCAATGTAAAATATAAACATAGTATATCAGAGAGACTGAATGGCACAGTGCAGTTTATTTGAATCTTCTTGACTAATTGATTTGCGATAAGTAAAGTGAGTAGTTACCTGTGATTCAGGTGGCCTGGCTCTGATTGATGAAGCAGATGTGAGCGTAATATTGAAGTTTGCATGGTAGGATTATTCAGCTGCTCGGTCGGTTATGTGCTTGATAATGCACCTTTCATGTATTACGGAATTAGGGGACCTAGGGTTTGGTTTAAGATTATATGAGCTGCCCAAGGTACTGTCTACAAACACCTTCAGTCTTGCTTTGCACTTGACGTAAGTATTCTCTCAAGGTGTATTATTAGACTCGTTTTCATGGCGGAACTTCGGTCTGGCCAGCTCTTAACAGTAAATGGACATTTGAAACTGGCTCCTAAGTCTGTGCAATGCCTGGGTCTGGATGTGAGGCATGGAAATAAATGCCTTACTAATTTCAGAGCCAGTCATTGCATGTTTACTCTTTATAGTTGGTAACATTCACACGCTTGTCATTCATTAGGTTTAGAAGTTCCTCAAGTTTTTTAATATTTATAATTGGTTTAACGTTTGTTTAGCCTTGGACAACCAAAAATTACATTTCTGACAAGGTTTGTCTTCATCCAAGATGTGCTCGCTCTCTGCTCTAGTGTATCTATCTCCTTCGCAATAGCCCTCCCTTTTTAGGTCTCGCCTATGCAGCGCGCATGCGCTGCATAGGCAAAAAGACCTTTAGCAATCGCTTCGGCTTTTCAGCCAAAAACGTGCACGCGTTCCATTGCCTTCAAAGGCAACGCGTGCACGTTTGGCGATTCACTTGCGGGAGCGAGCGGCGCCATATGGTAGCAATTATCGCTCCTGGCGCTGCTCGCTCCCGCAAGTGAAACGCTTTCACTTTTGCCGACACTTTTTTTTTACTTTTAGTCCCAGCAGCGCATCTACTGCAAGCGTGGCAGACAGGTCCCAGCACTGCAACCAGCGTTAACGACATAGAAAACAAGAGAGTTGTTCTAGAACAGCAGACATCCTTTGCGAGGGGTCACCGTAAACATCAATACCGAGTTCTGCAGGCCCCATCTGGATTTTTGTGTCCAGATTATTTCCGGCAGCAACGCCGGAGTCGCCATTTCACCATGTCCATTCTCGGAGTCTTGCCATAAATTTTGCTCCCCGTTCTTTGGGCCTCGTATAGAGCACTGCGCCCATTTCTGGAAACACCTCGTTTTGAGTTGCGTGTACAGTGCTAGAGGCCACGTCTCCAGAAGAAAAGGGTCCCAAAGTAGAACTGCCAATATACTGCAAGCTCTGTCCCGGAAGTGTTACACAGAGACCCCTGCCAGGCCTCATCATTCAGAGCAGAGGGGAGACGCAGGCCTGAGCTGCACGAGTACCGAGGGAGAGGGAAGTACATCTACAGCAGCTCCATGTTAGAAGGGGGAGATGGGACAGACTGAAAGACTGCAACTGCCGCTGTACAGTAGAAGAGAGAGCACAGAGGTCTGAGAGGGAGAGTGGAGGCGCGAGAGGTATTAAAAACTCCCAGTGCTATCAATACAGTAGAGAAGATGAACACATCCCCAGTCAGATCACTGCAAATAAACTCCAAAAATTCACAAGATCATGCTCTTTTGGGTACAAAGTGCCAAAAAAAGACATGCACGTATTCACAGAGACATTGGTAAATGACTCAAACTGCCTTTAGGCTGGGACTGTACGGGCAGAAAGTAACGGAATTTGTTTAAAAATGCCTGGAAGACTCGGAGCAGTAATGGCAATGTGAGAAGAGTATGAAATGAGGCAAAGCATTTGGTGGTATAGTACAGAGGGACTTGGCATCTAGGGATTCTTCAAGTATGTTTGTTTTGGTCTTGCTGGACAGCGTGATTAATATAAATATACATCAAATGGGCTTATGAGGAGTAATTACCTCTCACCTCATTCTATAGGTTATTTGGTGCATAATTTTATCTCCTTAGGAGTGCTTCCATTGCAATGCACAAGAGACTCTTTTACATGTCAAATCTGCAAAAATCATTATTTATCTATAGATATATATATATATATATATATATATATATATATATATATATATATATATATATATATATATTATCTACTGGCGGTCGCCAGTAGATAGTTATAGTTACAACCTATTATCCATAGGAAATCCGAGACATTCTATTTGAAATAACTCTCTTGCCGGTTGACGTATCTTCGCAAAATTTTCAAACTTTGTGGGGCGCTCCGGTCCGCTCCTACCCTGAAAGTCTCGGGGGATTCGTCAAGCGGGGGCCGAGAAAAAGGGGGGTCCCAAAACGTGTTTTCCCCATGCAATTTTCCATAGGAAACTTTAGACACGGCTACAGCCCGAACTGCTGAACGGAATTACACCAAATTTGGCAAAGAGGTAGTTCTTGGTTCAGAAAGAACCCTTTTTGTTAAATGGTGTAAATCCGTTCAGTAGTTGCTGAGAAAATCAAAAGTAAAAGTACATATATATCTATGGGCAAGGAGGATTCGCGCACCCTGAGCGCACCCTGCGCGCACCGTCCTGATCACGAGCTGCATGTTAATTGGCTGTCAGCTGGCTGTCAACATTCCGATTCAGGAAATGTTGGCAGCCATTTTGTCCCTCGGTAGAACCGAGGGACAGAAACAAGTGCGCAAAGCGCACAAAGGGAGCAGGGTAGAAACACCCTGACCCCCTAGGTTTGCTCAACGGGTCCCACAAGGACCCCTGGGCAAAAAAAAAAAAAAAATTTTTTAAAAATCGGCAGGATGCGCTCAGGGTGCGCGAATCCTGCCGAAGAAATCGAAGCGCGGTCTCCCGCGCTTCGATTGTATTTTGCCCCCGGGTGGCCCAAGTCCCGGGGGCATGGTGGGGGTTTAATTTTATGTGTGGGGGCCTCAAGGGCCCCCAAGCCCCGGGAACCACCACCCCCGGGGCTTTCTTTAAAAATGGTGCGGGAGGGCTCTGAGCCCTCCCGCAGCCCCGGGGACCACCACCTCCCCGGGGCTTTTTAAAAAAATTAAACAACCTGTGTGGGGGCTCCAGCCCCCCACACGCCCGGGACCGCCACCTCCCCGGGGCACTAACAAACTAAAATGGGGGTCCGTTTTGGACCCCGAAGCCCCGGGACCACCACCTCCCCGGGGCTGTGCTGATGTAGGGAGGGGGCCGCGCGGCCCCCTCCTGGAGCCCTTGATGGCCCTGGGGACCACCACCCCCAGGGCCGGCTCCTGCAGTGTCCCGGGGTGCCTACCCCCGGGACACTGTAGTTTGCTATGGCAGGACGGAGCCTCGCGGCTCCCGTCCTGCCATAGCAACTGCTTTGGATATTGGAAGAGAGAGCAGGGAAACCTGCTCTCTCTTCCAATATCCAAAGCCGATTGCTTTTCCACATGGGGAGCAGCATGTCAGCTGCTCCCCATGTGGAACAGCAATGCCGGCTCCCAAGGGACGTGGGAGCCGGCGGGACTGTGGGGGGATTGGGGACCCCCCACAGTCACCAACGGAGAGGGCCAGCCCCGGGGATGGGGTCCCCGGGGCAAGTAGTGGCCCAGGAGGGGGCCACGCGGCCCCCCTCCCCAAAAAAAGAAAAAAACAAAAACAAAAAAAAAATGGAAAGGCCGGCCCCGGGGATGGGGTCCCCGGGGCCTTAAATGGCCTGAGGAGGGGGCCACGCAGCCCCCCCCCAAGAAAATAAAAAAAGGCCATGCCCCGGGGGATGGGGTCCCCGGGGCCAATACAGGTCCAGGGAAGGGGGCCACGCGGCCCCCTTCCCGTTTTTTTTATAAAATTAAATTTAAAAAAGGGGTAAGGCCCTGGGGGATGGGGTCCCCAGGGACAAAAAACAGGAAAAAGGAAGGGGGCCACACAGCCCCCCTTCAGGGGCAACAAAAAAAACGATCGGGCCCGCAGGCCCCGCCCCTTCCTTCACCACTCTGCAAACGCGCCCCTGGCGCATTTTCAGAGGGGGAACGATTCCCCTTGAATACTGGGGGTCCCTGGGGGCCAACTAGCCCACCAGGAACCTCCAATATGCGCCAGGGGGCTGCGTTGCAGAGACGTGTAGAGAGGCCACACCCCTTTTACACCTCTCTGCAACGCAGCTCTGTGGCGCTTTTGGAGGTATATGGTGGGCTAGTTGGACTCCGGGGACCCTCAGGATTCAAGGGGACTTAATCCCCCAACTTAAAACGCGCCACGGGGCGCGTTTGCACAGTGGTGAAGGGAGGGGCGGGGCTTCAGGTGACATGTGTGCAAACAGGCCCCGTGGCGCGTTTTAAGATGGGGAATTAAATCCCCTTCAATCCTGAGGGTCCCTGGGGGCCAACTAGCCCAACAGGTACATCCAGAAAGCGCCACAGAGCTGCGTTGCAGAGAGGTGTAAAAGGGGTGTGGCCTCTCTACACGTCTCTGCAACGCAGCCCCTGGCGCATATTGGAGGTTCCTGGTGGGCTAGTTGGCCCCTAGGGACCCTCAGGATTCAAGGGGACTTAATCCCCCAACTTAAAACGCGCCACGGGGCGCGTTTGCACAGATGTCACCTCAGGCCCCGCCCCCACCCATCACCATTGTACAAATATTCTTCTAAAATCATCCGAAATACGAATTCCGATTTACTCACTTGTTATCAGGAGAGACCTCAGTGCTGCATCTTTCAGCCCAGTACTGATCCTCAAAAGTAATTTTAACCGTACTTACCAGTAACTTGAATTTCCTTCCATAGGATATCATTGCCTGCTTTTTGCTGAAAAAGTTTCTAAGTGTTGATTTTTGAAACATACAAATATTCCTCTAAAATCAGCCGGAATACGAATTCCGATTTACTCACCTGTTATAAGGAGAGACCTCAGTGCTGTATCTTTCAGCCCAGTACTGGTCCTGAAAAGTAATTTTAACCGTACTTACCAGTAACTTGAATTTCCTTCCATAGGCTAACATTTACTGGTTTCACTTGGAAATTCTTCTAAGTGTGGAGTTTTGGAACTTTAAAATATTCCTCTAAAATCAGCCGTAATACGAATTCCGATTTACTGACCTGTTATCAGGAGAGACCTCAGTGCTGCATCTTTCAGCCCAGTACTAATCCTGAAAAGTAATTTTAACCGTACTTACCAGTAACTTGAATTACCTTCATAGGCTAACATTGACTGGTTTCACTTGGAAATTCTTCTAAGTGTGGAGTTTTTGAACTTTATAATATTCCTCTAAAATCAACCAAAGTACGAATACCAATTTACTCACCTGTTATCAGGAGAGAACCCAGTGCTGCATCTTTTAGCCCAGCACTGACCCTGAAAAGTAATTGTAACCGTACTTACCAGTAACTTATATTTTCTTCCATAGGAATCCATTGTCTGGTTTTCAGCAAAAAAGTTTCAAAGTGTTGAGTTTTACAAACTACAAATATTCCTTAAAAATTACCTGTATGACTTAAACGCATTCTTTCAACTGTTTACAGGAGATGCACCAGTGCTGGATCCAGGATCCAACACTGAGTAAGAAAAAGTAACGATAACAGTTTTTACCTGCTAAGTGAATTTCCTTCCATAGGATAACATTGGTGATTCTATGAGAAAAAGTTTCTAAGTGTCAACTTTTAAAATACAATAATATTCCTTAAAAATCACGACTGTAACCAAAACGCTTTTACTCAACTGTTTACAGGAGATGTACCAGGACTGAATCTAGGATCCAGTCCTGTGGTTAGAAAAGTAATCCATAAAGTAACTAATTGCATTTAACTAGAAATTCACATTGAGCTGAATGTTGCATTGTGTTTGAAAATGTGTTGCCCATTGCAACAACTGTAACTACTGTACTTAAAAGTCTATTGCCTATGTGCAAAGTATTTAAACTAAAGTAATTCATTCTGAGAAAGTATTTTTTGTAATGTAATGTATAATGTAATTACAATGTAATTTAAAAAATAAAATATGTAAAAAAAAATTGTTTCTAAAAATGTAGTAAATCAGTATGAAAAAAATTAATATAACAATTAATACATTTAAAAATTGTCATTTACAAAACCTTTGAAATTCACTGAAAAAACCGTAGGTATCAGGCACGTTATAGTTAGAAATTAGCATTTAAAAAATCTTTGAAATTCACTGAAAAAACCATAGGTTTCAGACACGTTATAGTTACAAATTAGCATTTAAAAAACCTTTGAAATTCACTGAAAAAACCATAGGTTTTAGACACGTTATAGTTACAAATTAGCATTTAAAAAACCTTTGAAATTCACTGAAAAAACCATAGGTTTTAGGGACAGTTATAGTTACTTGGACATTGCACTCGTACAAAACCCGTGAAATTCCCCCGTTATAGTTAGTTCAGCTAACTATAACTTGCGCCCGCAATGCACTGCTGATGACGTCACATATTACATCACTCATGACATGGTCAGTGACATCACTGATGACATCACTGATGACATCTCAAATGACATCACTGATGACATCATCCACGTGATAATCTGATGCACCTCCTCACACCCTAATATAATCTTTGATACACCCACTCTAAATTACAGACTGCCATTCGCAAAACCATAGACACTCCAACACCAATAACTACATACCCACTCACTGATTCTTAGGTCTACACACACACATCCACTCACTCACCCGTACAGTCACTCATACTTACGGTCACTCAGTACAGGACTATCATATGCACTCTTACTCCTATATAGACACTCAAACAACGCCACTCATCCATAGAGATACTCAGACACCTAGTCAGTCATGCAAATAATTAAACACACTGCCATTTACTCACCTATACAGTTATACACACACCAGCTCACTTACTCATACAAATAGTATCACATTGTTACGCTCTTATACAATCACTGATACAAGCACACACTCATCCATACAGCCACTATCACAATCACTCACTCTTGCTTATAGCTATTTATATACTCCAACACACATATATACTGCCTTTCACATATGTAGTTACTCACACATGTACCACTGGGACATACATTCACTCACTAACACACTCTTACACACACTTACCCACCCATACAGTCTATCACAGATGCACTCTTGAAACCATCCACCCAGTGAATCACCCACTCACACATCTATGCACAGAGTTGCACACACCCCTCCCACACAAACACTCAGGCACCCATACAGATACTCAGACAAGCATTCAATAACTCATATAGACACTCATTTAGCTATTCACAAACACATGCAGCCACTTACACAGCAACAGACAGACGGATACAGACATTCACCCAGATTAGTCACTAACCCATGCATTCAGTAAGATACGTTAAATCACTCACTTATAGAGTCAGTCACGCACCTACTAAATCATCCATACAGACACTTACACACCCACTCATTCTTCAATACGTCTTTTCCTATATATATTAAAAATATTTAAACTTTACAGAAACACACAGTCACTGGATGATGTCATCAGTGATGTCATTTGAGATGTCATCAGTGATGTCATCAGTGATGTCACTGACCATGTCATGAGTGATGTAATATGTGACGTCATCAGCAGTGCATTGCGGGGCGCGAGTTATAGTTAGCTGAACTAACTATAACGGGGGAATTTCACGGGTTTTGTACGAGTGCAATGTCCAAGTAACTATAACTGTCCCTAAAACCTATGGTTTTTTCAGTGAATTTCAAAGGTTTTTTAAATGCTAATTTGTAACTATAACGTGTCTAAAACCTATGGTTTTTTCAGTGAATTTCAAAGGTTTTTTAAATGCTAATTTGTAACTATAACGTGTCTGAAACCTATGGTTTTTTCAGTGAATATATATATATATATATATATATATATATATATATATATAGTTTATACTACAAGCAAACCTAGCCAAAAGGCAGCAGAGTGCTTATGCAGGGTCCAAGCCAAAGAGTCAATGGGTCATTGGAGGGATAGCTATTTTCCAAGGGTGAAAGTGGATAGTTACTACATCTTGATGTAGTGTTCTTTAAAGAGGGGTGTCTTCAGCATCATCCTAAACTGGAGCTGGCTTGGGCCAGCCCTGCTGGATACTGGGATGTTATTCCAGACCCTGGCTGCATGGAGTCAGAAGGCCTGTTCCTTCTTTTTTTCTTTTATGCACTTCTTTGTTTAGAGCTTGATGACGGCCTTGCTATGGGAGTGCTGAAAGCCACCAGACGGACAGCTTGCAGCCAGACTGGCTGGGGTGTTGGCCATGATAGCTCCGTCGATGAAGCAGCTGGTTTTGAAGATTGTGAGGCCAGTGGAGTTCTGTCAGGATGTGGGTGATGTGGTTGTTTTCTTCAGGCTCTTGAAGAGTTGTGCTGCTGCATTTAGGATGCCCTTAGGGAGGTCAAGTGTGAACAAGCATTGGCATAGCCAATAGGTCTCGCTTTTGGGACCTTATAAGTATTTAGTTATGCAGCACAATATCCTTGGTGCAACAACAACATCAACTGTTGCATGGCTAAACACTTATAAGGTCCCAAAAGCGAGACCTATTGGCTATGCCAATGCTTGTTACCTTTTGTAGCAGCATTCCATGAGAGTGTATGTGTTTTCCAGTTGTTTCCTTTTGGTACTTCTCCCCTCCCTGCCATGGTCTCTCTTGTCAGTGTGCTTCTCCCCAATGTCCCTCCATGATGCACTCACCCTTGTGTGCTACTCCCCTTTGTTACTTTCTTGCTCGTGTGCTTCTCCCACAACTCCACATTCCTCTTTCACTCATTTTCTTTTCCTCCCTATCACGCTCCACATTGCTCTCTCTGCCTGTTAGTTTACTTCCATCCAGTGTCCTCTGTGTTGCTTCTGCCACCTGCACCCTGTGTTCTTTCTGTCCTCTGTGTTGTTTTGACCATAGACCTCATATTGTATGCCCAACCCATTACTCTGTGTTTCTGTCCTTTGCCCTCTAAATTGCTTCTGCCCCGCTCTCTACACTGCTGTCTCTCACACATGTTTCTACCCTTGCCCCCTGCTCTCTTCCCCATGTTACTTCTCCCCTTCCCTCCCTTTTGCTTCACCCACACAACTGAAAACGAACAATTCCTGGCCCAGCTGCCACACACACACAGACTTTCTAAAGAAGAACACATTCCTTTCAATGCTGTGAAATTCATGCATTACTTTTAGGTCGAGCCTGGGCGGCGCATGCACTGCTCTGCGAGGCATGCTGTATTGAGGTACGGCATAGAAGCTCTGCCCATTCCCCGCCCATCTTTTTAATTGGCTCCTGTTACTGTCCTTTCGAAGTTGATTTTCATTTCTGAATAGGCTTAGTAGTCCCTCCTTGGTACCGCCTTGTCTGAATTGTAACCTCCCATAACAACTGGACATTTTACTTCTATTGTTACACGGTCTGCTTTATCTAGTCGGTGAGCACTATTTTCTTTAATGATCTTCCCTATTCCACCCACGACATCGCAGCACGCCACCCACTTTTATATTGTTATTAGTCATGTATTTATTTAATTTCCAGCGCGGTCCGCTTTAACTATAATAAGAGGGCGTGCTTATTTAATTATTTGATTTACGGCGCGATCTGCTTTCACTTTGGTGGCCGCACTTATTTATTTATTTATTGTACAACGTGGCCCGCTTACACTTTAGCAGCCGCACTTATTTATTTTACAACACGTCCTCATTCACTTAAGCGGCCGCACTACAAAAGCTTTCTTTATTTAAATATTTGTACACTTTGTGTAAAAGCGCCCCATGAGTGCTTTAACTTTAATGTTGGCAGCGCCCCTTTCTTTAGACGCTTCTCACTGTAACCTGATTACAGCGAGCAGCATCTAAAGAAAGGGGCGCGGCCACCATTAAAGTGGTCTCGCATTTGCGAGACTTTGAGCTATTAGCATTAGAAATGACAATGCCTTTTATATATGTGTTGCTTTAAAAAACACATAAACAAAAGGCATTATCATTTACAATGCCAATAGCCTAAAATCTTGCACTTGCAAGACCTATTGCATTGAAAATGCATGTTTTTTAAGGCTATAATAATCACAAAGAACAAGAGCGACCCAAATGTCCTTGCGAACTGGGTATGCTGATCAGCAAAAACAATGTTCACAAGGAACTCATTTTTTTCAGTAACATCAAGTTCTGGAAGCGCTACATTGACGATATCTTTTTAATATGGGTTGGCACTAAAGCCACATTGAAGATGTTCATTACCTACCTTCATGATTGCTAGTCAGCATTGACCTTTACCTACAGTGCAGACAGAGAGAAGGTCCCGTTCCTGGATCTACAAATACGCAATTGAAGCAACCAACTGATTGTCAGTCTCTACCGTAAACCTACTGAGCGAAATACTATGTTACAGTACAAGAGTTTCCACCCCAGAGCTTTGAAGGATGGATTATTTTATAGACAGCTCCTGAGATTAAGAAGGAATTGCACCGAAAAAGAAGATTTCTTTAAAGAGGCTAATATCCTGTGTACTAAACTACGGAATAGAGGATACCCGAAACGTCTTGTCAAAACATCCATGAAGAGGTCCTGGTACAGCCCTTGGTTTTGCTTTGTTCGCCCTAAGTTGGCAGGGTATGCCCAGACGTGGGTCCCTTGCTCACTTTGCCACTGGATTCAAGATAGCCTGGCTGATGAGGGCTGTGAGCCCGAAACCGGTCCCAGGATGCTTGTTTCCGGTCCAGGGAAGACATGGCTTGGCAGTTCGGGCTGGACTGTTCCCATGAGGCACAGGGTCAGACTGATTTGCATATGGCCATGTCTGAACTGGGGTGGTGGAGTGAGCTAAAGAATGATGATGGATTAAACCCAGATCAGTTGACTGGGGGTGAGTGCTTGTAATGTCAACACTCCGTCCATCATCCCCTTTGGTTTTGCTTTGTTCGCCCTAAGTTGGCAGGGTATTGCCAGACGTGGGTCCCTTGCTCACTTTGCCACTGGATTCAAGATAGCCTGGCTGATGAGGGCTGTGAACCAGAAACCGGTCCCAGGATGCTTGTTTCCGGTCCAGGGAAGACATGGCTTGGTAGTTCGGGCTGGACTGTTCCCATGAGGCACAGGGTCAGACTGATTTGCATATGGCCATGTCTGAACTGGGGTGGCGGAGTGAGCTCAAGAATGATGATGGATTAAACCCAGATCAGTTGACTGGGGGTAAGTGCTTGCAATGTTCAACACTCCGTCCATCATCCCCTTTGGTGTTGCTTTGTTCGCCCTAAGTTGGCAGGGTATGCCCAGACGTGGGTCCCTTGCTCACTTTGCCACTGGATTCAAGATAGCCTGGCTGATGAGGGCTGTGAGCCCGAACCCGATCCCAGGATGCTTGTTTCCGGTCCAGGGAAGACATGGCTTGGCAGTTCGGGTTGGACTGTTCCCATGAGGCACAGGGTTAGACTGATTTGCATATGGCCATGTCTGAACTGGGGTGGCGGAGTGAGCTAAAGAATGATGATGGATTAAACCCAGATCAGTTGACTGGGGGTGAGTGCTTGTAATGTCAACACTCCGTCCATCATCACCTTTGGTTTTGCTATGTTCGCCCTAAGTTGGCAGGGTATGCCCAGACGTGGGTCCCTTGCTCACTTTGCCACTGGATTCAAGATAGCCTGGCTGATGATGGCTGTAAGCCAGAAACCGGTCCCAGGATGCTTGTTTCCGGTCCAGGGAAGACATGGCTTGGTAGTTCGGGCTGGACTGTTCCCATGAGGCACAGGGTCAGACTGATTTGCATATGGCCATGTCTGAACTGGGGTGGCGGAGTGAGCTCAAGAATGATGATGGATTAAACCCAGATCAGTTGACTGGGGGTGAGTGCTTGCAATGTTCAACACTCCATCCATCATCCCCTTTGGTGTTGCTTTGTTCGCCATAAGTTGGCAGGGTATGCCCAGACGTGGGTCCCTTGCTCACTTTGCCACTGGATTCAAGATAGCCTGGCTGATGACGGCTGTAAGCCAGAAACCGGTCCCAGGATGCTTGTTTCCGGTCCAGGGAAGACATGACTTGGCAGTTCGGGCTGGACTGTTCCCATGAGGCACAGGGTCAGACTGATTTGCATATGGCCATGTCTGAACTGGGGTGGCGGAGTGAGCTAAAGAATGATGTTGGATTAAACCCAGATCAGTTGACTGGGGGTGAGTGCTTGTAATGTCAACACTCCGTCCATCATCCCCTTTGGTTTTGCTTTGTTCGCCCTAAGTTGGCAGGGTATGCCCAGACGTGGGTCCCTTGCTCACTTTGCCACTGGATTCCAGATAGCCTGGCTGATGAGGGCTGTGAGCCCGAACCCGATCCCAGGATGCTTGTTTCCGGTCCAGGGAAGACATGGCTTGGCAGTTCGGGTTGGACTGTTCCCATGAGGCACAGGGTCAGACTGATTTGCATATGGCCCTGTCTGAACTGGGGTGGCGGAGTGAGCTAAAGAATGATGATGGATTAAACCCAGATCAGTTGACTGGGGGTGAGTGCTTGTAATGTCAACACTCCGTCCATCATCCCCTTTGGTTTTGCTATGTTCACCCTAAGTTGGCAGGGTATGCCCAGACGTGGATCCCTTGCTCACTTTGCCACTGGATTCAAGATAGCCTGGCTGATGACGGCTGTAAGCCAGAAACCGGTCCCAGGATGCTTGTTTCCGGTCCAGGGAAGACATGGCTTGGTAGATCGGGCTGGACTGTTCCCATGAGGCACATGGTCAGACTGATTTGCATATGGCCATGTCTGAACTGGGGTGGCGGAGTGAGCTAAAGAATGATGATGGATTAAACCCAGATCAGTTGACTGGGGGTGAGTGCTTGTAATGTCAACACTCCATCCATCATCCCCTTTGGTTTTGCTTTGTTCGCCCTAACTTGGCAGGGTATGCCCAGACGTGGGTCCCTTGCTCAATTTGCCACTGGATTCAAGATAGCCTGGCTGATGAGGGCTGTGAGCCCGAAACCGGTCCCAGGATGCTTGTTTCCGGTCCAGGGAAGACATGGCTTGGCAGTTCGGGCTGGACTTTTCCCATGAGGCACAGGGTCAGACTGATTTGCATATGGCCATGTCTGAACTGGGGTGGCGGAGTGAGCTAAAGAATGATGATGGATTAAACCCAGATCAGTTGACTGGGAGTGAGTGCTTGTAATGTCAACACTCCGTCCATCATCCCCTTTGGTTTTGCTTTGTTCGCCCTAAGTTGGCAGGGTATGCCCAGACGTGGGTCCCTTGCTCACTTTGCCACTGGATTCAAGATAGCCTGGCTGATGAGGGCTGTGTGCCCGAAACCGGTCCCAGGATGCTTCTTTCCGGTCCAGGGAAGACATGGCTTGGCAGTTCGGGCTGGACTGTTCCCATGAGGCACAGGGTCAGACTGATTTGCATATGGCCATGTCTGAACTGGGGTGGCGGAGTGAGCTAAAGAATGATGATGGATTAAACCCAGATCAGTTGACTGGGGGTGAGTGCTTGTAATGTCAACACTCCATCCATCATCCCCTTTGGTTTTGCTTTGTTCACCCTAAGTTGGCAGGGTATGCCAGACGTGGGTCCCTTGATCACTTTGCCACTGGATTCAAAATAGCCTGGCTGATGAGGGCTGTGAGCCCGAAACCGGTCCCAGGATGCTTGTTTCCGGTCCAGGGAAGACATGGCTAGGCAGTTCGGGCTGGACTGTTCCCATGAGGCACAGGGTCAGACTGATTTGCATATGGCCATGTCTGAACTGGGGTGGCGGAGTGAGCTAAAGAATGATGATGGATTAAACCCAGATCAGTTGACTGGGGGTGAGTTCTTGTAATGTCAACACTCCGTCCATCATCCCCTTTGGTTTTGCTATGTTCACCCTAAGTTGGCAGGGTATGCCCAGACGTGGGTCCCTTGCTCACTTTGCCACTGGATTCAAGATAGCCTGGCTGATGACGGCTGTAAGCCAGAAACCGGTCCCAGGATGCTTGTTTCCGGTCCAGGGAAGACATGGCTTGGTAGATCGGGCTGGACTGTTCCCATGAGGCACATGGTCAGACTGATTTGCATATGGCCATGTCTGAACTGGGGTGGCGGAGTGAGCTAAAGAATGATGATGGATTAAACCCAGATCAGTTGACTGGGGGTGAGTGCTTGTAATGTCAACACTCCTTCCATCATCCCCTTTGGTTTTGCTTTGTTCGCCCTAAGTTGGCAGGGTATGCCCAGACGTGGGTCCCTTGCTCAATTTGCCACTGGATTCAAGATAGCCTGGCTGATGAGGGCTGTGAGCCCGAAACCGGTCCCAGGATGCTTGTTTCCGGTCCAGGGAAGACATGGCTTGGCAGTTCGGGCTGGACTGTTCCCATGAGGCACAGGGTCAGACTGATTTGCATATGGCCATGTCTGAACTGGGGTGGCGGAGTGAGCTAAAGAATGATGTTGGATTAAACCCAGATCAGTTGACTGGGGGTGAGTGCTTGTAATGTCAACACTCCATCCATCATCCCCTTTGGTTTTGCTTTGTTCACCCTAAGTTGGCAGGGTATGCCAGACGTGGGTCCCTTGATCACTTTGCCACTGGATTCAAAATAGCCTGGCTGATGAGGGCTGTGAGCCCGAAACCGGTCCCAGGATGCTTGTTTCCGGTCCAGGGAAGACATGGCTAGGCAGTTCGGGCTGGACTGTTCCCATGAGGCACAGGGTCAGACTGATTTGCATATGGCCATGTCTGAACTGGGGTGGCGGAGTGAGCTAAAGAATGATGATGGATTAAACCCAGATCAGTTGACTGGGGGTGAGTTCTTGTAATGTCAACACTCCGTCCATCATCCCCTTTGGTTTTGCTATGTTCACCCTAAGTTGGCAGGGTATGCCCAGACGTGGGTCCCTTGCTCACTTTGCCACTGGATTCAAGATAGCCTGGCTGATGACGGCTGTAAGCCAGAAACTGGTCCCAGGATGCTTGTTTCCGGTCCAGGGAAGACATGGCTTGGTAGATCGGGCTGGACTGTTCCCATGAGGCACATGGTCAGACTGATTTGCATATGGCCATGTCTGAACTGGGGTGGCGGAGTGAGCTAAAGAATGATGATGGATTAAACCCAGATCAGTTGACTGGGGGTGAGTGCTTGTAATGTCAACACTCCTTCCATCATCCCCTTTGGTTTTGCTTTGTTCGCCCTAAGTTGGCAGGGTATGCCCAGACGTGGGTCCCTTGCTCAATTTGCCACTGGATTCAAGATAGCCTGGCTGATGAGGGCTGTGAGCCCGAAACCGGTCCCAGGATGCTTGTTTCCGGTCCAGGGAAGACATGGCTTGGCAGTTCGGGCTGGACTGTTCCCATGAGGCACAGGGTCAGACTGATTTGCATATGGCCATGTCTGAACTGGGAGTGGCGGAGTGAGCTAAAGAATGATGTTGGATTAAACCCAGATCAGTTGACTGGGGGTGAGTGCTTGTAATGTCAACACTCCGTCCATCATCCCCTTTGGTTTTGCTTTGTTTGCCCTAAGTTGGCAGGGTATGCCCAGACGTGGGTCCCTTGCTCACTTTGCCACTGGATTCAAGATAGCCTGGCTGATGAGGGCTGTGAGCCCGAACCCGGTCCCAGGATGCTTGTTTCCGGTCCAGTGAAGACATGGCTTGGCAGTTCGGGCTGGACTGTTCCCATGAGGCACAGGGTCAGACTGATTTGCATATGGCCATGTCTGAACTGGGGTGGCGGAGTGAGCTAAAGAATGATGATGGATTAAACCCAGATCAGTTGACTGGGAGTGAGTGCTTGTAATGTCAACACTCCGTCCATCATCCCCTTTGGTTTTGCTAATTACTTTTCACACATGACCAAACCAGATGTAAATATGTTAAATGTTTCTCTTACATTTCCAAGTAAACTACAAAGAAGGTTGTATATAAGTACATGCTGTAGCATTAGATACATGCATGGTCACAATATAGTGCACTATTATTGTAGGGGGACTGTTCCCTCGCTCCTATATCATAAATTGTTTTAAGATGGGCTGTGCGCTATCTTTCTATTGTACCAGTGCGCATTACGAAGAATTATATATGCATGTTAGGTAATCCTTGTTACAGGCTAATACCATCTTGAATGTCCTTATTTAAGTGTGAATGCGAATGATTCCCCCTATTCACCATTTGGGGCAGATACGGTGTAGCGATATTGTCACATATCCTTGTTATCTTTGCATGCCGCATCATTGTACAACATTGTCACGTTACCGACGACGTGGCATTAACAATTGTTAATATGTGTAATTCCTAACTATATGGACTGGCTACTGCACTCGGATTCTCATCTCTGTATCAGCCAATAACTGGGTGTTATTAGCCTTTAATGCCATTGCCAATAATAGCTCACCCATTTAGCAATGGCCGCCACCTTACAAATCCAACCTGGCGTGCACACTGCGCAGGCACCGCTTGGTCGTGGGCTCACACGCACGCTCATAGGCGGCCGGGCACTTAAGCCGCTGGTCGATTGCGTTCTGCTTACGATACTGACGACAGCGGTCCGGGCAGCTTAGGTAAGCTTTCCATCACATCTACCCATATTCTTGCTGAAGCTCCAGGTACAGACGCAACTAAGAGTCTTTCATGTTGTAGATCCCTATGGCCTCCATGAGTAATTGATTTACTCTGTTACCGCAATCTTCATGGCAACCGGAGCGCGGGGAGCTCTTGGCGCCTTTTTTCACTTATCGACCCTTCTATCAAGATAGCATGGGTAAGCCATTGCCTTTTTTTTACCCGACTGTGCTCGTTATTATACTATTATGTTTGCATTATATCCAATCGCCCCTCTAAGTCGCCGTTTTTTTACAGATCCTGATGACTCGAGTATTAGTTATTAACTCCTCCTCCACAAGGATTAATGGATTTCGGAGCACTCTGAGTCCCGGATACTAATCACCATTGAATACCACCCTCACTACATACCATTGGTTAGTGGGGTCCGTATTTAGGTTTTCTACACTGTAAATACCGATGGGGCTATGAAGTACTACTATGCCTCAGATTACAATCTTGTTCTAATTTACTAGGACCTACAATAATCCATTAGACTGCGAATACTGACGGAAGTCCCCAATAGGGTAAGCCTTCCCCCTAGCACTTTTTACCACTGGTGCCATCACATATACTGCTAGAGTGGCCTGACTCACTCGTACTTCTGTACCTAACAGGAGAAAATTGCCTTGAAACTACCACACTAGACCTATACATGGAAGATTGATTCCGCCCGTGGGCTCCTTATTAGTGTTGCCGGGTAAGCCTTATTTCCATTTCACCCATACCCACAGTTCACATTTTCCTTCTTAGGTATTAAACCTATGTCTCACTTCCAGTCCCCAGCATTCACGTCCTGAAGAGACCCCGTACCGCGAGAGGGTCGAAACGTCGTCGACAACTACAAAGGGAGAGCTCGAACAAATTAGGAGTTGTTAACCTTGAATGGACTGTATCAGATATATAGGAGGCTCCCCTTTCATTTACCAATAACCATCGTCCTTTTCCATGTTAGCACCACGTTTATGCACTGCTTTGGTTAAGGTCACTTCACTGGGGTCACAAAGTCACGTCCAAATGTGAAAATGTATATAATGTAAATACACTCGTTTTTTAACATTTCTTCCAACTGAAAAAAATGTTTTGCTAAATAAATTATACTCACTTCGGCTGAAGTGGGTACAGCTTAAAATAATTGTTCTGTGGGTGTCTACAAAACTGTCTATAAATATCCTTGCTACAAAAGTGACATACCTAATTTAATTAGAAAATAGTTTTCATTTGCTTTAGTTGTGTTTTTTAAGGCTGTCCCTTGAGGAAGTGAACTTTACGCACATAATGTAGCATGGTGGCAGAGCATGTACTTAGTATTCTCAAGACCCAGAGTTAAATCCCTAGTTCATTACATTCTATGTTTGTGAAAAAGAACACTTTATTGGAAGCAAGCAGATCTGAACCCAATCGGCCTTTGTCTTGGCCGTACACTCTAATTCTCATATCACCTGGTCTAAACAATAACTTCGTATCAACTGCCCCCTACCGCTAAACATGGCCCACCCCACATTCTGTCCCCTCCATTCTAGAATATAATGATATTCGCTTCAACACATTCAACAGCAATTTGACAGCTTGTTTATCTTCAACTCTTGCTGCTGCGTTATCCTCTTCTTCTACCTGCTTGCACTGGCCGAGGAGGCCATACCCTCCGATTGCCACAAATGCCCCTTTTTCCTCTCTCTCTCTTCAACCTACAAGCCCTTTTCCTGCCTTGTCATGGGCTCTCTTTTCCGCCACCAGCAAAACCCTGCCTAGAGATGTTTTTAGGTCGAGCCTCGAGTAGCGCGCAAGCGCTGCTCTGGCAAGACTTTATGTTAGGGGGTTTCGAAAGCTGACCACACGCTCGTGCGTCATGCCCTTTTCCGTGCGGTTACGCGCAAGCAAAAGGCCATGGTGCACGAGCGTGTGGTCACGCCTGCTGCTCGCAAGCGCGCGCACCACTCGTGTGCTTGTTATTTTTTCTTGACGACGCTGCAGCGGCTTGTTTAAATTTGTGCGTGCGCGATAATGAAAAACAGATGTCACGCTGTGGCGCGCGCGCACCACTAGCATGCTTGTTTTCGATTGTGCGTGAGCGAGAGCACATCCACTAATGGGAAAACCGACATTTACATCCTTTCTTACGAGCTAAAAGCATTAATTATTTTTAAAAAACGCCAGAACCTAACATGTTTATCGCGGCTGGTCATCTCTTGTCCATGCACAGTCGGTTCCACGATCAATGTAAACCGCACTTCTGGAGCGGGATAACACGCTCTGCCACATTCACCCTTGACTCTCTGAAGGTCCCGCCTACATCTGAAAAAAAAGGTACTCATACGTCATTAGGGGGATTGCCGTGTTGTTTGAGGCTGCAAACCTTGGTTTCCAAGCTGGACAGGAAGTGACGTTCCAGTCAGCTGGGTATGCGGAAGTGCGGGTGTTGTTGAACTGCGTCACTGTGTCCACGGCTGTGCCGGAACTCTTAGGCTTTAGTCTGAGGTCCGGCCAAGGGGTCAGTGAGAATAACCATTTAACTTGTGACATATGGTGCTGTGCGAAGCTTGGCTAGGAGCGTATTTCCTGTTTTAGCAGAGGGGGCGGGTCCTGGCAGGTGAGATTCTGCTGTCAGCTCCTGTCTTGCTGCTCTTTCTTGACTGCTGCATTGTGACCTCACTCACCACGCAATACACAGAAAAAATCGCGAACCAGCCCCACATCCTCCAGGCTCTGGGATCTTCTGCCGGGCTTGAGATTGCGACGCTTCCCATCGAAGACCAGCTCGCCATTAGTCTTCGGTAAAGCTTGCCGACTACTGCGCAGAGCCCAGCACTGCGGCGTGGTGTTTGAACCCTGCTCATGTGGCTACATTTAGAGGTTTAATGGCCTACCACTTCAAATATAGTTTACTGTATAGAATCTAGCAAAAAAAACAATTGAAGTAACCAAATGGTTACAAAACCTACCTCCCCTCCCCCCCCCGAAACCTGACAGTTATGTTTCCCCAAACAAATGTAACTCGATACCCCTTTGCTCATGCATGGTCGTACTCGTAATGTCACATATGACATAATCAGTGACATCATCATCACCACCTAATGTAACTAATGTGCTAAGCGAATACCACATTTCGTTCAAGACCCCAGTTGACGACAAAGTTATAAGCAAATCCTAAATACCTTTGTAATGGATGCTACAGCGATAACTAAACAGTCGCAATTGCTGACTCTAATATATACATATACATATAAACACCCACCTTCCTTTGAGTGACTGAGCTGTGCTTCAACAGCCGCGCACTTACCGCCCCCTCCAACAACACTCGCCACCGATTACAGCAGTCTGTACGGCACCAAGAATACGTGTTCAGCGCTTGGCTAACCGCCCCTCTATAACACTGCGAGACAAAAATATTCAGTCCACTGTCTTAGTCCAGCGGATAACTGCATTGCCGTGTACATGTTTATTTAAGCGATATATACTATGTAATACAGATGGGTTGCTATAATTGTGCATTTAGCCGTAGGTAGTTTCGCTTTCTGTGAGAAGTTTTGCGACTTATGCTTCCGCGCACACCGTGTGTTCAGTCAGCTCTATATTGATCGACATACTAATCTTTTCTTGGAGATCTATAGCCATAATAGGTTGGTGATTAAGCATCCCCTTCAGATGTTTCTATCAAAGAATGGTCGTTTCATGTCTCGCCGAGGTGGCTGGCGAGTACTTGTCTAGAACTTTATAACGTGCTGCGGTGTTATGGTGGTCACTGAAGGTTTTGAGTCATACTGGAAATGTCGGTGAATGTTTATTTGTTTCCAGTTAAAGATACCGGCAGTTTTACTACTGGAAGTGCTCCAGGGACATTCCTGGATAACATCACCGGTCCAAGACTGTTGAGATGGTCGGTCATTTTACTCCCAACGACCTTGGGTTGATTCAGCAATTTCTTTTTCCTTCGGTCCGCAGATATGTGATGTGATGAAGCTTTCAATATGTTTTTGTTCTGTTTTGTCATAAGTGTCATTGGAGCTCATGGCATTTAGATCAAATATCAGATCTTGGGCATACAGTGTCTTTCATTTATCTCTTGGTGTTGGTTCCAAATAATCTCATGCCTTACTGGAGAAAGAGATGTAAGGGAGAGAACGCTGGGTGTTCTGATTTACCAATCCTAAACATGCCACATACTTAGTTCTATGATTTTTCAGACCTCTCTGGATGTGAAAAGGACATCTTAATGGACAATCTAACGTCGAAAGCACTTTCTTTTTAGGTCTCTCCTACTAGGTAGTGCAAGCTGTATGGCTGCGAAAGAGCTCTAACGGGCTTACCAAGAATTTATAGTGGGCTTACAACCTGCCTATTGCTTACAACTTGTTGGCTTTTTTAAATTGTTTTTCTCATTTGCTTGCTTGTATTCAATGGCTTGCCTGCCTCTTCTAGTGTTTGCCCATCCACTTTACCATCCTTTTGAGTGGATGGCTTGTATCCTTCCACTGCTTTCCTTTTAGGGAGCTACTTTTTTCCGTTTGTTTAGGCACTCCTTGAGAGTGCATGTGTTTTCCAGCTCTCTCCCTTATGTGCTTCTCTCCTACCAAATAGTTGCCTCACGCTTAATACCTTTCTCTCTGTCGCATGTGCTATTTTTATTTTATTCCCCAGGGTTTGCTTTGTGGATAAGATTTCAATTATACTTGACAAACAGGACAAACCCTTTACCTATCTCATATGATTATTGCTGTCGTCCCCAGAGCAATGGAAGCAAGGTGATTTCGTTATTAGCACCTATGCTTGGTTATAGCTAAGCTTTCTCTGCCCACACGGAACGTAACAATACTACAGACTAAGGGAAAGAGAGCCTGCAACAGAAGATGATTGTTTCAAAGATAATGCATACATTCACAAAACAATGGTGTATGTTTCTGGGATGAATGAAAGTTTGTTATATGAAGATAGAGTAAGCAAAACGATTGGTGTCTGCAGTTCTGGGAGTCATGGGGCATTGACCCAAATTGTGCTTGTCTGTTGGTTTTGTCTAGGGGTGTTCAAACGTACCTCTCTACATTCAACAAGGAAATCCTGATTTTCAGAATGATGATTTCCATATAGAGGTCTGCTTACTCGTCTAGAGCAAACAATGTACATGGTGGACATTTCCACTGCAGTAAAATTACGAAAGGGGTCGGCAGCGGTTTGTGATGGTCACGCAAGGGTTCTGGAAACCCATATAAAGTCATAACCTTTTGAGATTCACACAAATTGTGCAAGTTTTTCTCTCTGGGGACATTTGTAAATGTGCACAAGCCAAATGTAAGTGTGTTTTATAGATTCAAAAGCTGACTGTACCATTCAAAGTTGTGACAGTGAAAGAGTTCTAGAGGACAAAAAAACCTTTGTGCTATATAATGCTTGGCAGATGTCATCCCATAATTTAATAATTGTGTTGTAAATCTTTAATGCTTATTTAAATATTCAGGATTATAATATTTGAAGAAACGTCTAATGCCAGTGAGGGACCCATTTGTGATTGTGTTCCCTGTACCTGCCTGAAATCGAATTGAGGTTGGGCAGTGTATATCCTCCAACTGGTGTTAGCAGTCTCATGCACTTGCATTTGATTTCTAATATGGAGCTAACTGTTAAACTCCTGTATTTGCAGGGGCACACTGGCAAGGATTGCTTCAAATAAATGTAGGAGGAATTGTAATTTAAATCTGTAGGAAAGGGCCCTTTTTGGATCGTCATCCCCACACACACACACACACACACACACACACACACACACACACACACACACACACACACACACACACACACACACACACACACACACACACACACACACACACACACACACACACACACACACACACACACACACACACACACACACACACACACTTGGCAAAATGCTTTAACCCCCCCATGTAAGTCCCTAGTATATGGTACCAGTGGCACCCAGGGCAAGGGTGTTAAAGGCGTCACCAGGGCTGCAGCACTATTTGTACCACCCTGAGTGGCGGAGTAAAAGTAAAGTCTGCAGGGCTGCTACCGCAGCCTGCACAAGCTGCTTCTCTGCTTGAGTTCGACTCTGCACGCACCATGTGTGACAGTCCCCTTACTGTCTTGATTATATGTAAGTCACCCCTAAGGTAGGCCTCCTAATGCCCCGGAGGCGGGTGCATTATTTCTATGGTGAAGGCATATATGTTGAGACATGTATACCTGTACAGTAACCTTGCCATTTAAGTTTACTGTAAGTGAACGGCGGTCCATAGGTTAACATGGACTGGCCTCCGGACAACACAGAGATAGCGAGCTCCACGATGGTATCACCGAATTTAGTCATGTTTGGTATCAGGTGGCAAATTAGGTATTCAGGAGGTGTATTTCCCCCCCCCCGCGCCCCCTCTCCAAAGGCTAGCCACACCTCTAGGGTGGGCTAGTGGTCTGTACAGCCGGGATGGCTCGTGCCATCCTGAAAGCTCCTACAATAGTGGGTTCTGGAAAGTTTGATGGCATAAACCCGCCGTATATGGTCACCTCAGTGGCGGATTAGCTGCAGGACTAGTAGCCTAATAGCTACCAGCCCTCACACCCCCTAAACACCCCCTAAATCCAGGATTTAAGGGGCTCCCCTGACACTGACTCCACGACATTTTTCAAACAAGCATTGGCATAGCCAATAGGTCTCGCCTTTGGGACCTTATAAGTGTTTAGCCATGCAACAGTTGATGTTGATGCACCAAGGATATTGTGCTGCATAACTAAATACTTATAAGGTCCCAAAAGCGAGACCTATTGGCTATGCCAATGCTTGTTTCTGTTCTGTCCTACACCTATACTCACCCCCTCTCTTTTAAACCTCCCTTGAGGTGTTCTTTCTATTCTGTCCTAGACCTTATACTCGCCCCCTGTCTTTTAACCCTCCCTTGAAGTGTTCTTTTTGTTTTGCCCTGCACCTCATACTCGACCCCTCTCTTTCACGCATTCCTCCACCACTTCTATGACCTTCAATAAATATGTTCTGTTTACAAAAACTGACAGATGCACCCCATAGCCCCCCTAAATAGCATTGAAATCTTGTATGCTACATCAACATGATCAACCATTCCCATGTCCCATGCTTAACAAAATACAGTGATTTTTTTACTGACCTCTTTCCTTCCTGCCGATGGTGTCAGTTTCCTTGCCTCCCGCCAGATTTTCCTTGCCAACAGCCATGTCCACATCACCTCTATCGCACTCCCTCTCTTCCTCACCACCATGGCTTTTTTTCAGCATTGTCAGCAACAACAACCACAGAAGAGAGTATTATCAAATCTGGCTTTGGTCTACTTCCCCACAAATCCATCAACATCTATAGTAACTGCCCCCCTCCCTCACTCCCCCAATTCCCGCCACACTACTGTCACTGTTTTGTGATCCAGCCCAATTGCTGGCCATAACATTGCCTCTTTGCATGCTCCCCTGCCCATTTCACAATAGTATGTCCGCATATCCACATTTCTCTATTTCTTCCTTCCTTCCTCTGGGACTAATCCTTGATAGAAGATATAAACATTAACCTAATGCCCCACCCCCTGTCTTCCGGCTTTACATCTCATCACAAAAAAACACATCTTTGATTAGAAGAATCCATGCATGTTTATGCATTAGATGGACAAACATGTGTGGCTATGTAAATATATCTATGTGCATGTAGATGTATCTACATACTTGAGATTATGGATTGAATAAAGTTATAAAAATGAAACATACCAACAAATAACAAAAAACTTAATACGTTCTGTTTATGAACATTAATGAATGTTCATGCTTTACATTTGTATGATATGCCAGTACGTAGAAAGCTTATATGTACATGAGTCTATGTATATAGGTTTTATATTTTTTTTTATGACAATCCATGTATGTTCTCTAATGTTATACCAATATATTTAGATATAAAAAAAAAATCTCACTGCATATATAATCTTCCATGACAACATATTTATGTGTGGTTATGAAGATGAGATTGTCTATGTGTGTGTACATGGGTTTATGCTTCCATTCATAAGGATGTACATATATAAAGGAATTTTAAAAAATGAACAGCGTATGTATATTTATGCACAAAATGTCTGGCCATGTAAATACTATTATATATCTATAAATATGATCTATCTACATATATATATGTATATATATATATATATATATATATATATATATATATATATATATATATATATATATATATATATACAGCATACTTCACCATGCTTTCCCTTGTCCAGAAAGTGAAGCACGGACCCAAGTAAGGCAGTTAAAAAGATTTATTGAGCTCACGAAACAACCACCGCAGCCATGACGCGTTTCGACACTCCCTGGTGTCTTGATCATATATATATAGGTAGGTATAGTTAGGACCATGTTTCTATAGGAGAAAAGTTTTTGGACTTCTCTATATCTTTGGCGCCGTTTGAAGAATCTTCACAAACTTTCCCCCAAAAAGTGCCCTGGTGATTCTAGTTGTGTATGGAAGTTTCGGGGTGATTCGTCAAGCGGGATCTGAGAAAAAAGGGGGGGTCAAAAAAATGGTGTTACCAATGTTAATTCCCATAGGAGTTTTGAACACGACTACAGCCCAAACTGCTAGACGGAATTACACTAAATTTGGCAGAAAGGTAGATTTTGTTGCGCAGATCACTTTTTTGTTTTAGAGTAATGAAAAGAAATCCAAATTTGAATATATAGGGATACAAAGTCGCCACGAACCCTCCCGATCTAGTGCTAAGATCTGATTGGCAGCCAACACCTTAACCAGGAAGTGTTGCCAGCCATCTTGGGACTCGGCTTCAGCCGAGTCCCTGAAAAAAAGTAAAAAAAAAGAAAAGGAGACAGGGTAGGAATACCCTGACCCCTTAGCTCTGCTCCTGGGGTCCCAGACGGATCCCGCCAGTGCAAAAAAGCATTTAAAATAAAAACGAGCGCGGGCTCCAATGCTTGTTTTGAAAAAAGCACCCAGGTGGGCCAGGTCCCAGGGGAATTTTTGAGAAAAGGTGGGGGGCCCCCTCTTGAGAGTCCTATGAGCCCCGGGGACCACCACCTCCCGAGGCTTTATATTTAAAAATGGATGGGGGGGCACGTGCATCCCCTCCTGAGCTTTCAGAAGTCCCAGGGACCACTACCTCTCCGGGGCTAAAGAAACAGTAATGGTGGGGCACGCAGACCTCGGGGCAACCACCTCCCTGGGGCTAAATAGAAAGTAAATAGGGGTGCCGTGCAGACCCCCTGGGCCCCAGGGACCACCACCTCCCCGGTTCATGTGTATAATAATGGGAAGAGGGCCGCACAGCCACCCTCCCGGGTCATGTACAGCACCGGGGACCACCACCACTCTGGGGCTGGCCCGTGCCTTGTAGACAAGGGGGGCCCCCCTTCTGGAGCCATTAATGGCCCTGGGGACCATCATCCCCTAGGGCTGGCTCCTGCTATGTCCTGGGGTGCCCAGGTCTAACACTGACCACCAATCATCCCTGTGGAGGGGCTGACAACCTCCTCCTCTGAACCTTGACAGTGCTCCCTTCCATGCAATCTCCCTGTGATAGTTGTATTTTCACACCTCAAGAACATTTTCTTTTTCAGGCTACAGTTCTTCCATATTCTCTCCTGGCCTTCCGTACCTCTTACGCGTCCCCTTTGACCAGTCTACCTTCTCCATTCTGGCACGTTCACCACTGA
Organism: Calotriton arnoldi; assembly: GCA_963921515.1. Lineage (NCBI taxonomy): Eukaryota > Metazoa > Chordata > Amphibia > Caudata > Salamandridae > Calotriton > Calotriton arnoldi. Next base: position 1,701,879 of record CAWUFW010001911.1, read on the forward strand.
TGCCATCCTACTTTTAGTCCTTTTGTCAGTCTTCTTATTGACCAGCACTTCCACTCTATCCTCCCTGCTGTCATCAACCCGAGGATGTCCCTGGCAGCTCCTCCAGGGCCTCTCCTTCATGTGCCACACAACCTTTCCACACTCCTCTTGAACCCTAGCCTGCTGGCAACTTCCTGTCTCCTTTCCTCTCCGCACCCCTCTCCAAGGTTCACTTTTGTCACAGCTCCCAAAATACTTATGCCTGGGGCTTCTTGTTCCTCTACCTGCCCATCTGCCAGTCCTCTGAGTCAACCCTTGCTATCATGTTGGGAGCAATATCCTCCTTCTGACCTCTTGCCCTTCGCAGGGACCACACACAACCTTGTCTCAGCCAGCCCTCTATTCCAAAGCAGGATCCTAGATCTCCATCTACTGCATTCTCCCCTTGAGGTGCCCACATTGCTTGAGCCACTGTCACCTGCCATGACCAGCTGTCCGGCCCCTCCAGTCCCATTTGGGTGGCTGCTTTGTGGCTTTTCTGGCATCCTGGATGACCACATTGTCCCCTCCTGGACCTGCACCTTGTTTAAAGACCACAGCCTCACACTCAGGGGGCCTGGTCTGCTTTCTTCCTCACCTGTCATGGAATGTCATGGCCTCTCCTTCCTGGGGCCCAACATGCTCTTTAAAGTTGTGCTTGAGGGGCCTTCTGCACCATGTGGAGGGACCCCGCTCCTGCCCCTACTCTGGTGTATTATACAAAAAACTACTACCATGGAACCTGACCTTTTTTATGCATACAGTCTACCTTGCACATGTGCCTCATAGCAGAGACAAGGCAGCTGTACAGTGAGCCGTCATCCACACCCTGCATTTAGAATTCTTTCCATATAACACAAAGAGTAGCTCCCTCCCCTTCTCAGGGTGACCCATCTTTGCACCTATTTTGCATGCCATCCTGCCGCTTGACCCCCAGAAAAGCAGAAGATATTTGGAACTTCTTCACCAGAGAGCAAAGAACCAGCACAACTTTTGTATCAACTTCATCAGAGAACAAATACTGCAGCTCCAATTCTAAAGGGGCGCAGTGGCACCAAGAGCCCTGCGACCTACAATCACGCTTGGGGTATCACAGTGGAAGAGGTCAGGCTCTCTGCTTTCTTTCACAGAAGTGCACAACTCCTCCCCCCTGACATATAACACCAGCTGTGCTCCTGCCCACCCAGAGACACTGCAAAGGGAGTGCTACAGGGGAACAAAGCAGATGCTTCTTATTTTTACTCTAAAAATTTTAGACTTGACTCCAAGAACTCAACAAATTGGCAACATGAAGCCATCATACTGGTTATTTCACAGAATATTTTTATTTATTTATTGTAGGGGTTCTGTTCATACAATGCAGACAAAGTATCGAAGGGCAGTAGAGTGCTATACAAGGCGGCAATGGTATATCTAATAAACATTTCTTGAGGGTCAATAAGCCACTATTCTCTAAATTTTTGATTCCATCATTATTTCATTTTCTTTGAACTTACAAATATGGCCAACACGTGTTTCACAATATATCCAATCACTTCACCAGGGCCAAAGAACATTTAAAATTCCAGAACTTCAATTCAGATTTACATCACTATTTCTCAGTATTCTAAAGTAGCTTTCCAAACAATTCTGCATGTTATTGTCAAATTTGTAGATTGCGACAATATGCTTCTAAGTAACGATCTATCCAATGTCCATCTTCACTCTTGTCTTCCCACCTCTACCCTTATCCCTAATACCACTGCTGCATGGTCAGACATGTGAGCGGGCAGGTGTCTAATACCTCTAACATCTGTCCTTAAATATTTATCTATTAAGAAAAAAATCAATCCTCGAATGGTGTTTATATTTTTGATTATAAAAGGTAAACTGCTGTTCAGAATTACGCATACCCCGCCAGGCATCACACCGTCCAAGATTTTATATAAGATTGCATTTTGGGAATAAATCTTGATCGACTAATATTAGATCTGTCCAGCTGATAATTCATTACTATATTAAAATCGCCAGACCAAATGATCGGAAATTGAAACTGGATCAGTTCTGAGGCCAGAGCTTGTAATGGCTCTATATCATCAATGTTTGGCCCATAATACCCCACCAACGTATAGCGCTTTCAGAATATTTTCAAAACCTCAATGACCCATCTCCCCTTTTTATCAGCTTTTCACTCCAAGATCGATATCTCTGTTTGCTTTTTTACTATTTGATGACTCCTTTCGTGTGGCAGTTTTGTTCACTACAAACCAACTGTCCAACCCAGCTCAGTTTCCCACAAATCGCTAAACATTCTGCCTTGGGTAAATGTGACTCCTGTAGAATTATTATTTGAGCTGGAGCATCTTTCAGGTATTGGAAAATCGTTCTTCTCCTACATCCGACCCTTAAACCATTAATATTCCAGGACAGGATCTGTATCCTACTGTTACTTGTTATATTTTGTAATTTGAACTATATTGCACTTCCTAATGTTTATACCATATAAGGCAATGGGACCTTTTTTTTGTTTTTTCCCTCTATGCTCCCCACCCCGAGCTCCCTTCACCACCCTCCTCCCCTGGAGAACCCTATCCCCTTCTTCCTTGGCTTACTTAGTGTTGGACTTGGCCCTTTTTGCAGGGTCATCCCTGAACTTTTTGCATTCCTCCTGGTATTTTTTCTGACCTGGTGTTGGTGGTTTTAGGACTCTGGGCACTTTATCACTGCTGTCCAGTGTTAAAGTGCATGTGCTCTCTATGGTAAACATGGTAAGATTGGTCTACACCTGTTTGGCGTATTTAATTTACCTATTAGTCCCTTGTAAAGTGGTATCTCATATACCGGGCCAGTAAATTAAATGCTACTGGTGGGCTCGTAGCGCTGCTTGCGCCAACCACCAAAGTAGCCTTTCAAACCTGTCTCAGGCGTCTGCCATTGTAGGGCCTGTGCGCGCAGTTTACTGCCGCTGTGACGTGGCACATAGAGTGCTTGCCACGTCTGTGACTCCCCTTTTACTACATATCAGTCACCCCCTAAGGTAGGCCCTAGCTAGCCCTATGGGCAGGGTGCGCTGTAGGTAAAAGGTAGGACATGTGCCTTAACTGTGTGGCATGTCCTCGTAGTCACAAACAGCCTATTTGGTTTCTCACTACTGTGAGGCTGCCCTCTCATAGGAATGCATTGGGGATTCCCTGATATATGTTTCAGTGGTAATTCCTGATATGAGAGGAGTAGCGTGCTCAGGTTTGGTATGTTTGGAATAGTTGCGATAAATGCTGCGTAATGGTGTTCGCAGATTTATTATCACTATTTTAGAAATGCCACTTTTAGAAGTGGACATTTCTGTGTGCTATGTGTCTTTGTGCCTGCCTGTTGTGTATTGCATGTCTGGCTCTGGATGACAGGTGCTGGGGAGGTGCAGTGGCTCCAGAGAGTTGGGGTGAGTCAGCGCTAGGCTGAATAGGCTGATCTGCATTTGAAGTAGTGGGAGGAGTAGCACCTGAACCTGAATAGGACTGTGTCTGTCTTACACAATGCTGGCTCCGCCCCCATGTGGTGTGTCTTGGGCCAGAGCCTACACTGACAATGGGGAGTGTTGTACACTTGTTAAGTGCCCCACAGAACTGGTTTGTACTAGGTCCAGTCCCCTGTGCCAGGGCAGAACAAAGTCTTGCATGGATATAAATATTGGGGCTGTGACCCCATGTAAGATGTGCTGTGTGCTTACTTGAAGACAGGAGGTACCGCCACGAAGGACTTCCCCTCTGCTGGAGGGCCCCGTGAGCTGGCCTCCCTGGGCCCAACTCTACCCTATGTGCTGGCCTGCCTGTGCCTGGTTCTCTGGCTCAGGGATTTACTAGGGCTGTGTGGCCGGTCTTGGGTACTGGGACAAACATAGAGTGTGGTGAGCGCTCCTATTCTTTATGGAGAAAACGTAGTGGCGCCTTTTGAACTTTTGAAGCGCGTGAGGAGCGCCGTGTTTTCCCTTCCGTGCTTTCAGCGGGGAGGTCCCTGCGCTTTTGGTTACAGAGCTCCCCTGTGCATTGATTTCAGTGGGAAGCACCCCTGTGCTCTACTTGTCGGGGAGCTTCCCCGCGTGTCCGTTGGCGGAGACCGGAAGAGAAGGAGGGAAGCTGACGGAGTCTTCGCTCCGTGCCCCGCCTCAGAGAGACGATTGTGGCTAGCGGAAACAGAGGAGAGGCGGAGGACCGTTGTAGAGAGAGCCTGGGTGCCGGATTGGTCAGGGGAGGCAGGAGCCTCCCAACCGCACCAGGACTACAACCAGCGCGGCCACCAGTAGTCTGACGTCACGTCAGGTAGCAGACGCTGCTTACCACAGTGGAGAGCAGCCCCCCCCATTGCAGAGATCAAGGGAGAGCTGCGCGGGGGGCAGCCGGTACGAGCGGTGACCCGGGCTGAGGGAGAAAGGTGCAGCAGAACCACTCAGCCCCTGGTGCTTGTAGCATGGGGCTGGGCGTGGCTAGAGGAGCCTTACCTGTCCAGGGGACCTAGGGTTGTCCTCCCACTGCTGGCAGCAAGGCATGTCCACCCCCCGTCCTGGCCTAGACCGGGGGCACCTGATGCATGAAGATTGGTTGTTTGGCATCTCGGGGTAAACCTCAACGGAGGCCCCCGCTCCTCATCGGGATCTAGGAGTATTGAAGGTCCCGGTCGGGAGCAGTCATTACCGCATTCCCATTAGTAGCTGGGCAGATGGCCCAGTAGCCTCTGAGGCCAGGAGCGCTGTATTGCACATAGGAGGAGCGCAGGGCTACTCCTCGTGGTTGCCTGGCCTGACTTTGTGGTGCCCACGCTACAGGAGGATATACGGGGATTTATTGATAATTTACCTGATGCCTCAATCTAATGGCCTCACTTCCGTGCCCTGACATTATGATGAGATGTTGCTCATATCTTGCGATGATCAGGCAGGGCCACCTATGTGTTCAGTGAGGGTGTTTATGCCTAATGCTTTCTATGGTATTTGGTAGCGTGTGCGCCCTATGAGTCCGGCTTTGATGCACTACATGGGTTATGACAATCGCTTGTTGCAAAGTGATATCTGAATTATGTACTGACAAACTGCCCAGTTGGCACAGGTGTTTTATGTGATTGTGGCCTAATGTGCTTCACCCAGTACAAAGTGATAATTTGTCCAACTGGTATGTTCATAACAAGCGCTTAGTGGCGCAGCGATTGATGTAAGGTGGTCTAAATATGTTTTACATGCTACTCAGTGATTTATGATCTTATGTGTTTTATGGATAATACAAAGGATATTTTTATATAACCTTGTGTGGAGTTTCTTTTGTGGTGTGCCTAGTGTGTCGCTGCTGTGATAGTGTGTTGCGCAAACGCTTTACACATTGCCTCTGGGATAAGCCTGACTGCTCGTGCCAAGCTACCAAGGAGGTGAGCAGGGGTTATCTTCGGTGTGTAACTCCCTTGCCCTGACTAGAGTGGTGGTTTCTGCCTGGCTTAAGCGCATGCCCTAGCCAACCAGAAATCCCATTTCTAACATTGGTTGTCAGCTGTGAGGATAGGACTTTCGTTTGTGCAGTACCACAGTGACGCATGTATTTTTATTTTATTTTATTTTTTTAGAGTTTTATATAGCGCGAACTAGACCTGAGACATCGGGTATCAGAGCGCTTTACATAGCACCAGTTTCGTTACATGAGGACACATTAATTTTTGTTAGGCACGGGGAGATTAAGTGATTTGCCCAGAATCACAGGATGTTGAGCGTCGTTGCCGAGACTCGAACCCGGTTCCCCAGCTCTGCGGTCGACCGCTCTAGCCGTCAGGCTACATCCTCTCCCCTTGCGAGAAATGCGCATGTGCGGGCGCGCGCGCATGCGCAGTTTTCTCAAGGATTACCGATACTGCGAGGGAGAGGAGGAGGGCAGGCCGGGGACGCCGCATGCCAGGTAAGTGGTTTTAATTTACTATTACGTAATGTAGATTTACTTGATAATATAAGGGAGGTGGAGGCAGGGGCTAACCAACTCCGCTCCGCTGCTGAGTGTGTGGAGATTTGCCTTCTCCGCGGAACGCGGAGGAGGCAAATCTCCGCACACTCCACGGGCGGAGTGGAGGTCTTCGCCGGGGTTAGTTCAGGGACAGTAGGAAACTCTCTCACCAGTCTTGGGGGGAGTTTGTGTATGAGTGTTGTGATGCACTAAAAGGTTGGGTGATGGGTAGCGTCGCAAACAATTTTGAAGGGCTGTTCAATCTGATTATCAGAGAGCACATGTTCCATTGTTGTTTTTCATGGGTTACGCCAACACCTGTTGGAGTGTGAGTTCTCAGATTCCAGGGAGCTTGCACTGGAAGCAGATCTCTGGGTGAGTACCAGAGGGTCTGAGAAGGCATTTGGGAGTGACCTTAAGGGGAGTGGCTCAGGTATTTCCCAACCAAGAGTGATGGGAAAGGTTCTTAGTAGCCCAGATAGGTCCCGGTGTAGTGGGAGGGGTGTAGGGACTCACGTCCTGTCTCCGCGGAGAAGGAGTGAGAATGGGATGTGTCCCAAGGTGCCTGAAACCTAGTCTCAGGGCCTGGAGGGTTCCTTCTGGGAAGACCAGGAGGGGAGCCTAGGCTGTACTGGTAGGCCATCCGTTGAGGGGGATCTCCTATTGTCAGGAGAACTTTGAGCTTCTGCAAGCAGAGCTCCACCAGTTCTGGTGTCTGGTGGTGACGCGCTTGAGTCATGGGTACAGGAGTCCAGATGGAGGGGTGAGAGGGAGAGAGAGTCCCCAGTGGGAGAAGCAGTGGGTCAGGGGCCAGCCTTAAGGGCTGAGCCTTCTAGGAGTGACCATGGTGACACCACTTCTGTTTTGGGGCCAATTTGGCCCTGTCGGGGAGGGAGGTTTATAAAAAATACCTATAATGTGACATAAGAAAAAGAGGAGAAGGAGAAAAAAGAAAGAGAAGCAAAAAAAAAGTAAAAGAAGACTGACATTTGTAGGTTAACAATTAGTCATAGAAGTGACTCAATTCTATTTAAACCAGAGGTCTAGATTCTAATCTAAAGGGGTTTGAGATCGTCTACCCTTGTGATCTTGTTGTGCAAAACTTTGTGTTATCCTTGTTCATCTTAAGCCTTCCCAGCAGTGCTTCAGCTGCCTCGTGGTCTCTTAGGTTATACATTTTGTTGTTTATCATCACTCGCAGAGTGGCCGGAAACTTCAGTTGGGCTGTTCCACCCATCTTCCTAAAGTCGCCATTCTTACCCCTAGCTCCCACTGCCTACTCAGCATAGCTTGCGAGTCATCTGATCTAATGTTAAAGGAGAAACCCTCTCCAGACAACGCTCCTGCTTTTAGAGCTGTGTTCAAAAGTTTTTCCTTAATGGAGTAGGTAAGGAAGTTTACTATGATTCTGCGTGGCTTTGTTCTGCCTGAATCCTTCCTAAACGGGTCACGATGAATCCTTTGGATGTCCTGCAGAAGGGCCTCAACCGGCCCTTCCCAGATCCCACTGGACTTTAGCAGGTTAGCCACAAATATTTTTATGTCCCCCGCTGACTTCCTTCTGGGACGTTTAGAATTCTGATGTTATAGCGTCTTGCATTGTTCTCTAAAATTTCCAATGTATCTTGACTCTTTTTCAGTTTAGATTTTAGTGTAATCAGTTCTTTTCTATCCCTCGTTACGCCATCCTGCAATTCCACCACTGATGGTTCTAAAGGCAGCGATCTTTGGGATAGGGACTCCAATTTTTCAGCTAGTCCTTCACAGACACCCTGAATCTCATTCTGATTAGTTTGAGATGTAGCAAACCCACATTTAACCTTTTCTGTGAGCGATTTCATCAGTTGTTCCAGAGAACCTGTCTGCGGGACAGAAGCAATATGAAGATGCTCAACCGCCCTCGATTGATCTCTGTCATTTGGGGCATTAAACCTTAAGAGTGGCCTGCTTCTGCTCCTTCTACAGCCTCCGTTGTGACCCCCTGGGCCTTTCCCATTATTGGGCCTGGGTCCCGAACTCTCTCTTCATTAATATCATCTTCAGCTAGACATTGATACCTGTCTGGGCTCACAGGAAAAAGAGACGTTTCTACCATACCCCCATTCTGGTCTGGTGACATCATACTGTCTCTAATTTCTTTATCTGCTGAACAAGCCAATCCAGGCACTGACATAACTCTTGGGGGGTCTACAATAGAGGCAGAGATGAAACTTGCCAGTTGACTTTCATCAGGGCCTTTTTCCTGCAGCTTAAAATAGGATATAAGAGAGGGGGTGATTTTTAAACTCTTAGGGGCAGATTTACAAGCCCCCTGCGCCACTTTTGCGTCACTTTTCCCATGTTAAAAATGACGCAAAAGTGGCGCAAGGGCCTTGTAAATAAGCCCCACAAGCTTTACCGGTGGAATGCCTTCATTCGCTCTCTTTGTATACAGGGGCCTAAGAGACGTTTGCGCCTCTTTTTTAGAAGCACTCTCCCCCTGAGGTGCCATAGCGATATCTTTTTTCTGTCTGAGGCCTTTAGTTTTAATTTTAATTGGGGTACCTCTGCCTCCTTTTCTGCAGATGCTATTTCTTTCTCAAAGTTAGAGGACCCCCCTCCAAAAGCCTCTGCACTCCTTAATGTATACCTATTAGGCTTTTGAGTTCTCTTCCCCTTCCCCCTCATTGGCCGTGTCCCAGTTGCATCCCTACCTGAGAGAAAACAAACCGGGAGGGGACTATCCACCTTCCTTGGGAATGCTGCAGCCTGCAGCTGATATGTAGTGCTTCATTACGCCGTCCAGCCCGTCCTCCTCTGAGTTAGGCCTGTGCACCAGGTGAGCAGGAGTCCCTCCTGTGAAGTCTGGACCATTCACACCTAATCTGAGCAGTACACCGCCGTTCCAGCTTTTTGCAATGCTCCTACGAGTGAGCCTGGGGGTGAGTCCTCGCACTCTCTTTGCCTCCTGAGCCTCCCACCTCCAGAGCTCACTGCCCTCCTGCAACCACGTCGTCAGAATAACGCTCATTGAACGCGGAGCCTCCGGCCACACCCAGCTGCTCTGCACTGGGATCCGCTCGGCTAGGCACATGACCCCGCTACCAGGTAACAAACTGTCACAGTAATAAACTTTTCCCCAAAACCGCCCACAACTTCAATTCTCAGTCGCTCAGTATTTTCCGCACTTCAAATGTCCGGTCGCTTTCTCCATCTCCTCCAGCAGCTTCCCTCCTTCTTGACGGACGCGTGGGGAGCCGCTAATTGTCCGCCATGTTCTCCCAACTCACTGTAAATTTCTGAGCGTTTTCAGTTTGTGGAGTGTTAAAAATCACTGCAATCGCCTTTAGGAGGTCTTGGTTAGCCAGCTTTGTACTCTTGATTTGTCCATGAAATTTCCACCAGTTACCGACAAATCACCAACCGTATACTTTAGTGATAACCATCTTCTGAATCTTCCCTATGGAACTCAAGTCAATATCAGAAGCTCTGTGCATGGAGCTACAACACATTTTCATGCATAGTACTCAGAGTTTACTCCACTTCAGTGGACTCTGTCCCAAATGGTTCTTAAATAATGAAGGTTAGGTCCACCACAATAATTACACATGGCCAACTTGTGACATAAACCACATAAGACACACCTGTATATTTGGTCATTCATCACCAACCCATGTAAAACAAGACAAACTACAACAATGTTGTGTGATACCTAATGCATGCACATATGTGCAACTTCACTTGTATGCCTTCATAAAAGTAATCCCTGCTGCTTGCCCTGAACATAACCAAGATCACAGTACTGGCACCATCCTACTCTTTCCAGGTCCAACAAAACGTGGCTTAATGGTGACTCTGAGGTAGACAATACACCATTCACTATGTCACTTCCCGAGCCTCATCACCCGGCCTGTACTTCTAGCTCATGCTCACATTATGTACATATTACCTAGGTCAACTGCTGCTGTCATGATGAAAACTGGATTGTAAAGTATGTGTAAGGTCAGGAATATGATGCTGGACCTGCTAAGTAGATTACAGCTGCAGCTCACTAAAATTTGTATTTTGTGATTCACTCTCTCTTCCATCACACTATTCATCACTGCTACCCAAGAGGATAAGATCCCCACCCCATCACTCATACCTACCATAAAACGTCTCCAACTACAGGTACTCAATAAGTACCACACGCCACAGTGGTGTAAAATGCCACCCTGTTAATTATGTGCTTTTGCAATTGTCAACAATGTAAGTAGAAATGGTTGCGAAATTGTGGGGGAGATTTTCAAACCTTTTGCGCTGGTTTAGCGTCATAAAAGTGACGCTAACCAGCGAAATTTTTTTTGTGCTGTTTTCTTACCAGCGCAAAACTTGTTTTGCACTGGAAAGCACCCTCTAAGTAGCGCAAAGCAGCGCAAAACACTGGTTTGTGTTACTTTGCGCTGAGGGGGCGTTTTATGGGTGGTACATGGGCGTTCCCATGCAAACACCCATGCCTTTTGACCCAAAGCCATATTTACAAAGATTTGTAAACATGGTTTTGCGCCAAAAGTTAACATCCCTTCGAAGGAGGCGCTAACAGGAGAAATGCTTTAATTTCTTTGTGCTTTTCCGGCTTTCATGCGTGCTGCACTGTGCAGCATGTATGCAAAGTGGGAAAAACTTTGCATCGTGCCTAGTGTAGTATTTTACACAGGAAGGGTACCCTTCCTGTGTAAAACCTATGCTGCACTCCTGCACACACCCTAGCGCTGCAGCGCTTATCTGTGTGCATGGCGCACAGCAGCTGAAATCAGCGCCGGCGCAAGGGAAATGGGAGGAGAGAGCCATATCTTTGAAAATATGGTGCTCTCTTGCTCCCTCCCTGTCGCGCAAGGCAGCGCAGCCTCGGGGGGGCTGCGCTGCGTTGCGTGACTTTTTTGAAAATCTCCCCCTGTGTAATTTGTTTCTGAGATGTTGAGATACTCCATAAATATTCTCAAAATGTGGCTTTTATAGTGAAATGTGGTTTATCGGTATCCTGCATAACTTTTGTTTAATGCAGAACACATTTCATATAAAGGTCTCGCAAGATCCTGGCAAGGGACTGGTTTGAGCAGAAAATGTCTCTGCATGATATTTTCTGTGAATGAGTCTCCATGTGTGAAAATAACATGTCATTTCAAATTCAAGGCATTCTGGAAATTGAAAAATTATTTATGCAAATTTTGCCTGTGTACTTTGGCCTAAATGAAGCACTATTCTAAAGCAATGTCAAATACAAGGGAAAAAAACACATACACACTTCATAAATATGTCTACACTATTTACAACAGCCATTCAGCCAAGCAATATCACATGCATTTATCATGATATATACCTAATATTAATTTGCTGTGATGCCTTAGAATGAATTCTGAAATGCTATAAAAATAAAATTTATATCAACTTTAAATGTTTTTAAAAATACTTAATGCTTTTTAACAAGTATTACACACATTACAAGTTAGATGCCAGAGTCACTACCAACTAATCATTGTGAAGGATCATCAACGTCGAACACAAGAGCTAAAATATACAGTTAGAAGAACGTACAGTGTCGGACTCCTTGAGGTCAGGGGTGAGGATGCTGGGAGCCGCTTTCATCAGAACAATATCCAGGTAGTGGGAATGCCCGTAGGGAAGGGGGCCGAACACCACACTCTGCTGAGCAGTGGCCGGCTGGCAGATGAGATTTTGACATCCTGCTTGTCCAACATTTTTGCCGTGGTGAAAGGGCACAGGGTTCTAAGTTGCTGCTGGCCTCCTTGCATACCTCCTATGCCACTACTGGCCAGATTACTAAATTACAAAGATGAAGGTTTCTTGCTACATTGCTTGAGAAAAAACTAGCTACTTTGAAATTATGGTATTTCCGGATTTTATCTTGGCCATCCAAGACAAGCGTGCCTCCTTCAGCGGTGTCAATCATTGATTCCAGGACTTGGGCTTGCGCTATGCACTAATTATTCCTGCTAAGTTAAGAATAACCATGGATCAACATGTCCACTTCACAGAACCCAATGAAGCATGGGACTGAGTGGACAAACAGATCCCTGCAGGTGAAGCCTCCCCTGGGGGAACGGCCCCCACACCGTGTCCGGTAACTCTGTGACTGGACAAGCTAAGTCACAGAACATCCCTGCCACATTGTAAGTGCTCAATAACAAAAACCTGCCCTAGCTTCTGCTGAGTCCCTAAATCAACAGGATAGCCATTCGGTGGAGGAGGAATCTAACTTGAGGTGGCCCAACACCTCAGAATCATCATCTGTCTGCAGTAAAACTCTGGATCATCTTCTCTTGGTGACCCCTCAGACGGCCTATGCACTGGTGTGACTTGCAGCGATTCCTGTATTTCTTTATAGTAAACCATGTTTAAATCTACCTAGTCATCTAATTGCTATAACTTGCAGCTCCATGTGCATAGTTTATGCAACATCATCCTGCTGGTTGTCACAGTTATGACTAATGATTGGGCAGTGCCCAGCCACTCCTCTATTACAGCATATGCATTTTATTACTGATCAGGTGACCTTCTTGATAGGCCTGACGCAAATACTGAGCAGGTGGGCTCACATGGCTTAGGTTCGTGGGGGAGGCTTCAACTGTGTCTTGGATCTCATTTTCAATAGATCCCACTCCTTCATAAAATTATCGAATATGGCAGGACAAGGGGCAGATGAACTTTGATATTCACACACATTGTGTGGCGCAACATAAAAATATTCGTCTTGAAATTCACGAAACAGGTCATAGGTGACTCAGCGGTCTATTCGCACCTGATGAAAACCGGTGCTTTACCGAGTCTTTACCGGTTTGACGATTAACTGTAGGAGAGGAATAATAAGCTTTGGTCCTGAGGAAGGTGGTTCCATTGTTTTAAACCCACCGAAACGCATTGACGCCTTGTTTTGTCATTAAATTTGTAATGCATGGAACAACATTCTGACAAAGAATTCATGTTTTGCATGATGTTCAGTTGATGCATTGTGACAAATGAATGCATTTAATGACAAATGTGATTGTCTTCTTGAAATCCTTTCCGAGTTTTATATTATGAATTGTGTATGATCCTTGTTTTTAGCAATTGTTTAATTGATGTATTTGTGACAAAGATTTTTTTTAAATTAAATTGTATTTATAAGTGTTTCAATATCCTGTCAATTCTTGCACCTGTGATTTATAGTTTGGATATATATGAGCATAAGCGGAGTGTTGGTTAATCTATGCACCCAAAGGGAATTATATATTTGACATTAAGTTATCTAGTGTAGGGCATGACCATAATATATGGTGCAAATAACAAGCAACATCCGGACACCTCCAGCATTCAGGGCTAGGAGCCAAATGTGCCCTGTACAACTTGAATGGAGACCAGTACCAATTATAGAAGATTTTGAAATAAGCGTACTTTAAGCCTACTTCTCTCAGTGAGCGATCATGAAACTAAGATTTTCTTCCAATCAGCCTCCAAGTATGCTACACCCAACCACTCCTGCAAATATGATCTAGCTGCTAAACAAGTATTGTGGGAGTAAAGATTGTCAATGAGTATTTGGTACATATTGGACACACCTCCTCTGTAAAAGCTCCATAACTTGAGGTAGTCTAGAACCGGTGAAGCCGATAGATGTATCATATCTCGCCCAAGCTTACCTTCATGCAATGCCACACTTGCCAACACCGCCAGAGCTGTGACGGGAGCAGCGAGAATTCAAATTTTACTATCTCAAAGGAGCTAAAATGAATCCCAATCAAGAAGGCCTCCAATTGTTTTAATTACCCATTCTTCCTAGAGAGCCCATTTGATCGGCTGTTGATCTATAATGAGTCCCTCATTGCACCAAAGTGAGTGTATTTATGAACATTTCTATCAACTCTCAAGGGGCAGTTTGAATCTTTCCAAGTGGGTTACGTAGGCCATAAGGTAAGACGACAAAGCAGGGTTTCCAAAACACAAGTACTGTATAAAATATCTGAACCCACTGGGGCCCACACATTGTCCCACTACCATGACACCCTGTCAGGGTGATCAGCAGCTGGTACCAACAGATTGGCACTTAAGATTGCATTTATTGCATATGACATTTATCGCAACTGGCCTGTCTGCTAACTGCCTAGTTGCAATGGGCCTCTTGCTGGCTGGCCGTCCGTTTGTTGGAGGAGATGCCTATCTCTTTTAGTGAAGTACAAAGATTCTTCTTACCTGTCTCGGCAGTCGTGGGCCTCCAACTGCTTTCTTCAGGTCACACTGCGTTGTCACATTCGGTGCTTGTCTATTACCACATTTGACTCCCAATGCATCATGTAGTTCACTATGTGGTATCCGTGAACTGGGACAGGATATTTAAGGGGTTACTTTTTAGGCATGGGAGTGACTAAGCTTGGGGCTGTGCCCTTATGACACTGGACCTCCTGAGCAGTTACTGGTCCAATCTCTGCATATTATGGGGTGAGGTAGGAGGCCCATTTCCTGGCTCTACCGGGTTATCCTGGAATATGCTGGAGTGGATCTGTCCAGAACAAGCAATGAGTGGGAGCTAGAAGTGGGCAGGGCCTTCAATGCTACTGAATGTGCTAAGAAAGCAGATTACTCTCATAAAGTTTCTCGCAAATCGCAATTTACAGTTTAAATATGTCGAGTACAATATATTACATAGACCCTACGTGACTCCCAAATTCCTGAACAATTGGTTACCAGATGACAGCTCTGTATGCCCGAGGGGTAATACTCCCAAAGCTGCTATCAATTGAATATCGCTTGGAGCAAAGTGATACAAATATCGTCTGAAATTACTGAGCTGACCAACTCCAGTGGGATTGAACGTAACCTGCTGGGTCTCTTCTAACGATCAATCCTTTGCAGAACTGAATTCAAATTCATATTTTTATTTCTTGTGATGGGCAAAAGAGCAATAGCACTGAAATGGAAGTGCATTCGCCTCCTTACAGAACATCAGAGGTTGGGCGCAACACTAAAAAGGGATTAAATGGACAGGACTCAAGAGCGCTGGACCTTGCCATTTCATCTGCACAGTGGTTTCCAGTGGTCACAAAATCCCATCTGCTCCTGTGTGCTGTACATTTTTCAACAGCTACTACTTTAGGCAATTGCAAAGCATTAAGCAAGTCCATGACATAATTTCCATTTAGTGGAGGTCATGAAACCGCTCTGTGATCACAACTTTCCAAAATCATGGACCATGTGAAAATCGTACCAACTATCAGTGTAAATGGTGACACTTAGGGCCTGATTACGAGTGGCTCATATTCCGACTCGTGTAAATGCATGTTTACACATGGGTCGGACTTATGAGTTTGAAGGTATTTAATGCATTTGAGTACCTCACCCTTTATTAAATTTCAGCAAGTCAAACCTGCAGAAATTTAACAGGGAAAACCAAACAGTATTTACCGTATAATGTGGATTTTGGTGTGTGAAACACTAAAATCCACATGTTATTCCCATGAACTCGTAATAGGGGTTATTTATTGCACCCAATAAATAACGTACCCTGTGGTATTGCTATTTATCAGGGGCGATAAATAACACCTTCCCTCAATCAGGCCCTTAAACTGTTAAAAACGCAAAATGCTCAGGTAGAAACAATCAGTTTACCCACCTGTGCGAAAGTTACATTGAACAAATAGGCGTCTACTACAAAACTTTCCAAGGTGCACACAGCCTAAGCTGCTTTCAGAACTCCTCTACCATCTCTTAAGCAGGAGTCATCCACAAACAAGGAAAAATAGGGCTCCTCCAAAGGGACATCTCAAAAGTCAGGTCTTGGCTTGGTACACAATTCAGTAACATATTGATAGTCATGGTCTACTGCATCATCATTTGAATCATTTTACTGGAAGTGGCAAAAGTGTAGCAGGGTTTAATACATTGTAGCATTTTAAAGAAACATTCTCAGCTGCCCATATCACTTGCTCATATTTAGCAATTTTGCTGTTTGTCATGTGCTGTGTTAGGAACGGTTCAACAAAATCTCAACTAAATGACAAACCATTACAATAAATGAGTAGCCCATAACATGCCCTTGCACTGTTGAATACTTACCCCAATTGCAGCCACTGCTTTGAGGCTTCCAGGCAGTGCCACGACTACTGGATAAAGTGCAGTAGAGAAATAAGTCACTGGCTGCTTGGCTCCTCCTTTGGTCTGCGTCAAAACAGTCAATGTGCACCTGCCAATCAATCCTGTGACATTATAACACAATTTGTTTGTCATTATCAGGCACTCTTAGGGCTGGTGAGCGACAGAGTTTCTCTCTGAGCTCTAGGAAGGCACTCATGCATTTGTTGTCCCAGGGTAGTGGATCGGACATATCACTGTGTGTAAGTCTCTGCAGAGGCTTTGCCACTAGGACAAAGTTATGAACCCACTGACGCCAGCAGCCCACCATTCCCAGGAATATTCTGATATCTCTTTGTGTTGTAGGGAGGTTAATTCTAGGCCTGGGCGGAGTTCACGGAGGCAGAACTCGTTGAAGTGACAAAAACAAAATAACTGCGCCACGCTCTATTTTGCAGAGTTTATCCTGTGCGGTAAAATCAGCACAAACAGCATCACATGCAGTGCAAAAGAGCGTAGCTTCTTTCTGCCGCTCTAGTAGATGTTCAACTCAAGTTGCAGCTTCTGCAATGCGAGCGGCAGGTTTCTCAACACGAACGGTAGCAACCTGCCATGACCACCTGCGTTGAGAAATCTTGATGGGAGGTGGTCTAGCATTGGATTTTCTTTGCTCACACTTGCCAACTTAACAGTGGTGAGCCATGAGAGAAGAAAAACTCCACTACGTGCCGCTAAGGGGAGTTTTTCGGAACTCTGCGCTCTATGTGGAGTGCAGAGTGGGAAAAACTATGCAAACTCCGCAAGCAGCCTAGTTCATTCTCAATGTGATGCCTCAGATACACAACCTTCCTCTGGCAGTACTGCAATTTTGTAGGGGGCCCCTTGTAACTGTTCTCTGGTTAATGGTTTAGTAAAGCAATTGTATCTTGCTTGCATTCATCTTGCATTATTGACACCACCAGTAGGTTGTCAATAGATTGGACCAGAACTGAGCTGCATGGCAACTGTAGGGTCCCAGATTCTTCTTAAGTATCTGATGAGAGATTGAGGAGCTCTCTGTATACCCATGTGGGACACTGCACCATGCCAAAGCTTTCCCTAAAAATCAAAACGCAAAAAGGAACTGTCTTTCCTCATGCAGAGGAATGGAAAAGAATGCTTGGCACTCATCAATGACAGAGAACTATTCAGCATCTTACATCTAATGGTGTAACTCAGAGCACCACATAGCAGCTCTCACTTTGTTCTGACCAGCTTCACATAAGCTAAAATATCAAAATAAAGCAATAACTCTTGATCGTTTACATAAAAAAGTATAGAACAGCCAGCCACTCGAAGTGATATGAATTAGCACCTTTCTGGTAATATCAAACACACAAAGTTAATTCTCAACCAGCTGGAACTCACCCTGACTAGGATGGTCTACACCTTCATGTGAAGGATCAACTGAACCACAATCTTGCAATAGAAGTTTTAATAAATCCCTATCTTGGTGTGGCTGATGGTGTCCCACGAACCAACACCCAACCTTAAGAGAGAAGTCATGTATCTCTTAATATATCTCCATATCTATCCCAAGATCTTGGAGTATTACAAATTCAATCCAAACTTCAACTCCTTGCAGCAAGTGCATTAATCTGCATAAGCACAAGCGATATATGTGAAAAAAAACTTAAATTCTCAACTTCAACACAGAGCCCTCTTGGACTCAAAATTGACTCCACAACTCAAAACATCACAAACCACCAGAAACTGCAAACACCACGGGGCATATTCACAAGGACTTATCGCCGAGTTATCGGCACTTTAGCACAGCAAAAGTGGCGATAGAATTACCGCCCCATTCGCAAGCTGGTGCTAACTGCCTACATTGCCACATAACCCGCGGTAGCTGCCGCAAAAAAGATCGCCACGGTTGACACCGCCAACTAACGCTAATGAGATGCAGAATAGGCGTGTCCGTGCAAAAACACAGGAATAGACAACACCGCGCGATTCTCAACGGACAGCCAGATCTGCGATGCGAGTCAAAAACAGGCGATAAGCCGCGGTAGCAGCAGGTTTGTACACCTGCTTTCTGCTGGTGTTAAGCAGGACGACTACCTGCACCACAAAAGGGAGCCCAGCCCACAGCCACACCTGAAGAACAACAGATGCCATGGAGCCACTGCACATGCAGCTTGGAGACCCTAGAGGCCCACAACACCCACCGCAACCACCCCCAGGACCCCCCCACACCCTGGGGCTTCCCCCGGCCCACCCACCCCGGACAAAGATGTGCCACAGCAACTTTACGAAATCACGAGAAAAAAAAGAGCCTGATGTTGCACAAATACAACAACAAACATACATGTGTGGTCCGAATAAGGAGAAACAAACATTCAACTTTGAAATTCCCACAACAGAACTTTATTAATACACAACACAAAACAACAATTCGGAATAGTCCTTGCGGATCGCCTCCGGACAATCTGGAAGTCACAGCCTGCAAGACAAAATCCGAGATAAGAATGTGTGTCATGCGCTCATCAAAGGACAGAGAGAGAGAGAAAGAATGAAAGGGAGAGAGAGAAAGAAAGGGAGAGAGAGAGAGAGAGAAAGAAAGAATGGGAGAGAGAGCGAGAGGGAGAGAGAGAGAGAGCGAGAATGAAAGGGAGAGAGAGAGAAAGAAAGGGAGAGAGAGAGAGGGAGAGAGAGAGAGAGAGCGAGAAAGAAATGTGAGAGAGAGAAAGAAAGGGAGAGAGAGAGAGGGAGAGAGGGAGGGAGAGAGAGAGCGAGAATGAAAGGGAGAGAGAGAAAGAAAGGGAGAGAGAGACAGTGAAAGGAAGAGAGGGAGAGGGAGAGAGACTGCTGCCCATGTGCACTCCGGCCCCACTGCTCACCTTCCTTCACCGGTGTGTCTCCAACCACGTGCCGGTGCACGCTCCGAGCCCGGGACACGTGACCTTGGCAGCCTCCACATCACGCGGACCTGCCCCGCAGCCCACTAGGTCACACACCTGAATCTGGGCCTTGATTTCGGAATGGGAGAGTCCATAACAGTGCACACGTCATCATCACAGGCTGCACACCTGCTCAGCTCCATGGGTGCCACTAACTCTGTGAACCTTGAGGTAACACCACATGGCGGTAGGCCCGCGTCGCACGCAGGCTCCGGCCTACACTGCAGTCCACCAGGTCCCCTATCTGAAATCGAGTACACAACAAATAATTGCAGAGTCCAATTCATTGCACACGGCATCATCGCCTGTCCGCCCCTGCGCACACATGCTGCTGCAGCCCTGCCCCTCCCACCACCCAGCGGAGAATGTCCGCCCCTGCGCACCCAGGCCCCTCTGCTCACCTGCTGCCACCGGTGTGTCCCCAAGAGGCCACACCACGTGCCGTTGCTAACTCCAAGGCCGGGGCCCGCAGCCTTGGAAGCCCCCACATCCTGCGGCACCCCCTGCGGTCCAGCAGGTCCTACACTTGACCCTGGGTCTTGAGTCAGCAATGGCAGAGACCATATCAGTGCACACGTCATCATCGCAGGCTGCACACCCGCTCAGCTCCATAGGTGCGACTAACCCTGTGCAACTCAAGCCAGCGACACGTGGTGGTAGTCCCGTGACGGCCGCCGGACGTCGGGGGCGACTAACCCTGTGCAACTCAAGCCAGCACCACGTGGTGGTAGGCCCGTGACGGCAGCCGGACGTCGGGGGCGACTAACCCTGTGCGCCACAAGTCATGGACCCTCCATGATTGAGTCCCGTTGCACGTACGTCGTCATGTCACCTCCGGCAGTGGGGAATGTGACGTTGCAGACCCCTTTAATTGGCGGGGTCACATGGCCCGTGACGCCTCTGCTGGATGGGTGTGGTGTGTGTGCAAACCTGCCCTCAGGGAGTGGCCGTGGCATGCTGGCAACTAGACCAGTGACCTTCAGATCCCAAGTGTGGAATCCTGGGACATGTAGCTAAGTCGTCCCCCCTCGGAGCGTAAGCGTAGTGGTCTGGCCTAGCGTATGCCGGACCAGCGTCGGGCTTGCAAGAATGATCCCGGGGCTCTGGGCGCTGGTTCAGTCCTTGTCCGGACAAGGAAGTGACGAATGCGTGTGTCCCTGATGTAGTGGCTACGCCGCCCGGAACGCAATCGGCAATGTAGCACCCAGTGACTCATGTCCCACGGCGTGTGCAACATGGACGTCAGGGGGAATCACTGACCCAACACACATCCACACTTACATACTTGAATGATCGAAGACATGACACATCTGTGAATATTAGTGAATAGTGAATGATTTATTTTCATCCAGTGGAGTGTTGCAGCTGGAGCAGTACAGGGCCATGCAGACCCCACTTCACATCATAGGCACGTGGCAGGCCAGCCAGAGTCCTTCAGGGCATGATAAGTACATTGGAAGAGTAAGAGTTCAGTCCGCAGTCTGATCGCTGTGTCATCGGGCATCTAACAGAATATGGCAGTCCATGTCGAGGTCCAGGTGAGAGTCAAAGAGTGCATCGGGGGGCAGTGGAAGGTCATGATGCCAAGGGCAGAACCAAGATGAAACAGGCCAAATGGGTGAGAGGAATGCTACTGCCGCCTCATGATCAAAAAGTCTGGATCATCCACATCCTCGTCCTCTGATGTGTGCTCTGCCTCACCTGTGGGTGGTGCACTTCCGGCTGCAGCACTGTGTGCCACTGACACATCAGGGGCCGGAGGTGGATTGTCGGCCGCACTGTGTGGCAGTGACACATCAGGTGCCGGAGTAGAAATGTCTGCCGCACTGTGAGGCACTGACACACCAGGGGGCGCAGATGTGGATGGTGTAGGAGCAGCAGCATCCATCTGCAACAGGCCTTGTGGCAGCAATGCCATGACGAGGATCCTCAGGGCATGGTATATCCCAGCTACATTTTGCTGATGTGCAGCAGTGACAGCCATCCTTTCCGCCTCCATCCGCACCATGTCCTCCATGAGCCTCCGCATGTGTGCCAACTCACGGCTGAGATCGCTGGAGCCACTCTGACTTGACTGGTGTTCTTGTCTCCGAGTCAGGACTCCAGCGATGTCGGCTATGGCTCGTTGGAGACTATGGAGCGGACTGTGGGCGTCCGTCAGGGACTGTTAGTGGTTCCTGAAGGGACGTAAACACCCATGGATGGCATCGAGTTTGGCTGCCAGGAGGTCAAACCCCACCCGCACCTGATCAGCCAGCTTCTCCTGGGCCTCTAACACACGGCTTTGGAAGGCCAGGGCTGTTCCGTGGGGGTCCTGGGAGACAGCCGGGGTGGCAGGTGCTGCCTGCTGTGTGGTCTGTGCAGGGGGTGGGGTCTCCTCGATGCAGCTGGGCTGCCCTGATCCTGTAGGTGGGGTGCTGATGCGGCCGATGAGGTCTCTGAGGGCTTCGGTGTCGATGCTGGGGTTGTCATCCTCGTCATCAGAGAAGAGTTGTTGGGTCTGCTCTGCAGGAGCTGTTGATGGTCCCTAAGCAATGTTAAGGGGAGATGCTGCATTACATCGTGTTGACATGTTTGTCCAGGCATTGTACAAGTTCACATACAGACTGCATGATGAGGTACATTGTGACTGTGTAGGAGGAGATGCCTGTTAGATGCGGGACAGTTGACATTTCTACACCATCAGGGATGTGAGGTTGTACTTGTGTAGTTTCATCTCACATGTCCCTGCTATGCCAAATGTGATTGGCCAGTATCTTCACACAAGCGTCAGCAGTTTTGCCCTCTGTCCTGTTGTTCACGTGTTGCAGTTTGTACCACATTGTTGTCTATGCTGATGTGCTCTGACTGTCATATGTGTGTGCTGCAGTTTTGTGAGAGTCGCCCCTGCAGCTCTGATTCTGCTTCCTCTTGTCCCTTGCAGGCGGTGAGCCTTTGACTTCTGTGTCCATGCAGTGCTGAGACGTTACCAGACTTGGGTGGATGTGTGTCTTGGTGGGAGTGGGAACTCTGGGGCATGGTTTGTCCGCAGATGTGTTGTTGACGTCAGGGGTTGATTGTGCATGTGGATGTGTCAGAGTGTGACCTGCTCCTTTACGGATGTGGTCAACACTCAGCCACCTCAGTGTCGTTGCGTGTAACATGTCATGATAATCGGACTGCAGGCATGCTATTCGTCATGCAGTGTCACTTACGTTGTCAGTGTGGCTCACGGACCAGCAGCTTGGCTGGGTTCAGCACATGTGCATGGGTTGTATGTGAGCTGTGTGATGTGTGGGCTGGGCCCACTCTGGGCAGATAGTCGAGGGGGATGTACTTGGTGTTCCTATGTGTGCTGCAGTATGGCAAGGAGATCAGGGACATGATCCAGTGTCATTGTGGGTGTGCAGTGTGGTCTGCTTATTTGTGCATGTGTGCCATTGTGCCCATCTCCCCCCATCCCCCCAGTCCCTGGTTGCTACTCACCCTGTTGCTGTTGTGTCCGGTCCTGTACAGCAGTATCCGGGCCCCCAACTCCTGCCACCGTATCAACACTGATGACTGTCGACACCATCTCCTCCATCTCATCCAGCTCCTCCTGCGGCGCAGGACTCCCACCTCCAGTCTGCATTGCTGCTCTGAGGTTGTTGGTGAGTTTGCTCTTGGTTTTGCACTTGATATCAGTCCATCGCCTCTTGACCTCGTCCATTGACCTCCTCTGCACTCCGACAGCATTCACCTTGTCCAAGATGGATTGCCATATTCCATTTCTTGTGCCCAATGACACGGTGGAGGTGATGAATAGTTGATGGTGTCCTATCACCTCCGTGACCAGGATCTTATTCTCCTGCGGACTGAACCGCGGCTTCCTCTTCTTCTTGTCCTTCCCTGTCCCCGAGGGCCCTGGCTGGAGCTCCGGGGGGCTTGTGGGGTTCCGATCATCCCCTGTGCCTGCTCCGCCTGACTCCATCACGCTTCGCTGTTGGTGTTTTTTTGTTTGGTGTTTTTTTTTCTGTTTTTGTAGTGGTTTTTCCCGCCTGACGTGTGTGTATTGCAGGCCTTGCGCGCCTTATCATGTATTTTCTCATCGCGATTGGGCCCATCGCAACTTTTTTCGCTTTAGGGTTTGGATTTTTATCGCCGTCGCGGTAGTTGTTTCGCGGACATTTGCCCCGTTCTCGTGCGAGTATCGCACGGTATCGCCGTGTTGTGAATGCCACGTTAACACGGTGTTATTTTCCCGCGATGTGAGAAGTTGCGGTAAGCTATTTTGGCGATGTTTATCGCACGTTCTTGTGAGTATACCCCCACATCTCTTGACAACTTACAAACAAAATCCCATAGCCCTACTTATCCTCACACTCCTAGGATACTGCAACTTCCTTCAGGGACATTGGTATGCCATCAATACTCCAAACAGGACCATGGAAATTCAAGAAGGCTGATTGAGTTGGGGCATCCTCAGTGAGAACTAATCTCTGCTACCAATATAGTTACAGAACTTTTCTTCATGCAAATTTGCAGCCTATGAAGAGCTATCTGATTAATTGAAATCCACAAGTGAGGCTAGTCACTAAATCACTAATGTTAAATAGCATGAAGTATATTAGGCTCAACAAGGCAGACAGAGAGTGATTGAGTTTTTCAAACCATAAAGCCTTATTAAAGGTTAAAAGATTTACAGTACAGTAATCAAATTAGTATCAATCAGTAATCAGTAAATGAATGGATTAGGTAAATGTGAAGTTCAAATTAATTAAAGCCATATAATCGAAGAGAAATCAGTAAATATTTGTTGTTAGAAATTGGGTTGTTGGTTGACTGGGGTGTGAGACCTGGTCAAGCAGCAACCACAATACTAGTCAGGGTAAGGCACAAGCATACCCTAAATTAGCCTGTGCTCACCCTCTGATAGCTTGGCACAGAGATGTCATGGCTTAACTGGGAGGCAATATGTGTTCCCATGAGGCACAGGGTCAAGACTGATTTGCATATGGCTGAGTCCAAACTGGGGTGACTTAGTGTGCAGAAAAATGATGATGGATAAAACCCAGATCTGTGACTGGGGGTGAGTGTCTGAAAAGTTTCAGCTCTCTGTCCATCTTATTGTGTTTGCTATGCTCGCCCTAAGTGCCCAGGGTATGCCCAGACGTGGGTCCCTTGCTCACTTTGCCACTGGATTCAAGCTAGCCTGGCTGATGAGGAGTGAAACTCTGAAACCGGTCCCAGGATGCCTGTTTCCGGTCTAGGGAGGAACTGGCCTGGCAGTTCGGGCTGGACTGTTCCCATGAGGCACAGGGTCAAGACTGATTTGCATATGGCTGGGTCCAAACTGGGGTGGCTTAGTGAGCAGAAGAATGAAGATGGATTAAACCCAGATCTGTGACTGGGGGTGAGTGTCTGAAAAGTTTCAGCACTCCGTCCATCATCTTATTGTGTTTGCTATGTTCACCCTAAGTGGCCAGGGTATGCTCAGACGTGAGTCCCTTGCTCACTTTGCCACTGGATTCAAGCTAGCCTGGCTGATGAGGAGTGAAACTCCGAAAAGGGTCCCAGGATGCTTGTTTCCGGTCCAGGGAGGACCTGGCCTGGCAGTTCGGGCTGAACTGTTCCCATGAGGCACAGGGTCAAGACTGATTTTCATATGGCTGGGTCCAAACTGGGGTGGCTTAGTGACCAGAAGAATGATGATGGATTAAACCCAGATCTGTGACTGGGGGTGAGTGTCTGAAAAGTTTCAGCACTCCGTCAATCATCTTATTGTGTTTACTATGTTCGCCCTAAGTGGCCAGGGTATGCCCAGACGTGGGTCCCTTGCTCACTTTGCCACTGGATTCAAGCTAGCCTGGCTGATGAGGAGTGAAACTCTGAAACCGGTCCCAGGATGCTAGTTTCCGGTCCCGGGAGGACCTGGCCTGGCAGTTCATGCAGGACTGTTCCCATGAGGCACAGGGTCAAGACTGATTTGCATATGGCTGGGTCCAAACTGGGTGGCTTAGTGAGCAGAAGAATGATGATGGAATAAACCCAGATCTGTGACTGGGAGTGAGTGTCTGAAACGTTTCAGTACTCCGTCCATCATTGTTAGACCTGGCACTGTTGGCGTGGGTCTCCCTTCCATTTTTTACTGTTGCCTCATGTGTTTTTGCTTGATATAGATGCTTTGGGCACTGTGTCACTGCTATTCAGTGCCACAGTGCAAGTGCTCCCTATGGTAAATTGATGTATGGATTAGTGATTCCATGATTGGTTGGTTTGGTTTACTTGTCAGACCCTAGTACAGTGCACTGAGTGTGCCCAGGGCTTGTAAACCAAATGCCGCTGGTGGGCTTGCAGCACTGGTTGTGCCACCCACAGAAGCAGCCTGTAAAAATGTGTCTCAGGTCTGCCATTGCAGAGCCTGTGTGCAGTCTGGTACTGCCATGTTGACTGGGCAAGTGCACCCACTTGCCAGTCCCTAAACCTTCCCTTTTCTTCATATGAGACACCCCTATGGTAGACCGAAGGGCAGGGTGCATTGTAAGTATAAGGTAGGACATGCCCTGGTGTGTGTGGCATGTCCTAATAGTTTATTACAGCCATTTTCGTTTTTCACTTTTGCAAGGCTACCTGTTCCCCATAGGCCAGAATGGGCAGTTTGATTATTACATCTTATAATCCTAACTGACCCAGGGAATATGGTAGAAAAACGAATTTAGTATGCCTGAACTTAGAATGATAAAATACATCTTTTAGTGAAGTTGGTTTTAACATTCTGTGTTTGAAAATACCACTTTTAGAAAGTAGGTATTTTCTTGCCTAACTATCCGAGCCTGCCTCTGCTAGGTTGTGTATTCCATGTCTGGTTTGTGAGTGACAGGGGCTGGGGGATTCCAGGAGACAGGGTGAGTCAGCACAGGGCTGAATAGAGAGATCTGCATGGAGATGGGTGGGAGGAGTTGCACCTGGGACCTGAATAGGGCTGTGCCTTCCCTCCACAATGCTGGCTCCACCTCCTGTGGTGCGTCTGATGTCCCTGGCCTACACGGTGAAAGGAAAGAAGGAGTCTTGTCAACAAAGTGCTCCAGGACTGACCAGAACTGGTTTGGACTGGGCAAAGGCCTCTCTGCCTTCAGAGAACAAAGGGAAAATGAGTATAAAAGAGGGGACCCAAACCCCAGAACTTTAGATCACTTTGGGAAACAAGAAGAGCCTTTGCTGAGGAGAGGAACCAGAGAAACTGAGGAGGAGACTATCCCTAAGCTGAGTGCTGTTTGGGGGATTGGCCTGCAGTGGTTGCCTGACTGCCAAAGAAAGGAGAAAGGAACTTTGTGTGTACTTTCATCAACTGATTTTTGTCGTTTGTGGTCTTGTGTTAAATCTATATAAAAGATACTTATTTTTAATATACAACTGGTGTGGTGTCCATCTGTACTGTTGTCACTTGATTACTGTACGTGTTCACAAATGCTTTACACACTGCCTCTGAGATAAGCCTGTCTGCTCGTGCCAAGCTACCAAGGGGGTGAGCAGGGGTTATTTTAGGAGTGTATCCCCCTTACCCTGACTAGACGCAAGGGTCCCTATTTGGACAAAGGTACCTACCTCTGCCAACTAGAGACCCTCAAATCTAACAATCATCTTATTCTGTTTGCTATGTTTGCCCTAAGTGGCCAGGGCATGCCCAGACGTGGGTCCCTTGCTCACTTTGCCACTGGATTCAAGCTAGCCTGGCTGATGAGGAGTGAAACTCCGAAACTGGTCCCAGGATGCTTGTTTCCGTTCCAGGGAGGACCTGGCCTGGCAGTTCGGGCTGGACTGTTCCCATGAACCACAGGGTCAAGACTGATTTGCATATGGCTGGGCCCAAACTGGGGTGGCTTAGTGAGCAGAAGAATGAAGATGGATTAAACCCAGATCTGTGACTGGGGGTGAGTGTCTGAAAAGTTTCAGCACTCCGTCCATCATTTTATTGTGTTTGCTATGTCTGCCCTAAGTGACCAGGGTATGCCTAGACGTGGGTCCCTTGCTCACTTTGCCACTGGATTCAAGCTAGCCTGGCTGATGAGGAGTGAAATTCTGAAACCGGTCCCAGGATGCTTGTTTCCAGTCCAGGGAGGACCTGGCCTGGCAGTTCGGGATGGACTGTTCCCATGAGGCACATGGTCAAGACTGATTTGCATATGGCTGGGTCCAAACTGGGGTGGCTCAGTGAGCAGAAGAATGATGATGAATTAAACCCAGATCTGTGCCTGGGGTTGAGTGTCTGAAAAGTTTCAGCACTCCGTCCATCATTTTATTGTGTTTGCAGTATTTGGGCAACATTTCAAACAGTAAAAACAGTGAAAACACCACACAAAAAGATCCCAGATTTATAAAATAGAGAAGAGTGTAATAAATAAAACAAGACCAAAATGACAAAAATCCAATTAGTAGAACCGGTCGATGAATCATTAGTTGAGAAGTTGATGGTAATAATTAGAAACTAACTACCAATTTATACTTAATAAAATCACAAACTCGGTATAAGGTCAATAATGTTTATCGCAAATAATGTGAAGGTAAATGCTCATCATGTACAGTTTTACAAGGCAAACAAAGTATATATTACAGAGAGAGAACATTTGTCAAAGGAAATAGGTGTCAAACTTATATCACAATGTAATGAAGGAGTGGATAAATGAAGAGACAAAAGTTTCAGAGACAAAGATACATTTGCAAATGATTACGCAAGTTCAGTTTTTAGCTATACTAACCTAAGTATTTTAGTGGAAAATCTACCCCCTGGCCATGGGAAATAGATGGGGGTTCCCCAAGAAAGTTCAGGGAACAAAGAGTAGGATAGGAACAGGAAACAGGTAGGCCTCTATCTGCATACAGCAAACCGATGGACAGCGACGATCTTCCCTCTCTAGCTTCTTCAAAGACACAGTCCACAACACCCCCCAGATACCCCAGTTATACTCTAAAAACCTTCATGTCCAACCCACCATTGTAGCAACATTTTCAGAATCTTAGGGGCATATTAACAAGGCCCGGCGATAAATATCGCAAAGCGCGCTTAGCGCATGCATATTTATCGCGGGCTATCTCTGTAATTTATCGCCCGGTTAGCGCGTTATCAACAACGCGCATCGCTGAGGCGATAAAATTCCAGAGATAGCGTGGATATCGCCGTTTTCCATGGTGGAAAACGGCGATATCCTAGATGATAGGGCCTGTGGTCTTAGCCATAGAATCCACCCCCCATGTTATGTATGCCTTAGTCAGGAATTTAACAGACGTTAAATTCCTGCGTTAAGGCATACTTAACGCGATTTAAAAAATCGCTAACCCTCCTTGATAATATCGCGAAGCTGCCTTCGCGATATTATCCCTGTTTGGTTTCACAGCCACGCCTACTTTGCATCTCATTAGCGATGCAAAGTTAGGCGTGCTGGGAACGGGCGCTAAGTCAGCAAAACACGCAATAGCGTGTCTTTGCTGATACGGCGATGAAATTATCGCCGCTTTTCGCCCGAAAACGGAAGCAAAAGCGGCGATAATTTCATATCGCCGCCTTGTTAATATGCCCCTATGTCTCTCATTGGTCAGTTTAGGGGGTGTTCTATCACACCACCATAGTCACAGCATTCTTTGTTTTACATTTTTAGCAATATGTAAGCCACATCTCATGAATATACGCTTCCTTCAACTAGTAACATGTTTCAAATCTCTACATTTTCATTGTCCGCCTCTGCAGCTTCTGTGGAAGGAGTTTGCACATTTGCTCATGGTCCCACGGCCATCCTTCCGTTACTTGGCAGACAAACAATGGTTTTCGAAGGTCATCAACATTGCCTTCTCCATTCGCTCTCAAAGCTCGATTTTCGGTTTATTTATTAGTTTTCTTTTCTTAACCCTTAACTCGTCATGCAACGCTGTAGGCCCATGCAAGTATCACTACTATGAATAAAACACAGACATTATTAATTTCATGAAATATAATTCTCACTGTTTTACCGCCCACCATTTGCACTATCCCACGTTATTTGTCTATCAAAGCATTAATGTGCAGAAAGCAGCATTATTATTATTTTTATTTTCAAGCAGTACGCGAATGCGGCCTAATCTTTCATGCATTAGTCCACGCATTAGTGCACGCACGCGGTGAAGCATTTCCCTGTGTTTTTCGTGTTTTTGCATGTTAGTTTCACCGCACACTGTTAGTAAATGTTACCGAGGAATTAATCCGAGCAGGTTTTATTTTCTGAAAACCCTGCTCCATCAATTTCCCCCTTTGATGGCATTTTGAGCCATCACAAAATCACCATAATACTAATTACCACCTTTATTTTCATCTAAAGGTTTGTACTTCTTTCCCGTTTTGCCATTTTCTCATCTAAATCTTTCATCATTTTATAGTAATTTCCTCTCATATCCTCTAGTTCTATTTCTTCTCTCCTTCTTTTCCTAGCTCTACGTTTATTGTCTGCTTCTGTCACCTCCTTCTTTCCACATTTACACTTATGACCTTTATATGCCATTATTATAAACAAAATCACTACAGCTATAGAAATAATTGGTATTAGTATTTTTCCTTATAAACTACTTCCAAATGTGGAAAACCATCAACCTATAGAGGAAAAACTTTTGCCAAGTTTCTCGCAAACACCGTCAACCTCCAGTTGAGTCAAATCTTCATGTAATTTCGTAATATTCTTTATATACCCCTCAAGACTTTTACTTTTGTCAGGGATATAAGTGCAGCAGTGTTGGATTTTCAACATGCCACAGACTCCGCCCTCTTTTACTAATAAAATATCCAGGGCAAGTCGATTTTGCAAAACCATTGATCTAATTGCAACCATTTCAGTATCAATCATCAAAAACCCACCAGCAGTGTCTGTTGATAAACGATCAACCACTGTGGACAATTTCCAAATTTTATGCAAATTTAGAACGACTTCAACTGAGGGTATCAGTGCACCCAAAATATCACCAATTATTTCTGAAAAACTTGCTCTCTTTTTGCGTGTTAGTTCATGATTTATTTAATTGATTTTATTATTTCTATCTACGTGATAAACTTTAGGAAATGCGATCCCAAAGTAACAACTACCATACCAGTGTGCAGGCAACCTATAGTAAGCATTTTTACCACACACATAATAAACTCCTGGAAATTCAGGATCAGTTCCACCTTTTAATCCCCATCCACCAGTTGTCAGAAAAGTGTGTTCACATTTACTAGTGCCAATGAAATAATTATTATAGTCAGTTTTTAGTCTAAGTAAGCAAAGTTTCCCTTTATGATACCAATACAGAGACATTGCAGCGTAAGTCTCGCCTTTCTTATAATTTCCCTCTCTAAAAGCCCATGGTGGTACATGTGACTTCTGTTCAGCAGCTTTTCTTTGAAAATCCTGTCTTCGATCTTCTACCATGTTAATGAATTCTTTTTCTTCAGCCCTGTAAACTACATGTTAGATTATTTCTGTGAGCATATACTATATCTATTGTCTGTGTAATATGGAAAAAGTCTCCCATGTATCCCGCATTTCTATTACAATATACATAATTCATATCTTTTCTAATAGGAATCTCTGAAAACACTAAATCCATTTGAATAATAATACTGTAACTTCCTCGTCATGTAAAAGAGACTTGTTAGTACACTACATGATACGCCATATGTTAAAGGAAGGTGATGATAAGTCACCCCCTCTGAGACAGACGAAGGTAATTGCATGCATACATAGCAATCTCTCACATCCATTGTGTCTGCATATTCATAAAGCAATTTTGTAAAGACATTTAACGAGAAATCACTAATTGATTTATCATGATGATAAATGCTCTCATCAGCCTGATCATTGTTAGTTTTAGGAGTTTCTTTAGTAACAGTGTCCATTCTTTCACTTGTCACATTATTAGTATTATTCTTGTTATTAGTTACCATTAGGACAGGTACAAAGACAGTTAATATTAACCATATTAACGTTAATAGCAAAACACTACATAAGCAAGCTTTAATACATCTACGTTTAAAACTAGGTTCTTGTTGTCCAGTCACTATATCCTCTGCCATTTTGTATACTATTAAAAAAAGAAATTCAAGATAAACCTAAGAAAAATCTTAACAACTTTCTAAATTTTTTTAAAAACTTGTCCAAAAACCACCGGAAAATAGTGTATCCTACACTTTAGAAGAAAGCTTCTTCTTTACCCCCTCTTTTTCTTTCTTTTTTTTTTTTAAAGAGTCTTCTTCAAATCATCTGGAATTTCCCAAATATTTTCACAGAATTTTGTTGCACCTTCATTTTTCACTGTTCTTCTTTTAAGGCGGTCTCAATTTGCTTTCATCAATTTGCTCAGTACCAGTACCAACTTCTCTTTCTATTTGTTCTGTGCTCTCAATTTCCTCCAATATAACATACGTCCATTCAGGAGCTGTGTATTTCTTGCTTGGGACTCTTATTCTCTTTGTTCTTCGTACTAATTCTTCTTCTGATTCTTCTTGTTCAGTTTGGCTTGATACTCATTTATTTGTTCTGGTTTTCTCCTTTCAAGAATGTATTTCAGTCTTTTTACTCCACTTGCCAATTGTCACCCTTCTTCACTCTCTTAGCTTGAACCACTTATTCACCTTTTCTTTCTGGTTCACAGGTTCTTTTATTTAGTCCCTTTCTTTGTTGAACTTGCTCTTGATTTTCTGTAACTTCCTTTTCTACTTGCTCAAAAGCAGTCTTACGAGACCCAGTAGCTGGTGCCCACTCTATTTGACTTGTGCTTGGTTGTTCACCATCATCAAGCTTGTCAGAATCTGTCACTCTAGATTCTTTAGCTTCACAACCTTCAGTTTCTGGTTTCTTATCTTTATTCACCAGTTGCTGCTCACCTTCTTTTTCAAGTGGACTTGGGGCTCTTTTGGTATGACTTGCGTGGATCCAGTTTGGCAAGCCACCACACTTCACTGCTGTTGTTGTCACCAGAATAATCTGGTAAGGTCCATGCCACCTGGGTTCTAAACACGACTTCCTCATGTGTTTCTTGACAAGAACCCACTCTCCTGGACTCAGATCATGTGCTTGATCCAGCTGTGTTTTGGTTGCAATTTCTCCAACCTGGTGAGACACAGAATGCACCAGATCAGCCAATCCTTTGCAATAGTCAAGCACTAGATCATCAGAAATATTCATCAGTTTGTTTGCTGGTACAAATGCTTGTCTCATTGCTCTTCCCATTAGCACTTCATGAGGACTCAATCCAGTCTTTTTATCTGGGATGCTTCTAAGACTCATCAATACCAGGGGTAAAGCGTCTGTCCACTTCAGTGCTGTGGATGCACATACTTTTCCCAGTCTAGATTTTATAGTGCCATTGATTTGTTCGACCACTCCAGATGCCTCTGGTCGATAGGCACAATGCAGCTTTTGCTCAATCTGTAGTGCTGCACAGATCATCCGAATTATCTCATTATTAAAATGAGATCCCCTATCTGTCTCTAAAATGACTGGAAAACCGAACTTTGGAATTAGTTCTCTTAGAAGCAACTTTGCAACAGTCAAGCTATCATTCCTTCTTGTTGGATAGGCTTCTATCCAACGAGAAAACAAACAAACAACAACTAACGCATATTTTGGTCCGTTACATGGGGGAAGCTCGATGAAATCGAGCTGGAGCCTCGTAAATGGTCCTGCTGCCTTTCCAATTCGTCCCCAACTCACAACTGTCTTTCTGCCTGGATTTTGCTTCTAACATATAGCACACCTCTGGCATAGACTCTCTGCAATGACTCTGAATTTTGGGTTGTACCATGACTGCTTGAAGAGCCTAATCATTGCATCACTTCCAACATGTGCAATTCCATGGTATACCCTTGCCATTTGGGATAGTAAAGAATCTGGCATAACTGGTCTTTCATCTATATACACCCAATCTTCATCTTCTGCTCTCTTCCTGCAGCCTGATTTTTTCCAAATTTCTTTTTTATCATCACTTGCCTCTTCTTGTAACTGTCTAATCTCATCCCAAGTTTCCCAGGAGGAAAACATCAGGTGGCAATTAGTATTTTTCTTCTCCACCCCTCTGCTTATCGCAATCGAATTTTGTGCACAGAAACGCGCTGCTTGATCAGCGTATCTGTTGCCGCTCGTCACATAATCATTTCCTGACTTATGTGCAGAACATTTGACCACTGCAATTTTCTTTGGCAATTCCAAAGCATCCAATAGATCTTCACATTTTTACTATTTTTAATCGGAGAACCTGAAGAAGTCAGAAATCCCCTTTGCATCCATAACTGTCCGAAATCATGAACCACCCCAAAACCATATTGACTGTCAGTAAATATGGTTACTTTCAAATTTTTGCCAATTTTGCATGCTCTAATCAGAGCTATGAGTTCAGCAATTTGTGCAGAATTTACCCCTTTTAAACAGGATGCTTCTAGAACTGCAGCCACTGTACATACTGCATAGGCAGAACTCAATACGCCTTTTTCATTTCTCAGACAAGATCCATCAACAAACATCACACTATCTGATTCCTCTAGTGGAGTATCCTTAATGTCTGGCCTTGGTTCCGTGCACAAATCTGTCACATCCAAACAATCGTGATCTGCTTCATCTCTTACTTCCTCACAAAATGAACTAGGCAACAATGTTGCTGGATTTATTATCATACATCTCACCACCGTCACATTTTCAGCACCCAATATTACTCTTTCATACCTAGTCAGCCGACTATAGGTCATGTGCTGTGTACGTGTTCTTGTCAAAAGAATCTCAACTGAGTGTGGCACATATACTTTAACTGAATGTCCCATCACAATCACTTCACTTTGTTCCAAGCTCACACAAGTAGCAGCTACTGCTTTTAAACACCCTGGTAATGCTGCAGCCACTGAATCCAAATGAGCAGAAAAATATGCCACTGGACGTCGTGCCATTCCATGTCTCTGAGTTAAAACTGAAAGTGAACACCCATCTCTCTCACAACAGTACAACGCAAAATCCTTTGTATATTCTGGCATTCCCAATGCAGGTGCTCAACAAAGACTGTCTCGTAGCTCAATAAAAGCATTCATGCTTTCATCATCCAATTCAATCGGATCAGTCACATCTTTGTGTGTCAACCTCTGTAGGGGCTTTGCAATCAGTGAAAAGCCACTGATTTACTGTCTGCAGTATCCAACCATTCCCAAGAACATTCGCACTTCCTTTTGAGTTTTAGGAGGGCTCATTTGTTGAATCACACTGATCCTTTCAGGTGTCACCTTCGTGACTCATTTCTCTATTTTGTGTCCCAAATATTGGACATCCTGTTTACAAAATTGTAATTTTGCTGGTGACACTTAGGGGCCGATTCCGATCTCGGCCGGTAGGGCTCCGAATCGGATTCGGCTTTACCGGATCCGATTCGGAGCCCTGTTTCCCGACCGAACCGTACGCGGGTCCGGCCGAGCGAGTACGATGCGAAATCGCCGACCGACTCGTCCGGGCGTCCCGACCGCTCCGACCGACTCGCTCCCGGCTCGAACCGCTCCGACCGACTCGCTCGGACTCGACTCGCACCGCGCAATGGAGACGTTTCCCGGCCGGGTAAGTACGATGCGCGCCGCAAGCAGTCCGACCGAGCCGCGCACTCCGGCTCGTAAGAGCTGTCGGAGCCGTACTTTGGGGGTCCGTGTCGGACCCCCTGTACGCGTAGCCACGCGAGTCGCACACAGGGGGACCCATGGGTCCCCCTACCTGTGCATGTACGCCGCGAGTCGCTCGCCGCGTACCCGCTGTAGGGGCGCCCTTGTCCGACTCGCACCCATTGAGTCAATGGGAGCCCGCGTACGCGTTGTACGACCGGCTCCCATTGACATCAATGGGAGTCCGACCGACTCGAGTCCGATAACATACGGACGCATCGTACTCGTTCGGTCGGACTGCACGGGTCCGATTCGGTCGGAAATCTCTCCGGGTCCGGCTCGGTCGGAGAAATTTCCGGCCCGAATCGGAATCGACCCCTTAGTGTCCACCTTCTGCCAGATGATTCAGTAAGGCAATTGTATCTGTCACACATGCCTCTCGTGTTTTTGATGCCACCAGTAGGTCATCAATATACTGAACCAAAACCGATTTTTCTGGCATAATCAAAATCTCCAAACATTTTTTCAAAATCTGATTAAAAATCGATGGACTCTCTGTGTACCCTTGAGGAACTCGGCACCACGCCAAACACGGTCTCTGAACTGGAACGCAAACAAATACTGGCTATCCGGATATAAGGGAATCGAGAAAAATGCTTGACACAGATCAATTACTGTATACCATTCTAGATCACAGGGAATTTGATATAGGATCACTGCTGGATTTGGCACTATAGGACAACATGGTACCACAATCTTATTTATTTTTCGTAAATCTTGTACTATCCTATATTTTCCACTTGGCTTCTTATTTCCCATAATAGGCGAATGACAATTAGTATTTCTCTTAAAATACCTTGCTCAATAATTTGGTCAATCACAGGAATAACTCCTGCTGTTATCTCAGGACTCATTTTGTATTGAGGTGTGTTTGGAAATATTGCACCCGGTTTCACCGCAACCTGAATAGGATCCCCACCTTTCATCAGACCAATCTCTTTTCCTGAGTAGTCACCATACATCAGATCTTACTGTATTTCTCAACTCTTCAGGCAAATCTTCTTTAGTAAGAAGTGAAAACAGTTCATCCACTTCTATCCCTTGCTTCGCTAACATCATTTTAAACGCAAAATCCTCATCTGGTGTTTGGAAAGCAATACCATCTGGTGTACAATAAATTGTGCAATTCATTTTGCACAGCAAATCTCTCCCTAAAAGGTTTACCGGACTCGTATCACATACCACCAACCGATGCATGTCTTTGAATCTTCCAATATGAACTTCTATTGACTTTGTTATTGGGGTTTTGATATGCTCATTGGAAACTCCTACGACTTGGATAGTTTCTCCCGAGAGGGGCAGGTTTGGAATTTGTGCTGCTCTTAAAGTAGAACGGGTAGCACCAGTGTCCACCAGGAATGTAATATCATTACCTTCCACTTTTCCATCAACAAATGGACCTGAATGATCTACCTCTAGAGATGCACCAAGCACGCACTCTTCCTCCCCCCTCAGGCACCGTCATTGATATGAGTCTGAATCACTCTCATTGCACTGCAACATGTATTGCGAAACCAGTTGCACATTTTGATTCTTACCAATTTGTTCACCTGCGTGAAACCCAGTGTTCGCACTGTATCTCTGCACTTGAGCATTCACATTATTTGGCATAGGAACTTGTGGTGCCTGTAACTGTGGAGTAACTATCTGCTGCTGCTGTTGCTGTTGTTGATTCACAACCACCTCATTCTGCATCTGTGAATTTAAATTTTGATTTATCCCATTATTTTTCTGAGCAGATCTACACTTGTTCTTCCAATGCCCAAATTTTCCGCACGCATGACAAGGATATTTTCTTTTCATTTCATCTTTATTCATTTTACCTCTACCTCTACCACCACTCGTTATTTGACCATTCTGATTCTGACCTTTCATCTGAAAATCTGTTTGGGAACCACTGTTTCCTTCTTGCTGTTCTGCTGCCTTCACTTGTGCCCACATCATTTTCTCTTTTAACTTCTTATGCCTCAATTCAATATCATCACTACAATACTTTGCAAACCTCAGTATTTCATCCACCGTTTTACTCTGCCAACAAATCAAATGTTGCTGAATCATGTTACTAATTTCTGGTTTTAATCCAAATACAAAACGATACACAAAATGTCCCCTATCTTTATCTCCAATATTCTTAAATCCACTGTACTGTTTGAACACCTGTAACAACCTTTCATAATAAGTATGTACCGACTCCTTTGGTTCTTGGGTTGTTCTGTCAATTTGAACCCAATCTGTTTCTTTCTGAGAAATTTTTCCCTTCAGGTAAGTAATTACCTGATGGTATTTCTTCATCACCTCATCTGAAGGTGCACCTGTTTTCGCATCTCTAGGATATTCTTCTTTAGGCCAATTAACAGCAATCTTACACTCTGTCCATAAATCTGCTGGAACAACAATCTCAAATAAACCATCCAGATCCTTCAATAAAACCTTTGAAACCTTCACAAACCTCTCTACTTGTTTGTACCATGCAACTGGCTTTTCCCTCAACCTAGGGAAGTCATTAGACAATATAGCCTGTCTTGTCCAAGGAACATGAACATATCCACCACCCGGAACTTCTCTCATTGGACACACCCTTTCAGCCTATTCTGACTCTCTCAGTGAAAATAAAGACGTGTTTTTATTGGCAATCATTTCTTCTTTCTTTTTCGCCCATCTACCTTTCCACCGTTCTACATCTCCCCATTTCTTCAGGATATTCATTAATTCTTTTATTTGCAATCTTTTACCAGATGCATTCAAGCTCTCTAAATCCTTTTCAGTAAAATCCAGTCTATATGTTTTCTGTAACACTCTTGACCTCTCTATGTCCACTCCATATTCACAAGCAGCCTCTGTTAACTTTTCATGAAGATTTCTCGCTCTCCAAGTAATATTTTTGCACAGAAATAACAACTCCTCATCTCGATAATTACTTAATCTGTCTGGGCTTATTGTACCAATAATCATTTCTTCCAAATCAACTCTCAGTTTACTCACATCTATACTCTGTGGTTGAGGTTTTCGCTTTTCCATTCCCCTTATCCAGTCATCTAATTCATCTGGTGAAGGTCCCATTGAACTTCCTGATATCGGAGTGACATTCTGCACTAATCTCCTCAGATCCATTTGCGCACTTCTCCTAGGGGTTTCAGTTAACATCTCACAAACTGGCAAATCAATTAATGAAGTACTTGTTTCAGCTTGTTCGACCTGATCAACTATCGTTACCACTTTAATCCTGTCTCTATTCATTGGAACTGTCAATGCATGTGCTCTTGATATATTCTGTTTTTCTCCATTCAACGGAACTATAGGTCCAATTGTTACTGGCACTGTTAGTGCTTCTGCATTCAGATTCAACTGATTAATTTTCTGAGTCAACTCCTCTCTTGTCCTATTCAACATGTCCATTTCACTCTCTTGTACTGCTCTAGTAACTACCGGGACTTGTGGAACCTGCGGAATTAGAGGGGTTCCCATTAATGGTGCATTTGGGACTGTTTCACTTGAGTTCTCTTGATAAGGTGGAGGTCTTTTAGTCAAAATGTCATCTAACAACTCTTCATCAGAATCACTTGGGTCAAAATCTATCCTTGATGTCTCTACATTTTTCTTCTTCTCTTTACATTTGCCTCCAGTTGCTTCTTCAGCAACTAAAACTGGGTATAAACCATCCGCTATCACAGCTCTCCCCATCTTTTCATTTTATCTTCCCATTTTTCAAAAGGATACCTAGACATTATACTCCTATATCTCCTTCCGCCCCGATCGTACGCTTCTTGTTCCCATTCCTCAAGCGTTTCATACTGTGTGGGTCTGGGATTTGGTTCTAAAGAGTTAATTCTTCCTCTCAAATTCTGTAGGATCCTTACATTAAATGTACCATGCTTTGGAAAAGCTAATACACCATCATCTTCTGTGTATTTCACCCAATTTTCTAACCAAGTACACGTATGGTAACCAAGTTCCAACATCATAAAAGAAGCAGCTGTTCTTGGAGGTGGAATAGGAATTACCTCTCTTGTAACTATTGGTTTGTCCTTTTTAAAGAAACCCTTTATCTTATTAACCAGCTTCATTTTTCCCAATCCTTTCTCGCTAAAATGCAACTCAATAAACAAACAACAAACTCTTCGTACTTCTGTTTGCTAACAACAGTCCAATACCAGCGCGACTCACACAAACCAACCAATCAGAACACTCCTACGTAATCAGTAGCTTGACCAATACCAGCGCGGTTCACAGTAATCAACCAATCACAGCACTTCAAACGCCAACTGTCTGACCAATGCCAGCGCTGCTTTTTGTGATGTCAGCATTACTCCAACTACTGACCCTCCCTTTACAAAATAATACAGCAATGTTTTTCTTTACTTTTCTCAACAAAACTTGTTAGAAAACAAACATAAAACAATGCTACCTTGTCTGTTTCACTAAATAAAGAGATAGTCTTCACTTCAAAAGAGAGATTCTCTCACTTCAAGTAAAATAATGACCAGCGCTATTCTACACCCAAACAAGCTACAGGAGCACTTGGTACTCCTCTAGAGATACTAGCCAAAGTTTCGGAAGAGGACTTTCACGTGGAAAGAGATCTTGGTACTCCTTTGGGGATGTAAGGCCAGAGTCTCGGAAGTGGACCCTTCGCTATTTCAAACAAAATCTACTCTCAAACGAAATAGTCCCTAATATAACACTAACAGCCTCTCACCATTGAGTATTATGAGAACAGACAAAGTACTTCTGCAGTGTGATGACTTATCCACAGTATTCTTCTGCCTTTTCAGGCTAATACATTATCATCCCGGGATCTTAGGTAACTCCGTACCCATACTTCTAGACAGCATAGAACAAAACACTAACTTTTCATGTTAAAGAAACAAATAATCAATAAACGATAATTAGTACTGAACTAATCAATAATAAACCATCCTCTGCTACCAAAAACTGATCCAGCGCCAATCAGGGATCAATAATCAATAATCACAATCACTGGCTCATACTCATACAACCAACACATAAATCCCTGTTGCTCTGTTTCAATTTTAACGTTAAATCAGTTGTTCATAAACTACAGGCTCGTCCTAACACACAAGATGCATAATGGAACCTGTAAACAACTCTCTTTTCTCTGGTCGATGAATCATTAGTTGAGAAGTTGACGGTAATAATTAGAAACCAACTATCAATTTATACTGAATAAAATCACAAACTCAGTATAAGGTCAATAATGTTTACCGCAAATAATGTGAAGGTAAATTCTCATCATGTACAGTTTTACAAGGCAAGCAAAGTATATATCACAGAGAGAGAACATTTGTCAAAGGAAATTGGTGTCAAACTCATATCACAATGAACGGAATGCAATGAAGGAGTGGATAGATGAAGAGACAAAAGTTTCAGAGACAAAGATACATTTGCAAATGATTATGCAAGTTCAGTTTTTAGCTATACTAACCTAAGTATTTTAGTGGAAAATCTACCCCCTGGCCATGGGAAATAGATGGGGGTTCCCCAAGAAAGTTCAGGGAACAAAGAGTAGGGCAGGAACAGGAAACAGGTAGGCCTCTATCTGCATACAGCAAACCAACGGACAGCGACGATCTTCCCTCTCTAGCTTCTTCAAAGGCACGCTCCACAACACCCCCAGACACCCCAGTTATACTCTAAAAACCTTCATGTCCAACCCACCATTGTAGCAACATTTTCAGAATCTTAGTCTCTCATTGGTCAGTTTAGGGGGTGTTCTATCACACCACCATAGTCACGTTCATGTTTTCACAGCATTCTTTGTTTTACATTTTTAGTAATACGTAAGCCACATCTCATGAATACACGCTTCCTTCAACTAGTAACATGTTTCAAATCTCTACATTTTCATTGTCCACCTCTGCAGCTTCCGCGGAAGAAGTTAGCACATTTGCTCATGGTCCCATGGCCATCCTTCCGTTTCTTGGCAGACAAACAATGGTTTTCAAAGGTCATCAACATTGCCTTCTCCATTCTCTCTCAAAGCTCAGTTTTCAGTTTATTTATTAGTTTTCTTTTCTTAACCCTTAACTCGACATGCAACGATGTAGGGCCATGCAAGTATCACTACGATGAATAAAACACAGACATTATTAATTTCATGAAATATAATTCTCACTGTTTTACCGCCCACCATTTGCACTATCCCACGTTATTTGTCTATCAAAGCATTAATGTGCAGAAAGCAGCATTATTATTATTTTTATTTTCAAGCAGAACGCGAATGCGGCCTAGTCTTTCATGCATTAGTCCACGCATTAGTGCACTCATGCGCATAAGCATTTCCCTGTGTTTTTCGTGTTTTTGCATGTTAGTTTCACCACACACTGTTAGTAAATGTTACCGAGGAATTAATCCGAGCAGGTTTTATTTTCTGAAAACCCTGCTCCATCAGGGGTGGGGTCCTGTAACTATAAGCAGGGCCTTTACATAAGATGTTTTATATGCCCTGATGATGGAGAAATTGCACATTACAGTTTCCCCATTTGACACTTTGGACCCTAAGAGGAACTTCAGGAAGTAGTTCCAGAAGTTTGTAGCAAATTTGGAAAAAAGCTCCATAAGGTGACCGACTCAACCGCGAGAGCCAATCCGGCCACCTTCTACCCGACCCCGTCCAGATTCCAGGTTTGTCCTGCTGAAGAGCTCCGGAGGTCCAACTTCCAGAGACTGACCGGGAGTTCCCTAAAAGTCAAGCTGGCGAACCCTCACCAAATCTGTACTGGTGAAGACCATCGAAAGACCCCGGCCGAAAAAGCTCCAGAAAGGTTTCTAAGTCCAAAGGTAAAATTTTGACCGGGGCCTACCACTCAGTGTCTCCACGCAAAGCTCCATCATGGTCGGCCTGAAAGGTTGACTTTGTCCTGGTCAAATGCAACCAGATGTCCTAGAGTGGTGCTATAGGTTTCTATGTGCTAGAAAGAGATTAATCTTTAAGAATTCATATCTACAGCTTCCTCTTTGCCATTTTGGTGTCATTGTGAAGATAAAAATATTTCCTGTTTTTGATAATCCGGTGTTGGATTTTTTTTGTGTATTGTGTCTTAATTATTTACAGATTTGGTGTTTTTAAATGCTTTACATACCTGTCTCCTAAGTTAAGCCTGCCTGCTCACAGCCAAGCTACCCAGGGTTGAGCATGGGAATAATTTACTGAGACATATTCTGAGCTAGAGACCGTGTAAGTTGCCTTATTGCCAGCGGTAGATGCATATTTACCACTACTCATAATCCACATTCCAACAAATGCAAAAACACTTAATATGAAAAATAACCCCATCAGTAGTCATGCCACCTCTTTTGTGCACTCACCCACAGTTCTCTGTGCTGGTGTCACTGCATTTATCTTTTCAAGGATGCCTTTCCCTAAGACAGCCTTCTTTGTTGCATGTGACAAAAGTTGATTCTCCAGTCTTCTCACCTCAGTGATTAATATCTGAACTTCATCTTGTGTGAATTTTGTCTTCCTTTCTCTCTTTTCCCCTTGAGATACCCCCTGGTGGGTTCCAGTGGCCTTCTTCTGCCTCTCCTTGAGTGTCATTGTTCTTCCTCTTCCTCTACTTTTCCACTCAAGGTGCCATTTTGTGTGGTTCTTCAATGTATATGTGGTTAATAGATTATAGATGTTTTGTGCAACATCAGGACTCAGATTTTCTAACATTTTGCATCGGGTTGTGTCACTTTTGTGGCACAACCCTGATACAAAATCCATTTTGGCATTTACTAAGTCACACAAAGTCAATTTGTGTAGCTTTGCGTGGTTTAGTGCAAAGTAACACAATGCAGCACATACCTCTGCTTTGCAGTGCTTTGCATCGGGTAGCATTGACATGGGTAGAGCACGAGCGTTCCCGTACATCCACCCATGTAATTTGATGCAAACCCGGACTTGTAAACATGGGTTTGCGCCAAAAT
This sequence comes from Calotriton arnoldi, assembly GCA_963921515.1. Lineage (NCBI taxonomy): Eukaryota > Metazoa > Chordata > Amphibia > Caudata > Salamandridae > Calotriton > Calotriton arnoldi. The sequence continues at coordinate 1,744,439 of CAWUFW010001911.1, forward strand.
GGTGCGCCTACCTGACAGAACCATAATACGGACAAATATCTTTTTTTTTCCTTGTTACTTTCTCTTTTCATGTATGCTGCATTCTGCAGCATGCATGCTGCAGCACCTTTGGAAAGAGGAATATGCCTCTTAGGATTATTTTTGTGCAGGAAGGTATCCCTTTACGCTCAAACACAATCCTGCCTGTAATGCAGACACCAGTGCAGCATAGCGCAAGGGCACCTGCGTTGGTACTAGGCTTCACATAGTGCACCAGTGCGAAGAGACAGCAGAAGTGCTTCATATCTGAGTAGATATGGCACATTTCTCCTCTTTCCCTTTCACACAACACAATGCAGCAAGTTTCCTTACTGCGCTGAGTGAAATATAAGTGATTCTGCAATTAACTGTGCATCAATTTGTTTTGCTTTATTGCATGCAATTGCTTTGTAAACCTGACACAGTATATTTTATGCATCAGGCAGCACAGCACAGAAATGCACTGAAGTAAAGTAAATCTGAGTCCAGGTCTTTTCGAAATGGCGAGAAGGTGATTATGAATAAATATGTATGAAATACATGGCAAGGGTGAGGAGATTACATACAGGTTCAATTATGATTAGTGCAGCTCGGAATACAAAAGTCTCCCTAGGCTCCATCCTGCAGAACCAACTCTGACAAAATGGCCCCGTCTGGGTGAACCACCATTCTCCTTTTCGTATAGAACTGTATTCCCAAACCTCCCATACACAACGCAATCTCAGGCGCTCTATCGTCGAGAGGGCTCGCTGCTAAAATGGCTCTTTGCTGCATGAATGGTCAAGTGGTCGCTATCTGCAAAATGAAATGAAAGAAGAAAAAAAGCGGAAAGCAGGTGAACCATTAATCTCCCTCAGGAAAAAAAATCTGATTTATCACTTCACAACCTATTTTCTTCTGAACAGCTACAAGGAACTCTGCTCAGCGCAAATTGCCTTTCACTATCGGCGTGCAGTCATAGCCTTTCTGGAATTGTCATTTCCCCTTTAAAATGCTGCTCTCTGGTCTGCTTCAGCTAGCCCAAAAAGAGCATTCTAGCAAGGCAGAGAAGCACTATTTTGTGAGCACAGGTGCACTGGAGTGGGGGCGTTCTGTGCCTCTTTTGAGAGCTCATTGTGAAGGTTCTGACATATTCGTGTACTCGTGCAGTGGTCCTGTATAGGGAGCATTTCGCTGTTAGGAAACTAGGAACAATGTTGCCTCTTAGTTGTAGGTGAGCATGTCAACCTTCTGATGACCCTGGGAAAAGCAGGGGTGCTATGGCAATACAACTGCAGGTGTTTTGATTGTAGTGGTACTGATAAGTCTGATATCCTACACGGGCTATAGGTGTGGGTTTTCATTAAGGATACTATACTGTGGGGTCCACCCTGTTTGCTTGCCCTTGTGCACAGGCTGGGTCACCAAGATGGATATTCTAAACAAATACTTCTCTAAGACCCCGCCCCGCCTCTTTGAGAGACCTCCTCTGTCTGATTGAAAACCTCTGGCATGCTGAGCCTCCCATATGTCACAGAGACATCTACAAATATAGGGACTCATTTACAAACTGTTGATGCAGGGCAGCGCAGCAGGCCTTCCTGCTGCGCTGGTGAGCATCAAAAGGAAAGTGCAGGAATCTACAAGATACGATGCATTCCTGTCCTTCTCCCCTGCGTACAAACAGCAGCCATGTGCCAACGCAGGCAACCTTGCATCATGTTACAAGGGTGCCTGCATTGCAGGGATGATTAGTAAGGAACCAACGCATCACCTCCCCTGGAGCAAGGAACCAACGCATCACTTTCCCTGCGGCCCTTTTTGATTTTTTGACGCATCCAAGGTACTTTGGGGCAGATTTACAAGCCCCTTGCGCCACCTTTGCGTCATTTTTAACATGGGAAAACTGACGCAAAAGTGACACAAGGGGCTTGTAAATCTGCCCCTTTGAGTATAAGTGTTGCATCCCACATTTTCTTGGAACAGAACTGTTTCTACCTTTTAAGAATCATATTTTTAGTACTGTCTTGTGGATTTTTGTCGCTTTGGTCTTGTTTTGGTTTAGATAAAGATTACTTATTTTTAAGAAAAAAGTATAGTGTCCAATCCCCATGGTGGCAGCGCACCATCAGTGCCTGGAGAAGAGAAGGTGTACATCCCCCAGGATTTTGTGAAGCAGGAGGACATTGGTCAGTGGTTTAAGGCCTGTGAGGTAGCGATGAGGTCCGACAGAATCCCTGAGAGAGACTGGGGAGCGGGGTTGTGGAATCGCTTTGTCACTGAAGGGAGGAACACGTTGCTAGCATTACCCACTGAGGACCAAATGTCTTATGGCCCCATGAAGGAAGCCTTGATAAGGAGGTATGGGTTGACCCCAGAGCTATACAGGCAGAAGTTCAGGGCCTGTAAGAAGTTGGAGTCAAACACTTGGGTGGAGTATGCGTCCTATTTCTGCAGAGCACTGGATGGATGGGTGAAGGGTAGCCAGGTAAATGAATTTCAGGGGCTCTATGATTTGGTTGCATGGGAGCACTTGTCAGATAATTGTTTTCCAGACCTACGCCAGCACTTGATTGACCCCAGGAAGCTTGCTGTGGAGGCAGACCGCTGGTTCAGTACAAGGGTCCAAAAAGGTTGTGTGGGAGACTCCGCCAAGGGTGGGCAGGGTCGCCAGCAGAAGAGTGGGGGGGACAAGGGTAAACAGAAGGAGTTCCAAAAAGGGCCCCAAAGTAATTCCCAATGGAACCAGGGGAAAGGTTCCAAGTCTCCCACTGAAAAGAAGCCATGGGTCCCTGCAGGTAAGCAGACCCAGAAGGGTCCCCACACATGTTATGGTTGTGGTAAGGTGTGTCACTTCCAGGGAGACCCTAGGTGTCCCAAAAAGATTACCACTGCACCCACTGGTGCATCGCCCGGGGAGATAGATAATGTAGCCTTGGGGGAGGAGTTGAGTGCCCAAGAAGGGTGGGAGTCCGCAGAAATGACCCTGGTCTCTGAAGGAGCTCATCTGCCTGATAACACTAAACAATACAGGCAGTGGGTGGCCATCAATGGCCATAGTGTGGAAGCTGTGAGAGACACTGGAGCCAGTGTGACAGCTGACATTTGTCAGCTAGTGTCTGAGGAGCGGGTGGTCCCCAACAAATTCTACCCAGTAGTTGCAGCTGACAACTCAGAGGGCCTCTGAAAAGTGGCACAGGTTCCCTTTGAGTGGGGGGTCTCAGGTACTTTGAAAGTAGCTGTGAGGCCAGCCATGCCTGTTGACTGTCTGCTAGGCAACTATTTGGAGAGTTCCCCTTGGGAGAAAGTGGAGCCGAAGTCTCATTTAGAGATATTGGCTCTGCCTGAGTGGGCGTGTGTGACCACTTGGTCTATGGCATCCGGTAAGGGCAATAAAGAGGACCTGGAGCCTGAAAGAGTGGTCTAGGTGCCTGCCAAAAAGAGAAGAGGCAGGGGGCATGGGAAACTGGCCCCCGAAGTTCCCACGGTCCAGGAGGAGGCAAACCTTGAGGGGGATGCCCAACAGCCCACAGGGGAGCAAGTGGCCTAACTGGGGGACCTACCTAAGCTGACCCATTGGCAGCAGGAAGTGGGCCCCTCCAGGAAGAAATTCTGCCAAGAGCAGCAGAAATGCCCTTCTCTTGTTGGTTTGCAGCAACAGGCTGCAAACCAGGCAGCAGGTCATCAGTCTGGATCACATTGGATTTAGTGGGAGAATGGTCCCCTGTATAGTGAGCCTAAGGTTGCTGGGCCTGGGTCAGCCCGTGTGCTGGTGATACCCCAGCACTTCAGAGCCCTCCTACTGGGGATGGCTCATGATGTGCCTTTAGCAGGGCATTTGGGGCAAGACAAGACCTTTGAAAGGTTTGTCAGCCACTTTTAATGGCCCCACATGTGTAAGAACTCTGACACACACTGTAGGTCTTGCCAGACTTGCCAGGCAAGTGGTAAGAGTGGGAGGAAGTGCAGGGCTCCTCTCCAACCTTTCCCTGTAGTCAGCACCCACTTTGAGAGGGTGGGTATTTACATTGTGGGGTCTCTGAATCCCAAGACAGCCATGGGCAACAGGTTCATCCTGGTCTTGGTGGACCATGCCACCCGGTACCCGGAAGCCATCCCTCTTCAGACTGTGACGGCCCATGTGGGGGTCGTACATTGATGGGGATTTCCCAGGGAGGTGGTGTCTGACTGGGGGACCAACTTCATATCCAAGTATATGAAGTCCCTGTAGCAGGAATGTGGTGTTACCTACAAGTTCACCACTCCTTACCACCCCCAAGTTAATGGGCTGGTTGAGAGATTCAACCGGACCCTGAAGGGCATGAATATGGGTCTTGGTGATCCCATGAGTCCTAAGTGGGACGTCCTCTTACCATGCCTGTTGTTTGCTTACAGGGAGGTACCGCAGAAGTCCTTAGGGTTCAGTTCCTTTGAGCTCCTGTATGGGCATCCTGTAAGACGACCTCTAAGTCTGGTCAAAGAAGGCTGGTAGAAATCTCCCAGTAAACCTCCCCAGGATGTATATAGCTACATGCTGGCCTTCAGGAACCAGATTAAGGTGCTTCAGGCAACTCGCTCAGGCGAATCTGGAAGCCAGCCAGGAAGAGAGGAAACAGTGGTATGATCAGAATGCCACTCTGATCGTGCTTCAGCCTGGTCAAAAAGTGTGGGTCATGCCCCAGTGGAGCCTTGTGTGCTCCAAGATAAGTGGACGGGCCATTTGAGGTGGTGGAGCTAAAGAGTGAAGTCACCTACCTCGTGGACTTGCAATCTCCCAGGAACCCTTTGCGGGTCCTACATGTGAACCGCCTTAAACCCCACTTGGAGAGGTCCGAAGTGGGCATGCTCCTAGCAACAGATGCTAGAATGGAAGAGGAGACTGAACCTCTTCCTGTCCTCCTGTCTGCCAAGGAATATGATGCTCTGTTCTCCCTGACCCATGGTGTTACTCAGTGGTGTGTCCATGATGTGGGCACTGGGAACAGTCCTCCTGTGGAGCACAACATTTACAGAGTGACTGGCAGGGTCAAGTCTTGCATCAAGGAGGAGGTCTCCAAGATGTTAGCGCTTGGGGTGATAGAGCCCTCAAACAGCCCTTGGGCCAGCCCAGTGGTCTTGGTCCCAAAGGCTGCCGCACCCGGTGCCACGCCAGAACTCCGGATCTGTGTGGACTACCAAGGGCTCATTTCAGTCACCTGGACTGATGCACACCCCATCCCCAGAGCTGATAAGTTCATAGATCAGTTGGGAGCTGCCCAGTACCTCAGTACGTTTGACTTAACATCTGGGTACTGGCAGATTGCCTTAACCGATGGGGCCAAGGAGAGGTCTGCATTTTCAACCCCAGAGGGGCACTACCCATTCCGGGTGATGCCCTTTGGGTTGAAGAATGCCCCTGCCACCTTTCAGAGGTTGGTCAACCAGGTGTTGGCTGGGCTGGAGGATTTCAGTGCCGCCTACCTGGATGACATCGCAGTGTTCAGTGCCACTTGGGAGGAACATCTGTACAACTTCTGGGACGTGTTGAAGGCTCTGAAGAGGGCAGGCCTCACGATCAAGGCAAGCAAGTGCCAGATCAGGCAGGGCTCAGTGGTGTAGTTAGGACACCAGGGAGGGAGCGGCCAGGTGGCGTCCCTACAGCCTAAGATTGACACCATTCTGGCTTGGGAACCCCCAAGACCCAGACAGAGGTGAGAGCCTTTTTAGGTCTCACCGGATACTACAGGAGATTTGTCAAGGGGTATGGCACCATTGTTGCCCTCTTGACAGAGCTGACTTCCAGGAAGCAGCCCAGGAAGATGAACTGGACTGACGCCTGCCAAAAAGCTTTTGATGCCCTGAAATCTGCCATGTGCATGGCGCCTGTGCTCAAGGCACCCAACTTCTCACAGGAAATCGTGGTGCAGACAGATGCTTCAGAGCATGGTTTGGGGGATGTGCTCCCACAGCTACATGAGGAGGGCCTAGACCAACCTGTAGCCTTCATTAGTCGGAGGGTACTTCCATGGGAACAGAGGTGGAGTGCGATTGAGTGTGAGGCTTTTGCTGTGGTCTGGGCGCTGAAGAACCTGAGGCCCTACTTGTTTGGGACTCACTTCCGGGTTCAGACTCACCACAGGCCCCTCAGATGGTTGATGCAGATGAGGGGTGAGAACACAAAGTTATTGAGGTGGTCCATTTCCCTACAGGGGATGGACTTCACGGTGGAACACTGCCCTGGTACAGAAAACGCCAATGTTGATGGTCTGTCCAGATTTTTCTGCCTTAGGAAAGAGAACTCCCAAGAGGGTAGGTAGTTCTCCCCTCATTTCAGCTGGAGGGGGCACATATTAGACCTGGCATCATTGTCATGGGTTTCCCCTGTATTTTTGCCTTTGCCTCCTGTTATGTTGCTGTGTGTTGGACTTCGTTTTTGCTGGTCTAGATGCTTTGGGCACTTTGCCACTGCTGTTCAGTGCCAAAGTGCAAGTGCTCCCTGTAAATTGTTGTTATGTATTGGGGATTCCATGATTGGCATATTTGATTTACTAGTCAGTCCCTAGTACAGTGCACCATGGGTGCCCAGGGCCTGTAAATCAAATGCTGCTAGTGGGCCCGCAGCACTGATTGTGCCACCCACATAAGCAGCCTGTAAATGTAACTCAGGTCTGCCATTGCAGTGCCTTTGTGCAGTCTGGTACTGCCATGTCAACCTGGCAAGTGCACCCACTTGCCAGGCCCTAACCTTTCCTTTTCTTACATGTCAGTCAACCCTAAGGTAGGCCCAAGGTACCCCTGTGGGCAGGCTGCAGTTTATGTGAAAGGTAGGACATGCCCCGATAGTGAAATACTGCCAATTTTATTTTTCACTATCGTAAGGCTACCTGTCCCATAGGATAGAATGGGGAGTTTGCTTATAACATCTTATAAGCATAACTGCCCATGGGAACAAGATCGGAAAATACAGTTTGATATGCCTGAACTCAGAATGTTAAGATGCATCTTTTAGTGAGGGAGATTTTTACATTCTGGGTTTGAAAATATCACTTTTAGAAAGTAGGTATTTTCTTGCCTAACCATCCAGTGTGCTTCTTCTAGGTTGTGTATTGACTGTCTGGCTTTGGAGTGACAGGGGTCGGGGATGTGCATTCTGTTCAGACACCCACTTGGGGGGGGTTTAGGTGTGTCATGCCTTTCCAGGGTGAGTCAGAACTGGGCTGAATGGACCTGGGCTGCATTCAAGTAGGGGGAGGAGATTTCTTTCACACCTGAATGGGCTTGGTCTGCCTTAGACAATGCTGTCTCCACCTCCTGCCAGGAAGCTGCACCAGAGAGGACAGAACTGGTTTTGCCTGGGCAAAGAGCTTCTCTGCCACAGAGAACAAAGGATTTTGTATTATAAAAAGATGGGCCCAAACCCCAGGCTTTTAGATCACTTCTGGGAATCAAGAGGAACCTTTGCCAAGGAGAAGAGCTGGAGAAACTGAGAAGGAATACTGCCCCTGTGCTGTTTGCTGTCTGGGTTCGCCTGCAGTGGCTACTTTATGCCAAGGAAAGGAGAAGGACTTTGCTGTTTGTTGTGTCACCTGCTTGAGGAAGATCTCCAAGGGCTTGAAATAGAGCTTGCCTCCAGTTCTGAAGTCTCAGGGGCACAAAGACTTCATCCCCAGTCCCCCCTGAACTCCTTTGCTGGGAGTTCTGACCTGCTGGGAGGTGCCTGTCAGTGTTCTGGACCTCTGGAGGTTGTTTTAGGACTGGAAACTACAAGAACTGTGAAAATCTATCTACGCATCGCCTGTTTCTGGCGCATCGCAGCGGTGTGAGAAGAATTTTCCAACGCATCGCCGTGTCATGTAGTTCCTATATAACCTATACAGGATCTGCACATTTGGATAACATAAACTGTGGGATTGGTGGCAGACTGATTCCATGCACCCCCACCGGATACGGTAGCCTATCTGTATTAGCTAGCTCACAGTGCCACTATAAGCTCCTCTTACCAAGGAGAGAGTAGATTCTGGCAACCTCAGAACATGACAACCCTGATCCCTCAGAATCGTGGAAACAATATACTACCTCTCGCTCAGTCACTTGTGCTCACTTAGTTTGTCTCAGAGAGTTACACAGAATAGACAGGCTGGGCGTTTTCAATAAGTATTTATTGAACAGTTGTTATTCTAGTGTAGAATAGATGAACTGCAACAACCATTAGACAGTAGCAGAGATATATGATTAGAAGTAGTACGAAAGTAAAGGGATGGTAAAGTTCTACCATCTTGCAGAAATCATGAATGTATACAAGTACATAAAACACATGATAAAAGGTGTGTACTCCTACGATGCCTCCCTAACTAGATGTACCTAAATGTACCTAGCATATAAGTAGGTGTTATGCAAAGAATCCCTCTAGGATCTAGTCAACCCCATTTCCTGAGAATGAGAGAATCTGGGACCCTGTCCTGGTCTCGAGTTGGACACCCCGCGAGGGATGTTAAACCACTGCGAGCTGGAGCGTCTGCATGCAGGAACCTCAGCGTCGCTGGTCAGTGTGTCAGCCGGGAAGTCTCGGTCTCCTCTCCCCTTCTGAGCAAGATGTGATGTATATATACCCATAGGTCTCCCCAGGGGTCCTACCTTGCTGTGTTACTGTGTCGGCCTAAAGGATGACGTCGGGCCTGAACTTTATACAGAGATATTATACAGGAGATGTTAGTCCTGCTGTGCTTCCAAGAAACCTCATGCATAATGTATGAGATTCGAACTAGGGGGAAACCCGCGTTCTGAATGCAGTGCCGTATCTAGGTAAAAGGTCAGTCCCTAAGAACCGTTATGTATGTAATGTAGGGAAGAATATATGTGAAAGGTTGCAATGTTACCTACGCCTATATAAGGTACTTATATGGAATATAACAGCCGCTGCCGAAGAATTGACGCCGTGCCTGCTCGTGGCTGAAGTGTCTGCCGTGCGACCGATCCTGTGCACTGATCCCTGACGTCCAAGATCACCGCACCTATTCTGACGCAGGCCCAATTAGAGAAAAACTGACGCATCGTGCCGGATCGTCACGCATCGCATTGAAGCGTCTAGTCTGTTGCATCATTGGGAGACACAGTAAGAAACCGACGCATCACCTCCCCACGCAGTAAGAAACCGACGCATTACCTCCTCTCCAGTGAGGAACCGAAGCCTCACCTCCCCTACGCAGCAGTAAAGAATTGACGCATTACCTCCGTCGGAGCAAGGAACCGAAGCATCACCTTCCCTGAGTGTAAGGAACCGACACATCACCCACCCTGCGACCCTTTTTGCTTGCATTTTTCGACGCATCCAAGGTACTTTGTGTAAAAGTGTTGCATCCCACATTTTCTTGGAACAGAACAGTTTCTACCTTTTAAGAATTATATTTTTAGTACTGTATTGTGGATTTTTGTCACTTTGGTCTTGTTTTGTTTTAGATAAAGATTACTTATTTTTCTAAACTGGTGTAGTGTCCATTTGTAGTGTTTTCACTGTATTACTGTATGTGTTCACAGATGCTTTACACACTGCCTCTGAGATAAGCTTGTCTGCTTGTGCCAAGCGACCAAGGGGGTGAGCAGGGGTTATTTCAGAAGTGTATCCCCCTTACCCTGACTAGGAAGAAGGGTCCCTACTTGGACAACGGTGCAAACCATTGCCAACTAGAGACCCCCATTTCTAACAGAATCCATGGCAGGTACATGATATGACTGCATCCTCCTAGGACAACAGGAAAGAAAGAATTGTTGAGTCAGTCAGGGTTTTGTGCCTTTGCAAGGGAGCCAACCTTCTTGTGAAAGAGGCAAGAGGTAGGAGCAAGTAAAGCTGTCAATTTGGCAATAGTACATACATGTTGATCTTATATTATTCTCGTGGTACATCTTTATCAACAATAAAGAAATATTTTAGGAGGCTACAGATGAAATATTGCTCACACCAAGTCATGCAGTGTCATTAAAACAATGCCACTAGGTTGGGAAATTGTGCCAAATGCTACTTGTAGTATAGGCCTGTGATACTAAGGTGATACAGCACTATATAAAGAACAATTGATTATTTTTCAATATGTACTTTATTGACAGAAGAGTATCATAAGTCAATAATTGCCATACAATGTTTGTCCTGTTGTAATTGGGTACCTCCCTTTGCACAATGCTGTCATATTGAGCCACAGGCAGGTAGTGTGAGATGGAGAATAATAATGTTATATGTTCCTAGAGAAGAGGTCTACAATGACTTGATGTAACATCAGTAGAAAACATGATTTTTTTTGCTTCAGCTGTGGAAACAAAAAGATAGTTCAGCCAGTCATGGCTTGTGAAGCTTGAGGGGGGTGTGTGTGGTAAATATCTACCGCGGTCAGATAGAGTTGAGTGGGCGAGATTGACTTACCCTAGGGGGTTTGGAGCGATGGGGCCCCTTGCGGCACTTTTGCGCTGCTTGAATGTCACTTTTTTTACGTTCCGGTGGCGCAATGTGCCCTGGCATACTTACAAGGCCACGTAAAGCCACTTTACGTGGCTTTTCAGGGCCTTGTAAATATGTGCCCCTTTCACTCAGAACACTGTGTGAAAGGGCCGTTCCATGAGTGTTGCTGTGGGTGGTACCACGCAACACCCATGGAATCGGAAACATTCCCAGATTTACGAGAAATCGTAAACCTGGGAATGTGTCATATTCTAACGCCACGCCAGGGTGGCATTAGGGAGGATTTTTTTTTTTCTCGTTTTTTCCTTTTTCTATGTGTGCTGCATTCTGCAGCACACATAGAGAGAGGAAATCTCCTGAATGCACTGATTTTGTGCAGGAAGGTGGCCCTTCCTGCACAAAATCAATCAGCCCACAATGCAGGCACCCTTGCACCATGGTGCAAGGGTGCCTGTGTTGGAGCATGGCAGCCCATTGTGTGCCAGTGCAGGGGAAAAGGACAGGAATGCACTGTATCTCATAGATACGGCACATACCTGCCCTTTTCTTTTGACACAGGGCAGGGCAGCAAGATTCCTTGTGGCGCTGCCCTGGGCCAAAACCTCATAATTGAGGCCCCATGTATGGAAGAGTTATTATGATGCCTTTGCCTCCCACCAAGATTGCCCAGGGCAGCTACAATGAATTGGAAACCATCCATTGGATGCAGTTGTGGTGGAAAAGAATAATGGATTCTGTAATCCAAAACAACTCCATATCTGGCAGCTTCATCAAGATATTTTGTTTGAGGCAAAAATAATGTGTTTATTATCTTATGGTTCTTTACATCTGCTGAGTTAGGTGTCTATTGATTGATATGTGCATCAGTTTTAGAGAGTTGGGGTTAATGTTATCTTTTTCAGATATGAACTAATTCCAATCTAGTGTTTTCAGTGCTCTCTATAACATAGAGGATTCTGTGGCATATTGATGTTATGCGCACTAGATCCCTTCTGACTCTTGGGCAGACTCTGAACAGGAACTACATAATATGTGGGTGGTGTTAGGCTGCAGTTAATGAGAAGTATAATGTAATGCGCAGTGTGTGAGTGTATGTTGAGGAATAAAGTAAAGCTTAATCACAGCTCGCTGGCGTGATTCATCTGCATGTTCCTAGGCTGGGGAAGACTGTACAGATTCCTTGCTCCAATTAAAAACCTAATGCACTCTGGGAGTTGTGGCCCTGGTGAACACAGTAAAAAAAAATTGACTAAATTACTGCATCATACACTGAGGGGCATATTTACAATCCCCTATCACCAAAGGAACGTCACTTTTGATGACGTTGCTGTGGCGATAGGGGCTTTGCCTTATTTACAAGGCAGCGTTAAGCCACTTAACATGTCTTAGCGCCGCCTTGCAAATAAGGCCCCCTTTCATGCTACACTTAGCGTGAAAGGGGTGAGCAATGGATGTTGTGGTGGGCATTCGACCGCAACTCCCATTGGTTTTGATGCTGCCCCCTATTAACAAGGGTGGAGAAAATAGGAGGCAGTGCCAAAATTAAGACGAGGGAAAACCTGGTCTTAACATGGCGAAACGAGGAGAAATGCTTTATTTCTCCTTGTTTTTGCTGCTTCTAAGTGTGCTGCATTGTGCAGCACCCTTGAAAACAGCAAAATGCCATTCTGGATTGTTTATGTGCAGGAAGGGACAGCTTCCTGCACATAAACAATCATTCCCTCAACGCAGGCACCCTTGCACCTTGTGCAAGGGTGCCTGCGTTGGCGCTAGGCTGCTGAATTTAGCGCCCGCGCAGGGAGAAATGCAGGAGTGTGTTGTATTATTGTAAATACAGCGCATCCCTGCGTTTCTAAAATGACGGAGCGTGGCGTTAGCAATTTTAAAGATAACCTGTGCTCTGCCACTTTCTTGTGAATATGCCCCTGGGTTTCACAACTAAATAGCTCTTTCAGAGAGATCTGGCATCATAATAGCAATGTGTTAGAGATTTATGATACAAATCTGCTATGTAAAGAATCCTGACCCATCAGAAACCCTCCCTCAATATCCGGGCAGTCAGAAAATATGGGTTATCTGTAGTTTTCCATAGAACACCACTGGACAGTGAAAGGATTGTCATTTTTCCCCATTATCATTTATAAAAATATACTACAATGCTACTATTTCTATAAAGACACAGACAGTATTGTCAGATCAGGGCGTATTTCCCACTGACCTCTGAAGACCAAGCATAGACTAATCTCCATTCAGAATATGGAGCAGCTAGCATCTATGCTATTTAGAAAATGAGATGTATTGGTCCCCTTTACAAACCACAAAGCCAAGAGTACTGCTCTCGAAGGATAGGATTGCAAGACAGTTGAGGAAACACATCTATGAATGGGGCTATATATAGCTGACTGTGAATTCGACGGGCACTCCAGGGAGCGGGTTCAAGTAAGTCTTTATTTTCCAAAGTTAACGCACTGATGCATTTCAGCAAAAGCCTTTTTCAAAGTGCTTACACTCCACCCATCACCACCAGTATAAATACATGTTTGTCAACAAGACACAGAAAAAAATGCTATTTTACATATAAAAGATGTACTTAAAATCCAAAGTGCAATCTTAAAAGCAATTTAAAAAATAGATAATAAATGCATAAATCCTTTTTCCTATTTTCTCTTAGTGGAGGACAAATAATTTATACATTTATAAAAATCATTTATCCAAATGCATAATTATCAACCTCATATAATGGCCCTCCTCATTGGTATTATGCAGTATCCCTTCTTTGTGAATAGAAGGAGGAAAGGGTTCACTGATGGCGTTGTGGCTCTGAACATGGAAGCAAGCCACACAGATTAAATATATCTCAGTCTGGCAGAAAGGCAATTAAGGGCAAGAGCCCAAAGACTACATAAAATAAGTAATAGTAAGGCTTTCTAAATTCTTTGCCTAAAAATATTAATAAAATCCCCAAATCACTTATAAGAGTAAGAAAAAGCCATTGCTAAAACCAAATGTTATTTCAATTATTGCCAAGTGGCATATTGCCCAGCATCTCAAGGTAAAAACATGATCAGCCTATATTGCACATTCAATATTTTCCAGCCTATATTGCACATACAAAAAGATCAACATGACTACACAGCTGTTCTTTACGCAGTAAAAAATCAAAGCAGAAACAATTTTATCCCACATGTACCATCATCTCCTCATTCTTATTCAATCCTGCTGGTGTCTTAGTATGTAGGTCCAGGATGTACCTGGATTCCGTACGTCTCAGTTGGGCCACCGTATTTCCTCCCCTCAGATTAGCTGTAATTCTATCTATAGCGATAGACATTAATTTCGACACATCACTCTCATGAAAATAAAAAAGTGACATGCCACTGGGTATGTAAAATCCACTTTTCTTATCACTCTTTGATGTTCCAGAATACGCTTGCGTAGTGGGAAGATAGTACTTCCCACATGCATCAGGGAACAGGAGCACATTAAGACATAAATACATTGGTCTGTATTACAATTGGAAAAGTTAAAAATCTTTCTTCACTTACCATCTGAAGTAAAATATTCAGAAGCGTTAGAAATTAATTTGCAGGCCTTACAATGGCCGCATTTGAAGAACCCTCTAGTCTTACTCAACCACAAATCTTGATTTTGTGTTTTAGTGTAGTAACTGTGTGTTAATACATCACACAAAGTTTTTCCCTCTCTATAAGTGATGGAAGGTCTCTCAGGTAAATCATGTCCAATAATCAGATCTTTCTTCACTATATTCCAATGCAGTGGCGGCTCCTCCGCTAAGGCGGAGGAGCATCGCCTCACTGCTAGTTTGAGCAGTGCAGAAGAAAAATAAAATGATAATAACAAGCAGTTATTAGAATTTTATTTTTCTTTAAACTCCAGCCAGGTCGGGCGGGGCGGGGCTGGGCTCCCCGCATTAGAGGGAGCAGGAGTGATTTGCCCAATCCTAAGTGTGCAATGACGCTTTGACCAGCCCTCTAGATCTGGCCAAACCGTCATGCGCACTTGGCATATTCTCCATGGGGCTGTGTTCCACAGCCCCATGGAAAACATGCCCAGCCTCACCAGGCACTGCCTGAGCGTCCAAACAGGATGATCAGACCAATCACGATGCTGCTCCTGCAGCGTTGTGATTGGCTGGTAGAGTCCGGATGCCTGGGTGCTTCCGGGGCTGCAGAAGAGCAAGAATGAGGAGAGGCGTGCTGTGGAGTCGGAGAAGGTACGTTTTCTTTTTCTTTTATTCCCCCCCAACCATCCCCACCCGCCCCCTGCCTCACCAAGCCCGATCAGAGGCAGCGCCACTGTTCCAATGCCTGCATATCATGTTTCTTACTTTGTAGGATGAGGAGTTGTCGGTCATGATATGTCGTGTGTTGTTCTTCTCATTCATGGGTTTATTATTTGAGTACAATAGTTGATCCCTTTTTTAATGGTTCTGCTTTTTTAGCTTTTCAGAGTTTTAGATGTATAGCCTCTTTCTTGAAACCTTTTTTTCATTAGTGTGGTTTATTTCTTCAATTCATCTGGGGTCTTCAGATTTTCTTAAGCCTTAGTGTTTCACCATATGGTATACTTTCTTTCAGATTTTTTAGATGTTGACTAGTGAAAAGAAGTGTGCAGTTTCCTGCCGTTACCTTCCAATGTACAGAGGTATTTATTTTTCCTTCCTGTACCTTGAGATGTATGTCCAAAAATGTGATCTCATGGTGGCTCGTGGCGACAGTGAATTTAAACTTTTATGGGTTCTTATTAAATTTGGATACATATTTGCATGCTTTTTCTGTAGTCCCTGTCCATAATAGAAATAAGTTGTCTATATAATGAGTCCATATTAAGATGTTACGAGAAATTCTTGATTGTCTTCTGCCCAGGCCACCTACATCTCTTCTCCCACCAGCTCATTGCCAGATTGGCAAAGCTGGGGGCGAAGCAAGTACCCATTGCGGTACCAACCTTTTGGTAGTAAAATGTGCCGTCATGGACAAAGACATTTTCCCTTAGACAGTGCTCAATTATTTAAACGAGCATCCTATTGTGCTCCAAATAGCAAACTGGTCTAGTTTTTAAGAAGGTCTCACACACTTTAATTTTAAAAGCATGATCTATACATGTGTCTAGACTGACCTAATCAAAGGTGATCATCAAATAAGTATCTGCCCATACCACATTCTGGATTTTGGTCAGAAAGTCTCCACTGTCTTTACAATATGCTGGAAGGATCACTACCAAAGGTAAGAGAAAGGAATCTATATAGATGGCTGTATTTTCCAAAAAGCTATTATTTGACAAAACTATGGGTCTGTTGGGTGGGTTTTTCAGACTCTTGTGCACCTTCTGCAACATATAAAAAGATGGCACTCTTGGGTAATCAGATCTCAGAAAACTATATTCATCCTGATCTAAAATGCCTTTGTCTCTCCATAGTGTTAGGCTCTCATGATATTTACACACTGAGGCCTTGTAGGTCTCCATTGTGATAACCTCATAGCATTCCTCTTGAGATTGTTGCCTCATGACTTCATTTACATATGAATTAGTATCCATGATTACAACGTTATCTCCTTTGTCGGAGTTTTCTATCACTATCGAGGTATAATTTTTGAGAGCCTACAAGGCTTCCGCTGGGTAGAAGTTAAATTGTCTGCTGTTTGTACCTTTTTATCCCTCATTGATATCAGCTCTTGAATTACCATTTCATGAAAAACATCTATGCTATCATGTGATAATGTTGGAATGACTCGGGATTAAAACCACTACCACTCGGTGTTTCGGCATCAATACCCAGTGTGTTAAGCATTTGTTCCATATGAACAATAGAGTCATCACATTCACTTTCTCTGAATAGTGTTTCCAAAGCTAATAGACCCTCTACCTCTACTATTTCTAGATCACTGGGTAGTTGGTTCACAAAATCAACATTCACTTATTTCTTTGTCATTTTATGTATTTTGTTCAATATCAATTTTCTTATGAACAGATACAAATCAATATGAGCTTGGACATAATTGAAACCAGTGTTCGGACAGAAAGACAAGCCCAGCTCCAAGAGTGAAACTTCAACTTCACTTAACTCTCGCTGCGATAAGTTCATAACAGTTAGGTTAGACCTCAGTTCTTCTTCTTCTGGCACATTACTCTTCTCGTCAGCAATGGCTCGCCCTTCACCCCCTCTTCTAGTCCCATGTCTCTGTTGGCGCCTCTTCCGTGCCCCGTTCCTCTTCCTTTTCTTCTTACTGGTTGGCGATCTTTCTTTGAGTTCTCTGCCAGTGGCAAGATGCGTTATTCGTTGCGAAACCACGAAAACTCCACTCTGCAAGTTTGGTCACTGGCGTCCTCATTGTCAGTACTTAAGTCAGAACTGGATTCTGAAGATATGCAATTTTGCCTTTTCTGCATATCCTCTTGATGCATCTCTTTTCTAAAGATATCGTATTTTCTAGCAAAAGTCAGGACCCGCCCCTCTGCTTAATCATGCCTATCACGCCGAAATTTCTGTAGTTTCTTAAATTTCACCTCCTCTTCATATTTAGCCAATCTCTCATTCATTTTAATTTGTATTTTCTTCAGGGCATCCTTTTCTGCTGTATTTTCCACTTCTGATTTCAACTCTTTTAGCTCATTACATATGCGAGCCAAATCCAGTTCTGCATACTTTATCAAAATTTCCATCATCCCTTTACATAATTTTGCGGTAAAGTCAGCCACTCCTCTAAGAGTCCGGGGTGCAGGGTTGCATAAGTAGGGACAGTAAAAATACATAAGCCACGAGTGACCCGATTAACTTCTATATACCGAATAAGGGATGTCAACTAACTCCCACCATTTGCTGATCTCCTTTTTAGCCATTTTCTCTACTGTAAATATTTTTTAAGAGTTGCCCTACCTGTTGCCATGTTATTGACATAGCGTGGTTGGCCGTTAGTCCCAGGTCCTTCCGCTTCATCAAAAATGTGTTTGGCTGCTCAGGCGCGCAACGCCCATTGGGCTCAAAGGGCTTCAGTCTCCCCACCCCCCCGTCGTGTGTGTCAGCCCGGGCTGAGACAGCTGCCCGGACACACACACTGCCGCACCTGAGTACTTCACAGGTCTTTAAAAGACCATTTGCTTGTTAACGAGGCTTTGTTGTGTTTTCACCCCTTCTTAGAGCCCCTGCATCTCCACTCTGCCTATTGCTGGAACAATTAGCCCCCCATCGAAAAAATTTCTTAGCCCCCCCCCCCCCGAAATTTGGCTCTAGTTGCGCCTCTGTGGCTGCTTCCAGTCTGGCAGAGTCACCATCGGTAAGATCCATGCTACTGTGTATTATAGAAACCGACTCGCTCCTCTTCCTAGCCAGATCTGCTCGTTTCACTGCCGCTGTAGCCTCGGTTTTTATCCCATCGGTCACCGGGAGACCCTCGGAATGCAGCGGCCTCGTCGGAGCCGCTTTTCTCTGACGCTCAACCTCACAGACCTCCGTAATACGTTGTATTGGCGGTTGCTGCGGAAACCACTTAATTTTCAAAATCCAAATGCTGCCACGTAAGTGGTTACATCCACCTTCGTGTGAGAAAAATGGTCGGGCACCACAGGGATAATTACCTGAAAGCAAGTGTTGTCACACCAGCATTGCCTCCAATTTGTCTGGAAGTTATGCCACAGATGAAGAAAGAGGCAACCATTCGGTACTTGGCATCCCAAATTAGTCTGCAATTAAGGAAAGACCCTAAACATAAAGTAAATAACCTCACTCTCTGCCCTTTGTACTTGGTTGCGTTTAGGATGTGGGTTTGCTACAAATTACAATTGCCATTTGGAGAGCTTTGAGAACTGTCCCATCCACTGGAGTTTAGTATGGGCATTTTACACACCAGGGGGCAGATTTACAAGCCCCTTGCGCCACTTTTGCGTCATTTTTCCCATGTTAAATGTGATGCAAAAGTGGCGCAAGGGGCTTGTAAATCTGCCCCCTGGTGCATGAAAACAGTGCAGGACTGTGGCAGCATTGCTTGGTAGCTTGGAAGATTTGGCTGTGTGATTCAATACATGTTATCTTGTGAAGCTGCTGACAGGGATGACAATATTGTGCTAATTGGGTCGTGGTTTTGTGGGTAGTAAAATGGAGAAATCCTCCATAACGATTAAAAGATGCACGATACTTAGGGTGCAGACAGTACCTGTGAAAAGCTCATTTTAGAGATTCACGTATTAAGTGTAGTGCATAAATTAACTGCATGCAGGCCTCATCTATGTTTTAATAATTGTATTGAAAAAAATGACTTCTGTACCGTTATGACAAAGCAAAATTAAAAGCAATCAGGATCTAAGAAAACACACATGCTTAACAGGGTGGTGGTTAGAGAGACATTTGTAAACAACATTAAAAAATCCTTTAAGGTCGCAATGTATACGAACAGAGTCATAGAGAAAGAAAGGTTAATCTGTAAAGGCCCAAGATGTTGCTCTTTTAAATGCTTCCTTTTATGCTGCTTGATCAGTGTAGGGTGTCACTGTTTGTGTACAGACACACACACAGACACCCTCTTCTTGCCCTCTGAGTTTCTCAGTTGACTCTCTGAAACTATCTTTTTGGATCACTGTATGCTGGTCCTCACCTCCATTTGACTAGGCTGTGATCCCCTTTGCTGATCTTGGATCTTGGCATTCAGACCTTGCTCCAGCACTCCGCTCTGTCAGCCTTCACATTGCCCTACTGGCCCTTAAGTATTTATTTCCAGATTTACGAAGAAATCATGAACACAGGGCAACAGGGAAAGTCACTGTGCTGCACTGCGTGCACAGGAGAGAGCAGAACAGCACAATATCAGCTAAAATGGGTCCCTGTTCTGCTCTCTCCCTGCACTAGCTTAGTTTAGACACTCATGCTATAACACCGAAACTCTTGCGCCCGAGGGTAAGGGTGTCTATGCTGTAAGTAAATGCACATTTTTGTCTGTTTCTGCTTTTTGCTGCATTTTGGGTGTGGTGGGTGGTCCGGGGTTGTTGCTGGACAAGGGTCCCTTTCAGTTCAAAAACTGTGCTTTAAGGCTTTTTCAACTTTGTATTTGTGCTGTACAATCCAGCACACATGCAAAATGGGAAGAATTATGAGAAATGAAAATATTGCTCCTCATTACGCCTGCCAGTAGAGATGGATGTGTGTCAAAACCTATGGGTGGCTGCATAAGAATGCCCATGCCCACCCATGTAATGCACCCTTGACGCAGAACAGCACAAAGCAGCTCACTGCACAACTTTGCATTACTTTGGGGTACAATCCAATGTAAATCATGATTTCCACTTTGCATCGGGTTTGCATTAAAAAAGAAACTCTGGACTTCTGTTTTGCTATCTTCCACTTTCTACTGTCTCCCATGACACTAGCGTTACTGCCCCTGAAAAATCTGTTCACCACTTTGGCACCCCTCAAAGACAACTGAGACTATCTGTTACACATAGGTGCTTACAGCGCCACCACCATGGCTGTAAAAAACTCACATTTCTTTTAAAATACATTGTTTGGCGTTCTGATCTTTCTACTGTTCCTAAGAGTCAGTTTTGTATCCCCAGACCAGATCTGCATGATCTTTACTGGATGCACAGCCCTTCTAACCCTTTTTTCAGCCTTAAAACCCTAACATCCATCTTCAAATTTCTTTGACAGTCAAGAGTTTCAACGTTTGCTCTACTAGTCTTAACACTCAGAGCCACTTTGCTAGCCTTTCAAATCTTTCTACCACATGCGTACCTCCACAACCCTCACTTGCCCTCATAGTTTTGCATACCACTCGTCTAGTGCAGAAGCTACTGATGCTGCCCTGGTTGTTAGCTGCCTCCCTGCCCCCACTTCTGGCCACCAGAGCCTTCTAATGATCCTGAAATCCTCTATGCCATAGCTCTTTGACACCGTGTTAGCCATTAACTGATTTTACTGTCTCAGTCCACTGAGATTCTCAAACCTTTCTGCCATGCCTCACAGTTGACAAACCTTTTCACCTATCCTCCTTTAGCTCATTCTGCAAAATTCCTGCCCCTCTGCCCTCTGATAGACCCGCAGGCCAATTTGGTAGCATCAAGCAGCATCTGCTATCCCTAAAATTTGAGAAAGTAACAGTCCTTTATTTGTATTCACTTTGAATGCTCAATTTTTCATAAATACTCCTCCTTGTTCATCAATTTTATAATTGTGCCTATTGATCCTCCACATTCCGATCCTGCAGGTCTGCTGGGATCTTCTTCACCTGGCCTTCTTGTCCTTGTCCTGGTCCTCCTAGGTTTGGCACTCCTAGTCTTCCTGGTTAGGGGCATGCTAATGAGATTGAGCCTGATCCCTTGCCACTTGGTACACTTGGTACTGCGTTCACTGGTTCTGATCCTCCTTATTACTTCTCTTAGATTGTCTCTCGTCATCTTGGCCCTGGTCTGCCAACCTTGATACACCTGACTTTGATTGTCCTTGCCCCTTCATCCTCATAATCCTGGTCCTGCTTCCCCAAGTCGTGGTCCTCCTGCTCCACTCGGTACTCCTGTTCTCCTTGGGTCTGGTCTCCTGGGTCCCTGCACTCCAGAGCCCAAGAGCTAATGCTCTGACTCTGAAAGAGCACCTAGGGATTCAATCCTGTAGGAGAGGTAGACTTAGTTTCTCCAAAATATTCCTGGGGCCACTGCAGCATCTTCTGCAGCCACCCACAACACATCAGGAGAATGTGCTGGTGGGCCTGCCCCTCCTTTGGGCACCACAAGAAAGAATATTTCAATTCTAGTCCTCTTGTGGGTCATTATAGGGCGCTCCTCACCCAGGGAAGTGGATATTTAATAAGCTGCTTCGCTCTGTCTACAGCTGTCTTGCACAGCAATCTTTTCTTTTCTTTCATTCTCCTTTCATGGAGGGGTGTTCCGTGCCACCTGGGGCACCCACAGTTGTAGGGGTGGTTGGTGGCCATGAGGGTTGCTGAAGGCCCCCACAGCCCCAGTCAGATGCAGTCCGTATGGCACTTCCGAGGTCACAGATCCTCTTGGCTCTTTGAAGAACACTTGTGTGTCAACAGGGACAAGGACTAGTCTACAGACGTGTGGGAGAACCATCCTGAGTACACCAGCAGGTCCATTCCTCCAACTGTTCCTCAGGGGTCATAAGGAAGACAGTGCCACTGGCTCTGGAGACACCCATCCTAGTCCTGGGGTCAGCTGGAGTCAAAGTCCCAAAGTCCATCATTGCAGGGCATCAGGCGGCTTCTTCTTCAAGCGTGGCATTCTTTGGACATGGTCACACCCAGGCCCAGTGTCTTCTCTTCTGTCTCTCCCTAGTGAAGGGGTTTTCAAGTAGGGTGAAAGGTTCTACAAGGCATGGACCTCTGCCTAGTCCCAGGAAATCACATCATCCCTCCATCCCTGTCAAACCCTCCTGCACACTATTCTGGGACAATCCAAGATTGCAACTTCGCGTTGTCTGTGAAAAGAGCTTCTCTGAGAGCCTCCGCTCTGCCCCAGGCTGACATAGCTGCCTGATCCCTTCCCTTCAAAACTTTAAAGGCAAGCATCTCATGTGTTTGCTCCGGAGGGCTGGTCCTCATTTGATACTGTGGGCCTCGGCTGTCACAGGACAGGTGAAGTCTGACAAGCTAATTAACAGATGTAGATTCCCTCTCCACCCCTTCCTTTTCCAGAAACTGGGTTAAGCACTGTTAATTGCTCTATTATGGGGGAAGGTTATTGATTCAGTCACTTGGCAGCAGAGTAATTAACTATGGTGGGTTAAAGGTCTGGAACCTGATTCTTAGTTGAACCCAGGGAAATATGACACATTTTAAAGTGTTGTAATAAGTGTATGTGGGATGTTGGGGACTGTACAATCACACAGTACATATTTTACCCCATATTGGTACCTTGCTGGACCCAGTAGGCCTAAGTAGCATGAAACTGTATTTTACGATAGAATTTACCTATAATCTGCACCAGCGTATGTACCACAGACCTTCAGTATACACCACAGATCTATACCATGAATGCCCACTTTCATTACAATACCTACACAGGTCAGTATTAATCCCTTAAGAGTCCATTCTGCAACAGGCTACTTGTTTGCAGATATTGGGCTGTGCACAATGCTATTCTCACATGCACAGCCCACAAATGTGTGCACACGTATATGCATGTGTAAGCAGCCCAGAGCCACTTACTCGAGCTGCACAGCAACAACCTTATCTTAAAAGTCAGACACTGGTGTTTGGCAAGCTCAGTCCAGTTATTGTGAATTATTGTGAGTTAGACTCAGATAAAGAGATTCGCTCACAGTAAAGGTAAACAAGCATTGGCATTGCCAATAGGTCTCGCCTTTGGAACCTTATAAGTGTTTAATCAATCAATCAATCAATCACGGCATTTATAGAGCGCGCTACTCACCCGGGAGGGTCTCAAGGCGCTGGGGGAGGGGGTAAGTTACTGCTCGAACAGCCAGGTCTTGAGCTGCTTCCTGAAGGAGAGATGGTCCTGGGTTCGCCGAAGGTGAGTGGGGAGGGAGTTCCAGGTCTTGGCTGCCTGGTAGGAGAAGGATCTTCCTCCGGCGGTGGTTCTGCGGATGCGTGGTACGGTGGCGAGGGCGTGGCTGGTTGATCGTAGCTGGCGTGTGGGCGTGTAGAAGGTCATGCGGTCGTTGAGGTACTTTGGGCCCAGGTCGTGGAGGGCCTTGTGTGCGTGGGTGAGGAGTCTGAACGTGATTCTCTTGCTGACGGGGAGCCAGTGCAGGTCTTTCAGGTGCACGGTGATGTGGCTGTGTCGGGGGATGTCCAGGATGAGTCGTGCGGAGGCGTTCTGGATGCGCTGGAGTCTCTTTTGAAGTTTGGCTGTGGTTCCGGCGTAGAGGGTGTTCCCATAGTCCAGTCGGCTGGTGACGAGTGCCTGGGTGACGGTCTTCCTGGTTTCAGTGGGGATCCATCTGAAGATCTTGCGGAGCATGCGCAGGGTGTTGAAGCATGAAGATGAGACGGCGTTGACTTGTCTGGTCATCGACAGGGAGGAGTCCAGGATGAAGCCCAGGTTGCGTGTTTAGCCATGCAACAGTTGATGTTGTTGCACCAAGGATATTGTGCTGGATAACTAAACACTTATAAGGTCCCAAAGGCGAGACCTATTGGCTATGCCAATGCTTGTTTAATTTAGAATTGGCCTCTACCGCCTGTACGCTCACTCATTAGGGATCAATTATTTTAATACTGTGGAAGAGTTATGTAGATGTGGGTTGTAGATGCGTTGCATAAGAATACACATCTTACTAGATAGATAGCCTTTGTTTTTTTAACTGCGGCCCAGCAGTTTTTAAAACCGATCTTTGTAAAGTATAACATAGGTTAAGAATGGTAATATATTTTTTTACTGCATATGCAACCCTTTGATGTAACCTGTGCTATGGGGAGATTTTTAAGGATGTTGTCCCTTGGCCCTGTATATCTATGGTTTACGATGCTTTTAACCATTTTGTATCGTGCTCTTGGTAGCCTAGTATGATATTTTTGTGTCTTGTATTGCTTATGGCTAGGGGGTTTGCAGTCGTAGAACGAACATTTAATGTTTTTACTGTTTTACAACCTTGTGGCTCAAATAAACACATTTTGACTGACTGATTCCTTGGCTGAAAACAACTTAGCTTTATTGTTTGAGGAAAAACAACTTTCCTGTGAATTCACTGCAAACAAGTTTTTTTCAAATTAATTAGTAAAATATGTTTTTGCTTGAAACACGTCAAACATTTTTCTGCATGGTAAATGGTTGCATTTTTATGAACCTTTCTTTGTTGAAAGAGCCCACATCCTTACAGCAGGAGAACTGTCAGTTCAGCCACCATTTTGAATAGGGCATGGATTTGAGGCAAGGGTCCGGATTTGATGAAGCGTGTGCGTTTTTCAGCAGGCTTTGAAAAGGCGTTTTTTGTTTCTATATTTTTCTCCCTGATGAGCGCTCTCTCTCATTGTTGCTTCACTGACTTGGCAAGACCGCTGTCTCTGAACCACGAGGAGCGCTCATGCCATGGTCACCTAGGCGGCTGCCTTGGAGGGTTTGCTGAGCCCGGACGTTAGTGAACAGCTGCCATGGCCCAGTGCAGCCTCGGACTGTTCTGAAAAATAAAGCTTTCACTCGGGATAATTAATGCCATAACGCACTTCCTATTATTGATCCGCAATGCAGTGCATGCCAGCCACTGGCAACGTATTATGATGCTTGTGAGAAATGGCTTTCAGGATATATTACCTGGCTGTGCACTGTAATGCGTCTACCGTTCACCACGCCAAGACTTCACGGACGGACACAGTCGATCCCTTTAATGACCCTGTTTTTTTCGTAAACAGCATGAGAAACACTCACGGCCATCCCGGAAACAGTGGCTGACAGAAACACGTCCATATTCATGTGCACGAGCCTTCGGAATTTATAGCGCTTCCGCAGCTGACAGGCTACAGGCGCGCTAGCTAATTAAATGGCACAATGGGACACTGACGAAGCAAATGTTCGTTTCTCCTTCAGCCAAGCAGGGGAGCACCCGGCCATGTTACCACACAAGCGGAACTGACCTGGTTTCGGGAGCATTATGCACAGAGAGGTGGGTGATCTCAGATGCGGTTTACAACCGCCCTAGACTAGAGGCAAGCCCCTGTTAGTGTACTATATGTAAACTTTTAGTAAAATCAAAAAGGTCTTAGCGTATGCCAAACCTAAACAAGATGTACTGTGGCATAAACATGGATAATGGACACAAATCTGTGTACTCCGCAGGTTTTGGACCAACTGTGAAAGGGGGGCCAGTTTGAGTTGACCAGCTTAGATGTGACTGATCTGTTAGGGACAGAAGGATGGCCAGTTGTAGAGCGACCACAATGCGTTTTCGTATAGATAAATAAATCAACCACCTGGTTACATAGAAAAGACCGGCCCCATTGGAGCTAGTGGAATTTTAAGGTCTGGCGAAAGCTGGATGTACATTGACAGCTTTAAACAAGCGCGTCCACGCTAATTATAAACAGTTGGCCCCTGCACTTGAAGTCCTGTGAAGTACTCGGGTGCGGTTTTAAACAAGCGCGGCCACGCTAATGAGAAACAGATGGTCCCTGCGTGCCGCTGCTCGCTCCCACAAGGTGGATGCTGCCACATGCACGAGTGTGTGGAAAAGAGCAGACCAATTTCTAAAGGTCATCTCTGAGAGCAGCGCATGCGCGCTGCGCTAGGCTCGACCTAAACAAGCATTGGCATAGCCAATAGGTCTCGCCTTTTGGACCTTATAAGTGTTTAGCCATGCAGCACATTATCCTGGGTGCTGTGCCCTCAGGGATTGAAGAGTTGCCACCAGCAAAGCTCCATATTTTATCATTTCATTATTTATTTTTATAAACCTGGAAATGCCTTTAAACTTTTAAAGACAATAAAAATTATTGCCATTTAAGGGTCTGCTGTTCAAATGCCACAAGAGCTTGCACACACAAGTCTCCTTTTGAAGTCAGAGAATGAAAGTAAACAGGCCTCTCAGATAAGAACATGGTTTACAAACCTGTTACAGAGGAGCATGGAGCAGGAATCGTAATATTGTTCTTTCACTTCTTGGTGTAAAGAAGGGGTTGCTGTTGCTTTCTAGACAGACTGCTATATGCGCTTTACTATAAAGAAAATCTGTGTTTAGATATATATGGAAAAGTGCTGGCAATAACGTAAAAATACATACATGCCACAGAGGTGGATGAAAGTAAAGTTTATATTGCCCCGTAGTGCTGTCCACCAGGCATAGGTTCTGGCGGAAGTGGGATCAGCTGCTTCAGGTGAGAACTCTTTTCTGCTGGGAGGTGGCATGACGTCAGTAGTATCGCCTGCCTTCGCCTGGGCTAAACATGTTGCTTTCCATATTGGGAAGAGTACTCTGCACAGAGGAATGCACCGCAGCCCAAACAGGCAGACAGAGGACACAGAGACACACGAACACACCAAGCACCATAACCCAGACATGGGAGAGGGTGCAAGCGGTGATGCATGTACACGACACACCACAACCAGATTATCATATATCATAGGTGCTTTGTTATGTCAACAGGGATTTATATAATGCTGTGTGCCATTATTATGCCTCGCATCGCTGTGATGTTTGGGTAACTTTACATGGAAAAACTGCCATCTGTCCACCAACACACCACAACTAAGAAACACAGATACACCTACATGCTACATCTCAAACATACACACACACATGACAGCCCTGATAGACCGACACAGGGAGAGACAAACTCACACACATCTGCACAGAAACACTCGCCAATAAACACACGTTTAGGAGGTTACCACAATACAAACATAGAGATTAGGTAAACTGACATACACACACAAAGTAAAACAATATAACCAAAAAAGAGACATGGGGATACACCCAAAAAGACAGTCATGTGGACGTACACACAAACTTGTGAACCCTAGCTCAGACAGAAAAAGGGGGTTGCGCATACTGACTCATTTGCAGAAACACACTACACGCCACCGACTGACACTGGAGTACAACTCTAACATGCTACCAACACACCACAACTCAGACAGATAGACACTACAATAGACACATTGAAGTACACTTGCATATTCACACAATAACGTACAAAGGCTAAGACCAGGGCCACTGGAATTATACGGCAGGGCTATGTGGCAGGAGAAGGCAAAATTACATCAACTCACCACAACTCAAACAGACTAGGCATGGAGATAGGTTGATAAGCACAAGACCTCAAACGCACATACAGTCACATATCACAGCCTAAACAAAAATACGAACACACACACATCTACGGAGGTCAACCGACTAAAACACAGATACCTGAAAACAAACACTCTCGAAGATAGACAATTATACATAAACGTGCACACAAAAAGTTAGACATGGAGACATACTTATGGGCACATAGTTGGACACAGACGTATGCATACACAGAGATAAGCACCCACATGGGTGCCACTACAGAGACAGTTGGGCACACAGCTATCGTATTATAATTGCTTTTATCCCAACGTAATAACACACACCACATGTGCCACACATACATCTATTGTCAATTTGTGAGCAGTTTTATATGTAACGAACTTCGCCCTAAGGCACCAGAGCACTTTACATGAGGACCACATTACACAAGATCAGATTACTTACTTGAGCACCGGACGTTTCAGTGATGCGCCCAGAACGCCACGGTGTCGAGCCGACGCGAGACTCTAATCTGGTTCCCCAGATGGCAGCTCAGGCCTATAGGCCACACTTTATTACAATCAAGCGAGCAGTGCGAATTCTTAAAAAGCGGTACGCCACATCGTAGGTAGAATCCTATGGACATTCCGTGTGGTTTTCGTTTTACATCTGTGTGCTCCGCTCGCACTCTGTTTCATGTTCTTCGAATGCGTGTAAATAAAAAAAGGTGAGGGGAGGGGCCGGTCCAAAGCCTCTCGCAGCACGAGCACCCCAGCCCTTTGAAGCCGCGTGTACAAAGAACGCCTGGAGGAGTGGCGTTGTGGAGGGGGGCATTTGAAGCTGTATTTTCCCCTCTTGGCCCTGCGCTTTGAAGAGTAGGACGCAGAATGATAATGAGGGCGAGGGGCATTGACCAGGGCTGGCGAGGGCCGCATGGCGTGGGGTGATTGGAACATCTGAACCCGTAGCTCAGCGAATTAATTAGCTTTGCCGGTCTCTTTCAGTTGCCAGCTGGAGCTTTGTGCACCCACGTTTTTTGTTGCTCATTTGCATATTAACTCCACACAATGCAATACGCTGAGTCGGCTTTGTAATGGCAAAACTAAGCGCATAGATATACGCTTTGAGGCTTCATCAATGCAATGACGTTGATGCTTCAAAAAAGTGCTCCTGAGTATATGGCTGCCACCGCTGCTCGAAAAAGCACGAGCACGAAACTGAAAGCTAATTAGAAAAATAAACAGATGGCTCCTGCGCGCGCCGCTGCTAAAAAAAGCACAAATTAGACAAGGGAGAGCAAGGGTGAGACAGGCAGTGGAAGAACAAGCGCGCGCAGCCACGCTAATTACAAACAGATGGCCCCTGCGCACCGCTGCTCGCTCCCGCAAGGTGGATGCCACCACAAGCACGAGTGTGAGGAAAAGTGCAGACCGATGTCTAAAGGTCATCTCCTAGGGCAGCGCATGCACGCTGCGCTAGGCTCGACCTAAAAATGAGTAGAAAATTGCAAAAATCCATCGGTGATTGAGTGAGCAGAACCCTTTTGCTACACTAGCCACCCTGCCCGTTTCTCCTTGTTCTAAGATGCCTGGTCATGAGCCCCCTTGGGTCTCTGTGCGTTGATCAACTGCTCCTGATCCAGCAGGTCCTTGTCTCCTAGTCATCCGCACTCTGGTTGTGGGCTGCCTACCTCTGGCCTTCCTATTTCAGTCCTAACAGTCCTGTGTTTTCTTCCAGGTTTTGTGCCCAATTAATTTGATCCTCTTGCTTCTGGTCCTTCCAGGATCTCCTTTCCTAGTCCCTCCCATTCCTGGTCCTCCTTGTTTGGGTCTTTGTAAGCATATTCCTCTTGCTCCTAGTCTTCCTTAGCATCTTTGCCCTTCCACACCCCCCTTTCCTGCTCTATATGGTACACTGGACCCTGGTCCTGAGCTCCTGGTCCCTGGCACTCCTAGGCGTGTATAAGGTCCTCTTGGTCCTGATCCTTCTATTCCTTTATTCTCTAGTCCTTGTCCTCCTGGTATTCTTGGTACTGGCTCCACTCTTCTTCCTTGCTTATTCTTGCCACTGGTCCTACCGGCCATAGTCATCATTCTCATCATCTTCCTAGTTCTCCTGGATCTGGTCTTGATCCTACTGGCCATGGTCCTCCTTTTCCTTGTTCACTTGGCTTTCTACACAAACTTGCCATGGTCCTCCTTGTTCTGGTCGTCCTAGGTCTGGAAATCCTGTTCCTCATCCTCCTGGCCATCCAGTTCCTAGCCCTCCTATCTGATCCTCAAGTATGTGGTCATCCTAGTCCTGTCCTCTCTTGTCCTGGTCCACCTTTTCCTCTTTACTCTAGTACATCTGGTCCTAGTACTCCAGACTATGGTCTCTTGACCATGATCTTCCTGGTCCCCTTTATTCTTGCCTCTCTCTTCCTCTGTATCATGGTGGTCTTAGGACTTATTCTTCTTGCTCTGGTTGCCTGGGTTCCTGATCTTACCCCCTGGTCTCCCTGGCCCTGGTCCTTCTATTGTTGTTTTTTTATACTCTGTGCCCTTCTTGTGATTCTATGCCTAATGGACCTGATCCTCTTGCTCCTGGTCTTTATAGGTTGGGATCTCCTTGACCTAGTTCTCATGGACCTGGACCTCCTAGCCAACATAGTCCTGGTCTCTTTAGTCCTGGTCGTCCTGGTTCTTCTTGTATTTGCCATTTTGTACTTGTCTTCTGGGAATCCTGGCCCTTCCTGGTTCCCCCAGTCTTGGCCTATCTGGACCCTGCTCCTTTCTAGTCTTCTTTGCCTTGGTCACCTTGTTCTTTTTCTCCTCACCTGGAGACTCCCATCTCTGGTGCTGGAGGGTCTAGTCCTGCTGGTCCCTTTGGCCCATCTCGTGTCCTGGTTTTCCTAGTCCTTGTCCTCCAAGTTTTCCCTGGACCTCATTGCTCTGTTTCTTGTCTTCTTAGTCCTCCTTGTACCAGATCCACTGGTCCTGACCCTCTTGAGCCTGGTGCTCTTTGTTTGGGTACTCCTTAGCCTGGACTATTTGGTCCTAGTCTTTCTGATCACCCTTGCCAAGTTCCATTGGTCTTCCTGACTTTGGTTGATACCCATCACCCTGTTCCTGCTACCTTAGATGATCGATATGTTCTACTTGGTACTCTGAGTCCTGGTCCTCTAGGTCCTGATCCTCCTGGTAATAATCCTTTTAGTCTACCCAGTCCTGCTCACTCTATTACTCCCTGTGCCATTGCTCATGGCCCCCTGATCTTCCTAGTACCGGACCTGCTTATCCTGGTACCATGGTGATTGTCCTCTTGATGCTGGTCTTCGTAATCCTCAATCTAGTCATGATCCACCAGGCCCAGGTTTTTTTAGTCCTCCTGGTCTTTGACTTTATGGTTCTGCAATAACCTGTCCTGGCACACTACTGATAACCTTAGGCTTTCCTAGGTCTGATGTCCTGATGGTCCAGGACCTCCTGTTCATGCTATCCTTAGAAATTTCTGGTTTTGGTCAGTCTGGTTGTCATTCCCAGATACTCCTCCACCTGGTCCTCTGGATCCTGGTTCTCCTGTTTCACAGGCTCCCCGCTCTGCCCCTTTTCATCCTCCTCACCATAATTCTGATCCATCAGTTATTATCTAGCCCCACTGGTTTGCCTGTTCCTAATCCTTCTGCTCCTTGTAACACTGCTCCATGTAGTCCTCCTCTTCTTAGTTCTGGTTTTCCTTTGTCTTATCCTTCTAGATCTGGTCTTCTGTGCTGGTCCCACAGGCCTGAATTTTGCTGGCACTCTTGGTCCCTTGGTCCTCCTGCCTGATTCAAATCCTACTAGTCCTCCTGGTCTCTTGGTTTGCCTGTCCCAGCTTCTTGTTTTCCATCTGACCCTTGTCCCTCTGTCATGATCCTCTTCATAATGGTCCTCCATGGTCTACATTTCCTTGTCCTTGTCCCCAGCCCTCTTTGTTCCTGTGCTGTAGGTCACCCAGGTCCATGTAGTCATTGTCATCCTGGTTTAGAATTCCCCTGAGTTTGACTCTCACTGGTCTTCTGATCCTGGTTCCACTGGGCCTGGAATTCCTTGTTCTTTTGGTTCCTCCTGGTCCTGCTTACCTGAGCCTCCTGGTCCTGCCAGTGCTGGCCCTTCCTGGTCATGGTCTTTCTTGTCCTTGTCCCTGTGATTTGGTATCTCTGGACTTGGTCAACGTGCCCGGCTCCACTTTTCTATTGTTATCCTGATACTTGTCCTCTTGGGTCTATCCACCTGGGTCTGCTAAACTTGGTCAGGGTCCTCCTCATCCCACTGGCCCTTGTCGGTGCTCTCAGGCCCTCCCAACACTACTTATCTTGCTGGTCCAGGGCCTTCTGTTGCTTCTAACTCAGTCCTTTTTCTCTTTTAGGCCCTGCCCTGGCTCACAGTATCCTGATCCCTTTGGTCCATATACTCCTGGTAATCCTATCCCTTCTCATCCTGGTCCCAGTCGCCCTGTTTCTCCTGGTACTGTACCTCCTCATTAATTTGTTCCCGGGCCCCTCTGGTCTTGCTCACCCAGGTCATCTTGGATTAGGTCTCCCTGGTCCTGTCCATATTATCCTGTTCCTCATGGCTTTGGTCATCTTAGACCAACTGGTGGTCCACCTCCTGATCCTTATCGTCCTACTAGTCATCAACTTCCTCCTAGTGGTGCTCCTCCTTGCTTCCCCTAGTTCCCTCCACAATGGCTTTAGTTGAGTACAGCCTCCAAATCTGTCATTGAGATTTTTTTTTTGGCTTCCAGATTTATTTTACTGTGTCAACACTGTCAACTATAGAAATGATGCTCCAATAAAAATAGGATCCAGCCCACTTAAAATCACAAAGCTATAATCTGCAAGATAACTTGGACGGGTGACTGAAATATCAGTGTGACTGAAAGGGGCCACTCACGACATGGGACCCATAAGCATCTATGCCTAACACCCACTCTGCTGGATGAATAGTATGAAAAGGTGTGTTTATTCAGCTGGCAAGCTTTGTTCGCCCTAAGTTGGCAGGGTATGCCCAGACGTGGGTCCCTTGCTCACTTTGCCACTGGATTCAAGCTAGCCTGGCTGATGAGGGCTGTTAGCCCGAAACCGGTCCCAGGATGCTTGTTTCCGGTCCAGGGAAGACATGGCTTGGCAGTTCGGGCTGGACTGTTCCCATGAGGCACAGGGTCAAGACTGATTTGCATATAGCTGTGTCTGAACTGGGGTGGCGAAGTGAGCTAAAGAACGATGATGGATTCAACCCAGATCTGTGACTGGGGGTGAGTGTCTGAAAAGTTTCAGCGCTCCGTCCATCATCTCCTTGTGTTTGCTTTGTTCGCCCTAAGTTGGCAGGGTATGCCCAGACGTGGGTCCCTTGCTCACTTTGCCACTGGATTCAAGCTAGCCTGGCTGATGAGGGCTGTTAGCCCGAAACCGGTCCCAGGATGCTTGTTTCCGATCCAGGGAAGACATGGCTTGGCAGTTCGGGCTGGACTGTTCCCATGAGGCACAGGGTCAAGACTGATTTGCATATAGCTGTGTCTGAACTGGGGTGGCGAAGTGAGCTAAAGAACGATGATGGATTCAACCCAGATCTGTGACTGGGGGTGAGTGTCTGTAAAGTTTCAGCGCTCCGTCCATCATCTCCTTGTGTTTGCTGAGGTGAAGGAATAGACATTTCCCTCGTGAATTACCCATATACTTTACTTACCTCTTTTCTGTTTTCACTTTCCCTGTTTCACAGACACCCCATTACCATGTCTCACCCAATTTACCTACTGCAAGTGACACAAAGCAATCTGCCCCCTAGCACCAATTGTTTCATGTCCGTACCCCTCCCTCTGTGCCCAGAACCCATCTTTCTTCCTCGCTCTCTCTCTCTGCACTGCCTGTTGGCTGCTGCTGCTGTGTTGCCAGGTCTGAAAAACTATGCAACCACAATCCCTCTCAAAAAGAAGCACAAAACTAGCACCATGCCTATCATATGAAGCATAAAATGAGCACCCAAAAATAATCAAACGGAGGATCAGGACCTTTAAAATAATGTATTCTCATGAGTGAAGAAAACTTTTTTCTAACACTCATTAAAAACATACTCATTGTTCTTTGCATAAAACCATATTCTCCCAAACTGCAGCATAGAATATCTAAGTGCCATATCCTGAAGCTCCAGAAACAGAAGCTTGAATTTTATATTTCTTACTCTAATATTGTATTAACATAAAGTTATTTATTAAAAATGTAGGGGCATATTAGCAAGACCCACGTTAAAATTATCGCCGTTTTAGCGGCAGGAAACTGCCGCTAAAACGGCGATAATGGGCTTGCTAATATGCGTTATGGAATTCCAATAGAAGCCCAGGTTAGATGTCCTGCACATCTAACCTGGGCTTCTATTGAATTCTATAACGCATATTAGCAAGTCCATTATCGCCGCTTTAGCGGCAGTTTCCTGCCGCTAAAACGGCGATAATTTTAACGTGGGTCTTGCTAATATGCCCCGTAATTTGTTACTTTTTTATAGCTTTAAACGACTTAACTTAATTCATGCCATTACATTTGACAAACTATTTTACATTTGTATATGCACTTATTT
Organism: Calotriton arnoldi; assembly: GCA_963921515.1. NCBI lineage: Eukaryota > Metazoa > Chordata > Amphibia > Caudata > Salamandridae > Calotriton > Calotriton arnoldi. Next base: position 1,778,145 of record CAWUFW010001911.1, read on the forward strand.
TCAAATGCTTCACGCATACAGCATTCTCATTACAAATTGGCCACCATCCTACCATTGCAAGGAGTCCCTTATTCCTTCATATACGCCTTCATGCTATTCATCAGGGGGCCTGTCAAATTGTACACGATCTCTGTGAAGTTTCAGATATTTTTTTAGCTGTCCCCTAGCTAAATTCTGGAAATGTTATACTTTTTTGCTAGCCGCTGAATAAATAGCAGATATTATGTACTATTTGGCCAGCCACTGGATAAAAAGCCAATTCCATGCTGTGCAACCACAAAAAAATGACTACCATCAGCTTTGAGCTGCACAAAAAAAGTCTGATAAACAAAATGTCCAGTGCTATGCCTATTATTAGGTTATTTTTATTAATCAAACTCTGTTCCCTTTCTCTGGATTTATTTTAAGCAACACATTAAGGAGAACACTTTAGGGAATTAAAAAAATCTTTTTCATGCTGGTTGAGGTGAGGCAACAGCTGGCGATGAAACATCTTATGACACTTTCTTTTGCCTCAAAGGAGATGGTCAGATCGAGAGTCAGCAGTCTGCAAAGCTGGAACCTGCTCGTCTCTCTAGACCAGAGGGTCATTTCAGTCTCAGAGCGAACAGAGTCGAATCAGCTGTCCTCATCACTTTATTAGGTAGAGTCCTCTGCTACTCTATGCCATTTATGCCAGCAGACCCCATTCAGGCGGGAAACTCATGATTTTCAAACCAAAAATGTCTTTATTTTAGGTGTCTCGAGCCTAAAACTTGTATCTGTTTCAATATTGGTCAGTGGGGAAAATACATTTCCCTTATTTCTTTTTGCTATCCCCCTATTTTCTGTTTCTAAATATTGGCATCTATGCTCTAGGCATGACTTGCTTCACTAAAAGCGGCCCTATATCTTGGTCCCTCCTTTGGTTGCTGCGGCCTTGGTAGGGATAAAAAAAGCAGTAGGGTCTTAGCACGGGTTTTGGACTAGTTGATGTAGGCAGGCGGCATAAGAATCCAATCTAGCTAAATGTCAGGTTGCGCGTCGAGGACTGAAGGGCTGATGGACTCCAGCCGTTGCTTAATCATATTTCAAGCTGCAGTCCGATTCTCTGATCTGTGCTGCAGCAGAGAGCAGGCTTAGTGCGCATGCTCTCTAAGATAAAAACGGAAAGCAGCGCTGTTGTGTGAATTTGCTTGAAATTGTCCAGGTATACCGTATTACATTAAGCTCGGAGACTACTGCCCCAGGGAGCACAGTCCTCGTTGTTATGGAAGGTCGAGCTTGTCAATCTCAGACCAAAGACATGAAGGGGTTTTCAGAATTCATTTCTGATGATGCTGGGCTGTAGCGCGCCCGAGCTCAGATTGAAAATAAACAACAAAAAATGGAATATATACGTCACATAGCTTTTTAATTTAGGTGCAGCTTCCCGCGTCAGTTGAAAATAATAATTCCTCATGGACTGCTGAAAATAGCCCGGCTCTGTTATGTATGCGGGGCTCGGAACAAATCGTTTTCAAACCCCGCTCGTCTTCCTTCGGGATTTCGTGAAGAACAGCTATCATATTAAACCGAGTCAGACATTACTCCACCCTGGCTGCATTCCGTTTCTACAGTATATCGAAACAAGCATTTGCAATGCATTAGGTCTCGCATTTTCTAGAGTTTGAGCAATTGGCATTGTAAACGGCAATGCCTTTTATTTATATGTTTTGAAAACCTGCAAGCGGTGCATAAGCGTGCACTTTGTACTTATAGTCCTTGCTTACAAGAGGCAAGGCTGGTAGTAACTGCGCATCTTTTACTGCCAGCCTTGCTTCCCATAAACAAGGACTATAAGTACAAAATGCGTGTTTATGCACCGCTTGCAGGTATTCAAAACACATAAATATAAGGCATTGTCATTTACAATGCCAATAGCTCAAACTCTCGCAAATGCAAGACCTATTGCATTGCAAATGCTTGTTGAGCTCTGAGACAGAGGGTGGCAGCAGCCATAGGAAGGCAGGGACCATGGTGCCAGGCAGTGGGTTTTAAAAGCAGGAAGGAGAGATAAACAACACTAAAGCTGGGGAGTACAATTTAGGTCCAGTAGGGCCAGATCCATGACAAATTATCAGGCTATCCAGATAAAATAAAGTGAATAAAAAAATTCAAGCACACAGTCTGTGGTTAGCCAAGTGGCAGTTTTTAATAACCCGTTGCAAGGTGCAGCTAGTCTACTCTTATACCCATCTTACTTCAAGTTTGTATAAAGGGAGCAGAATATTTTCAAATTCTAGCAAAGCTTTTACTTTTCCCAACTCACCTGCATACCTTTCCCAACTCGTTTCCATACAGCTGCTCCTTTAAATTCACTTTATTAATTTGCTCTAACCACATTAGCCTATAACAAGTAATGCTCTATTAAAGAACCAATTCTTAGACAAGGAGATCTTATTATAAAAATCCAAATCTAGGCTTCTAGCAGCATAGTTCGATAAGGAATTCAATATAATTGAGGGAAGAAACTACGATGGATATAGACTGGGTATGGCATGGATACACGAGGTAAGACTGAGACGGTTAAAGGCCGACAACAAGGCATAAGGTTGGCATGAGTAGGTTGCATAGTTATAGACTGGCATTGACATAAGGGCTCAAGCTGGCCGTACATGGCTTGTGCGACAAGCTAATGTTACGGTTAGAAGTGGAATGCGCACAATAGATCATTCTGCATCCTAATTAGAATCTGATTGCCTTAAAGTGGGGGATCTGGAGTGGCAGTTACCTGTCCCGAAGTACTTGATGACTCCATTGGTCTTGAACACCTCTTTTGCAGCAAACAGTGCATCGCAGCCGTGCACTGTGTAGTAATCGCTGGGATCGAAGACCCGTAGGGTGGTGCTGGGCTTATCGGGCATAGAGCGGTAAAATGCTAGAAAGCCGCTCTCAGCTCTGCTGTCTAGGGATAAGGTTTGCTTGGGCTGCACGGCCATGCCGCAATCTCCAACCACACGCTCAACACGTCAGGTCAAAGCGCAAAACTACAGTTACTCAGGCAACAGTGCTGGGATGACAACACCATGCTTCGCCGCAGACACTTCTGTAGCCAATTGATCATGAGGGCAATCGTGGAAGAACAGAACTAGAGCTTGTGAAAGGAACTTTATGTTGACAAGCATTAACGTGGCGGCCATCTTAGCACAGTCCATTAGAATGTACGCAGTATATTTCGTTCTAAAGGAGCTAACAGTACAGTGTTGGGAAAATGAAATATACCAAAACAGCTGTTAATATTTTTTTGGGGGGTTAGTTCCATAACCAATAAAACGTGGTTAAATTAGGACAGTTCTTTTGATGTTACATGCTCTTTACGTCCTCATAATTGCTATTCGAATTAATAACAAGCATTTGCAATGCAATAGGACTCGCATTTACGCGAGACCTATTACATTACAAAAGGGAGTGCGGACGGGGGCAGGAGGGCGAGAAGGCACGAACAACGGGACTGCGGGTGGGTGGGGGGGCGGGAAGGCATGGGAAGAAAATAGTGTTCACAATCTAAATAACACATACCATGCAACAATCGAAGTAAAGGGGCCAGTAGCCATGGAGAGATACAAATGACGACATGGCCGTCATAAGCCGGGACTAACAGCCTATAAACGAATCGGAAGGCAGCATTTAGAAAGGACAAAGACATAAGCCAATGAAAAAGATGGGCGGGGAGTGGGCGGACCTTCCACTCCATACTCCATTACTGCATACCTCGCAGAGCGAGCTGCGCATGTGCGCTGCCACTCCATTAGGGTGTCGGAGCGCCCCTCCACTGCTTTCTCGCCGTGCGAGAAGCAGAAAATAAAATGGTATTTTAAATACCATTTTATTTTCTGCTTCTTGCGCTGCGAGAAAGCAGTAGGCAAGGGTATGCCTGGTTGGAGGCGGGCGGCAGGGTATGCCTGGTAGGGGGCGGGTGGGTGGACCGGTCAGGGAGGAGTGCCTTGCACCACTCTGAGTGCCCTGACTGTTTGGTCGGCCCTGGGGCCGACCAAAGCAGTCATGCGCACTCTACATTTTCTCTATGTAGGCTGCATGCAGCCTACATAGAGAAAATGGCCTCCCTACAGGCGCCCGGCTGGGCGCTGCCCGGGACTTTGCACCAATCACAACGCTGCCATTGCAGCGTTGTGATTGGCTTACAGGAGGGGAGGGAGCATGCCTGTTCCTGGCCAGGAGCAGAGGTGGCATGGGACCCGGCCCAGGAGCAGAGCCGTCGCAGGAGCCAGTCAGGTAAGTTTTATTTATTTTTTGTTTTCTGTTTTACAACCCCCGTGTATTGCGAGCCGTGACTGGTTTATGCGTAGAAGAGAAAGTGAAGGTACATGTTGTCTACACCAAGATGGTGATCATATTCTGTCATAGGTGTATTTAGAAAAGCGGTAGGAGTTTGTTGGGCACGTGCACCGGTTTAAATTCCGGCAGTGCCTTGTTAGCGTTTCACTGATTGGGTTCATTTCAGCATTCGGTTCACATTGTTGGTGAAGTCAGTTCAGTAAGTACGCTAAGCTGTGCTCGCCTTGGAGTCACGCATTTCTAATATTAGCAATAAGGCGTGAATGGGGGAAATAATTGCATGTCACTTCACTTGGGTATCATTGTCATGTCATCTGGGTTAGCGTTTTTTCTTTACTTTTTTGTAATTGTGTTGTACGAGTTCAGACCAAGCTGGTTTGAATGATAGTTTCACCCATCAGTACTGGTATGATGTGTTATGGCGCTATAAGTGGCAATGGTTTCAGCACGTTTCTGATGATTTTGGGGGGCTCAGTACATGCTCTAGCACATTTTTGGACGGAGTAAGTTTCCAAGGGTTTGTTACACCAGCAGACTTGCAGATTCTTTTATTTTCCTGTATGTGAAATGAATTGTATGAAGCATTTACTACCACCAGTATTTAACACCCCATAATTATAAACTGAAATAGACTCAGGTCTGTGATTGCAACCCCGGGACCATATGGAACGTCACTGGACTGCCAAAACATCTTTGAAATCATATCAATAGCAGATTGTGATATATAAAATGCACAGAACATAAATCCTTTCAAGTATTTTTTAAGGCAAATGTTCTCCTTAATTCTCCAGCCTGATTGCCCGTGTAAATGTGCGCTTTTGCTATTGGGCGGCATGGGGCCGGTGAACGCTCCTGTGAGGCGATGTGTATGCTCGAAGATAAATCCCAGGTTGTATTTGGGCAATCTTTGCTCACCTCGTCTCTGGGCGTGAAGAGCATGTGACCTGCCACACATCTGTTAGTTTTAGAGGGCGAAATGTGAAAGGGGAGGGGGAGATAAGATAGGGAAAACAGAGGGAACAGAGATAAGCCGGTTCTCCGAAGAGACGGAGATGTGGCCTGAGAGATAAGAAAAAGTAACATGGAGAAAGTGAGATACAGGAGTATGAGGCAAAAGAGACAGTGTCATCGATAATCACATTTGGTAAATTTTGCATGTGGTCACGCAGAAAATCTCTCTATTGGTAGGTATTTGTCACGTGATCAGCCTTCCATCGAAAAATTAATTGCCTGTGATCATTAACTAATGTGGCTTTCAGGTTATAATCAGAAGACGTATAAACACATCCAAACTCATGCACGTCGAGGCATGTGGCATGTATGGCCTGTACGAATGACCCAAGGTCAAGCCCTAAAAGGAGATTCTTATTGGTATTATAAGACAGGGCCTCATTAAAATATGTTTGGCCGTGATATATCTTATTGGTCGTTTTAGTGTAACACACTTCAGAAGCTGACCAATCAGAACGTACCTAACATTCCAGACCATTTACAATGTTTTCTTAATTCATAAAAACTTGAATTTACCGACAGTAATTCTAATGAACGAACTCCGGTTGCATGCTGGAAACTATGCAGGTGGCACCATTACCAGCCACGTGAATGTTTGGATACGGTATCCAGTTTCTTCCTGCAAATGACTTGTGACCAGCAACTCCTAAATGTCCTAAATTCTTCTGCTATGAAGCAAAACACATTGACTGAATGTGTGCAGCAGATATCCAAAGAGACAGAAACCAAACCCCCTGCCCAACAAAGAGACCATGGTATAGAAAAAGCTTTTTCATATAAAATGTAATTACCTAAAAATTATTCAAGCATACTAATATGTTCAGGATTTTTTTATTGATTCAGGCGATGCAAATTTTCAACTGGAGCCCATAATACCGATCATTTATTTTTATCTTTCAAAGTTATGGATTATTGCAGGAAAACCAATCAGTGGAACATTTAGCATTTTATGACCCTCTTCTTTTCTAAGGTCTTACTCCCAATAACAGTATGCTATGCTTGCCCTAGCAAGGAAGCATTTGCCAAACAAAGCAGTGCAACGTCCAAAAGACTAGCAAACCCTGCCCACCTCAAACCATGCGCGGCCTTTCGTTTCGTTTCTACCATGCCTCCCTCCATATACGAAAGAAACACACACACACTTCTGTGTGTGCAGGGCTTTAAGTAGGATGAAAAAACCGGGGGGGGTCTCCCGTATGGGCAGCTGATGTAATTATGAGCGTGGCTTAAAACTGTTAAGCTAAAAATCTGTACTTAGCATAGTGTGCTGCCCCACTGGTATTGTGCTTCTTCTGTCATTGCCTCCAGATATATAATACGAGTGACATTAAACCTACAACCAGCCAGGACTATAGGCTTTGTCAATGGTTGTAAGTTGCATAAGATAAATAAGAACAAACTGCAGCATTTTCATTATTATATACAATGAAAACATAGGTGGTTCAGAGATGTGTTATAGGTGGGAAACACTTAGAGGGCCTGTTTCCGTTGGTTGTATGTGCTTGGCTTGGGGGTCATTTGCAAGCTGACCAATTTGAGGATTGGGCACATTTTTGATTTGATTCTAATGCTGTCTTCACACTTGTGCTTCAAAATGCTATGTTTGGATCCCCCTTTTTTCAACAATTTGCAGTAAATATGTGGTGTAAAACCCACCATTTAAATCCATTTTTTTCAAAATTTTCTTGCGGGGGGAGAACCCCCCTGCACCCTTCTTTTGCAGTTCGTGCTCGATCGCTTCGCTCGCTCGCTTATTACATTAGAGTACAACAGACGCCACTGCGCTATAGGCTCGACCTAAAACGGAAACTGCCTACAAGGAATGTTAATTTTATTTATTTTAACCGATTGAGGCAGAAGTGTAAAGATGAAAGCCCAAAGCCGTGTGTTGCATCATTTCCACTCTGCAGTCTAAGCCAGTATGCCCGTTTCACCTAAAATGAGCCCACAAAAACACAATAACTTCTTAGTGCCTGGTCAGCTAAAATTCCAACATGAAGTTCTGTAAGTCACAAGTTTGAATCCTGGCAAGGCAGACTCAGCCTTCGTTTTTCCAAGGTGAGTAGACTTTGTGTTAGAAATGGGGGTCTCTAGTTGACAGAGGTATGCACCCTGTCCAAGCAGGGACCCTTCCTTCAAGTCAGGATAAGGGAGTTACACACCTAGATAACCCCTGCTCACCCCCTAGGTAGCTTACCACTAGCAGACAGGCTTATCTCAGAGGTAATGTGTAAAGTATTTGCACACAACACACACAGTAACAGTGATAACACTACATATAGACACCACACCTGTTTAGAAAAATACAGTGACTTTATCTAAACCAAACAAGACCAAAACAACAAAAATCCAACATTCACAACTCAAAATATGACGTTTAAAAGGTTTAAAGCAATTCTGTCAATAGAAATCTATGGATGCATGATTTTTACATAAAGTACCTCAAATGCATAAAAATTCACATGGCAAACAGAGGAGGGAAGCATCAGAAAACACAGCGATGCGTCAGTTCCTGAGTCCTTGGGGAGGCGACGTTACAGTTCTGCTGCACGCAGGTGAAGTGATGAGTCAAATCCGGACTGTAGGGGGAAGTGGTGTATCGATTTCCCAGGCGATTCTGATCTGCGTATGTTGCGTCAGAAAAACTTGCCGCACTGGTGCGATGCATGAGAAAATTCAGGCGTTACGGGCACTGCATGGATTTCCGTAGCCGTTGACCGGTGATTCGTTGATTTATTTTAGCTGCACAGCAGGGCCTGCATTGGAGCCAGTGTGCAGCAGTTTCTCGGGCTGCGGGCAGGCGTTGTGTCGATTTTTTCAGCCACACGGGGCTGTCATCGTTAATTTCTCCTGCACGGCGGTGCTGAGTCAGAAAATGTTGCCGCAAGAAGAGCAAAGCATCGATTTTGTAGATTTATTCAGTTCTTCACAGCTTTCTGTAGCAGGAACAGCCTCCAGCGGCCCAGAACTGGAATAGGCACCCCCAGGCAGGTCAGAACTCCCAGCAGTGGACTTCAAGAAGGTTGTAGGTGAAGTCTTTGTGTCCCTGGACTTCAGAACAAGAAGCTAGCACACACAAGCCCTTGGAGATTCTTCTCAAGCGGGTGTTACAGCAACGTCCAGTCTTTGCCCTCGCCTTGGCAGAAGCAGCAACTGCAGGCCAACTCAGCAAAGCAGCACACAGCAAAGGAAAAGTCTCCTCCTCAAAGCTCTTCAGCTCTTCTCCTTGGCAGAGGTTCCTCTTGATTTCAGAAGTAATCTAAAGTTCTGGGGTTTTAGGTCTAATGCTTATACTCCTTTTTCCCTTTAAAGTCTTTGTTCAGAAAGTCTCTCTTACTCAGTAAAACCAGTTGTGTCCTCCCTAGTCCAGTTGCACTACAGGAGGTGGAGGCCTCATTGTGCAGAGCAGCCACAGCCGAGTCAGGTGTCAGTGACAACTCCTCCCACCACTTTAGCCCAGGATGGCCCATCAGAATATTCAGGGCACACTTCAGCTCCTTTGTGTGAGTGTCTGGTGTGAATGCCCCTGTCATTCTAAAACCAGATGGTGAATCCACAAGCAGGCAGAGGCAAACAGGATGGTTAAATAAGAAAATGCACACTTTCTAAAAGTAGCATTTTCAAACACACAATTTAAAAACCACCTTTACTAAAATTCTGAGCTCAGAGAGCCTACACTCCAAAGCTCTAGCTGTTTCCAATTGATAGTTGCACTTGTAAAATGTTGCAAGGCAGCTCCAATGACAGCCTATGGGAGAGCTAGTCCTTGCAATAGTAAAAAAAACAAATACACAGTATTTCACAATCAGAACATGTAAAACACACCATTACACACTGGTACACACACTACCTTTAACTTACACTTCACCCTGCCCCTGGGGGTACCTTGGGCCAACCTTAGGGGTGACTTAAATGTAACAAAAAGGGAAGGTTAGGGCCTGACAAGTTGGTGAACTTGCCAGGTCTACATGGAAGTTGGAAACTGCACGCACAGACACTGCAGTGGCAGGTCTGAGACACATTTGAAAGTTTACTGGTGTGGGTGGCACAATCAGTGCTGCAGGCTCACTAGTAGCATTTGATTTACAGGCCTTGTGCACACACAGTGCACTTTACTAGGGACTTACCAGTAAATCAAATATTTCATTCATGGGTAAGCAATCATATTCACAATTTACACAGGGAGCACTTGCACTTTGGCACTGATCAGCAGCGACAAAGTGCCCAGAATACCTAAACCAGCAAAAATGAAATCCAGCACACAGTTAAAAATGCAGGGGGGTAGAGGCATAAAGTCAGGGGAAACCACGCCAAGGATGCCAGGTCTAACACTTTATTAGTGAGATTGGTTATTTGCATCACTTAGAAACAGAAGAATTATGATATGTAGCACTCAGTAAAAAAACAAGTTATGGAATGCAGTCATGAGCAAAAGTCCATTGAACAGATTGGTATGCACGGAAGCATGGGTAGCATTAACTCTAATGTATTTGTTGTAAAGTTTTTTTTTAATGAAATAAGTGGCAATGATTTGGGGACGGTCAAAGATCAAATTCATGGAAAGCAGTTGTGAATAGCCCAGGCCTCATTCAGATTCCAAGAATGAATGGAGAGCTACGTACTATAAAGAGAGAAGAGAGCAACATTTTGCCTATTAGCCTTACAAGGCACACCCTTTCACTTCAGTACGAGCCTCAGAATGGCCTTCATTTGTGCTGATGGCTGCAAATCTAGCTGACACTAAATATGGAGATTGTCAGTTGGCATGATGGAAAGTAGGTTAGGGTTACTTGATATAAGATTGCTTAGGATGCGGCTCTACTGTTCTTTCCGCAGCAACTCTATTGAGAAATCTGATTTCACCACACAGGAAGTCCACCTATGGCTTAAAGTGGTAAACAATAAGAGCGGATGCCAGAATTTAATGCAGAGAGCAGATAATGACATTGAAAGGTACAAAGTTAAATTGGAACAATAGGTTGCATCACTTTACAGAACCTACTGTAGGAAGAGTGACCACTTCATTCCATGTCATTACAGACACTCACTGTCTCCAGTTGAGAACTTTTCTCCAACAAATCATTGGTCACTGGTGTGTCAATCTAATTAGCTCAAAGCAAGGAAACACGACTACAACAACCAGAATGCATTAGTTTATCACATGCAAGTCCAGAAATAAAAACAATGTCTCTAAAACTGCGGTTGGAGATGATCACCCTAACTCTAGGTGAGATTCAGATGCCACCTGAGTAGGATCAAAAGTACAAGAGGTGTTTTAAGGATGGGAAAGGCTGTTGAAGTTTAAATGATTGAGGAAAAAGAACAATTTGGAGTAATGCTTATTGAAAATTAAGAACTAAGCAAAAAACGAATGAATAGGGAAATCACAGACAGGATCTAATTGATCTGAAAGCCTTAAAAGAGGCACAAGCAGAGGGTATTGGTCACAGAGTGATCTACACTGGTGGTTGTCTTTGAATGTTTTGATCTTGACCAAACCTCTCTGGATAACATGCAGTATTGAAGATAATTAATGTGGTCAGTCACAAGTCAAATGTGTCATAAGTCCAACTAAAGGGAGAGTTATTAGAGGTGTGTGTGTGTATGGATGTGCATTGATCAATTGTTGAACTGGAATGAAGCTGAGCTCAATCTGCGGTGGCATCCAGCTTCTCCATCCATGTGGAATGAAAGCTTAGTATAATCTGCATAATCACACACTAGTAAAACCAGCATATGGTGGAACGATGAAAGCCCTAGTTCTAGAAAAAGGCTTAGGGGTGACGTTAAATATTAAAAGCAGTGGAGAACGAGGTATAGCTCCACTGAAGCCTTTACGCTTACTTCAATCGAAGCAGCAAGATGTTGAACTTTGAAGAGTCAAAATCAATGGTAAGATTCATTGGCGCAGATGTGGAAGGCTCATAACAGCCCTTCAACTTTCATAAGATCTGTGCCACAGGCAGGTGTCTGTCTCTGTGCATGTGACAGATTAAAGCCTGATTTGTCAGTTCTGAGGACTTTCTTCCTTCGATGGTGCGCTACCTGTGTTGTAGCACTTTTTGCAGAGTTGTTTTCAAAGAAAGTGAACTCATCAAGGTTGCATGAACTTTGAACAAGATAGAACTTATGCAATTTTCATTGCTTCTGGCAATTGTTCTTGAAAGAATTAACCTTTTGTCATATCAACTATTTCCAGTGGTAGCACTTTGTATTAGAGAGATGTGAATGGGCAGTCTTCAAAGAGCCTGAAGAAGACTTGTGTCATGCTACCCTGGCCGCACCCTTCTTGAAGGAACTGTGAACGTGATGAAGAATGTGGCTTAATGTCATCACCGTTGACCTCAATATCTGACCTCACATTTAAAATATTTTCACCAAGATAGTTATGCAAACTTTAGAGAATAGCTTTAAAAAGTGGTATTCTCATTGCATCGACCCATTTTAACTTGACTTTGGTAAGTAGTTCTTACTTGTGGCGTGTTCTTTGTTGGATATACACATATGCATTGTGTGAGTGTAGGTTTAATTTGTATGTGTTTAAGTTAGCATAAGTAGACCGCAAAACTTGTTTACTGGGCCTTACTGACAGCTGAAGAAAGGTGGCTTTTAAAAGTTGCATTGCATGTATGTTTTCATTCATTCTGTGTTTTTCCTTTCTTCATAAAATGGATGAAATTGTGCTCTTTCCAAGGAACTCTTTATTTGTGCTGTAACAATTAATGTGTTTCAGAGGAAGCCTGCCAGACATGTTTCAATGTTCAGGGTTGACATGCAACAGCTAGTTGAACTGTGCTTCATTCGTTTCCTCGAACAGTTATTGTTCAGTAGTATAATGTCATTTCCACTTGTACTTAGAGCTAAGGGAGCCATAAACTATTATTTTGGGAGAATTCCGAGAATGAGCCTGTTTTACATAATATTTTTTCTACAATGCTGATAGGTTATTGTCATGTAGCTTTTATTAGTACAGTCAATTCACACCATGAGAAAGGTATAATTCTCTAATTATGTGAAACTATAAAATGTGCTGTTATTGGGGGATGTGCCAGGCTTTTCTGAGAATTATATCAAGCATGTCCTTATGACGGACTGTCCTTTGTCTTTGCCCTTAGAATATTTCAGAGCTTTCCCCTTATTCTTACTGAGCAGTTACCAAGACAGATTGTGATTTGACTGTATACTTAGAAAATGTTTGGAGGGTGACCTCATGATATTCTCTTGCTGGTTTGAATTGCCTGACTTATCGATCTTTTTACTATCTTTAATGACACATATTTTAACTAAACTTCATTAATCGTGTCCTGTTTGGGTCTTCCTGAATGGATTTTCCATTATTTGCCTCGGTCCCTCGTCCTTCGGGATTCACACAGCTGTGATCCGATCAATAGGCTCTTTTATCGGTAGAAAGCGCTGAAAGTTGCATAGATATTCCAATGTTTGCAGAGTGAAATTTAAGAGGAACTAAGGATTACTCAGGTGCTCAAGACAAGCACAGCTCTGCCAATGACTAAAGGGTCACTCATTGCCAATTAGCTGCTGAGGCTTTTCCACCCCTTGTGTTGAGCCCTTTTATGATATTTGGAGTAGTTAGTACTTAAGTCTTCAGAATCTTTTTTCCACAAAAGGTATCTACACCAAATTTGTACCAAATTTTCCTACAGGTGGGGATTCTAAAATTACTCATTTTGTACAGAATCCCCATTATTAGTATTTTTAGCAATGGGAAAAAGTGCATTGAAAGAAAAGTTTATTTTTTTCTAAAAATGTCACCAGCATAAGAATTGCTGTGCGAAGATCACCATCTTCCCAGAGTTGTTAAAATAATACTTTTTACCACATTTTTCCATGTGGTAGTCCATGTTTCCCATTTTTTGTGATTTCAGTCTATTTGCAGTTTGTGGTGGAAACAGGTGTGAAACTCATGGGTGAAACTGGAAAGCTATACATTTCTGATAACTAGACAAAATTCCATATTCAACAAGGGGGTATTTGTGTAGCTTTCTCATGATTTACCGATTAAAACTAGCCGTTGAAATAAGAAATAATGTAAAAAAATAGAAAAAATAGTAATAGCTGACAACATTTTTATCTGTAATTTATTGCCCCAATGGACGATTTACAAAAGTAATATACTGTTATGTACGTCTGGTGTAAGGAATGTATAGTGGTTGTTTGTTGACCAAAAACACTTGATACTAGGAGCCGTAATCTGAGCTGAAGCTTAAAACAATTTTTCTTTGTGCATCAACTATGCTTTAATTCAGTGGGAAAATATAGTGAATAAAAAATGGGTATGTAGAAAATGTATGCATTTTTTAAAAGGGCACATAATACTACAGGGCTTATTTGTCAGAGGCCTGGGCTGCTGGAGCGTCACTTTTTTTGACGCTCCGGTGGCGGAGGTCTCTCAATCATATCTATGAGGCGACACAAAGCCACCCTGCATGGCTTTGTATAGCCTCATAGATAAGGAGTAAGGCAAGGCAGCGCAAAGCGCTGCGTTTCCTTACTTTGCGCCAAGGAGGCATTCAATGGGCGTTTCAGTGGGTGTGCCCATGCAACACACAAGGATTTTGACGCTGCTCCTGATTTACAAAATCACGTAAACCTGGGCAGCGCCAAAGCCATACGCCTCCCCAGAGCTGTCGTAACAAAGTTTTTTATTTCTCCTCGTTTTTTCCTCTTTCCATGTTTTCTGCATTCTGCAGCACACATAAAACGTGAAAAACGCCTCTTGGGATTGTTTTTGTGCAGGAAGGTGCCCCTTTCTGCACAAAAGCAATCCTGCCTACAATGCAGACACCCTTGCACCATGGTTCAAGGATGCCTGCGCTGGCACTAGGCACCACATTGTTCGCCAGAGCAGGAAGAAAGAACCGGAATTGCACCATATTCGTACGGTGCATTCCTGTCCTTTCAAATTGACGCAGGGCAGTGCAGCAAAAGACTTGCGGCGCTGCCCTAAGCCAGTTTTTTGTAAACGCAGCCCAGAATTTAGGAACAGTGGTGATTTGTACAACTCTGACTTTGGGGTTACCCATACTCCAATGGGACTCAGTGGGCATTTTGCAAAATGTGCTAGTTCTTGCACACTGGCTTAGGTTTGAAAGCCAACACTTGAGAGAAATTCAATTGATAATAATAAATGTTCTTCTATTCAGTGCTCCCGCACTACTTCTCTTGATAAAAAGTGTACTCTACTCCTAAGGCTGGGCCTGGCACCATGACAAGAAAGGCCCCAAAACGCAACATGAAGACATCAACTTTTTGCCATCTTAATTGACCTACTTTGGCATTGTGAGTAGCAGCGGTATTTGGGAATGGGATCGCCCCCACTCAGGAAACCCTACTAAATCCAGACATTTCTGAAAACTTGATACCCAAGGGATTTCAGGGTGATGTGATTTGCATGGATCCCCCTTTACTTTCTTACCCTGAATACCCTGCAAACCTCAAACGTTGGCTAAAATCACTGGGGGGGGGAGGAGTTAAATTTCCCAATCACCTCTCCAAGGCGGCAGAAAGACTGCACCATTTTTAAAATAGGGGGAGCACTTGCTGATGCTGGGAGAGGGCGCTCCCTCCTCTCTGATTTCTAGTTGGTGGATCTTTTCTTGTGGATTGCGGTTCTTGGACAATTCCCTAGCAGGGTCCCACTTAGAAGACGTTGTGCTGGAAAGGGGACATTGTCAGAGCTATGGTGCCCGAGAACCGATCAAAGTGAAAGCAGACCACTCCTTATGATGCTGTCTGCTTTCACTTTGTTTACTATGACGTCAGCACTCTGTGTGCACTCCACGTCACAGCAAACAAAAAAACTGTGGACATGAGGGAAGCTTTTTCCTTTAGTCCCAACTTGTTTTAAAAAGAAAATCCCTCTGGTGTAAACAACCAAAGGATTTTCAGAAGTACTGAAGTGGACGAACCGTTCATGTTCACCACAATAAGAATGCACTGTGGGGACTGAGAATGGTTCACCCACATTAGTAACATGACTAGAATTCTCTGCAGATACAGCATTCCATGCAATGGCAACAATAATGAATTTGACATTTATGTCTGTTGTGTTACCACCACTTTTCTTCCATTTTCTACCCAGGATATTCACATGCAGTTAAAGGGTTAGGCAATATGTGGCCCGACATTTATTGTGTTGTTTATGCTTCTTCATTTATTTCGAGAGGATAATCTTTTTTGAAGACTATTAGAGTTTAAAGTCAAAGAAGGGCTCTCGGGTAGTTGGCAGTATAAAATTAATATTTTTTGTTTGGTTTGTTAAAGGTTTCTTTCTGCTTCTGTTTGTCAGCTGTGCTTGTTTTTCCTTTTGCAGTAAAAGGGAAGTTACTAGAATGATGTCACTACAGTAACGTAAAGTTACCAGTGGTGCAGCGCAATTTTACCCAAATTTTAAACTTCACGAATACGTAACAATTTCATAACAGATGCATGATGTGAACGTGTAATTACCACATGCGTCTCGTGTGGTCTAATAACCTTAAAATGAGTGTTGCACTTCACATTATTATTAGAGTGCATACATTGTGGGATTAGTGAATTTGCTTATTCTGTGTGCCTTAACTGTATCGAATAAGATATTAATAAACCATCCTTACTTAGTAGATATGTACTTATTAAAACTAGCTCGATGTGCATAAGATGTGCGTTAATACATTAAATAACATGTATTGTTTCGATGATTGAAAAGAAAACATCTTCACATATGTAGAATGTGATTACTCTAGAAACAACAAAAGATTTATAAAATTTGTACACTGTTTCATATATTACAAAAAAATATAGTTTTTAGACAAACTTACCCATGTACATTTATGAATTACTTTATGCCATATATAATGTGAATCTAAGGTGATGACTATTTATATTATTTAATGCTTAAATGTTTGCCAGGTACGTCGCTCCCCCACCACACAGCTCCGCCTGTGCTGCCCTGCTGCTGCTGGTTAGTGCTCTTGCCTTCTGTCCCCCACTGCCCCCTCGTTGCTGTGCCCGTTTTTCCTGTTGTTGCCCTTTTGCCTTTGCCTTCTGTTCCCCTCGTGTGCCTGACTCTGTGCCCTTGCCTTCTGTTTCCCCTCGTGTGCCCCCTGTCCCTGCGACCAATTGTTTTGCCTTCTGTGTTTCCCCGTGTGCCCCTGATTCTGTGCCCATTTTGCCTTCTGTTTCCCCTTGTGTGCCCCTGATTCTGTGCCCATTTTGCCTTCTGTTTCCCCTTGTGTGCCCCTGATTCTGTGCCCATTTTGCCTTCTGTTTCCCCTTGTGTGCCCCTGATTCCATGCCCGGTTCTGTGTCCCTCGCCGCTCCCGTTCCCGCCACTGCGTCCCCTGAGTCCCTGCCCCCCTCACCGACAATTCGCTGCCCCTGCATCCTGCCTCCCAGCTGCTCCTCCCTCCCACCTCCCCATATATGGTGGCCGCTGCGCGGTGAGGAGAGTGACCCTTGACCTTGCCAGGTAGGTAGCTCCCCCACCACACAGCTCCGCCTGTGCTGCCCTGTTGCTGCTGGTTAGTGCTCTTGCCCTCTGTCCCCCACTGCCCCCTCGTTGCTGTGCCCGTTTTTCCTGTTGTTGCCCTTTTGCCTTTGCCTTCTGTTCCCCTTGTGTGCCTGACTCTGTGCCCTTGCCTTCTGTTTCCCCTTGTGTGCCCCCTGTCCCTGTGCCCGATTGTTTTGCCTTCTGTGTTTCCCCGTGTGCCCCTGATTCTGTGCCCATTTTGCCTTATGTTTCCCCTTGTGTGCCCCTGATTCTGTGCCCATTTTGCCTTCTGCTTCCCCTTGTGTACCCCTGATTCCGTGCCCGGTTCTGTGTCCCTCGCCGCTCCCGTTCCCGCCGCTGCGTCCCCTGTGGCCCCGCCCCCCTCACCGACAATTCGCTGCCCCTGCCTCCCGCCTCCCAGCTGCTCCTCCCTCCCACCTCCCCAAATATGGCGGCCGCTGCGCGGCTGCACCTAAGGCAAGCCCGTCTGCGCCCGTCCGCGCCTGGACCACGCCCAGCGCCAGGACCCCTGGTCCTCGCGCCCCCTGCGCCCACCAGGACGATCGCCACCGCTACGATGCCAGCACACTCTCAACCCCGGACAGACCCACACCTGCTTCAAGGCCGCCCCGAAACGCACTCATGGTTCCTTCACCTGCCGGAACTGCAGCTACACCAGCCTCAGAGCCGCCGAAGCGCCCGCCAAGAAGGACCCCAACCACCTCCGATGCATCCTACTGAACACCCGTTCCGCACGGAAACACGCCGTCGAGCTCTGGGACCTGCTCGACACATCATCCCCGGACGTCGCCTTCCTGACAGAGACCTGGATGAACGACTCCTCCGCACCCGACATCGCCATAGCCATCCCAGACGGCTATAAGATCACCCGCAGAGACCGCACCAACGGAGTAGGAATCGCCATCGTCCACAAGAACACCATCAGGGTCTCGACCAGCACCGACGACACTCTCAGCACCGCCGAACACATGCACTTCCAGATCCACACAGACCCCAACACCACCCTAAGAGGCACCCTCGTCTACAGACCCCCCGGACCCTGACCCCAGTTCAGCGACTCCATCGCCGACTTCATCAGCTCACACGCCCTAACCTCCACCGACTACATCCTCCTCGGAGACCTGAACTTTCACCTGGAGAACAACAACGACTGCAACTCCACCACCCTGATCGACAATCTCGCCAACCTCGGACTGAGACAGCTCGTCACAACGCCGACCCATTCCGCCGGCCACACGCTCGACCCCGTCTTCTCCTCAAGCACCCACGTCTCCTTCAGCCACACCACCGAACTCCTCTGGACCGACCACCGCTGCATCCACTTCACCTTCCAGAAACCCACCACACACCACTGCACCCAACAGATCCCACGCCGCTGCTGGAGCAAAGTCACCGAAGACCAACTACAGGCAAACCTCGCTCTCAGCCCACCCACCGACCTCTCCAACACCGACGACGCTGCCCGCAACCTCAGACGATGGATTGACGACTGCGCCAACACCCTCGCCCCGCTGAAAAAACCCACCTACAGAGACACCAGCAAGAGAGCCAGCTGGTTCACCCTGGAACTCCTAGCATCCAAGCGGACCTGCCGGAAACTAGAGATGAAATGGCACAGTGAAAAGACACCGGACAGCCACGCAGCCCACAAAGACGCCATCCGCAACCACCATCACCTCATCAGGGCCGCCAAGAGGATCTCCTTCAAAGACCGACTCGACAGCAACGCACACAACAGCAAGGAGCTCTTCAACATCGTGAAGGAACTCTCCAACCCCAGCTCCAATGACATCCCGCCGTCGCAAGCCCTGTGCGACTCCCTCGCCACCGTCTTCCACCGCAAGATCACCGACATCCACGACAGCTTCAACACCCAGACAGCCCCAACAGACACCGACACACCAGACTCGCCGCACACCATCGACCACGACCCCTTGCCAGCCTGGGCCAACGTGAACATCGAGGACACCATCAAGACCATGAGCACAATCCACTCCGGCTCCCCGTCAGACCCTTTTCCGCACCACATCTTCAACAAAGCCAGCAGTTCCATTGCACCCCACCTGCGCAACGTCATCAACCTCTCCTTCGAGACCGCGACCTTCCCAGAGAGCTGGAAACACGCCGAGATCAACGCCCTGCTCAAAAAACCCCAAGGCGGACCCGAGAGACCTCAAGAACTTCCGGCCCATCTCCCTGCTTCCCTTCCCAGCCAAGGTCATTGAGAAGATCGTCAACAGACAGCTAACCCGATACCTCGAAGAAAACAGCATCCTGGACCCATCCCAGTCAGGGTTCCGCAGCAACCACAGCACCGAGACTGCCCTCATCGCCACCACCGACGACATCAGGACCCTGCTGGACAACGGTGAGACCGCAGCCCTCATCCTGCTGGACCTCTCCGCCGCCTTCGACACTGTCTGCCACCGCACTCTACACGCACGCCTCCACGACGCAGGGATCCGAGACAAGGCCCTGGAATGGACCACCTCCTTCCTCTCCGGCAGAACCCAGAGCGTCTGCCTCCCCCCATTCCAATCAGAAGCCTCCGAGATCATCTGCGGCGTACCCCAGGGATCATCCCTCAGCCCGACACTGTTCAACATCTACATGGCCCCGCTCGCACGCATCGCCCGACGGCACGACCTCAACATAATCTCCTACGCCGACGACACTCAACTGATCCTCTCCCTCACCAAGGACCCCTCACCGCCAAATCCAACCTCCACGAAGGAATGAAGGCCGTCGCCGATTGGATGAAGAGCAGCCGACTAAAGCTGAACACGGACAAGATGGAGGTCCTCATCCTCGGCTCTAACCCTTCAGCCTGGTACGACTCCTGGTGGCCTACGACACTGGGGGCAGCCCCGACACCCACCGACCACGCACGCAACCTGGGAGTCATCCTCGACTCAACGCTCTCCATGGCCAAGCAAGACAACGCAGTCTCCTCCTCCTGCTTCAACACCCTCCGCATGCTCCGCAAGATCTACAGGTGGATCCCGACAGATACAAGAAGAACAGTCACCCAGGCCCTCGTCAGTAGCAGACTCGACTATGGAAACGCCCTCTACGCGGGAGCCCCAGCCAAGCTCATCAAACGACTGCAACGCATTCAAAACGCCTCGGCACGCCTGATCCTCAACGTACCACGCCACAGCCACATCACCCCCCACCTGAGAAACCTGCACTGGCTCCCCGTCGACAGGAGAATCTCCTTTAAACTCCTCATCCACGCACACAAGGCACTCCACAAGACCGGCCCAGCCTACCTCAACAGACGGCTCTTCTTCTACGCCCCCAACCGCCAGCTCCGCTCCACCGACCTCTCCCTCGCCACCGTCCCTCGCATTCGAAGAACAACCACCGGCGGCAGATCCTTCTCCCACCTCGCCGCCAAGACCTGGAACACCCTTCCACTCAGCCTACGACAGACCCAAGACCTGCTGACCTTCAAGAGGCTACTCAAGACCTGGCTGTTCGACCAGTAGCGGCACCCCCCCCCCTTTTTCTTCCCTTTTTCTTCCCCAGCGCCTTGAGACCCTCGCAGGTAAGTAGTGCGCTCTACAAATTCCGTGATTGATTGATTGATTGATTTGCATGCATATTAAATGTGTACCATTAGATTAATGGTTTAAGTTGTCTTCAGTAGGCCTGCATTTCACCATGCGGCATGAAAATCCTGTTTTCCATTTTCTCCTATCATGACGTTTCTTGCAGGTGTTCACACACATTGTTAGTTTGAGAATAGATATATTACTGTGCTAGTAATAGAGAGAGGAAGCCTGAGACGAAGACCTTGATGAGAGAACATGGAGAGTCAGAGAGTTAAATGAAAGGTCGATTCAGCAATGTTACCATCTAACCTGAGTGTGAAAAAAGAATGTCGTTCCCATGTCTGGTGTAGGATCCTGTGCAATTGTTGCAGTCTACACAATTAGTAGTGGAGCAAGACAATAGACCCCTGATGAGGCGTGCAAAGGGGTGTTGCCCAAGAAGACTCTTGGGTGTTATAAGTTAGTGTTCACCCCGTTAGAAAACAGATGCTTTTCAGATTCCTTTCAGATTCAGTGCAGATCCCTTCAGGTTCCCTTACAGCACTTTCCATGGACTTTGAAAGGTTTAAAACTCTATGCTTTCTTTGATTTTTTGCTAAATGTGGCTCAGACTAACACTTACTTCCCTGACCCCAGGAGACTCTTGACCGAGCTTCTGAAATGCTGTCACCTTCCTACCTAAATTTTACTTGACTTGTTCTATTTCCCTTTATGGAGATTCCTTGAGAATTGATATTCTTTAAGATTCTAAGAACCATCCTCTTAGCTTGGACTCTCATTTAGGAGATTTAGATTCACTAATGTATAGATGGGAAACCCTGCGACTCTTCTCTGAACATCAAATCCTTGTATTACTATTTTGTATTGCTTTGACTGAAATTCTTGTTTGCCTAATACTGGTCTGCCTCAATTTCTTCCATAGGTTGGGCTTCCCTATTGTTATTATGTACCTTTATTTTATGGTGTTAAGAGTTGTGTACCTGAATCTGATTGTAAACTTATAAAACATCTTCTTAACTATAATTACCGATTACTGGTCCTTATTGTGTAGCCAAATGGGGTACACTGTTAATTGATATTGATTAATAAAATGCTAACTCTCCCCACCCCTCAGTGCAAATAAGAAAGGTCCATCGGCGGAAGATAAATAGTGGCAGCATTGAATGTCAATTCAGAGAAGAGAGGGCATCATTTAGTAATCAATAGTCAAAATGTCATGTTTATGCAGATATTTTTGCTTCCAGATTAATTTTCAGTGTTATTTAACTTTATGAACTGCAGGTCGGAGTGATGTCATTGCAGTAATTACAGATTTCAGTGTGATGCCATCACAGTAACAAAGAGCTCCTAATTTGATGTCACTTCCATAGCAAATCTCGTTATGTGATTGCAGAAACAAGATCAGGTACCATAAAGTGTGTTTTTCACTAATATTACAAAACGCAAACGATGGCAAGGTGTCCTTCTATCCCAATTCCTAAGGGAGTTATCAAGGCAATACAGAATCTCCTGTTTTTCTTTTTTCCGCTAGATGCCTCTATGTCCCCTTCTCAAAGTGGCAATTCCAAGAATTTGACGAGGTGGGCTCACTAACCTAATGTGACATGCTTCATCATAGGCCACCTCGTCCCACCCTGGAAAGATAGTGCTACCAGGGCAGACTCAACCTCGGGTTGAGCTATCCTGAGGGTGTTCTTAGATATTTCTTCTTTTTTCTGGATAGCTTTGGTCCAGTTACTATCTAAAAGTATCTCAGGAGCTCCCACAAAAGTATCCTTTATTGCCGTGGCATCCTAGGTATGATTAAAAATACCGCTAGGTAATTTCGGGGTATGGATGTGGATCCTATGTTCCTGGCCACACCCTTGGGTCTAACCAACATGTTTCTGACCTTACTACTTAGCTTAAAAAGAATTTATCCATTCGTTCAGGGTTAATCACAGACTCCCTTTTTTCCTTAACACGTTGTGAGGATAAGGGAAATAATCAGCTTAGTAAAAACAGAGAGGTTTACCTCTCTGAGAAGAAACATTTGTAATTTGATGCCTTAAATGGAGACAAAAGAGGTAAATATTATGATAACCATGCTCATGTCAGGCTTATCCAAAGTGAAAAGAAATGATCACCACATACAGCTCCACCCATTATGGTGTGGCACTCAGTAATAGCAGCTTTTAATAAAAACAAGATCAAAACATGCCTTTATATGTTTTCATATTGACAACCTTAGCAACATCAGTGAAAAATTGTCGACTCACATAAGTGAACAAAGGCATACATGCACCCAATGTACTAGACACATGCTATAAGAAAACAGAACAACAACAATGGACGGGAGACACACTTCTGTCCTTTATTCACACACTATACATTTCACATGAAGGAAAGAAAAAGAATATGTTGCAAAACATGTATCTCGACATCGAGAACAGTAATCTTGTTACCTGCACAGGACAAGACTCTCAAGGTTTTTATATGGGATTACAGAAATAAAGCAACCTTACTTCATCAAGGAGAAATGCCCATTCTCATCCTAGAGGTCCCCTGCCAACATCCGTCTGGTAGGTTGAGGGAAATATCATCAGGTGGTTTATTTATACACATAAAATGTGAATGATTACCATCTGATTCCATGGGGATTTTTGCAGCTGTAATTATGCACAGCTGTCGACGCCCAAAGGTCTGGTACCTCCCCCCACCATGTTCAATGCTCACGGCCAGTCACCGGAGGTATTCTCTTCAAAGGGGCATGCCAATCAGAGGCTTGCCAGTGACACCTACCTCCTCGTCTATGTCTGCCATGTATCTCCGTGGCAGCGCAAGATGGCTGCTGGTACAGCCATAGAGGAGTCCCAATGGCTACCCACTGACGGTGCCCCGCCTCCCCTGCACAAGCATGCAGGCGCGGCCCGTGGTAGGAGTGCCGGTCGGGCGGTGACGTGGGGAGGGGCAGGGTGGGGGGTAGTAAACTACGGATTAAGGCCGAATACAGGTAAGTGAACATTTAAATAAATAAAACGAATTTCGTTGTGAGCGCTGCATCGCCAAATGCGATGCAGTGCGCGCAACGAAATTCGTTTTATTTATTTAAATGTTCACTTACCTGTATTCGGCCTTAATCCATAGTTTACTACCCCCACCCTGCCCCTCCCCCGCCCCACGTCACCGTCCGTCCGGCACTCCTACCACGGGCCGTGCCTGCAAGCATGGCATCATCTTCCTGCTGCTGTGTGAAACGCCGTACGTAGGAGGGAAGATGGGACATATAGTCCTTTTAATACGGCTACGCCAGTGCTCATTTCCAGCATAGGTCGGTTCCCCTTTCCGGGAGGCTATTTTACAAGAACTAGACCCAGCACTCATGGGACCAACCAAAAGGAACATATATATAAAAATATATATGAACAAAACTCCAACTTCCACAGAGACATCCATAAATATAAATATATATATATATATATATATATATATATATATATATATATATATATATATATATATATATATATATATATAAATATATATATATATATATACAAAAAGTTTTAATTAAAAAAACACTGATATCAGGGTACTGACTGTCACGGAGTCCCATCATCTTTTTTTACTGTAGTTAACCAAATTGTCTTCTTACATCCTAAAGAGTTTCATCTTACACCCTGAGTCTCATAATGTTTGCTTTCAAAACCACACACGATGTCACACCTAAAACTGGCAGAATAACATTGTAAAGGTACCCAGGAGATCTCCTATGTATTACAACAATAAACATGGCTGGAAAAAAAACGTATCAATCCCACTACTTCTCATCTCATCAAGGGAGTGTACTATAATACCTAATCCCCCGTAGAGTAGTGGTAAAGCCCAGTTGCCTACTGTGTATCTGGCTGAACTGTTAATTGCTCAGAGAGGACCATGGGCTGGCATCATTCAAACCCTTGGTGTCCATCCCTAAGCGATTCACCCAGCGTTGTTCGTATTTCAGGATTGCCCTGCTCATGTACGTGTGTCTACATTCCAATTTTTCGATAACATGTCATTCAGTTTTATCTGCAGTATGTTTTCTATCTCTGAAATTCCTCGTGAGTTTAGTGTTATCCCTCATGCATCTTATCATGCTTCTATGCTCTATGATTCTTGTTCATATCTTCCTTGTTGTCATTGCCACATATATTAGGTTACAAAGACATTTTCGGACATAGACAACACAACTTGTGTTACAGTTAGTAAGACCTTTTAGTACCCATGGGTCGTCATACCCAGGTCCACAGAGGTGCATTTCTTAGTGATCTGGCAAACACCACAACTGCCACATGGTTGGTGGTCTGTTGGGGTGGGGGTATCCCATAATGTTCTTTGCAACTCCACCGGAGATTTCTTTTGGAACGTGTGTATTAGCATATTCCTCAGATTTTGGCTCCCTTTAAATGAAAACAACGTTTTTTCAATCTTCAATCCACCTGAATTCAAAATACCCCAGTTCTTCTTCACCACTTTAGTGACTAAGTTAGAGTAAAGGCAAAAAGTAGTAACATAAATGGGAACTGTCCAATCTAGGAGTCCTTCCCTCAAAGATCGAGGGTGAAGGCTTTCAACTCATAGGAGGCTGTTGTTATTCATCGGTTTATAGTACACTTCCGTTTTCAAAACTCCTTCCTCCAGGTGTATCCTTAGATCCAAAAACGGCATCTCAATGCTGCTCATTTTCATCGTGAACCTCAGGAAAGTATTCAGATCGTTGATCCAAACATTGAATGCATGTGCTCCCTCCCTGGTACCTCTCCAGACTACCAGGATATCATCAACATTTCTCTTTCATAATTTAAGTATGGATTATCATCATCATAGATGTATGATGCTTTGAAACTATGGATGTACAAACATGCCAGACTATGAGCACAGGTGCTCTCCATGGAAGGCCCAGGAGTCTGTAGATAACATGTTCCATCATATTCAAATATGTTACTAAAAAGATCCATATGAGCACAATCTAAGATTAAATCTTCCAGTGTCATTTCATTCTCCTGATGGAGTTCTACTTGTTGTTCTATTACTTCCATTGTGGATTCCTGTGGTATACTGGTATATAAAGACTCCATATCTAGAGTCAGTAAGAGGTCTGTTTCAGGATCAAAGGTTACATTCTTCAATTTGTTCAGAATATCTTTGGTATCTTTAAAGTAGGAGGGCATCCTTGTCACCAGAGGTTTCAGAAAGTAATCTACACATTTTGATAATGGTTCTAAAATCGCGCCTATTCCTAATACTATCGGGCATACCGGTGGAGGACGTTTCTTTTTATGCACCTTCAGCAGAATATAAAAATATGGTGACGTAGGCTCTTTTTAAATGACAAAAGACACCTCCTTCTCCGTTATCCAGCCCATATCTAGGCCGTTTTTTACCAGAAATTGGATTTTTTCCATAATCTCAGGAGTAGGGTCCTTCCTTAGTTTCTTGTATTGTAGGGAGTTGCTTAATAGTTTCAGACATTCATTCTGGTTCATCTCTTTTGGCATCACTACTGTGCCACCACCCTTGTCTGCAGATTTTATAATAACTGTTGTAGCTTGTTTTAGCTCATTGAGGCCACCTGTTCCGCCCTACTGAAATTATTATACGCTCTCCGTTTGGCCTGTGATAGGGAGTTTATTCCCATATTCACTGCCTGTTCAAACAATGCTACTTCTGGGGGTAGCTGATAGATGGCAGGAGTAAACGAGAACCTCTTATGGAGAGCAGTGCTCTCATCCTTCTCCTCTTCACTGTTCTCTATCTCTCGAGCTGAAAAGAAAACCTGTAATCTGATTTTTCAGAAGAATTCCGCCATTCCTATTCTTAATGTGAAAAGGTCATCTCTCATTGTGGAGATGAAACCTAGGCCCTTATTAAGGACTTGTTTCTGGGTTTTTGTCTGTCAGTACTTTCATGCTTAAGTTGATTACACTGTCTGACATTTCAATAATATTCTCACTTTGACTTTGAATACATTTGCTTAGAGGCCGACGTGTTCTAGTTTGAATCGGTGAAAGATGATTTTTGCCATTGCATTTGCTTGTGTTTTGTCAATGTTTTGGTGCGGATATGTGTTAGAAATGGGGGTCTCTAGTTGGCAATGGTTTGCACCTTTGTCCAAGTAGGGACCCTTGTTTCTAGTCAGGGTAAGGGAGTTACGCCGTTAGACAACTCCTGCTCACCCTCTTGGTAGCTTGGCACGAGCAGACAGGCTTATCTCAGAGGCAGTGTGTAAAGCATTTGTGCACACATACAGTAATACAGTGAAAACACTACAAATGAACACCACACCAGTTTAGAAATAGAAGTAATCTTTATCTAAACCAAACAAGACAAAAATGACAAAAATCCACAATACATATACCAAGATATCCTCAAAAATAGGTTATTCACACAAATAAAGCTTCTGGCAACAAATAACTCCACCTGGAGCTATTACGAAGTCGTGACTGATAAAAATCCAAAGTACGGCGCTGACCTTGAGAACAGCGGCGTCGGGTCCCGAGTCACACAGGCCCCCAAAGAACAGTATGTTGGCAAATGATGAAAGCAAAGACAGTGCACGGTGTCGGGGGAGGTGATGCTTCGTTGGCGCTGGGCGACATCAGCTTCTTACGACCACAGTGGCGGTGATGCGTCGGTTCCTTACTGCGATGCAGGGGAGGTGAGGCATCAATTCCTTCCTGTTGTCTGGAGGTGAGGAAAGGGTTCCTTACTGTTGCCAGGGAGGGGATGTCGCGGTGGCGGCGAGGCGTCAGTTCCTTGCGACGGTGCAGTGTCGATGGATTCAGGAAGTCACCCACGTCCAGTATCGGCTCTGCGATGATGAAGCACCAGCGTCGATGAGGTCAGGGCTGCGGGGCGAGTCGGGGAGGTGCGTCGTGAGTGTCACGAGCTGTGCCCTTGGCTCCGGTGCAGGCAGCGGCCTCGGTGACGGAGTCTGAGTCGATACAGTGCGTTGCGGCAGGCGTCGGGGCTGCGGTGCAAGTCGGGGCGGTACATCGTGCTCTTCATGAGTGTTGCCCACTGCTTCGTAGCAGGTCACGCCATTGTTCGCCGGTGTCGGTGTTGCAATTTCCCTCTATGGCAGCTGAAACAGCAGTTCCAGATGCAGGAGGACAGAGGAAATGAAGTCTTTGTGTCCCTGAGACTTCAGAACAGGTGGCAAGCTCTACACCAAGCCATTGGAGATCTTCTTCAAGCAGGATACACAGCACATAGCAATTTCTTGGTCCTCTCATTGGTAGGAACAACCACTGCAGGCCAACCCCAGACAGCACACTGCAAAGGGGCAGTACTCCTCCTTCAGTTTTACCAGCTCTTCTCCTTGGCAGTGGTTCCTCTTGAGTCCAGAAGTAATCTAAAGTTCTGGGGTATGGGCACCAATATTTATACTGCATTTCTCTTTGTTCTCTTGTGGAAGAGAGGCTCTGTGCTCACTCCAAACCAGTTCTGTCCTCTCTGGTCCAGCTTCCTGCAGGGGGTGGAGACAGCATTGTATAAGGCAGACCAGGCCTATTCAGGTGCAAGGAAATCTTCACTCCCTACTCTAAATGCAGCCCAGGTCTATTCAGTCCAGCCCTGACTCATTCAGGAAAGGCAGGACACACATCAACCCCCCCCCCAGTGGCTGTCTGAGAGTATGCACATCCTCTGCCTCTGTCACTCTAAAGCCAGACATTCAATCTACAAACCAGCATAGGCACCCAGGATGGCTAAGCAAGAAAATACCCTCTTTCTAAAAGTGGTATTTTTAAACACACAGCATAAAAATCATCTTTACAAAAAGATGCATTTTTATATTCTGAGTTCAGGCATACTAAACTCCATCTTCCTACCTTGTCTCAATGGGAAGTTATACTTATAAGATGTTATAAATAAACTACCATTCTATCCAATGGGATAGATATCCTTTCAATAGTGAAAATCGAAATACACTGTATTTCACTATCATGACATGCCACACACATCAGTACATGTCCTACCTTTGACATACACTGCACCCTGCCACAGGGGTACCTTGGGCCTACCTTAGGGGTGACTCACATGTATTGAAAGGGAAGGTTAGGGCCTAGCGAGTGGGTGCACTTGCTAAGTCGACCTTGCAGTAGAGACTGGGAGCAGACACTGCAGTGGCAGGTCTGAGACCCCTTTGAAAGGCTGCTTGTGTGGGTGGCATAATCAGTGCAGCAGACTCACTAGTAGCATTTGACGTATAGGCCCTGGGTTCACACAGTGCACTGTAAGTCAAACAAGCCAATCATGGAAACACCAATCCATGTTAACAATTTACACAGAGAGCATATGCACTTTAGCACTGATCAGCAGTGGTAAAGTTCCCAGAGTCCTAAAACCAGCAAAAACAGGGTCAAAAACAGGAGGCCAAAAAGCAAAAAGTCTGGGGATGATCCTGCTGACAAAGCCAGGTCTAACAATATGTCAGACTTTTCTCCAGCCTCCACCCCAAATGGGGTGTGGGCAAACACTCAAAAACAGGGTCCTTCGAACATCTCTCTCCATGTACTGGAAATGTGACGAAGAATTAGCTTAACTAAGTACCTTTGGCTTCCTAAGTAGACTTGTACGAATAGCCTAGCTCAAGAGAGTTGATGGTGGTGTGTTTAGGTACAATACAACACAATTATCACAGTTGTAATAATCAATGTCTAGCCAGAACTGTGGTTACACAACACTATGAAACTAGCTCAATAATTTCTAAATATATTTATAGTGTGAATGGGAAGGCAAATCGTACAAAGAACACAGGGGCATATTAGCAAGACCCACGTTAAAATTATCGCCGTTTTAGCGGCAGGAAACTGCCGCTAAAACGGCGATAATGAGCTTGCTAATATGCGTTATGGAATTGCAATAGAAGCCCATGTTAGATGTCCTGCACATCTAACCTGGGCTTCTATTGGAATTCTATAACGCATATTAGCAAGCCCATTATCGCCGTTTTAGCGGCAGTTTCCTGCCGCTAAAACGGTGATAATTTTAACGTGGGTCTTGCTAATATGCCCCACAATGCTAAAAGTAATCATATTGTAAAATGAATTAATGCTAAAAACAACAAAGCAGTAAAAACGTTGCAACTCGTTATTTACACATAATTATGGTTGCATTCCTAAAGTTATTGTGATTGTCAGTGTAATCCTGCAATGAAAAGTAGAGTCCCCCAAAGAATACAGATACAAAACCTCTGAAATGGCTAATCTCAGGACACAGAGGTTCTCTTGATCCAGCTAGCTGATTAGTCAACCAGTTGCTTGGTCACTGTATTTCAATTTCAAGTGAATAACAAAACATTTCAAAACGTGCTGCTGTGAAGAGGTGTACTCACCAGAAAAGAATCACTGCTCAGTTTATCGGCACTTTCTAGAAGTGTATGTCTTCTGCAGCACTCATCTCGTCCCTGCTGAGGGTAAAAGAGGTCTTATAGGTGTTGTGTGTACATATCTGGACTACTTGGCCTAACTGGGGGCTTCCGTGCAGCAAGGTCAGTAGCATAGCAAGATAGCACATATTTCCCATACAAAGTAAGTGGCCAGTCCTTTGCTGAATATTTCGGAAACATTAAGAAAAGCAGTGCCCATGCCTGCCAAGGTCCAAAAATAGTTAAGTTAGTTGAAGAGAAACCCCCAGCTTCTGTGTCCAAGCTCAGGCAAGTGGGAAGCTGTCCATTACTTAGGGTCAAACCATTCACAAACAGTTGACTTCCAGCCAATCAGAGACAAGTATGGGAAGGGTCTCTTTCCAGAATGCTTATGCTTCTGCTTATGTGTAGCAGTCCTGGCACACCTTCTAGGGACCTCTTCATTAAAAAAAACTTGGGATGGTCCTCATGACAGTTCTGAAAAGAGCAACATAGAAAGAATAAGTAGGACATGGGGTTGCCCTCTATTGGCAACTTTTCTCTTTCATCTTGCAACCGACATTGTCACAATTTTTTTTTTTTCCATCAGCTATGCGTAATGGTAACAACAGTTGCACCAGTATTGCTTGTGAAGCATTTACTGGGCACACATGTATCAAAGAGCATGATTATTGCTACAATTTATGCAAATATTTCTGCAAACATTACAATAAAAAAAAATTAAAAAACAAACATAAATGTGGCTTTATCTACCCCAATCCTCTGGATTTAATCTCTATTGGGTAGCCAATACGAATCTCGAGTGGTGGCACCTTAGCACTAGAAATACATTTATAAGAGCCAAGGCTTTAAGTAGGGGTGGGTGTAACTGCCGTAATTTTCTGTAGCACAATTACGCAAAATACTGCACAGTTATGTGACATTAAGTGGAATTATGCAAGCACACAAACCAGCATTTAGTACTATTTTCCTAGCGCACAATGCATTCTTGTGTACAAAGTAAACGCAACTATGCATTTTGCGCTAAGAAAATGGCGTTAAATGCAACCGAACATTAACAGTAGCAACTGCTCACTCTCACTAAGGGGCATATTCTCAAGGCGATATCGCCGCGTTAGCAACACATTCCTGCCTCTAAAGCGGCGATATTTTTATCGCCATATTCACAAGCTGTCGCTAACAGCCATTAGCAACAGCTTTCTGGCGATAGCGGCCGCTAATAACATCGCCAACGATGTTAGCGACAACTAACGCTAATCATATGCAATGTAGGTGTTCCCGTGTTAAAACGCACGCTAACCCCACTTCGCAATATTCTCAACGATCACCTGGACCGGCGATGGGCTAAAAAAACACACGCTAAGGCCCATTAGCTGCTGGAACTTAAAACCAGAAAAAAGGAGCTCTTAAAAATGGTGATAAATTGCAGTACATAAGGGAGACTAGCCCAGAGCCTCATCTGAAGACCCACTGATGCCATGGAGGTACTAATCATTAGGCCTGGGCGGTAAATTCCGTTCCGCTCGCGGAATTTGCGGAATTTGGGTAATTTCGCGTTCTGCGGAGAACGCGAAATTGCCAAAAATTCTGCGATCCGCTGCTTCACGGAGTTTTTTGCTTGTTCGCACTTTCAAAATGCGTGTTTGTGAGATATTTCTCCCCGAGCACGCAAACAGCGTTCGCGAACAGGAAAAAAGCATCGCGAACGGGCGGAACAAGCAATTTTGCGTGTTCGCGGAACTTTTGCGTGCTCGCGGAGATTTTTTACCGTTACGCGGAGCTTTGCGTAGCGCGACTACGCAAATTCTGCCCACCCCTACTAATCATGCAGCTTGGAGCACCATGAAGGCCACAGCAACCACCGCCACTGCCACCTCCCCCAGGACCACCACTGAGGCTGCGCCGAATAAGACAGCGGGTCCATCACCGACGCCTCAGCCTCACAGACCTAACACCAGAGGATGTCATTGCCCACTACAGGCTAAAAAGGACATCCATCCTCCGCATCCTGACCCAGATAGCCCACAGGCTGACGGCACCAACACAGCGGATAACCAACATCCCTTCGCAAACAAAGCTGCTGGCTGTGCTGCACATGTTGGCCTCTGGTACCTTCCAACCAACAACTGCCGGAGTCGGAGGAGTCTCACAGCCAGCCCTATCAAAGTTCCTCACAACATCATCAGCCTGATACCCCAGCACCTTCACTTCCCCAATACTGCGCAGGAACAGCTGGAGACCAAGCAAGGGTTCTACGCCATAGCTGGCTTCCCTCATGTGTTGGGGCAATTGACTGCACACATGTCCTATTTGTGCCTCCTGCCGACACTGCACACATATACCGCAACAGAAAGCACACACATTCCATCAATGTGCAGGCAATAGTGGACCACCGGGGCCTGTTCACCAATGTCGTAGCCAAGTTCCCAGGCAGTGTGCATGATTCCTACATCTTCCGTCAGTCCATCATCAACCAGCGCTTTCAGGATGGCACATATGGAAATGCACTGCTCGTTGGTAAGTACTAACTGAACACACCACACACCACAACTCCACAATTATGGAACTCACAACTGTGAGAATGCACAAGTTCCAAACTCACATACAACATGCCAATCAACATGCCCACCTACCAGACACCACAACACAAGTAACTGTGGTAACTGGGACCAGCCATGTAGACAAACCATCCCCAAAGGCATAGCCCCTCTGCCACACAATTGCAAATATGGGGAGAGGTGGGAACCAAGTACGTGCAATGGAGGTACTCAATCTACGAAGAAAGAATGTACACAAGGCCGAGTGTGGCGGTGGTGTGCAGGACAGTCTTGAGTGTGCAGAGCACAGACATGTCCATGTGGGCATATAGTGCGTTTCCGTTGTCCAGCCTGATGACAATGACTGCGTTGGTGACTGTCCTACCTGACGGGGGTGGGAACCATGTGAAGGTAGCATGGAGGATGCAGAGGCTGTCGAAGCAGCTGCAGGCCACTGCATAGACCTGTTTGTACATGAAGAGGGAGGAATTGAGTATGATGCCTAGGTACCTAGATTCGTCGGGGGGGCCACATGCTGATGGGATGGTCACGAGGATGAGGACTAATGTCTCCTCTTTGTAGAGCACCTCCCAGCTGTTGAACATCCATGTTGCAACTAGCTGCAATCCTCCCTGGAACACCAGTCTGGTGTGTGTGGGCGCCTTGTTGAGGCAGAGTATGAGCTAGGTGTTCTTGTAGGTGGTGATGTCCAATGGTTCCCTTCATGTAGCTCCAGTTCTACTCCAGGCGTCTGCAGATGCAACTGTCATCTTGGATGTTGTTGGTGACCGAGGTGGCATTCATTGCACGCTGTATGTTGGAGTTGCATATTGGGGCAAGTGTGTATGCGCAGTTGGAGATACATGTGTGGAAATTCCGGCCAGGGCTGTTGGCGTTGCCTGCAGCGGTGTGGGTGTTGCTGTTGATGTTGGAGTGTACCAGATCCTCGATGACTCTGCTCCAGTAACTCTGTGTGGCGCCGGCTGTGGGTTTGGGTGTCATGGGGTATCACGACGAGGAAGTGTACGCTGTGCTGGTCGTTGAGTGGTGTTGATGAAGTGGACGCAGTTTCCACATGTGAAGATGGGGTCAAAGGTGTGCCCTGCTTTGTGGCTCAGTGTTGAGAAGACTTGGCTCAGTTAGATGTTAGCAAGCATCTGCCAGAGGGTAATGGATTTGGAGTTCTTGTGGTATGTGAGGTGGCGGCTCCGCTCATGGATGAGTACGTAGTCCATGGAGTAGATGACATGGCGTGTGATGATGTTGATGGTGATTGTGAAGCTTTCCCGCACCTTGTGGGCCCTGCAGGTGAGGGTGCCACTGACTGTTGCTTTGTAGCAGGTCTGGATCGGAAACTGCAGGTGTTGGGCGGTGGGGAAGGTCTAGTGGCAGCGGCAGCAGCTGAACAGAACGTGAGACATGTCTGGTGTGGCCCATTGGCATCTAAACGTTCTCCTGGCGTTGACTGTGAGGAATGCGGATGAGTGGTAGCGCTAGACGTTAGGAGAGCCAGGGACCCTGCTGGTGTAGGTGTCAGGCTTGCGGACATGTGCAGACAGGCCTGACATTGGTGTGCTGTTGGAGTGCTAGTGATGCAACCGCGCAGCGCACACAAGTAAATAGGCTCGGGGGGAGGGACGAGCAGCTGTGAGGCAATTTAATTCGCATTGATGCTTGTCATTTTGTCAGAAGCTACACATGGCAAACATTAATCCCAAAGTAGCACCAATCACACACCAAAAAACTATTAACACTGCCCACACAGCATGCATAACTACTAATGGACACATCTCTCCATTACATGTTACAGGTGACCAAGGATATGCACTCACCCCATGGATGATGACACCCCTCCGAGCCACCAACACCCAGGCCCAGAGGCAGTATAATTTAGCCCTTGGACGCACCAGGGGCATTGTGGAGCGCACATTTGGCGTGCTAAAGTCAAGTTTCCGGTGCCTTGACATCACAGGTGGAAGACTGTTGTACAGCCCAGAAATAGTGTGCAAGATTATCATAGCATGTTGTGTATTGCACAATATATGTGTACACACCAATGCCCCATGGATCCAAGTGCCAGATGCACCTGACGATGCTCAGGATGATGAGGAAGATGAGGCAGGTGGAGCACTCCCCACAGCTTCTGCAGCAGGAACAGCCCGAAGTAACAGAATCATAAACAATTTCTTCACCTGAGCACGTCACATCGTGACTGTCCTTAGCAATTATGTATCAGTTAAAAATTACCCACACCACAGTATATGTAAACAAAAAACACTACACACATACCCTGTGTGCATGTTTCTCCTCCGCATGAGTACATCACTCTGACAAGTGTAAGTATAACTGTTAGAAATGGGATCTCTAGTTGGCAAGGGCTTGCACCTTTGTCCAAGTAGGGACCCTTCTTCCTAGTCAGGGTAAGGGAGTTACACTCGTGAAGTAACCCCTGCTCACCCTCGTGGTAGCTTGGCACGAGCAGTCAGGCTTAATTCAGAGGCAGTGTGTAAAGAATTTGCACATAACCAACAGTAATACAGTGTAAGCACTACAAACGGACACCACACCAGTATATAAAAAAATAACCAATTTTTATATACTCAAGACAAGACCAATTACGACAAAAATCCACAATACGATACTTTAAAAATGAATGCTTGATAAGGTAACTTCTTCTTTGCAGGAATAGTTCAAAAACAAAGTTCGTACGAGTCGGTAGCTCCGTCCGAGCCTACCGCGATGCTGAAAACCACAGAGTCTAACAGTTCCAGCCGACCGCGTCGATACGGGCCAGCAGAGCCGTGAACAGACTCGGTCACAGTACCTTTCTCGTTGTGGCTGGTACGGAGTGTACGAGCCGGTCAGCGTTCGTCGCGGTTGCGGTGCAAGACGGAGCGATGCAAGGTGCGGTGTCCCTCGATGCGGTGCAGGCAGCGGCTCGATGAGCGTCGTGCAGACGGAGAAGGTGAGTCCAAGGCGTGCGATGCAGGGTGAGACGATGCTCGATGCGGTGCTGACAGGTTGCGATGCAGGTGACCAAGCCGGAGTGCGGGAGCTGGCGTCGGACAGCGGTGCGAGTCGGAGCGGTGCGCCGCAAATGTGCGAGCGGTGCCCCAAATGCGATGCGGTCACGACTGTTGAGCCAGTTGCAGCGACCGCGTCGGTCGGGTCCGGCTGGTTCAGTGAAGCGATGCGATGCGAACTGCGGTGCCCACAGGTCACGGTGCAAGCAGCGGCTCGGTGTTGGCGGTGTCGGACGTCGCCCACGGTGAGACCAGGGTTGCGATGCGAAGCGGGGCGATGCGGTCTGCGGTGCAAACAGGTCACCGGCCAGGGATGGATTCGGTTGACGGAGTCGGTTGCGGTTCCCTTCCTCTGTGGCAACTGAAACAGCGTTCCAGAAGCGGTACCCAGAGGCTTGTGAAGTCTTTGCAGTCCGTGAGACTTCTTAACAGGAGGCCAGCTCGGTTCCAGGCCCTTGGAGATACTCAGCACAAGTTTGTAGAAAGTTCAGTCCTTTCACTGCCCAAGGCAGAAGCAGCAGCTGCAGGCCAACCCAACAAAGCAACAACACAGCAAAGGGGCAGTACTCCTCCTGGCAGCTCTTCCAGCTCTTCGTCTTGGCAGGTTCCTTGATTCCAGCGAGATCTAAATTCATGGGGTCAGGGCCCCAATATTTATATCCCAAATTCCTTTGTTCTCTGGAGGCAGAGAAGCCTTTGCCTAGTCCAAACCAGTTCTGGAGCACTTTGTTGACAAGTCTTCGTCCCTTCTTTCAGTGAGTAGGCCAGGGACATCAGACGCACCACAGGAGGTGGAGCCAGCATTGTGGAGGGAAGGCACTGTCCTATTCAGGGCCCAGGTGCAACTCCTCCCACCCATCTACATGTAGATCTTGCTATTCAGCCCTGTGCTGACTCACCCTGTCTCCTGGCATCCCCCAGCCCCTGTCACTCACACTCCAGACAAGGAATACACAACCTCGCAGAGGCAGGCTTGGATGGTTAGACAAGAAAATACCCACTTTCTAAAAGTGGTATTTTCAAACACAGAATGTTAAAACCAACTTCACTAAAAGCTGCATTTTATCATTCTGAGTCCAGGCATACTAAACTCGAATTTCTACCATGTTCCCAGGGTCAGTTAGGGTTATAAGCTGTAATAATCAAAACTGCCCGTTCTGGCCTAGGGGGAACAGGTAGCCTTGCAATAGTGAAAAACGAACTAGGCTGTAATTCACTATTAGGACATGCCACACACACCAGGGCATGTCCTACCTTTCGCATACAACGCACCCTGCCCACAGGGGTACCTTGGGCCTACCTTAGGGGTGACTAACATGTAGAAAAGGGAAGGTTTAGGGACTTGCAAGTGTGTGCACTTGCCAAGTTGACATGGCAGCCCCAGGCTGCGCCCAGGCTCTGCGATGGCAGGCCCGAGTTACACTTTACGGGCTGTTTGCGTGGGTGGCACAATCCAGTGCTGCAGCCCACCAACAGCATTTGGTCTATAGGCCCTGGCACTCGCAGTGCACTTTACAAGGGACTGACACATAAACCAAATAGGCCAATCATGGAAACACCAATCCATAACACATTTTATACGGGAGCACTTGCACTTTCTCACTGGACAGCAGTGAGGAAAGTGCGCAGAATCATTACACCAGCAAAAACAGAGTCAAAACCGGGAGGTCAGAAAGCAAAAGTCAGGGGAAACACGCCAAAAGATGCCAAGTCTAACACATGTCCCCTCCAGCTGAAAGTAGGGAGAACTACCCAACCCCATTGGAGTTCTCTTCACTAAGGCGGAAGAACCTGGACAGACCATCTGCGTTGGCGTGTTCTGTACTCAGGACGGTGTTCCACCGTAAAGTCCATTCCCTGTAGGGAGATGGACCACCTCAGCAGTTTTGGATTCTCACCCTTCATTTGCATCAACCATCTGAGGGGCCTGTGGTCTGTCTGAACCCGGAAGTGAGTCCCAAACAGGTATGGTCTCAACTTCTTCAGCGCCCAAACCACAGCAAAAGCTTCCCTTTCTATGGCACTCCACCTCTGTTCCCTGGGAAGTAGTCTCCTGCTAAGAAAGACTACAGGCTGATCCAGGCCCTCTTCGTTCAGTTGTGAGTGCACCGCTCCCACACCATGCTCTGAAGCATCAGTCTGCACGACGAATTCCTTGGAGAAGTCAGGTGCCTTGAGCACGGGCGCCGTGCACATGGCTGCCTTCAGGGCATCAAAAGCTTTCTGGCAGGACTCAGTCCAGATCACTTTCCTGGGCTGCTTCTTAGAAGTCAGCTCTGTTAAGGGGGTAACGATGGTGCCATAGCCCTTAACAAATCTCCTATAGTAGCCGGTGAGACCTAAGAAGGCTCTCACCTCTGTCTGGGTCTTGGGGGCTCCCAAGCCAGAATGGTGTCAATCTTGGGTTGTAGGGGCGCCACCTGGCCGCTTCCTACCTGGTGTCCCAAGTACACCACAGAACCCTGCCCGATCTGGCACTTACTGGCCTTGATCGTGAGGCCTGCACCTTGCAGAGCCCTCAACACTTTCTCAAGGTGCTGTAAATGTTCTTCCCAGCTGGAACTGAACACAGCAATGTCATCCAGGTAGGCGGCACTGAAATCCTCCAGCCCAGCCAACACCTGATTGACCAACCTCTGAAAGGTGGCAGGGGCATTCTTCAACCCAAAGGGCATCACCCGGAATTGGTAATGACCTTCTGGGGGTGAGAATGCTGATCTCTCCTTGGCCCCATCGGTTAAGGCAATCTGCCAGTACCCAGACGTCAAATCAAACATGCTGAGGAACCGGGCAGCTCCCAACCGATCAATGAGCTCATCAGATCTGGGGATGGGGTGCGCGTCAGTCCTGGTGATGGCATTGAGCCCACGGTAGTCCACACAAAACCGGAGTTCTGGAGTGGCACCGGGCGCAGCAGCCTTTGGGACCAAGACCACTGGGCTGGCCCAAGGACTGTGGGAGGGCTCAATCACCCCTAACGCCAACATCTTAGAGACCTCCTCCTTGATGCTGGCCCTGACCCGGTCAGTCAACCTGTAAATCTTGTGCTTCACAGGAGGGCTGTCACCTGTGTCCACGTCATGGGTACACCAGTGAGTAACACCGGGAGTCAGAGAGAACAGTGGGGCGAACTGTCCCAACAACTGGTGACAGTCCCCCTGCTGCTCCTGAGTCAGAGTAGGGAGAGGATCACACCTTCTACTGACCCATCATGCTCCTTGGTAGACAGGAGGTCAGGGAGAGGCTCACTCTCCTCTTCCACCCCATCATCTGTCGCCAAGAGCATACTCACTTCGGACCTCTCGAAGTGGGGCTTGAGGCGGTTCACGTGAAGGACCCTCAAAGGGTTCTTTGGAGCCTGCAAATCCACCAGGTAGGTGACGTCACTTTTGCGCTCCTTTACCTCATATGGCCCAGTCCACTTGTCCTGCAAGGCACAAGGTGCCACTGGGGCCATGACCCACACTTTTGCCCAGGTTGAAATTCGACCAGAGTGGCATTCTGGTCATACCATCTCTTCATTTCTTCCTGGCTTGCTTCTAGGTTCGCCTGAGCGAGTTTCCTGAAGCGGGCAGTTTGGTTTCTAAAGGCCAGCATGTAGCTAAATACATCCTGGGGAGTTTTCCTGGGAGCTGCCTCCCAGCCTTCCTTTACCAAACTCAGAGGTCCTCTGACAGGGTGGCCATACAGGAGCTCAAAGGGGCTGTACCCAAGAGACTTCTGAGGCACCTCCCTGTATGCAAAGAGTAGGCATGGCAAGAGGACGTCCCACTTACGCCTCATGGGTTCTGTTAGACCCTTGATCATGCCTTTCAAGGTCTGGTTGAATCTCTCCACCAGACCAGTTTCCCTATGGGTGGTAAGGAGTGGTGAACTTGTAGGTTACACCACACTCCTTCCACAGCGATGTCATATACTTGGATATGAAATTGGTCCCCCTATCAGAAACCACCTCTCTGGGGAATCCCACATGGGAAAAGATCCCCATTAATGCCCGGCCCACCACTGGCGCCGTCGTTGTCCTGAGAGGGATTGCCTCCGGGTACCGGGTGGCATGGTCCACCAAGACCAGGATGTACCTGTTGCCCATGGCTGTCTTGGGATCCAGTGGCCCCACAATATCCATCCCTACCCTTTCAAAGGGTATTCCAACAACAGGAAAAGGTTGGAGAGGAGCTTTGACCTTCCTTCCACTCTTACCACTTGCCTGGCAAGTTTGGCAAGACCTACAGTGTGCATCTGACTACCTTCGCATTTGGGGCCAAAAGAAGTGGGTGACAAGCCTGTCAAAGGTCTTGTCCTGCCCCAAATGTCCTGCCAAAGGCACGTCATGAGCCAGACCCAGTAGGAAGGTCCTGAAGCGCTGGGGTACCACCAGCACACGGGCTGACCCAGGCTCAGCAACCTTAGGCTCACTGTATAGGAGACCACTCTCCCAGTAGATCAGATGTGACCCGGACTGATTACCAGCTGCCTGGTCTGCAGCCTGCCGCCGCAGACCCTCCAGAGTAGGGCACTTGTTCTGCTCCCTGCAGAACTCCTCCCTGGTGGGACCCCCTTCTTGCTGCCAATGGGTCAGCTCAGAGATGTCTCCCAGTTCGGCTACCTGCTCCCCTGTAGGCACCGGGCGTCCCCTCGAGGTCCGCCTCCTCCCGGTCCGTGGGAACTTCAGGGGCCGGTTTCCCGCGCCCCTGCCCTTTCTCTTGGCAGGGACTTGGGCCACTGTTCCAGGCTCCAAGTCCTCTTGATCACCCTTTCTGGCTGCCATTGACCGAGTAGACACGCATGCCCACTCTGGCAACCCAAGCATCTCCAAGTGAGACCTGGAGCTCAACCTCCTTCCATAAGGACTGCTCCAGGTCGTTTCCTAGCAGACAATCTACAGGCATGGTAGGGCTCACAACCACCCTCAAGGGACCTGAGACCCCCCCCATTCTAAGGGAACCTGCGCCACCATACATTGGCGCTCTGAGTTGTCTACAGCAACTACTTGGTGGAATGCCCCGGGGACTACTTGCTTCTCAGACACCAGGTGACACCGAAATGAGGTCACACTGGCTCCAGTGTCTCTGAGAGCCTCTACCCTGTTCCCATTAATGGTCACCCAGGTGCTATATTTCTTTGTGTTAGGGGGCACCTGGTTTCCTGGGACCATCTCACTGTCCCCTAGTGAGACAAGGGTCATTTCTGCGGGATCCCCACCCTCCTGTGGGCACCCCTCCTCCCCAAGCGCTACACTAGCCAACACTTTGGACTGTCCACCGGTGGGTGGCTGTGTCCCCTTTGGGCACTTGGGGTCCCCCTTAAAGTGACCTACCTGGTCACATGCATAACACTCTGCGGGGCCGGTCTCAACAGGCTTCCCTGTAGAGACCCCTTTCTTCTTATCACCGGGGGCTGGGAACCTTTACCCTGGGTACTAGTTTGGGGCCCTTAGAGAACTCCTGTGCTTTACCCTTGCCCCCCCACCTTTCTGCTGGGGACCCTGCCCACCTTTGGCTGAGTCTCCCCAAACGCTTTCTTGTGGACCCTGGTACTCACCCAGCAGTCCGCTTCCATAGCAAGCTTCCTGGGGTCAGTTAGCTTACTATCAACTAGGTGCTGGCGCAGATCTGCAAAACATAGACTAGACAAGTGCTCCCATGCAATCAAGTTGTAGAGCCCCTGAAAATCTGTTACACTACTGCCCTTTACCCAACCATCCAGCGACCTGCAGAACACATCCACACATTCCAACCAAGTGTTGGCATCAGACTTCTTACTGGACCTGAACTGATCCCTGTACTTTTCAGGAGTAAGACCATACTTAGTGAGAAGGGCATCCTTCATGTCAGCATAGGTGAGGTGATACCCCTTACCCAAAGCTATCAGAGCATCCCTTGCTTCTTCAGGGAAAAGTGGCCACAATCCTGCTCCCCAATTCTCCTCAGGGACCCCATTCATGTGTATGGCTGCCTCATAACCCTGAAACCACCTTTGTATGTCATCCCCTTCTTGAACTCCTTGCCTACATTCTTGGGAATGTGCACAATCCTGTCTGCCTTTCTGGACGAATTGCTGCCGCCATCTGAGCCTGACTTACTCCTAAGTTCTAGCTCCTTCAGTTCTCTCTCATGCTCTAAGAGCATCTTCCTCTCCTCTATGGCAAATCTCTTCTCCTCCCGCTCCCTCTCCAGCCTGAGCTTCTGCAGCTCAAACTGCCTTGCCTCCCGCCTTTCCTCCAGCTCCTCTGGGGACAGACTGCTGCTGCCTGACCTGGCGGGTTCCCCCCTACCCAAAAGCACATCCACCCTGGAAATAGGCTCCTCCACCTCCTCACTGAGATTACCAGGCTGCCCACTGGCATGTCTGGCTGCTACCCAGGCCCTCAGCGCCTTCTGTAGCTCCTCCTTCCTTGTGAGGCCTTTAATTTGGACTTTCAGGTTTTTACAAATTGCTTGTAGTTCCTTTACGGCGTAGGTTTCCAACCTACCCTCCTCAAAGATAATTTCCAGAGATGCAACGGATGATGCAGCTGTGTCAGGCATGACAAAAGTAGTGAGTTGAAAACTGGCAAGATCAAAAATTAGGCCAAAAGAAAAAGAACCAGTATGTGGTACGTAATGGTCTGCGATATGGTAGTAGTGCACACCAATCACTGTAAGTCAAGTGCAAACACAAGTCCTATCCCACCGCTGCCACCAATGTTAGAAATAGGATCTCTAGTTGGCAAGGGCTTGCACCTTTGTCCAAGTAGGGACCCTTCTTCCTAGTCAGGGTAAGGGTGTTACACTCGTTAAGTAACCCCTGCTCACCTCGTGGTAGCTTAGCACGAGCAGTCAGGCTTAATTCAGAGGCAGTGTGTAAAGCATTTGCACATAACCAACAGTAATACAGTGTAAGCACTACAAACGGACACCACACCAGTTTAGAAAAATAACCAATTTTTATATACTCAAGACAAGACCAATTACGACAAAAATCCACAATACGATACTTTAAAAATGAATGCTTGATAAGGTAACTTCTTCTTTGCAGGAATAGTTCAAAAACAAAGTTCAGTGCGAGTCGGTAGCTCCGTCCGAGCCTACCGCGATGCTGAAAACCACAGAGTCTAACAGTTCCAGCCGACCGCGTCGATACGGGCCAGCAGAGTCGTGAACAGACTCGGTCACAGTACCTTTCTCGTTGTGGCTGGTACGGAGTGTACGAGCCGGTCGGCGTTCGTCGCGTTTGCGGTGCAAGACGGAGCGATGCAAGGTGCGGTGTCCCTTGATGCGGTGCAGGCAGCGGCTCGATGAGCGTCGTGCAGACGGAGTCGGTGAGTCCAAGGCGATCGAAGCAGGGTGAGACGATGCTCGATGCGGTGCTGACAGGTTGCGATGCAGGCGACCAAGCCGGAGTGCGGGAGCTGGAGTCGGACATCGGTGCGAGTTGGAGCGGTGCGTCGCAAACGTGCGAGCGGTGCCCCAAATGCGATGCGGTCACGACTGTTGAGCCAGTTGCAGCGACCGCGACGGTCGGGTCCGGCTGGTTCAGTGAAGCGATGCGATGCGAACTGCGGTGCCCACAGGTCACGGTGCAAGCAGCGGCTCGGTGTTGGCGGCGTCGGACGTCGCCACGGTGAGACCAGGGTTGCGATGCGAAGCGGGGCGATGCGGTCTGCGGTGAAAACAGGTCACCGGCCAGGGATGGATTCGGTTGACGGAGTCGGTTGCGGTTCCCTTCCTCTGTGGCAACTGAAACAGCGTTCCAGAAGCGGTACCCAGAGGCTTGTGAAGTCTTTGCAGTCCCTGAGACTTCTTAACAGGAGGCCAGCTCGGTTCCAGGCCCTTGGAGATACTCAGCACAAGTTTGTAGAAAGTTCAGTCCTTTCACTGCCCAAGGCAGAAGCAGCAGCTGCAGGCCAACCCAACAAAGCAACAACACAGCAAAGGGGCAGTACTCCTCCTGGCAGCTCTTCCAGCTCTTCGTCTTGGCAGGTTCCTTGATTCCAGCGAGATCTAAATTCATGGGGTCAGGGCCCCAATATTTATATCCCAAATTCCTTTGTTCTCTGGAGGCAGAGAAGCCTTTGCCTAGTCCAAACCAGTTCTGGAGCACTTTGTTGACAAGTCTCCGTCCCTTCTTTCAGTGAGTAGGCCAGGGACATCAGACGCACCACAGGAGGTGGAGCCAGCATTGTGGAGGGAAGGCACTGTCCTATTCAGGGCCCAGGTGCAACTCCTCCCACCCATCTACATGTAGATCTTGCTATTCAGCCCTGTGCTGACTCACCCTGTCTCCTGGCATCCCCCAGCCCCTGTCACTCACACTCCAGACAAGGAATACACAACCTCGCAGAGGCAGGCTTGGATGGTTAGACAAGAAAATACCCACTTTCTAAAAGTGGTATTTTCAAACACAGAATGTTAAAACCAACTTCACTAAAAGCTGCATTTTATCATTCTGAGTCCAGGCATACTAACCTCGAATTTCTACCATGTTTCCAGGGTCAGTTAGGGTTATAAGCTGTAATAATCAAAACTGCCCGTTCTGGCCTAGGGGGAACAGGTAGCCTTGCAGTAGTGAAAAACGAACTAGGCTATAATTCACTATTAGGACATGCCACACACACCAGGGCATGTCCTACCTTTCGCATACAACGCACCCTGCCCACAGGGGTACCTTGGGCCTACCTTAGGGGTGACTAACATGTAGAAAAGGGAAGGTTTAGGGACTTGCAAGTGTGTGCACTTGCCAAGTTGACATGGCAGCCCCAGGCTGCGCACAGGCTCTGCGATGGCAGGCCCGAGTTACACTTTACGGGCTGTTTGCGTGGGTGGCACAATCCAGTGCTGCAGCCCACCAACAGCATTTGGTCTATAGGCCCTGGCACTCGCAGTGCACTTTACAAGGGACTGACACATAAACCAAATAGGCCAATCATGGAAACACCAATCCATAACACATTTTATACGGGAGCACTTGCACTTTCCCACTGGACAGCAGCAAAAACAGAGTCAAAACCGGGAGGTCAGAAAGCAAAAAGTCAGGGGAAACACGCCAAAAGATGCCAAGTCTAACAATAACATTAAGTGGTAACAATATCACAATTTTAAACTGATGGCGGATATGTCACCTCTGAACAGAGATGCTGTTTAGGGTGACATTTGTTCTAAACTAGACATGCTAGGGTGTCAAATGTGGTACGAAATTCTACTGTTCAGCGTGTCATATGTGGATAAAAATTACATATAGGGTGTCAATAGTGGTAAACTATGAATATCAGGGTGTCATTTGGGGTCAAATATGAAATTAAGAGTGTCATTTGGGGTCAATTATGAAATTTAGGGTGTCATTTGGGGACAAATATGAAATTTAGGGTGTCATTTGGGGTCA
Organism: Calotriton arnoldi; assembly: GCA_963921515.1. Taxonomy (NCBI): domain Eukaryota; kingdom Metazoa; phylum Chordata; class Amphibia; order Caudata; family Salamandridae; genus Calotriton; species Calotriton arnoldi. The sequence goes on from CAWUFW010001911.1 coordinate 1,822,853, forward strand.
CATATGAATTTAAGGGTGTCATTTGGTGTCAATTATGAAATTTAGGGTGTCATTTGGGGTCACATATGAAATTTAGGGTGTCATTTGGGGTCACATATGAATTTAAGGGTGTCATGTGGGGTCAATTATGACATTTAGGGTGTCAGTTGGGGTCACATATGAAATTTAGGGTGTCATTTGGGGTCACATGAAATTTAGTGTGTCATCTGGGGTCAATTATGAAATTAAGGGCGTCATTTGGGGTCAAATATGAAATTTAGGGTGTCATTTGGGATCAATTATGAAATTTAGGGTGTCATTTGGGGTCAAATATAACTTTTCATATGTTCTTTGGGTCAAGAAATGAAATTTCATCTAAGACTGTACATCTGTGTAAGAACTTGCACTTAGCGTGCAAAACTGCCCGCATTTCCGAAAATGCGATGTATTTTTCATACTAGCGATGGAAAATACATCGCTAAACACATTGAACTATACGAAATGTTACCCCAAAGCCTTTTTGCATGCAGATTTTCATCGCTATTTCAAAAAACGGGCCGCAAACACACAGGAAGTGATGTCTGCATGCTTCCTGTTTACTGGAGGAGTGCTGTGCACTTTCACTTTCTCTTTTGAGCACATTGCTGGTGATTGTGGAGAGTGCTGGAGGTGTTTGGTGGTGTGTGCTGCAGTTTGGTGATTTGGAGAGTGTTGCTGTGTCCTGTGTCCTGTCGATAGTGTCCCTGTGAAGTGTGGTGTACTTTTATTTACGTGTTTTATTGTCTCTTGTCCTCAATATTGTCGGGTGTTTGTCTTGGGGTAGTTAACTTACTTTGTAGTTGTTGGGTCTGTTAAATTGGGTTTTGATTCTCATAATGTTTGCTTTCAAAACCGCACACGATGTCACACCAAAAACTGGCAGAATAACATTGTAAAGGTACCCAGGAGATCTCCTATGTATTACAACAATAAACAGGGCTGAAAAAAAAACGTATCAATCCCACTACTTCTCATCTCATCAAGGGAGTGTACTATAATACCTAATTCCCCGTAGAGTAGTGGTAAAGCCCAGTTGCCTACTGTGTATCTGGCTGAACTGTTAATTGCTCAGAGAGGACCATGGGCTGGCATCATTCAAACCCTTGGTGTCCGTCCCTAAGCGATTCACCCAGCGTTGTTCGTATTTCAGGATTGCCCTGCTCATGTACGTGTGTCTGCATTCCAATTTTTCGATAACATGTCATTCAGTTTTATCTGCAGTATGTTTTCTATCTCTGAAATTCCTCGTGAGTTTAGTGTTATCCCTCTTGCATCTTATTATGCTTCTATGCTCTATGATTCTTGTTCATATCTTCCTTGTTGTCATTGCCACATATATTAGGTTACAAAGACATTTTCGGACATAGACAACACAACTTGTGTTACAGTTAGTAAGACGTTTTAGTACCCATGGGTCGTCATACCCAGGTCCACAGAGGTGCATTTCTTAGTGATCTGGCAAACACCACAACTGCCACATGGTTGGTGGTCTGTTGGGGTGGGGGTATCCCATAATGTTCTTTGCAACTCCACCGGAGATTTCTTTTGGAACGTGTGTATTAGCATATTCCTCAGATTTTGGCTCCCTTTAAATGAAAACAACGTTTTTTCAATCTTCAATCCACCTGAATTCAAAATACCCCAGTTCTTCTTCACCACTTTAGTGACTAAGTTAGAGTAAAGGCAAAAAGTAGTAACATAAATGGGAACTGTCCAATCTGGAGTCCTTCCCTCAAAGATCGAGGGTGAAGGCTTTCAACTCATAGGAGGCTGTTGTTATTCATCGGTTTATAGTACACTTCCGTTTTCAAAACTCCTTCCTCCAGGTGTATCCTTAGATCCAAAACAGCATCTCAATGCTGCTCATTTTCATCGTGAACCTCAGGAAAGTATTCAGATCGTTGATCCAAATATTGAATGCATGTGCTCCCTCCCTGGTACCTCTCCAGACTACCAGGATATCATCAACATTTCTCTTCCATAATTTAAGTATGGATTATCATCATCATAGATGTATGATGCTTTGAAACTATGGATGTACAAACATGCCAGACTAGGAGCACAGGTGCTCTCCATGGAAGGCCCAGGAGTCTGTAGATAACATGTTCCATCATATTCAAATATGTTCCTAAAACGAACCATATGAGCACAATCTAAGATTAAATCTTCCAGTGTCATTTCATTCTCCTGATGGCGTTCTACTAGTTGTTCTATTACTTCCAGTGTGGATTCCTGTGGTATACTGGTATATAAAGACTCCATATCTAGAGTCAGTAAGAGGTCTGTTTCAGGATCAAAGGTTACATTCTTCAATTTGTTCAGAATATCTTTGGTATCTTTAGAGAAGGAGGGCATCCTTGTCACCAGAGGTTTCAGAAAGTAATCTACAAATTTTGATAATGGTTCTAAAACCGCGCCTATTCCTAATACTATCGGGCATACCGGTGGAGGATGTTTCTTTTTATGCACCTTCAGCAGAATATAAAAATATGGTGACGTAGGCTCTTTTTAAATGACAAAAGACACCTCCTTCTCCGTTATCCAGCCCATATCTAGGCCGTTTTTTACCAGAAATTGGATTTTTTCCATAATCTCAGGAGTAGGGTCCTTCCTTAGTTTCTTGTATTGTAGGGAGTTGCTTAATAGTTTCAGACATTCATTCTGGTTCATCTCTTTTGGCATCACTACTGTGCCACCACCCTTGTCTGCAGATTTTATAATAACTGTTGTAGCTTGTTTTAGCTCATTGAGGCCACCTGTTCCGCCCTACTGAAATTATTATACGCTCTCCGTTTGGCCTGTGATAGGGAGTTTATTCCCATATTCACTGCCTGTTCAAACAATGCTACTTCTGGGGGTAGCTGATAGATGGCAGGAGTAAATGAGAACCTCTTATGGAGAGCAGTGCTCTCATCCTTCTCCTCTTCACTGTTCTCTATCTCTCGAGCTGAAAAGAAAACCTGTAATCTGATTTTTCAGAAGAATTCCGCCATTCCTATTCTTAATGTGAAAAGGTCATCTCTCATTGTGGAGATGAAACCTAGGCCCTTATTAAGGACTTGTTTCTGGGTTTTTGTCTGTCAGTACTTTCATGCTTAAGTTGATTACACTGTCTGACATTTCAATAATATTCTCACTTTGACTTTGAATACATTTGCTTAGAGGCCGACGTGTTCTAGTTTGAATCGGTGAAAGATGATTTTTGCCATTGCATTTGCTTGTGTTTTGTCAATGTTTTGGTGCGGATATGTGTTAGAAATGGGGGTCTCTAGTTGGCAATGGTTTGCACCTTTGTCCAAGTAGGGACCCTTGTTTCTAGTCAGGGTAAGGGAGTTACGCCGTTAGACAACTCCTGCTCACCCTCTTGGTAGCTTGGCACGAGCAGACAGGCTTATCTCAGAGGCAGTGTGTAAAGCATTTGTGCACACATACAGTAATACAGTGAAAACACTACAAATGAACACCACACCAGTTTAGAAATAGAAGTAATCTTTATCTAAACCAAACAAGACAAAAATGACAAAAATCCACAATACATATACCAAGATATCCTCAAAAATAGGTTATTCACACAAATAAAGCTTCTGGCAACAAATAACTCCACCTGGAGCTATTACGAAGTCGTGACTGATGAAAATCCAAAGTACGGCGCTGACCATGAGAACAGCGGCGTCGGGTGCTGAGTCACACAGGCCCCCAAAGAACAGTATGTTGGCAAATGATGAAAGCAAAGACAGTGCACGGTGTCGGGGGAGGTGATGCTTCGTTGGTGCTGGGCGACGTCAGCTCCTTACGACCACAGTGGAGGTGATGCGTCGGTTCCTTACTGCGATGCAGGGGAGGTCAGGCATCAGTTCCTTACTGTTGTCGGGAGGTGAGGAAAGGGTTCCTTACTGTTGCCAGGGAGGGGATGTCGCGGTGGCGGCAAGGCGTCAGTTCCTTGCGACGGTGCAGTGTCGATGGATTCAGGAAGTCACCCACGTCCAGTATCAGCTCTGCGATGATGAGGCACCAGCGTCGATGAGGTCAGGGCTGCGGGTCGAGTCGGGGAGGTGCGTCGTGAGTGTCACGAGCTGTGCCCTTGGCTCCGGTGCAGGCAGCGGCCTCGGTGATGGCGTCTGAGTCGATACAGTGCGTTGCGGCAGGCGTCGGGGCTGCGGTGCAAGTCGGGGCGGTACATCGTGCTCTTCATGAGTGGTGCCCACTGCTTCGTAGCAGGTCACGCCATTGTTCGCCGGTGTTGCAATTTCCCTCTATGGCAGCTGAAACAGCAGTTCCAGATGCAGGAGGACCGAGGAAATGAAGTCTTTGTGTCCCTGAGACTTCAGAACAGGTGGCAAGCTCTACACCAAGCCATTGGAGATCTTCTTCAAGCAGGATACACAGCACATAGCAAATTCTTGGTCCTCTCATTGGTAGGAAAAACCACTGCAGGCCAACCCCAGACAGCACACTGCAAAGGGGCAGTACTCCTCCTTCAGTTTTACCAGCTCTTCTCCTTGGCAGTGGTTCCTCTTGAGTCCAGAAGTAATCTAAAGTTCTGGGGTATGGGCACCAATATTTATACTGCATTTCTCTTTGTTCTCTTGTGGCAGAGAGGCTCTGTGCTCAGTCCAAACCAGTTCTGTCCTGTCTGGTCCAGCTTCCTGCAGTGGGTGGAGACAGCATTGTATAAGGTAGACCAGGCCTATTCAGGTGCAAGGAAATCTTCACTCCCTACTCTAAATGCAGCCCAGGTCTAGTCAGTCCAGCACTGACTCATTCAGGAAAGGCAGGACACACATCAACCCCCCCTCCCCCCAGTGGCTGTCTGATAGGATGCACATCCTCTGCGTCTGTCACTCTAAAGCCAGACAGTCAATCTACAAACCAGCATAGGCACCCAGGATGGCTAAGCAAGAAAATACCCTCTTTCTAAAAGTGGCATAAAAATCATCTTTACAAAAAGATGCATTTTTATATTCTGAGTTCAGGCATACTAAACTCCATCTTCCTACCTTGTCTCAATGGGAAGTTATACTTATAAGATGTTATAAATAAACTACCATTCTATCCAATGGGACAGATATCCTTTCAATAGTGAAAATCGAAATACACTGTATTTCACTAGCATGACATGCCACACACATCAGTACATGTCCTACCTTTGACATACACTGCACCCTGCCCACAGGGGTACCTTGGGCCTACCTTAGGGGTGACTCACATGTATTGAAAGGGAAGGTTAGGGCCTAGCGAGTGGGTGCACTTGCCAAGTCGACCTTGCAGTAGAGACTGGGAGCAGACACTGCAGTGGCAGGTCTGAGACCCCTTTGAAAGGCTGCTTGTGTGGGTGGCACAATCAGTGCAGCAGACCCACTAGTAGCATTTGACGTATAGGCCCTGGGTTCACACAGTGCACTGTAAGTCAAACAAGCCAATCATGGAAACACCAATCCATGATAACAATTTACACAGAGAGCATATGCACTTTAGCACTGATCAGCAGCGGTAAAGTTCCCAGAGTCCTAAAACCAGCAAAAACAGGGTCAAAAACAGGAGGCCAAAAAGCAAAAAGTCTGGGGATGATCCTGCTGACAAAGCCAGGTCTAACAATATGTCAGACTTTTCTCCAGCCTCCACCCCAAATGGGGTGTGGGCAAACACTCAAAAACAGGGTCCTTCGAACATCTCTCTCCATGTACTGGAACTGTGACGAAGAATTAGCTTCACTAAGTACCTTTGGCTTCCTAAGTAGACTTGTACGAATAGCCTAGCTCAAGAGAGTTGATGGTGGTGTGTTTAGGTACAATACAACACAATTATCACAGTTGTAATAATCAATGTCTAGCCAGAACTGTGGTTACACAACACTATGAAATTAGCTCAATAATTTCTAAATATATTTATAGTGTGAATGGGAAGGCAAATCGTACAAAGAACACAATGCTAAAAGTAATCATATTGTAAAATGAATTAATGCTAAAAACAACAAAGCAGTAAAAACGTTGCAACTCGTTATTTACACATAATTATGGTTGCATTCCTAAAGTTATTGTGATTGTCAGTGTAATCCTGCAATGAAAAGTAGAGTCCCCAAAGAATACAGATACAAAACCTCTGAAATGGCTAATCTCAGGACACAGAGGTTCTCTTGATCCAGCTAGCTGATTAGTCAACCAGTTGCTTGGTCACTGTATTTCAATTTCGAGTGAATAACAAAACATTTCAAAACGTGCTGCTGTGAAGAGGTGTACTCACCAGAAAAGAATCACTGCTGAGTTTATCGGCACTTTCTAGAAGTGTATGTCTTATGCAGCACTCATCTCGTCCCTGCTGAGGGTAAAAGAAGTCTTATAGGTGTTGTGTGTACATATCTGGACTACTTGGCCTAACTGGGGGCTTCCGTGTAGCAAGGTCAGTAGCATAGCAAGATAGCACATATTTCCCATACAAAGTAAGTGGCCAGTCCTTTGCTGAATATTTCGGAAACATTAAGAAAAGCAGTGCCCATGCCTGCCAAGGTCCAAAAATAGTTAACTTAGTTGAAGAGAAACCCCCAGCTTCTGTGTCCAAGCTCAGGCAAGTGGGAAGCTGTCCATTACTTAGGGTCAAACCATTCACAAACAGTTGACTTCCAGCCAATCAGAGACAAGTATGGGAAGGGTCTCTTTCCAGAATGCTTATGCTTCTGCTTATGTGTAGCAGTCATGGCACACCTTCTAGGGAGCTCTTCATTAAAAAAAACTTGGGATGGTCCTCATGACAGTTCTGAAAAGAGCAGCATAGAAAGAATAAGTAGGACATGGGGTTGCCCTCTATTGGCAACTTTTCTCTTTCATCTTGCAACTGACATTGTCACAATTTTTTTTTTTCCCATCAGCTATGCGTAATGGTAACAACAGTTGCAACAGTATTGCTTGTGAAGCATTTACTGGGAACACATGTATCAAAGAGCATGATTATTGCTACAATTTATGCAAATATTTCTGCAAACATTACAATAAAAAAATATAAAAAAACATAAATGTGGCTTTATCTACCCCAATCCTCTGGATTTAATCTCTATTGGGTAGCCAATACGAATCTCGAGTGGTGGCACCTTAGCACTAGAAATACATTTATAAGAGCCAAGGCTTTAAGTAGGGGTGAGTGTAACTGCCGTAATTTTCTGTAGCACAATTACGCAAAATACTGCACAGTTATGTGACATTAAGTGGAATTATGCAAGCACACAAACCAGCATTTAGTACTATTTTCCTAGCGCACAATGCATTCTTGTGTACAAAATAAACGCAACTATGCATTTTGCGCTAAGAAAATGGCGTTAAATGCAACCGAACATTAACAGTAGCAACTGCTCACTCTCACTAAGGGGCATATTCTCAAGGCGATATCGCCGCGTTAGCGGCACATTCCTGCCTCTAAAGCGGCGATATTTTTATCGCCATATTCACAAGCTGTCGCTAACAGCCGTTAGCGACAGCTTTCTGGCGATAGCGGCCGCTAATAACATCGCCAACGATGTTAGCGACAACTAACGCTAATCATATGCAATGTAGGTGTTCCCGTGTTAAAACGCACGCTAACCCCACTTCGCAATATTCTCAATGATCGCCTGGAACGGCGATGCGCTAAAAAAACACACGCTAAGGCCCGTTAGCTGCTGGAACTTAAAACCAGAAAAAAGGAGCTCTTAAAAATGGTGATAAATTGCAGTACATAAGGGAGACTAGCCCAGAGCCTCATCTGAAGACCCACTGATGCCATGGAGGTACTAATCATGCAGCTTGGAGCACCATGAAGGCCACAGCAACCACCGCCACTGCCACCTCCCCCAGGACCACCACTGAGGCTGCGCCGAATAAGACAGCGGGTCCATCACCGACGCCTCAGCCTCACAGACCTAACACCAGAGGATGTCATTGCCCACTACAGGCTAAAAAGGACATCCATCCTCCGCATCCTGACCCAGATAGCCCACAGGCTGACGGCACCAACACAGCGGATAACCAACATCCCTTTGCAAACAAAGCTGCTGGCTGTGCTGCACATGTTGGCCTCTGGTACCTTCCAACCAACAACTGCCGGAGTCGGAGGAGTCTCACAGCCAGCCCTATCAAAGTTCCTCACAACATCATCACCCTGATACCCCAGCACCTTCACTTCCCCAACACTGCGCAGGAACAGCTGGAGACCAAGCAAGGGTTCTGCGCCATAGCTGGCTTCCCGCATGTGTTGGGGCAATTGACTGCACACATGTCCTACTTGTGCCTCCTGCCGACACTGCACACATATACCGCAACAGAAAGCACACACATTCCATCAATGTGCAGGCAATAGTGGACCACCGGGGCCTGTTCACCAATGTCGTAGCCAAGTTCCCAGGCAGTGTGCATGATTCCTACATCTTCTGTCAGTCCATCATCAACCAGCGCTTTCAGGATGGCACATATGGAAATGCACTGCTCGTTGGTAAGTACTAACTGAACACACCACAACTCCACAATTATGGAACTCACAACTGTGAGAATGCACACGTTCCAAACTCACATACAACATGCCAATCAACATGCCCACCTACCAGACACCACAACACAAGTAACTGTGGTAACTGGGACCAGCCATGTAGACAAACCATCCCCAAAGGCATAGCCCCTCTGCCACACAATTGCAAATATGGGGAGAGGTGGGAACCAAGTACGTGCAATGGAGGTACTCGATCTACGAAGAAAGAATGTACACAAGGCCGAGTGTGGCGGTGGTGTGCAGGACAGTCTTGAGTGTGCAGAGCACAGACATGTCCATGTGGGCATATAGTGCGTTTCCGTTGTCCAGCCTGATGACAATGACTGCGTTGGTGACTGTCCTACCTGACGGGGGTGGGAACCATGTGAAGGTAGCATGGAGGATGCAGAGGCTGTCGAAGCAGCTGCAGGACATTGCATAGAGCTGTTTGTACATGAAGAGGGAGGAATTGAGTATGATGCCTAGGTACCTAGAGTCATCGGGGGGGCTGCCGAAAGCGGTGGCCCACCAGGTGTTGCCACATGCTGATGGGATGGTCACGAGGATGAGGACTAATGTCTCCTCTTTGTAGAGCACCTCCCAGCTGTTGAACATCCATGTTGCAACTAGCTGCAATCCTCCCTGGAACACCAGTCTGGTGTGTGTGGGCGCCTTGTTGAGGCAGAGTATGAGCTAGGTGTCCTTGTAGGTGGTGATGTCCAATGGTTCCCTTCATGTAGCTCCAGTTCTACTCCAGGAGTCTGCAGATGCAACTGTCATCTTGGATGTTGTTGGTGACCGAGGTGGCATTCATTGCACGCTGTATGTTGGAGTTGCATATTGGGTCAAGTGTGTATGCGCAGTTGGAGATACATGTGTGGAAATTCCGGCCAGGGCTGTTGGCGTTGCCTGCAGCGGTGTGGGTGTTGCTGTTGATGTTGGAATGTACCAGATCCTCGATGACTCTGCTCCAGTAACTCTGTGTGGCGCCGGCTGTGGGTTTGGGTGTCATGGGGTATCACGACGAGGAAGTGTACGCTGTGCTGGTCGTTGAGTGGTGTTGATGAAGTGGACGCAGTTTCCACATGTGAAGATGGGGTCAAAGGTGTGCCCTGCCTTGTGGCTCAGTGTTGAGAAGAGTTGGCTCAGTTCGATGTTAGCAAGCATCTGCCAGAGGGTAATGGATTTGGAGTTCTTGTGGTATGTGAGGTGGAGGCTCCGCTCATGGATGTGTACGTAGTCCATGGAGTAGATGACGTGGCGTGTGATGATGTTGATGGTGATTGTGAAGCTTTCCCACACCCTGTGGGCCCTGCAGGTTAGGGTGCCACTGACTGTTGCTTTGTGGCAGGTCTGGATCGGAAACTGCAGGTGTTGGGCGGTGGGGAAGGTCTAGTGGCAGCGGCAGCAGCTGAACAGAACGTGAGACATGTCTGGTGTGGCCCATTGGCATCTAAACGTTCTCCTGGCGTTGACTGTGAGGAATGCGGATGAGTGGTAGCGCTAGACGTTAGGAGAGCCAGGGACCCTGCTGGTGTAGGTGTCAGGCTTGCGGACATGTGCAGACAGGCCTGACATTGGTGTGCTGTTGGAGTGCTAGTGATGCAACCGCGCAGCGCACACAAGTAAATAGGCTCGGGGGGAGGGACGAGCAGCTGTGAGGCAATGTAATTCGCATTGATGCTTGTCATTTTGTCAGAAGCTACACATGGCAAACATTAATCCCAAAGTAGCACCAATCACACACCAAAAAACTATTAACACTTTCCACACAGCATGCATAACTACTAATGGACACATCTCTCCATTACATGTTACAGGTGACCAAGGATATGCACTCACCCCATGGATGATGACACCCTCCGAGCCACCAACACCCAGGCCCAGAGGCAGTATAATTTAGCCCTTGGACGCACCAGGGGCATTGTGGAGCGCACATTTGGCGTGCTAAAGTCAAGTTTCCGGTGCCTTGACATCACAGGTGGAAGACTGTTGTACAGCCCAGAAATAGTGTGCAAGATTATCATAGCATGTTGTGTATTGCACAATATATGTGTACACACCAATGCCCCATGGATCCAAGTGCCAGATGCACCGGACGATGCTCAGGATGATGAGGAAGATGAGGCAGGTGGAGCACACCCCACAGCTTCTGCAGCAGGAACAGCCCGAAGGAACAGAATCATAAACAATTTCTTCACCTGAGCACGTCACATCGTGACTGTCCTTAGCAATCATGTATCAGTTAAAAATGACCCACACCACAGTATGTGTAAACAAAAAACACTACACACATACCCTGTGTGCATGTTTCTCCTCCGCATGAGTACATCACTCTGACAAGTGTAAGTATAACATTAAGTGGTAACAATATCACAATTTTAAACTGATGGCGGATATGTCACCTCTGAACAGAGATGCTGTTTAGGGTGACATTTGTTCTAAACTAGACATGCTAGGGTGTCAAATGTGGTACGAAATTCTACTGTTCAGCGTGTCATATGTGGATAAAAATTACATATAGGGTGTCAATAGTGGTAAACTATGAATATCAGGGTGTCATTTGGGGACAAATATGAAATTAAGAGTGTCATTTGGGGTCAATTATGAAATTTAGGGTGTCATTTGGGGACAAATATGAAATTTAGGGTGTCATTTGGGGTCACATATGAATTTAAGGGTGTCATTTGGGGTCAATTATGAAATTTAGGGTGTCATTTGGGGTCACATATGAAATTTAGGGTGTCATTTGGGGTCACATATGAATTTAAGGGTGTCATTTGGGGTCAATTATGACATTTAGGGTGTCAGTTGGGGTCACATATGAAATTTAGGGTGTCATTTGGGGTCACATGAAATTTAGTGTGTCATCTGGGGTCAATTATGAAATTAAGGGCATCATTTGGGGTCAAATATGAAATTTAGGGTGTCATTTGGGGTCAATTATGAAATTTAGGGTGTCATTTGGGGTCAAATATAACTTTTCATAGTGTTCTTTGGGTCAAGAAATGAAATTTAATCTAAGACTGTACATCTGTGTAAGAACTTGCACTTAACTTGCAAAACTGCCCGCATTTCCGAAAATGCGATGTATTTTTCATACTAGCGATGGAAAATACATCGCTAAACACATTGAACTATACGAAATGTTACCCCAAAGCCTTTTTGCATGCAGATTTTCATCGCTATGTCAAAAAACGTGCCGCAAACACACAGGAAGTGATGTCTGCATGCTTCCTGTTTACTGGAGGAGTGCTGTGCACTTTCACTTTCTCTTTTGAGCACATTGCTGGTGATTTTGGAGAGTGCTGGAGGTGTTTGGTGGTGTGTGCTGCAGTTTTGTGATTTGGAGAGTGTTCCTGTGTCCTGTCGATAGTGTCCCTGTGAAGTGTGGTGTACTTTTATTTACGTGTTTTATTGTCTCTTGTCCTCAATATTGTTGGGTGTTTGTCTTGGGGTAGTTAACTTACTTTGTAGTTGTTGGGTCTGTTAAATTGGGTTTTGATTTGTGGCAGTGGGTTTAGGTGTGTGCAGGGAGATGGTGGGTGTGGGCAGGGAGGGCAGTATGTCCGATGTGGCATTGAGGGGCTTCTTCTGGCTGATACATTTTTACCTGCCCCGGATGGTGGAGATGGGAGGCCGTATCCTCTCTGGATATGACGTCAAGGTGCGGAAGGTCAGGTGGGAGCGTGTGCGGGCGCAGATGCAGCGTGTCTTTGGGGTGGAACGGACTGTGCGCCAATGGAAGCACCGCTGGCAGGATTGCCTGGCCCGTGAGGGTGACCTGCTGGACCACCTGGGAGTTATCAATGGCCTACAGTGTGGTAAGTTAAAACTCCTAAATTAATTATGAACACTGTAATGTAAAGCCAGAGTTTACGTGTGTGACACACTGGTTTCCAAGTGCAAAATTGTGGCAGAGTGAGGCGGGAGACGTCATGCGTTCACGCCTAACGTTGGCACATCAGAAACACAACACTGCATCATATTGACAAGCATAGGGTGCAGGTTGGTGTTATCCACTGCGCTGGTGCAACACTTAGCACTGTCGTGCCAAGGCTGGCACCATTGTGCAATACTCCGTGCAGGACAAAGATTCTTTGTGCACAGGAAGGGTGACTGTACATGAACAATCCAAGGCATTGTTTCTGGGACCTGTGTGCTGCACAAAAGGAAGTGTACAAATGCTGTGCACATGAACATTGGTACGTTTGCTACGCTTCCGTTGTACATAGGCTCCGTGTGACAATGTTTGAAACATGTACAATAGCTCAAAGGTAATAGGACATCTCCAGAGTGTCATACACCACCAACACCTGTGAAACAGCCTTGTGCGATCGGCAGCGATGCAATCGTACACAGAGCATGTATAACATCATGTTGCGTGTAGAAATGGGGCCTTGTGAATGTGTCACACAACTAGAATGCGCAAGTCTGCTAGCATTGTCGTCTTGTTTGGCCTAACTCAGCATTCACAGGTCTTGTTTGAATGGCAGGCAAAGTAGACCCAAGCATTTAGCAAACATGTTACGCAACAGTACAGTTACGGAGCATTGTCTGTAATGGTGATGATATGTACGATGAATATGACACGTGTAATTTCACGTCTGATACCAACACATATTGGGTTTTATGTCTCACAGCTGGACGACCTCTCATCACTCAGGGGGACATCAACAAGTTCAAGGACACACATGCCACTGGTGAGTTCGTACATCATATATTGGCATAGTGCGGTCTCATGAATGTCTGGCTAAAACAAGCGACGGCGTAGTATGCAGTATGGGTGTGTATCACATGTACCTTGCCTACAGTGTGATGATGTTTTGTTGAAGTCATAAGTGTGTATGAATCAGTAGGTTAAGGTGGAGCTGTGCATTTGTCTTCCAGTTGTAACTTTGCACATCCCCAGTCAGTGAAACACATGTAAATTAGGTCTATGGGTTCTGTCACTACAGCACATGCATGTGGATGACAGAGCGCACTGATAGGATAGGAGACATGTAAGTGGTGTAGCTGATGAGTATCAGCAGACATGGAATGCATGTGGAGGGGTTGGTATCTTTTTTAAAGACAATTGGGACTTCATTTCAGTCGATATTGATGAAGTGAGTGGCTCTGAACTTTTGGGCTTTGCCCTTCGGGATTCTAAGGGACATGTAGTGACGGGCATAGTTTGTTATAGACCACCTGGAGTAGCCAGTCCCCAACAGCAAGGTGCTTTGGCAGATGTCCTTAGTAACATGGCGCTAACCCACTCGAGACCTCTTTTTTTAGGAGATTTTAACCTATGGCCCAATGGAAGCCTAGACTCTGGATATCATAACCTCCTTCAGACATGTGGAAATATGAATATGGTACAGTGGGTCAAAGAACCCACGCATAAAGGGGGACATGTAATGGATTTGATTTTTGCAGACAAAGATTTAATTGAGATTGGTACAATCCTGCCTGTAGACTGGACTGACCATTATCTAGTACAATTTAGAATTGTCTGCCCGAAACCTAGCACAGTTATTTCGATGGAAAACAAGACTTTCAGAGGCAGGGACTGGAGAAGATTTGCCGATGTAACAATGTTACTACCTGAGTCCCACACTCACGGGACGTTTGACGCAGGTAAACAGGTGGATGAAAACTACTTGAATTTTTGTAACCAAATCACCACGCAACTTGACCAGTTAGCACCTCTAAAAACTATTAAAAAAAGGGATAGACCTTCTGCCCCTTGGTACAATGATAATCTAAAACATCTGAAAAAAGTTTGTAAGTTGGCAGAAAGGAGTTGGAGGAAAACATACATAGATGAGGATAAAAAAACTTGGAAGGAAATGATATCCATTTACAAAAAAGAAATAATTACAGCAAAAGCTGAATACTTTGCTGATATTATTCTGAAATCTTCAAATAGCGCTAAGACCATTTTTAAAATAGTAAATGATATCACTAATCCTACCTGCACAAAAAAGGAAATCTCCCCAACACTCTGTGATGGGCTAGCCTTGTTTTTCGAGGAAAAAATAAGTAAAATCATTAAAGGGTTACAACCTAGTAATGTACCCACACGGGATATTCAGAATGGGAAATCTAAGAATTATCGTTTTTCCCAGATACATGAGTGGGAAATGACAGAGACCTCAGGTAGTCTTGATCATTTTTGAACACCACAAGTGGATGATTTTATTAAACTAGCTATTAGTGTGTCCTCAGGCTCTCCTTTGGACCCACTACCGCATAAATTATGGAAAACCTTAGGAGTAAAACTTCTTCCGGCACTTAGGCTGATTTGCATGCAATCTCTGGAGAGTGGTACGGTGCCAGTAAGCTGGAAAAAGCACTGATCACACCTCTCTTGAAAAAGGATTCATTAGATCCAGCCTGCCCGAAGAATTATAGGCCTATTTCATTGCTGCCCTACCCAGTGAAGATCATAGAAAAACTGGTTAGCAGGGAACTTTCTCAGTTTCTAGAAACCAATGATAAACTGGAGGACGTGCAGTTTGGCTTTCGTCCTGGACATGGGACAGACTCTGCCTTGGTAACCGTATTAGATGATCTTCGAATGCGGGCGGACAGGGGACAAGCTACCATCTTGATTCTGTTGGACCTGTCCGCCGCTTTTGATACGGTTAACCATGCGGTACTCTTGAACAGGCTTGCCAGAGTAGGTGTGAGTGGACTGGCACTGAAGTGGTTTCAATACTACCTCTCAGACAGAGAACAGGCGGTTGCTCTCCCCCCGTATCAATCCATGAATACCAAAGTCCAACATGGGGTACCACAGGGATCTGCAATCAGCCCTATCTTGTTTAATATTTATATGAAGCCTCTTGTGGCTGTTATCAAGTCACACAACATCAGTCTAATGAACTATGCTGATGATACCCAGTTGATTCTATCTCTGGAAGGCTGTCAGGCAATCTCACTTGAAAAATTTCATAATTGTATGCAAGACATGGCTCTTTGGCTTCAAAACAATTATCTGCAATTTAATGGGGAAACAACTGAGATCCTGTGCTGTTCAGTGGGGAAGGTTCCCTATCCATTACCCACCGGGTTTTGGCCACTACCGGTGACAGCCCCTTTGACCCCGACAAAGGTAGTTCGTAACCTAGGGATCAGTTTTGATTGTAAACTGAGCCTTGAGTCCCAAGTGAACCAGACGGTTGGGAAGTGCTTTGCTCTGATGAGGGTGCTACGAAGAATTCTCCCTCTGCTGCCTAAGCAGGCTAGGCCGCTGGTAGTAAGAAGCATTATCCTTAGCCAATTGGATTACTGTAATGCTCTATTGCTGGAATCTCCTAAATATTTGATGGAGAAACTACAGAGAATTCAGTCAATGGCAGCTAAGCTGGCACTTATGAGATCTCGCCAGTCCTCTTCGTCTCAGGCCTTGGCTGAGCTTCATTGGCTTCCAGTTGTACAGAGGGTGCAATTTAAATCAATGTGTATAGTTTTTAAAGCTCTACATGGCATTGGGCCTAAACCTTTACAGAGCAGATTTGTATGGTATGTCCCTTCACGCAATCTCCGTTCTTCCTCAGCTAAACTGGTGAGAGTACCCAAGTTCAGAAGGGTCAGATCGGGTGGAAGAGCCTTCAGCGTTGCAGCAGCTTCGGCATGGAATAAATTACCAACCGAACTTAGACAGATAGATGATCTACTACCGTTCAGAAAGAAACTGAAGACTTGGCTCTTTCCCAGGGTGTAATTCAGTGCTTCTTATTTTGTAACCGTTCTCACACTCTAAGATAACTGTTCCTACGTGTTCAAGCGCCAGGATACCCGTAGGGTCACAGTGCGCTCTATAAATTCTCTATACAATACAATACAATACAATACATGTTCATCCTTGACTGAGATGACTGTGCAAGTATGCCCGATCATGCAGAAGGAGGCTGTGGTTTTCAGGCTGTGCGTGCTCAGGCACAGGTCGGCAAAGTAATTTCGCAGGTATGCTGCATACCAGCTTCGCAGAAGTAGCAGTGCATAGTTCTGAGCCAAGCATATCAATGGCACGTTCCACAAACACCTAGAAAAGATGGCCCAAAGAATCACATAGGCATGTTTGGCCACTGCAATGGTGTTGTCATGCTTCCTCCTTGGGGTAATTCCCTCGTTGACTCTGGCTCAGGTGAATAAGCCCCTCTGTACAATTTGGTGACATTACTCCGCATGCATTTACCACGCATGCTTTAGTCCTGCATCCATACCGTGCCATATATTTTACAATGCAGTCCTCTACAACGCTATCTGTGAGAATGCATTGCCCATTATGACACAATAACCATTATGACTCCAGGTTGACATTACAATGGGGAATGCCTTGTAACAGTTTGCGTTGTGAAGGACTGCGTAGTCAAACTTACTACGGAGTGACAATAGCGGATCCAAGACATGCATGATTGACAATTCATATGAAACGATGTTTCCCCCTCTGGGCAGCAACGCGTCACCTATTGTGAAGTCGTGGTGGAGAGAGGCCCAGCGCCTCATGTACAAGTCAGTGTTCAGCCACCTGACGTGTTTCCATGTGTGCTGCAGCACAGATGGAAGTGTGAGTAGGGCTGTCCCAGTATTGCTCCTGTGCTGGTAGGGTAACCTTCCTGCACATTAACAAGCCCCTCCTGCACACAGACACCCTTGCACTCTTGTACAAGAGTGTCTGTGTTTGCGCAGACTTGATGCACTGCACACAGTCGCTGGGGAACACGCAGGGCTGCACATGAGCATATTACATATGATGCTGCACAGTGTTGCAGGAGAGGGTGAGGGTGGTGCTACACACAGAGGGATAATGCCTCCCTCCTCCGATTCCTTATACATGTCACCCTAAGTCAGGATATGTCACAGCACCATCATTTGACACTGACAGTCTCATTTGGTTGTGACTGTACATGTCCCATGCCATGCACTGGCATGTCAGTCTCCCCAGCATGTAGTCACTGATCCTGGATTCAACATTTTGTTGTGCAGGTCACTCTCTGAATACACATAGTTAAGCCAGAGTGTAGGCTCCCATTTTTAAGTGATCTTGTATGCCAGAAATGAATGGAGAACATTGACATGGTCCAAGGGACTCACAATTTCCCATGTTCATATTTTACAGACAACATGACGCCAGAGGAGTTGCACGCCTTCAAGGTGAGGAAGGACCGGTACCTCAACATAAGGAAGGTCGCAAAAGGGTACCGCAACATGGAACGGAGGTACCAGGAAGACCGGGAAGCAGGCACTTGGAAGTCGGTGCCCGAGGTAGAGAGAAGCAGTGGCACACAGGCCATCCCAGGACCCTCTGGTGTCAGTGGTGGGTCCCAGCATGGACAAGCAGTGTCCCATCCCCTTACAACCTCACACACACAGGGGACAATGCCACCTGCCGATCAGGTTGTGACTTACACTTTGCGGGACAGGAGGACTCTGATGGACAACAATGTGATGCTGACAGAGATTAGGAGGGAGATGTCCGAGCAGACCAGGCTCATGGAGGACATTAAGAAAGCCCTGGGACTACCATGATGCCTGCCCATGTAGAGCCCCATCCCCCTCTTCTCCCTTCCCCCAATGTTCAATCTAGTACTTTAGGTAGTGTTAGGTAAGTATTTTAAGTGTTAGGTAGTGTAGTTTTAGTGTAGGCATAGGTAGTGTTAGATTTTAAGGTAGTTTTAGATTATTATTATTATATAGTATTTGGGGGTAAGTTTCCTTTTCGTTTGGGTGGGGGTTGATATCTTTGTTGTTTAAAAAATCTAAAAAATATACAAAAAATATATCTTTGTGTAGGTTAAGTGTGTAGTTAGTTTGTGTATAGCTTAGATGTCTTTGTCCTGTCTCATGATGTGCCTAAAGGGTGGGGGGTTGATGTATTAGATTTGTTGTTGCGTGTTTAGGATTAGTTAGGGTAGATAGTTCAGGTACTTTTTCACTTTATTCTAGTTAGTTTAGTTTAGATTAGTAGTAGTTATGATTATTGGGAGTTTAGGAAAGATACATTTTGTAATTTTATAATAAATGGTTACTAGTTTTGATTTCTGCTTGCACTTATGTCAGGGGTGATGTGGTGGAGTGTGGCTTTTCACCTTGTATGCATCTCATACCATCACTGGACACTCCGTTGAATGTGTAAGTGTGGTCATGACATGTTTTTTAGCAGGATGGATTGTGTCAAGATACCTTAGATGTGAGAACAGTAAATTTACATGGATAACAGGGTGGCAAGTAGGAATTACGGCCTAGTCTAGGGGCAGTCGTTTGTGAAGCTATACATCTTAAGTGTGACTCACGGAGTTGGACAGCACTTTGTTGCCCATTTACAACACAACGTAGGGACATGGCATTGAGAGGATATTGTAGTAGCTACTGTTATCCATCATGGAGATGGATGTATGCGCCGGGTACCACAGATTGCATCATAGCCCTGCATCTCACATGCTCCTGGTGCTGAGTCCATCTACATTGCACAGACCTTGTCACACTTGCTGCGTAGTGCAAGTGTGACAGATTCATTTGAATTATATGTTCCTGTGCATGGAGGCTGAACCTTCGGACCATGCAAGTAGTAGTCTTTCTGTGGGTCCATTGTGAACTGCATATGGCAGAACAGTGGGCCTGATTCACATAAGTAATCAGAGAGTAAATCATGCGTTTACATTTTCAGTTAGATGTACTGACTTCACTTCTCCTAAATGCCTTTTGTGAATCACTAAAGTTGGAAAGTCATGATTTTGTCACCTTTAACGTTTTTGTGCATGCACACAGTTCTGCTGCACACAAGAGGTGAAATGTTGCATTGCTCCCTGTAGTGCCAGTGTCATGGCCACTTCTCCCAGCTGTTACCTTTTGGCATTGGCTCATAGTGATGCCACCCTTGAAATGGTGGCACTGCTCTGACTATATGCTCAGTGCAGTGCACCACACATCCCTTGTCACATTGCCCTAGCCGCTCACAGTGGTCACAGCATGTGAGGGTTCCAAAGTTAGTAAGCATTGTTCATCCACAGGAAGGGGCTGACTGACGCCTTACACTTTGGGGTGAGTCCCTATTGGCAACTCTACTTCACTGAGGCAGACATTGTGGTTCAATTTGTGGCTGGTAGACATGTGCCCTTACGTATCTTCATCAATGTGTATATGGTGTGCACCATCTTGGGATTTGACATGCAATGTGCACCATCACAACAGGCTTTGTCCACCCTGTAGAGTGTGAGTAGATATGCCAAGAGATATTCTTTTTGCAATTGTGAAGGGGGACACTACTCGTGGCCTGCAACAGACTTTGACTTTTTTACACATTCCTATTTCCTTCCTGGATGTGGGGCTAAGTTGGGATATTGCTAGATTGTTAAATTGGAGCAATGGGGGCACAGCTGGTTCACACATACCCGGTCATCTCACTGCCTATCTGGATCACAGTAAAACATGTACATTTGTATTATTTCCCTGGGTGTACTTTTTAGTGGATTCACTGCTCCTACATTTCAACAGACTGCTATACTGGATTGGTCATTGACAACAGACATCTGTGTGACTTCAAAATATTTATTCACATGTCCGTTGACATAGTTGGAGACTGGACCAGTACTTGGCCATGCAATCCCCACATTACATTGATGCCCAGTGGAGGGCCAGACAGAGTCCTTTATGGTTGACAAGTCCAAAGGATGAGGAAGAGTTCAGTCAGCATTCTGATTGCTGTGTCATTGGTAACCAGACAAAATATGGCAGTCCATGTCGAGGTCCAAGATGAGTGTCACAGAGTGTATCGGGGGACAGTGGAAGGTGATATTCCGGGGCATGATGCTGAGCCCAGAACCAAGTAGAAACTGGCCATTTGGCATAGATGAATGCTACCGCTTCCTTCTTTGCAATAAGGCAGAATCATCCACATCTTCGTCCTCTGATGTGTCATGTGCCTCACATGTGGGTGGTGGTAGATTGGCTGCAGCACCGTGAGGCACTGACACATCAGGGGGCGGAAATGTGGATGTAGAAGCAGCAGCAGCAGCATTCATCTGCGCCATACCTTGCTGCAGCAATGCATTGATGATGATCTGCAGGGCATGGAAGATTCCAGCTACATCTCACTGGTGTGCCCTCGTGGCAGCCATTTGTTCCGCCTGCATCCGCTCCATGTTCTCCGTTATCCTCCGTGTGTGGCCCAACTCGTGGCTGCCATCGCTGGAGCCACTCTGACTGGACAGTTGTTCCAGTCTCTGAGTCATGACTCCAGCGATGTCAGCCATGGAGTGTTGGAGAGCATTGAGCAGACTGTGGGTGTCAGTGATGTTTTGTAGGTGGTCCCGGATGGAACTCAGACACCCACATACGGAATCAACTTTGGCCGCCAGGCTGTCAAACCCCACCCGCACCTGATGAGCCATCTCCTGCTGGACCTCTAACACACGGCGTTAAAATGCCAGGTGTGGGTCCGGGAGATCCTGGGAGACAGCTGTGGTGGTAGGTGCTTGCTGCTTTGTGGTTTGTGCAGGGGGTGGGGTTAGCACGATGCAGCTGGGTTGCCCTGCTCCTGGAGATGGGGTGCTGATGGAGTCTAGCAGCTGTTGGAGGGTGTCCGTGTTGATGGTGGCGAATTACTCCTCTTCATCAGTGAAGAGTAGGACAGGCTGCTGTTCAGGAGGTGATGTTTCTCCCTCTGCAATGTAAAGGGGAGATGCAGTTTAACTGTGTGTTTCATGTATGATCATGCATTGGATGAGTTTACAAGCAGACTGCATGACAATGTACATTGTGACTGTTTGGGAGGAGCTGCCTATTTGTTGCAGGATGTTGAATTTTTCTACTACATCACGGGTAAGAGATTGTACTTGTACATTGTCATCTCACAGTTTACAGCTATGACAAATGTGATTGTACAGTTTATACACACAAGCGGCACCAGTTGTGTCCTCTGTTCAGTTGTGAAGGTGATGAAGTTTGTCCCAATTGTAGTCAATGTTGATGAGCTCTGATTTTTATGTGTGTGCGCTGCATTGTGGGATACTCGCCCATGCAGCTTTGCTTTTACTACCCCTTATCCCTTTCAGGCAGTGAGCCTTCACTTCTGTGCATTTACAGTGCTGAGATGTTGCAGGCTGGGGTAAATATGTGTCTTGGTCAGAGTTGGGACACCTGTGCATTGTTTTTCAGCAGATGTCTTGTTTACGTCAGGGGTTGTGTGTACACGAGGATGTGTCAGAGTGTGACCTGCTCCTTTAGGGATGTGGTCCACACTCAGCCACCTCAGTGACGTGGCCTGCACCATGTTGTGATGTTTGGGTGCAGGCATGCTATTCATCATGCACTGTCACTTGCCTTGTCAGTGTGGCTCACAGACCCGCACCTTTGCTGTGTACTGCACATGTGAATGTGTTTGTTGCGAGATTAGTTATGTGTGAGTAGGGCCCCCTTTAGGTGCATTGGCTACTATGGCCTACTTGCTGTTTCAATGTGTGCTGCACTATGCTGTACACATGTGCATCCAGGTAGCTTTGTCTATTGTGATTTGTCTTGTGTGCATGTCGTCAGTCATGATTTGTCTTGCATGCATTGCTTACTGCCCTCCTGTTGGCTTACCCGTTGTGAGTATGGTGCTGCCTGAGTTTCTATTGTTGTTGCTGGCTGGACAGACAGTGTCAACACCCATTACCCTCAACGTTGACCCCACGTGTGGTGTGTAAGTGGGCCTGGATTTGATGGATGTGGATTTCCTAATGCGTATTATGGTACTCAGGCCTTGTCACTGCCACCCTCCCAACAGATGCAAATGGCAGGGTGATGAGTGTTTGTGTATGTGCCACGCAGCTGGTCACATGGATGATACATGCTGTCCTGGTTACGAATATTCAATGCATGGTTTTGCGTGTGGGTGATGACAACCATGACTGCATATTTGTTCACTGACACAGTTGACTTACCAAACAGATAGGTTTACATGCACATAATGGTGTAATGGGCAACTCACACCAGGACTGATGTGGAATGGTGTTTTCTTTATGGCAGATGTGTACACTTGAGAGTGGAGGTGTGCAAATCGACCTAAGGGGTCAGTGTGCCCTTTGGCTAGTTGTCATTATTTGTTACAACTTTGCTATCCTTGCTTGTCGTCATACTTTGGTTGTCTTACTTCTTTACAGGAACATTGTAGTTCTGTGAGTCTGGCACACAGACAAGTCATGCAGTACAGATTTGGTTGACACATTCCTGATATGCACTGTCCCCGCACTGTGGTGTTGTAGGCATAGCCCCCCTGCTCATTGTATTACATCACCTTTTGAGTGAAGTCTGCTTTTTGTGTGCATTGTGGGATATGCACCTTTGAGCCAGTAGGCTGCATGATCAGTTTGTTGTGGCATTGCATGTGTTTCTGGTATGCAGACTCACTAGATGGTTTCTCACTTGGTGTACACACAGTGACAGCTCACAGTGGGAGTGCTGCGGGGCAATGGTGCGGGGCGGTGGTGCCGGGCGGTGGAGGGGCAGGATGGGGGGTAGTGGAGTTGGACACACGACGGGCTGCAGTTAGGTGAGTAAATAAATGAATTGAACTATTTACCTTGCACTTGATGCATCGCCGAGTTTGCGATGCAGCAAGCGCAAGGTAAATAGTTAGAATTATTTATTTACTTACCTAACTCCAGCCCGTCGTGTGTCCAACTCCACAACCCCCCATCCTGCCCCTCCCCCACCCAGCACCACAGCCTGCACCACTGCCCCGCAGCACTCCCACTGCAAGCCGTCACTGTGTACACAGGACTGCATCTCATGGACAAGCAGGCGGACACATTTACTGGAGATGTGGCAGGATGTCTACATGGCCCCCTTTCCTCAACAGCACGCATATACAAATCGTCTGCACAGGGCCGCATCTCTCTGATACTAAACATGAGGATGCACTGTGTGTGTGACTGATCATGTGCATGAGTGGGCATGCCACCACCAATGTCAGAAGACATGCAGCATTGTGCACGTGTGTCTGCGTTGTGTGCAAGATTATGTATGTGCAGTTGTGTTCCCCTTGATGCACATGCACATTCTTGCACACAACTCCGACATACGGGCACATGCGTATGCGTGGTGTTGAGGCAAGGGGGCCATTTTGACAGCCTGCCACATCTCCAATCAATGTGGGCCTTTGCTCTTTCACGTAGCCCTTATTTTGTGGTCTGATATGATACTTGGTCTATATTTGGATGACTTTTCTGTGCACATTTCCAGGCCTGTGAGCCCACCAATATGTGTCTTGCAATGTATTGTTTAGTAGGGTGATATGTGTCTATGCCACCAGGGCCAAGGGGATCCGGGACATGATCCGCAGTCATTGTGGGTGTGCACTGCTATATATTTAATTGTGCATGAGTGCCATTGGGCCCATCTCCCCCCGTCCCCCCAGTCCCTGGTTGGTACTCACCCTGTTGCTGTTGTGTCTGGTCGTGTTGAGCAGTATCCTGTCCCGGAACTCCAACCACCGTCTCCTCGCTGATGACTTGGTACACCTGTTCCTCTAACGCTTCCAGCTCCTCCTGTGGCGCTGGACTCCCACCTCCAGTCTGCATTGCTGCTTTCAGGTTGTCTGCAAGTTTCAGCTCGGTCTTGCGCTTAACATCATGCCAGCGCTTCTTGCAGTCGTCCACTGTCCTCCTCACCTCTCCGACGGCATTCACCTTGGCCACGATGGACTGCCATATTGCATTTTTGGTTGCCAATGACACAGTGGAGGTGACAAAAAGTTGTTGTTGGTGTTCTGTCACCTCCGCAATCAGGACCTGGTTTTCCTGCTGACTGAACCGCGTCTTCCTCTTCCTCTTCTGCTTGCCCTTACCCTGGGTCTCTGGCTGGTCCTCCTGGGTGTTTGTGGGGTTGTTGTTGGCCTCTGTGCTGGGTCCAGCTTCCTCCATGGTTCGTCTCAAATGGTTCTTCTTTTTTAAAATTTTTTTTATGTTTGGGCTGCATAGCGGGCGTTTTATAGTGATTTTTCCCGCCTAAAGTGAAAACCGGTGCGCTGACACTAATTAGTGTGCCGTTCCTGGGCGCTAATTGGCCCATCGCCACTTTTTTTCACATTAGCGCGACGATTTTTATCGCTGTGCCGCTAATCTTATCGCCGGACATTTCACCCGGTAGGGGAAACTATCGCCTGTTAGCGGCATGTTGTACATACACCGCTAACATGGCGATAATTTCCCGCAGTACACGGCGATAAGAAAGCTCACGCTAACTGAGGTTAGCGATAGTTTTCGCCATTTGTTGAGAATATCCCCCTAAGTTTATTGTTCCTGTGCTCCTGCAGCAGGATTTTTGTGCCAAATGTCTCAGAATTATGCGAGCAGGCATAGTTGCGTAATTTTCGGTAACTTCGAGAAAATGACCGAAATTACTCGGATTGCTGTAGTGTAATTAAAATTTTGCCCAGACCATTTTGCAAGGAAGACTTTATTGGGGCCCATCCCCTTCAAAGTCCAACATTGAGAAGCCAATTTAGGTTTCGCCTTTTCAGGCTACGTCAAAGTTGTGATTTTCTGGAGTTTCAGTGTGCAGTTTGAGGGGTCCATCAGGTTCACAGGCCCCCCAAATTGTTGGTAGATGGTAGAAATGATGACTTGTGGAGGTATGCTAATAAAGTTTGGGCATGGGTGTGTGTGAATTGAGAAAGCCAGTAGGGATTGGTTAAACATTAGTGCTGTGTTGGTCGAGGGACAGCATTATACTGTGCAATAATTGCCTGTATTTCTATTTTTAAACTAAAGCTGGAATTATATATATATATATATATATATATATATATATATATATATTTTACACACAAGGGACGCGGCACTCAGGAGTGAAGATTATTCAAACGAGTTTATTTGCACAACTCAACCAACGCGTTTCAGCCTCTCACGGCTTTGCTCACGGAACCGTGAGCAAAGCCGTGAGAGGGCTGAAACGCGTTGGTTGAGTTGTGCAAATAAACTTGTTTGAATAATCTTCACTCCTGAGTGCCGCGTCCCTTGTGTGTAAAATTGAATTTGGGGCCAGGATCCGGCCCCCACGCTGAGCACCCGCTGCGAGAGCGCACTGATCAAAGGGATCACATTGTGGCTATATATATATATATATGTACCTTTTCACCATGGAGCACTATCATTGTTTAGAGAGAGTGAGAAGATAATTTAAATTTCAATGAGCAAGACAAAAAAATATGCAAATACTGATTATATGCGAAAGGCAGAAGCCTTTCAGTGTCTTCATACAAATTAGTGTTCACATGATACTAGTGTTATACGTTATGAATGCATGTATTACATACATTAGAATGGCCAAGTTTGACAGTCTTCTTTATTATTTGTTTTGCCAGCATAAGACTAAGACAGAAACAAATCTATGAATTAGCTGACACCAAAATCCAGAAATCTCTAGGCTAAAAGTGCTAGTAATGAGAAGTCAAGAAGATAACACGCAAGAAACCTGTTCCTGCCAAGCAAGGAGCCAGTTAGTAGATAAAGGGGCAGATGTATCATTGTTGCAGTTTGCGAGTCCCTAATAGCGATTTTTAACGAATCGCTATCCAGGACTCGCAAAATGCTATGGAGGTAGAAATCGCAATAATAATTGCGATTCCTACATATTCCTTAATTGCGAATCGCAAATAGCGTTTCGCAATTAAGGAATCCCTTCCCATTCATTTCTATGGGCCAAGAGGCCCTTAGGAATGAATGGGAATTGCATGCGCAATTTGCGAGTACCCAATAGGTACTCGCAAATTGCGCATGCAATTTCATGGATGCAAGGGTTCCAAAAGGACACCCTGTTGCACCCCTGAAATGTGCATGTGTGCACATGTGGCGCACATACATGCCCTAAGGGCATGTATGTGTGCCACATGGCACTTTGAAAAAAGCGCTTTTTTCGAGGAAATTGCAAATTACCACCAACTAGAAGTTGGTGGTAATTTGCGATTCCTTACAGCAATATCGCAATTTGCGATGGCTACTAACATAGCATTTAGGGACTCGCAAACTGCGAGTCTCTAAATGCATGCGCAAAAAAGGGAATCGCAAATTTTGCGATTCTTTATTTTGCGAGTAGGTTTTTCTTTCCTACATTGCACACAGCTAAATTGCGATTGCAAACGCTGAAAATCTGCGAATTTCAGCGTTTGCGATCGCATTTTAGCTTGATACATCTGGCCCTCAGTCTGTTACCTACAGAAAGACCACTGACATCAGACCCACTTCTTTTTTCTACCAATGATGCGCAACTCAGTTTACCTGCTGCACCCTCTTTAGGGAAGAAAGACACAGGGATCAGTCCAGATCAATTGTGCCTCCTCAAAACTAAAGGTCATGCTGTGATGACTGCAGTCATGGCTGAGACCTGTGAGCCAGAAATTGAATTGATCCAGCAGCCCGAACAGGTACAAGGGTCTGCTATACCTGATCATCATGAGGTAAAAGCAGAGCAGGAAATTAGACTTGCAGCACCACTGCTTGATCCACTTGCTGCACAATAGCAATTTTCTCTTGCTGCACTGCAACAGGTTGTGCTTGCTCTCCTGTAATAAGCATAGTCTTCACCAAACTCTTATCTTCTCCAAGCACTACTTCAAGTGATGGTGACACGGAGTGGACCATAAGCCCCACTACGGGTACCAGGACATGTATGGTTCCAGAAAGCATAAAGTGTCATTGCCCATGTTGAGAGTGGCACTGTGGAGGTATAAATCACGGTAAACATCACTCACCCCGCATCCGTGACCCCGCATATTATTACAACGCAGTCGTTTCAACGACCGCGTTGTAACAACGACCGCGTTGTAACAACGCAATACCATTACCCCGCAAGTCGAACCCACGACTTGCGGAGAGGGGAGAAGGTGTTGGATTTAAAATCCAACACCTTCCCTACTGTCCGCACAGACTGGAGTTGGAATAGTAAATCATACTATTCCAACATCCAGCGCCCCCCTCCGCAAGTCGTGGTAACAACTTGCGGGGTAATGGTATTGCGTTGTTACAACGCGGTCGTTGTAACGACCGCGTTGTAATAACATGCGGGGTGAGGGAAAGCGGGAAAAGGAGTGCTATTCATAAATCACAGACTCCCATACCCCTACTACTTGCATATATCTTCCTGAAATTCAAATAACCAGCACAAACAACTCCTGCCTTAGCCTTAAACAATTTCAAACCCACCCTAGCTCCAAAAAATGTTCTGGGTTTGGCTTTATATATAAGTTTTCCTCTCTGATTTGGGACACCTTAACAGGCAGAATAAGGGGCACATTTTGGAATTTTCAATTTGCTGCAAACCAGTATGCTTTCGGAAGCCAAATGGACATCATGGTACCAGTGACCCAATGACCGATATGAAAAACACAAATCCATAATATCCACAATAACATGAAGATCTCTCTTGATGGTTCCTTTCTGTGACTGCAAAGTAAGGCCAGCGTTAAAAGCTAAAGTATGCTAAAGTGTTTATAACACATCTGTAAAGAATTTGTGCTTGTTTTACAAAGTAAATATTGCAATCATTTCAAAATATATCAACTGCAAGAGGAATTTAAGAAAAGCTCATTCTTTGTTTAATTTTAAATATGATGAGAACTGACAATCTAGAAACATCAACATATTATAATTTGGCTGATGTGTAAAACCTATTTTCGTTTAGTATTTCTATGTTTAAGGTGCTTAAGATATCTTATTTACATGTAAAACGAATAGAATTTCAAACCAGTCTTCCATTTATTTTCCTTCTTTCCTTACTTTATATTTGCAGTCATTTAGAGTATGAAGCAAAAGGCACCTAATCCAATTCAGCAGAAATCACTATATGTGTTTATACTGACATGGCTGGTCGAAGAAGGGGTCTGACTAATTGCAGCCAAGATCACCAACAGTCATCAGCCATCAGATGTTTTTGGTTCGGATTAGGCGATAATATACTGGTCCCGAAATCCCATTACTTCATGTAATTCCAGGTAGGTGAACATTTCTGTGCAGAAAGTAATTGGTTCTACATTGTGTGTTCCCGCACTTGGTACAATTTATAATTATTTGAGGTGGTAATTCCAAACACGCAACTCAGAAAAAGACATATGAATTTAGCTATATAAAATCACTTGTGTGATGTACTTTTGGCATTTTTCTGACAAGGTAAAAGTATACAACAACATGCATCGACCACTCATCATTACCACTAGCAAAACTGTTGTTGTAACTGTCTAGAAAACATTGTACAAAGGACTCAGTAGCTGTGTTACTGTACACCAGGCCTCATTTTCAATAAACTACCCCTGTCCCAAACTGGAAGCAAAGCACACACCTTACTTGCCCTGTTGGGTTTTAACTCACAATTTAAATAAGTGGCCTAAATTAACGCCATTGGATTTTTTTAAACCTCTGATCTTAGATGTTACAATTATTTCAGTGCGTCATATTATGTTGCTTTCTGGCCTGTGATGTCCTTCTTTTCTCCATGAACTATTGTGTGGTCGGCGCAGCAGGCACATTAACCCACTGAACTATATACGGTTCATTGGGACTCAATTGCTGGTTTCGATTGGGTTCGGCTCTTTCTATCCTATGACATTATCTTGATATTTTTCTTATGTGCAGGCTACTTACTTAATATACTTTTACAAAAAATAAGAATCATCAAACCTTAAGGTTCTGCATCAGCCTACACA
The DNA here is from genome assembly GCA_963921515.1 of Calotriton arnoldi. Taxonomy (NCBI): domain Eukaryota; kingdom Metazoa; phylum Chordata; class Amphibia; order Caudata; family Salamandridae; genus Calotriton; species Calotriton arnoldi. The sequence goes on from CAWUFW010001911.1 coordinate 1,852,026, forward strand.
GAATACACAGTGTTCAACCCTGATTTTTTAGCAGTGAAGACAATTAGGCAACAGTGCTGCCCAGCATGGACTGTGCACTTTAAGATATATACCTGATGCACTGCAGACAGCTCCGCTTCAAGGATTTGTAAAACATAGGAATGGCAAAAATGTTTCCCGCTAATCCAGGAATTTTATTAGTGAGCTGAGATGACCTGGCCACAAAACTGTGCTTCGTTGGCAATGGTCTCTGTCATAATAATTTGTGTGCTTAGTGTTTGACAAATATTCCGAGGAGCATTTTTCACGATATGGAATTGAGATGTATAATTATATTGCAGGGCTGCTCAAGGAGAAATTATTTTACTGGCGCACTCTATTTCTGAGTTCAGAGTTTGTGAGACCCAATGTCCTTTTCATTTTACAATACCACAGTGTTCTTCCTGGTCATTACTTACCCTGTCACATTGTTGCTGGCGTACATTACTTTATGAACTGTCATATGTCCCGTTAGCATGAGAACGTTGCAGACTGCCCTCTGCTTTGCACACGTTACTATACAAACGTATTTTGCTTTGTGCCACACTGTACTTTCACACAGAATCTGCTGTTGTTTTCGCGTTCTGTTCTTTCGTGGAATTTAGTGTGCACACTGTAGACAAAGTCAAACAACAATACCCCATGTTATTTTGTTCTGGTCAGGCCTCAGCAGTCAGCACCCAGACAAAACACACAAATGCGGCTTTTGATTAGTAACAAGTACTTTGTCATATAGCTATGCACAGAATAGGTAACAACACACTTGGAGAGGGATCTTTCCAGGGAAGAGATCATGACAGCACCTGAGATGTAGATCTTTCATCTGTGCATGCTAAGGTATGGGGTCTGCTGCCAACACCCAGAGATCTTCTGATATATAATAACTTTGCTTCTGCAGAAGGGGAGGGGACTAGGCTACCCTGGCTTATATACATGACAACTCCTTTTAAGATTTATGGACTACTTACTATGCTGACTGCATTTGTGTTAGGCATCTTCTTACTTATTGTGGCACGCATACTGCATGCAAGAGCACAATAGTTAAAATAAAAATGCTAACCTTTTCTCGTGTCTCTGTCTGATCTTTTTGTGGACTAGTACGAGTGTGAGAGCGAAATGGTGCGTCCTGCAACAGCGATTCCTGAGAGGGTTAGGAGTGTTGTGTTCTGGGGTGTCTAATCACGTGTTCCTCTGTGAGTGAGTAGGAGGGCAAGTGAGACACTATAGCTAGTCGGTCCCTGGCTAATGGGTACTCAGGTGGTAGGATGACTCAGTCCCTGCCTACTATGGTTCTATGATCCCAAGCATAGTTCTGTGACTCGGCAGAATCCCTGCAACATGGCGCCGCCAACTTCTGGTCTGGTATTTATTCACAGGACCCCTGAGTAGCGCTTGTCCACAATACCCTCACACCATTTCCTGGAGACATTGGTGGTAGTAGCGCTTTGCCTCCTCAGTTTGTAGGCATCACCTATTACTGTAGGTTTTTCAAGGTTGAATTTTAAAAGGTTTTCACCCGTTTTAGTGCTACCATTTGAATCCCTTTAATGGCTTAACCGGTTGCGATTCTGGTTCATTGCAGCGTGATGGTTACTCAACAATGCGGGGTCTCCAGTTGTTTTTGTAGTCGAGGCAGATCCTGCGTACCATTTCAAAGTGTTTTACTCCTGGGTAACGTTTCCTGCTGTGGATGTGAATGATAATTCTTTTCATGCTTACACAGCTGCAGCTGTTCTGGCAGCTTATCACCATTATGCGGTTGTTGAAGTTCCTCCTACGACCTGAGAGCACCAGATTTGGTTTAATGGTGCCCTATCCCATCTTATTGCTACTGTTTGACTTTCCCCGTTGGACTGCTCAGAAAATTGATCAGCTTGATGCGGTTTTTCCTCTTACGGGTCCTGTGGAGAAACATAGGATCCTTACTATGTGCTTGCCTAGTAGTTTGATTCCACACTTGGCCGACTGCAACACCTAGGGGACGGTGTTCTCCCCAGTGTATACACTTCGTTATGGCACCCCCCTCCATGAGCGTTCTCCTGAACATTCTGAAACAAATATAGAACCAACATGGAGCAGGTCCTGCCCTAGATTTTGGGATGAAGCTAATGGGTATTTTTCACGTAGTTTCAGAAATTATTCTTTCTAATGTTCAAGGTGAAGCAGCATCCTTGATGGTATGTCAACGTCTTTCAGCTGTAGCAGACATTGAACGGGAATATCAGTTGCCAATTATTATTGCAGATGTTTATACATCCTTAGGCCGCAATAACTTGGGGGTCAGACCGTCTACCCAATCTCAAGGTAAGCCCCCTCCTGAAAAGGAGGGCTGTCCTGCCTATCCTAAAAAGACATGGACAAATCTAAGCAGCAACAAAAGCCTAGGTCTCGTGGTGGGTCACTGTCACCTGACGCTTCTGAACGTAAATATGATTTACGTGATCGCTCTAAAATTAAAACGCCTGAGAGGTTCCAGGTTCCTGTTCCTCGTTCTCCTCGTTATTTTCAGGAATCATCTGATCAACAGTACGATCGAGGAGGAAGGCAGGATTGCAGTCAGGGCGAGTCCGCGCAACACAAGCGGGACCCGCAGCTCTCTTTTGACGTGAAAGTTGAGAGAGGAACCACCTCCATATAGAGCCCCTTTCCAGAAGAAGAAAGTTGGGCGCTTTGACAGCGAAATATGCCCCAGATGGTGAGAACCCTTCTCCTGGACAGGAGTTGGGCAGTGACTCACCTCGACAGCACGGCAGAAGTTACTGTAGTGTGCCAGACACTCCACCAGTTTCTGGAGGCGAAAGCAACTGACACCTTTGTAACTGTTGAAACTGCAGACACCAGAGTGGCTCCACCTGATAGACTTTACCATATAGACATTCAAATTGAAGGTTACAAAAAACGTACCATTAATGCTATTTTTTGCGACAACTTGACTATGTCTTATGATATTTTGCTGGTTGAGGTCGAATGGCCTCCCCCATTTGTTCTTGCGTGTCCTCAAGTCGAGGATGTGATTATACCTTCCTTCTAGCAATTCGGCCCTGATGAGACTAAGCATGCTTATGCATCTGAATGGGCTCATGCTTTGGCCCCTGCCTTATACTGCAACCAGGCTGGTTGGGATAAGGATTCTCCTTTACATGTTGTTCCCATACGTTCTACGCCACAGCCCCAATATCTGATCAAACGTGACGCTAAAGCATACGTTAGTGAAATTCTTACTCAGTTAGAATATCAAGGGGTAATTGCACCCTGTGTTTCTCCTATATGTAGTCCTCTTTTTCTTGTGTTGAAACCTGATGGTTCATATCGTATAGTTTTGGATTACATACATTTGAATAGTCATACTCATCTTTTTACAGTGCAAAACACGCATAGTAGAGCTTTAATCAATAATATCATAAGTAAAAGGTTTAAAATTACACTTGATATTTCTAATGGATTTTTTAGTCACAACCTGGCTCCTGAGATACAGGACTTGTCTGCGTTCAGCACCCTTGGTTCTCAGAGGCGATACGCAAGACTACCCATGGGGTATAAGAATAGCCCTGGGGTCTTTGAGGCACGTATTATGTCCCTTTTGCATAATATTGATCCAGACACTTTCTCTTATGTCGATGACATATACCTGACAGATGATGAATTAAATCCCCATTTTGCGAGAGTGGATCACACATTACCCGATACGCTGCTCTTGGATATAAGTTCAATTTTGAGAAGTCGCATATTGCGTTTCTAGCCATTCTTTATCTGGGTTATGAATTGACAAATGAGGGTACGGGGTTGGCACTCCATTTTTGGGAGAAATGTGCACAATTGCAACCTCTATCTACCCTTAAAAAACTCGTCTCTGCTTGGTTTTCTGAATTTCGGCAGGACTTACATTCCTGACTATGCTCAGCATATCAAACCTCTTTATGCTTTGATACACCCGTCCTTTTCTGCTTCCTCCTGGCTTCCAGAACACACTGGGGTGTTATGCAATTTACAATCTGATTTGCTTGCGCTTGTACGCAATACTCACAGACTAGATTGAATACAACCAATTTGGTCATTCAGATTGTGCCTGGTGTGATTGGCTTCACTTATTTGACGTTTAATGAGGGTGACGCTGTCCCAATTGCTTATAAATCACATCTGATTACTCCAGCAGAACTGCATTTCTCTTCTACAGAAAAAATTCTGACTGTTGTGCAAATGGCCGTTCTTAAAGAACACCCTCATGCTAAACGCTTTTTTATCGTTTCACTTGTGCCAGCCGTAGAGGCGGTCACGTAAGCTAGTGTTCCTAATTCTGGAGCTCTGCATCCTCGTTGGACTCAATGGGATATTTACACATTGCCACTGATATAAGCCTGACTGCTCGTGCCAAGCTACCAAGGGGGTGAGCAGGGGTTATTTTAGAAGTGTATCCCCTTATCCTGACTAAAAGGAAGGGTCCCTATTTGGACAAAGGTGCAAACCATTGCCAACTAGAGACCACCATTTCTAACAATATGTGTATATATATATATATATATATATATATATAGAGAGAGAGAGAGAGAGAGAGAGAGAGAGAGAGAGAGAGAGAGACAGAGAGAGAGAGAGGGAGAGATTTTGGAACAGTTTAGCTGATAGGGCTATTACTGATTTAGTTAATCGCTTGATCTGGTAGGATATATCTGGCGTTCATGGACTTGTCTTCTGCCTTTGATTGTGTAAACAGAAATAAGTTATGGGAGACCTTATTATTGTGTAGATAAAAACATTGTCCTATTCCTACAAGAGCTTCACAGGGAAAGCGGAGGTACGATATATGAACGACTGCAATATTACTCGACAATTTCCAGTCCAGAGAGGGGTCCGACAGGGATGTATATTGGCCCCTTTTTTATTTAATTTATATATTAATAACTTGGAGAAAGTTTTACTTGACACACAGGTAGATTTTCCCCGGTGGGACAGCATGGTTTGCCGGTATTACTGTACACGGACGACGCAGTCCTCATGGTCGGGACTGCAAGGGGTTTGCAAATTTTACTTAACTCCTTTGTAAAGTTTATGGAGGACCGGGACCTGCTGGTCAACAACTCCAAGTCATACGTGATGCAGATGGGGCCAAGTTCAAAGAAGACTTTTAATTTTAAGGTCGGGTCTACCCCAGTCCCTAAGACTAGCGCCTTCTCTTACCTGGAGGTCATTTTGGACGCCAAACTAAACTGGGGCCCTTTGAGAAGTAAAAAGAAAGGGGACTTTTTACAGGCCAATGCGGCAATTTTAAATTTGCCTCACGGTTAGGCAAAAACCAATATGTGCAATTTTGGAGATCTAAAGGGCAAAGTGTTTAACACAAGTAACTTATGGCAGTGAAATTTGGGGCTATATATCTCACGAGGAGCTACAAAGAGCTGAAAATAGGTTCCTGAGACGTCTCCTATGTGTACCCCAGGGAACCCCCACTTTTACGGTACATGAAGAACTGGGTATGTCTTACCTGTCTGATTTGTTGTTGTTTCTCCCCCTATCTTATTGGCTCAAAGTTTGGCTGAATAGGGGGACTGCCCTAAACAAAGATATCCTAAGGGATTGTATGGCCCTTGACCATGCCCATCATATTCCTTGGTTTAAATATATCCGGGAAGGGTTTAGGACTCTTGGTAGGGCGGATCTTTTTAGTAACCCGGATTCAATCGAAAGAAAAGATCTTCTTTGGGCCAAGGAGACTTTTTTTACAAAGCGGGTGGTGAACAGGGAAGAGCGAGAGCTAATGAAGCCCAGTGTACGTAAATATATATTTTTTTAAAACGTACAATTTACGGAACCGTACCTCCTAGGGCTTTCCAACACGTATGACCATTTTCTATTGACAAGATTCCATTTTGATTTATTCTATCTCCTCCTTGCTTACCCACGAGGGAGTAGAAATGGCGAGACCCTGTTGCTGTGCGGTTGTGATGGCAAATCCCCTCAGGACATGATACATTTTTTAATGTATTGCAGTAACTATGAGGTACCGAGAAAAAAAATTCTAATCCCTATTTTAGAAAAAGCTAATTTTATTCAAGTGTGTCCTGCTTTTACCTTTTTAGCTATGCTCTCAGGGTCCATATAATGGCACGCTCTTAGCTTTTTAAAGGCCGCAGTTAGGCTTAGATCTAGCTGCAACTCAGTTTTATGAACGGTGTAGGCTTGAATGTGGGGCCACTTTGACTATTATATAACTTGTGAAATATGTATTTTTATGTTTACTTTCTGAATGTATTTTTAATAACGAATGGTAACTGACGATTGATGATATTAATGGATGGGAATCTCCTGTAATGTTGTATCCCTGACTTTTATGGTTTTTATTACAAAAGGCGAATAAAGTATCTTTGATTGATTGATTGATTGATTTAGTTTATGTAGGGATGTAAGTACATTTAACTTGGACCAGTTTGTATTCAGTATATTTGTTAGTTTTTGTTTTTTCTAGATATGAAGTGTTAACTGTGAAAGAAAACCACACAAGGATCTTTACTCTTGAATACCCAGATATGCTGTTGTTGGGAGCCCTGAGTGTCCGGGATTGAGGGAATGATGAGTAAAAATGTATCATTGTCAGTAAAGTCAATTGACAGTTGATGGTAGATATAACTAGGAAGAATAAATTACGTCAAACTTATATTTTCTTTTAGATCAGTGACATCTGGGAGGTTGAGTATCAATTCAAAGTCGTATAAAATCTTATTGTTTATAGCAGGGGTTGGGGAGACATGAGAAATTGGCTTCTGGAGACTCATCTTACTCCTACAAGATATTTATGCAACCTTTCATCCAAAGGTAAGTTGCACCATTGTGTGACAGAATTGTGTGACAGAATTACAGGCGCAAGAATGCAACTCTTGTTCGGGTGAGATGGAGTCCCAGAACCTGTCCTTGTCTGATGTTCTCACTGTACTTTTAGCGCTAAAAATAAGACCAGAGATCAAGCACAAAAATTAACTCAACAATTACATGAATTACAAGGGGGATCCAGGTGCGCAACCAAATAAATTGTCTGCTGAGAAGGGAACTAAGAAACAGTTCTTAAAACCTCCTACTTTTGTTTACACTGAATCCCAAGGTGCCAAATTAGAACAAGCATTGGCATAGCCAATAGGTCTCGCCTTTGGGACCTTATAAGTGTTTAGCCATGCAACAGTTAATGTTGTTGCGCCAAGGATATTGTGCTGCATAACTAAATACTTATAAGGTCCCAAAAGCGAGACCTATTGGCTATGCCAATACTTGCTGAAGGATAGGCGGAGCGCAGTCCATCAACCTGGGAAGGATGAAATGCTCAGTTAGCCCCCTCAACATGACAAACCACAAGCTTCACGCCGCATGCTGAGTTATGTAGTGTGTGTATTAACCCAGTGGTCTGTGTTATTGGATAACGGGGCAGGGGTTGGGCCCAATTAGCAGACATTTTAAGTTCAGGCTGGCAGTTTTATGTGGTATTAGTGAAAGTGAAGGAATTGTGCCTGACCTTCGTTCAGTTGCCTCACAGGCAGTCTTGCCTATGCAGTGCTAGGTGTCATGGCTGTCACTACTGCAGTGCGTGTTTGGCCCCAAACTTTGTCAACAGCAGGTAATTTTGCTTCTCAAAAGCTGCTCACGCTATACTAGTTATATGCCTTCTAAATAATTTCTAAAAATTAAAAAAAACTAACACCACCGTACATATGGAGTAAATGTACACCAATATTAATGTGAATAATTAGTATTCCAGACAAAAACAGTTAATCCTGTATTAATGTTGGCCAGTCAGTACTCAAGCATGTCACATCACAAACCCGGTGCAAAGCAGAATGTGATGGAGCACACTCCTGCAACATCAAACCAGACGTTTCCTACAAATTTGGTACCACACCAAAAGCAGCTAAGATATTAAAAATGCAGGAAATGCCATATCTAAAAAATGTTTAAATATTTACAAAATAGCACAGACTTCAAAATAAGATACATACAGTAGTAAAAACAGCTGTATATTTTGAGTATTATTAAAACATCCAATAAAATGGTATAAAATATATGTCTAGTTAACAAAACCGGCTGAGGAAACATCACTAGAACCCTGCACAAAACCTAGCGCAAATGAATGCGGACAAGATGAATGCAACCCCCAGGGCAGAAAGATATTACAGATTGCCATTAAATTCATTTCAAAGTCCTGATATGTAAACATTTGGGAGAGGGAAATAAAAACGCATCTTAAACACAAATTACAGAAAGCAATTATACTTTTATTCATTCAATTTACACACACTTGTGCAAGTCTTCAAATTTGACACAATAAATATCTCTACAAGCTTTGAAATGTTTTCAACGTTTATTTTACTCTATTTTTGCGTTGTTCGCTTTAATGATTGTAAAGGACGTTTTACTGAAGGTGTGCATCTTTTATTCACCTGAAGTTGGATTCTTGGTAATTAACCCAATAAAGTATATGGAACACAGGCAAAATAAGCATGGACATCAATTCACCAAAGAGGTTGCGGAGTAACATGAAGCATGCTTGGACCACTGAGGGCAAGGGGGTGAACTCTTTTCTCACCCTTAGAGAATCAGCAGTCACCCGTTTCCTTCTGGGGGTAACGAGTAACGATGAAACTACAAAAACTATTACTTTATATTCATGCCTTCATGGTCACTGGGGCTCTGTTTACCAACACACAAGCCCCGGGTACAGGCTGTCACAACAGGCTTTTAACAGACGTCCGGGAAAATAACTCAGATAAGTCTCCATTACAACTAAATCCCTTGTTCGACCGTTATCATTGAAGTCAAAGGTAGATCACGAAAACCAGGAAGATGATGATAAACTGAGCGGCCATCTTGGAATAGCTCGCATCCTTTCAAATCAAGCAAATGTTCACCGAACAACCACGCAACAAACTGATACAGGATTCTTTAATCTAAATAGAATACATTGCACCGTTTAGAGTTTCTGATAAGTGATATTTTTACTTTTAGTTATGTTCAAAGAGAAAAAAAGTATTGTTAAAAAAGTCTACCGCTGCTTATATATTTTTGTTTTCTAATAAAAAGATATGTTAATCCAGACGAATGCTTTGCTACTAATCTTGTTGGCTGCCGAGTCAAAGAGAAACTGGTGGTAGCCTTCTTGAGCTTAAAATGCGTGGGTTCTCCGGACAATGAACAGCAGCTCTATTAATGTCAGGAGGAACATATCTTCATTGCATGGTCGGGAGTAATAAAAGACACCGGATCGCCATGTTAGGGTACCGGCGCGCGCAGTTGCCAGGGGAGTGGGTGAAAACACTGCAGGACAGAGAGGGAGGTGAGGTAGGGTAGGGGAGGGTAAGCTGTTTTCAAGCACTCGTGCTTGCGGGAGCGAGGTGCGGCGCGTGCGGCCATGCTAATTGAAAACATATGGTTGGCGCGCCGCTGCTCGCTCCCGCAAGGTGGATGCCACCACAAGCACGAGTGTGCTTGAAAAGGAGCAGACCGATGGCTAAAGACCCTCCTAGAGCAGCGCATGCGCGCTGCCTAGGCGAGACCTAACAAGGAGCCTCAGGCGGGAATGTAACAATAAGTCCAGTGATGCAAGCATTCACACCCCAAAGTGTGCCGCTGGCTCCACCTTTTTCGGAGAGTCATCTGTATCTCACTCTTTGATTTCAGTCTAATAACACATAAGGGATCCTAGCTGCCCCCTCACACATTACTCTCGCCTCATGCAGAAGTGATTAACATTTTTAAAGGTCTCTCCTGACCTTTCATTGGTCTCCTGTATTATTATTTGGTCTGAGGGCAGACATTCTCCTCCTTTCATCAAATAGTTTTCTGCATTAGTACTAATTGTTGGCACTACCATTTCTGCCATCCCACGATGGATATTTCACACAGCGAGAGCCTCAGAGATCAACCTGCACCTTCTTCTCCGTATATATCTAGTGGCTCTTTAGTCGCTTGCTATATCAGCCCATGATCCCTTCTGATTTTATTCCTTCCACTAATGTGTCATACAGCTCCGTGGTCTAGGCGGACTCTTGAGACTCGAGAATGAGCGAAACCCTTATGTTACGGGTAAAATTAACATTCCCTCCGCCTCCATCACTAGTGTGCCCATTGGTGGAGGGTACTTGTCTCGGTTTCTCACTCAGGTCTACTCACTTCACTTTAGCAGTAGATTTTTAAATTGCTGTCATGTCCTTGAATCCTTTTAATTATTCTATGTGTTTCCATTATTTAGTGCGACTGTGGACCCCATGACTAAGACATTGTTGGCCATCTTCTGTTCACCTGGCTTACTATTTTGTGGCTGGGACCATGTTTTAGTATTGTTATTACAGAGTGATTGTACCATTTTGGTCCCGATGAATGCCCCAGAACCCCATGTAGGGTCACTCCAGAGTATGGTCATGTCCTGCAAGAGAGGGTTCAAGATACCCCACTTATCATTCCAGCAGAGGAAATGTTAGGACTAACAACATCCTCAGACTTTCTAATAAGAGTACAGCAAACGCAAAAAACAGAGGATAGTAAAAGTATTATAAAAATATAATTGGGAACAGAACGAACAGTTACATTATATAAATGAAGGTTTATATGTGCCAACTCATGATTTGCAAAATCAAGCCTTAAATTGGTGTCACTATAGCAAAGTAGCAAAACCAAAGGGGATGATGGACGGAGTGTTGAACATTGCAAGCACTCACCCCCAGTCAACTGATCTGGGTTTAATCCATCATCATTCTTTAGCTCACTCCGCCACCCCAGTTCAGATCAATCAGCCTGACCCTATGCCTCATGGGAACAGTCCAACCCGAACTGCCAAGCCATGTATTCCCTGGACCGGAAACAAGCATCCTGGGACCAGTTTCGGGTTCATAACCCTCATCAGCCAGGCTATCTTGAATCCAGTGGCAAAGTGAGCAAGGGACCCACGTCTGGGCATACACTGCCAACTTAGGGCGAACTTAGCAAAACCAAAGGGGATGATGGACGGAGTGTTGAACATTGCAAGCACTCACCCCCAGTCAACTGATCTGGGTTTAATCCATCATCATTCTATAGCTCACTCCGCCACCCCAGTTCAGACATGGCCATATGCAAATCAGTCTGACCCTGTGCCTCATGGGAACAGTCCAGCCCGAACTGCCAAGCCATGTCTTCCCTGGACCGGAAACAAGCATCCTGGGACCGGTTTCAGGTTCATAACCCTCATCAGCCAGGCTATCTTGAATCCAGTGGCAAAGTGAGCAAGGGACCCACGTCTGGGCATACCCTGCCAACTTAGGCGAACTTAGCAAAACCAAAGGGGATGATGGACGGAGTGTTGAACATTGCAAGCACTCACCCACAGTCAACTGATCTGGGTTTAATCCATCATCATTCTTTAGCTCACTCCACCACCCCAGTTCAGACATGGCCATATGCAAATCAGTCTGACCCTGTGCCTCATGGGAACAGTCCAGCCCGAACTGCCAAGCCATGTCTTCCCTGGACCGGAAACAAGCATCCTGGGACCGGTTTCGAGTTCATAACCCTCATCAGCCAGGCTATCTTGAATCCAGTGGCAAAGTGAGCAAGGGACCCACGTCTGAGCATACCCTGCCAACTTAGGGCGAACTTAGCAAAACCGTCCATCATCCCCTTTGGTTTTGCATTGTTCGCCCTAAGTTGGCAGGGTATGCCCAGACGTGGGTCCCTTGCTCACTTTGCCACTGATTTCAAGATAGCCTGGCTGATGAGGCTGTGAGCCCGAAGCCAGTCCCAGGATGCTTGTTTCCGGTCCAGGAAGACATGGCTTGGCAGTTCGGGCTGGACTGTTCCCATGAGGCACAGAGTCAGACTGATTTGCATATGGCCATGTCTGAACTGGGGTGGCGGAGTGAGCTAAAGAATGATGATGGATTAAACCCAGATCAGTTGACTGTGGGTGAGTGCTTGCAATGTTCAACACTCCGTCCATCATCCCTTTGGTTTTGCATTGTTCAGCCCTAAGTTGGCAGGGTATGCCCAGACGTGGGTCCCTTGCTCACTTTGCCACTGGATTCAAGATAGCCTGGCTGATGAGGGCTGTGAGCCTGAAGCCGGTCCCAGGATGCTTGTTTCCGGTCCAGTGAAGACATGGCTTGGCAGTTCGGGCTGGACTGTTCCCATGAGGCACAGGGTCAGACTGATTTGCATATGGCCATGTCTGAACTGGGGTGGTGGAGTGAGCTAAAGAATGACAATGGATTAAACCCAGATCAGTTGACTGGGGGTGAGTGCTTGCAATGTTCAACACTCCGTCCATCATCCCCTTTGGTTTTGCATTGTTCGCCCTAAGTTGGCAGGGTATGCCCAGACGTGAGTCCCTTGCTCACTTTGCCACTGGATTCAGATAGCCTGGCTGATGAGGGCTGTGAGCCCGAAACCGGTCCCAGGATGCTTGTTTCCGGTCCAGGGAAGACATGGCTTGGCAGTTCGGGCTGGACTGTTCCCATGAGGCACAGGGTCAGACTGATTTGCATATGGCCATGTCTGAACTGGGGTGGCGGAGTGAGCTAAAGAATGATGATGGATTAAACCCAGATCAGTTGACTGGGGGTGAGTGCTTGCAATGTTCTACACTCCGTCCATCATCCCCTTTGGTTTTGCACTATAGCAAAGTAGCAGGTCAAGGGGAGGAAAAAAAATTAGAATTATTGCGCAGACATTTTTGGTGGTTTACTATAGCAAAAGATACGCAGCAATACGTTGCTACATGTGCTGTTTGTGCCCAAAATAAAAAGAGTCATAAGCACCAACAGGATTAATAATGCCTATGCCAGTCCCGCCTCAAACCTTACATAATGTATCCCTTGATTTTTTAGCGGAATTACCTCGTACTCCAGAAGGTTTTAATGCAATCTTAGTTATTGTAGACCACTTAACTAAAATGCCACATTTCATTCCTCTAAAAGGACTTCCATCAGCAAAGAAACAAGCAGCGTTTTTCACACATTCAGTAATTTGACTACATGGAGTCCTCTCTGCACTCATTTCCAATCATTGCTCACAATTTCTTTCTCATCTTTGGAAAGCAGTGTGTGACCTTATGGAGATTGAAATACATTTGTCAACTAGTCACCATACTCAGACAGATGGTCAGACAGAAAAAGTAAATCAGTGTTTAGAGCAGTACATTTAAAGTCAAATATTACAGGATACACATTGGAATGAAGTGTTATTTATTTCTGAATTCACTTATAACAACATGGTAAATGAATCTTTAGGTTTTCCCCCTTTCTTTTGCATTGTTTTCACACTAATCTGTTGGAATGTGAAATATCTACATCTCAAACTGCTCCAGCTGCTCAGGGATTTCAAGAATGCACAAGTAAGATACATCAAAAGACACAAGGAAACCTACAACATGCTAAGGATGGTTATAAAACAAATGCAAATAGACACAGAACTCCTAAAAATGTCTATGCTGTTGGTGATCTTGTGTGGTTGAAAGGGAAGAATAATTTCCAGTCTAGATATGTCCGACCATTTAAAGTCTGCACAGTGGTTAATCCTGTAGCTCTGAAACTGGACTTACCTGCAACTTTAAAACTAAATCCTGTTTTTCATGTATTCCTATTGAAACCAGTGGTTGAAGGACCACGAGTCCTATCTGTGCCTCCTCCTGTTGACATGGGAGATAATTTAGAATACGTGGTGAGAATAATTTTGGATTACAAGAGTGTAATTCATTATCTGATTGATTGGAAAGGATATGGACCTGAGAAAAGATCATGGTAAACTGCTAGTCATGTAGATTCACCCTGATTGGTGAGAAAATTCAATCTAAGTTACCCTGATAAACCCAAACTGGTGGGAGGACTTTAGGGAGAAGTGTCCAGCAACAGCTGCGACACGCGTCCCGATGTTGGGCATGTGGTGCAGCCGAAATGGCTCCCAGCGCGTGCAGCTGGAAAATCAAGGATGCTCTCTAGCGCTCCTCCACAAGTTGAGCTGGCTCCTCCCCTTTCTATATACCGTGTCAGGCATATTACGGGCTCCCAAGGCAAAGAATAGAAATGCGCTTGGGAACCTGCCTTTTTTTGCCTATAATCACCAATCCTGCCTGGCGTCCTGTCATTATTTTCAGATTCTACATTGGCCAGCTGTATATTAAATTCCTGAATTTATTTTAATCCTTTTTGGGCTCTGGAGCACTTGCCTGTATGTTTGGGAAGGTTACCTTGAAACAGCTATTTTTCAGTATTTGCTCAACTACCTTCTTTGGTATTCCTTTGTTTGCGCCGCATAACTTAATCCAGTTCTTCTGTGTTTGTGCAACATGCCCTTCTTATAACAAAAGTAAGAGAACAATCACCAACAGCAAACCATTCCACCATTGCTGGTAAAACTTATATCACTTAATCAATATTATTAGAGTACTTACCGCTCTGGTGGAGTCTGTTCAGATTTGTTTGAAATTCAACTTCCTCTTCGGAACTGCATGCTGTATTTTGAAGAACCTAGACGAAGCAAAGAGACTTATGAATATCTATAAGTATATATATCTATATTTTGGAATATTTCAACTAATTGGACTATTAGTGATTTAGTTTATGTTTGAACTCAAGGACATTTAACTTGGACCAGTTTGTATTCAGTATATTTGTTTATGCCTTTTTTTAGGAATGATGTGTTCACTGTGGAAGAAGACCACACAAGAATCCTCGCTCTTGAGTAGCCGGATATACTGTTGTTGGCTGCCCTGAGTGTCCGTGGGGACTGAGAGAATGTTGGGTAAGAATGTATAATTGTTAGTAAAGTCAATTAACAGTTGATGGTAGATATAACTAGGAAGAATAAACAAGTGAAGCTTATATTTTCTTTTAGATCACTGACATCTCGGAAGTTGAGTATCAGTTCAAGGTCCCTGGAAACCTACATCAGCTAGTCTTCTTCACATATGTCTTTTCTCCTCTCCAGATCCCCTTTCTCCCCTAAGGGCTATTGTGAGTTAGAGAGCACTATAAAATCCTCTTGGTTATAGCAGGGTTTGGGTAGACACAAGAAAGTGGCTATTGGAGACTCATCTCGCTCTTACAAGATATTTATGCAACCTTTTAATCGAAAAGTATGTTGCAGCATTGTGTGACATCAAAGCTATCAAGATTCATGTCATCAAACTAGGCTTGTACTATTTCTTGCTTATTGTTCTTGGTAAACAACTGGTATTCTGTCTTAGTAGGGATGATCTTCAGGTATTCGCTGACCATCCAGTCCTGGATGAGGAGCAGGCGGTGTTTGGGGCATTGAATAAGTGAAGCATAAGAGACTTTTCACTTAAGTTGTGTTTCATTGGCAGATTGGTGAAGCTTGAGACTGTTATCTGTGAGAAAAGCCCCAAGAGGCTTCATATAGAGGTAAAAGATGACAGGAGACAGTGAACATTATGAAATCCCATGGGACTCTCCAGTTGATCTTTTGGGATCTGGAGCTGCCAATGTGAAAGAACTGGTTTTGTTTGGAATGGTAGGAGTGGAATCAGTAAAGGAAATAGGCAGTGACTCCCTTTGACACCAGTTTGTGGATGTAGACGGGATGGTCAACACTGTCAAAGGCAGCTGAGAGGTCCAGCAATATCAGGTGGCAGAGATCATCTTTATCTGTGCTCAGGAGGGCATTGTCTATGATGTGTAAAGTAGCAGTCTTTGTGATGTAGCATCATTTGAAGCTAGTTTAGTAGTTGTGCAGCAGATCCGTTGGAATTTATGAATGTGCTAAAACCACATATCCCAGCCTTGTCAGGCGTACTTGAGGAAGATGTCACAAAATGTGATAATTGGTTTAGAAATGCTACAGCAGAGCTAGCACCGGTTCTCCAGAGCAGAGTAAATAGAAGGATGCCTTCCAGCCCATGGTTCTTGGTCTCCCTTAAAACAGAAACAAAACGCTGTAAGAAGCCAAAACGAAAATGGAGAAAGGAATACAATTTAGTGGATAAAGAAACTTGTAAACTAGCATGAAAAAGAATACTATGGCTCAATAACCAAAGCTTAACAAGCCTACTTTGAGGAGCGGATTGAAAGTTAAGAGTTTTATGGCCCCATCAGCATGTGCCTATTCCCATTCGGTCTCGGCCAAATGGTGTGAAAAACTTGCCAGTTTTTTTAAAACTAAGAGTTTAAGCATTCAAGCCCGTTTGTCATTAGGTCAAATACCTGTTGTAGATTTCTTGATACAACAAAAAACCAGTATGGACTCCCTTTCTAAGATAAAGCTGAGCACTTTTGAGTCTATTTCGCTAGATTTCTCTCTGCGAGCTCTGAAGGCCACTCAATATGACTCTCATATGAATCCGTGCCCCCCCTGAATTACTGGCATTAGGGGCTGACATTATCAATCCAGTGCCTAATTTGATTTTAAATACATCAATAAGGACAGCTACAATCCCTAGCGCGTGAAAGCAGGCAATTATTCTTCCACTTATAAAAAAGCCGGCAGCAGATCCGGCCATTCCGGCTAATTACAGGCCTGGTTCCCTGTTACCTGCCCTATCTAAAATTTTAGAGAAACAGGTGATTATAAAGCTGTCCAGCTTTCTGGAAGAAAATAACTTGCTTCACCCTAGTCAGTCAGGCTTTAGAGCCCGATATAGTATAGAAACAGCACTGGTGGAGGCATCAGAATATATTAGAGGAACCCTGGCTGTATTGATTATGCATGACCTATCAGCAGCATTCGATACGGTTCCCCACACGATGGTGTTGGATCGTCTCCAGGCCATTGGAGTTACAGGTCAGGCTCTGGACTGGCTAATGTCATTCTTAGCAAAGAGGAGCCAACAAGTTTGGATTCTCCCATGCTCTGCCAATCCACGTGAGGTATTTACGGGAGTCCCTTAGGGCTCTGCCCTAATCCCTACAATTTTTTATTTATATCTTATCCCTCTGGCTCAACTAGCAGAAGAAATGGGAGCGAAAGTGACCTCCTATGCGGATGATACACAGTTGCTTTTCTCTTGGGACAAGGGAGCTAAGCTGAAGGGCACACAGATTAAAACTTGCCTAACTGCAGTCTTTCATTGGTTAGCAACGGCTCAACTCAAATGCAATGTAGTCGTGTAAGGTGGTCAGGAGCCGTTGGAGGCCGACCTTTGTCTGACTGATAAGCACCAGGTTGTCCACGTATAGCAGTTGTGACATGCTTTGACCTCCTAGCTTAGGCAGGTGGCAGTTTGTTTCATCAAGTTGCTGTGACATGTCTGCTATATATAAATTAGATAGCAGAGGGGGGGCAGCATGCAGCCTTGCTTCGGTCCAGAGCTCGTGGGGATCTTCCTTGAGATGCAAGAGCCGTCTCCTAGTTTAATTCTATCCCAGGTGTTGGTGCGCAGCTGTATTATTGCTCTCTGTAGGTCGTCTAGCAGCCCACAATTCTGCAGTTTACGCCAAGGAGGCCCTCTTGGAATCCTGTCAAAGTCTGCTTTGAAGTCCACAAAGCAGGAATAGAGCACCCTTTTGTCTTTGAGTGCTTTGTCACACATGAGGGCCAGTGCCATCAGATTCGAGGAGGTACCACAGTTATCCTTAATGCCACATTGATTTTTGGGTGTGATCTGATGAAGTTCTGCCCAAGCTTTAAGATCGTCAAATAGCAGGCTGGCATGCAGTTTGGCTTCAATGTCAATTAGAGTTATGAGGTGGTAGGGGCTAGGATTTCAAGCCCCCTTTAAAAATTAGTTGGATTATGGATCTGCTCCAAGACTCTGGCATAGAGTCCGTTGCCAGGCAATATTGAAACAGAGGAGTTAGTAGCTCGGACCAGAAAGCCGGGTCGGCTGCGAGGAAGGCAGCGTGCAGCCCGTTGCGGTCAGGAACTCCATCTCTGCGCAGCGTTGCCAGGTTTTGTGTGCAGCGTTCCTCTAGAGTAATACAGGCTTCGCGAGGTTTGGTGGAGCCAGACATTTTGCTGGCCTTTGGGGGCACAGATCGGGTGCTATGGGCACCTGTCGGACTGCTGGAGTGGATTGAGTCTTTGGGCCCTGATAAAAAGTGGGTCGACAAAAAAAAACCCACTCTGATTCTGGAATTTTGGCGTTGGTGCCCCACCGGCTTCCAATTGTGGCTTGATTGAACAGTGAGCAAAACTTTTGCGGGTTCTTTCCCTTGCTGGATGCTAGCAGGTGAAGCCAGAAGTCCTCATTTCTTTCCCTTTTGGCATGCCAGATTGCTCTCCTGAATAAGGATATTGATAGGTTCAGACTGTTCCTTGTGGCCATAGAGAAGGGTTGCTTCATAACAGCTCACAGGTTGCAATTGACTCTTCTTTTTAACAACTTCAGATCTTCTGTTAATTTAAGTTTGGAAGAGGGCGATCACGTGGCTTTGCCCGCGATGGAGGTTTGACTAAGAGTTCCTGCATAATTTGTTCAATTAGGAGAGACCACTGCCTAATACGAGAGTTGTTCTGAACTTTGACTTCGAAGAGTTGGGCTCTAATCCATGGCATTGTTTCCTGGCTAATTTTGTTGACCCATTTCAAGCGTTTTAGATTTTCTGCCCACACCCCGGTGCTGGTGGGCAGTACAGCCTCCAATCTTAGTGGGCTGAAGGAGAACTTGATGCACTGTGGCCTGTGATCGATGTCGTGGCGTAGCCCTAGAGAGAAGTCTCCGATGTGTTCAAAAAGTCCCACCGTGCTGAGAGTGAAATCAATGTAGGAGATAGACTTGCCCACAGATCTTGTCCAGCCGGGCGGGGTGTTGCCACTAAAGCGGCCGTTGAGGAGCCTGAGGCCTAGTAAATCACACTGGTTTAGGAAGAATACTGCTTAGTTGCTCTGACAAGTGACCTGAGGTACATTTTGTGCTGGAAGGTTGTACTCACGATCAATTAACCCCCCAAATAAGTTGATGTTCAAGTCACCGGATAGCAGAATATTGGAGGAAGGATATTTTAACTTGAGGTTGGTTGGTATTAACACCAGGTTCTTCAATAACTCCATCTTTCTTTCAAGGCTTGGTCGGGTTGATATAGATATTAATAATCGTAAGAGAGGTTAGGTGTGCCTGAATGGGCCATCACTGGCAGGATGGGACACAGCCATACTTACATTTGAATGGACTGTGTCCTGCCTCCACATAAAGGACTGCATACCCCTGTAGTCTGGTGCCATGGCAGGGGAGGCAGGAAACCTGTGCATTACAAAGGCAAACCTTTAGAAGCTTGTCCTTCTTTAAAAGAGGTACCTGGTATTGTACCTCAGACACCAACACTTCAGTACACTTCTGGACCTGTGGAGACTCTGCCAGGAAGAAGAACTGTTGTGCTGCTGAAAGGACTGTCACTCTGCTGGACTACTGCCCTGCTGGACTACTACCGTGCTGGACTGCTGCCTGGCTGGATTGCGGCCCTGCTGCCCTCCTGCCTGAGTCAGAGGGATTGGGCCTGAACCTGAACCCATGACTCCTAGATTCTCTCCAAGGGCTAGTCTGCTGGCCTCTTGTTCGGAGCCACAGGGTTATAACAGGCTCCCAACAACTTGAACCAGCAGCCAGATCCAGCTGGAGTAAGTCCCCTACCCCCAAGTGGTGCTCCTCAAGTCCTGGACCCTTGATGTGGCGTACGTGGACCTGAATTATAATTTTTGAGCTCTTCGCGACTGCAACAGGCCCATTGGTGCCAAAACTTTGTGGCTCGCACTGCCTGCCAGCACAAAGTTACATCAGCCCGACCCTTTGCGCTACAGCATCGCTCGCTCGCAGTGAACGCCACAGTGCGGCTCTGGACTGACCATTTGCAATGACAAGTGAATCTTTGAACTGCAGCAATGACCATCTGCGACACCCGGCCTGCTCTTCAATGCTACAAAGACTACTGTCCGTGTCGCTTCCCATCTCCACGAGGCCCTCTCCACCGTAAACAGGACTCTTTGTGCTGGACTGAGAAGGTAACTTTTTCTGCAGGACTAACCTGGTCCCTGTATCCGACTTGCACTCCATACACGGTCAGCTTGAACTTCTGACTTTCTCCCAGTCTCTCTTGACCAAACAGCTGCAAATTGCGCTTTGGGCTTTTCGGTGCTATTTTCACTTAAAGCTTTAAAATTGCATATCTCCAGTTCTATTGATTGGATCTTTGTTGTTTTGGTCTTGATTTATTAATAAAATCTTGTTCTATTTTACTAAATTGGTGTGGGATGTTTCTTATGTTGTGTTATCACTTTGTTTCTCTTGGAAGGGCTGCCTAAATACTTACACACTGCCTCTAAGTTAAGCCTTACTGCTTGGTGCCAAGCTACCATAGGGTTCAGCACAGTTTAATTTGAGGTTTGAGGATTGTGGTTGATGCTTGAATAGAGTTTCACACCACTCAAAAAGTAGCTGAATTTCTCACAACCTGCGACTGCATAATCAGATCGGCTGATGACCTAAAGCTTTTCAGAATCAGGAAAGGCAGTGCCCCTATCTACAGGCGTTTTAAATAAAGTATACCCAGGAAAATAGGAAAAGCATGAAGGACAGCTGCTCCATTGTTCAACTGGATCGTGCAGGGTACTTTCAGCAGATTGTTGTCCTCATGAGACCTCATGGCCAATATGGGAAAGTCAGATGCTAAGCAGGTTAAGCTACAATTAGAATCTAGATGTGCAAACAGACTGCCAGATCCAGTTAGCAACCAAGCACTAAGGAGGCAACAAACCAACAGACATATGAGGATGACTCAGACATTAAAACACTCTTTAGGAACATTCCACAATGTCTGGTGTCAATAATTAGCAAAATTGACATGCTGAGCCAGCGAATCAACACTATGGACTTTAAAATTCACAAGCAAGCAGGGGGATTCATGGCCGCCAAACAACAGATTTTAGATGTGGAAGATGATGTGAAGCCAAACAAGAGAAGTGGCTCAATATGGACATGGTTTATTTGTTATTAAAGCGAAAAGTAGGACTTGGAAGTCAGATCGATAAGGAATAATATTCACGTACTAGGCATATCCAAATCGAAGGACACTGGCAAAATGGAGATCTTCATAGAAACCTTCTGACTTCACTGTTTGGAGCAGACAGCCTTTCCAAATTGCTGGTGGTTGCACCACTCCCTGGACCCTAGGCTGCCCCTGGGAGCCCCCGCTAGGCCTATCATATCTAGATTACTAAACCTCACAGATAGAGAAAAGGTACTTAGACATGCAATAGAAAAAACAGATCTCCACTACAAAGGTTGTATATCTTTGTATCCCAACAATATTCTGGCAGTTTAAGAGGCACAACTGGCATGCACAGCAGTGAAGAAACAAACGCTAGATATTCTATATGCTATGCAATACCCCACAAGGCTGAGAATTTTATATACTATGGCAGGCAGCCTATCTTCACCAGCCCGCAAAAGCATTCCTGAAAAGGTTAAAGATGCAAAGAGATTTTGTTCAGCAACGTGGAGGGGTGGACTCCCTAACCCCACCCGACATAGACCTCTGATAAGATGGGTGATGGGCTCAGGAGATCCTCATCGGTATACGGCATGAACTGTCATGATGGACACCACATGTGGGTGGGACTTGATATGTAAATAAAATTCTGTGGTTTCGGTCAGCTGAAGAAGGTCCGCGCAACTCTGTGATGCATACTGGTGTTTGGTCTACAGGGAGGGTCATATAATATGTTTATGCTACAATCAGTTTTATGTCAAGTCTGCATGTTTTTGAAACTAGATTTGTAAAATGCTTGTGCCCCCTCTTTGGTGTGGCTCTAAAGAAGACACCTCTGACCTCTCCAGCACTTGTTGGGGAAGATGGCCTGGCACAAATGGTTTTCCAAAGGGTCGCTAGGTGTAATATTGATATAGTGCAGGAGAAGCACCTGGCTAAAGGTGTGGATAAGTGATTGTTTTGGAAATGGGCAGGACATGGCTTTCCTTCTTCATACTTCTCATATGCTAGAGGTGTGGGCATACTTGTCAAAAACGGACTCCACATTCGTTTTTGTACACTCAGTTTTAGACTCGTAGGGTTGATATGTCACTTTCCAAGGTACTTTGAGAGTGAAACATTTACACTAGTCTATACTTTTGGACCAAATATGCCTTAATTAAGTTTTTTAATAACCTTTGGGGTTTGTTGGTATCCCCCAAAGCCATTATATGGGGAGGCAATTTTCAGTGTGGGGCTGGACCAGCAGCTAGATACACTGCACACACAAACCAGACACCCAGCCTCAGCATCTTCAGTTTTGCAAGAAACTTCTTGGATCACAATCTGGTGGATGTATGGAAATCAAGACACCCCACACAGAGAGAGCAGATGAACATCTTTAGTAGGGTGGGCATAACTTGCATAATGTGCTGTAGCATATTACATATTACAGAAAAATTAAGAGCGATTATGTGAAATTATGTGAGGAGCGTAACCTAGTATTTAGTGCTATTTTCTTAGCACAAAATGCACCTTTGCACCAAAAGTTGACCAGAGAAAGCATTTTGCACTAGGAAAATAGCACTAAATGCAACAGAACATGAACAGCAGCAACCTTTGCTCCTGCACTAGGATTTTTGTGCCAAAATACTCATAATTACACGAATGAGCATAATAGCATAATTTTCAGTAATCTTGCATCGAGTAAAGCAAAATTACTCAAATTAACATGGTCTCAGTTAGATTTCTGTGTGGTCATATGAGATGTATGCTTCTGGACTTGGCATGTTTAGTACCTTGCGCAGACGCTATTGAATCACTTTTCATTCTTCCTAATAATAATGGTATCTGGTGCGCTGAGAAACAAAGCTTTGTGGAAATTACCTCTAGGTATGCTGCTGGATAGACTGTTTAGAGAGGATACCAGGAAAGAGATTTCAGACTACTTTGTGAATAATAAAGGGTCAATTGATAAAACAGCAGTGCTATGAGAGACCTTTAAAGTTATCATATGGGGTTACTGTATTGTGAAGCAGTATGTGGTATTTAAAAGATTACAAGATCATTTATCCAACCTAGAGTGGGAGATAAAGCGGTTGGAATCTGACATCTCTTTGGACAGTGATCGGATGCTAAGGCAGTGATTAGAGTTAAAACAATAGAATACAATAAAAGGAGGTTCACTATCTGGGTACATATGCAAGGGAACACTCTTCTGGTGCAGGAGAATGCCCTAGTATGGTGCAAGCTAGTATTATCAGAAAGTCCTAGACAGTTAACTGCATGTACAGCAGAAGTGGATGGCAGATCCAGATTTGAAACAGAGATAATAGGGACATTCCTGAACTTTTACACAGCTCTGCACAACTCAATGCTTTAGTACGACTACACAAATTGGCTCATATCTGGAGGATATAGCCATAGCGTGGTTGGCAGATGCTCATAGAATGTTTCTTTCATAACCCATTACACTAGGTGAGATTAAGGAGGTAATAAAGAGGTTACTGACTGGCAAAATGGTTGGTATGGATTGATTTCCCTGAATTCTACAAAGAGTTTATATATCTGTTGGCTCCGCACCTCCTATCAGTATACAGAGAGGCTCTGACAAATGGTGTTCTCCCCCCCTCAATGTGAGACTCTTCTAAAACCTGGGAAGATACTAGATACCTGCTATTTATATAGACCACTAACGCTCATAAATTGAAATGGGAAGATAGTGGCAAAAATCATTGCTAATAGTCTGCTCACACTGCTGTCTGGCCTGCTCCTGATTGATCAGGCGGAATTTGTCAAGAGACTCTCCATTTGACAAACTTGGAAACCTCATTTACTATTTTACACCAGTTAGACCCAAGGATGAAGGCTGTGATGGTCTTTCTAGATGCCACATAGGCGTTTGATTCCCTGGAGTGGCAATACCTTTTTTTTGTGGTGGCCCACATAGGCGTTCCAGGATCATTTGAGAACTGGATATGGCACTTGTCCAGTGGCCAGACTTTGTATAAATAGGCAGATCTCTGCTCTTGCAAATAACTAGAGGCACACTCTTCCCGATTCTTTTTGCCAGGACCCTTGAACCATTGGCAGCTAATCTATGAAAAGATTAATCAGTGTATGTTCTTTGATTCAGATCGAGACAAATTCTAATATCCCTTTATGCAAATGAGATTTTTCTCTATCTGAGGGATCCTCGCAAAAGTCTAAGTCAGATCCTCAGAGAGTTAGAAAATTTGATCAGTGATGGATACTTGTATAAAATGGAAAAAATCAGCAATGTTCCGCCTGACCCCAAGTGCTAAAAGTAAAATAGGTGGGTATATAGACTGGTCAGGACAAAGAGAGTATAATTAGGACTAATTATCGAGCTGCTGTCAGTAAACTGGAGGATCAGTTAACAATGTGGATAAAGTTATCAATATCAATGGCAGGTTGACTTGAACTAATTAAAATGGTGACATCACAAAACTTGTTATATTACTTAATTCAAATGCCAATCCTACTAAGTGAAATGATTTTTAAAACACTGAACAAAGTGGTCTGGGAGTAGGTAACCTTACCTATCCTTGGAAACACTACCCTACTGCACTAACGAGGTGATTTTACTGTTCCTGATATGGAACTATATTATATGTGCGCACAAGATAGTTTTTCCTACTACTGGTTTCATCCCCAACACCACATGGTTCACATATTAGAGGAAATGTGTGTTGTGGATCCTACCTCTCTTGTGACTATATTCTTAAAAAAAAGTCCCTGGGTGGTCATCTGAGACTAACACTGTGCATTGTATATTACAAACTTGAGACAGACTGAAAACCAGAGATACCTTGAGTTACTATTCCTACCTCCATTCCCACTGCCAAACCACCCAAACTTCACAATGATCAGTGAGGAGAAAGTTGTACCCCAACTGAACAAACTGAACCTCGGAAAATAGGGAGACCTTGATGCTGAAGGACTATTTATTGCATCTGATTATATTGAGATACATGAATCTCATACTTTTCTGGACATATTTTTATATTATCAACTCAGGCTGGCAAGTAAAAAAATTACTTCTGAGTTCCCACAGGAATCCATTGTTTGCAGGCCGCTTGAACTACTTATTGAGACTAAGGGGCCAATTCCGATCTCGGCCGGTAGGGCTCCGAATCGGATTTGGCTTATCTGGATCCGATTCGGAGCCCTATTTCCCGACCGATTCGTACGTGCGTCCGGATGAGCGAGTACGATGCGAAATCGCCGACCGACTCGTTCGGGCGTCCCAACCGCTCAGACTGACACGTTCCCGGGTCGAACCGCACCGACCGACTCGCTCGGACACGACTCGCACCGCGCAATGGAGACGTTCCCTGGCCGGGTAAGTACGATGCGCGCCGCGAGCTGTCCGACCGACACGCGCCGCCCGGCTTGAAAGAGCAGTCGGAGCCGTACTTCGGGGGTCCGTGTCGGACCCCCCTGTACGCGTAGCTGCGCGAGTCGCACACAGGGGGGACCCATGGGTCCCCCCTACCTGTGCGTGTACGACGCGAGTCGCTTCGCCGCGTACACGCTGTAGGGGGCGCCCTTGTTCGCCTCGCACCCATTGAGGCAATGGGAGCCTGCGTACGCGTTGTACGATCGGCTCCCATTGACTTCAATGGGAGTCCGACTGACTCGAGTACGAAAGCATACGGACGCATCGTACTCGTTCGGTTGGGCTGCACGGGTCCGATTCGGTCGGAAATCTCTCCGGGTCCGGTTCGGTCGGAGAGATTTCCGGCCCGAATCGGAATCGGACCCTTAATCGTTGAGACAGTTAGTAACATCTCTTTACAGCTCAATTGAACTAGCGGCCTCAATATATACAGCATCGTCCAGAAATAAGTGACGAGTTCGGAGTATATTGTGGATTCCAACTAAGGGTGCTCTCATCGAATAGTAGACTCCGTCTCCTTCATTTTTTTTTCTTTTTCCATTTTTTTATTTAATCGCTTAGCCGCGATCGGAATTCCGCCCAGGTGCTGGACATTCCGATCGCGGGTGTGGTCGTGACGAGCTCAGCTCGTCATGCGCACAGGCCGACCGCGCAGCATGACGAGCTGAGCTCGTCAGGAGCATCGAAGGGGTTAAAGAAATAAAGAAATAAAGGGCACAATCAAGTTATCACTGTACTTGTTACAGTCTCATGACCCAGTCCATTTACGTACATGTAACGTTTGCAATCTTATATACACAGTACATACAATCAGTTCGTTCAATGTGTAATTTAGACATCATTACCTTCAGCATTATTGCCTCCCTCCATTGAGTCTTCTTCCCGAATAATTGATGGTAATTCGCAAATACCTTCCCTATAGGTATTCCATTTTCCCCATTTGGTGATCCATTTTTTGGGGCATCCCCTGTGTATGCACACCGTTTTTTTCTGCCACCATCACTGTGTCCATGTCTTTACACCAAATTGCTGGGGTAGGGGTAGCCGCCCCACCACAGTTGCGGGCTATGTTTCTTTTAGCTATCATGATACCCAGAGTGGCCCAGGTCTGTTGTATTAAGTTTAGGTCTGTTGCGTCCCAAATATTAAGTAAACAACATTTGGGCTCCCTTGATACTGAATATCCACTCACCCTCGTGATCAGTGACATGACTGCCTCCCAGTATCCCATCACCACGGGGCAATCCCAGATCGTATGGAAGAATGTACCAATCTCCCCACAGCCTCTCAGGCATAGCGGGCTTTCGATTTTACCAATTTTGCAGAGGGTAGTTCTAGTGTAATAAATTCTATGAAGAATTTTAAGTTGTATTAGTCGTAGTTTAGATGTAATCGCTACCTCTCTGGGGGAAGAGAGCACCTCCTGCCATTCTGTGTCATCCATTTCGCCCACTTCCTCCTGCCACTTATTTCTGAGCTTTACCATCGGGTCTGACATATTATAGATAATTTTTTTGTATGTTAAGGAGATTGCTCATTTATCTAAGTAATCTGTCAGTAATCTGTCCTCTAATGGGGATGCTTCTGGCAGGGTGGTGTTTGGGGGGAGTACTGCCTCGAGGGCATGTTTAATCTGTTGATAGCGAAAATGTTCGGTTGGTGCCAGCTTGTATCTTGTTTGGAACTGTGTGAACGTGGTCATTTTGCCCTTCACCCAGAGATCTCCCACCTTCGATATCCCGATGAGGTCCCAGTTGTGGAAGCCTTTGCTTTTTTCTAGTCTTCCCAGCTTGTCCGTAACCCATAGGGGCGTCGCTTGTGTGAGCGTGTCGTGCCACCCTAGTTTTTTATGCACTATTTTCCACGTTTGGAGTGTGTGGTGCGTCGGACCTAGCAGTGGACGAGTCTTATTATAGAGTGCTCGGTGCAGTCCAGTCGGTCCTAGCTGTAGTCTGTCGAGGGCATAGGCAGGGTCCGTGTAAGGGACATGAATCCATTGGTTCACGACTATTAACTGGGAGGCCCAATAGTAACATTGTACATTAGGGAGTGCGATGCCACCAACGTACCAGGAGCGATACAGTTTGACCATAGCTATGCGGGCTGGCTTGTGGTCCCATATGAGTTTAGTTACTTCTGCCTCGATGGCCCGGAAGTATGTTTGCGGGACTGGAAAGGGTGTGTATTGGAGGGCGTAAAGGAACCGGGGGAGAGCCATCATTTTAAAAAGGGCCGCTTTCCCTAGCAGTGACAATGGTAGCGATTGCCAATGTTTAGTGTCTTTTTGAAGGCGTTTTAGAGGGGCTTGGAGATTCAAGGTCATAAATAATTCCGGATCTCCAGTGATGTGGATCCCTAGGTATTTGAAAGTATCGTCTACTACTTTTACTGCGCAGCCAGTTGAGAGAAGTGGGGGAGGTCCCTTCAGGACGTACAAGACCGATTTTTCCCAGTTTATCGTATACCCTGAGTAGCGTCCGTAAGAGCTACAAATATCTAGAATACGAGATAGTGAGCATCGCGGGGAGGCCATATACAAGAGGATATCATCCGCCTATAATGAGATGCGGTCTTCCAGGTCTTCAGTCCATTTAAGTCCCCGGATAACTGGGTCTTGACGAACCCAGGCCGCCAGAGGCTCCAGAACTAAAGCGAAGAGAAGGGGCGATAGTGAGCATCCCTGTTGTGTGCCGCGGTGTAACGAAATCTCTCTCGACCTACGCCCATTGGCTACTATTTGGGCCACTGGGTCAGTGTATAGTAAGCGGACCCAGGAGCAAAATTTCGGTCCGAAGCCCAATTTCCGGAGGACAGCAAAGAGGAACGGCCACTCGACTGTATCGAAGGCCATGCGGGCATCTAGAGATAGCACCACGGCCTCTTCCTGGACAGTATGACTACGTCCAAGGACATTATGTAGGCGCCGAAGGTTTAGTGCTGTATTTCTGCCGGGCATAAACCCGGATTGATCTGGATGTATCAATTTTGCTAAGTGTGGCGTGAGTCTATTGCCCAAGGCTTTAGCCAATATCTTGGCCTCGGCGTTGATCAGCGATATAGGCCTGTAGGAGGAACAGTCCTCCACTGGTTTTCCGGGCTTATGGATGGCCACTATTGTCGCAGTCCTCTGATCACGGGGTAGCTCCCCTTTTTCTAAACAGTCTTTGTACATTGCCGCCATATATGGTGTGAGTGTTGTCGCATTACGCTTGTACCACTCGATGGGGATACCGTTCGGACCCAATGCTTTACCGGACTGTAAGTTGTTGATTGCCAGTGCAATTTCGCCAACGGAGAGTTCACCTTCCAGGGTCTGGGCCTCTACGTCTTCCAATTGAGGAAGTTTGATATCTCGGAGGAACTCCTCCGCGTCAGCTTGCGTATGCGTGATTGTGGAGGCATAAACCTGTTCGAAGTGGTCCGCTAATAGGTCCACTATACACTCGGGATCTTGAGTCAAACCACCCATGGGGAGCCGGAGTTCCGCCACCCATCTGTCCGCCTTTTCTTTTTTGTCGAGCCAGGACAGGAGTTTTCCGGCCTTGTCCCCAGCCTCGTAAATGGTATGTTGGGTTTTGGTGAGACGCGCTTTCGCTGCTTCCCAGAGAAATTCCTTGTATTCTTGTTTCCTTAACTGTAGGAGATGGGCATTTGCGTCTGATGGGTCCTGACTGTGGGAGCTTTCCAACTCCTCTACTTCTTTTTCTAACGTCTCTATAGTTTTTACTTTTTCCCTCTTGTGATGTGTGATTAGTGAGGTGGCTTGCCCACGGAGCACTGTTTTGTAGGCTTCCCAGAGGATGGCTGGGGAAGAAACGGAGGATACATTTTCAGTGAAATAATGCTTAGTGGTGTCAGCTAGCCCCTTCCCTATTTCCAGAGATTTCAAATACTCGGGATATATAGGGAATATGCGGTTCTGTGCTGTAGAGTACCAAGTGTAGAGGGCACTAATCGGGGAATGGTCAGAAATGCCTCTTGCTAAGTGAGTTACGGCATGAAAATTCCCTAGGTCGGTTGCAGGTGCCAGTAAGTAGTCGATTCTAGAGAGGCTATTGTGGGCCCCCGAGTGATAAGTATATTGTTTCAGCGAGGGGAACAGGGCACACCAAACATCCACCATCCCCATCGCGTCCAGGAAATCTGTCAGTGCCGAGTGTGAGCGGTGTTGCTGTCGAGGGGGTGTACGATCTAGAATGTCATTCAAAGTGGCGTTGAATTCGCCATCTATTATTAAAGAGCCATGTGGGAGGCGTAGGAGGAAATCATTGAGTGCTGTAAAAGCCGAGGAATGGAGCGCAGGCGGAATATAGACAGAGATTATATTGATTATACGACCTTCCCATTGGCATGAGATCGCCGCAAATCGGCCTTGGTCATCCTTGTATGTGTGCTTAATTATGATCGGGTATTTTTTCTTTAGGAGAATTCCTACCACCCGTCAACCGGATGTGAATTCTGAATGGACAGCTAGCTTAAAACCCCATCTGTCTAAGGCCTTACATACTGTCCCCGTCAAGTGGGTTTCTTGGAGTAGGGTTATTGCAGGCGCCTTACGTTTCAAATATTGTAGGACTAGTCCCCTCTTTAGTTTATCCTGGAGACCATTAACATTCCAGGAGATGAGCGGTAAATACTGTCTGGAGGATGTCATGGGGAGTATAGGTTCACGTGACTGCGGCATGAGGTCTTTGTGTCGCTTGTACAGGTGTTGGCTGATTGCGTTCAAACATTGTAGGAGTATTAAACATGATTAGGTCATGTGCCCAAGAACATATAGAAACAAAAACAATAAAGAAAAATGAACTGTCCCAGAACATCTCAAAACCCTCCCCCCACCCTGCTTCCCTGCAAGACGGTTGTTGAATTTCCCGACACCCCAACTTTGCAGAGTGCCTAAGACCCATAACCAATTTCCTATGTAAGGGGGGGGATAGAGCCCTTCGTGCTTCCCCGGGGGGTCAAACACTGGATTAGTGATCTTTACAGCTAGTATGCAAGTAAATATTGAGAGGACATTATTCTATAGCATACAGAAAGTCTTAACAGAGGATCAACAGTCACTTGCCCATCTTTAATGTCCTTCATCGTCGGCTCACCAAGGCGATGGATCGGTGTTTGTTGCTAGCGACAATGTTCCATCGTCATGCTCTTGCGGCCTTAAATGTTGTCGACAGCGAATATCCATCACAGATAGGGAGTTATGTAGAACCCGTCCCAGTGTGAGAGCTTAACAGGAGTGAGTCAGTCCTCCTCTGACCGACGTTCTGCTTCCAGAGAATCCGTCATCTGAGTCATGGAGCGCTGCGTGGAATGAGTCCGCTCATTGTTCCGACTGGGTCGCCCCCGATGCTGAACCGGGAGCCAGCCCTCAAGCCAATACTGTGCCTCTTCCGGGGTAGTGAAGAACCATGCCTTCCCATCTGCCTCCACCCTCAATTTTGCTGGAAAAAGCATAGAGTATTTAATCTCACGGCTTCTGAGTTCTTGTTTCACCGCCAGGAAATTCCGCCGTTGTTTGGCCACCACTGCAGTATAATCCGGAAAAAAGGAAATTGTACTCTGCTGGAATCGAAGTGACGGGCCCGCTCTTGCTACCTGGAGAATAACGTCCCGGTCGCGGAAATTAAAAAACTGTGCGAGTATAGGTCGCGGGGGCGCCCCAGGTCGTGGTTTACCCCCGGGGACCCGATGGGCCCGCTCGACCGAGAAGTAATTGGTGAGACCTCTGGGCTGCAGATGATTTTGTACGATATCTTCCACAAATAAGTCCAGTGCCGGGCCCTCTGCGTCCTCCGGCACCCCCACCAGGCGCACGTTATTGCGACGGGAGCGGCCTTCATGATCATCCAGTTTCGCCGCCATGGTTTTGTTGTCGAGTTCCAAGCGTTGCACTTGCTTTTTCAATGCGGTTGTGTCTGCATTTACATTCGCTGTTATGGACTCAACTTCTGTGACACGGGAACTCAATTTCCGAAAGTCTGTACGGATAAGGGTGAGTTCAGTGGTGACTGTGTCAATCCGAGATTCTAAAGAGGCATGGACTTTATTCAGGGTGGACATGATGTCTTGCAGTGTAATTTCTTTCTCCGGTGTGGCCTCGTTGACAGGTGGTGCGCCAGTCTCGATTCGGTCGTGTACCTCTTTGTCAGACCTGGTGTAGGTGTATTTTTCCAACTTGTTCTGTTGGTTCACTCACTGGCCCCGGCCCCCCATCTGGCCCCGCTCCTGCGGCCGCCTCCACAGGTACCAATTGACTGAGGGCAGTAATCGCCGCCACCTGACCGTGTCACCCAATGGTGCACGTGGCCTGTCGGCTTTCCTGCTGTTTGGTGTGATGAATTATAGGGTCAGGAGTGGAGCCGGGACACAAGACGGGAATGTGGGCAGGCACTGGGTGCAATGTATGGCACTTCTGGGATGATCCGCAAGTTCGTACGCCAGAGGTCTAGGTCTAGACCAGCATAAGGTTTGCGTTTAGACGGCAGTGTCTCGGAGAGTTCAGGGTAAAGCAAGTAGGCCAGGGCCCTGTTGAAACTCAGTGCGGGATCTCTGCCTCCCACAATCAACAACAATAGAGGCTGGAGGAACTGTGAAGGTCTCAATTTTGGAGCACTGTGCGATATTCGTAGGAGCAACAGTTCAAGTATATCCAGGAAATAAGTCCCGGGTTGGGCTCTCAGTCCTTACACCAGCGGCGAGGGATAAGCCCTGCATGGAGCCTAATGCGGCAGGCAGGCAACATCTATTATGGCGCTAAAACGATACAGAGGAATGGCAGTACCTGAAGCGAAGTGCGTAGCTGGGTCGGTCTTCACTCCAGGAGGAGACTATCAGCCGATGTCTCCTCCCCGTCCTCCACACCACGGGGGTCCGGATATGTGGCCGTGTCTACGGCTGGCCCCAGATGGTAACCGGCAATGCTGGAGAGAAGTTCTGTGCGCGTTGCAGCTGGGAGCGTCGCCGGGCCCACCACCGCCCCCAGTGGCGCCGGACGTCTCCCTCGCGCCGTCCCCTGCTCGCCACACGAGGTCGGGCCTCAAGGGGGTCCCGCACCACCGCACACAGCAATGAAGGCACCGGGATCCAAGCAGCGTGCACCCCGGGTGTAGCCGGAGTTCCGTTGGAGCCTCGTCCGCCACACAGCGACGTCGGGTTGCGTCCCAACTACAGTTCCCGGTCTTTTCGTGAGTGCAGGCCGCAAGGGGTTTCAAGCGGTCACAGACTGCAGCGACGGCATCAGGAGCCAGGCGAGTCGTCGTCCAGGTGTAGGCAGAGTTCCGACACCTCAGCAGGTCATTTTTAAGGTAGGTGCGGATCAATGTAGCGGATTGATGGTGTTTTTCCCGCCCAGAGGACTCGGAGCTCTAGAAGACGGCGGCCATTATGTTCAGCAGCCGGCCACGCCCCTTCCGTCTCCTTCATTTTTGATACCTCCACAAACAATCGCTGTGAAAGATGCCATGCTGCAGATGTGGAATTCCTACACCTTATGGGAGTCTGAATTGAGATAGCAGAGACATTGTCAAAGATGGTTGATATGCCTGTTAACCTTAGACTGTTATATTCCATATAGGTACCCTATATAGGTGCAGGTAACATTGCAACCTTTTGCCTATATTCTTCCCTACATTACATACATAACGGTTCTTAGGGACTGACCTTTTACCTAGATACGACACTGCATTCAGAACGCGGGTTTCCCCCTAGTTCGAATCTCATACATTATGCATGAGGCTTCTTGGAAGCACAGCAGGACCAACATCTCCTGTATAATATCTCTGTATAAAGTTCAGCCCCAACGTCATCCTTTAGGCCGACACAGTAACACAGCAAGGTAGGACCCCTGGGGAGACCTATGGGTATATACACATCACATCTTGCTTAGAAGGACAGAGGAGACCGAGACTTCCCAGCTGACACACTGACCAGAGACACTGAGGTTCCTGCATGCAGACACTCCAGCTCGCAGTGGTCAAACATCCCTCGTGGGGTGTCCAACTCGAGACCAGGACGGGGTCCCATATTCTCTCATTCTCAGGTAATGGGGTTGACTAGATCCTAGAGGGATTCTTGGCATAACACCTATACAGATGCTAGGTACATTTAGGTACATCTAGTTAGGGAGGCATTGTAGGAGTACGCACTTTTTATCATGTGTTTTATGTACTTGTATATATTCATGATTTCTTCAAGATGGTAGAACTTTACCATCCCTTACTTTCGTAGTACTTCTAATCATATATCTCAGCTACTGTCTAATGGTTGTTGCAGCTCATCTATTCTACACTAGAATAACAACTGTTCAATAAATTCTTATTGAAAACGCCCAGCCTGTTTATTCTAGGCCTGGGCGGAAAACTACGCTACGCTCGCGTAGTTTGCGCAACTATGCGCTACGCGAATTGCACGTAGCACAGTGCAAAAACGCGTAGCGGGCATTTTTGCTTGCTCGCGGTCCTCAACGTCAAGTTGGCGACCGCGAGTGAGCAAAATGACATCCCGGCGAGACTTTTCCTCGTTCGTGATCAGCAACATCAAGTTGCCGATCGCGAGCGTGGAAAATAAACCTCCCGGCGAGATTCTCAACGCGGGGAGGTCAGGTTTCTCATTGCGAGTGGTCGCGTATGCTCGCGACCGCTCGCAATGAGAAACTACCAGTCCGCGTTGAGAAAACTGCCGCTCGAGTACAAATCTACTCGAGCGGCAGAAAACGACCGCTTGCACTGTGCAAGATGCCGTTTGCAATGATTGCACAGTGCGGACCAGCATCTGGCACTGTGCAATCATTGCAAACAGCATTTCCTACCGCACTACGCAGTTCGCGTAGTGCTACGCGTAGCTCGCGTAGTGCGAAGTGCGCTTCACGTAGCTACGCGTAGCGCTACTACGCGAACTACGCCCAGGGTTAGTTTATTCTGTGTATCTATCTGAGACAAGCTAAGTGAGCACGAGTGACTAAGCGAAAGGTAGTATATTGTTTCCACGATTCTGAGGGATCAGGGTTGTCATGTTCTGAGGTTGCCAGAATCTATTCTCTCCTTGGTAAGAAGAGATTATAGTGGCACGGTGAGCTAGCTGATACAGACAGGCTAACGTATCTGGTGGGGGTGCACGGAATCAGTCTGCCACCAGTCCCACAGTTTATGTTATCCAAACGCGCAGATCCTGTATAGGTTATATAGGAACTACATGACATGGCACCGCTAACGTTGGTTGGGTACTTATTTAACAGTAGAATCTGAGTAGTTCAGTCGTGCTATTCTCAGAGACCCCTACTCACAAAACACCAGAGACGTCTGGAGTGGGTGGGCACAAACTCCGCCACAGCTGAGTAGGCTAAAAAATCCTATTTATTGGCTGTTGGTTAATCAAGCTTGAAGGACACAGTGTTCCTAAAATTGTGCAAAAACACCTTATCTTAGTTTCCTTGAAAATCTTCTTCCTCTAAAAAAATGACTGAAGATGTAGAAAACGCGGGAGGAGTTGTGCATAGTTTGCACCTCTCAGATGAAGAAGAAAATGCAGATGCAATTCCAATTGCAGAAAATCTTAGAAATACAGTCACCCTGAAACTACTTGCGCATGGTGTAACAGCTAGGGGTAGCATAGTAGCTTTCGTGATTGAGGCACACAAATCATATAGAACAGAGGTATTTTATTCGTGGGTTACATTCCCAGCAGCAAATGCAAGAACAAAAACATTTCACTCCTACACAGAAGGAGATGCACCAGCGGAATATTGTCCGTTTGAGGACATTGAGGTTCTGCTCACATACCAGGAACACTTATACTGGTTTAAAGGCGCCCTACCCCATATGAGAAGAAGAGTGAGACTCGGCCCGCTCGGAAGAGAAGGGGCAACATGGCCAATATTAGCGGCCTACACACCACATCCTGACATTGAAACAATGCCGCCAGGAGACTTACTCACACAACACAAAGAATTAATAAAAATATACAGAAACTTGACGCAATTCGTCATGAGGACACTTACAGTCCAACCAGCAATGGTTGAAACAAATGGAACTCAAGCTCAGAGTACAGCAACTAAAATCACACCACAAACATTACACGCGGTGATGGGTAAAATGCCCACAAAACGTGAACAAATGCCATTCTGGGTAGCTCAGAAAATAACACAGCTAGAGGCAGTATTCCTGAATACTACCCTGTATGAAAAACACAGAATGCTAACATTCTGCTTGCCCATGGGGATAACACCACAAGTAGAGGATTGTACCACTTGGGGTACAGTCTTTGCTGCCATTTATACCACAACTCATGGTACCCCATCATCAGCAGTAGTACCAGACGTATTGAGACAGATACAAAACGAGTACGGAGCAGAGCCTGCTCTGAACTTAGGGATGAAGTTACTAGGTAACTATGCCCAGGTATCAGCCATAATAATAGCTAATATTAAAGGGGAAGCAACTTCAGTGGCTATCCGCCAACGCCTAAGGGAGTTCAGTCCTTTAGAACAAGAACATGAACTACCGAAAATAATTGAAACTGCATATGCAGAATTAGGCAGAGACAGTTTGGGTGGGAAAGCTTTAAAACCACAACTGATGGGCAGTCCTGAAAAGGACACTTCCAAGCAGATACCTGCTTCAACAAAGAAGAAGTCGGACAATAAAAAACAACAAAACTTTAAAGGAAACAAATCCCAATCCAGAGGTAGATCTCCTCCACAGGAACCCTCCGAAAAGAGGTATAACCTTAGGAATAGGGATAATATTAGGAAACCTGACAGGTATCAGGATACTGATACACGTTCCTCTCGTTCCTTTCAGGGTTCATCGAAGAACTCCGAGAGGGAAGGACGGTCAGACAGACAAGAAGAGCGTCCATAGTCCAGCGACAAGCAGCACGCTCAAGATTACACTTATAAAAAAGAAGAGAAACCAAAGCAAAAGCCACAGTTCAAAAAGAAGAAGGTTGCAGGTCTAAAGATCAGACATGCCCAGAATTCTGAGGACTCGACTACTGAACGGGAAATAGGCTCTGACGATGCTAGACAGTGCGGCAGAAGTAACAATAGCTCACCAGAACCTGATGGAATTTCTGGTGACAGCGGACTTGAATGATTATATCACGTAGAGACACCCGATACTAGGGTAAGTGTCCCACATAAGTTATATGAAATAACACTCCAAATGGAGGGGGACAAATGTAGGACAGTTAGAAGTCTCTTTTGGGAGAATCTGTCATTTGGCTATGACATTTTGTTAGCTGAACAAGATTGGCCACCAGCATTCGTCATGGATTGCCCTAAAGGAGAAACGGTAATATTACCGGCATGCTCAGACCATATTCCCAGGCACCTAAAACACACATAAGCGCAGGAGTGGGTAGTAGCCCAAGCCCCTGAATTATACAAAAACCATGTGGGATGGGATGAGGATTCAGCCCACCACATAATTCCTTTAAAAAATACTCCAACTGCACAGAGGCAGTATCCAATAAAGCAAGAAGCTAAAACACAGGTCAGGGAGATCTTAGATCAACTTGAATACCAAAGGGTGATCGAAAATTGCACCTCATCGATGAATAATCCTTTGTTTCCGGTCATGAAACCTGACAATTCATATTGTTTAGTTTTAGATTATAGACATTTAAACACTTGCACTAAGACATTTGCAGTCCAAAATGCACACAGTGCCGCATTAATGAATAATATTGCGCGGAAAAAATATAAAACGACACTGGATATCTCAAATGGATTTTTCTTCCAAAATATAGCGCCTGAAAGCAGGTATCTAACAGCATTCTCAGCGCTTGGATCCCAGCGTCAATTTTGTCGACTCCCCCAGGGGTATAAGAACAGCCCAGAGTTGTTTTCGGCCAGAGTAACTGAGTTACTTCAAAATTTGGATGAAGAGGCATTGTCCTATGTGGATGATATTTATCTAACGGACGATGACCTAGAGGAGCACTTGAACAGAGTGAATACCATAATTTTGGGATTTGCATCTGAGAGCTACAAATTCAACTTTAAAAAATCAAAAATTGCCCATCTCAGTGTCCTGTTTTTAGGATACGAGCTTTCAAGTAAAGGGAAAAGCCTGGCAGCCAAATTTTTTGAAAAGTGCGCACTGCTCCAGCCTCCAAAATCATTGAAAAATTTACAATCAATCCTGGGATTCCTAAATTTTGGTAGAACATACATTTTAGATTACGCAGAAAGAGTAAAACCTTTCTACGATTTAATAAAACCTGATTTTTCAGTAAAACAATGGACACAGGAACACACAGATACACTTCGTTCCTTACAAGCTGACATGATAGCTTCCAGACACTTTCAGACACGCGTAAACGTACGCAACCTGGTGATCCGTATAGTTGCGGGTCAATCTGGGTACACCTATCTAACATATAATGAAGGTGAAACGGTACCAATTGCATATAAATCGCATTTGTACACAAATGCTGAGATGCGCTTCGCATCTACAGAAAAGATTCTGACAGTAGTGCAAACTGCTGTAGTGAGAGAAAGAGCACTGGCTCAGGGGAAACAAATAATAGTAGTGACTCCGGTTCCAGCCTTAGAGGCTGCGACAAAGGCAAGCGTTCCTAACGCCAAAGCCTTACATCCGAAATGGATACAATGGGCTAATTCTCTCACTGCAACAGATGTGGAATACAGGTACAACCCAAATTTAAAGACACAAGCATTTCTGCAATACGAACAAGAATATCCTCTACCAAATGAAATAATGCCTCTAGATCAGTATGAATATATAATTTACACTGACGGATCTGCTCAACCGGCCATAGGAAGTAAGCAACAATATAGCGCGACATGCGCAATCGTTAAAGGTCGCATGCGGGATGGAAAGTTCCACCCAAGTTGCACAAAAATGCAATATCTAGGAGACTGCACGGCACAACTGGCAGAGTTAAAAGCCTTGATACTGGCACTGGTAAATACGGATCGAGAATTACCCACACTAATTGTGTGCGATTCATTTTACTGTGTACAGTCATATAATGAATATTTGCAGCACTGGGTTCAAAATGCGTTCAAAGATGCAAAAGTTGAC
The DNA here is from genome assembly GCA_963921515.1 of Calotriton arnoldi. Lineage (NCBI taxonomy): Eukaryota > Metazoa > Chordata > Amphibia > Caudata > Salamandridae > Calotriton > Calotriton arnoldi. Next base: position 1,890,374 of record CAWUFW010001911.1, read on the forward strand.
ACAATTAAGCATAAAATGATATGGGAACAGGTAGTGGAGTTGAAAACCGAACTACCGAGAGCTCACGTGATATATACACTGAGTCATCATCATCAATATCTTTATTCGGCTATTAAAAAAACAAACAGCCATAAAAGCACACACAATGTAATACAATAAAAGTTTTTACAGATTTTAAAACATACACTGAGTCATCAGCGTGATGGCATTCATGTTGAAGGGAATTCATTGGCTGATGAAACCGCAAAGGGGGCTGTACACATGGCTTCCGTAGCTGCAATCACTCGTTCTAAAACGAGAATAGACGGTGAGATTATGGTGGCTGTCATTGCTTCACGCAAAAACAGCAAAGCAGTACCAAAAAGGTTTCCACTCAAGTACTCCTACAAGTTAGATGCCAATAACAATCCATTTGCTCAGATTCCTGGAGTTGGAGATAGAGTAATTCCAAACATGGATCGTAGGTTAGGTTTAATTCTAGCAGCACACGAAGGGATAGGTTCTGCACATGCAGGAGTTACGGCAACTGTTTCTTTATTGAAACAACACTATTGGTGGCCTGGGTTAACTAAGCAGACTAAAGACTATGGGGCCGATTCCGATCTCGGCCGGTAGGGCTCCGAATCGGATTCGGCTTAACCGGATCCGATTCGGAGCCCTGTTTCCCGACCGATTCGTACGTGCGTCCGGGCGAGCGAGTACGATGCGAAATCTCCGACCGACTCGTTCGCGAGACCCAACCGCACCGACCGACTCGTTCGCGGAAGCCGACCGCTCCGACCGACTCGCACGGACACGACTCGCACCGCGCAATGGAGACGTTCCCCGGCCGGGTAAGTACGATGCGCGCCCTGAGCAGTCCGACCGAGTCGCACAGTCCGGCTCGAAAGAGCAGTCGGAGCTGGACTTTGGGGGTCCGTGTCAGACCCCCCTGTATGCGTAGCCACATGAGTCGCACACAGGGGGGACCCATGGGTCCCCCCTACCTGTGCATGTACGCCGCGAGTCGCTTCGACACGTACCAGCTGTAGGGGGCGCCCTTGTTCGCCTCGCACCCATTGAGTCATTGGGAGCCCGCGTACACGTTGTACGACCGGCTCCCATTGACTTCAATGGGAGTCCGACCGACTCGAGTCCGATGACATGCGAACGCATCGTACTCGTCCGGTCGGACTGCTAGGGTCCGATTCGGTCGGAAATCTCTCCGGGTCCGGCTCAGTCGGAGAGATTTCCTGCCCGAATCGGAATCGGCCCCTATGTCTTGAAATGCGACATCTGCCAGCAGATGACAGGTTCCACCGTAACACGTCCAGCACAGACACCATTATTGATATCTGACAAACCACTAGCATGTGTTTACTTGGACCACTGCGGCCCCTTACAAAGAGATGTGGCTTACAGGTATATCATGGTTGCAGTGGATTCCTGCACAAGATTCCTATGGGTGTGGCCCCAACGCTCGGCTGACGCTCGAACTGTTATAAAAGATTTGCGAGTCTTTATAGGGACATATACGCAATTGGCACATTACATTCTGACCAGGGCCCTGCGTTTAGCTCTCGGGCTTACAAGGAGGCCATGCGAGGATTGGGTGTAGTTTTGTGGTACTCCTCTCCATACCATCCTGAGGGAAATTCGGTCGTGGAGAGGAAAAACCGAGACTTAAAGCAATCTTTAACGACTCGAGTATTAGGCACGGGTGAGAGTTGTGTAAAACATCTGTATGGAGTGCAGCGAGCATCGAATAACATGCCAAGAAGTTCTCTAGGGGGGGGTCACTCCATATGAGGTCCTATTTGGGACAAGAATGTGGGTACCTGATCTTGATTGTGAAGGCGCAGTGGCGGATGAAAAGCATTTTGACATCCATGATCGTTTGGCTGTTTTACAGGATCTAAATGAGTCCAGGACACAACAAAGTAATATCCATATGAAGCAGACCGCCACTGCGGAAGTCAAATCAGTCACGGCACGACCTGTCTGGATCCCAAAAGTCGGGGATCTGGTCAGAGAGAAAATAGCGGACAAGAAAGAATTTGGGTCATCATACAGAAAGCCTGTACAGGTCCTAGCAGTTGAAGGAACAAGAACTGTACTTCTCCCGCCTCTTGCCGGAAAAAAGGAGAAAAGATTTGCCTCAATCGACCTAATCAAACCACACTATGTGGCCGATACTGAGTAGAAGGCCACGTGGACTCCAAAGTAGCAGACGCCCTCCTCTCGCTACAATTCAAGAAGTTCAAACGGAGAGACTCATCACGTTCGAAGAGTCTCCTGCACGGAATGATGGACTATGCAATAATGCTATGGAACTCGTTCCCCTTGAACATGAAGTTCAAATTCAGAACCAAAATGAAAGACAAATTTCAATTCGACCAAATACAGATGTCTAAATCAACATGCCTCAACAAGAGCAAACTACGATTTCTACAAATCCTGATGCAATACCAACAATTGATCGAACTGCTTCTTGCTACTTCATAAACTTTGATACGTTTTCTTTGGATCCAAGTGAACCGGAAGTGATGCCAGCCCAAAAATCGCGCAAGCAGCAAGTTAAAGACTTTCTGAACTTTCTTAAAAAGACTTACCTGGTATCACCTTGAGTAGAACTATGGGTAATCACCTGGATACTTTTCTGTCTTTTCTGGTTAGGCTTAGTAATAGTTTTTAGCATGCTTGTTAATGGAAAATACCTTCGACAAAACTCTGCATCCCAGAAGGTGAATTTAATTTTAAAACCACACCAATCATCTCATCGAGAACAAAGAGACTTGTCATCAGTGAACATTACAGCAGTTCCTATACCTGATGGTATAGTTTGGGACAAGGTTGATTTTGATATATTTGGTCCGACCGAACTTTTGAGAATTCCTCATTTATGTAAAATATCGTTGAGTGATATCATTACCTCAAGTACATTTTCCGATGATTGGGATTTTGAAACTGTAAATAACATGTTGTCTGATTTGGAAAAATCTGCTGCATTTTCTAATAGTGAAACATTGGAAAGCACAACGGATTTCTAAACAATGTATTGTTATCAACACTATGGTCATCACTTTCTGCATAAATCCGCTAATCCTAGAAATGTATTCACTTACCACCAGTGGGAACATTGTCCAACACCGCCGAAAGGTTCCATATTTTTCATGGTTTAATATGTCTGACCCAGCATCATATTATTATAAGGTTGCACCAACATCAGCATAGAAAAATATGTTAATAACACCAAACTGATTTGCTCTGCTTCCTTTATTTCCCAGTTCTCTGAACAAGGTTTCGACTTATGGAATGACACCATAGACTTAAAATCAGTCTAGGGTACTAGAGACTGGCAAGTACAGGGAGTAGAAGCTTTGTTTAGAGCATGCCTTATCCCTCAACAAATCATATTTTTAAACGAGACAGTGCAACAGATGTCTTGCCTTTGACTAGCCAAGAATAAAGACTTGAACGCACCTCGGGTGCCAACTCCATCCCACACCGCGGGTAACATAACATCACAGAAAGAGATTACGTTGAATGACATTATACAATACAACAGGTCAGACCCCGATTGGAAGAAATGGTTGATTTGGCCCACAGACACTAATAGTTGTCAGGCGAGATTCATGGGTAAAACCAAAGGGTTCGCTATCCATAGGCCAGATCCACGATATGTACAGAGAGAACATCCAGGGGTAGTGACATCCTACAGTGTTGGGAAGTTGTGCCTTGATTGGCTAAAAACCTCAACACTCACAAAGGTGAAACAACACTTATCCTTACTGTCACAGGATGTGGATCTCAGGGATTTTTTACTAGGTCCCAGGAAGCCACATCAGAAATGTTTCATTTATGCTGTCTACAATGAAATATGGAAAATATCCCAACAAGAGGCCGCAGAGAGATTACGTGAAATAGACCGCATAAATCTAGGAAAATCTCTAGCAGTGGTAGACAATGGGTTAACTACATTGACCTCCAGGATATATTCCTTAGACAACATTGTATCTTCTGCGATAGACATACTGGAACAAGATTTGGCCATATTACAACACAGGCAATCTCAATTACGTTCTATTATGTTATTAAGCTGGACGCTGCAATCTTTGCGTGCAGGCAATGTGCCTTGGTGTTATATCAACAGTACGTCTCTGTTTTCTGAATACAATCTAACAGATAAACAGATAGAAATGGCACAAAGGGGAGCAAAATATACAATGCTGCGTATCGAAAAACTGGATAGATTAGCATTTAAAGTGGCAGAATTACCGTCCACAGAATGGCTAATCCATGTCCACATAATTCTACCAGTCACTACTTTTCAGTTTCAGTATTGCCTTGAACAAAAGCAGGCAGGCAGATATGAAGAAATGGGTAAGGAATACATTAAGAAATCATGGGTATTACCATACAGATTTCGATGCCGGAGTGGGGATCGAGAAGTGTTTCTAAGCGGTACAAACTGTGAGAATGCTTTAAGTGGATCACTCATAAGCCAGGATATAATGATGCACGTGGCTTGTAATGGTTCTGTAGCAAACCTGTCTTGCTATTTGAGGGGTACCCCAGCTGCAGTGATTACTCCAGCATTCAGGCTACTTTCAAATGGGAGTTACTTGATGCTGAACAGTCAAGGCTGCTGCGGAATGCTCCCAGGCATCGCATATCTGGTAACCGTGAGCTCCAGGGTTACTTGTTGTATGCAAGTATTGTTTCCACCGACACATACAGTCAGGGAGGCGCCTTCACTGAATGTTTCTTTAATACGGTTTGATACTCTAAGCAGAATGAAAGCCATGCTTTTACAGAAGTCTGTGCCCTTAACTGCCGCTCGAGAGACTTTTGATCTCCAGATCGCAAGTTCTTCGGCAGGGATACATGCGCTTATTCATACAAACTGCCCTTTCCATTTCGCAGAAATGGTAAATCGTATCTTTAACATGTCTGATACGACAGGCATAGTCCACCTATTTAAGACCATAGGTTCTGGACTTCTGAGCACCTTTCAGACGGTACTTGGAGTTATACCAAACTTCATACACTCCGTATTTGGAAGCATCTTTAGAGGACTTCCGCTCATCCTGTTTCTAGTAGCAGGTATGCTGATTGTTTTACATTTGCTATGCAATGGATGTACCAGTCACCAAGGTGATGGAAAGAGCACTCCTGGAGCGTAAATACCGTGACCGCATGGTACAACATCTAGGCACGCCTCGCCTAAGAGAACGAAGTGCATCTTGGTTCTTGTCATTTTGACCAGTCTGGATGGACTGCATCTTACCTGTCCTCCGATGCCTGTTTTGCAGAGAAGAATGCATGTTACACCTTTGTTTGACACTCACATCATGTGCGTAACCGGACGTGAATGCTTTACTGGACCCGATAACGGCCCATGTTATGCAGTGTCCTCGGCATATTCCGATGTTGATGGTGGCATTCCTTGAGCCCCCACAGGTAGTAATAGCACCTGTTGGTATGGACACCGGCTCCTACTCTGACACCCAGGCTTTGGACGGCGCACAGGCTGCCCCAGCACCGGCTGCAGACAGTGTGGAACATCATCTGTGCTCAATTGACGTACTCTGCGAGGTGCTACAGGGGCCGTCTACTGCGGAAGCAAGCAACGAAAATGTTGGGTCTACCAGCCAGGACACATAAACATTTGACTCATTTGGCTCGTCGTGTGCTGGAAGAAATTCGCCCTTTTTTTTAAAAAACAAGCTCAAATTTGGAACTCAAAACAAAAATTGACATTCCTTTAATTTATTGGGCATACATGGCTTTCTAATGCTTATAGTGCTTCGGACTATAACTAAGGACACTTTAGAGCTATGGCTTGCAAAAATGTTTTTCTTTTTTTTAGGCAGTTTTAAGTTTTTTAGAAATGTTTTCGAAGTTTTTTTTTTTTTTTAGCTAAACAGATGTTTTTAAACTGTGTGCCTACCAATATCTAGTTAGGCTAGTAGTACAGGTAACATTGCAACCTTTCACCTATATTCTTCCCTACATTACATACATAATGGTTCTTAGGGACTGACCTTTTACCTAGATACAACACTGCATTCAGAACACGGGTTTCCCCCTAGTTCGAATCTCATACATTATGCATGAGGCTTCTTGGAAGCACAGCAGGACTAACATCTCCTGTATAATATCTCTGTATAAATTTCAGGCCCGACGTCATCCTTTAGGCCGACACAGTAACACAGCAAGGTAGGACCCCTGGGGAGACCTGTGGGTATATATACTTCACATCTTGCTTATGACAGAAGAGACTGAGACTTCCCAGCTGACACACTGACCAGAGACGCTGAGGTTCCTGCATGCAGACACTCCAGCTTGCAGTGGTCTAACATCCCTCGTGGGGTGTCCAACTCAAGACCAGGACGGGGTCCCATATTCTCTCATTCTCAGGTAATGGGGTTGACTAGATCCTAGAGGGATTCTTGGCATAACACCTACACAGATGCTAGGTACATTTAGGTACATCTAGTTAGAGAGGCATTGGAGGAGTATGCACTTTTTATCATGTGTTTTATGTACTTGTATATATTCATGATTTCTGCAAGATGGTAGAACTTTACCATCCCTTTACTTTCGTACAACTTCTAATCATATATCTCTGTTACTGTCTAATGGTTGTTGCAGCTCATCTATTCTACACTAGAATAACAACTGTTCAATAAATTCTTATTGAAAATGCCCAGCCTGTTTATTCTGTGTATCTATCTGAGACAAACTAAGTGAGCACGAGGGACTGAGCGAAAGGTAGTATATTGTTTCCACGATTCTGAGGGATCAGGGTTGTCATGTTCTGAGGTTGCCAGAATTTATTCTCTCCTTGGTAAGAGGAGATTAGAGTGGCACTGTGAGCTAGCTGATACAGACAGGCTAACATATCCGGTGGGGGTGCACGGAATCAGTCTGCCACCAGTCCCACAGTTTATGTTATCCAAAAGCGCAGATCCTGTATAGGTTATATAGGAACTACACGACAAGACCACAAATAGCGCAACTGGGCTGGGTGAAATTAATACCTGATATGAATAGGAAATTCAAAGCCTTGGTGCTACTGTTAGCCAAACACTGGTTGCCTGGCACTGGGGGAGGGGAGGAGCACCAGCACACAAGATGTGGCTACCAGACTTAATATATTGCAATGAGTAATTAGAAATATATGCAGATATTCTCCCTGAGGCATTACGTCCCAAAAATTTGGAGCCCCTCTCCGCCAATTCTTGATGATGGAGCCATCGATGATGAGGGAGGCTAGGCAGTGATCGGATTAAATTTGATTGGTCCATGCTCTGCATATGGACAATAGGAAGTTCACAAAGCTATCTAGTGATGAGCTCTCTGTGTAAGGGATGAGGGTAGAAGAATATGTATAGTCTGCCTTGTTGATAAAACAGTGTATTAATAATTATGTTGTGTACAGATTGAGACTGTTGTGCAGTAAACAATAATGGGATAATGGGTATGCTGCGGGCTGTACAAACCTGTAATGGGACGAGGGTAGAAGAATATGTATGGTCTGTCTTGTTGATAAAACAGCGTATTAATAATTATGTTGTGTACAGGTTGAGATAGTTGGCAGTAAACAATAAGGGGATAATGGGTATGCCGTGACCTGTACAAACCAGTAATGTACCTGGCTAGTATTTTTTATATTACTTTTGCAACTTAAAACATTTTTTTTTTTTTAAAACATGGTTGTGTACTTGGTGTTGAGTGTAGACTGCTTTTTCAATTATCTTACCAATGAAGGGTAGTTGAATGATGGGTCAGTAGCTGGGAGGTAATCTACATGGAGTGCACCCCGCTCCTAAGACATCCCTGGATTCGTAGACCATCATGTCTCACTTTAAACAAACATTACCACCTTGAAACCTATAGCTTAGTTTGTTACACAATCAATATCAAACAAGACAATATTTTTTGTTTCCTTGTCATGAGGCTGTTTTTCAAATATTGTCTATTGGACCCTAAAGTCACTAGCTCTATTTTTTATTTATAATGTTTCCATAGTGCCATATTACAGTGTATATGGGTGTAGAGAAATTGCAATTCACTCAACTAGGATAAAAAATGAGATCAGTAGTAGTAGTTGAGAGGAACAGAAGCCATGTAAAGGGAATAAAGATTAGGAACGGTAATAAAGCAAAAATAGCAAATGAGTTTGAAAGGAACTTCATTATGCTATTTCATGGAACATCGGAAGAGGAAAGTTTTTTATGTCCTGTGAAATGTCATGAGAATGGTTGGATTTGCAGCTCCGAAGGGAGAGAGTTCCAATTTGAGGGAGTGGCTCCTATCAAAGGTTGTTTCAAAGCATGCCTAGTTCTGAATGATGGTGATCTATGTAATGAGCAAGAAATGTCAATTTCTTAGATCTCTAGAGCCTGAAGTTGAATCAACATGCTAATATGTTGCGATGCAGGACTTGTAATGTAGGCTAATCGTTTGTGGGTGGCCACCACAACAGCTATGCAGGTGTGGGAGGTATGTGGGCAAATCAAGATCAGGTTGAGATCCCACCATATAATACCTTTTAAAAGTGGCAAAGAACTTTGAGAAAACCCAGTGCGTAATTAATCTCTAAAGTCAGCCACCAAAATGGCATGAACTTGTATCACGGTGTGAAGGCTATTAGGTGGTAAGCTTGCTTTTTTATTTAGTATGTCAAGACAGTAGTTGGCTGTGTGATTGATGTGCTCAATCATTTTATTTATTTATTTATTTATAAAGTTTTATATAGCGCGAACATGACCCACGAGGGTATCAGAGCGCTTTACAATATACAGTTATTATCACGGAAAGATTATGGAACTAGTATGCACTCTAGTATAGCCAGTAGCATAAGGAAGGGGTGAAACCACCCAGTTATAGGTAACCTTCGCATGATTTTTTAAACTTCCTACAATGTTGGGAGTTAAAAGAAGGAATTTATTCTTTTTGAGCTGAACATGAAAAAAAAGTATTTAATAACATAAGGACTACATGGCTATAAGAACACTCTGCCCACTGTGGGAAAGAATGTTCTAAAGTAAACACAGACAAATAGAATGGCAAACATTGGATTTCTTTTAGCAGAATTGTATTTATACCAGCTGTTATCAGCCATTGAATGCTCTATTGCAATTTTGCATAATTTTCCAGACATTTTGTGTAATTTCACAAAAACAATTTACACGCTATATCGTGTTTGAAATATTGTCCTCCAAAAATATTGTAGCCAGAATATTGACTACCACAATATCTTGAAGCTAAGTATATATTGATAAGTGTTGACTTAATATTCAGAACTTCTCATATATGTATCTTGATCATATGAATATATATCTATTCAAAGTATGCTGCTGTTTTGTTGTGCCATGTGTATTTGTAAAGTGCAGTTTCACCCGTGAGGGTATCTTGGCACAGAGCAGGTATTTGTGCCTAGCCCTTCCTATGGTAGGTTGGTTAATCGAACAGTCAGTAGTTCAGCTTCTTGTGGAATTAAAAAAGATAGTAGGAGGCTCTGCTGTGGTGTGGGAGATCGTTCCATGTTTTAGGAGCGTGTAAGCGAACACTCGTCCTCTTGATCTGGTACTGTGTATGTGTGGAATGTGAGTGAGTAGGAGTCCTAAAGACAGAGAAACTAGAAAATCTTTAGACTTATTATTAGATGATATTTTAGGACATGATAAATATTCCATTTGATGAAATTTGACTTATCGAAACATTATCTGTACTGGAGATATCATGGAATAGTGGGGATTCACATTTAAAACTGGAGTGGGTAATGTAAGTTGTGTATGTCTGAAAACTAGCCTAGCACAAGTACAACATAGTTAAGGAATAAAGGGCTTAACAGACCCAAAAAAAGGGCCTGATTACGAGTCTGGCAGATGGGATACTCCGTCACTGGATATCCAGTCCGCCGTATTACAACTTCCATTGGATATTATGGAACTGTAATTTGGCGGACAGGATATCCGTCACATTTGGGATGGAGTAACTCTGTCCACCAAACTCGTAATCAGGCCCAAAGTTAGTAAAAACAGACAATAACATAGTAATGGAATGTCACATACGAGTTGTACTCTCTAAAAGAATTACCTTTGGGCTGAAAAACTTTTCTGTAGGTAGATATCTTCAGCGAGGGAAGCCTTGAAGTTGTAGCTGACAAGAGGTTCACATGTTCTGACATTTTCAGCAAGAGCTACCAATTCAACCTCAATCTTTCTGAAAAAATGTTCAGCTGCTTTCAACAAGTGCTGGCAGCATTGTTACCTTCAAGAGCAGTTCTCGTTTCTCCAGGCCTCACTACTGAACCAGTTGAATGGGTTCCACTTAACTAAACCTTCAGGTCCACATGACATGCTAATTTATACTTATCCATTGAATGTCTTCTAGATTAACAGCTCTTTCTGTTCAGGATCATTTTCATCCTCTGGGAAAAGATGGTAAGTTCTTTATGGGCAAGCAATTTTACTGGCAGGACCTTGACCCCAATAAGCACGTGAGTTGGTAGGGACTGGGGAGCACCAGTCATTCAGTAAAATACTGAGGTTCAGGGCAAAGTTGACAACAGCTCTCTCCAATACACTGGCAGGTTGTCAGAAGTTATTGTGTGCAGCAGGCAATAAAGAACTATTTCACTATTTGAGTTAGGTAGATACTATTCATGCAGAGTGTCGAACAGGTCATTTTAAACGATAAATCAGGCTCTTATTGGTGGTGACAGTAAAATAATCTCAGTGACATTCCCAATGTTCTCAGTGTCGGACTCACATTAAAGCTATTCATGTTCTTTCTCATGCACTTTGTGGATTCACACCTATTCAAAAGTTTCATGCACCGAAAAAACAAAATGTTGAATTCTTGTCTCAACTGTGCAGAGTGCTTTCCTCTCTCCAGCACCCTCGGCCTTGAAGGAAATCACCTCACCTGAACCAAAACATGCCCACAGGTCCCCAGCCGGGTAGGGCTCCACTGAGTATTTTTTACTCCCCTTCGATTGGATAAGGTGCTAAAGGACTTTATTCAAACATAGATGTGCACACTTGATATGCCTCACCATTTTCCTATAGTGTCTTTCTGAGCAGAAATTCAATTAATACATAACAAACATCTGTTTACATTGATAAATTGTTTTCAGTAGCAGTGATTATGCTTTGGATCGAAGGTTGCATGGATAATATAATATAACGTTATATTAAACAAAGAAGGACGAACCCTCTGTGTGGATGTGGTACAACCACTAGTCTGGTTGGTACATAAACCCACTAGGTTAGTTTAAAAGACCCCTCACACACCAACCTAGTTGGTGTCATGCTTCATCATTGGGGTCCCAACCGGGTGGCCGAATGCCGCCCGGTTGTGCTACGACGCCTGGTTACAGCGGAGCTGGTTTGGTGTAAGTATGTGATGTGATGTGAATTAAAAATATCTCTGAAAATCCTTGCCTGTAAACTTTATTAGTGGCGGCTCAGGATATGGTTAAAAATGAGTGTAGTGCAACTAGAATCGGAGGTTATTATCCCTAGTTGACTATGTGAATGGTCGACATGTTTCAGCCCGCAATAGGGATTATGAGGGGCTTTCTTCAGGACTGGGTGGTGAAAAAGTGAGTGGCAAAGTGGGTAGTGCCACATGAGAAGAATAAAAAAGTACCTACACACGCGCTAAGGTGTGTGGACTGCGTGTCTACGTACTTACGGACACTTGAAAAAAACACTATGGGGCCGATTCTGATGCGGGTTGGAAAAGCTTCCCGACCGAATCGGTTGGGAAATGGTGTCCGACCCACTCGGATCGGGAAAGTCCGACCGGCGGAGTAGGATGCATCCGGATGCTTCCAGATACGATTTGGTTGAACTCCCATTGACTTCAATGGGAACATTTGTTCCTAACCGCATCAGAATTGGGCCCTCGGTCGGGAAGACACGTTCCCGATCCGATTTGGAAGGAGCAAATGCCGTTAGGAGGCCTTCCTAACCGCATCAGAATCAGGCCCTCGGTCGGAAAGCTTTTCCAACCCGCATCAGAATCGGGCCCAATGTGTGAAATTGGGCAGCCGATCGAGACTCGGGAGGGGTCACATCCGATGACCGAATTTGGTATCGGGGTGGAACCTGTCTGAGAACCTAGTGTGGTATCCCGTCGTCCCGGCTGGTCATAATCCCTATTGCGGGCTGAAACATGTCGACCATTCACATAGTCAACTAGGGATAATAACATCCGATTCTAGTTGCACTACACTCATTTTTAACCATATCCTGAGCCGCCACTAATAAAGTTTACAGGCAAGGATTTTCAGAGATATTTTTAATTCACATCACATTCTTACACCAAACCAGCTCCGCTGTAACCAGGCGTCGTAGCACAACCGGGCGGCATTCGGCCACCCGGTTGGGACCCCAATGATGAAGCATGACACCAACTAGGTTGGTGTGTGAGGGGTCTTTTAAACTAACCTAGTGGGTTCATGTACCAACCAGACTAGTGATTGTACCACATCCACACAGAGGGTTTGTCCTTCTTTGTTTAACATATCATTATACCGGGGATACGGACGCACCCCATATTTCCCTTGCCCTCCTATTGTTTTGTTATAATATAATATAACACCATGGGGCATATTATCAACGTGATTATCGCCGCTTTAGCGGGACTTTTTCCCGCTAAAGCGGCGATAATTCAATCGCCCTATTAGCAAGCTGTCGCTAACTGCTGTTAGCGACAGCTTCTAGGCGATAGCGACCGGGTTGGGTGCCGCTTTGCATGCCAGCGATATTTATCGCTAATGGCATGCAAAGTAGGCGTTCCCAACCTAAAAGCGACTGGAAACAGTCGCTAAGGTCGCTATCGCCTATTAGCGAGGCAGGGGAGGTGATTAACGAACCAGCGCTAAACACGTTTAGCGCTTGTTTGTTAACACCTGGTCCAGACCTGACTTAGCCATGTAATCCAATGGGAGGTGGATTACATGGCTAAATCCCCCTCGCCCTATTAGCAAGATAACACTGGTCACAGTGCGAATATCGCTTGTTTTCAAGCGATATTCGCACTGTTCTCCAGGGTTTCTATCGCTTTGGAGATAAGCGTTGCTGATAGCACGCTATCTCCGCGATAGAAACCTGCGATAGCCGGCGATAATTTTCCTAGCGCTAACTGCGCTTAGCGATAATTATCGCCGGTTATTGCTAGTAGGCCCCCATATCTTATATTTTAGAAGCACATGAGGCAAATATTTCCTCTACAACTATATTCCGTGCAACTGTGTATAGCAATGCTTTACTAAAGTGACAGCGTTGGCAGTTTGTGAAATAAAATTGCCTATCTTGTTCAAGAGAGCACGTGACTGAATCTGAACAGCAGGCTGCAACTTCTGCGAAGGGTAAAATAGCAGCGGTGCGCCACAAAAAATGTTAGCAAGAACAGCAAAAAGGTGGAATACATTACATTGACACTCTCTAATCACTCTATGTTGTTCTGCAGCCGGTCAACCAATATCACCTTGTTCGCTACATTTGAGACTGTGTAGACAAACAAACAATAGATCAGCATATTTAAGGGACATCTTATCTGAGAGTTAATTTTAGTAGGGGGCGAGTTATTGTAGTTTGATAGACTGTGGTATACAGTCAAACAGTAAAGAAGAAATAAATATTTTAGGGACAGAGTCACAAAGTTGGAAATTTACTCTTGTGAACTTAAGCTTATGTGTTTCAAAATTGTTCAGATTCTCAAAGAATTCAAGGAGTACTCCAAGGAAACTAAGGCTGCCGCAACTCATATGCATATGTACACACTTGTATAAGTAACAGCTGTAATTATATGTATGAAATATTTAACTCACACTTACATTTGCTTTTTCTTTTTTTTTTCTAGGAGGAAAATAATTTTCACTATCAATAGAGACTTCCCTTTACCCAAACAACCACAACATTTGTTGTTTTTTTTCCTCGATTCTCGTCCGGGATGGGGACCTATTCCTATCATTCACACAAGTAAATCTCTCACTTTGTCCAGAGTGACAATGGGGCATATTAGCAAGACCCACGTTAAAATTATCGCCGTTTTAGTGGCAGGAAACTGCCGCTAAAACGGCGATAATGGGCTTGCTAATATGCGTTATAGAATTCCAATAGAGGCCCAGGTTAGATGTCCTGCACATCTAACCTGGGCTCCTATTGAATTCTATAACGCATATTAGCAAGCCCATTATCGCCGTTTTAGCGGCAGTTTCCTGCCGCTAAAACGGCGATAATTTTAACGTGGGTCTTGCTAATATGCCCTAATGTTCTTGACAAAAGTTTGTGAATAACAACAAACTTGTACGTTTGTAGGCGTTATCCTATTTAAGCAGACATGCCTACCGTGGAAAGCACACAACTCACCCATGTGAACAATTTTGTTCTCGCATAAAACTATAATACACCGGTGTAATTTAGAAATAGAACCAATATTATTTCTGAGCATAAGTTCACAATTATTAAAAAACAAACATCTATTTACATTCATAAAGGTATTTACCCACATACTTAAGTGCACAAATAATTTTGTGAATTCATTTTTTTGTAAGAAGGAGAGAGTAAAGGATAGCCATGTTTTTTCATCAATCAGGCAGAAGCAGGAACAAATGGTTCATTGGTGTGCTCAAGATGCTTTGTTAAAGGACTACTCTTGGTTGTACCAGTGGAATTACACATATTACACATACAAGTGAATGGGTAAGATGAATTTGAGGTAAAGGCTGATGAATTTGGCAAGTCTTTTAAGTTTGCAGTTGCTACAACAGATTTCCTTTTTTGGTGTTTTCCTAGACAAAGTAGTTGTAAACATTATGACAGAGGGGCCATTCACAGAGGCATTCATGAGTTCTTGAAATACTACTCTTGCAGTACTACTTCATGTACGTTTTATCAGCTTTGTGAATTGTCCAAATATCAAAAATTGGAATAAAATTGGAATTTTAGGAAATATTCATATCTAATGAGTACAAACTGAAAGGACAATTCCCTCATTGCAGATTTACTAATAAGACGTTAGCCATTTTGGGGACCCTTCACAAAGCCATTCACACCAGTAAGAAGCTGGTGTTAAACGCGTATCCTTAAATGCAGACAATAAATAGGAAAACAATGATCCTTCATGTTATTTCCACTATACATTTATGTTTGCTTACGATCACGTTTACCGAATTGTGGTGTTAACTCAACAATCTCTATACAACTTCCTTAGTGTTAAGCAGCATCCTGACCTGGACTAAATTGCTGGTATTGCAATTGCAGCACGGATACTTGGTGTGAAGCTGTTGCAGTGTTTTGAGTCCTATAAAATGAGCATACACTGACTGCACTTAAAGCAGCACTACAACTTGCAGGGTTTAATTTTTGCTGGTGTTTTCAGGTTTTGAGCACCAGACGTGACAAAAGAGTGAAAGGCTGGGAAGAGAGAACCAAGGAATAATTGAATGCTAGGAAAAGATTGACCAAAGGAGAAAGCGGGCAAGAAAACGAAACTGAAAGAGTGAAATAACAAGCATTGGCATAGCCAATAGGTCTCGCCTTTGGGACCTTATAAGTATTTAATTATGCAGCACAATATCCTTGGTGCAACATCAACTGTTGCATGGCTAAACACTTATAATGTCCCAAAGGCGAGACCTATTGGCTATGCATTAAAGTCTGCCCTTTTGACTTTGCCAACACTGGGTAAAGAGCAGCAATCAATCAAGGTCTTGCATTTGGGACCAATTGGCTTTGCCAATGATTTTTACTGATGGTGTATGGTATATGTAGAGTATCCCCTACGATGTGCAGTATTGTTAAAGAGAAATGCATTTTTAAAAAGCCTATGTGGTTGCTGGCCGAGTCATTTTGCAGGAAAGCGCACCAAGCATGCAAGAAAGCAACATGGGGGAGCAGCACACATGAGGGTGCACATCACAGAGGGGGTAGAGTTGAAGCACAAAGGTGCGACAGCAACATAGAGCACGGTGCATTGGGAGGAAGAGAATCACGCACGGGGGACAGCTGAAAAAAGAAAAACAAAACTGGGGTTGTAGACGGCACATACGCATGAGAGAATACGGTAGGATTGCTTACAGTACTCAAATCACAAAGAAGTACCAGACGATGCAGAAGTGCCTTGTGGGGTGGAAAGGTAGCACAATGAGGACCATCACAATGAAAAAGCATTCACGTCATCACATGATTATGGCAGACGCTCACACTGCAATGCTCACCGAGGGAACTCCAATATTCAGGAGTAAAGGTACTAAAAAAAATCAGTGCAGTTGCAGGGAGGGCCTCTTGAGGTAGTGAGTAGGACATATGTCCACACATGACCAGCTTATGAGACGTTCTACCAGGGGTGACCACCTTAACGCATTTGCCTTTTTCCTCTAAAACCTAGAGTGTGACGCTGAGACCCTGCCCACTTGTAACATCTTATGAGGCTAAACATGCTCATATAAAACATAAGTCGCTTTGACAGCATCCTGTAGTACTGCATAAGATATGCATAAAATAACGCTTGATACTGAACCATTTCAACTAGGCATGCATGATTACTGAAGCACCCTTTTGTTACCACTTTGAAGATTTTTATTGTTGACAAATGAGGAAACGGGTTCACCCAACTTTTAGAGCTTAAGGGAGTCATGGGGCAATATGTTAATCTACCCTACATTGCAAGGCATGAGCTTTCATTTTCCTAACATGAGTGAAGGGACAATAGAAAATAAAAAGTACACTGTCACTGGTGTTTTCTTCTTTAATACAGAGTAAGCAAGATATCTCAAACAAGTAGTTTGGCACAACGAAATAGCAATAAACATTATTGTGCGTGCATCACATATAAACACATGAAATGTACCGCTGTCACATGATATTTGCAATTATTCAAAAATCCTGCAGACTTAAAATGCCAGTTAGAACCGTCTTGGCGCCATTAGCAGAGCGTTCACTTACCTCGCTGTGAT
Source organism: Calotriton arnoldi (assembly GCA_963921515.1). Taxonomy (NCBI): domain Eukaryota; kingdom Metazoa; phylum Chordata; class Amphibia; order Caudata; family Salamandridae; genus Calotriton; species Calotriton arnoldi. Next base: position 1,907,337 of record CAWUFW010001911.1, read on the forward strand.
GTCACACTGCGCCCCGTTTTGTCATCGTCAGGATTACAAGGCCGCCCACACGAGTGCGCGGACAGTTGGTGGTAAGAGATGTACTTGTTATGTTATTTTAAGGTTTTCTTGTATAGCGCCAACGTCACTCTGAAGGAATACCCCAGCGCTGAAACACTCCAGCCGATGTTACCTATTGTGTAATAAGACCCCCTGAAAGTCACTGACGGCCCAAACACACGTTAAAATTAAGCCCCTGGAAAGGGGGGGGGGGTTAAGAGTGGGAGAGAAGAGAAGAGGCAGCTAAGGGAAAGAGCAGGAGAGACGGAAAGAAGGGGGAAGGAAAGCGTGGGAGAAGGAAGGCAGGTTAAGATGAGGACGGGCGTGTGACAGGAGGCAATAAACCAAGTGGGAGGGGTGGGGGGAGTGCGGCCCAGAGCACACACAGCGTTTCCCTTGCGGGAGCGAGCAAGGGCACCATCTGTTTGAAAGTTAATTACAAACAGATGGTTTCAAAGCTCGCTCCCGCAAGGGAATCGCCAAACGTGCACGCGTTGCCATTGAAAGCAATGCAAAGCGTGCACGTTTTTGGCCTAAAAACCGAATCGATTACAAGAGGTCCCCTCCTATGCAGCGCATGTGCGCTGCGTAGGCGAGACCTAAAAAGAGCCAGTGTGGTGGAAGAAAGAGGGGTGCGAGGGAATCAAGACAAGGTAGCCTTGGTACTTGGCGATCTGGTCCCTATGCATGTTTTTAGGCTTAGGCAAAACTTAAATTATGCCAGTATAATTTGTGTAATTTAGGGAATTTCATGTTACATTTGCTATGTGAAATTAACAAAATTATGCCATTATGCTACATCGTATAATTACACAGTCGGAAGTGCACGAACAATGTAAATAACCAGAATGCAAGCAGCTGTTGTTTACGGCAATTATGTTTTTTGTAATATCTTTTTAGCACGAAATGCATCGTTGTGTAAAAAATTCATACAAGGGCATTTTTTGTGCTAAATGACAGAATTCGATTTCACATAATTATGAGTAATTTTCCCGAAATTTCATGTAAGAACGCAAAAGCAAATTACGTGAAATTCACTCCTAGTTTATTTTTTACAAATCAAACACTCACTACAAGCAGGGGCGGCTCCTCTGCTATGACAGAGGAGCATCGCCCCACTGCTTTCTCGCAGTGCAAAAAGCAAAAATATAAAATGGTTATAACTTTTAGTTATTACCATTTTATGTTTTGGTTTTGCTGGCGGGCGGGTGGGCGGGGCTGCTCTGCTTACGGAGCAGCAGGGCAGGGGAGGAGTGGTTTTCCCACTCCTGAGTGCGCATTAACTGTTTGATTGGCCCTCTCTGGCCGCCCAAACCAGTCATGTGCACTACCCTGTTCTCCATGCATTGCAGCCTGCATGGAGAACATGCCCACCCCTACAGCCCCGGCTGAGCGCCGTGTCACAGTTGGAGCGTTGTGATTGGCTTAGGGGTGGGAGCCTGGCTGCCTGCTTCCTGTTCCGACCTGGGGTCGAGGCAGGAGAGCAGGAAAGAACACGCGGGACCTGGCGGCGGCAAGGTAAGTTTTGTTTGTTCTTATTTTTTTATTTTTTATTATGCAGCCCGCAGCCACGGCCACACCGTGTCCCCCCCCCTGTGCCCGCCCCCACCCGCAAGCAGTGCCGGCCGCCCCTGACTACAAGGGAAGATTGCTCACAAGCAAGATATTCTTCGGACCTTCCTTTTGTGTGAATGAAAAGAGCACACGAGACAAATTGAAAATAAAAAAAAAATCACTTAATGCTTCATATTACTGCCAATGTGGCTGTTTCTGATCGTTATGATCTCAAGAATCCCGAGCAATCTGTCTAAAAGAGATGTGTTGAGCAGGGCCGGACTGGGAACACAAGCCAGCCCTGGCAATTCAGTTGGACCGGCCCCATGGTGGGGGGGTTGCTAGTGAGAAGCAGATCTGATGCTTATGTTAAAGGAGGCCGATATTGCACAATGCTGCAAAAACGGCCCCGCCACTCAAAAAATGGCCCGACCCTTCCGGCCCACCGGGAAAATGCCTGGTGCCTGCTACGGCCAGTCCGGCACTTTCGTTGAGAGGGCACAGGTTCTCAGACCGATAAATCTTTCTGTTTGTTCCCTGCATTATAGTTGATCCTCAGCAGCAGAAGCGGATGTCTCTCCGCTTTTAACATTATCCACTACTTCTGCATTGAATTCCTTCACTTCACTACTTCTGCATGATATTACAAGCACATCAGCGAAGGACATTTCTAAGCGAAGTGCAGCCCTGCTTCATAATTGTCTACACTGAGTGCATTCTATGAATTGCAAATCAGCTTCACACCCTCCCGTGGTATAAAATGCCAGAGCATGGCTCATTTATGCTGTTTCTAAAAGCGAGCTAGCTTATTAACTTGTTTCATGTTTCCACAGAAAATTTCCTGCCTTCTAAGATGATGATGCCGCACAATGGTTGGTTCAGGTAATTGGCACAGACTTAAGTCCTTTCATCTATTCTTTGCAAACCACTCTCAAGGCGTTGGGAGGGAGGGGAGGTTCTTCTTGTCATCTGGCCGCTGTTTGGTGACATTTTGCAGAGGATGTCCTTGAAGTGATAAACTAGAGAAGTTTTCTAAGTTGTCAGCTTGTGTTCCACTGAGGGAATGCATCAGACCTCCATTATTACTCTGCCTTGTCCTTTACATTCTTCCTATTGATGAGACTTTGTCTGTTTTGAGGGTAAGCGGGCTTTGGGACACGTTGTTCCTGCCAACGGGCATTTTACCGCCTGCACTGCAGAGCCTAATTCAATAGAACTGCCGTTGCTGGTGGAGAGATGCTTCTCAGCAGGTTGGGAAAGGCACCCCCAGTTAAAAAAGAGAGAAAACGCAGGGCCGGCGGTAGGAATGGGCAGCGATGGCAGCTGCCCAGGACCTGATCATGCTCACAGCCATGGTGCCTCACACCTCTAAATAGTGGGGAATTTTGAGGTCCAGGGGGGCCCCCTCAGAGTTTTAAAAAATATATTTTTTGTAATCAATTTCCCATGCTGTTTTCTCTCTCTGGGCCTAATTGCTTCATCTGCATGATGATTACAGCAATTAGACAGGTAATTAAAGTGCCCTAACATGTGAAGTGTGCCCTGCCCCTGCAGCAGCAGCAGCAGCTTCTTCGAGGCAGTAGTGGTGAGGTGGGGACTGGGGGGTTAAAACACTCATTCTAACCAGTCTGCACCACTTTCCAGTGCCTCATTCTCATGTAAGAACTGCACTCCTGTCTTTTCCCTTCTCCCTCCTGTAATCCCCACTTTCCCATGTGCTCCATTCTACCCTTTCAATCAACTCTCTTTCCTGTCTGCAACATTCTCCCACAGTAATCACCTCTCTGTATTGTGTACTGGTCTCTAGTGTGCAACATTATGCTCTCTAAGCTCCTTTCTCTTTGGTACACCATTATAACCCCTTGTGTACCCTACCTGCGTTGCGTCCTCTCTTCCTAGTGGACATAACAGGAGTAAGCATCAATTGCATGTGGGTCCTAATGTCAAAGTACTGCTCAATCGGGTGAAAATTATTTTTGCAACGATTTATGCCATACCTGTGTCTAAATTAACCTGACCAAAGAGGATGCTAAAAGTTATCTCTGTCTGGACTCAAAGCATATTGTTTATATTAGACAGGGAAATCATCTAGGAATTTGACATTTCAGCTTATTTCAGAATGCAGGTTTGTGTAGGGAATAAAACATATTAAATTTAAATAGAAATGGTCAGCAGGTCACTAGTTTAATTGGCTATTAATAAAATATATTTACAGAGCTTAGTACCGGCAAATGTGGGATTTTAAGTGCTATATGTAAAGTTCCTGTTTCATTTACTTTTCTTTGCAATTGAAGTATTCCTACCTCTTGAAATGTGATGCTACATGAGGGTACACATTGCCAGTCTAAAATAGTTCAATCAAATTAATATATGTCTGATTTACACCGAGGGCCCTCACAGTTTTGCGCAAAATATACGTTTATGTTCAGACTCGGAAATAGGAAATACTGCAGCAGACATTATGAGAATAGTGCCAACACACGATACTAATCCATTGTCCTAGCTTTTAAAATAGACTCAATGTACAATCATGGTTACTATTTAGAAAATAAATCTTTATTTACACATGCATTAAATAGCCAACATGCTGTGACAGTTTTCTCAGGAATGTGACATTGTATGATCATAGGTGATGCTCGGCTCAAAGATTTTTCACACAGTGTAATCATAGGCTAAGAAAGCCGACTCATTGTGTGACCACCTGCACAGCATGCCAAGACTTTAGTGTGGAAACAAAAACCTGGCCAGTGATGAGCAAAACAGACAGGGGTAACCAGGAACAGTGGGCAGTCCAACTTACTAACTGGTACTGAGACAGGTTGCTACATAACAGCTCTTCTCTTCTGGTGCACAAGGTCCTTGTGTCTGTGTCTCTGCACATGAGTTTGCTGACAGCCTTGTGAGAAGACAGGGTAGAAACAGGTGCTTACCCTTCTACATCTCCACTCTGTCATGGCTTCTGATCGGGCTTGGGATGACACTGCTACAAATGCATCACCGCCCAACCATACTCCTATGTTTTCAAAGGTGTGCATTTCAGGGAGCATGCACAGCTTCTCTATGGCATGTGAATGTGCGAGGGGTGCGGAAGGAGCAAAGCACTGATGAAAATAAACACACAAACTGACTTATTTTGGCTGTTTATACTTTTTGCCTTTTCAAAGCTGTTCAAAGCAGATTCTTTATATGCCTGTTGATACTGGGCAGTGATGCTCTAGCACCCCCAGGCACCAGCCGCCATTGGTAAAAGGATTCAGAAGAATGGGCCGGTGGAAGGGTAGAGGTGAATGTAAAGGAGGAGGACAAGCAAATCCAGATAAGAGACTGGGGCGAAGAGTGGCGAAGATCAGCACATAGAGAGGAGAGATAAATGTTTTAGGGTCAGAAACAGCAAGAGGAGAGTAGTGGCGGAGTAGAGATGAAACATGCTGAGTAGAACATGGAGGGAAGAGGTGGATCTAAAGAGTGAGGGACCAGAGAAAAAACATTGAGGCTGGAGGGAAAGGTAAAAGGTGCAAGATAGTGCATGAATGGGAGCAGTAGAAATAAAAGAAGCAGAATCATCAGGTTACTTATGTACTCCTTAAGGAGAACTTAAGTGGTGGGAAGAGGGAAGAGTGAGAGATGGATGTAAGAGGGCAGGATCACCAAGAGCAGGTAAGAGGCTGGGTAGGAAGGCAGAGGAGAAGTAGCTGTTACAGGGGCAGAATCAGTGAGAAAGTATTAGAGGCTGAGGAGAGATAAGAAATGAGGTGTGCAGCAGGGAGGAGAGATGGGGATGAAAGAGGAGCAGAATCAGTGAGAAATATAAGTCGGGAGAAAGGATGAGGTGACGTGTAGAGCATGGATGAGGGAGATGGATGTAAGATATTCGGAAACAGAGAGACAAGGTAGGAGGCTGGAGGTGAAAGTGGTGAGGCGGATTTAAAGGGACAGATGAGGAAAAAAAGGTTCAAGGCTGGGGTGAGAGACGAGAGGTGAAGGGTAGCACATGGAAAGGAGCTGGTCAGAGAGGCAGAACCAGCAGAGAGCTTAAGTGGAGGGGGAGAGAGAGGGACTCGTTAGAGGTGGAGGTAAGAGGGGCAGAATTAATGGGTACACTCTAAGAGTCAGAAATGAAGTGAAGTGTAAAGCATTGAGTAGAGAGAGTATACTTTATTGTTTACATAAAACTATATACAATAATTTCTTTACATAATAGACTTCGCAAAATACTGATTAAAAAGTTAGGTATTTTTCTCCCAGAGCTTAACCACCTGCCTCACGAATTTTTTAAGGTTACCCGCCACTTTTACAGAACCACCTTTAAAGCACAATAACACAGTCTCTGGTATTGTTCTTAGGCCCTCAGCATTAAACATTGGCTTTAAATATTTTTCACATGTCTAGTAGGGCTGGGCATAAGCACATTATATGTTCAATGGACTCTTCGGCTAACTTGCACATCCTGCATGACTTGTCAGTGCAGCCTTTTAGTTTCCATGAACCATTAAAAGCCATAAAAGAGAGGTACAAAACATGAATCTCAGAAACGCGGTCTGCGTTCTGAGGCCGCAAATTAAAATCAAAGTAAGGTTGCCTTAAGCTAGAAAAGGTGTCTATAATATATCTGCTATGCTTATATCTGGAGGCTGCATTAATGTCCCTACTCAAGGTTAGATTTTCACTCCCTTTTTTTAACACTAATTTGCACCCTGATTAAGGCATGGATGCTAGTGTCTCTATAGAGGGGAGCTTATATTTTTCCAGTAGCTGTTCTGGAGTTAAGAGACAGAACTAGTAGGAAACAGGATAAACTTGGGGGCATGGGAGAGATGGACACAATCAACAAGGTAAGGTAAGAGTCAGGGAAAGATGATCAAAAGAGTAGAGCATAGAGATTATGTCAGTGCCAACTGATTTTGGGACCTTGGGCAAGACATATTTTGCGGCCCTGTTCAGAGCAATTTTGAATTGTATTACCTAGTTTCGAATAATTCAAGCCTGCCTTATGCCAAACAATATTATATTGTATTTAAACTTTCACACAAAATAGCTCAATATGTCTTGCTGGAGACCCAAAAATCCTTAAAATGATTTTGAAATAGAGAGACAGAGTCAGACATAGAGGCAGGAAGAGAGAGCAAGAAGGTTGTTATAGAGAAGTCATTAAAAGTGAGAGAAAATCAGAAATATCACTTCACCAAGGAGTCCCTTAGAAGGTGGAGGCCCTGTGCAGTTGCTCACTTTGCCTATGCCTTTGAAACCTCTCTGGATTAGGTGCTCTGTGGGTCCAGGAAAAAGTGGTCTGTGGTAGCATTATCTCCTGTTGGACGAAAGCATTTACTGCATCTGTTAAAATTGTGTATATTACCCAGGATTCCTCTCTGACGAGGGATCCACTGAGGTGTTAGAGGCATACATCACATTCACAGAGCTTGTTTATGTTATTAAAGTATTACAGGGCCCATTTACTGGCAATTATATAAAGTGACATGCTATTTCATTGGTCAATTGGTGAGGAATCTAAAACCATACATAGCAGATTTGTGCATAACAGCTAATAAGTGTCTAAATTGCATTCTGTTGTGTAGGCTTCTGTTTTGCAGGTATGCACAGTGTGCCTCATGATGGAACTACCATGTACAGTAGCAGTCATTAAGAACTGATGGCAGAAGAGACAGACTTGTTTCTACATATCTAATGCATGCAGAGTCATTAAACTTTCCTGAGCAGCAGGAGTATGGCCGAGCCACAGTTCCCAAAACCCATTCAACTGCTTTTTTCTTTTATGAATCTTGCAACTGGCTAAACTTCAATGCTTTAATACCCTTCAAGATTATGTAGTGTATTGCTTGGATATAAGGTTGGAATTTTCCAGGACCTCCCTCCTATTACCTTCCAACGACGCAAGGCGCTGCGGCCGGCCACGGCCTTCTTGAGGGAAAAAGGAGTTTGTTATAGATGTGGCCACCCTTTCCGGCTGATTTTTATCTGGAACCAAGAAACACATGTAGTTCGCACATTGGAGGAGGCGAGGTCGGTCTTGGGCCCCAACATAGCTTCTGAAGGTGAGTCTGAGGGCACACAAAAGAAACAGAGAGCACAATCTGGGAGCAGACAGAGACACCGACGACGAACAGGGAAGGAAAGTATCAAAGAAAAAGAAGCCGCAACTTCAGCAGCGTGAAAACAGGTCAGAGAACAGGCCTAAGGACTTCCTCACTGCTGGGCCAGACAGGAAGTTGGAGGCTTCTGGGTGAGCAGACCTTACCCAGTGGGGCCCCCCTTTTTCACCTCGAGCCCAAAACATGGAGAGGGCTGGATACCACCAGGTTTACGGACCCACCTTAGCTGGGGATATTCTTTCCCTGTTATGGGATCATAGTTTCATATTTGGTTTATTTGTTAATGTTTCTCTCTATGGGATTTCCCACTCTCTCTATGTTCAACCTATCGGAAGACCTGTAGATACATTCCTTGGGGATGGGTCACAAGTTTACAACACAGGCCTCCTATAGTATGCACCTGAAGAAATGGCGGGGCACTCGCCCGTAGTGCTCCTACCCACCCAGACGCATTTCGCTCCCTCATTGACTTATGCCCCAGTGGGATTGAAGTGCCACACAGTGGATTTGAAGATTGGTGTATCACTCCCTCACAGGAGTAGGCGGCGTGAGGTTCCTCCTCTCCTTCACATTATACCCTCTGGGGATTGTCCCACGCACCAAATTCCGGTAGGACATCTTCCTTTTGTCTGCCCGACACCCCTCTTCCTTCTTCTACATAATACCCCTTTGGCTACTTATACGGCTTCATTAGCTTGGGAGTGTCAAATGCTCTGCACGCAGTTTAGTTGTACACATTATGGTCAGGCACAGACACCTTCTTAAGATATTGAGCCTCAATGTTAGAGGCCTTAACGCACCCGCGAAACAGTTAGCCCTCCTCACATTCCTCAAGGAAACTAAATGTGATGTACGCCTTTCGCAAGAAACACACTTAATACGCTCAGACTGGTGGCGCCTTAGATCACGATGGTTCGACCATCAATACTTTTCACCCACATTGGGGAAACGGGCAGGAGTGGCCATTATGTTTGCAACACATTTCTCAGGGAGGGTTTTCTCGGTTCAAGCTCAGGTCCCGGGCAGGTTGTTATCCCTGCCGGTGGAGGTTGGGAGTCGCACCTACACGCTGGCCTCCATATATGCCCCTAATGACTCACAAGGGACCTTTATTGGGAAGGCCTTAGGTGAGGTTCTGGCCTCCCCAGATGAGGACTTAGTAATAGGTGGGGACTACAACATAGTGCATGACCCCCTGCTAGATAGATCAGCATCAGCGGGCAGATCTGGGGCACTCTCGGGCAACACACTGAGTTGGCTGGTGGAAGTCGGACCGGTGGATGTATGGCACCAGCGTAACCCCTCTGCTAGAGAATACACTTTTTTCTTAGCTGTGCACCAGACTTATGCTCGCTTGGACCTTTTTCTGACCTCCTGTCGCATATCTCAAGCCACAGTAGCAGTAGAGCTAGGGGCAGCAGCGCTGTCAGACCACTCCCCCCTTCTGCTCTCACTGAAGTTTCCGGGGGGTCCAGTCCCCCAGAGGAGGTGGCGTCTAAATCATAGGCTACTCACACACAAACCCAATGTTGGGCAAATAAACGATGATGGCTCGACACCAATAACACTAGTATCGGACACGTTCAAAGCAGTCTTCCAGGGGCAGTACTTGGCCATTGCAGCCAAGCTAAACAAAGAAAGGAAGGCCAAGTGGGGACCTTGGAGGGCTCGGTCAAAGAACTAGAAGAGTTCCACCAACGTACTGGCTCTATCCAAGCCAAGCGACAGCTTATTGTGGTGCCGAAACAACTGAAGGCGCTGGACATAGATCGGGCCAAATACACCCTACTGCACACTAAGCAGACATATTATGAAGGGGGAAATCAGGCAAGTAGACTATTAGCACACAAATTACGAACTCAGGTGGAACAGCGCTGAGTGGTGGAGATTGAGAACTCAGAGGGGAGGGGACTGAAGACAGATGACCTTAGAGCGAGTGAATTTGAACGTTTCTACACCACACTTTATACAGCAGAGACGCTGGATGAGGCAGCGGCTCTAAATTATGCGGCCGGAGCCATAGTAGCTCAGCTCCCAACGCTGGAAGCAACTACGATGGACGTCGATATTAGCCCGGAGGAAATATCTCGGGCTATCCAGAGCCTGCCCATGGGCAAGGCTCCTGGTGATGATGGCTTTACCCCAGAATTTTATAAATTATTCATGTTGAATCTTACTCCCCTTCATACTCACCTCTACAACTCGTTTAGCGAATCTGGATGTCTTACACAGTCTATGCAGATGGCCTCCATTATAGTCCTCCCAAAGCCGGGCAAGGATCCAAAGAGATGTGCATCGTACAGGCCAATTTCTATGCTAAATGTATATTGGCTGCATGCTTGGCACCGTATATGCAAGGCCTCAGTGACCCGGACCAATCAGGGTTCATCCCAGAGAGGAACTGTAGTGATGGAACCAAGAGACTTTGCCACATCCTTGACAAATCACAGCTTACACAGGTACCGGCCATAGTCCTGTCGGTGGACGCTGAAAAAGCCTTTGATAGGGTACACTGGCCATACTTGCAAGCGGTACTCGCTAGATTTGGGCTTGGGGAAAGGTTCCAACATTGGATCCACTGCAACTATGCCCTCCCGGAGGCCAGGGGCAGGGTGAATGGAACATCATCCCGCTCCTTTGGGATCTCCTGGGGAACCTGACAAGGATGTACCCTGTCCCCCTTATTATTTGTGCTCTACATGGAGCAATTTGCAGAGCATATCTGCCAACATGTGGGCATCACAGGGATACGCATGGGTGATAGGGAACACAAAATCTTGCTCTATGCAGAACGTGTTACTGACACTGATGCAACCATTCACATCCCTGACCGACCCCCCTCCCCCGTATACAGGAAATTACAAACTTTGGCCAGGTCTCAGGCTTCAAGGTTAACCTACAGAAAACACAGGCCCTTAGTCTGACAATTCCTAGGGCTGACCGGTTACGACTATTGAACATGTTCCTCTTTGAATGGGCTCCTGATGGGGTGACATACCTGGGCATATGGATCTTCCCCCCACCCGAACACACAGCACAAGAAAACTATGCCGCCCTCCCCACCATGATAAGATCCAAACTCTCGAGCTGGAAAGCGAGTACATTCTCCTTGCTGGGTAGATTAGCAGCGGTTAAAATGACACTACTTCCTCGGATCTTATATGCCATGCAAACGCTCCCCCTACAGCCCTCCACCTCGGTTCTATCTAAATTACAGCACCTCATAAGCGACTTTAAATGGGGTGGGAAGAAAGCGTGCACTGCCCGTAGCCAGACCTATTTGAAGCAAAAGGACGGGGAACTGGGTATTCCCCACTTGGAAAGATACTACCAGGTGGCTCAGCTCTGCTACATGATAGAATGGTATAGAAGAGCATCAGAGAAGAACTGGTGTTTTATGGATAGTTCGATCACTGGGATCCATGTGTGGTAGGTGCCGTGGCTTCCAAAGACATTCAGACCCATTGGAATGTATATCTCACCCATAACCAGGGCGACCAAGGGAGCATGAGACAAGGTGCAAGAAAAAAGACATCTTTCCACTCCAACAGCCCCACTGACTCCCTTTATAGGGCACCTGGAATTCCCCCCGGCGGCGACAGGGATGGCTATATCAAGTGGCAAGAAGCCAATTGTAAAAGGTTAGGAGACCTCTTTGATGAGAAGGTAGTGATGGACTTTAAGAAATTGCACGCCAGCTATGATTTTGCCCCTGGACACCCAATGGCAATACATTGCTCTGAGACACTGGGTCACACAACCCCACATACGTCCACTTGCCAGCTGCCCACTAAGAGCATTCAAAAAATGGTTCATTACCCACCACTTGAATAAGAAACTGCTTTCAGACATATATACCTTTCTCACTGTACCTCAACAGCAGATTAAATCACCAGCGCAGCGTAGGTGGGAGAATGAATGTGAATGGGAATTTTTAGTCAAGGAGTGGCAGTACATAATACACAGAGCAAGGGTGTCCTCGTGCACTACTGCAGGCAAAGAAATGTTTCTCAAAATTGCCCAGTACTGGTACTATATTCCAGTGAGGATTGCAAAGTGGAAGGTGGGCGGGGACACACATTGCTGGAGACAATGCGGGCAGGAGGGCACTTTAACACACTGATTATGGGGCTGCCTAAATATCCAGCAATTTTGGTCAGCTGTCCTGTCGGACATAGATAATATTTATGAAACTGAGCTGCCTGGATTTCCAAGCTACATCTTATTGGGCCTCCCCAACGACCTGACCTTTCCCCTAAGGTCCTGTCATGGACAAGCTATTGCCTTGGCTTTGGGAGCAGCCAAGCAGACTCTTTTATCTAGGTGGTGCACAACCGTAATTCCAACTCACTTGGATTGGCTGCATAACATGTGTGATCTTGTGTGTATGGAAAAGCTGACTGCAGGAGCCAAATGCACGCTACCACGCTTCGATAATACATGGGGTTCAACCATTAGATTCCTATCGAATGAGTTTGTTGAACTGACGTGCCCAGTATACCTACGGGTGCTACGCCTCACCCAAGTGGTTCACGCGGAGGAGTGATTCATTTATTCAGGAGATATAGGATACAACCATAGACGTAACACGCCAGATGTGACGACCCCTATCTTTGGCTGTCGAGCTTCCCCCTTCCACTTTTCTTTCTTTCTTTCTCTGGCTTCTGCTTTCTTTCTCCTCTACTGTTTCTCTTTTGGTGTTATGAAACAGTTATCCACCCCACTGGCCTATGGATGTAGGTGGCCGCTGTTGTCATCTGTTAAAATAATAAAAAGATTTAAACCATAAAATTGTCAGTATCATAAGCTCAAGAAACCAGCACAGCATTAATGAAAATAGAAGTAATGAGTAGCTCTTCAACAGCACTAGTTATAACAAGAATCATGCTCTGTCCACTATTTAGTCTAGTTTTCATTATAAAAAAATGCTAATAAATAAATAAAAGTAAATACAAATGAACAATCCAATGTGGCACTCATCACATACAACATACTTGCAGCCAGTCACATCAGCTCAAGGTCAAAGAGATGGCTTAACTTCAGCACCAAAGTCAAATATTATGCCTCTACTAACCAACAGAGCATGCTCTGGTATTCAATGCATCAAATGCAACAAATTGCACATGAACATGAAACATATCTGGTAATCACCCCAGAGGGTCAAAAGATATGTATCTGAAAATCAGCAAAATAAAGGGATTTCCAACCTAGGGTACAGGTGATTGATTACCTCCTATTAGTCAGTAAACAGAGCAACTCGTTCAAGAATAAGTCAAGACTCACATGTCACTATCATACAGAGGGGATCACTGATACAACATCGAATCCTATAACATCGACCTACAAAAATATTGAGTCAACAATATCGTATACAAAAATATCGACACCCAATACACAAAACAAAAATAACACAAACATCAATAAAAAATGATTGATAAAAAAATTTCGATAAAAATATCGACAGCAAAAATAAAGAACACAAAAATATCAATAACATTAAAATAAAATATAACACAACAAAAACATCAATATAAATTATATCGACAACACAAACATCGATAAAATACATATAAACTATACCGAAAAATAACATTTAAGCATAAAAATAAACTATTTTCAATAATAAAATGAAATAACATATTCCAAACATTATAAAAAACACTTAAAAAAGTTACAAAATTAATAAAATTAAAAAAAACAAATACACAAAAAACCAAAAACAAATAAACAAACAATACAACTTAAAAAAAAATATAACTATCAAAAATAAACAAACAAATATATATCATATATAAAAAATCATATAACATTTATTTACACATACGTTTTAATAAAAATAAACAAAATAAAAAGAAACATTAAATAAACATATTTAATATTAAACAAATTAAATGGTAACTACCAAAAAAATCAAAAAAGCTATCTCGACCAATAAATTTAAACTACACTAACACAAAACAATAGAAAACTCTAACGAATTAAATAAACATTATAAAAGCAATCAATTAATTAACACAAAATGAAACGGACAAACACTCAAGAAGCACAAAACTTTGTGATACAGAAAACGGAATGAAAAAGAACTACACAATCAACAATTAAAAGAACTCTCATTAAAGGTAAGAACAAAACTTTGTAACTAAATAAAGAAAATTATCTTAAAAAAACAAATGAATTAAAACTATAACATGTTTTCCTTGATATGTCACAGATTAAACTTCATTAAAACACCACCTAGAAAATTCAAAACAGAGATTTACTTCCAAAACAACAAGAAAATCAACATTAAAAAATATATATATAACAAAGTAAGTATATAACTTAAACAACAAATAAAGTGAACTAATAAAAAACAATTAATTTAATAAAAAACAAAATATAACTAACAAGTATTTTTCTCTTAACAGCTTCTATAGACTTCAACAAAACAACAACATCAACAAAATAAACTTCATCAACTAAAAATAGTAAGGGGCCCATTACGATACCCGGCGTAAAAAAATCCGCCAGGCATGGAAGCGGCAAAAATCCGCCCGCACACACCGCCTGAACACCGACCACGCCATTACGATTACACAAACCGAAAACCGCCATCGGCGGAAAAATCACACAAAATACCGCCCGCCATCGTCCGAGTCGGAGTCAAACCGCCCGCCACGGACGGAAACACGCATGACAACACAAAACCGCCCGCCCACACGGCCGACACACCGCACGTGAAATTACGATCGCACCGCCATGAGCGCGGAAAAACCACAAATATACCGCCCGCCAGCGCAAACAACGCCGATGAGAATCGACACGGCAGAAGCCATGGCGCCAACGTACCTGCACAGAAACCATCCGCACACAAAACCAATAGCACACAACATGGCCAACAAGTCCACACAGCAAGGCACGCACAAATACACAAGCACAGTACATATCCCGAAAACACCCCCCGGACAAACAAAAAATACAAAGGCCAGAACCCCAGACACAACACACCTGAAAACAACAGACCATGAGGACACACCCACATAGGTGAGTACAAAAGCAGCACTCCCACAGACCACAACCCCTTGCTACATTGCAAACCAGAGAGGAGAGGAGAGGACACAGTGACACAGCAAGGACAGCAGCACACCACAGAAACGCACACATCACTACCACCACCACCACCACCACCACCACCACCACCACCAAACACCACCACCACCACCACCACCACCAAACACCGGCACCACAAACCCCTGCACATTACACAACACACACCGCACCAGCACCACAAACACCATGGCACCACAAAGGATGCCCAAGTTCACGCCCATGGAGCTGACGGTCATGGTCGACGAGATCATCAAGGTGTACCCACAAATCTATGGGAACATGGTCCAGCACACACCACTAGCCACCAGAAACAGAATGTGGAACCGGATCGTAGACCAGGTCAATGCAGTCGGGACCCTGCCCAGGAACAGAGTCGAAATTAACAAACGTTGGAATGACGTAAAGAGCCTGGTCAAGAAGAAGGAGGGCAAAAACAGAGAGCTGGCTGCCGTCACTGGCGGAGGGAATCCCGCGCTCTTTAAGAACTTCAAAGCGTGGGAGGAGAAGGTGCGAGTCGTAATCCATCCGGAGATCCTCGCCGGATTAGCAGGGGGAGTGGAGGCTGGTAAGTACAAACTAATGTATACCAGCACACCGCTATGTACTCACATGCGCAACTACCATGCCAAAGCTCCCAGGGACAAACACCCCCATGTCCAGCACACAATACACAACACATCACACACACATGCAACAGACACTACCACACACAGCCCAAACCGAACAACTGTAAGATGCGTGGGGACATGTGTACACTAAGCCAGCCACGTAACCACCAACAGGTCCCCAAATATGCCAGAAGCGCCACAACGAGCACCCACCACACCCATGTGTCCGCCACAGCTGCACTAACCGACAAGTAACAGGTAAGTGGCAGGTACACAAAGTGCAGTGGGTGGGACGGTGGACTGCCCAAGTACAACACACACCAGGCCCCAGTCCCACAGCACAGCAAGGAGGAGCATCCCCCACACCCCACAGCCACGTGTCAGCCACCGCAGTGCACAACGACAGCCGAAAGGCAGACATCACGGTCCACAGCAATCGGTGTCAGTGGGTGTCCAGCCACCCCCACGACCCACAACACCCCCCACCCCCACAGACCTGCAACATGGAGCACCCCCGCTTAGAGCCATGTGGCATCCAGTACAGTGCACGCACGAACAACTTGCAGGTGGGAAACTGGACAGGGCTGGATTACTGGAGGCATGAGGACCATAACACGACCAACACATGGGACATGTCACGTAGCAGACGAACACGCAGCACCGCCCACCGTCACGAACAAGTGAACAATGTGCACACGGACACGAACCACAGACTCACACCCCACATGACCCATCACAAACACAGCAACACCCAAGGAGCCACGTCTGCATGCACAAGCCACACTGAACATAGTACCACACGGCAGCCACTGTGCAACCCATCACACACAACCGAAACACCATTGAAGTCCAGTCCATGTAGCCCCTACTGCCTGTCAACCACACACCCCACAACTACGCCTATGTAAAACAAACAACACTAGACGCAACAGAGCGGAACAACAGAAATGCACACGAACACCACTGAACCCATCAAACACACAGACACACCATGCACATACAACATACCATCCATCCCATCCGTCAGCCCCAGTCTCATGAAAGGCATGTCATCCGCACAGCTGCCACATATACAGCAGTCACGCTAAGACACATGCCCATGACCAACCATGTGCCAGAAGTCAATGAAGCGCACGACACACTGTGAGCAACAACACACAACATGGGCCCCCCCGAGCACTGCAGTGATGCACATGGCACAGGGCAGCACGCACACCAAGGAGATGGGACAACTGCAATACGTTGGCTGGCACACAACCAACACTCACTCATAACGATGCGTCCAATGCCATGTCCAGTAATCACAACAGACAGCAAATATGCAGGCCATGTCAAGCATGCACACACCTCAAACCATGCACTGTCATGCTGCCACAACACATGTCACGTTCGGCACCCATGGCTTACAGCATGTACCCCAAAAGCATATCCCCTCCCAAATGTGAATCTGGGGCATGGCCCCCATGTTGCCATATGCGTTCCTAAGCGTTCCATTTGAACCCCAAAAGCATATTCCCTCCCAAATGTGAATCTGGGGCATGGCCCCCATGTTGCCATATGCGTTCCTAAGCGTTCCATTTGAACCCCAAAAGCATATTCCCTCCCAAATGCGAATCTGGGGCATGGCCCCCATGTTGCCATATGGGTGCCTAAGCGTTCCATATGAACCCCAAAAGCAAAGTACAAACCAGACCCAGGATGGGCCAGGAGCCCGCATACACCAGAGTCACAATGAGTAGGGGCACAGCAACACACCCATCGGCATGGCCAATCCGTCCCATGCCACATGTGCACAGCACACAGTCCCATTGCCTAGCACACACAACTACAGATGCCACAGCCACACACTCGCCTCCGGGAAACCCATGTACGAGATTGCACGAACTGCCAATGTCTGACGACAAATACATACTTCGCCAGGTGCAACACAATAACAAATCTCATTCTCTCCACAGGTGACGAACTGCCGGATGCTGGGGATGGAGACAGCAGCCAGCACAGCCAGCCCACAAGCCCCCAACGAGGACACACGGATCTGGAGGATCTGTCCTCCTCTTCGGACACGGACCACCAAGCAGGCCCATCTGGTGTGGCAGGGCCCAGCCGCTCCCCAGGACCCCTCCTACCCACCAACCCATCATCCAGGGCTGCTGAACAGTCCCAGCCCCCTGCTGCCACTGTCGTTGCGGCCACACCCACGGTCATTGCGGCAACACCCACGGTCATTGCGGCCACTACCACTGCCGCAACCGCCACCATCGCCGCACCGACCACCACCGCCACCACCACCACCACCACGTCTTCGCTGGCACCAGCCCCAGCGCAGGTGGTGGCCCGGCCGACTGGATCCACCCTGGGAGCCACAGCGAGGACCGTGGTGTGCAATGTGGCTAGTGGGCAGGCCGGTGGCAGCAGGACTGGTAGGAGGAGCAGGGTCAGGGAAACGCCAGCCTCCCCTGGGAGCCATGCCCTGCCTCAAATGGCCAGAGTCCTTGGGGCCTATGAGGAGGCCCAAGAACAATGGGTCAGGTCTGCTACAGACACGCGGGAGGTGCTGGGGGTGCTGAGGTCCATGGACGCCCGTATGGGCCAATTCGTGTCCCGTATGGACCAACTCGTGGACCTCATGGGCCAGCTGGTGGTGGCGGTGGGGTCACAGGCAAGGCCAGCAACACCACCTCCGCCACCACCTGCTAGGGCGCAGGGTCGGGCAGCAGTGTCCACTTCCCCTGCGTCCACAGCCAGTGAGCACACCTCACCCACCACCAGCAGGTCGCCACCACACACCCCCTCCCAAACGTGGAAGGGGCCGTCCGAAGAGGAAACAGATCTCCCGGGAGGACTTCGCACGCTCCAGTCGCAAGTGAGGCAGCCAGCCAGCCTTCCGCCAGCCTTCCTTGACCAGCCACTGCATTGACTTGCTCTACGATCCCACTCCACACAGCCAGCTGGATGGCATGTGTGTGTTGGACTATGGACATAGAACCAGTGGGTACACCCTGAGCTTCACGCAGCCATGACCGACAGCTCATTGTCACTGCACGCACCACTTTTGTCATCACCTTACACACAATCACATGTCACAGTTTGGAATAAATGCACCTTTTTCACTAACTGCTGTTTGTGCCCTGTGTTTTATTTGTACGGAATACAACGGCCACCTTGGGCGGAAAGGCACCTGATGCGTGGCATGGCAATGGAATCCGGAGGGCCTGTAGGGACCTAGGGGTGGGAGACAGAACAGGAGCACATTCAATGAGTGTGTCACACACCCATCACACAGTACATGTCAACAACTACAAGCAATGTACACACATCGCACAGAGCAATAGGGCACAATGCCACAGTCACCAACAGTGGCATACTACCCTGGCCATGGAGCGTTGACACACTGCACGCAGTGAACATACGGCCACCCTGACACAGCACACACACACCTGCACAGATACAGACACATCATCCGTCGTACATGGACACTCACCGTCAAGTGAAGTAGCGGGCGATGAGCTGCTGGCGCACATTCCCAGCTTCCTCCTCTCCGCTGTCCTCCTCACTCGAGCTGTCCTGGTCTGCGGGCTGGGGCCCTGGTTGATCTCCGTCATCCACAATGAGGGGGATCTGCTTCCGAATGGCCAGATTGTGCAGCATGCAGCATGCCACCACTATCTGGCACACCTTCTGTGGGGAGTACGCCAGTGCACCCCCGGTGCGGTCCAGGCACCTGAACCTGGACTTGAGGAGGCCAAAGGTACGCTCGACCACACGTCTGGTCCTCCCATGTGCCTCATTGTATCGATCGTCTGCTGGGGTGCGAGGATTCCTCAATGGACTGAGCAGCCATGCCCCATTCGGATACGCAGAGTCACCTGGGTGTGAGGGACACAGAGAACCGTTGCTATTCCAACTGGACAGGGGACAGCATCGCACAACCAGCACGCTACACCACTCCACATACTCACCGACAATACAG
The DNA here is from genome assembly GCA_963921515.1 of Calotriton arnoldi. Lineage (NCBI taxonomy): Eukaryota > Metazoa > Chordata > Amphibia > Caudata > Salamandridae > Calotriton > Calotriton arnoldi. The sequence continues at coordinate 1,926,704 of CAWUFW010001911.1, forward strand.
CCACGATCCTGTTGCAGATTGGCCATCAGTCGTGGCAAGATGCTGTTGCGCATTATGTGTGCGTCATGTGCCGAGCCTGGAAACTTGGCACACACGTGGGTGATCACCATGTCCGCAAGGCACACCACTTGCACATTCAGGGAGTGCGTGTGCTTCCTGTTGCGGTACAGGTGCTCAGTGGCCTGTGGTGGAACAAGGCCAACATGTGTGCAGTCAATGGCTCCCACGACGTGTGGGATTCTGCCAAGGGCATAGAATGCACCCTTCACTGCCGCCAATTCACGAGCCCTGGGGAATCTGATGTACCTGTTTCGGTACAGCATCATGGCTGCCAGTACATCCCTCAGCACCTTGCTGAACATGGGCTGGGACATCCCTCCTCCACTGCCCACTGTGTGCTGGAATGACCCAGTGGCGAAGAAATGCATGGCGGCCATCACCTTAGCCGTGGGGGTGACAGCAGTCGGATACACCCTGCGGGGACGGAGATGGGGCTCTAACATGGCACACAGTCGATGCAGGGTTGGCCTGTCCAGCCGAAACTTCCTGATCACCTCTGTATCGTCCATGTCCGCCAGCAATTGGTATGGGCGGTCAATGTTCGGTCTCCGCCTGGGGAAAATGGCAGAGGACACATGTCAAAGCAACACGACACATAGCAATTTCGCATACACATCACTGACATGACTGAGCAAGCACATGAGCCACAGCCCAGCTGTCAAGCTGGGACGGCACGGCCACAATACACTTACACAGGTCTCCCAACAATGGCAATGGCAAGTGAGACATACCACTGCCATGTGCATGCACATGGGGATCTAGGCCCCAATGACTTGCGGGGCGTGCTGATGGGGACTGACTGCATGTTCGTCAAGCGGCAACGCCACGGCAACATGAGTGTCTGCTGAGCATGGAACTGCTTCCGAGGCTGGATGAGTATGGCACACGACGACGACGATGTGGGCACGGGCTGAGCGGCCAATACAAGTGGGACCTGTGGCACGAGGGGATATGAGACAGTAGTAGGTGTCAGCACTGCACCCTATGTACAGCACTGTACGGATCACAGCTCCCGAAACATTGACTGGTGTCCACATTGACAGCCCCATGCCAAGACGGCTGTGTGCTTGCAGTCACACGTCACAGGTGAGAGGTTACATTGCACGTGCCAGGTGGCAGACGTACATAGTGGGAGCTGGCATGTGTGTGCATGTGTCTCCTGTTCAGGATCCACCAGATGGGCGCTGACTCTGTACTGACCATTGGACACAGCATGTTCCGTGGAAGGCTTGTGTGTGTGGGATGGTGGCACTGGATGTGCCTCCGTTGGGTGGGGGGCCATGCACAGGGCGGGTACGTCGATGATTGCGCATTGTTGGTCACGGTGGGTGCACCAACTAAGATGTGTTGCCCTGTGTTCAATTCCTATGTCCGCATGATGATGGACTGTGGATGTGGGCAGACTACACATTGGTCGATGTGCTGTCTATATGCATGTGCCTTCACACCAGGCACCGCTGCCCCTGCACATGTGACCCCTGCTGGACTCGCTGCTGGGTCTGTGGAGCTGATGCACCTTCTGTGCGTGGGGCGGACAGCTCTCCTCACTTCCCTCATTGCGCATGTCATGTCTTTGCCGCAGGTGACATGGATCATGGAGGGCCCACATGTACGCGTGGGTAGGCTACACATGATTGTTCACTGGTCGCCACCCCAGTCAGTGTTTCGAATGGGAAGGTTGTCGTGCTGGTGGTATGTTCGATGTGGCGGATGGGCGAGCCTAGGTGCGGGCTTACGTTCCGGACATGGGGGTAGTTGGATTGGCGACTAGTTGCAGTACACACGGGACACGTCTCTTCCTTTCCACATCTGGGTCATCCCTTGTACTAACTGACAGTGATACGGTCATCTTCGCCCCAGCCCTCATGTCCTCCCCTCGCCCCCCAATATGCATGCTCACCTGCGTGGCTAGCGCTTGCACAGGCAGCCCCAAGCTCGCACCAGAGAGGGCAAGGAGTGTATGTGTGGGTCCAGTTGCACGAGTGGGCTGTCTCAGGGTATGATGTGTGGCGGGACGCCGTCCACCTGCGTGGTGCCCCAAATGGAGACCCGGCCTGCATGGACTATGCATCACAGTCTTCGCCTTCCGGATCCGCCACCTGCGACACCCAGTGGCTGTGGCTGCCCTTGCGGCCAGGCCGCGTCCGTCTGTGACTGGTGGCCCACACATTCACTCTTTGGCCTCTCTGGGGAGGGCTCGGGGGTGGTGGCGCACGCGCTTGCACTTAGTCGCAATGGCATGTGGCGTGGTTGGTATGATGGGCAATGGATGGGATGGTGCGAGCCACCTCCCGTGACGTCAGTGCTGCTCGTGCTGTGGTGCGTCCCCCTACACTTCCATCTGACTTGTGCCATGCTAGACGTTGAGGTTCTATTGCCTGCGTGATATGACCAGGAGGAGCGCGAGGAGACCTCTCACACACCATGCTCCACTGCCATCCCGTGCCCTGTATCGCCTGTGCGGATTGACTATGTTGGGGTTACACCTGGTCGACTGGGGCTGTGTGTGCCTTGTCAAGGGGCATGGCGGGCGCACAACAGGATCCAGCTTGTCCACAGAGGGTGGGCTGAGGTGCGCCTGGTACCGCTTTGTACGTGTGCCCGGCTGCTGTGCACACACGTGTTCACTCCCCCCGACAGGTGTCCTCTCACAATGCCCAGGGAAGCGGTGGTGTACTGTTCATGACCCCTCCCAACACGGCGTGCTCCAACTTGGCATGTGCGCATCTACCCGTCACACCCACCCACCTGAGCACTGCGTCCATACGACTTCACACGACACATGTGTGTCTTCCACAGTTGTGCTACTCATTTGCGTTGACATCCAATACCAGTGGACTACATGGTCATGTCACGACTGCCGTGTACTTCACATACTCTCATCCTCTCTCATTCGTACTTGTGAAATGAGTCAGCGGAGACAGTTTTGGTTTCAAACATTATATTGAGTCTTCTGTCCTCTGTGATGCAGTATAGTGGACACTACTGGCAGCGGAATACATGTTGAGGATATACTGAGCATGATTACAAATGGGATAGGGTGTGGGGTTACATGTGATTGGCTGTTGCATGTGGGATGTGGGCTTCAGAGTGACATCTGCTTGGCCAAGGCTGTGCTAATGTACATTTACGTATAGCTGCGGAGCTGCGGACTTTGACACAGACGGTATACATGTAGCCTACCAGACCGCTCGGCATCATGGGCACAGTCCATCTCAGTTCCATGTGACAGGTTTGCTGCGGTTGTTCCTCATGCACGCGTGCATGTGAGATGACATCAGGGCATGTGCTTGCGTGCATGCAGCGGCGTGCCACTTGTTGTTGCACTGTGGTGGTTACTGGACATGTCACAGTCACTGGGGTCGTGTTGTTGTTGTATGCACTTGTCGTCCATGCAAAGGTCCTGGTATGGGATTCCCGGGGCGGGGGTGGGAGGGGTGCAGCACCCACAGACTCCAGGCGACCTATTCATGTCCACTGAGCGGTGTGTGTGTCCATGTGCGCTGGATCCATGTCGTGTCCTGGTTGTTCGTGCAGTTCCGTCCATGTGGGTGCGATACACAGAGCCCATGCCACTGCCTCCCACGATGCATGCGGTGTTCCTGGATGTGATGGGGAACAGTGTGCATGTCCCGGTCATATCCGATGTCATGGCGATGTCGTTGATGGCGTGGTTACAGTTGCCGGTCGTTTGGTATGGCTGTTGTGGTGGTGACTGGCCAGTCCGTGCGGAAGCTGAGCATGGGTGCGGGGTTGGACTTCATAGGTCAGTCGGGGAACCTGCGTTGTGGTCCGACGTATTTACAGGTTGTCAGGTATGCGATGCCGTCCAGCAGGGCTTCCATGTCATTGGTGGTGTACATGTTTGCCAGCCAATGAAGCGGATGGTGGCTCTCAAGGTGTTGTTCGTAGGTTGTCCCTTGGAGGACCATGATGGGGCATGCTGGGTGACATTCGATGTAGCTGTTCTCGATGATCCGTCGTGTGGAGGCACAGTGGTCCCATTTCAGTGCGGGTGCGATGTTGGCCACATACGCCATGCCCCCATAGGCAGAGCAGGCCCTGTCGTGTGCGTCCAGAGGGAGGAGTAGTGGTAGCAGGTCCGCCTTCAGACATGCCGGGTTGGAGAGGCATATCTCGACGGGATGCTGGTAGGGACACCTCCGACAGTAGAAGACGGGCATGACGCAGCTGAACAATGTGATGCGGTAAGTCAGTCGGTAACTTACGTTCAGCAGGGACAGGAGATCGCATCCCAATGTATGTATCGTGTTGGTTTTGTACAGCTTGAGCTGTTCGGCGTAGTTGGGTAGGTGTGTTGCGGTTGCCATTTCGCAGCGGTTCGTTGAGGTGGCGTGCTCCGGCTGTGTGTGCAGTCTGCAATGTGCACGCTCCGGGGTTGCTGTGAGCTCTGTGTAGTCGTAGGGAGACAGGACTTGTGTTCTGTTGGCTTGTTTGGAGGACACGGGCCCTCTTCCCACATGCTTCTCAGACAGTTCAAGGTCAGTGCTGTGTGACTCCTTCCAATTAACTTGCATGTGGCCGACATGGGGGAGTGTTTTCTTCTTTCTTCCCCGTCCGTTGTGTGCTTCTGTGATATGCGCTATCTGCCCTGTGGTCGGTCTCCTCGGCATGCCTGTGTTGGTCTATTCTTGGACAATGGCTGTATTCACCGGCTTCTGTCGTAGGGCTGTGGTTTCGGAGTTGGAATGGAAGGTCATTCAGTGCTGTCTGCTCTCCCTTGTGTGGGCGGCAGCCTGCCTTTCCGCTCAGCGTTGGGCCTTGTGTGTGGATGTTATTCTTGGGCCACCTGTTGTCGGTCCCCGGGCTCTTTGGTGTTCCGTTTCATGTGTCTTGTTCATATGTGCAGGGTGGTATGGGTTTTTCAGTGTGGTACTGGCGTTCCTCTTCCCGAAGGGGCCCTGCTTCTCCTAGTTGGTGTTGCCGCCGCTGTGTGCTTCGCCATGTTTGTTACACTGGGGTGTGTCCTGCTGTTGCGTGACTTCACTGACATGTGTGCGTCGGTTGTGTGGCGTTGGGTGTTGTCCGTGAATTGGGCGTTGGGGACATGTCTGTGGCCGGCCTGTCACGTGTCATGTGCGTTCGGGGTGGGGCTGATGTGTGTGCTGCTTGGTTGTGTCCCTGTGTCTGTGTGCGACGCATGCATGGCGCTGCGGTTGGCCTCTGCGTTGTGCGCATGTGTGGCGGCGTCATCGGCGCTTTGTGGCCGTGACGGGGTGGTTGGTTCCTAGTCCCAGGTGGTGTGTACACATGTGTTCCGCGATGTTAGGATTTGGCCTGTGTGTCATATGTGGATGCAATGGTGGATGTGTAGTGTACACGCGCTGGTGGGGGGTTGTCCGCTTTTTCCGCCCTTGCACTGTGTGCGCTGTTTGCGTGCACTTGTTGTGTGTGTGCCTACCTGCGTCTCCGCGGTACGTTGCGTCCTTGGTGGTGCATCAGCAGAAGCATGGGAAGGGCCTGCAGTGCTGGATTCATGCCCGGGGTGCCGCTTCTTCGTTGTCCGTGCTCTGCGTCCGTGTTACCGCCTCTCTTTCACGTGCGGTGTCTCTTAGCCGTGGGAGCCGTTTGTTTGCAGCATCGTAATTTATGCGCCGGGCGGGACGTGTTTCGTCGGACGGTGTGTGTCAGTTGGGCTGCGCCGCTACGTGTACGGGCGCACTTTGATGGCGGACGGTGTTGCTGGCTTGCCGGCGGTGTTTGGCCTACTTTTCGCATCGTAATTGTGCGGGCGTGTGGACTGCTGCGTGCCGGCGGTAACTGGTGGTTTTTGCATCCGCCAGCACGGCGGTTGTGCTTCCGCCCGCCATCGTAATGAGCCCCTAAGTATTTTATTTTACAACTAAGGGCCCGATTCTGATCTTGTAGGGAAAGCATTCCTACCGACTCTGTCCCGGAATGCTTTCCAAACGAGTCGACCGCGAGTACGATGCACTGGATGCAAACTCCAACCGACACGTTCATAGTCCGATTCGTCCGACCAAGTCATCCGGAAACAAGCCCGATCTGACCGAATGGTATGGGAACGCTGAAACAGCATTGCGGGCATGAATCAGACACGGTTCAACCCGCGAACAGAAGACAATGAGTACAACGCGGTCTTTGAAACATGTGGGCTTGTGACAGAAAATGCAACCGACTCGTTTAAGAATGCTGAACATAGCATTGCGCGCATGAATCAGACATGGTTCAACCCGCGAACAGATGACGATGCGTACGACGCGGTCTTTGAAACGTGTCGGCTTGTGACAGAAAATGCAACTGGGAAATGTTATATATTAGGAAAGCAAGCATTGGCCATGCCAAAAAAAAGAATAATTTCAAAATCATTAGCCACACCCACCAATCCACCTATATAAAGGGCAAAACAGATGACCATAATCCTTTGCAACAACTGAAGTGAGTGGGAAAGTACTGGGAAGGTGTCTGACACTGGAGTCTGGTGTGACGAGCACAGGGCCCTGATGGGAGTTGTGTTCAAAACAAACACCAGGCACCACTCTCAGCCATCTTGAATGTACACTTTACGCTTTGTCAGGACATCAAACTCCCTGATGGCCTGGTTGGGCTTGGTGGTATCAGGACTGTCTGCACTGACTACCTCTACCATCATGCCCTGTGCTCCACAAACCTTCCGACCCAGCCCAAACTGCACACCTGGGACTATGCTGTCCCTGAGACTGAATGGAAATGTACCAGCAAGATGGCTGACATTAGGAGCTGTTGTTTGCTCCTGCCCAAAACTACCATCAAGGCCTTGTGCTCCCCACACAAGTCCACAGTGTCAGACATCTTGACCGTACTTTTCCACTCAACATCCAGGACAGCATGGTCTCAGGTGTGCTGTCTGGGCTGGCTGGGAAGGTGTGTCGAGGACAGGGCATGATGGGAGATCTGGCCATTGACAACACTCCTCCACCTTGCTGGGAGAGGACAAACTCTGGACATCAAGTCATCCTTAGCTTCAGTAGACAATGTCATGGTAATGATTTGAGGGGCTGTGAACAGTCACAACAATCATTGTGTCTTTCATGTACCCATAGGGCAAGCTGGGAACACCTCCGCAACAATCCAGGACAGCCAGTCCCAGGCTCTGGTCAACCCTGAGCTCTCTGGTGTTGAGGTCTCTCAACATACTACAGACGACGATGAACTACCTGGCCCATCAGGTGTGGCTCTGACAACAGCACCAGCAGCAGTAACACCAGCATCCTCTGCGACCCCTCCCGTCTCAGCAGACAACACACAGCTGACCCCTACCCTCATGGACACAACCGCCCGGGCCAACACCGAAAGCACAGTAACACGGGGAACTCTGGAGTTGGCGGACAACACCAGCATTGTCAATGAGGAAGGAGGATCAGTTTTGACTGTGCCAGCACCAACTGGTCCTGCTCGGGTGTGTAGGCGTGGTGGGAGGGGCAGTGGGGACATGCGCCAACATGCAGCTGGTGCTGATGCTGCAGATGACCCATACCTATCCAGAATCCTCAATGCCTATGAGGGTTGCCCAGGGGATTTTGGCCAGGTAGTTGGGATCCTCAGGACCATGCAAGAACAGCAGGCAGCCCATAATGCTAAAGTTGAGTAATACCTTGCAAAAAATGAAGACCTGACGGCGGTGCACAGGGACATTCTCACCTGCTTCCGACAGAGTGCCACCAACATGTCCACACCTCCCTGTGTGCCCACAACATCAGGTGTATCAACATCTGCACCTGCCACAGGGAGTGATGTGGATGCTGGCGGAGTGCCCCCTGCACCGCCGACTCTGCCTGCACCTGAGAAAAAGAAAAAGGGTCATCTGCAAAAGAAGACAAAATGAGAGACCGATGGCTATGCATCACACCCAGGAAGTGAAAACCTGCTCCTGATACCCTCCCTTGTGTGTCAAGCGTTCACTTTGTTGACTCTCACTGAACTCTCCCACATTGGATGGAGGGTCTTAGTTGGACTTTGGACTCAAATAACTGTGTATTTACTTCTGACAAGTTCATCTACAAATACTACCAACTCCTTTCTGCACTTTGTTGTCCCTGTTTTGTTTGATCACTCCCCCATCAACTCATTTGTCATCAACCAACCATGCACTAAAATAAATTACTTTATACCAAAAACTTGCTTATGTCGTGAATTTGGAACACAAATGTGCACGTTGAAATGACGCACTGAAGATCAAAGATGAAGGTGTCCACAAAATTGGACAAGGAATCAATCCAGTAATGTCAACTATTGGCTTGGCAGTAGATGTAACCAGTCACAGCATGAGAGACAGACACAACCATGTCATTAGACAACCCATCTTACATGATAATGATGCCATCGTAATGTACTGTCAGCACACGTCCCCATCTGCAAGCCCTAAAACATTCATTGTAACCAAAATGTATCTCCATGGAACATGTTTTGTATCAGGATAACCTGTGGATGTCTACAAACAGACAATGCACAACGCAATGTGGAGCACAGGTTTATTAAAATGATATAACCTTGCACCGTGACACAAACTGCAATCACATCACACAGTCACAAAAGTCTCACAAGTCCAAACAAATGACCATCTGTTCAAAAGGTGTTGTGGCCCAGGGATGTCCACCGCTGTTCACTGTTGGAGTATGACACAGGATCATGGCTGTGGTGTGGTCACAACTCAGCAGTTCACATGGTGAATGATCCTGGGAAGGAAAAAAACATAATTGAGTCAGAAACTCAGGAAAGAATTAGATTGATGTCGCAAACTGTCTCAGCTAAAGCATGCCAATGTCAGTGTGAACACAAGCTGTTACTGAGTGTAGCACTGGCCTTGTCACATGCAATGTTGGATTAGGCAATTCTGTCCAAAACCATTGAAGAATAACAGACACTCAGCAGCATACATACACATAGGACAACAGCAACACACAAACAAACATTTATGGGATGACTTCTCAATCAATACTCACATTTATGTGAAGAAGTTGCGGGTAAGTTGAAGTCGCAAATCCCCCTCATCATTCTCATCATCACTGGCATCATGTCCCAAGTCTGGTTCCTCCCTTGCTGGTGGCTGCTGGTCTCCGTCATCCAGTATCAGCCGGGTCTGGTGGCTTAGTGGACTAATGCATCCACTGCAGGGGCCTGTGTTCAACCTCATGGTCACAGGTTTAAATCCCGGCGGGTTCACTCAGCCTTTTATCCATTTGAGGTCGATAAAATGAGTACCATTGAGTTGGATAACAATAAACATCTGTTATTCTGGGCCTTGAGACCCATGGGTGATAAGTGCGCTTTACAAGTGTTATGTTATGTTATGTTTTATCAGTGATATTTCCTTACGGATTGCAAAGTTGTAGAGCATGCATGCTGTGGTGATAATCCTGCACACCTTCTGGGGGCTATATTGTAGTGCACCTCCTGTCTGATCCAGGCACCGGAACCTTGTTTTCAGTAGCCCAAATGTATGCTCAATCACTCTCCTGGTCCTCCCATGTGCCTCATTGTAACGAATCTCAGCTGGGGTGACAGGGTTCCGGAGTGGTGTCAGCAACCAAGGCATGTTGGGGTATCCAGAGTCTCCTACATTGAACACAGAAAATACTTCAGTTGTATGAAAACAGAGCACAATGTGACATACAAGCCACACACAACATAGACATACAACATAACCTACCAACAAGACAGGCATGCTCAGGTTGCATCTGAGGCATCAACTGGGGGACGGCGCTAGTCCTCATGGTGTACGCGTTATGTGCTGATCCAGGGAAACGTGCACACACATAGGAGATCACCATGTCAGCCAGACATACCGCCAGGACATTGATTGAGTGGAAGTGTTTCTGATTCCTGTAGGTCTGCTCATTGGCTTGTGGGGGGATCAAAGCTACATGTGTCCCATCAATTGAGCCAATGACATGTGGCATGCGCCCCAATGCACAAAACTTCCCCTTGATGTCTGGAAACTGGGTAGGTGTTGAGAACCTTATGTAGTGGTCCAGGAAATGTAGCAATGCCTCCAAAACATCACGAAGCACACAGCTGAACATGGTCTGTGACATGCCACCTGATGTTGCCAGAGTATACTGAAATGAACCCATGGTGAAGAAATGTAGTGCCGCCATCACCGTCACCTTGGGTGTCAGCGCAGTGGTATATGGGCGTCCAGGCTGCAAATGTGGTGCCAACTGGTCAGCCAGCTCAACAATAATTTGTCTGGTAAACCGGTGTCTGTGGATGGAATCTTGTTCTTCCATGGTCTGGAGGTCAGGGAATGGCCTGTAGACTGGAGGTTATCGGCGATATCTATGTGTAGAGTGTAAACACAGTTGATGTCAGTTTACAACGTACAAAGATACATGCACTGAAACACACGTAACATGATATCTGGACAAAAAGAAGTCCCAGGACATTGGAAATGATCATTGATAGGATAATTGTTGAGCCTAGATAAAAAGCACAGCCTTAGTTCCCTTTCCAGACATGTCAACAAACTATGGTTACACATCAGTGTGAGTGCTGTACTGTAAATAGTCTATAGTGTCTGTCACCATACATGTGAGCAACCTTCACATACTCAAAAACATGCCAAACACATTATACAAGAAATGGCTTTGGGACAGCAATCACATGGTTGAAAGGTACACACAATATGATTCTGTAATGCCACATATATGTCAGACATCATACATACAGTGGGTCACCAAGAGAAACCTGCAAACCACTGTCACAGGTTGGACACTGTCATGATGTCATGTCTGACAAACACGTACAATCACATACATTGAACATCTCCAATGTAGGGGTGGCATTACGTTTGCAATCATCCACGTAAGCCTGGGACACAAACACACAACAGCAACTCACATAACATACACAAGCTGATGTGGCAGAAAAATGTCACAGTACAAAAAGACAAAATGTACTGCAGTGAACATGGCTCAGACACAGCAGAATCAGAGTCAGAAACTTCCCCCAATGCACAGTGGGTCATACAGTCCACAAAAGCAGTGACTATGTGTAGCCAAAACATGTTTTCACAAATTATCCCCTGGGACTGTGACCAAGCCTAGCAGGGTAATCTGACAAGTGTACTCTCAATGTTGTAATGGGACTCACAAACAGTGTGTTGTGTGTGCCCCTCAAGGTTAGATCATCATTGGAGTGTGAGCTATCAATTAAAATGTACTATATATCACGAAAACACTGCCTCCACACATGTAATGCACAAAAACATCATCATTTGTACTTGTGTGTGCCCTGCCGACCGAGTGTGCCCTGCCGAGTCCGGCACACCCATTTGCTGTTGATCATCATGGTGAATGACGCGGGTGAGTATTCAAAGGACGCGGTAGCCGCATCCGAACCAAGTCTGTCGCACCCATTGGCTGTTGGTTGCCATGGTGAACTACGCGGTGAGTATTCAAAGAACGCAGTAGACGCATCCAAAACGAGTCAGTCGCACCCATTGGCTGTTGGTCGTCATGGTGAACAATGCGGGTGAGTATTCAAAGGACGCGGTAGACGCATCCAAAACGAGTTGGTCGCACCCATTGGCTGTTGGTCATCATGGTGACAGAAGTATGTTTTGTTTTGTGTCCGATTTGCGTGCAAAATAATTCAGTAACCTTCTATCACCAATGTATCCAAGTCAATAGTGGTACGATGCAGGTAGTTTGAGCATCGCGGTAGGCGTGTCGGATGCTACTAATGTTATTGATTGGACAGATTCGGATAATGCGAACGAGTCGGACCTATTGCTTTGTCCGCATGGAAAAGAGACCGCCTCTGCTGCACACATAAAAGTCTGTCTGTTCCCTACAGACCTCACTTGCCTGCACTACCTGCACATTACCTGCATCTCCCCATCTCTCTGCTGCTGTCTCCACATCCTCTGGGAGCTACCGTGGCATGTACAGTGGACAGGGCCCCAGCCTTCACTGAAGAAGAAAACCAGGCCCTGCTGGACAGCCTCCTTACACTGTACAGCCAGCTGTACGGCAAACCAGAGGAGCAGGTGAGTGATGATTCCACTGCCTTTTCATTGGACATGTGCAAAAATGTGCACTGCTAGCATTGAGAATCTCAAGTGGGAGCATGCAAACAGAGTTCCTGTAAGTTATGCTGTGTGTAGAATTGTGTTCTGGGCAGGTACACTGCTGTAGAAGTGTGTATACTGGGTGGTGTTGACTTCTCAGCACTGTTCACATGGGATGGAGGGATCTTTGCACACAAGACAACTGTCCATAATGCCACTTGTTCACCCCTTAGACATTGTTTTCAACCTTATACTGAACAATGTGTAATATTGTGTGAGCCCGAAACATGTAGCATGTGACTCAAGGGACTGTCACCATGTCATCCTCACAGGTCAACTCCCATCAGTAGGTCAGATGTGGCAGACCATCGCCCGACAGTTCGCTCAGTGGGGGTCACCAACCGACGCGTCTGCCACTGCCAGAAGAGGTGGCAGGACCTCTGGGCTGGACTCGGAGGATTGCCCGTGTAAAACTGAACCTGTCACCTTCACGCAAGAGGTGCGGACGCCGGACCCTGACCCCCCACATGCTCCGGATTCTGGCGGTGGTCTACCCTGACATGGATGGTCAGTTGAAGGCCAGACAGCAGCAAGGAGGGGGTGAGTATGTGCCATGTCACACACCTATGTTCAACATGCATGTTGCAGTCTCGCATCCTGCTGCCCCTATAACAGTCCGTAAGTCATCCAAACATACAGATCTGTCTAAAGAGATGCATATGCACCATGACTAATAAATTCCCTGTTGTGCCCCTTTCCATCTGTGACATGTGTGTCACTCATGTCCAGGCTAGTGACTGTAGTCCCATGCTCATGTGATCTGCACAATCTGCAACATTATGTGCATGGATATGACCTTCTGGAGTGATGCAATTGGCTGACATGTGTCAGCAGAGTGACTAATGTATGACCTGTACTCAGAGTGCCTCAAATATATATGTGCAGTATGTTGCAAGTGGAGCACACAGGTGTGTGATGACAATGCTATACATCCTGGCTGCAGGTTACACTAATGTGGATGCCTTGTAGAGTTAATCTTGGTCATTTAGGCAAATTTCTGTCCCAGCTGTACTGCTCAGCTTAATCACATGTATCTCATGGGCCATGGGGAGGTATGCCAATTCTGGGCAACTGTGACACTGCCCTGTCACATGTTAGTATGTGTCATTACTTTTTCCACTTTAAAATGATAAATTACATGTGTCAGACTCTGCCACAGTGACTACACGTTACAATCTTTGACAGGCACAGGTGATCCATGTTGGAAACAAGGCTACACTTCAAATGTATTGTTTATGTTGTGCAAACACAACTGTTTACATTTGTGTAAAATCTCTTGACTACATACTTGTGGCTTGGTCATCCATGTGCATGCTGCATTACTTTCATCATGATAGATGTCAACTGTGCACCCAATTTCGTTTGTGAGTTCACAAACCCTGATGATGAACAAGAGCAATGTCCGTTTGTTAAAGTGTGCAAATTGTGTGTACCACATAAGGGACATGCAGACTTGGCAGCCAAAGATGTGGATTGAAGTAGTCTGGACAGGATTGGGACACAGTGGTGACTGGAAACATGTGATGTTGAGGTTCTGTACTACTAGTACATAGAGATGGTTCCCCCAGACAGGCCTGTCGCATAGTGTGCCACATGAAGCATTGTAATGATGCAGTCATTGGTCTTCAAATTGTGTTAGACATTGTACAAATATGTAACAGTTGGACTGTATACAATGTGTATGACATCATGGACAATCCCACCAAAACTGTCCATGGTTGACATAAGACAGTGGGCCAAGTGACTCTCACCCTAGCTAGGCCTAACACCTTGTGGTTTACAAAAAGAGAATCAGATGTGTGACCTGACAGCAGAGGACCAAAGACAGTGGACAAATGACCACTAACACTGTTACCTGTGTGAAATGAGTCATCCACTGACTATGGAAGCCTGCTGTAATGCAGTCTGATCATTGTCCCAGTTAGGCCATAGCCATGGATTCAAAATTTGATGACTGGGGATGGAAGAATGTTTACCATGTCACATTTCTAATGTGTGCATCCAATTCTCTGTATCAGCTCAAGACTCCCTTCCAGGAGATGAGACAAGTATGTCATGACACAAGACACAAGACACAGACACAAGACAAGACAAGACACAAGACCGTCAGGAGCATTACAAATCAGACCACATGCTACGGAGTGTAGGATTTGACAGTGTGGTTGTGGGCTTTGACATTGATCTGAACAATGTTGCACATGGCATCATGTGTCTGGAACCCATGGTTAATTGGCAAGTGCCATATACACATATGTGTAATGAGTAGAAAGCTGCAGTCAAAATGATGTATTTGCTTGCTCTGTGATGATATGTGACGATATCCATGTGTCAAGTCCATGTGGATGACTCATGTGAATCTCTTTGGCATTCTTTTTCACAGCATCAGCACCGGCTACCGGAGGAGGCAGTGCCACGGACCAAGGGAAAGCAGCTCACCAGACTGAGTCCAGTGCGGAGGAGGAGGAGGAGGAGGGACCCAGTGGCACGGAGGGTGAGGGGTGCCACACTGAGGGCAGCTCCACATCCCCATCTGAAGGAGCTGCTGAAGATGACACCTCCAGTAATGATTCCCTTGTGGTGGTGGGTGAGTCAGGATTGGTTCAAATTACATCTGAGTCTGCCACCACCACCACCACCATCTCCACCCTCCCAGCTGCTCCCATGCCCAATGTCCATGGCCGCTCCCATATAGGGGAGCATGTCTCCTTTGGGCCAGGCACCGCACCCCCTGCACCAGTCTCTCCTGCTGCCCTGAGTGTGGAGGCAGTGGATTTGCTGAAGCAGATCCATGTGGGGCAGACATCCGTGCTGAATGTCCTCCATGCTCATACCAGTCTTTTGACACAATTGGTGTCATACATGGAGGGCATCCACTCGGAAATGTCTGCCCTACAGAGGTCAAACCAGGCACTGACCTCCACACTGACGGCAGCAGTGTCCCTGATCCAGCAGTACCTCACCCCTCCTTCCTCATCCCCATCCACAGGCCCAACTACCCTTCCTGACCCAAGCACATGCAAACATGCACGTGCACAAAGATTAACATACACATGCAGCACACAACCACACACACGACTCCAAACACACACGCACGCACACTCAGGGGACTGGCAGCTCACACACCATAGAGAGGCTGAAACCTGACAAACATTCATCCACAGGCACTCCGCATACCTCAGTTCCCTCTGCCTCCACAACACCTACCCTTGACTCTCCTCCACGCCCCTCTGCCCAGAAGCTATTCCTCTGCGACCATGGCCTCTTCCCCAAAGACCCATATGTCCCCCCTCACAAGGGGAAGAGGAACCTGACATCCAAACCTGGCCCCACCACCCACCCCCAAAGAGGAATAGGCCGATACCACCCAATCGAAAATCCAGCCGGAGTCCCAAATCTAAAACCCCACCACCGACCCATACTACCCCCACGCAAAAATGGGCATCCCACTCCAAGGCCCCCCCAAAGATCTCGAGTCCCTACCCATCACCGGTTTCTGCCTCCACAAATACACCATCCCCAGGAAAGTCAGGCCCAGCCCCTCCCCCTCTCCCACAAATATTGCACCTCCAACTGTCCCCCCTCAGTCTGAAACTGCCACTGCTGTGTACCCCCCTCCTCAATCTGGACCATCCACTGCAGTGGACTCCCTCCTCCTCAATCTGGCCCATCCACTGCAGTGGACCCCCCTCCTCAATCTGGCCCATCCACTGCAGTGGACCACCCCCCCCTCCTCAATCTGGCCCATCCACTGCAGTAGACCCCCCTCCTCAAACTGGCCCATCCACTGCAGGGGACCCCACCCCTCCTCAATCTGGCCCATCTACTGCAGTGGACTCACCCACCCCTCCGGATCCCATCCCTCCCACAACCCAACACAGTCGTCCCTAGTCCTGTCCCATTGGTGCCTGGCATGCCTCAAGATGCCCCTCCCAGGGGAGGTGCCCCCATGTGCATACAGTGCAGGCAAGTGCTGGAGGGGGATTACCCTTGACCCCCTCTGAGGCTTTTGACCTATGGACTTCAGATGGCCTTATGTTTGACTTTTAAATAGTTTGATTTAACCTGCAGAATAAAGCATGTTTGAAGTTTCTTACTGTTGATTTCTGTGTCCCACAACTTGGTTCTAACTCAACTGTCACTCATGTACAATTCTTGTGGTGGATATACAATGAGGTTGTTATGTCATGTACTGCATGTGGTCCATGGAGTATGTCACCTATTACAGTATGTAAATACAAGTCTGCATAGTTTATCTTTGTAGGGTATCATCATCCATAGCATGTTGGCCCATGAAGATGATATGAATTTGCCAAACTTCCCTGTTTTCATTTCATCTTTGAACATATGTAATGCCGCTATATTATACCATAGTGCTAGTGTTGCAAAGTGCAACAGTTTATAATGGGCATGCAGAACATGTTTGTGATGTGCATCAAGTCACCTGTCTCATCAGTACATCTGTGTACATCTGGATTTTGTATATGGGGTGGTGAGATTAGACACAACCATGTCTACAAGGTATTGGTATAAAAGCTATCATGTGACTTGATAGTGTTGGAGCCATATCTGTGTCTCCTTTTGATCTGGTACACCCATGCCAATGACAAGCTTGGCACAGGTGGCCTTTCACTGTCGGGAATTTGCCTCATGGTAGTGTGACCATCTGTGACATATCCTGAGCCCATGGTGTGTGTGAGGTGAGCAGGAATCTGCCAGTCTTCAGACCCTGTTGCCTCCAAATACAGAAGTGTAAGAAGATGTTCCTGTTTGACAAGGTTTGGATGTTTTCTCATCCAAATGTGTGTGGTGCCATCCTGCTTTTGTCTGGCTACATCATGTTGATGCTGTTTCATGTCTGTGCAAGCTTTCCATCATGTATTCACCCACACACCATTTGTAATTGGGCATGAGATTTGTGTGTAGGTTGTAATTTGTGCTAGACCACTAATGTTGTCCTTTTGAGCTATGCTTGATGCTGTGCCTGGTCACACTGATCTGGACTAGGGGTGCTGTGATGTATGTTGCTTGGCCCTGTGCTCCATGTGTTCATACGAGTGGACTGTGTACGCCCAGATGTGTAGAGTGTCCGTCTGCCATGTAGATGCCACTGGAGCCTGTGTGGCATCTATGCTCTGGAAAGCCACACAATGTGTTTGCGGAACCTAACTGCAGGTGTGTTTAGCAAAGTTGATATTGCATGTGGTGAGCTGGCACACACAAGGGTAGGGGTGATGGAGCCTGGTGTAACGTTACTTTCCGTGTTTAGTGTAGACTCCTATGTGATGACGAAAGCTCAATTTAGGAGAATGTGAGAGGGTGTGGGTTGTGACAAAGTACATTGGCCGTTCTTGTGTTGGTGACATGGTGTGTCCACATTGTCCCTATGTGAGTGTTTGACATGCAGGGGTGTGATTCAGAATATGCGAGCTTGATTTCCTGCATCCATACTGCACAATGTATGGTAGGAATGTGTAGATGTGATAGGGGAATATACAGCTGGACAATGTTGGATTTTTGCAGGTGATGAGTGCTGTTGTCTGTGGCACCAACTTGTAATTTGGCAGTGATGGTGCATTTTTGATGAGTGAGGTTTGTTGATACTGTGCATGAGTCCATGGTGTTCTTGCTCATGGAAGTCTTATGTGGATGTGACTGGGCCACATTGAGACAAGGTTTAAATAGTCATGTGTGACAGAGTTGACAAGTGTTTGTGAAGGTATGTACACCAGTAGTGTGATTATGGGTGCTGAATGGTGATATGTGAGGTGCTGTAGAGTTGTAGTATGTTATGTTTAATTCTGCAGATCGATCTTTTACTCAAGTGACTAGTGGTTGGACTTGTGCACATATGACTGGGTATGTGGTGATATTCAAATGACTGAGTACACATCCATTGAGCTATGTATGTTCCTTGTTGTGAGATGTGGTGATGTATTGAGTGTGCATGTCAGGGTGTGCAGTGATGCTGCACGTTGTGGTATAAGTGCAGTCCAAGGCATCACTGAGTGTGCTACTGGTGATGGGAGTTGTCCATCTGGCATGTTACATTTGACGTCTGCTGAGGAGGGGATGTGGACTGTACATTGTGTCCATGTCATGCATGTGAGAGGTGTTGCCATTGCTGATGGAGAGTGGTGTTGCCAGTGTATGTGTGGATGAGATGAGGGCAGTGTACATGTGTGTGAGGACGAATCCGATTGTACTGGTTTGTATAGTGGGCCGGAGCTTGTGTGTGACATGCTTTTACATTTAGATTAAACAGAGGGTGCTCGTGACGTGCTTGTGTGTCTGTTCGTAATGAGAGTTGAGCATGTACTGTGACCTGGATGTTGGAGGGTTAATACCTGCATATTTTGAGTTGCTGCAGGCCTTGTGTTGAAGTTGACATGTGCATATGTATTGATTATGTGTATGTGAGTGTGCAGAAACAGTAGCCAGAGTGAATCTGTAGATGTGTTTGCTGAAGCTTGCTATTTGCCAATTTATGTACATGGATGAGTGTTGGGATGGTCTCTTTGAGGACACTTGTGTGTGCTAAACCGATTGGCATCACAAGAGTAGTAACCTCCACCTAGCCTTGGCTTGTGTGAGTCATGTGTGGGCATGAGTGGCAAGTTACCCTTTGTAGTCAGTAGTGGTCACTGATTGGTCAACAATGATGTATGGGTATGATGCCCTGGGATGGAGGTGGTGCTTGCTTCTGATGTTTAGTCATGATGCTGGAACATTGGCTATCATTCCATTGCTTAGGATGTTATTGGCACCTCAAATGAATGTGCAGGGATGTGTGTAGTTCTGCCACCTGTGCTCAGACTAGTCCAGACACGTATCCCCACACTTGCCAGTATACTACACACGCGTGGATATTTCTGGCATTGAATAGCCAAGATGTTGGGGCTCATTGTGATGACATCTACGGTTGTGCTGAGGACAACAGTCTGCACTGTGAGCAAACTCACATATGACAGTGGAACAGTTCACACATTTCCATAGGTGTTGGCATTGTCAATTTCTTGGTAGCTATCATCTGGTATGCAAAGAATGGGACTCGTAGGTGTTCATGAGGGCTCACAATCAGAACTTTGTTCCCTGCCCTGGAGCTTGAGGTACATATGTCTTTGTTGTGGGTCTCCTCTACGGATTCATGGATTTTGATACAGTGATAAAGTACAAATTGTGGGCACGACATATTTCATTCTGCACATGTCCACCATCCTCAAAATATGTAGCAATTTACACTATCTTGCGGATAGCCATGTGGATTGTGTATGTGAACCACAGATTGCTCCCACCCCGGCGTAGTCACCAGGGCTGTCAGATTCTCTTACACATTTGGCTGTGCATTGGAGCCTCCAAAGCCTGTTGGTGTATCCTCTGTCCGGCGACTCATTAGTCATCCAAGTTTTCTGCAGTACACAATCTGCATTATCGAAATGGCATTAGTCATTAGCTGCACATACATCAGCTTTTGTAGTTTTGTGCCAACTTGCTGAGAATGACATGCAACAAAGTTGACAGTGTACATGTTCTGAATTACACTTGTATGCAGCACCACCAGTACACAAATGGTGACTGTCTCCTACATTGGTGTTGGCCCTATGATTTTCCCAATTGCAAGTAGGAATGTAGTCTACAGATGTGGCTCTGACAACTGTGACACAAACACTTCTGGTTTGTTGTAGAGGTAGGTTCATAATTTATTTTTGATAGTTTGTATACTTGTGTGCTGTTGGGTCTGGTATCCCCTGTGCTTCAGTGTACAGAGACTCATCACAATGTCCACCTTCTGTGAGTATGTGTACTCCTGTTGCCCTGCAATGTTTGAGTGTGTGTTGTGTTAGACAGATGCTTGGACAATGTGTCACATACATATTTGTAGGTCTGGCACTTCCTGAACCACCGCCAAATGTGTGTTTCTCCTAGTATGTAGCGACATTCCCTCATTGGTCATACTCAACATGCTATGGACGCATGGTCAGATTTGAAGCACAATGATGCCTAGGCACCCATGTAGTTCTTAGCAAACACAAGGAGATGGTGGACGGAGCGCTGAAACTTTTCAGACACTCACCCCCAGTCACAGATCTGGGTTGAATCCATCATCATTCTTTAGCTCACTTCGCCACCCCAGTTCAAACACAGCTATATGCAAATCAGTCTTGACCCTGTGCCTCATGGGAACAGTCCAGACCGAACTGCCAAGCCATGTCTTCCCTGGACCGGAAACAAGCATCGGGGGTTAGACTGTCCAATAATGAGTTTGCTCCCTGCAAGGCCCCTACCTCCAATACAGCCTCCCTGCACCTGCCATGCCCTGAAAGTCATGTGGGGTGTGTGAGAAGACACTGCTACTTGCAAGGCACGTGACACAGTGCGCATCAGAGTGTCTGCTCTGAAGTGTGGCCCACATCATCAATTTGCAGCACAGCAGCACAGCGGACCAGATACTGTCACCACAGTGCTGCGGCCTGGTGGGGACTTGGGAAGTGATTCAGTCTCTTGTTGTGGTTGTTGGAGGTCACCCACAGTTTGGGCCGCAGGTGACCCTGGTGCAACCGCTCATCGACAAATGCCTGATTGCCCAGATTGCCAATCCAAGGCCTAGCCAGGCCACTTCCGGATTGGACTCAACATACGTATGGCTCAGTGGAGTTCAGCACCCCCGTTGTGTGTGTCATGCCAGGCTGACACAGCTTACACACACACACACATTGAAATTGATCTTATGTGTGTGGCTGGCCTGTTGCCTTTGTGCATCAGCACCCGTGTATTTCACCTGCATTTGAGGGACATAGAGTTGATGTAACGCTGTGTTCTTTTTTTCTCCCGGCCCTGGGCCTCCAACATCTCCACTCTGGCCATTCTTTAAGCTTGCCAGTCAACATTAATGCCACAGTGTGTGACTTCGTTTCATTAAAAGTGAGAATTGGCTTAGAATATTTTTGTTTTGCAGCAGCTTGTACTCCAATTGTGTGTATGGATGCATTTCTGAGTGTAAAATAATACATTGTCCAATTACACATTGCTGGGAGTGTTAACCCCCCAAACACCAGATAGATTGGCTTAACATATCTGTGTGTATGTAACCCCCCCAACAATGCTTGGCTGTACGTTGCTTTGGGTATTTGGCCACCAACATACAACTAATATCTAACTTGCGTGTGTGGGTTTGCCCCCACACAATCCCCAGATTTGCCTCTACATTGAATGGAGTTAACCCCCAAATCCCATATTGTCTCCAGATTGCTGGGAGGTTACCCCCACAAACCCCATAAGTCTCCAGATTGCTGGGGGGGTTACCCCCCAAACACCATATTGTCTCCAGATTGCTGGGTGGGTTAACCCCCAAACACCATATTGTCTCCAGATTGCTGGGGTGGTTACCCCCCCAAACACCATATTGTCTCCAGATTGCTGGGGGGATTAACCCCCAAACACCATCTTGTCTACACATTGCTAGGGGGGTTACCCCCAAATCCACATATTGTCTCCAGATTGCTGGGGTGTTACCCCCCACACCCCCATATTGTCTCCAGATTGCTGGTAGTGTTAGCCATCCACCCCCTTATGGGCATTAGATTGCTGGGAGTGTTAGCCATCCACCCTCCTATGGGCAGTGGAATGCTGGTAGTGTTAGCCATCCACCCCCTATAGGGTAGACAATGCTGGTAGTGTTAGCCATCCACCCCCCTATGGGCATTAGATTGCTGGGAGTGTTAGCCATCCACCCCCCCTATGGGCATTAGATTGCTGGTAGTGTTAGCCATCCACCCCCCCTATAGGGTAGACAATGCTGGTAGTGTTAGCCATCCTACCCTATGGGCATTAGATTGCTGGGAGTGTTAGCCATCCACCCCCTACTGGCATTGGAGTGCTGGTAGTGTTAGCCATCCACCCCCCTATGGGCATTATATTGCTGGTAGTGTGAGCCATTCACCCCCCTATGGGCATTAGATTGCTGGGAGTGTTAGCCATCCACCCCCCCCCCCCACTGGAATTGGAGTGCTGGGAGTGTTAGCCATCCACCCCTTATAGGGTAGACAATACTGGTAGTGTCAGCCATCCACCCCCCTATGGGCATTAGATTGCTGGTAGTGTTAGTCATCCACCCCCCTATGGACATTAGATTGCTGGGAATGTTAGCCACCCACCCCCCTTTAGGGTAGACAATGCTGGCAGTATTAGCCATCCTCCCCCTATGGGCATTAGATTGCTGGGAGTGTTAGCCATCTACCCCCTTTGGGCATTAGATTGCTGGGAGTGTTAGCCATCCACCCCCTACTGGAATTGGAGTGCTGGTACTGTTAGCCATCCACCCCCTATGGGCATTAGATTGCTGGGAGTGTTAGCCATCCACCCCCTATGGGCATTAGATTGCTGGGAGTGTTGGCCATCCACCCCCTACTAGCATTGGAGTGCTGGGAGTGTTCGCAATCCACCCCCCTATAGGGTAGACAATTCTGGTAGTGTTAGCCATCCACCCCCCTATGGGCATTAGATTGCTGGTAGTGTTAGCCATCCACCCCCCTACTGGCATTGGAGTGATGGGAGTGTTAGCCATCACCCCCCCTATAGGGTAGACAATGCTGATAGTGCTAGCCATCCACCCCGCCTATGGGCATTAGATTACTGGGAGTGTTAGCCATCCACCCCCCTACTGGCATTGCAGTGATGGTAGTGTTAGCCATCCACCCCCCTATGGGCATTAGATTGCTGGTAGTGTTAGCCATCCACCCCCTATAGGGTAGACAATGTTGGTAGTGCTAGCCATCCACCCCCTATGGTCATTAGATTGCTGGGAGTGTTAGCCATCCACCCCCCTATGGGCATTAGATTGCTGGTAGTGTTAGCCATACACTCCCCTATAGGGTAGACAATCTTGGTAGTGTTAGACATCCACCGCCTATGGGCATTAGATTGCTGGGAGTGTTAGCCATCCACCCCCCTGTAGGGTAGATAATGCTAGTAGTGTTAGCCATCAACCCCCCTATAGGCATTAGATTGCTGGGAGTGTTAGCCATCCAACCCCTATAGGGTAGACAATGCTGGTAGTGTTAGCCATCCACCCCCCCATGGGGTAGACAATGCTGAAAAATTTCCACCCACCACAATAGTGACTGTGATTTCTCACAAGCTGTATGTTATGTTGCCTTTCGCGGGGTAGTGGCGTTTGTGGTAGGTGTCTGACTTACTGTCTGTGACAAACGCGTTGGTTAGGGTTGTAGTATTGGCGTACGCGTAGAGTATGGGTATGACATGAGCGATAGGATACATGGTTGCACCGTCTCTTTCGCAGTGCTCGTGTTTTTGCACGAATCGGAGCTGAAATACTCCCCTTCCGGATCCTCTGACGTCTGGGAAGTGGCGACAGATTTGGCGCATGGCAAGTACGCATCATACTTGGGCGTTCAGAATCGGGCTGGGAATATGCCTTCGTACGACTCTATTCAGCGTTAACGGAGGCTTCTCGTTGGGAAAATGGAGACGGATTCAAAGTGACCGAGTCATTCGGTAAGTAAGGGTTTTTGCGCATTGTACTTCGTCGTTTGGAAGACGCGGCTTTCAGTACGAGTCGGTCGGAGGCTCCACCTCGGGACGGCTCTGAGAAGGCCTTCCTTCCGGGATTGGAATCGACCCCTAAATGGAAATAGACACTAAATAAACATAATAATCAAATTTAAAAAAATGGCATTTTCCTTTTAAACCAACAGAAAAAAAGAAACCAGTGAATAAACCATAAACATCGAAAAAATATCCAACAAGACAATTAAAGGAAGACAAATGTAAATTTATTTTCAAACATAACAATTATAAAAACATGTTTACTGTTCAAGACTTTATAATTAATAAATACATATATAAATATATTCACAGCCCCAAAAAATGGCAGAAGGAGCTAAATTCATCATATCACAAAAGGGAAAACTAATTCTGTGCTACATGGGCTATACTTGCACGCAAGAAAATATAACAGGAAACAAAACCCATTGGAAATGTAATAAATACGACTCCAATTCTTGCTATGGGAGAGCCACAACAGTTGAAACAAATGTTATTAATGTCAGGGAACACAACCATCCCCCCAATGTCACAGAAATTGAGGTCAGAGATACTTTAGAAACCATAAGAGAAGCAAGCACCAGCTCCCAACAAACCAGTATCCAAATATTAAAAAACGTATTAACTAGGGTTCCTGAACATGTCACAGGACAACTACCATCCATCCCCACTGTAAAAAGATTAATAGCCAGAACTAAAAGAGCTACTGCTCAAACACCACCCAGCCCCCAAACTTTTGCAGAAATTGAAATCTTACAGGAATACACTAACACCCACAAAGATGAGAAATTCCTTGTTCATGACAATAACAGTCATGAAAAACGAATTATTATCTTTGCCACCAACAACAACATACAAAAGTTAAAAAACTGCAAAACATGGATGATGGATGGTACATTCAAAGTTTGCCCCAAGCCTTTTTACCAACTCTATACCATTCACGGTGAATATGAAGACACTAACATCCCCTTCATATACGCACTACTCCCCAACAAGCAAAATACCACCTACATAGATCTCCTTACAATAATAAAACACCACACCGACAACTACTTCCCTCAAAAAATAATCATTGACTTTGAACAAGCAATGATTCAGTCAATTTTAAAAATATACCCACACACTGCAATACAAGGTTGCTATTATCACTTCAACCAAAAATCTACTCTAAGGTGTCGATTACGATCTCGTTAGGAAGGCCTCTAGATAATTAAACTTTTTACACAAAATATTTAAAAATTCGTCCCAAAAATTGTTTAAATGAAAAAATCTAAAAAAGATATTATAAATTACAATATTTAACAAAATTTGTAATAAAAATTTAATATAACCTCTTCTCACAAAAATAAAAACATATAAATATTAAATTCTAATTTACAATTAAATATTTTTACATTTTAAAATTCTAAATTATCCAAATAAAAAAAATATTAATACTAAAAAAATGTAAAAAGAGAAACAATGAAAAATACTGTAAAATTTATTTAAAAAGATTATCCTATCATATATTATTTTTAATATTTTTTACATTTAAAAAAAATTACAATATTTTATACAATTTACATCAAAATATTTTCACCCAAAAAATACCTTAAAAATTCAAAAGAAATTACATTTCAATTTTTAAAAAAATAAACATACTTATATCTTTCAATATTTTTTATTAACATTTATTTTAAGCCAACATTCTTAAATTACTCCCTCCCTTATCCCCTGTAAATCCAACATCCCACTCCTAAAATTTTACATAAAATTAAAAAAATAATTAAAAATGTAAACAAATATTTTTAAATTACTCCCTACCCTTATCCCCTTTAAACCCAACATCCCGCTCCTAAAAATAAATGTAAATACAATAAAAAAACATTTTAACATTAAAAAATAAATTAAAACATATAAAATAACTACTACCAAATTAATAAAAAATAAAAGAAACAACATTAAACAAAAACAAAAAAAATACAAACAGTCAATATTATTTACAACCATATTTTGGCCATCGATATTTGCAAATTCGATATTTCTACCTTACACAAAAATCGATATTTTTAACAACGAAAGAACTTACCTCGATATTTTCCACCATCGATATTCTTGACTCGATATTCATGCAACTTGATATTTATACATCGATATTCTGTCTCTGCACCATACAGAAGGTATAGAATTGGTCATGCAGGAAAAAGAAGAATTATGTCTAGTGAACCTGAGATCCCAAAGATTTTATCACCAGGAAAAATTGTCAATCAGGGGTGCCATTCACGTTTCATTCAGACCTTGCTTCCCACACTCAAGAATTGTAATCAAGAGCATATTGCTCCCTGCACATCTGCATGCATACTGTATGCAATGATGTACTTATTTGTTTTTTTTTAAACTTTTTTCGGTCTGAAAAGAAACATTTTTTTGTGTCAGGCAAAGGATATTCACTTACTTTCAGAGTATTTCTTCAAAAACGTGGAAGTAAAAAAAAACAAAAAAAAAACAGACATCAATGTATTTTACCTAAATATGGATTGCATAGACATCGAGCTAGTTTCTGTATCCCACAACTAGAAGTAAGCACAATTCTTTTGCGTGACCTACCTACAACAGATTAGTCTTAAGGAGACACAGGGCATCATAGAAACAATAACAAAAAGTGAATACAGTTAAATGTGTCAGCATTCAATATCATAAAGGTAGATTTGGCGCAGTGGTCTAACGAGAAAGTGGCCACAGACTGCAACTTTGCCTTCTGAATGTACCATGTCTAGCGTCCTCAATGACCTCACAGTGCGCCTACTCTGGGAAAGGCACTAGTCCATGAATAATTATCCAGCAGCGAGCCCAACAGAACTCGGAGAATCAACTGGCTAATCAGCCATCCTAGTAAGCCCATATGTAGATGGGCAGGAAGCCTTGTAGCTCGTCAAGCAGAGCAAGAAAAAAAAGAATCAGATCTTGAGACAAGGAGTCTGTTTATAGGCTCACGAACACCACACTGGAAACTTGAAACACCACTGAAGTACCCACATGTCTAATAACTGAATAATAAACAATCATAGGTATACAAACACTACCCAAACATAAAAAAATATATAACATTAATGCTCTTAACAGTATTTATTTTGCATACAATGGTAATACATCGGGACATTATGATAAACAATCCAAATGCACAATCTCAGGCCGGGGAAGGGGGAGAAATGGGGGTGAAAACTGTGGCGAGCAGAAGGAAGGCAGGGATGAAAGAGTGGGACTGCATGGACATGCTCTCAATTAGACTGTAAATCGAAAAGGAAAGAAATAGTATGTGCAGGAGTGTGGCCGCAGGTAGCTGTACTTGGTCCATGCTTCATACAGGGACAGAGATTTGAAGCCCAGGAGGAAGCCGGAGGTGAGGAGGAGGGGCTGACCAATATGAAGGAAGGAAACAAGAGTTATGTGGGAGCCAACTAATGGTAACTAATGGGCAAGTTCGAGGCCTCTTTTGAGATTTTTCTTTCTTTACAAGAGATTTTGCAAGCACACTGCAAGCCCAATACAGACGAAACGTAAAAAAGTAGGAATGATGAAACCCGTATCCCCCACTATCTTAAAAGATGTTTTGCATACTGAGTACATGATGGAAAGTTAACAGAGCAAAGCTTCATACCGCTCTGGGAAGATATGGGTGAGCAGCTAAAGTCAAAGTCACAAAAATTGCTATAGGGAAACCTGAACCCCAGGGCATGTTGCAGCAGAGCACAATACAGTTATCTTTTTTTTCACAACATAATTTTATTGTTGACAGCCAAGACAAAGTTGATGCCTCAACGGGCATCTGCAATATGTATACAGGGTGACATATACTGATATCAACATTTTCAATTATGCTAAAATATCGTTCACACAAATAATAAATTGCGCAGTAACACTTTAGAAAAACAAATAACAGTGCCACACAATATCTACCTGGAAAGTAAAAACGTCTCATATATAGGGAGAGTTCCAGCCACCCATACCCAGATCCAGTATGTATGCTGTGTAAATTCCAGTCCAGTACACTCATATCAGTTGTTCTTCGATAATAGAAGGAGGAGAAGGAGGCTCCAGATTTATTCCTCTATAGTCTGCCCACCTTTTCCAAATTTTAAAATGCTTCCGAGGGCATCCTCTCGCTTCAAAGACCGGGATTTCCAGACCCATACAAAAGTCCAAGCCCTTCTTCCAGACCCCAATCAATGGCGGGGATTAATCTTTCCAGGCCCGGGTGATGTCTCTTTTAGCTAACGTAAGACCAAGGAACAATAGATGACGCTTGTACCTGTTACCACCCAGTCCCTCCTTAATATGCAGCATGGCTAGTTGCGGAGAAAATGGAACATCCCACCCCAAAACCTCAGATAGACACGCAATCACTTTCCTCCAGAACCCCAACAGTGTTGGGCAGGACCACACCGTATGTCGGAAAGTACCCTCCATAGACCCACACTGCAGGCAATGTGGGGATGCAATCAAGCCAGCACGCCACAGTC
Organism: Calotriton arnoldi; assembly: GCA_963921515.1. Taxonomy (NCBI): domain Eukaryota; kingdom Metazoa; phylum Chordata; class Amphibia; order Caudata; family Salamandridae; genus Calotriton; species Calotriton arnoldi. The sequence goes on from CAWUFW010001911.1 coordinate 1,954,913, forward strand.
TGTGTCTGGTGTAATAGGCTCTATGTAGATATTTAAACTGGATAAGGCATAGGCGGGCCGCTATTACTGCACTATGCGGAGATTCCAAAGCCTCCACCCAATCATCCTCGTCTAAGGAGCCCAGATCATGTTGCCATGCCTCTCTAGTTTTATGCAGTGTTGTAGGTGTGTTGTTAATAAGTGTACAATACATTTTTGTTATTTTATGGTCCCCCAGCTCACCCATAAAGACCTTTGCCTCAATGGGATTGAACTCAGGTATCTCTGATTGTTGTGATAGATATGGGATGAAGGCATGTCTAAACTGAAGATATCGGTAGAGTTGTGTAGGGGGCATATCATACTCCGTTTGAATTTCTAGGAAAGACTTTAAAGTGCCGCCACGTATAACCGCGCCCACCGTATCTATTCCGACAGCTTCCCAGCCCCGAAAGCCAGAGAATTGCGTCAGTTGTGGTAGCTGCCCATTGTTCCACAAAGGAGTCTCCCGCGTGAGTCTCCCCCACCAACCCATCGTGCGAAGTGCAGATTTCCAAATCTTGAAGACCATAGTGTTTGTGGGCGGCAGCCCCCTAAGCAATGCCGCAGAGTAGAGGACCGTATGCAGGGCATTATTTCCCAGTAGCCAATGCTCCACAGCATACGCCGGGTCTCTCCGGTCGCCATACCACCAATCATTGAGGACGAGAAGGTGTGCGGCCATATAGTAGGCCTGGACCTCTCGGGTGGCCGCTCCCCTGGAATATGTGGATTGGAAACAGGTCCTCAGGGCCACTCGTGATGCACCGCCCCCCCCCATAGAAAACAGGCCAAAATGGCATTTAACTGGCGGAACCACGTCGGCTGGATTGGATGATTTTGAAGTTGGTAGAGGAGACGGGGTAAGGAGATCATCTTAAAAATGGCAGAGCTGCCAAATAGAGATAGGGGAATGTGGGACCACACACGCATCTGATCACTCACCTGTGCCCACAGGGGGGCAAGATTATTGTCCCATGCCAGAGTCTGGGACGTCAAAAGGAACACGCCTAAATATTTAAAGCCATCTGGGACCACCATTACCTCCCACGACCAGTCACCCAATCGATCTCTGCCCCGCAGCGGCCACAAAAAGGATTTCCCCCGATTCATATGGAGGCCGGAGGTCTCCCTAAATATTTGCATAATGAGGAGGAGGCGTGGACCAGTCCGATCAGGATTTGTGAGAAAGAATAACACATCTTCTGCATACAGTGCTATGCGGTCGGAGACTCCCGGTGCCCACTGGAAGCCACACACCTGCGCATCTATTCTTATCCAAGCTGCCAGCGGTTCCATAGCCAGTGCAAAGAGATATGGGGAGAGTGGACACCCCTGGCGCGTTCCGCACCCGATGGGGAAGCGTCTGGAAGCCGAATCAGCCACTCAGACCAATGCTGTTATGGCTGTATAGAGCAGACGGATAAAATTCAACAGAGGGGACCAATATTTAGATGGCCGAGTAAGGCGAAGAGATAGGTCCAGCTAAGAGAATCGAAAGCCTTTTTCATGTCTGCAAGGAGGAGCGCAGCCGGGCCCCCAAGTCTGTCAACTACAGCTGTGGCGTTGTGTGCGCGTCCGATATTATGCTGTGTAGCGCGGCCAGGCATAAAGCATGTCTGATCTGGATTAACCAAATCCGTGACATGGGGGACCAGGCGGTTGGTGATCACCTTGGCCAAGAGTTTGGCCTCTACATTGAGCAGAGATATCGAGTATTGTTCTGGGGGTCGACCCGGCTTCAAGAATACAACAATCGCCGCATGTCTCCAGTCCGGCGGGAGACTCCCGCCTTCCGCGGATGCCTCGAGAGCCGCCAAATAGGGATTTAACAATAGCGGATGATACTTCTGAAAAAATTCGCATGGGAAGCCGCTCGGACCAGGCGCCTTTCCCGCTCGCATATCGAGTAGTGCGGTCAGAATTTCCTCCACCGACAAGGGTTCATCTAACGTCTCCCGCACCTCATCAGATAGGGCCCGAGGGGGAAAATCATCGATGAATTTCTGGATGAGTTCTGCAGAGATGGTTTCATGGGGAGCGTATAATTCTTCAAAGTATGAGGCAAAGCAATCAGCAATGAGTGACAGGTCCATAGGAGTTGACCCATCTGAACTCTGTATACTCTGGAGTGTCTGGGGGCGCAGATGGTGCAGCAATACACTAGATTTGTCCCCCCACTGGTATATCCGGCTTCGGGTGGCTAGCCAGCAAAGCCGGGCCTCATCCAGGATCTCTCTGGCATACGTCTGCTGCATGATCAGCAATTGTCTGTGCGCAATATGTCCCTCTTCATCTCTACTCGTGCGCCCGAGGGTAAGCAACTGGGCTTCTATTTGCAACAATTTATCATGGCACTGTCGGCGTCTTGTGGCGCAAAAAGCAATGTGTGCTCCCCTAAGAGTGGGCTTCATCGCCTCCCATACAATAATGGGAGAATCTACCGTACCCGCGTTCTGTAGAAAATATTCCACTAGGGACCCATGAATGTGCGTTCTGTATTTTTCGTCATGCAGCAGCCATGGCGATAGACGCCACCGGAACTGGGAGCGCCTGGGATCCAGAGACAAGAGCAAGGAGACTGGTGAATGGTCTGATAGGCCCCTATGGAAAATGTCTGCTGAGAGTAGCCTGTGGGTGTGGGCAGCAGAGAGGAAAATGTCAAGGCGAGAAAAGGACTCGTGGCCCCCGGAAAGGTACGTGTATTCGTGTGCGGTGGGGTGCAGAGTCCTCCATGAGTCTACCCACCCCAGTCCCTGAACCAGGGGCAGTAATTTGGAATCCTGGGTCGCCGTCACTCGCACCGTGGCGCGCCACCTATCTTTTGATGGGCATAGAACATCATTCCAATCTCCCCCGACCAATGTTAGGCCCGGTGGGAGTTCGGTCCAGAGCGTTGTCAGTCGATCACAAGAGTCCATGTGAGAGGGGGGGGCATAGACACTACCCAAAACCATGGGCTCCCCGTACAATGTTCCATATATCACAATGAACCTACCCTGGGGGTCCGACCATGTCTTGCTGTGTATAAAAGGGAGGCTACGATGTATGAGGATCGCAACCCCCCGGGAACCTCTAGTGAATCCGGCATGGTAAATTTGTGCATAACTAACCCTCCCAAAGCCAGGTGTCTTGGTGCCCATTAGGTGGGTCTCCTGTATGAATAAAATATCGGCTCTGTAGCGCTTGGCCTGCCGCAGCACAGCGCCCCTTTTGATCTTATCAAGGAGGCCGTTAGTATTCCAACTAATAACTCGAAGCTTCCTGCCCCTATTCCCAGTCGGGTCTTGCATCATGACTGACACTGAAACATATAGATGGGTATGGCTGGTTGAGTGGCGAATGCAATCCCAAAATCACACATATAAGGAGATACAGTGGCATCAATAGAAAACAACACAAATTCCCAATCAAATTCCCCAACAAACCCCCCACCCCAATACCTCGCAAACATCGAAGTATCTGTCATGGCATGACATAGCCCCAAGCCCCAACAGGGGGTAGTGGCGACAATCAGCCAATGGATCCCCAGTACGAGTCTCCTGCACATAGTGAAAACTAGGGATAAGGGACTCATTATACAATGAAAGCCTGCATATACATATCGTTTAGGTGTCATGTAATTTGAATAGTTACAGTTCTCGGAGATGCATTGTTCAGGATGCTGAAGGTTCCGCCTGATCATCAGATGGTCTCTTACGGGATTTACTACGAGTCTTGGATCTTATCTTAGAGCGCGAACGACGTCGATGCCTACCATCTGTCGCGAGGGGACCGCGTCCGGGTCCACTGGACGAGGAGTCCGAGTCAATCTGGGGTGGAGTATGAGGTTTAATCTTCACAGTTTCTTCAAGCCATTGGAATACCTCCTCCGGAGACTCGAAGAAGTAGGTGCGCGACTGGTACGCCACCCGCAGGCAAGCCGGGTACAGCAGGGAGTATGGGAGCTTGAGACCCCTAAGACGAGACTTAGCCTCAAGAAATGACTGTCGGCGCTGCTGTACAAGCCAGGTGTGGTCCTGAAATATTAAAATGCGCTGGGAATCATAAGTAAGAGAATCCTTCGCTCTCGCCTGCTGTAGGATTGTGTCTCTGTCCTTGTAGTTAAGGAGACGGGCGATTATTGGGCGAGGACAGGCCCCCGGTGGCGGCTTCTGCAGTAAGTGCATCCGGTGCGAGCCATCCCCTGAGCCACGCGTCGAGAAGCTCCTCCGCATTATTTCCTTCGCATCCCTCCGGAAATCCAATGAAGCGGAGATTATTTCTGCGGGCGTGTCCCTCCGCATCTTCCACTTGTGTCGCCAAACCCGGGTGAGTGTTTCAAGAGTAGTCACTTTTTTCTTTAGCGTGTCCACTGTGTCCTCCATGTTCGAAATTCAGGACTCTGTGTCTGTGATACGTTGCATGGCGTTACGGAGATCTTGCCGCAGCAACATAACATCTGCACCCACAACACCTATCTTGGTCTCCAGTGTTTCTCTTGACTGCGTGATCGCAGCCAATAGTGCCGCATTGTCCGGCATAGACGCCTCTGGGCCACCCAGCGAAGGTCCTGAAGCCACTGTCCCAGTATATTTATCTAATGTGCATTGTTTGGAGGATGCACCAGGCGGCTTGACCTTTGCCATGATAGAGCACTGCGGGGTAGAAGGGGGGGGGGGGCGATCCAGAAACTGGGACACAGCTAACTCCTGCTGCACTTGTAGGAAGGAGCTGGATGGCACGCACCAGATATGGGGCCTACAGCGGGGGGAGGGCTAGACCAGGTGGGGCCACCGCACCCTCAAGTCATACCAAACCTTGTTTGCCGCCTCTGTGAGCTAGGCACCCCAACCTACCCTAACGGGCATCAAAGCACAGCCCCCGGTCCCCAGCGCGACGATGATGCAGGCTGTAAATCAGGGCTCCCCCACAGTCAGCGCCAGGCACAGCACCCAGGAGGTGATCAAATCTGTAGTGTGCCACACAGGTAAACATGAAGGGTAGTAGGTGCTCCGCACCAGAGGTTCCAGCAGGATGCGTGTCATTTAACATATGCCTGGGTACTAGTATCGCAGCAAGCATGAGCCTAATATATGTCCCCCAGTGTCTCACCATCAAGGTAACGCCGCCATCTCTGCAGTTCCGGCCCTGCAACAGGGCTCTGGCTCCAGCAACCATTGCAGGGGAAGGCCTGCACACCAGTCCAGGCCGGTCGGGTCCGGGAGCCACATCGTTCACCACCGCTCCCCGATGCGGTCCGACTCGACCGCTGACACACTCACTGCAGCCGGGTCTATAGTGGGCCCGATGCTCGAAGCTCACTCGGCCCCCACCACTGCAATGTAGCAGGCCACCGACTGCAGGCGGACGGAGGCAGCCACGGCCTCGCACTCCTTGTACTCGGCTATGTAGTGGCCGCCGCGCAGCCCAAGGCAGCGGCTCTCACCACCGCCCGCAGTCACCACTCACCAGGCAGGCAGCGAAGTGCAGGCCGGATCTACTGGACTCGGCCGGGCTCCGAAGAAGGAGGCATCCACTCCGTCCACACACAGCGTCACACAGCAGGTCCAGGCGCCACGGAGGCGGCCACAACGGGGATGCCCCATTTACCATAAATCAGACCGTGCCGAGGCCGGAGAAGCGTGGGGGATGGACCAAGCCCCACACCTCAACCCGATCCGATCCTCAGGGATCCGGCCAGTCCAGCCCCACTTCCGCAGCACCGCCGTTCCAGGCATTGATTTCAGCAATTAAGCGGGCGCCGGAGAGGCAGGCGGCGCGTCCCACGGCTATCAGGCCGTCATGTCGCTGGGTCCCCGCGACTCGATTCCAACAGGGCAGTTCCAAAGGGCCCTCAGTCGCCGCGGTGCAGTGTCTCCAGGCATCAGCAGGCACCGAGACAGGAGGATGCACACTTAAACTGAAGGATAAGCGACGGATTAATGGCAGGCTATGGGAGCCTCGCTAGAGCACGTCCACCATGTTAGACGGCCAAGCCACGCCCTCCCACAATACAGTTATCTCAGTTGAATTAAGAATGTCATTATTCTTCCACAGTTGAGAGTACAGAGCCATTTACAAATAAATCAACAGTATTTAGAGTAAAAGAGGAATTCAAATGATAAAAAATTTACACAATACAGAACATATAGCAACCAATGCGCAATTAAAGCGCACTAGTAAAAACATTGGCCTTGGATAAGTAAAGTATATAGTATTCACAGTAATTGATCGTGAATATAGGTGCAATCCGCTTACAAAAAACATAACACTGCAACTACGCAAACCAAAACCATTAATAAGTTTAGGCAGTGTTGAAATCAATTCAATGATCATGATCACTGGCTAACAATATACTACAAAACGAGCAGTAACAAGGCAGACCACAGAGCTTCAGCAGGGTGACTTCATGCTTTTTCTGCTCAAATCAGTCTTCCACACTTAAAAAAAAAATTGCACTTGGATATTTATATATTTACGTAATACATGTAACATGAAATTTTCAAACTTTTCTAGATTTTGACAGAGTAAAAAAAAATAATCTGGGCCTACCGTGGGGGAGGCCAGTACATTGCTCCCCTTGGTGCAGTTATGCACCCGAAAAACAGTATTTATTCTACCACCAGCCAAAGTTTGTCAGAGTGAGACGAGCGGCTACCTCTGTTGCACGATAGGGAGTGAAGATCTTCTGGGGGTGTGCTCTCTCAGAGACCCTGTGTGAAGCTGCAATTTGACGTTTGAAGTGCCCTCATTCTTTGGCCCTCATTATGACTTGATTATAAATCCCACTTCTTCCACTAACAGGAATTAACACTAACAGGAATTAGCAGCCAAATCAGAAAAGCTTGCACTGTTATTTTCCCTGGACACATTTTACTGGTGTCCAGGGGTGGAAAGTATCCACGGGAAAAGTTGTTGAAATAATTTTTAAAATATACAGAAAATGGTAAGTAAAAAGGATTTCTGCAATTAATCCTCATTCCAATTGTCCTATTGGTGCAGTAATAGTGCACCATGTACTAATCCGGTTGCATTGTTTATTCAAGTCATGGTATCACCACATCAGTTTAACACGGGACTCATAGATACAGCAGAGGGCTTAGAGTCCTCTGTAGTCGACACAAAATCAGAGGTTTTCTGTCCCCTGCTTCCACACAAGCACCACTTGGCTCACCCAGGGACTTTGCAAGATTACCCTCAAGTACACCATTTTGGATATTTACGCCTTACTGCACTCTTGAACTTTATGCAACATCCTGTCAGTCTTAATCTTGACAGGAATGATGTATCCATAAATCAATAGGTACAAAATACTCCAAAGCAAACCCGAATGTCCACTTCGGCAACCATACCAGACCAGCCTATGCTTACCTCCATGCAACCAAAATAACACCTAAGGTACAGAGGGTCTATTCTATTCTACTTACACAGGGGGCTGTCACCCAGAAGGGCATCCTGATGCATGTGGGGCCATAGAATAGACACAGCAGGTAGGGTTAAAACAATAGAATATTCAACAATTTACAAAAGGTTAAATGCTTATCAGGAAATAAATGGAGGAGAAGAGAATGTCAGTGTATGGCTGCTAAATTAGAGATGGATCCGCTGCCAAGGCACGGGAAATGGACTTCAGGCATAGTGAGCAGCTTAAGAGAGGCAGAGCACACGGAGCAGGAACTGCAGAAGCTCTAAATTTCCTGTGGAGATGGGTGCGCTGTTGCTTATGGGAGGCACAGGATGAGACAGAGAGGCTTAAAAGTGATACATTAGACATCGGGAGCCAGTACAGAGAGGACATGTAGGAAGATATGGGTGTGCTGGGGAAGCTGGAAGATAAAACTAACTGCTGCGTGCTAGAGCCTAATGAGTATGGCTAAAGATGGAACAGAAGGCCAAAATATAGAACATATAGAGAATTGCAGACATAAATACAGGGAATTGCAGAACGCAGCAATTGTAGCAAAAGAATCATGGTCTGAACTACTGATGAACTGGCAAAAAAGACAGGAAAGGGGTGATACTGTGCAAAAGGCAAAGATAGAAGAAGCACATGGATGAGATGCTGTTAATTGGAAAAATAGAAAGATGATGTGATCGAAGTGCATGCCTAAATTCTGTACTCTATTCACTAGGGTAGGAGACTTGCCTGATTTAGTTGGCCAACAACTGGTAGACTATAGGTTAGGGCTATGCCAACAATCAGGGCTTCCGCTTCCTTTCTGTTGATTTTCAAGGAGCTGTCCTGCATCCAAGAAACCACCACAATGAGGCAGTTCTGGGAGTTGGACAGCCTGTCTTTTTCCATAACATTAAGGCAGGCAAGGATTTTGTTAATGATTAGTGTAGGAGGTAATGGAGAGACCTTAGGACCAGATGAGTGCTGGTAACACAGCCACACAGATATTAAACAAAGTAGGTCTAAGTGAAGAGCCCCGAGGAACACTTTGTGCAGAGGTGGAAGGCATGAGAGCGATTGTTAAAGTAGTCTCCGGTCCAGGAGGGAGCCTCATCTCAGACAGCCACTTTGTGAAGACAGGGAGCAAGATACTGTGTGATACAGTGTCAAAAGCTATAAATAAGTTTAGCAGAATCTGCAAGCAACCTTAAGTCATCCAGAATTGAGATCAGAGCAGACTCAGTGCACTGAGAATGTGTGTGGTCAAGAGTATTGTTTGATTCCAGAAAGGAAGACAGTTGGGTGTTAGTTTCCTTTTCAGGTATTTTAATGTGAGGAGTAAAGAGGGAACAAAAGTTGAAGCTGATGAGGATGTTGGGATGAAGGAACAGATTGGCATGATAATGCTAGATGCCGAGAAGGCCTTTGACAGAGTAACCTGGGAAGCATTATGGTCAACAATGAGGGCATTCAGGCTTGGAAGTCAGTTCATATCACTTGTCCAGACACATTATAGTAAACCTGTAGCTAAGGTTATGTTGAGTTGTATTTCGTCATCTTTATACTTGGTACATAGGGGCACATGTCAGGGGTGCCCACTCTCTCTATTATTATTCGCTCTATATATTGGGCCGTTTATCAGTCATCTATTACAGAATGAGAGTATCCATCCAGTAAACTTAAATGATATGAATCTTAAGCTAACTGTGTATGCTGATGATATTGCGTTTTTCTAGCAATCCAGTAGAAGTCTTAGCTTATATCTCAGAAGAAGCAGAGCATTTTGGAGCCTTTTACGGATATAAATTAAATTTGTCCAAAACACAGATAATCCTTAATTATCATCCAGGCATTTCAGTCCCAGTCTCAGGGATCACAGACACAGCTACATACTTAGGCATAAGGCTGAGCATCCGTGTAGAAGATATTGTATCTCTTAATTATGAGCCACTCTTAAAATTTGTGATGTCCAAATTACGGCATTGGCATCGGATCCCTCTCAGAATACTTGGTAGGTGTAATATCATAAAAATGAATATACTACCCAAATTTCTTTATTTGTTTCATACAATCCCGCTACATGACCTGTTTTTTTTTTTTTAAAGCGCCTTGAAAGTGTGATTGGCAGTTTCATTTGGGGGTATAGAAAGACCAGGCGAGCTTTAAGCTTTATCAAACTAACATATAAACAAGGTAGGTTTGAGCTTCCAGATTTTAAGTTATACTATTGGCCTTTATTTGCTGGACGGATCAAGAGCCTGTTAATAGGGCGTGAAGCTGGATTGTTCTCATTGAGCTGTCAACTTGCATGCCGGCCCCGATTGGATTTGTTCTCCATAAACTCACAGACCCAAACTATTATAAGAGGGTTAGGTTCAAGATAGGTAGGGACATAGCATGGGTATGGGCGGAAATCTGCAAGAAATACTCCTTACCTACATTTCATAATTTTACTGTATTGTGGGGTAACCATATTTCATGATAAAATGGGAAAAACGTGGGAATGTCAAGGTATTAATAACCAAGGCCATCTGTATGATAATCAGGGGTTTCATACATTTCATTCATTGCAAGAGGAATATGGGCTCCCGCATCATTCCTTTTTTAAGTATTTACAAGTAAGGGATTATTTCCTGTATGGGCGCAAATTCCAAGTTGAACAGGGAACATCGTAAATCTTGGCCTGTTTATATGAGACTTCTGATAGAATTTCTATTAGTGTATTTTATCGGAAACTTATTTCACAGGTACAAGATGATAGCTTGCAAATAGCTTCAAAATGGAGCCGGCTTTTATCGTCCGAGATAACGGTTAATGAAATACAGGTTGCTTTAACAATCTTAGACCGGTCCATGACTTCTGTCAGTCTTAAGCTTTAGCATTTGAGGTCGATTTGGATGTTGTATTAGACACCTGAACATATTTCTAAATGGGCAACATCCCAAGCTACTCATAACTCATACTATCCAAAATGCAATCTGTATGCAACTGATTTAAATTATATGTTTGTGGATTGCCCAATGCTATAGCTATTTTGGACGGATCTATCCTCTCTTTTCACTGAACGTTTAGGTTACGAATTAAAGTAACTGATAAAGACATCCTTTTGAGATATAAGCAAGTCTATGTGGGTCACGTAGGGTCATTGGTTTCGATCATCATTGTGAGTGCCCGCTTATGTATAGCTAGAGCCTGGATTAATCCCACTTCACCGACTATCACGGAATGGTGTGCCACATTACAGAAGATCTATGAGTCCGAAGTGGCCCTGGCCAAGGCTAATGGTCCTAGATCTCTAATGAAGTTAAAAAAGATCTGGTCCAGCATTAAATGGGAGTAGTCCTCGGATAGATAAATCGTAGAAATAGTGTAAAACTTGGATTTACTCATTTTTATTTTGCAATGTATCTTAAAATATTTTTTTTCTCTTTGTTCTCCCCTATTTAGCTTGTATAATTGTTTATGCTGATTAAGTTATTAATGAGTTATACATTATGTAATTAGCAATCGTTAATTGCAGAAATGTATGCTGGCTCCATCAAAAATAAAAAAAATAATTAAAAAAAATAAAAATCCTACAGAGTACAACAGGAAGGATACTCTCAAACAGTGACATAATCTGGAAATGTAAAACTAATTTAATTTAATCCATGGACTAAAAAGATCTTTCTGTAACAAAATGCTGCCTCCCGATCGAACTTCCTCTGCTGCACTTATTTGGACTTAAAAAAATCAAAATGTCAGATGAGGACTTCTGGTATCTTGCTCTAGGAGACGTTTTCGCAAATTTAAAGGCACAAGCATCAAACACCTACCAAAAATACTTAATCGAGGTAGACAAAGAAATTAGGGGAAGCAATACAACTCTCTTATTGATATTCCCATAATACCACTGTTCAAAAACTGTTTCTTATAAGGTGAAAAAGAGGAAGAGAGGAAGTGCAGATATTTCCAGTTTAAAGGCTTAGAAAAGAGGATCTGAAGAACATCAAATGGAACTCCGTCTTCCACCCAGGAAAGAAGATGCAACCTTTCCTCACTGTTTTTAAAAGTGAGAAAATGAGACAATTTGCAAGAGCAAACAGTTTGAAAGCAAACAACAATATGGAGCCCGGCCTGTCCCGTGACCAGCAGTGAAGATCTGTGCACCTGATGTTAATCAGCCACTTCTAGGGTAAGTCAAGAAGCAAATCTCTCCAGAAATTTCTACTGGAGAAAGGCTTACACACAGAGGAGGCAGCAATATGGCCCTTGCTATCAGATGTTGTCTTTGCTGTTTTAAAACTATCGGCCTAGCTCCTGAAAGAATCATTTACAAACCAGACCCAAGTAATTGGATGTTCAGGTTTAGAGCAAGTGAATATGTAAACACGGATTACAAGTCGGCAACAATAAGAACAGGCAAGAACCTCATTAAAATCCAAAAGTTTGTTTCTAAACCAAGACCTTTTAGAGAGCTGCACTTTCTTGGCCTGCTAACATAACTTCTTAACATTTGTTATCGTTGACCATGCTGCCACATTTTCCCCTGTTTTTAATTATTGAATCTGGTTTATAGCCATTATATATGTTTTTATTTAATTCCATTTTATATAAATATATTATTTGTACCTATCTGTATGCATGTGTGCTATGGTTATTTTATGTTATTTCATATTTGTATAGTGTGCAACTATGACAAGTATGGCATTTAGCATTCAAACCATTCAAAACAGTTAAAGGCAGCAGACATGTATGTTTAGTTGGAGATGCGTGTGTTGCAGAACGTCTTTTATCTAAACAGCAGGGTACGGTGGTTAAGGTCCTGACATTAAGGGGCCGATTCCGATCTCGGCTGGTAGGGCACCGAATCGGATTTGGCTTAACCGGATCCGATTCGGAGCCCTCTTTCCCGACTGATTCGAACGTGCGTTCGGGCGAGCGAGTACGATGCGAGCGCACGCGAAACCGCCGACCGACTCGCACGGACACGACTCGCACCGCGCAATGGAGATGTTCCCCGGCCGGGCAAGTACGATGCGCGCCTCGAGCAGTCCGACCGACTCGCGCCGTCCGGCTCCAAAGGGCAGTTGGAGCCGGAATTTGGGGGTCCGTGTCGGTCCCCCTGTCGCGCGTAGCCGCGCGAGTCACACACAGGGGGGACCCATGGGTCCCCCTACCTGTCTGCATGTATGGCGCGGTTCGCATCGGCGCGCTACCCGCTGGCAGGGCGCCCTAGTTCGCCTCGCACCCATTGGGTCCATAGGAGCCCGCGTACCCGTTGTACGACCGGCTCCCATTGACTTCAATGGGAGTCCGACCGAATCGAGTCCGATTGCATGCGTACGCATCGTACTCGTTCGGTCGGGCTGCTAGAGTCCGATTCGGTCGGAAATCTCTCCGGGTCCGGCTCGGTCGGAGTGATTTCCGGCCTGAATCGGAATCGGCCCCATAGCCTGATTGTGTTGTGGTGATCACGTCACTGCTGTATGTCTGTCAATGTTTGTTTGGTGAAAGAGTGTGCTTCATGCAACTTTGTTTGACCATGCCTGACAGAGTGGACCTCTCAGGCAGCACATGCAATCCTGACCTTTTCGTTCGAGTACAGTGGTCTATAGGCAATATCCTTGAAGATGGCTCTGCACCAAAGGTCTGGAGCTTGAAGAGCCAAGATGTTATGCCCTGTGCTCAGTTCTCATCACATTGAAAAGGAGGTTGAAGGTCAATAGAAGGAGATGATCATTGCAGGATGAGCCCTGGCTACTACCCAGCAAAAGAGACTGTTGAGATGTCCGCTTACATTTGCATAGTAACTCTAGTAATCAAGGTGAAAAGTGCACTTGGCATTTATAATCTCCATTAAGTTCATTCCAAATGAACTCAATAGTCTATGCTAGTGATGCGCAGTGATATTAAGGGGCATATCTATCAAAGAGTTACATTGCCCTTGCGCCACGCAACTGGGCACAATTGCAACACAACTACTAAGTTAGATTTATCAAGCCATGCAAGTCTACTTTGCATGGCCCTGAGTGGCTTGATAAATCTAGAGTAATGCAATGCAGCGCAGATCGCTGCGTTGCATTATTCTGCCCCAGGAGGCGTTCCATTGGTGGAGCGTGGGTGTTCCCACACATCCACCAATGAATTTTGGCACATTCCCAGATTTACTATTACTGGTAAGCCTGAGAATGCATCAAAATGCTACGCCTTTCCAGGGGAGGCGCAACGAGGAGAAATATTGTTATTTATCCTAATTTTTTCCTCTTTCTATTTGTGCAGCATTCTGCAGTACACATAGGAAGAGGAAAATGCCGCAGGGGATTGGTTTTGTGCAGGAAGGGATCCCTTCCTGCACAAAACAAATCCTGCTTACAATGCAGGTGTTCTTGCAGCATGGTTCAAGAGTGCCTGCGTTGACGCTGGACAGCACATTGTGCTCCAGCGCAAGGAAAAGACAGGAATGCGCCGTATAATGTTACATACAGCGCATTCCTGCCCTTTCTCTATCACGCTGATAAAAGCTACAATGTGTTCTGTCGGGGCTTCGATTGCTTTGTGTGATCATACATATTGGCGTCAAGAATATATCACCAAATGTAACCAGATCAATGTCTGGTCTGAAAAGTTAACAATATATAAATCATAAAGCATGCATGGTCCTATATTTGACCAATATTTGACATACACTTTACAGTCAATGTAAAACAACACACCACACAATCATTACTTACTTTGTATATTCAAAATCATATATCCAACTTGTATACGCGGTTTTCTATGGCTGTCACAGATAGAGAAATAAACGTGACTTAGTGAGAGAGTGACACAAAGTGCAACAGTGTTTCACACAACACAATACAAAAAATGAACATGAAAAAATGTATCTACAAATGTTCTCATATCAACTTGTTCAACATACACCCTACATCGTCATTAATTCCATTTACAGAATGATTGACGAAGGCCATGGACCAATAAGAATATCGTTGACGTTTCGACCCTAACTGTATGTCCTAGTATGTACCGTCACAGCGAGTCTTCCTCAGGGCTGGTAAATATCAGGGACAGCCAAGCTGTAATGCAACATTTTGAAACTAGACTCTTCCACCCAAGGATAGAGCCTACACCAAGGATCAATCAGTATTCACACAATCATCTTCCATGCATAGACGGTATTCAAAAATGCCCCATAATAATAATTCTTTAGGTTTGTGGAGAAATCATTTACTCCTCCATAGCAAGTAATGACGATCACTAAATATCCAGGCATTCAATCTCCAAAGATGCCGTTAACTCTCTGGTGTCAAATTCCACTGCGTTAAATGTTTTGAGAGTCTCCAGAAATATTCTGAGCTGACTCTGCGCACATAATGCAGTCTTCCCACGGCAAGGTGGCTTGCTACGCAGGGTGATTTCTTGATAAATATGCCCCTAAATGTTTCTGCTGATAGTCATATCCTATAAAACAAAAAAGTGATGGGTGGTATGATTATATTAATCTCTGCCACTTTTAATTACTCTGGGCTACATTGCAGTCCATTGTTTTTTTTGCTCAATTTGCCTCTGTAAACGGGGAGCCCACCTTTTGCAAATCAGGTTTGACCCCAATAAGCCCCAGGTTTGGTGGGTCCACTGAGCAGACAAGGGTGAAAAAAATGTTTTTCAATTTTATTTTTTGAGCTGCATCAGCAAAGTTTATAGAAATCAAAATTAATTTTCAAAATACAGATCAAGCAATTCAAACAAATTTATTAATTCAAACATCAGCCTTGGCATGATTATATGAAATCATGTTGCATTGAAATCTTCCTTATATACCTCATAGATTATTTTTTCCCAGTATTCCCAATTTTTCCATATTCTATTCACTTTAATTAAGGACCCCGTTCTTTTTGCATACCTTATTTCTCGAGTATGGACTAATTGCATCTTGAAAATCCACTGAGATACTGATGGAACTATGGGGCATATTAGCAAGCCCCTTATCGCTGCTTTTGCGGCCGTTTTCGGCCGAAAAGCGGCGATAATTATATTGCGGTATCACCAAGGACACGCTAACAGGCCTTAGCACGTGTTCCCTGGTGATAGCGCCCGTTCTGAACGCCTTGCTTCGCATCGCTAGTGAGATGCGAAGTAGGCGTTCCTGACACTGCTCAAGGAAAATCATCGCTAACGCGGCTCCGGGCTATTAACAAGGATGCCCCGGACCCACGTAAGCGACAATGAAACGCTACGTTAAGCCCCCATTAACGCAGGAATTTAAGAACTGCTAAATTCCTGACTTATGTATTCATTACATGGGGGGGTGGATTATTGTGATACGACCACAGGGTCGTATCAGCAAGGTCATCACCGTTTGTACTGCAACATCGCTGGTTTTTCAGCAATGTTGGCCAATTTCCCCCGCTATCGCTGGTATAATTATCGCCATTGCGCTATTCGTTGTTAATACAGCGCTGCAATGGCGATAAATACAGCGACAGCCGGCGATATTAATATTCACGCTAAGCGCGGTCAGCGATGATTATCGCTGCCGCTTGCTAATATGCCCCTATGTTTATTTCCAATTCACCAGAATCAGTGATCTTTCCACCAAATTGGAATTAAAAACTAGTTGGCACTGCCCAATTGTCACTTCTAAAGGAGAAACCAAATTGCCAAACAATACCCCATACACATCCGGAAATACATTGCATTTCAGTCTTTGGCTAATTTCAGCAAAAATATCCTGCCAGAATTTTGTTACACAAATACAGGTAAACATCAGGTGGAGCCAATCTGAACCATCTAGATTTTGCCCCTGGGTACATTTTATGGATGTTAGTTGGAGTATAAAATCGCATCTATTTGCTGAAAAAGCCATTCTTCTTAGATTGGCAGCTCATACAGCCTTGTAACGGAATCGATCATATAACTGTCACTGAGAAGTATCCAGTCTACAACTTGTCGAGGATTCTAATGACTGTAGTAATTCCAAAATCAGCGCCTCTCTTCTTTTGGGGCGCAGTAATCTATGTCAATTCGCCTTGCCCTGTATCATGGAAATAAAATAGGCTTTGCCAAGGTTATCCGTTAGTGTTCTATCCCCCTACTACAAATCCAGTGCAAAAATACTTTAGGGGCCCATTACGATAACCGGCGGTAAAAAATCCGCCATCTACTATAGCCTGAGAAAACCGCCCGCCTGCACCATGGGAATACCGACCGAGCAATTATGATGTCGCGAAGCAACCTCCGCCCGCGGCGGTAAAAACACACAAAATTCCGCCCGTCCATGTCAGAGTAGAAGATCATCCGTCCGCCGCGGACGCAATCCCGCCCGAAAACCCAAAACCGCCCGCTCTGACGACCGAGACAACGACCGTGAAATTATGATCTCCCCGACATGAGCGCGGAAAATCCACATATTCCCCGCCCGCCACGGTTAACAACAGCGATGAATAATTGACACGGCGGAAGGCCTGACGGCCACATCCGTGCACGGAAACATTGGCGGAACAAAGAAATACACACAACATGGCCAACAAGTCCACACAGCAAACTACGCCTACATACCCAAACACAGAACACATCCCAAAGACACGTCCCCCTGGCAAAAATAAAAAACTACAAATCCCAGGACACCAGACACAACACACCTGAAAACGACAGCCCATCATGACACACCCACATAGGTCAGTACAAAAGCAGCCCCTTCACAGACCACAATCCCTTGCACTACTACAAAGCGAAGACGACAGCAGAGAACCCAGAGAGCCACAAAGGAAAGCAGCACACCACACGCATGCACACATCACACCCATCACCAACAACACCACCACCATCACCACTCAAACAACGGCACCACGAACCCCCTGCACAGCACACACCACACACCACACACCCACCACACCAGCACCACAAATACCAAATCACTCACCATGGCAACACAAAGAATGCCAAAGTACACTGCCACTGAGTTGACGGTCATGGTCGACAAGATCATCAAGGTGCACCCACAAATCTATGGGAACCAGGTCCAACAGACACCAGTAGCCACCAGAAACAGAATGTGGAGCAGGATCGTCGACCAGGTGAATGCAGTTGGGAACGTGCCACGCAACTGGTGTGAAATCACAAAGAGGTGGCATGACCTGAAAAGCGTGGTCAGGAAGAAGGAGGCCAAGAATCGTGAGCTGGCTGACAGGACTGGCGGCGGAAATCCCGCGCTATTCAAGACCTTCAAGGCGTGGGAGGAGAAGGTGCGAGGCATACTACATCCGGAGAGTCTCACCGGAATACCAGGGGGAGTGGAGGTTGGTAAGTACAAACAAATGTATACCAGTACACCGCTATGTACTGTCATGCACTACCAGAATGCCATAGCTCCAAGGGCCAAACACCCCATGTCCAGTACACAATACACAAGACATATCCCACACATGCAACATACACTCGCACACACACAGCCCAAAGGTACCAACAAACAAAACCATGGGGGCATGCGTACAGTCAGCCAGCACCACAACTCCCACCAGGTCCCCCTGTACCCCAGGAGCGCCGGAAGGAGCACTCCCCACACCCACACACATGTGTCAGCCATAGCTGCACTAACCAACAAGTAACAGGTAAGTAGCCTTACCACAAAGTCCGTGTATCGGAGGGGGGACTGCAGAAGTACAACCCCCACCAGGCCCCTAGTCCTACAGCGCAGCAAGATGGAGCACTCCCCACACCCATGTGTCAGCCACTGCAGTGCACACCTTCACCCGACAGGTAGATATGTTTCCCTACATGGAGGGGTGTCTGTGGGTGGTAAGCCATCACCACAATTCACAACGCGGCCCCCACTCCCACAGACCAGCAAGATGGAGCACCCCTCCCTCTCATAACCATGTGGTAGCCATTGCATTGCTCCCTCCAAACCAACAAGTAGGTAGACTACTGTACACGGCGGGGTGTCTGGAGGCATGAGGACTGTACTACGACTAACATTTGGGACATGTCACGTAGCAGAGGAACAGGTAGCACTGCTCTCTGTCATAATCATGTGACTAATGTGCACATGGACATGAATTACAGAGCCATAGCCCACATGAGCCATCTCAAATACATTAACACGTAAGGAGTCACGTCTGCATGCACAAGTCTCACTGGAGTACTGACCCACATGGCGTGCACTGTGCCAGTCATCACACACATCAGCAACACCATAGAAGTCCTGTCCATGTAGTCGTGTCTGCTTGTTCCGTTGACATTGTACAACATCACCCATGTAAGTCTATCTTGTCTCAATGTAACAGAGTGGAACCCCAGTAATGTCACATACACCACTGGACCCATGAACCACACAGCTACACAATGCACATTCAAAATATCATCCATCCCATCTTACAGCCCCAGTGTCATGAAAGGTATATCATCTAAACAGTTGTCCCATATACAGTAGTTCAGCAAAGATTCCTGCCGATGACCAAAAATGTGTCTGCAGTGTCTGAAGTGCACGTCACACTGTGAATTACAACATACCTAATATAGTCAACACCCCAAGAGCACTGCATTGCTGCACATGGCTGAGGGTAGCACACAAACCAAGGAATACTCCCATCTGCAATACGTTGTGTGGCACACAACCATTACTCACTCACTACAATGCATGCAGTGTAATGTCCCCAAATGATAACAGTGAGCAGATATGCTGGGTATGTCAGACATACACACACCTGTGTCTCTGCAGTGTCGTGTGGCCAAAACACATGTCCCATTCTGCACCCATATGTCACAGTATGTACCACAAAACCATATTTCAACTCAAAAGCGGTCATAGGGCTGTACCCCTTTTGCCATCTGCGTGTCTAAGCACTTCATTTGAACCCCAAAAACATATAACATCTCAAAAGCGTTGATGGGGCTGTACCCCTTTTGCCATCTGCGTTTCTAAGCGTTTCATTTGAACCCCAAAAACATATCTCATCTCAAAAGCGTTCATGGGGCTGTACCCTGTTTCCACCAAAGCCACAAAATGTAGGGGTACTGCAACACACACCGATTGGCATTGAAATCCGTCCCATGCCATATGCACCCATCACACTATTCCATTGCCTTGATCACGCACACACATTGTAGAGCCATACACACGCATCTGGGAAATCAGTGCACAAACTGTGAATGTCAGACATCTAACACAAAGCTTGCAAGGTGCAACACAATAACCTTTCCTCTCCGCCCCACAGGTGACGAACAGCATGATGCTGGAGAGGGAGACAGCAGCCATCACAGCCAGTCCACAAGCCCTCCACCCGGACTCACGGATGTGGAAGACCTGGACACCTCTTCGGACGAGGACTCCCGACCAGGCACATCTGGTTTGGCAGGGCCCAACCGCTCCCCAGGACCCCTCCTACCCACCAACGCATCTCCCAGGGCTGGTGACCAGTCCCAGGCCCCTGCTGCCACGGTCATTGCGGCCACCACCACCGCCGCAACCACCACCACCACCACCAAGGCCTCCCTGACCACTCATCCTGCGCAAGGGGTTGCACGCACGTCGACATCGACCCTGGGAGCCACAACGAGGACCCGGGTGACCACTGTGGTGAGTGGGCAGGTCGGTGGCAGCAGTTCAGGTGGGAGGAGCAGGGTCAGGCCAACGCCATCAGAGCCTGGGAGCCAAGCCCTGCCGCAAATCGCCAGAGTCCTAGGGGCCTATGAAGAGGCCCAGGGACAATGGGCCCGGTCAGCTGCCGATACGCGGGAAGTCCTTGGGGTGTTGAGGTCCATGGACGCCCATATGGGCCAATTCGTGACCCGTATGGGCAAACTTGTCGACCTCATGGGCCAGCTAGTGGTGGCGGTGAGGGCCCAATCAAGGACAACCACACCACCTCTGCCACCACCTGCTGGGGCGCAGGTCCGTGCAACATCCAGTTCCCCAGCGTCCACAGAGAGTGGGCAATCCTCAGCCACCACCAGCAGCCCACAAACACAACCCCCCCCTCTCAAACGTGGAAGGGGTCGTCCGAAGAGGAAACAGGTGTCCAGAGATGACTTCCACGCTCCAAACGCCAGTGAGACAGCCAGCCACGGTGGCCATCTACTGCATTCACTTGGACTACTATCCTACCCCACACTGCCATGTGAATGGCATGTGTCTGTCGGACTGTGGACCCAGAACAACATGGGTACACCTTGACCATCACGCGGACATGTCCGTCAACTCATTGTTCCAGCATGCACCACTTTAGTGATCACCTTGCCCACAATCACATGTCACCGCTCAAAATAAATACACCTGGATCACATTCTGTTGTATCTGCTCTGTGTTTAATCAAGGATGTGCAACCGTCACCATGATCAGAAATGCATCTGGAGTGTGGTATGTCGATAGGCCAGGAGAGGCTGTAGGGACCTAGGGGTGAAAAACAGAACAAGAGTCCATTGAATGTGTGTGTCACACACTCATCACACAGTACTTGTCATCAAGTTAAAGCAATGTACACACATCTCACAGAGCAACAGGGCACAATGCTACAGCCACTGTCAGTGGCATACTACCCTGGACATGGACCATTGCCACACAGCACTCAGTGAACAATAGGCCGCCGTCACAATGCACACATACACCTACACACCTACAGCAACATCAGCCGACGTACATGGTCACTCACCGTTATGTGAAGTAGCGGGCGATGAGCTGCTGACGCTCATTCACTGCTTCCTCCTCTCCACTGTCCTCGTCACTGGACACGGCCTGGGCTGCAGGCGGGGGCCCTGGCTGATCACCGTCATCCACTATCAGGGGGATCTGCCTGCGAATAGCGAGATTGTGCAGCATGCAGCATGCCACAACTATCTGGCACACCTTCTGTGGGGAGTATGCCAGTGCACCCCCGGTGCGGTCCAGGCATCTGAATCTGGACTTCAGGAGTCCAAAAGTCCGCTCCACCACACGTCTGGTCCTCCCAAGTGCCTCATTGTATCGGACATCAGCTGGTGTCCTGGGATTACGAAGTGGGCTCAGCAGCCAAGGCCCGTTAGGATATGCCGAGTCACCTGGGTGTGAGAAACACAGAGAATCGTTGCAATTCCTACAGGATACAAGACAGCATGTCACACCCAGCACGCTACACGAGTATGCATACTCACCAACAATCCATGCACGGTCCGGTTGAAGATTGGACATCAATCGTGGGAGGATGCTGTGGCGCATGATGTGCGAGTCATGGGTGGATCCGGGAAACTTCGCACACACGTGTGTGATGATCATGTCCGCCAGGCACACCACTTGCACATTCAGGGAGTGGAAATGTTTCCGGTTCCGAAAGATGTGCTCCATGGCCTGTGGTGCAACAAGGCCAACATGGGTGCAATCAATTGCACCAACAACGTGGGGGATGCGACCAAGGACTTAGAAAGCACCCTTCACTGCCGCCAAATCACGAGCCCTGGGGAATCGGATGTACCGGTTCCTGTACAGCATCATGGCTGACAAGACATCCCGTAGCACCATGCTGAACATGGGTTGGGACATCCCACCTCCACAGCCTACCGTGTGTTGGAAAGATCCGGTAGCGAAAAAATGCAGTGCAGCCATCACCTTAGCCGTGGGGTTGAATGTTGTTGGATACACCCTGCGAGGACGAAGGTGGGGTTCCAAAATGGCACATAGTTGATGCAGGGTGGGTCGGTCCAGCCGGAATTTACGTATGACCTCCACATCCTCCATGTCTGACAGCAATTGGTAGGGGCGATGTATGTTTGGTCTCCTCCTAGGACAGATGGAAGTGGACACATGTCAATGCAACACACCACATGGCACTTTCACATACACATAACTAAAATTACTGACAAAGCAATAGAATCACAGAACAGCTGACAAGTAGGGACAGCACAGCTACAATACTCTTACACAGGTCCCCTTACCAATAGCAATGGCCACTGACACAAACCATTGCTATGAGCATGCACATGGGGATTTAGGCCCTAATAGCTCGGAATGCATGATGATTATTTCAGACTGCATATGTGGGAAGGGGCAACACCACGGCAACATACCTAGCTGCTGTGCCAGACACAGCTTCCGAGGCTGGGTGAGTATGGCACACACCAACCACACAATGTACACAGGCTGAGCGGCCAAAACAAGTGGGTCCTGTTGCACAACGGGATATGAGACAGTCAATGATGTCCCTAGTCCACCCAATGTATAGCACTGTACGTATCACACCTCCAACACACATTGACAGGTGTACACATTGACAACTCCATTACAACACAGCTGTGTGAATGCAAACACACATCACAAGTGACACGTAACGTTGCACGTGCCAAGTGGGAGATGTACATTGAGAAATATGGCATGTGTGTGCATATGCGCATCCCATGCTCCCATGCTAATGTGTACATGATGATGTGCCAACAGACATGTGGAGCCTGAGCACTGGTCGTCAATGCTTATGCACACAGCATGAAGTGGCCCTGTCCAGTGTGGACATGCTCCCACACACAAATCAGGGCCACACCTGCAAATGCATGGCGCACATTCAACTGTGGATTCCACATGGCACCAGCGGACTGTACCCGCCATGGCCCAGGCCCTTGAGGCCAACTCCAATGGCCCTCGCGACTGCATCCTGCGTGTTCGACGATAGAGGTAAGCGTACCGGGACAGCTCGGAGCAGGCCATTGTGTGCATTTGAAGTAGGCAGACATGGTACACCAATTGCAGCAGCTTGGACCCACTGGAACAGCCCCAGGGGGCTATATGAGTGTGGGAGGGAGACCGGCATTACCACAGCTTCCAGGGACTGCTGCCTGGCATCCCTCAACAACACCTGCCGCTGCTGCCACATGTCCACCTTCATGTCGACGACTCTGAAGATATGTCCAGGTCCACTCACCAGCGAGGAGCTGGAGATCCTGGATTCCGAGCTCCACGCACACTGCCCAAGGCTATTTCTAGCAAAAGTTGTGTGTGTAAGACAACTACAGTGTGTGTGGGAGTGCATGTGGGGGACACACTTGTCGTTGATCCGCAGCACTATGATTCTGAGCCTGTGGGGATCCAACATGCACTGCTTACCATGCTAACTACAGGTGGAAGGGGTATGTAGGCTCTCTGGCGCTTTCCCATGCATGTCCCTCCCGAGTGGTGGTACATGGCATTTCCATGTCAGACATCCAGTGACGCAGCCACTTGGCAATGCAGGACTCAGGGCAGTCATTGCTTGTGTGAATGGCTGGCTGGGTCCCTGCTGGCCTTCTCAGTCTCAGCAGACCTGGGCTGCACATTGACCGCACAATCCTAGAAGGAGACAACACTGACTGTACAGTGGGTTACATGTGTCTTTTGTTCAGGACTCTCCTGAAATGCGCAAACTCGGCCCTGTCGATTGGACACACCATGCCTTGTGATAGGGATGTGTATGAGAGATAGTGGCACTGAATGTGACCTCCATTGCGGGGTGAGCCATTCACAGGGCGAGTACGTTGAGGGCTGCGCAGTGTTGGACACAGTGAGTCCACCCACAAAGATGTGTTGCCTTGTGATCTATGTGTTGGTCCACCTGACAATGGACAGTAGATGTGGGCAGACTACACATTGCTCAATGTGCTAGCAACCTGCATGTGAATGGGATGGACAGGTACTGTGTACACACTGCCACCAGCATGCATTCATGTGTGGTGTACACATGCTGTTAGGCCATGTCCGATTACTTCTTGGCTCTGTTGCACGTCACTGAGTATTTGGGATGGGTCAGCATCATGCCACTGTGATTGGTGGATGTGGGTGATGATGAGAAGTGTATGAGTGATATTCCAAGCCTCTAGTGTACCATACCTGCAGTTGGAAGTCCTCCAGCCCAAGGCCTTGTGATGAGCCATTGCATCCAAGTTGATGCCTCTGTGTATGTGTGACCGACAGTGCAGCCAATCCCACAAAGGGTGTGACGTCATCTGCCGGATGAGCTACTACGTGGCGATAACGAATCGGGGGATGCCCCCTCGTATTGTCAAGTCAGCACGGCGCTGCATTTCACCAGTAATGGTCTGCATCTTGACAGTCATTAAGCCTGTGCCGGATGCACGTTTGTAGGGGCATCATCAGCAAGCAAGTGTACAGTATTGTGGGATGGTGTCTTTTGCTGTGAGAGGCAGCATGTGTCCACAGCCTACCCATTATCTGGGTAATGTGATGTTTGTAGTGTGATGCAGTGGGTTGTAAGTGTACTCTGTGCTGTGTGCATCTGACATGCATATGCTATTCCTGAGGGTCAAGATGTAATTTGAGCACTCTGCATTTTCAATGCACTCAGAGTCGTAGCCCTCAGGAACAACCTGTAGTAGGCTGGAGTGGCAATTCACATGTATGTTTGGGCACTGTGCCTACTCTGATTTCGTTCGGTCATATGTGTGCGATGCCTCACCTCATATTTCTGGTACTTACACATCCGGCACACTGTGCAACAGCAGGTGTGCTCGTGTGAATGACAGGTGGATGGCATGGGCTCATGGCCATTGTGGCCTGTCATGTTGCAGTCTGTGTGAGTGGTTTCCCATTCTGCTCCATGCAGGTATGTCTTTGGCCTAATTACGTAGTGGTCATCCTTGCCACCATCAGGACAGTGGGTGTGCACACCGCGATTTGTGGCTATGGTCGCAGGGTGACACAGGCCGGGTGTAGTGCTATGTGCACAACACATGTGCCACTTATTAGCGGCTTCATTTACTGTATGCCAGCCATTACGTGTGGATTGTGGTGGCTGTATGCAATTGCACAGGTATCGTGCAACATGTGGATTTGGGTATGTTCTGTGCTGCTTCCCTTGCACATGTCTGTTTAATTGATGCCAGATGAGTGAGGCCACCTCGCTCTCTCTCATGTGGCATCTCCCGTGGGTGCTGAGGGACAGGGGACGGTCAACAGTGGTGTGGAATCGGATGTAGCAGCTGCACAGGTGCTGAGTGAGACAGATGTGACCAGCGCCTCGGAGGGGCCAGACGTGTGCTGGATGAATCACAGGCCGAGACGGCAATTTCGGGATCATCTGAGGACAGAGGTGATGCATCCTTGTTTGCTAACAGAGGGGACATGGACTCTGGCTCCTCTTGAGCCACGCGGAGGCCAATGCTCGCCCTCCCATCTACTTCCACTGGTGCAACACGTGTCGGCACAGGGATGAAGGATAGAGTGTCCTTCACACCAGGCACAGCTGCCCCTGCACATGTGACCCCTGCTGCCCTCAGTGCTGGGTCTGTTGAGCTTGTGCGGCATCTCTCCATGGGGCAGACAGCTCTCCTCAATGACGTCATTGCCCATGACATCACTTTGCCGCAGGTGACATAGATCATGGAGGGCCCACATGTACGCGTGGGTGGCTACACCAGACTGTCCAATGGTTGTCCTCCCCAGTCAAGGTGGGCCTTCAACTGGGCCAATCTCAGGCTGACATTCCTGACCCTTTCACCACCCCCCTGGGAAGTGGCACATCTGACAACAGCAGGGCACGAGTCCTGAAAAAAGAAGTGGGGGGACGCTGACGTCACGACAGGAAGTGACATCACGGAAGGTGGCTTCCACCGTCAGACTCATTGCCTCCCCTCGCTCACCCCTTATATGCGATTGCATCGGAGAAGCCAGCGCGTGCACAAGCAGCTCCGATTTCGGCCCAGAGAGGCCAAAGAGTGAATGTGTGGGTCCATTTGCCACAGTCATCTGGCTCGCGGTAAAATAAGTGGTGGGACGCCGTCCACCCGCGTGGTACCCCGACTCGAGACCTGGACAACAGAGACAATGCATGACAGCCTCCGGAGTCCGGATACACCACATGCAACACACAGAGGCTGTAGCTGCCCTAGCGGGCCAGGCCGCAAACACAATCCCAGACGAAAGGTAGACCCACCCCGGCGCGCATAGTCATTACAACCGCTGCCATTGACAAGGGACCCATGTGGTGAGACATGGGCCTCAGGGTGACGGGCCTCCGAGCCATCCCCCGCCAATGAGTGTCATGCAACTCACACATATCGCAAAGCCAATAGGACACTTGGCCTGCACACCAGGTCTCGAGTCGGGGTACCACGCGGGTGGAAGGCATCCCACCACTAATTTTACCGCGAGCCCGATAACTGTAGCAAATGGACCCACACATTCACTCTTTGGCCTCTCTGGGGCGAGATCGGAGCTGCTTGTGCACGCGGTGGCTTCTCTGTTGCAATCGCATGTAAGGGGTTGGCGAAGGGAGGCAATAAGTCTGATGGTGCAAGCCACCTTTCATGACGTCACTTCCTGTCGTGACGTCTGCGTCCCCCCACTACTTATTTAGGACTTGTGCCATGCTGCACAATGAGAATGTGTTGCCTGCGAGATGTGACCAGGAGAAGGGCGCCATGAACTCCCACCCACCAAGCTCCACTGCCATCCCGTGCCCTGGGTAGCCTGTGCAGGTGGACAATGTAGGGGGTACACCTGGAGGACAGGGGATGTGAGTGCCTTGGCAAGGGCCTGGCAGCTGCACAGCAGTATCCAGCATGTCCCCAGAGGGAGGGCTAACGTCTACACCTGATGCAGCATTGATCATGTGCCCGCCTGTTGTGCCCACACGAGTTCACATTCATCCCCAGACAGGTAGGCTTTCCAAATATCCAACACAGTGGAAATCTAGCCCTCCGGAATCCTCCCCACACAGTCTGTTTCAACACTGCATGTGTGCACCTACCCGGGCCACCCACCCACCTGGGCCAAGCGGAACTCCCGCTTCACATGCCACATGTGTGTCTTCCACAGTTGTGCTTCTCTCTCAGGGGCGGTCCTCCAACTGTCCTGTAGCACACAGACAGCACCGAGTCGAACTGGCATCCTGTTTGAATGGTAGACACCCTCACACATCTACCTGTGACACAGTGGTGGCTGTAATGGCTAGTGTGACTGCCATGGCAGTGTTGGTGGCCATGGCAGGGTACACTCACACACATTGCATACGCAGCTTTTCGTGTCACTACTCGGCACATCGGACTGGCCACTGTCCCTGGTGTTGATCAATTTTGCTGCCTGTCTATGTAATCTGTGACTGGATGCTGTTGTTCCTGTAGTCGGTTGTGTCTGTGTAGTTGCTTATTGCAGTTGTTGCTGTGTGTGCATGGTTAAGTGAGGCACATGCCGTGTATGGTACCTCAACAATTGCAATGTCTGGTCTCACATTCCAATGTGTTTTACACGTGGCAGGGACTTCACTTCTTTCAGACTCTGCTACTTGATTGTGTGATGAAGAAGTATTTTTGTGACACAGATTGTCTGCATGTATTTGGTGGTATTTCTGGGAAAATGTATCCGTCTCATGTTTGCGTGCAAGCAAAGCACAGGGTGTGAGTCTAGCCACAGGATGACAGGTAGCATGTGCAGAGTATGCGGGTATGTGTGAGCTTACTTGCTGTGTGGCCAGCAGTGTAGGTGTATGTTAGTCTTGTGATGAACATTGAGCCTGGGCACATGGCTTACTTTCAATGTGTGCATTTGGGAGGTGTAGGGTGTGTGGTGTGAGTGGTGTGACTTTGGGGTAGTGTGGGTGTGTGTGTGTGCGCTCTGGCAATGTCGACTACACACATGTGTTACCCAGGCCCATGGTGGGTGTTTGTATCCGTGTTCAGGTCTGTGAATGTGATCACATGTGTGTATTGTATGTTGCACAGTGTGCAGTGTGTGGGTGTGTCCTTGCAGTTCAGGATGACTCCTACTTGATATGTTTAGGACATTGTGTGTCTGCAGGGTGTGTGACTGTCAAGATTGTGCCTTGTTTAAATGAGCATGTATGTGAATTTCTGCAGTTCTTACTCACTGTGCAGTCCTGCCCACCCACACTGATATTGTGTGTGTGTTTTGTCATGCATTGCTGTAGCATGCTTTTGCGTGGCTCCTACTTTTGCTTGCTGAGTGTGATGTCAGACTGTGAAGGTAATTATACACATATGTAGGACTGTGCTTTGTAGTGACCAGGCCGTCAGTGTTAATGTGATGATCTGTTGGGCCACATCAGATTCTGACAAGTCAAGGCCCACGAGCTGTAGTATTTCACTAGGTCCACTGTTGCAGCAACTCATATGCATTGACATCCAATGACAATAGACTACATGGTCATCTCACGACTCTCGTGTACTTCACACACTCTCATCCTCTCTCATTCGTACTTGTCTTCGTAAAATAATTCTACAGAGTCACATATTTGCTTCAAGGCATGTATTTGGAATTACTTCCTATGTGATGCAGTATAGTGGACACTACTGGCAGCAAAATGCATGTGGAGGATATACTTAGCATGATTACACATACAAAAGGGGGTACGGGTAGATGTGATTAGTTGTTGACTGTGGAATGAAGGCTTCAGAGTTACAACTGCCTTGCCCTTGCTATGCGAAAGTACATTTGCTAATTACTGAGGAGCTGTAGACTTTGACACAGACAGTATTCATTTTGCCTACCAGACAGCTTGACATCATAGGCACAGTACATCTCAGTTCCATGGTACAGGATTACTACAATAGTAACTCCGATACACCTGTGTCAGAGGTGGCATCAGAGCATAAGCCTACATGCATGCAGCAGCGTCTCACAAGTTGTTGCAATGTGGTGGCTACTGAACATGACACAATAACTAGGGCCATGTTGTAGGGGGTTGCATTTGTTGTCCATGCAAAAGTCCTGGCACGGAAGTACAGACAAAGGTGAGGTGACAGTTCTCACGTAATACTGCAGAAAGATAGGTGTGCACTGACAGGTGCATGTGTCCAGGTGCGCAGAATACATATTATGGCATAGTTGTTCGTGCAGTATTGGCCATGTGGTTACTGTACACAAGTCCCATACCTCTGCCTCCCCCTGTTCATGCAGAGACATGGGATATGTTGAGGAACAGAGTGCATGTCCCGAAAATGTCAGATGTCATGGCAGTGGAGTTGATGGTGAGGTGTTAGTTGCAGGTTGTATGGTATAGTTGTTGTACAGCTACCTGCCCACTCCGTGCGAGAGCCAAGCATAGGTACGGTGTTGAACATCAATGTTCAATTGGGGGTATTGAGTCGGGGACCCATGAATTGACAAGTTGTCATGTATGCGATATCTTCCAGCAGGGCATCCATCCCATTGATGGTAAACATGGATGACATCCAATGAAGCGGATGGTGGGTAGCAACGTGTTTGTCGTAAGTTGTCCCTTGTAGCAGCCTGATGGGACATGTTGGATGACATTCAATGAAACTGTGATCCAGTAGACGTTGTGTGGAGGCACACTGGTCCCATTGCAGTGTGTCCCCGATTGTTGCCACATTCGCCATGCCCCCATACACTGAACAGATCCTGTCGTGGGCGTCTAGGGGTGCAAACAAGTGTACCAAGTCCGCCTTTGGACATGCCGGGTTGGAGAGACATAAATCCACAGGACAGTGGAACGGACACCTCCGACAGTAGAAAACGGGGATGACGCAGCTGAACATTGCAATGCGGTAAGTTACTCGGTAACTTACATTCAGCATAGCCAGATTTGAACAGCCCACTATGTGTAGCAAGCTGTCACTGTACAGCTTGATCTGTCCGGCGTAGTTGAGAAGCAGTGGTGCAAGAGCCATTTTGCTACAGGGTGATGTGATGGCGTGCTCCGGCTGCCTGTGCAGTCAGCAGAGTGCAACCTCCGACGATGCTGGGAATTCTGAAATGGATGTACGGCGGAAGGACTTGGAGTATGGCTTGGGCGGAGGACACAGGCCCTCATCCCACATGCTTCAATGAATGGTCAAGGCCAGTGGTGTCTGGCTCTTTCCAGATTACTTGCATTTGGCCCACATGGAGGAGTGGTATAATTGTATTTTGTGTTATTCTCTTTCTTTCATGTTAGGCGCTATCTGCCAGTGGAAGTTTTCCTTTGCATGGCTATGTTTGGCTTATTGTTGGTACAATGGCTCCATTCTATTGCTTAATTTGTTGCAATGTGATTTCAGAGTAGGAATGGAAGGCCATTCAGTGCTATCTGCTCTACCGTGTGTGGGCGGGACACTCCGTTGCCGCTGTACATTGAGGCTTCTGTGTGGGTGTAGTGATTGGGAACACCTGTTCTCAGGCAGCAGGGTTTTTGTAATTTGTACATTGCATGGCTTGATATTGCGAGCAGGATGGTATAGGTATTTTTGGATGAGACTGGCGTGCCTTTTGCGGACAATGTCCATATTCTGCGCTGTTATGTAGCAGCCGCCGTGTGCTTCGCCATGTTTTGCACACAAGGGTGTGTCCTATTTTGCCATCACATTACTCCCCTGTTCGGGACACTTGTGTGACATCAGGTTGACAACTGTGAGTTGTCGGTTGGGGACATGACTGATGCAGGAAGGCCACGTGACATGTGCCTTCAGGGTGGGGCTGGTGTGTGGGGTGTGTGCAGCCCATGCATGGCGCTGTCGTTGGCCTCTGCGTTGTGCGCATGTGTACCTGCGTCATCGCCGCTGCCTGCGCTGCGGTGCCGTGATGGGGACATCACTTCCTGGTCCCGGGTAGTGGGTGCCCAGGATGTTGCGAGTTGTTTCATTTTGACAGGTGGGACATGTGTGGGTACAGTGGTGGATGTGTCCTGTCCACACAGTGGTGTCTGGGGGGCCATGTTCAGTTTTTCCGCCCTTCCATTGTGTGCAGTGTTTGCGTGCCCTTGTTGTGTGTCTGCCTACCTGCGTTGTCGTGGCGCGTTCACTCCTAGGTGGTGCATCAGGTAGAGCATGGGGATGGCCTGGAGTGCAGGATTCATCTCTGGGTGGGCCGCCTTTTTAGTCTCCGTACTGAACAGTCGGGTTTCCGCCTTGGTATCTCGTGCAGTGTCTCTTTGCCGGTGAGGCTGTTTGGTTGTGGCATCGTAATTTGTACGCCGGGCGGTGCGTCATTTCGTCGGACGGTGTGTCTCCATTGGCTCGCACCGCTACGTAGACGGGCGCACTTTGATGGCGGGCGGCGTCGCAGGCTTACGGGCGGTGTTTGCCTGACTTTTCACATCCTAATTTTGCGGGCGGGTGGGCCGTTGCTGGCGGACGGTAACTAGCGGTTTTTGCCTCCGACAGCACAGCGGTAGTGCTTCCGCCCGACATCGTAATGACCTCCTTAATTTGAACAAAACTAAAAAAGAGGGAGGTGCTAAAATTGGAGTTAAAGTTAGCCAACTTTTGCCATTTGAAAATTGGTTATTATGATAGAAATCTTGCACTCTCCGAAAACCCCAATGAAACCACCGACTACAGGTATGATTGGACAGACATAAAACCAGTGGAACACATTCTACTTGTTTCGATTGGAGGTGGAACCAGAGAATTTCGAATTCTTCCCAAATCCTATTAAAGCGATCCACAGTGGAGCAAGGGGTCCTATATCTGAACCTCTTAGGTAACCATGGGATTTTTAAAAAGGGGGAGAGCCCACTTTCAGATGTATTTACCACATGTCCTAAATAATAATTCACATCACTTGAGATCTCTGAAGAGGACCTTACCAACCAATCAAGAAATGTCGCCTGCTAATACATTTTTATATTGGGGAGCGCCAGACCTACCTCCTCAGTATCCAGCTGAATAGCTTGTTTTTGAGTCTGGACTTGTATTCATGCCAAGTAAAGCGCCTAATTTCTGTGTTAACTAACTTTTTTTTTAAAAGCGGGATTTTAACCATAATATTTGCAAATGAAAATATTAATAGCAGAAGAACGCTCATTTTAACCAAGGCAACCTGACCCATAATTATAAGAGATATTTTGCCATTCATTTAGTAAATTACGATTCTTGCTTAAAATTTAGTACAAACAAATACTCTAATTTAGAGGTCACGTATTTTCCTAAATATCTTAGAGGCGAGGTTGGAGAATAATGAGCCTGCATTGTAAGTGGCAATATTTCTGATGAGCAGTTAAAGAGAAGACCCTCTGACTTCACATGGTTAATCTTATAGCCGCTAATCTCTCTGAATTTGCTTAATTTACAAAAAAAAACGCAATATTATAACTTTATCTGCTGCTGAATAAACCATGTCATCAGCAAAAAGTTTCAATTCAACTGCCCGTACCACGGGATGGGTTTGATATTATGGTCTTGTCGAATAGCGCAGGATAATGGCTCAATAAAACAAAGAAAACAAAATAGG
Organism: Calotriton arnoldi; assembly: GCA_963921515.1. Taxonomy (NCBI): domain Eukaryota; kingdom Metazoa; phylum Chordata; class Amphibia; order Caudata; family Salamandridae; genus Calotriton; species Calotriton arnoldi. The sequence continues at coordinate 1,987,426 of CAWUFW010001911.1, forward strand.
GGAAAGAGGACAGCTTTGTTGCGTCCCATAGTGATACTAACCCTGGGTGGAGTTCGCGGAGTTGCGCTCTGCGAAACTCCGCAAAGTGGGAAAAAACTCTGCCGCTCTACACGGAGCTCCGCAAGCGGCGCAGTGCGATAGAAAAATGCTGTTCGCGGTGATTTTCAGTGCCGGATGCTTGTCCGCACTGTGCAATCATCGCGAACGGCACCGTGCACAGCGCAAGCGAGCGCTGCTTTCCTTTCTGCCGCTCGAGTAGATGTTTACTCGAGCAGCAGCTTACTCAACGCAAACGGGCAGTTTCTCAACGCGAGCCGTCGCGAGCATACGTGACCACTCGCAATGAGAAACCCGACCCCCCGCGTTGAGAAATCTCACCGGGAGGTTTATTTTCCACGCTCGCGCTCGCCAACTTGATGCTGACGATCGCGAACGAGGAAAAATCTCACCGGGAGGTGGATTTTCTTCGCTCGCGCTCGCCAACTTGACGTTGGTGAACGCGAGCGAGGAAAAAAACTCTGCTCCGCTGCGCGAGCGGAGTTCACCACCCAGGTTTAAGTGATACTCCCTGCAGATCTACCATTTATAATTATAGACGCCTTAGTGTTAAGATACAGATTAAATTTACTACTTTACAGTACAGAGAACTAAGGCAGCTATTTTAATGTTAGACGCAGAGAAGGCGTTCGATCAAGTTCAGTGGAATGTCCTCTTCACAGTCTTATCAAATTTCACCTTCCAGTCCAGGTTCACTCAGGTACAAGGGCCAAGATTTACAAAGATTTTGCATAGGGTTTGAGTTACTTTTTTAATGCAAATTCATCGCAAAAACTTTTTGGGGATTTACAAACCTACGCAAATTGGTATTTGCATAGGTTTGTAAGGGAAAGTAATGCAAACAAGCGCAAAGCGCCGCTTTGCGTTACTTATTACCATGGGTGGTACATGGGCATTCCCATGCAACCATACATGTTTTTTGATGCAAAACCCTATCTACCAACCTTAGTAGAGATGGTTTTGCGCCAAAAAATAATACTGCTGGAAAGCAGGCGTTAAAAGGAATTATGTTTTCATTTCTCCTTTCTTTTCTGACTTTGCTTTTGTGCTGCGCTGTACAGTTCACAAACAAAGAAAGAAAAGTTTTAAAACTTGTCTAGTCACAGTATTTTGTACTAGAAGTGTACCTTTTCAATACAAAACCTATGCTAGAGTCACACACATACACCCTTGTATTATGGCGCAAAGGTGTGTGCATGGCGTTGGGCAGCAAAATTCTGCGCCGGCACTAGGGAGAAGGGGGGAGAGTGCCATATCTCTGTAGATAAGGCATTCTCCTGCTCTCTCCCTTTCACGCAACCCAGAGCAGCGCTGCAACTTTGGGTGCTGTGCTGCGTTGCATGACACCTTTGTAAATCTGGGCCTAGGACTGCTGAGTCCCAACCCATTGTGCTTGTGATCGTTTGCCACTGGTGCCTACGGGTTCTTCCTGCTATGGCTCTGCAAACTGGGCCAAGTAAGGCATTACCCCCACTTGACAGGGTAATGAGAATGAGCAGTGTTAGAAGGTGGTTCTTACCATCTGAGCCGCCCGGATTTTTCGCTTTTTGAACACCTATTTGTTGAGCTTTTACTGTGGGAGAGCCTCATAAGTTGGGACTCACCCACAGTGAACTCATGATGAAAGAGACTGCATGTGGATTTTACCGGTGTCCCCTGGTGAGAGTAGGCCGCTGCGCTGCAGCCGAAGTAAGGGGCACCGGGCTGGTTACATGCAGACACGTGTGTACATGCGTGTGCACACGTGTAGGGGCTGCGCAGGGCAGATTCCTGGTGTGCACAGCCCAGGAGCAGGTACAGATAGAATGGTGTGGCAGGAATTATGCAGAGCTGGGTGGTGACATGGAATAGGCTTTATACACTGGGAAGAAACATGTAAGGGAAAGCCAGTGTGCTTTACTGTTTTCACTGAAGGACCACTCCATTATTCTCCTATGAGGATGGGGATCACATGGGATAGGTTCACTTCCCTAGGGCCTACAAATTCCAGACACGCACTAAAGTCCACTGTAACTGGTGTGAAAATAAGCATTCTGTTAATTCCAAAACCATATATGTACTTCTTATGGGTCATCCAGAAATGTCATATTCCTCTGACTCGGCTCATAACCAGAGCCTGGCTGGGTGTGACCCTGCCAGGCTGGATTAATGACCTTCCTCCCCAAACTGAAGCATCAGAGGCCTAGCCCTTCACGGCAAGCATTCCAAGGGCGAAGGTCTCCTCTCCAAGAGGGAGAGAAGATGGGTGGAGTCTGCCGGTTATCCATCAGCAGCTGTCACCTGGTGCCAGGCACCAAGCTGCTCTGGAGAGGAGGCAGAAAGGAGGGAAGGGGCTTTTCAGAGACCATGTGGCATGAGACCCCTAAACGACGCCATTTTGAACTATCCCAGAGGCCTTGGCAGGAAGGAGGGAGCAGAGGCAGAGAGGTGATGTGTCGCTGCCTGATAGGGCAAGCAGATCCTTCCTGCCAGCCCCCTCCAAATTCTTTTAAAAGGTCTTGCACAGGAAGAGGAGCTCTCTCTGGGGTGTGGTCTGCTGAGGAAGACTGGTTCTGGAGCCTGGCGCCATGGGTAGTTGGAAGGAAGAACCCCCTGACTGTCCCAGGACCCTGGATTGCGCCTGTGGGGAGTCCAGGACCAGTGAGCAGAAGCCTGGGCCTCTGTGCAAGGAGAAGAGAGGCCCAGGAGGAGAGCCAGGTGAAAGGCTGGCGCAGGGAGCCAGTGAAGACAGCTCCCTGCTGAGTTCACCCTCCTTGAGACCAGGAGAGCAAAGGAAAGTGCTCCCAGTGGCTGGGGCGCGCCACTAGGAGCAAGAAGAGGCCAAGATGGTGAGAATTGGTCCCTTGGGGGCTGAGAAATGCCCCCCGAAGGTAGGCGACCTTTGACCTCTGGCCGGATCGATGACAAAGTGTGTGGGGCTCCGCCGCCGGTCTTCACTGGGCCCCCGGGGTGAGTCAGGCCCCGGGGGCTGCCCCCAGAAGAAGAGGAAGTCAGGGAGTGCAAAACTCTACCCCAGGGGGATGCCAGGAGCCCACCCTGGCCCCCCGAAGACACCGGAGGAGGGGGAGCGCTGTCACGCCCCCCTTGAAGAGGTCATTGGGGCCAGCGGCCCCAACTCCGGGCCCCGCCAAAAAGGAAGCCGGGGAACACTGTCGTGCTCCCCCGGGAAGATCTCTGGGGCTCGGGATCCCCAACTCCGGGCCCCAGTGTCTGCGAGGAGGAGGAGGGGGCAGTGCCATCGCACTACCCCCCTTCGGAGGAAGCGCAACAGATGTCTCAGGGGCCCGGGACCCTAACTCCGGGCCCCGAAGAGAAGGCAGAGGCTGGGGAGCGCCGTCACGCTCCCCGTGAAGATGGCCCAAGGGGGGCCCGGGATCCCCAACTCCGGGCCCCTGTATGTTGGAGGAGGGGGGAGTGCCGCCGCACTCCCCCACAGCAGCGGGAAGGTGGGGGCAGTGCCGTTGCACTCCCCAGAGGACCCGCCAACGAGGAGCAGCCTCCGGGTCTGCCCACAGGAGCAGGCAGACCAGAATTGAAGCGCTGGCTCCCGCGGCCCTACACGAGGGTGCGGGCCGGGCGGGGAGCCAGCCGGAGCGGCTGGGGGTGGGCTCCCCGAGCCGCCATCTACATACCTGGCATGCACCCACGAAGAGCAGAGGCGGCGTGAGGCCGCCAGAAGTGGCAGCACGGCTCTCCCCGGAGCAGCGGTTGAACCAATGCTCTAATATTCAGGAGGAGAACACGAAGCACCCCATAATGCCATGCAAGGCATGGGGAAAGTCACTTGTTTCGGCGTCTGGTGGCCCCCGGAGGAGGGGGGTCACCACCATTTGCAGGCAAAGGTGCAGGGGGAGCTGCAGGAGCACGCAGACTCCCCCAGCACAACGTGAGGTAAGTCCCCCACCTAAGTCTCTGGGGGACTTCAAAGAAACAACCCCTCAAGGGCTCAGCTGTGCATCAACCGCATCCTGTGGCTGGAACTTTTGTTCTTCAGCTGGGGGTGCGTTAGGGACTGCACCAAGGTATGAAGGACTGAGCTGGGGATGTCTGGAGGAGGGCATCCCCTGGAGGTGGAAAGGTGCAATTGCACGAGAAGTGCATTTCCCAATGTTATTTCTTTTGAAGGACTGGAAGTCACACGTGTATGGTGAAGTCATAAGCAACGCAGGGTTATTTTGCTGGGCATCCCTGCTAGGGTGTCTGGCTGTATATGCTTAATCTTGTGATTATAAATGTGATGTCTTTTAGGGGCTTTTATTGCAATGCATTATAATGGTTATCAGCTATGATAAGTACTGTCATTTTAAGTGATGCTTAAACATGTATTATTGCTGCTGCGTTAGGTGAGGAACAACCCAGACTGTTAGCCCCTAAGATGTAGAGGTATATACTGTAGGGTCAGTATGAGATGCTCAGTCAGGGTTATGTGTCACCAGGGCAGGTGTGCCCATTTTAAATGCTTGTTGAGATAAAGAGGTGGGGCGCCACTGGGATGGTGCCAGTGGGCAAGGCCCTCGCTCCAGATTATGTTCAACCCACTGCATTAGGGGGCAAGATGATGTGCATATATGGGAGTGGAGGTACTAGGCCCCCCCCCTGCGGGAGGGGTGGGAGTGTTATGCAATGTCACAAAGTAATTCCAACAGCTTATGTATATTTGTAAATTGTTGCATAGTATTGAGTAGCGTGTGTGTTTAATAAATGTACTCTTCCTTTTATAAAGCAAAGTACAGACGGGACAATCAATTATTGAGTGTTATTTCTGCGTCCTGGTAAATGGCGATTACTAGCCCACACCACCTCCCTTGAGTAAGCCTTAGACTGCTCTGCAATGCTACCCTCTGAGAGTCAAGCGCTACAATGGGTGTTTGGTTCCCAGTGAAGGACAAATGCAGTCATGTTATTTGTGCAGGCCTCACAGATACTGCCTCGTTTTCCAACAAGCAGACACAAGCTTCTCAGGGAAGTAGAGTGGGAGCAAGACCTCTGAACTCACCAGTCAAACAACAGACCCAATAACCTGATGTCAAGCCCAGTGCTTATCTTTATGAAAAAGAAAGTACTTTTAATCATTTTAATCTCACAGCAAAACTACATATCACACCATTTAATTAGCACATAAGTTGTGCTTTGATTGTGGCACTACACTCCCTCCTCCTTCCCAGTAACCATATTCATTCCCAATGTAGTTTTGATTACACTTTCATCACCCTCTCTATTCAATAGGCGTAGGTAAGGATTAGTTCAGGTGAAAATTTCACAAAAAGTCTCATTAATTAATGCAGCAACCCAGGTCACTGTTTTTTGCGGTATTCAGGTAAAAAAACTCATGTGATAAGGCAGACCTTGTCCACAGCTGTTGCTGCTCACAGGATGATGTTTCTGGGTGAGGCATAGAAAGGCGGCTTTAATCCGTAACACCAGCCCTCAGCAGCGGCAACCCTCGGGCGGGGATCTGATAAGTGCCACAACTTGCAGAAAGTTCAAAAGGGTCGAGCAATGGCTCTATCCTTCTTTCATGAGGCCATCTTGATTTGAAAACTGCGACTCAAATGCAGAGACACAGAATTAAGCTTAATCTTTCTACACTTTGTGGCACCAATCAGATTAATTATTCTCCTACCATAATCCTCTGGGAGGATAAACCACATTAGGGGTCTTCAGCAATCATCATTATATGCAAATAGTGCTGAGGATGATCTCACGCAAACTCCATTACTTACTTACCACCATTGCAACACATTCTACATCCCAAGGCTACGCTCTCCAGGAATGTTCCTTGACCTGACAGTGGATTTGACACATATCTGTCCTAAAAAAGAACTGTATAAAATGATGCACAACTAACACACTGGAGAGATATGTGTTTATTGCTTTATTTGAATCCCTTGAAATTCATTTAAGCCCCTTATGTATGGTGATTTAATGTATACTAAGGGCCCGATTACGATGCGGTTAGGAAAGCATTCCCACCTAGGGCCCGATTACAATGCGGTTAGGAAGGCCTCCTAACGGCATTTGCTCCTTTCGAATCGGATCGGGAATGTGTCTTCCCGACCAAGAGCCAGATTATGATGCGGTTAGGTACATAGGCTCCCATAGAAGTCAATGGGAGTCCAACCAAATTGTATCTGGAAGCATCCGGATGCATCATACTCGGTCGGTCGGACTCTCCTGAACCGAGTCGGTCGGAAACCATTTCCAAACCGATTCAATCGGGAAGATTTCCTAACTGCATCGTAATCGGGCCCTTAGTGTTTGTAACATCATTATGTTTGTAAGCCAGCTCCTTTATTTACTTTGTTTTGTTTAATTGCTCTGAAATAACTTTTTGCGATTAATTTTCACAGGTTTTGTTTGATGTGTCGCAAGTCTCAATACACATAGGTATTTACTAACAAACATAATTTATTTTGTAAATGATCCGCTTGCAGGCCATTTACGTCAGTAGATACTGTTAGCAAGCTCACATGGGTTACCCTCCTCCATTTTGTACTGCATTTCAGACTCAGCTTTTGAGTAAAGGGATGTTTCTCACTGTGGGTAGCACTGGGAAAGACCCCAAGCAGGAGTACCCACAACATGGACTCAATGAAGTATGAAATCTCTGCACCTAGTTATCATCAGTCTTCCTGAAGCAGTAATATGAGGCAAACAAAAGGGGCAGCCTAGCCTACAAACTTCTCATCTTGAACACCAAAACTGTTGGCGGCCCCTACAGGTCACAGGACAAGTCCTGGACCTTGCATTGACAAGAACAGCATAGGCCTCTGTGCACACTTGATTAGCATGACACCAGGGTAAAATAAAAGTCAGGAAACCAGCTTCACATGCAGCCAGGTGCTCAGAGTAAAGGAACATGAATGTATAACATGAAGCAGATAATCCTGCCCCAACAGTACTACTTGAACCCATCATACAGTAAGCATATAACACAAATCTCAGCATACTCGATGCACCTTATTGAAGAGGCCCAACAAGGCTAAAACCAGTTTGGGGATGCTCTTGCCCTTTTAAGAGAGATACATCTTGTCAGTTTAAGCTACTTTGTTCTGTTGGGACACAACGAACACTGGTTTTCATATGATTGGTTTGCACCCTGTCCAAGCAGGAACCACCACTCTAGTCAGGGTAAGCTAGATACACACTAAAAGAAAACCTGTGCTCACCCTCTGGTAACTTGGCACAGAGCAGTCAGGCTTATCTAAAGAGGCAATGTGTAAAGTTTTTGTGCAACACACACACACAGTAACGCAATGAATACAACACAAAAATACTCCACACAGGGTTAGAAAAATAGATTATATTTTTATGAGTAAAACAAGACCAAGACATATCCAATCATTCCCTGGTGATGGTACTATTTCAGGGCCCTGTTAGAGACCATACTCTGCCTCCCCAAATAGATCCTTGGTATCTTAGGGACAGAGGGTTCAGAGACAAAGTGAGAGACCAAACGGATCAATATTTCTTGAAAACTCTTGGTCAGTCATTGGAGGCCTACAAAGCAGTGCTAAGGCGTTATGCTCATACAGTGATGGGGGAAAGAGGAAGGAACAGCACTCTCAGCATGAGGCATTGGAGCAAGAGATTCCTTCGCTCAAGGTCCGAATAGTGTGGGAGGAGAGGTTTGACTCCCCTCTGGGACACCAGCTACGCCTCAGACAACAGGAACTAAGGGATCTGCAAGACAACAAAGCCCACATGCATGCAATAGCAATGCAGCGACGATTGTATGATCTGGGAGATAAGACAAATAAATTGATAGCATGGTTGGAGAGGAGGGACTGAGAACAAAACTCGGTCCTTGAGATACGAATACCTGGCCAGCCTCCATATTAGACGAGGAAGGACATAGCTGAAGCTTTTGCAGTTTATTATGAGACACTGTATGAGCCCGTCTCCGCAAGGACCGGTGACAATAGCGCCAAGCTTTTCAATGATATTTCCCTCCCAGGGCTCTCAGCTAAGGATAGGGAGCACCTAGAAAGTGACCTGATGGTAGAGGAGATAGAGGGTGCCGTTTGTGACATACAGTTTGGCAAGGCAGCGGGCCCGAAACGATTGCCATATAAGTGTGTGGCGGAAAAAGTAGCACAGCCTATGTTAAATATGTTTCAAAGTGTGAGGAAAGAGGGGTGTTTGTCGGAAGATCTGAGACTGCCCACTATTGTGCTCATCCCATAGAAGGGTAGACCCAGGAGCTATGCAGCTCATACAGGCCCATCTTACTACTGAATTTCGAGGTCAAGGTCCTGGCAAAGTCCCTGGCAAACAGGCAGCACACAGTCATCTCCACAGTGATTTACCCCGACCAATCAAGATTTATGCCCAACAGGAGTACCCGGCTGAAAAACCGACGCTTGTACGGAGTTATGCACATGACAGCAGCCCGGCAAGACTAGGCTGCTGTCCTGCTTTCAGTGGATGCCCGTATGGCGTTTGACAGCATTGAGTGGCTGTACCTGTTCTCTGTCCTGTCAAGAATGGGCTTTGGGCTAAATTTTGAGAATGGGTCAAACTCCTTGTAGGAAAGTAGGATCTGCTTTCATGGTCACCCTCACTTTTTGCTGGTGTCATTCTATTGTTCTGACTAGTCTGACTGGGATCCTGCTAATCAGGACACCAGTCACTGTGCTCTCTCCTTAAACTGGACTATGGTGAGTACGTTTGTACCTTCCTAATTGGCTACTGGTGTACCCTTCTAAGTCCCTAGTATATGGTACTAAGGTACCCAGGGCATAGGTACACCAGGGGTCTCCTATGGGCTGCAGCATGTATTTTGCCACCCATGAGAGACCACTCAACCTGTGACTAAAGGCCTGCCAAGTTTCCTTATATCTGAGGTCACTGCACTTAAAACCTATAAGTCACCCCTAAAATAGGCCTTTCAATCCTGAAGGCATGGTGCTTGGATATAAATGTGAGGGTGCCCTGCATGAGCAGGGCACCCCCTACAAACCTAGGAGTCGATTCTCTCAGCTTTGTAAGTATGGTCAGCCATTGTATACATATAGTGGATATCAAGTCAATTACAAGATGTATAACAATATATTGGCAGCACCGAAACTGCTCATGATTGGTATTAAACAAGCTGGAACACTACCCCAACACCGATTTCAGTGTTGTATGTAGGATCCCATGTACTGGAGAGCTCCCCTAGGGAGCCCCCCTGTATTCCTGGTACTGGCCTTCAGGGTCTAACAGCAAGCTAGTGCTGCTGCCGACCACAGGCATGATTCTGCCCTCCTGCTGCTGAGCTGAGCTCGAGCAGGAGAAGGTAGAACAAAAGGTTTCCTGTTACAGGGTTTCTACAGCCCTTTGTCCGCAACCTACCATCACACATCAGGGACACCAAGCATATTCTGAGCACGCTCACAGACATTACATGGGAGGATGGTATGACACTCGTAACACTAGCCGTCATAGCACAAGTATCAGACATGACCTTGGACTACAGGCCTTACACCACATTCTAGGCCGTAGATCGGCCAGCCTTTGGGAACACACTGAAATGCTTTTAGAGATGACAGAACTTATCCTGGACAACAATGTCTTCCTTTTCAAGGAAGGGTGGTATAAACAAAAACAAGGGGTGGCTATGGGCTCAAAGTTTTCTCCCTCGTATGCTAATCTATTCATGGGCAGACTGAAAGAACAATGGATTTGGAGTGAATGGGGTAGTAACTGGAATGACTCGATCTTATTTTAGGGCAGATTCATAGACGACTGTCTTATAGTCGGGACAGGCTCCACCGAAAAACTTCTTGAATTCTTCACACACCTTAACAGCAATGACAAAAGCATCACATTTACGTTCCAGTACAGTCAGAGGAACATCACATTCTTAGATGTTGAACTCTTTACTCTAGATAATAAGATCCAAAGCACACTATTCAGGAAACCAACAGTTGTAATTCAACCCTTCATGCCTCAAGTGCACATCCAGGTCACCAGATTAATGCTATCCCATATGGCAAATTCACACGTGCCAGGCGCAATTGTAGTACAGAATTGGACTTTAAGAATTGTATAGAGAGCATGGCCACTAGATTCTCACGCAGAGGGTATGCAAAGAGAACTATACTTAGGGCCAAAGAGAGAATATCTAAGATCAGTCGACAAGACACCCTTAAAAACAAACCAGAAAAGAGAGAGAACAAAACAGTACGTTTAATTACGGATTTTAACAAGCAAGCAAAAACACTAACACGCAGTATGCGTAGACATTGGCACTTACTCACGGCAGACAAGACACTGCTGAGATTTACAACATCAAGGCCTGAGATTACCTTTCGCAGGGGTGTATGCCTAAAAAATATTCTCAGTTCTAGCTACCCAAAAGTGGAACAAACACCAAACTGGCTTACCCAACACACTTTGGCCGTTTTCAAATGCGGCTACTGCTCCATGTGCAGATGGGCCACTGACAGAAAGAAAGAATTTAGGGGACCTAACAACAGGGTGTACAAAACTGACAACAACATCACCTGTTACACAAAATATGTAGTATATGCTATTGAGTGTAAGTGTGGTCTAAGATACATTGGAAATAGCATCAGGAGCCTCAAAGAGCGCATTGGGGAACACATGAGGGCTGTAAAGCAAGGGGACAGCAGATATCCGATAGCCACACACCTGGCTGAATGTAATTCTCAGAGCACACATAGAACGTTCTCCTTTTATGGTTTTGATGTCACACCCAAAGACCCAAGGGGAGGTAATAGGGAATTAACACTGAGGAGGAAAGAGGCGCTATGGATTATGAGACTTAAAAGTGTCGAACAGGGCTTGAACACGGACCATGAGCTTCAATACTTCCTTGGGGATTAGCCCGTACCCACGTGCAAATGAATTGAAACGCTGGCTGGCTTACGTCATGCCATCATCACAGTGTATGGAGTACACTCATTATCATCCCTACTTTTCTTGGTAGACTACATACTGTTGCAATACATGACAGTTTCTGTATTAATGAAGTGATTTACTCGCACTGGATACTTACCTTACTATAGACTATATACTGTGAGGAATTGAGACCTCGAGACTTAACATGCTGTAGACTATGTACACCATCACAGTTTATAGAGTACTCCCATCATCATCCCTATTTATTTTGGTAGACTACATACTGCTGGAATATATGACTGTTTCCGTGTTAATGAAGGGATTTACTTGCACTCGATACTTAACATGTTGTAGACTATGTACAGTGAGGAATTGAGACCTCGATACTTAACCTGTTGTAGACTATGTACAATAAGGAACTGAGACTAAATGCTACTGTCCCCACCTAGCTATGTCACAAATTCACTTTCACATTGCAATACGGCTCCTAAAATGCTTTGGATCTGATACTAGCGCGAATTGAGACCGACTGCCACTGTCCGTAACAAGTCTAGGAATTTATAGTTAAATATGAGGTTCACCCAGTTATGTCACGATATTCACTATCACTTTGTCACACGTCACATGTCACAAAACACACTATCATGTTGATTAGTTTGGGTCATAACGACAAAGCTCTTGGATATGAAGAGAAATTTCTTACAAGGATCTACTTATGTATAACACCGCATGCACGTTGCCACAAATGTCACACTTGTTTGGTAGTGCACCGCAATGCTGTCATGTGCCCCTGCAGATACAGATTACTAGCACATAGCGTTTAATCTTATGGGCTTTACACCAGCCCGTTGCCACCGACATTCCGCCAGTTCACAACAATATTGATTCCAGTGCCCCGGGGATCCCGATACACCACTCCAAGATGGCGCCCAAAATGGGTTCAGTACCGGCTTAGTCCGCACTCATGCTTCATTATTTAAGACATCGCCGGGGTGGCCGGCTGCAGACTGCTGATTTGAACGGCGAACACGCCATGGCCTGGAGATCCAAAGGGTTCTACCTAATACTGCCGGTAAGGAAGGATAAAACGGACTTACTAGAGTCTCAATACGGGACAGAGGAATAAGGGATAAAAATGCTAATATAATGTTAATTTTACCTTAGGATGGGGCAGCTCTTCTAAAAGAAACTCCCTTACATTTGGAAGCAATTTTAGCTTTCCGGACACAAAACTAATTGGTCTACCTCTCCAGGAGCAGAACTTATAGGAACCCCTTCCAGGTTGGAATTATCACCGGAATTAAGGTAGGGGGATCCTTCATGGTACCTAGTACACCTTATTAGAATGTACCGACTGCTACTCTTTAGCTGATGTGCCCTTTTCTGTTACTTAGAGACTACTTGAAACTGACCTCAGGTATCGTATTATAACAAAATACGTTCTTTTATACATGTTTGCTTACACAATATAGTCAGCATGTATTTACTATTTAGTGACAGCATGAGGGAGCACTACTTTTCCACGAATATAACAAAATAGATTATAATTCCTAAACAGGATGATTGCATGCCCGCACCTTGCCAAACACAGGATTACTCCTATAAGGGAGTCTCAAACACCAACTGTACCAGTATGTTTTATAGCGATAACTTAATGATTGGGGGCTTTGCTTGTTCTTTCTTTCCCCCATTGATTTATGGATGCACAAAGAAGTTGCATGAGAAGTGTGTACAACACCAGTTCACATGGATTTCCACACAGTTCTATTCACTTTTTTGAAACTCACACAAGTCACCGAAGTCACCTTGTCAATAATTTGAAAAGTAAAGTGTTCTTACTACCAGTGCATACACGAACAAGTACCTGTTTATATATTCCCTTAGCCATGAAGAAGTCGCGGGGTAATCCCCTGTAACAGCGACGAAACACGTGTTGGCTAAGAAGGCTTAAAGATCTTGAATTAAAGACATCTGAAAATATAAAGACAAGCATCATTGTGATATTTTATGTAACTTTATGTATTTACTTTTGAACGTGTGCAGAGGATTTGTATATACACCTCCCAGACAGGACTTAGTGTATTGGGCTGGGGTGGGGGTGCTTGGCAGCGCCACCACACTGCTTTGAAGGGCACATTTGGTGCCCTCCTTGCATACTCCAGTGGGAACCAGTTCAGGGAGCCGTTGGCTCTGCTCTGGCGCAAAACTAGACAAAGGATATGGGAGTATCCTCCCCTTTGTCTAGCCCCTCCTCTGGGAGGGACCCCTGAATCGTCCCAACCCTTTCCTTTGGGTACTTAAGGACTTACCTGTGGGAGGCTCTTCAGATTCATTATAGGACAAGATTTAGATCCAAAACCACTTCATCTTCAACCATCTGGGCACTTAGGACTTCGCTTTGGGAACCGAGACTGCATCTGGAAGACTCCTGCTGCTCCTGGTCTCGTCGTCTTGCCAGTCTTCTGCGTCATCTGTGCCTGTGCTACAAACAGGTTCTTTTCCAGGCCTTTGGGCATCATAGACACCTGAAGGAATCTCCCTTGGAGTGAAGGAGTGACTCCCCTGCCTCTGCAGTCACCGCAACTAAGCTGACTGGTCTGCTGCTCCTGATGTCCTATAGGCTTCAAAAGGCTCAGCAACACAGGTAGTGGTTCTGCAATGCTCTCAAGGCCAGCACTGTCTTCTCAGCAAGTTTGAAGTAAGTATCCCTTGTTGAAACTGCTGGAGCAGTACCCCTGTGCACCACATCGACTTGCCATTGCCAAGGCTCGTTGACTCTCTTCTCCAGAGATCTTCAGGCTCCAAGAAGCTCCAGCCTCCAGCATCTTCTGCTACTAAGTTCTTTGTCCTCACTGCATCCTGTGCACCGAGGGCCTGCATCATTGATGAGCTTCTCGAGGTCCTCTTGCGACTCATGTGCCTTCAGCCTGTGGGTCTTCTTGAGGGTCTTCTTTGGCTCCAGTGGGCTCCCCTGCTTGCTTGGGGCCTGCTCTGTCTCTCATGTGCTTCGTGGGTCCCTTGGACCTTGCTGGTCCTGATACTACACCTTCTTCATTTTCCTCATCTGTTGCTGCTGCCAAGGCTTTGTTGGTGATACAAACCACTGGCTCTCGACTTCCGATGTGAGACAGCTCATGAATGGCTCCTGGTCTTCCACAGCATTGCCTAGTCCTAACAGCTGCAGCAATAAGGTCACCGTCAACTATCCTGCATCGTCGTTCATCTGTGGTCATTGGTCTTCCGTGCCCCCGGTCACTCCAGAGTGGCATAGACTCTGTCCCCTCTGCTTGCAGGTACTCCTCTTCAAGAATCCACCCTTGGATTTCACCAAACTCTTTTACCTTCTTCGCCAGCAGCTTCTTCACTGAAGTCCTCCATTGTGAACTACAGCTGTTTCCAACGTCACTTTGCACCTATGCACCCGGCTTCTCTGGTGTAGGTATCCTGGTTCCTGGGGTATCCACGGGTGGGGTGACTCTCCAACCTTTCATCTTCCACGAGGTTTCTTCAGGATCCTCTGGGAAGGGTCCTTCTTCTTGAAAACTGCAACCATGTCTTCCCCATTGACTTTTTTTGAGTATGCGGTCATGTTTCCACTCTGCACATGGCCTCCTTGGGGTTCCTATGTACTCACCTTGGGTGGTTCCTTGGGTCCCCAGCTCTTCTAAGGTTCTGGGTCCAGTCTCGACTTTGGTCGCGGTTCGCATTCCACTTTATTAGTATATGGTTTGGCTTCCCCCTGGAGACCACTGTGTACTTGTGCTACTTACCTGTTCTACTATTGAAGTATTGTATGTATTGTGCTTATATCTCTGGGTAGGAGATATTGCCATGTGTTGTTGAGTGTTTATAATAAATACATATTTTATAACTACACTGTGTGGTTCTTTTTCACTTAACCTACACTATATGATTAGTACTGGTAAAACAAGCTGCTTTACACTCCTTCTGGACTAAGCCTGAAGGCTGCTCTCCATAGCTACCACTTAGAGAGCTTTCTATATTTGTCTAAGACCATCTCTTTACTCATGAAACTCAATCTGTCCCAGTCTTTTAGATACAGTGGTCTTATGTTCCAGGAACTAAGGACCCTGTGTACTTCTAGGAAGTTAAAGACAGGTAGTAAGTAACCCCACCACTAAGCATCTCTTAGAGCTGCCTATCCTAGATGACCACCAGAACTCTGATAGGTCAGAGGAACAGGACCAAGTGGGCAGAGATGCTCCAGAAGATGGGTCAGGAGGGGTTACCCCAGTGACCCTGATTCGGAGCACGACCAAGAGGAGCCTGATGACTCCACATTGGTGAACTCTGATCTCCCATGGAACAGTACAGATGAGACAGACTGTGTCCCTAGAGGTAGGCTTACCTTTGTTCCTCCTGGGAGGGTATAGAGGATAATGGGGAGGTCTAGGTCCTCCTCAGCTAATTCCAATGCTTCTGGGAATTCCATAGGGACCTCCAGCTCTAGCAACAGGGAGGGCTCTTTAGAGAGGGAATATCATCAGATCAATCTTGAGAGAGTTAGACTCAAGCTCAGGCAAGCACAGTTGGCTCTTGATAAAGAGACCCATGAAGTCCAGAGGGCTAGAAAACATTTGGGACTAGAGTCCCATGGTGGCAGCACTAGTGTCCCTAGAGTCAGGGAAAACTCCTTTGATACTAGGAACCTGAGCAGGATAGTCCCTCCTTACCAGGAGGGGGATGATATCCATAAATCGATCACTTATTTAGAGAGGGTCTGTAAAGTTCAGAAGGTCCCTCAAGGGCAGTGGCAGCTATCCTGTGGCTCTCCTTTGCTAACAAAGGTAGAGACAAGTTCCTCACTCTTAGAGAAGAGGATGTTAATGTTAATGTTAATGTTAATTGGAGCTTCTAAAGCGCATATCACCAACTGGTCTCTAAGCGCTGTGAGAGAAGGCACCATAGCGGCTCTACTGAGTAGTGCGCCCTAACTTAGGCCAAAATTGTGCCCCAGGCTTCTATGAAGAGGATGGTTTTTAATTTTTTCCTAAAAGGGAGAAGTGCTGGTTCTTTGCGGAGGCCTTCTGGCAGCTTATTCCAGAGCTGGGGGATCAATGTAGAGAAAGCTCTGCCCCCCTTGGAGGAGCTCAGTAAGCGAGCACAGGGTAATAACCCAGCATCTGAAGACCGCAGGGAGCGCCCTGGTACATAAGTTACCAAGCGTTCTTCAATATATGCTGGGGCCTGTCCATAGATTGCTTTATGGGCTATACATAGCCCCTTGAATCTAGATCTCTGCTTCACTGGGAGCCAGTGTAGCTGCTGTAGTAGCACGGTAGCGTGGGCCCTCCTAGGAAGCCTGAAAATCAGTCTGGCAGCATCGTTCATGACTACCTGGAGTTTTGTTAGCTCCTTCTCTGGAAGGCCAACATACAGTGAATTCCCGTAGTCTAAACGAGAAATAATCAGTGCAGTCACTGCCATGCGAAGTGCGGTAAACGACAGAAGGGGGCAAGTTTGCGTAACAGTCTTAGCAGCCCCACACATGTTCCCACCACAGCAGAAACTTGGTGGGACATGGAAAGTTTGGCATCCAATTTTATCCCTAGGCTCTTTACAACTGAGGCTGGCTTTGGAGTAGGGCCCAGCTCTTGAGGCCAGAATTGGTCACTCCAGGGGTTAGTATCTGTGGTGACAGCCAAAACCTCAGTTTTATCGGGGTTTATTTTGAGGGAATTGGCTGTCATCCAGTTTATTGTAAACTTCAAAATGTTCTGTATTCGAACATGGGCTGAGGGGGAGTTAGCAATCTGGATGATAATTTGGGTATCATCTGCATAGTTAAAGACTTGGCACTCCATACCAGATAGAGCTGCCACTAGGGGGTAGAGGTAGGCATTAAAGAGAAGGGGAGACAGTGCCGATCCCTGAGGGACGCCGCACGTCAGCCCACCAGAATCAGAAACCTGATCAGCAAGTTGGATCCTTTGCGATTGGTCTGATAAATAAGAAGTGAGCCATTGGAGTGCTACCCCCTGAACTCCTAGTTCCCCCATCCGCGACAAGAGTAGGCCATGGTTGACCGTATCAAATGCCGCGGACAGGTCCAGCAGAACCAAGGCACCTGGTTTTTTTGTATCTGCCATCAGCCTAAGTTCATCCAGGACTGCCAACATCACTAGCTCTGTACTGTGGTGAGCCCTAAAACCAGCCTGTTTTGTGTGAAGTAGCTGATTGCTCTCTAGGTGGTGAGTGAGGGTTTTCAGCACATGTTGCTCCAGCACCTTTGCCAAGAAAGGGAGCTGAGAGATAGGCCTAAAGTTTTTAAGATTTGCTGCATCAGCCCCAGGTTTTTTCAATAGAGGTCTAACTCTAGCCTCTTTAAAACTGATCCTGACAACTACTCAGTTTTGAAAAGTGCCCTCATAGATGGGTTTAGCTTAACCACTGAATAGTACAGACTTAAGTTCAGGGATACTCAGAAGGCACACGCTCAAGACTGGGTTGATTTTATAGACAATGCTATTAAGTTAAGGCTCTGGAAGGCTGGCTTCATGGAAGCAAGGTACAGGACTATGAGGGATTGTACAATTTGTTGATGAGGGAAGCATATCCTTAATAATTGCCAGAATCAACTACTGCACCAGTACCTGGTGGACTCTGATCTGACCTCTCCCCAAGAATTGAGTCCACACCAGGGTTAAGCATGGTGATGGAGATGACCAGAAGAAGCAAGATTCTTCTAAAACCCAGCAGAAGGGTGGGGAGAAGGACAAAGACAAAAAAGACTCTTCTCAAGGTCCCTAAAAAGTTGCATCTGTGGGTGAGTCCCAAAACTCCAAGAAGGATAAAAAGAAACCTTGGTGTTATTTATGTAAAGTAAAAATCCATTGGACAAGAGATGCTGATTGTCCTAAGGCCAACACCAAGAAAGCTACTAACACTGCCCCTAAGGCACCTGCATCCCCTAGCACCAGTACAAGTGGTAGTACAGCAACCAAGGGATTAGTAGGGTTAACCTTTGGTTCTGAAATGGGTTCTGGCCTAGTCAGAACTCCCACTCAGGATGTCCTTGTCTGTGATGGGGGCATTGATCTTGCCACCTTATTCCCACTAACTTGGGCAAGTACAGACAACAGCCTTTGATCAATGGAAAATAAGCTATGGCTTACAGAGAGACAGGGGCCAGTGTCACAATGATGACAGAGAAACCTGCGGCCTCTGAACAGTTATACTTGGTCAGTTGTACCAAGTGACCAACGCTAGCAATGTCAGGACTGATCATTCCTTGGCAGTTGTCAATCTCAGCTGGTGAGGGATAACTTGTCCTAAAAGAGTTGTTGTTTCTCCAGACCTACCTATAGATTGCCTGTTGGGTAATGATTTGGAAACTTCAGCCTGGTCTGAAGTGGAGTTCAGGGCATATGTAGAGATGATGGGAATCTCTGCCAGTTCATTTGCTGTCACCAGGGCTCAGGCCATACAGCTTAGCACTGAAAGAGCCCTGGATCCTGGAAGAATGGACCAGCAGGCTCCTAAGAGAAGGATCAGGAAGGGTAAAGATTTATCCTCCTCTCGAACTCCCAGTGAGGAGCAGTCTACTGAGGGAGATTATCTCAGTCCCTGTGAAGGAACTGTCCCAGAGGAACTTGTGCCTGACCAGGCAGAGTTCTTGGGGGTAGGGGGCCCTTCCAGGGCAGACGAGTTTGGAGCAGAAATCCTGCCCCTCTCTTGAACTACTCAGACAGCAAGCTGCTGCTGAGTATGCAGGGAATGTCAGTGGGTCCCATAGGATCTATAGGGAAGATGGGCTCCTGTTTTCTGAAGGTAGAGACCCCAAGCCTGGTGCTACGAGGAGGTTGGTAATACCTCAGAAGTTCAGAGGTTTTCTTCTCTCCCTGGCACGTGACATTCCCCTTGCAGGACATATTTGGCAAACAAAGACTTGGGATAGGCTTGTCCCTCATTTTCACTGGCCCCATATTTCTGAAGATACCAAGGAGTTTTGTTGCTCCTGTGTCACTTGCCAAGACAGTGGCAAGTCAGGTGGCACTACAAAGGCCTCCTTAATTCCACTCCCAGTGGTTGGGGTTCCCTTTGAGAGGGTTGGGATAGACATTGTAGGGCCCTTAAACACTCCAACAGCATCTTTACACAGTTATATCCTAGTGGCGGTGGACCATGCCACCAGGTATCCAGAGGCCTTTCCTCTTAGAATCACTACAGCTCCTGTAGTGGCCAGGGCCCTCCTAGGAATCTTTCCCAGGGTGGGTTTCCCTAAGGAGGTCTTAACAGAGAGGTACGAACTTCATGTCTAGTTACATCACTGCAATGTGGAAAGAGTGTGGAGTAAACTACAAGATTCCCACACCCTACAATCCACAGTGCAATGGGCTTGTTGAAAGGTTCAATAAGACCCTCAAGTGTATGATCATGGGGATCCCAGAAAAGCTTAGGTGAAAATGGGATGTCTTAATACCCTGCCTCCTCTTTTCCTACAGAGAAGTTCCACAGAAAGGGGTTGGTTACAGCCCGTTTGAACTTCTGTTTGGACATCCATTTAGGGGTCCTTTGTGTCTGGTTAAGGAGAGCTGGGAACAGCCTCTCAAACCTCCTAAACAGGATATTATGGACTATGTCCTTGGCCTGTGTTCATGTATGGCTGAGTACATGAAGAAGGCAAGCAAAAACCTTGAGGCTAGCCAGGAGCTTCAGAAAGCTCGGCATGACCAAAAGGCTGTACTGACTGTTTATCAGCCAGCCAGGACAGAAAGTGTGGGTGTTGGAGCCTGTGTCCCCAGTAGCTCTCCAGACAAGTGGAGTGGTCCCCACATCATCCCTGAGAAAAAAGGGGAGGTCACCTATATGGTTGACCTAGGTACTCCTAGAAGTCCCCACAGGTTACTTCATGTGAACCGCCTCAAATATTTTGTTGACAGGGCTGACATGAGCTTGCTCATGGCCACTGATGAGGGACAGGAGGAAGAGAGTGACCCTCTCCATGATCTCCTCAATCAGGACCCTTTTGATGGGTCAGCTGATGAGTAGCCTTGGCAGGCAGCCTCACTGACCAGCAGCACGCTGCATTGCAGGAAAGTCCTCAATCAGTTTACCCACATGTTCTCTCTGACTCCCAGTCAAACCACCTGGTGTACCCATGAAGTGGACACAGGTGATAGTCTGCCTGTAAAAAGCAAAATTTACAGACAGCCTGACCATGTCAGAGACTGCATCAGGACTGAGGTCCAAAAGATGCTGGAGTTGGGGGTCATTGACCTTCAGATAGCCCCTGGGCTAGTCCAGTGGTCCTTGTACCAAAACCTCACACCAAAGATGGCAAGAGTAGGATGAGGTTTTGTGTAGACTACAGAGGCCTCGATGTAGTCACTAGGACTGATGCCCATCCAATTCCAAGGCAGATGAGCTTATTGATACTCTGGCCTCAGCCAAGTATCTGAGTATATTTGACCTGACTGCAGGCTACTGGCAAATCAGACTTGCTGGGGATGCAAAGCCTAAAACTGCATTTTCAACCCCTAGTGGGCATTATCAATTTATTGTGATACCCTTTGGTCTGAAAAATGCACCTGCCACATTTCAGAGGCTGGTGAACAAAGTCCTAACAGGTCTGGAAGCCTATAGTGCAGTATATCTAGATGATATTGCCATCTTTAGTTCCACCTAGGTGGATCACCTGGTCCACCCTAGAAATGTTCTAGGGGCCCTGCAAAAGGCAGGCCTCACTATCAAGGCCACAAAGTGCCAGATAGGGCAGAGTAAGGTTATGTACTTGGGTCACCTGTAGGTGGAGGCCAAGTTTAATCATTGGAGAGCAAAATCCAGACCATACAGGACTGGATTGTTCTCACAACCCAGAGTCAGGTCAGAGCTTTCTTGGTCTTGACTGGGTACTACAGGAGGTTTGTTAAGGAATATGGGTCCATTGTGACTCCCCTTAATGATCTCACCTCCAAGAAAATGCCTAAGAAGTTCAGTGGACAGTTAGCTGTCAAAAGGCATTTGATGACCTGAAGCAGGCCATGTGCACTTCTCCTGTTCTGCAAAGTCCTGATTACTCCAAAACCTTCATTGTACATACAGAGATAGGGGTAGGAGCTGTGTTACCACAACTTAATGCAGATGGCCAGGACCAACCAGTAGCTTTCATAAGCAGAAGGTTGACCCCCAGGGAGAAACGTTGGTCAGCTATTGAGAGGGAGGCCTTTGCTGTGGTTTGGGCCTTGAAGAAGTTGAGGCCATACATGTTTGATACTCACTTCATTGTTCAGACAGACCATAAGCCCCTCTTAAGGCTTAAACAGATGAAGGGTGAAAACTTTTGAGGAGGTTCATTTACCTACAGGGGATGGACTATTCAGTGTAACATAGGCCTGGGAGTAACCATGCCAGCGCAGATAGGCTCTCCAGGTATTTCCACTTAGAAAATGAAGACTCAACTGGGCAAGGTTAGTCTCATCTCCTTTCATTTGGGGGGGTTGTGTAGGAAAGTAGTATCTGCTTTCATGGTCACCCCCACTTTTTGCTGGTCTCATTCTGTTTTTCTGACTAGTTTGATTGGGATCCTGCTAATCAGGACCCCAGTTACTGTGCACTTTACCTAAATAGTACTATGGTAAGTACTTTTGTACCTTCCTAATTGGTTACTGGTGTACCCTTCTAAGTCCCTAGTATATGGTATTAAGGTACCCAGGGCATTGGTACTCCAGGGGTCTCCCATGGCCTGCAGCATATATTATGCCACCCATGAGAAACCACTCAACCTGTGACCACAGGCCTGCCATTGCAGCCTGTGTGAGCTGGTGCTAGCACCACTCACGACAGAAATAAGTTTCCTTATATCTGAGGTCATTGCACTTAAAACCTATGAGTCACCCCTAAGGTAGGCCTTTCCATCCTGAAGGCAGGGTGCTTGGTTATAAGTGTGAGGGTGCCCTGCATGAGCAGGACAACCCCTACAAACCTATGAGTCGATTCTCCCGTCTTTGTAAGTGCAGTCAACCATTTTATACATATAGTGGACATCAAGTCAATTACGAGATGTCTAATTATATATTGGCTGCACCGAAACCGGTCATGTTTGGTATCAAACATGTTGGAATCCTACCCTAATCCCGATTTCAGTGTTGGATGTAGGATCCATTGTACTAGGAGGCTCCCCTAGGGAGCCCCCTTGTATTCCTGGTACCAGCCTTTCAGGGTCTAAAAACAAGATAGTGCTGCTGCCGACCCGAATCTGCCCTCCTGCTGCTGAACAAGGCTCAAGCAGGGGAAGGTAGAACAATAGGTTTCTGTCACAGGGAGGTGTAACCACCTCCTAGACAGGACCTAGTGTAGTGGGCCAGGGTGGGGGCACTTGCCAGCGTCACCAGACTGCTTTGAAGGGCACATTTGGGGCTCTCCTTGCATACCTCAGTTGGAACCAGTTCAGGGAGCCATTGGCTCCCGCTATGGCGCAAAACTGAACAAAGGGCATGGGAGTATCCTCCCCTCTGTCCAGCCCCTCCTCTGGGAGGGAACCCTGAATCGTCCAACCCTTTCCTTTGGTTACTTAGGGGCTTACCTGTGGGTGGCTTTGTAGATTCGTCGGGGGACAAGATTCAGATCTGAAACCACTTCATCTTCAACAGTCTGGGCACTTTGGACTTTATTGAACTTCGCTTTGGGAACTGAGACTGCATCTGGAAGACTCCTGCTGCTCCCGGTCTCGTCGTCCTGCCAGTCTTCTGCGTCGTCTGTGCCTGTGCTCCAACCAGATTCTTCTCCAGGCCTGTGGGCATCAAAGACACTTGAAGGAATCTCCCTTGAAGTGAAGGAGTCACTCCCTGCATCTGCAGGCACGGCAACTAAGCTGACCGGTCTGCTGCTCCTGATGTCCTACAGACTCCAAAAGGCTCAGCAAACACAGGAGGTGGTTCTTCAACTTCTTCGAGGCCTGCACTGTCTTCCCAGAAAGATTGATGTCAGTATCCCTTGTCAGAACCACTGGAGCAGTAACCCTATGCACCTTGTCGACTTGCCGTTTCCAAGGCTTGTTAACTCTCTTCTCCAGAGATCTTTGGGCTCCAAGAAGCTCCAGCATCTCCTGCTACCAAGATCCTTGTCCTCAACGCATCCTCTACACTGTGGGCCTGCATCATTTGTGAGCTGCTTGAGGTCCTCTTGCGACTAATGTGCCTTCAGCCTGTGGGTCCTCTTTAGGGTCTTCTTTGGCTCCAGTGGGCTCCCCTGCTTGCTCAGGGCCTGCTTTGACTCTCCTGTGCTTAGTGAGTCCCTTGGACCTTGCTGGTCCCAACACTGCACCTTCTTCGTTTTCCTAGTCTTTTGCTGCTGCCAAGGCTTCTTTGTGCTCCCACCAGACACCGATCCCTTGGCTCTCGACTTCCAATGTAGAACAGCTTGTGAACGGCTCCTGGTCTTCCACAGCATCACCTGATCCTAACAGCTGCAGCGACAAGGTCACAGTCAGCTCTCCTGCATCTTCGTTCATCGGTGGTCATTGGTCTTCCATGCCTCCTGGTCACTCCCGAGTGGCATAGACTCTGTGCCTTCTGCTTGCAGGTACTCCTCTTCAAGAATACACCCTTGAATTCCACCGGACTCTTTCACCTTCTTCGCCAGCGGCATCTTCACTGAAGTCCTCCATTGTGGTCTATGGAGGTTTCTGACTTCACTTTGCACCTATGCATCCAGCTTTCCTGTTGTAGGTATCATGGATCCTGGGGTGTCCACGGATGGGGTACTCTCCAAACTTCCATCTTCCACTGGGTTTCTTCAGGGTCCTCTTCTGGGCCCAGTCTCGACTTTGGTCGTTGTTTGCATTCCACTTTATTAGTATATGATTTGGTCTCCCCCTGGTGAGCACTGTGTTTTGTGCTACTTACCTGTTCTACTATTACAAGTATTGTGTGTATTGTGATTACATCACCGGGTAGGAGATATTGCAATGTGTTAGTGAGTTTTTATAATAAATACATATTTTTATAACTACACTATGTGGTTCTTTTTCACTTAACCTACACTATATGATTAGTACTGGTAAAACAAGCTGCTTTACACTCCTTTTGGACTAAGTCTGAAGGCTGCTCTCCACAGCTACCACTTGGAGAGCTTTCTATGGTTGTCTAAGACCACTAAAATCACCATAAGGGTTTGTTGATTAGTGCAGGGTGCTTCACTTTAATAAGTGTGCACCATATACTAAGCCAGCCTCCTACACTCCTCTACTGCAACCCAATGGAGAGGGTTCGGGTTAACGGGACGGTGTCCAGACCTTTCACGTTGCATAAGGGTATGTGTCAGGGATGCCCCTTGTCACCAATGATTTTCGCCCTGGCACTCGATACGCTTGCAGCATGAGTATGCCAGAATCCGTTAGTGCATGCGTTTGAGGGTGAGGGCGGCTGAGAGAAGTGTATTTCCCGCTATGGCAATATTTTATTGTATGCACAAAAAACGCCCCAAATGGTACATAGACTTTTACACAGATTCCAGCTGTTTGGTATCTACTCGGTCTGTCATATAAACTGGGATAAGTCCTTTGTTTTCCCCCTGGCCAGGGAGATGCCTCCCCTGACGTCTGCATGTTCAGCTCTAACAACAAAGGAGGAGTTTAAATAATTTAGGTATCCGAGTTACGAGGTTGGTGGAGGACTTCATGGCGCTAAACTTGCTCCTGCAGCTGGATAGACTGCGAGGTGATGTGGCCCACTGGGGGTGCAGGAAGGGACACTTCCTCCACAAAAACTATCCCAAGAGGCATTTTTCTCTATGCATGTGTGCTGCAGAATCACATAGAAAGAGGAACTAACGAGAAATAACAATATTTCTCCGCGTCACACCTCCCCAGGGAAGGCGTAGCATTTTGGCGCATTCCTAGGTCTACCAGTAATGGTATATCTGGGAATGCATCAAAATCCATGACTGTTGCATGGTAGCACCCATGCATTAGCCATGGAATGCCTACCTGGGCAGAGTAACGCAATGCAGCGATTTATACTGCTTTGAGTTACTCTGGATTTATCAAGCCACTAAGGGTCACACAAAGTGACCTTTCGTGGCTTGATCGAATTGCATTTTAGGGTTGCGTCACGCATGCACCTCGTTGCATGGTGCAAAAGCGACCCAACCCATAGATAAATATGGCCCTAAGTGTTTTTTAGACGCTGTTGCCAGGCCTACGCTCCTTCTTGATACAGTCTTGAAAGTGCCCAGGTCCCCGCCCTCGCCACTATTTAAGGCGTCTGGACCACTGTTACTCAGAAAGGGCAGTAAAACCTCTCTGGACTTGCACTACCACCCCTCATGTTTGCTGCAGATATCCAACAATTCAAGCTGAAACCCACATCATGTTCAGCGTAATTCCTTGAGACTGCCGGGTCTTCACGTGAAGCCTGTAATTCTGAGAACATGTTTCCTTTCATGATTCCGTGCCTCCCTGTTGCTGGCAATATTACTAAGTCTGCAGCTCTGCGGAATCAGAGCTGATTATGGATGTGCGAGGCACCCTCTCCAGGGTGTGATTTGCAGTGCTCCTGAATAATGCATGCTAGTGATATTGTTTTGAATTTTAGTTTGCTCTTGAAATTATTTTCATGTTGAGCTTTGCACATTTTAATGAAATTATTAACGATTGAGTAGACGTATTTATATTAATGCTGACACACCATGTCTATACGCCATGTGTGTAATCCTCGATACTCAGAGGGGAGACGAACACAGTTAATAGAAAAGGACACTTTCTGGAACACTTCTCCATGGGTTTGTTTGGATAGACCAGCAGCGGCTCGTGGTGGGAGTGCTGCGGGGCGTTAGGGCGGGACGGGGGAGGAGCAGGGTGGGGGTAGCAAACTACAGCATACGTCCGAACAGAGGTAAGTAAACAAATAAATAAATAAAACGAATTTCATTGTGCGCGCTGCATTGCCAAATGCGATGCAGCGCGCGCAACGAAATTCGGGGCATATTATCAAGAACGGCGTTAAAATTATCGCCGCTTTAGCGGCAGGAAACTGCCGCTAAAGCGGCGATAATGGGCTTGGTAATATGCCCTTGAGAATTCCAATAGAAGCCCATGTTTACACCAGAACATGGGCTTCTATTGGAATTCTCAAGGGCATATTACCAAGCCCATTATTGCCGCTTTAGCGGCAGTTTCCTGCCGCTGAAGCGGCGATAATTATAACGCCGTTCTTGATAATATGCCCCTACGTTTGATTTATTTATTTGTTTACTTACCTTTGTTCGGCCGTATGCCGTAGTTTACTACCCCCCACCCTGCTCCTCCCCCGCCCCGCCCCACCGCCCGCAGCACTCCCACCACGAGCCGCTACTGGGATAGACCCTAGGCAGAGGCGTAACTCAGGCCCTAGCTGGCGCTGAGGTGCGCGGGGGCAATACTTCAGCCCCCCTCCTTCAGGGGTGTCCCATTCGGCCCAAGGCCAATGAATAATTGTGAGATATGGGAAATTGAGGAGCCCCTTAGCCAATTCTGAAGGGGGAGGGGCATCATTTTGCGTTATGCCACTGTTCTCGCATAGAGAGACAGCATCACACTCTGAAGCTCTGACTGCAATGAAGGACCAATGCTTTCATTGCGAAGAGGTGACATATAAAACCTTCATGACCCAACATGTTGTTGGAGCCCTTACTTAAGTTACAAAAATGGGTTAAAACCCCAAACTCCCCTGACTATCGTTTGTCTGTGCTCCCTTTACTCCATTTGAAACCTCTGAATCATGAGAACTTTAAGCAAATTCTAAGAACAGTGAAGATAGATCATAAGAGACAAAAAGGATCGGATTTACAAAACTAGAAATGCTCTAGTGTATTGCAATTTCTTTATTAGCTATTGCTCACACATGAAACGACCTGCTCCAAATCTGAAGGCATAGTTTCAATTTGCCAGGTTGCTTAGATGACAGTGTGATAGGGGGATGATTCACAGAATACTTGCAGTGTTACACATTTTGCCACGAATCAAGAAAGACCATTTAATGAGATATGAGAGAACTGATGGACTAATTATACGAAGACATGTTTAACTGTATATCAGTATTGGGCACAGTAAGCAATACAACAGGTGCTCCAAAATACATTATTTAAAAGGTGCTGTGACCTTTGGGCTAATGAGACATATTGAAATGTAGATTGTCAGGATTACATCAAGTATTTCCTCCAGCCACTATCTTTACATCCAAGTCATGTGTTGGTTATATGAAATAGCCACTCGTACCGTTAAATTATTTGTTGGGAATGCTTAATTTACAAAAAGATGAACCTTTAATATGCAGTTAATGTGCAAATAAAGATATTGCTTATGTGTTAGAGAGTTTACTAAATTAGAATTTCAGTGCTTTTTCAGTTTTTAAATGTTTCATTTCAACACCTAACTTTAACGTAACTTTACCTTTTGGTTTATTTCAGTGAATTTCTGTATTTTTTTTACTATAAAATAAGTTAAGCATCCATCCATTCAACCCTCCTCAGTGATCTGCCCCCAAAGTCCGTAGGTGGATAACCCCCCCAACCCTAGCTCTGCAAGACCTTTGCCAGTGGGCAGCGGCAGGTTGGCTGTACGGGTTGCACCCCAACCCCAGTGAGCTGCCTCCGGTAAATGCTTCACTGGGGAAAGGGTTGGTCTGTGGGTCTGGGCTCTGGCTAGGCCCTGCACTCATCTCCTGTGGGCAACCTACACTCAGTCTCCCAAAGACAGCTAACACCTCTGCTGCATAAAGCCTTCAGCCATGCGCAGCCAGGCCCAGCGCCAAAAACTCTGGTGGCCAAACATGTTGCTGCACATGGTATTTGACTGTATGCATTGGGTGTTGGCCGCAGGACTTGGCCCTGCCCACAACACCCTATGAGCAGCCTTTAGCTGTGCTCAGTGGGGTTTGGTTGGAGGGCCTGGCCTCTGGCTATCAATCAATCAATCAATCAATCAATCATAGCATTTGTAGAGCGCACTACATACCCGTGAGGGTCTCAAGGCGCTGGGGGTGGGGGGATGGGTGCTGCTACTGCTCGAAGAGCCAGGTCTTGAGGAGTCTTCTGAAGGTCAGCAGGTCTTGGGTCTGCCGTAGGTGGATGGGGAGGGTGTTCCAGGTTTTGGCGGCGAGGTGGGAGGAGGATCTGCCACCGGAGGTTGCTCTTCGGATGCGGGGGATTGTGGCGAGGGCGAGGTCAGCGGAGCGAAGCTGGCGGGCGGGGGTGTAGAGGCTGAGTCGTCTGTTGAGGTACGTAGGTCCGGTGTTGTGGAGAGCCTTGTGTGCGTGGGTGAGGAGCTTGAAGGTTATCCTTTTGTTGACGGGGAGCCAGTGCAGGTCTCTCAGGTGAGGGGTGATGTGGCTGCGGCGAGGGATGTCGAGGATCAGGCGTGCAGAGGCGTTCTGGATGCGTTGCAGCCGCTTCAGGAGTTTGGCCAAGGCTCCAGCGTAGAGGGCGTTTCCGTATCCAGCCTGCTGCTGACGAGGGCCTGGGTGACCATTCTTCTCGTTTCGGTGGGGATCCACTTGTAGATCTTGTGGAGCATGCGGAGGGTGTTGAAGCAGGAGGAAGAGACGGCGTTGACCTGCTTAGTCATGGAGAGGGTGGAGTCGAGGATGACTCCTAGGTTGCGTGCGTGGTCAGTGGGTGTTGGAGCTGTTCCCAGTGCGGTCGGCCACCAGGAGTCGTCCCAGGCCGAGGGGGTGGAACCGAGGATGAGGACCTCCGTCTTGTCAGAGTTCAGCTTCAGTCGGCTGTTCCTCATCCATTCGGCGACGGCCTTCATTCCTTCGTGGAGGTTGGTTTTGGCGGTGTGGGGGTCTTTGGTGAGGGAGAGAATCAGCTGGGTGTCATCGGCGTAAGAGATGATGTTGAGGTCGTGCAGTCGGGCGACGTGGGCGAGTGGTGCCATGTAGATGTTGAACAGCGTTGGGCTGAGGGATGAGCCCTGGGGTACGTCGCAGATGATCTCGGTGGCCTCGGAGTGGAAGGGGGGGAGGCGGACGCTCTGTGTTCTGCCGGAGAGGAAGGAGGTGGTCCAGTCCAGGGCCTTCTCTTGGATTCCGGCGTTGTGGAGGCGTGTGCGTTGTGTGTGGTGGCATACTATGTCGAAGGCGGCTGACAGGTCCAGGAGGATGAGTGCCGCGGTCTCTCCGTTGTGTAGCAGGATCCTGATGTCTTCGGTGGCGGCGATGAGGGCAGTTTCGGTGCTGTGGTTGCTGCGAAACCCGGACTGGGACGGGTCCAGGATGCTGTTCTCCTCGAGGTAGCGGGTCAGTTGTTTGTTGACGGTCTTCTCGATGACCTTCGCCGGGAACGGGAGCAGGGAGATGGGCCGGAAGTTCTTGAGGTCCTTGGGGTCCGCCTTGGGTTTCTTGAGTAAGGCGTTGATCTCGGCGTGCTTCCAGCTTTCCGGGAAGGTTGCTGTCTCGAAGGAGATGTTGATCGCTTTCCGGAGATGGGGTGCGATGGCGGTGCTGGCTTTGTTGAAGATGTGGTGTGGGCATGGGTCTGACGGAGATCCGGAGTGGATGGTGTTCATGATCTTGATGGTGTCGTCGTCGTTTATGTTGGTCCAGGAGAGCAGGCGGTTGGTGCGGATGTTGGTCATGGGGGCGGAGATCTCAGTGGTTGTCGGGCGATCGTGGCGTTGAAGCTGTCGTGGATGTCAGCGATCTTGCGATGGAAGAAGGTGGCCAGCGAGTTGCACAGGTCTTGCGAAGGTGGGATGTCGTTGGTGTTGGAGCTGGGGTTGGAGAGTTCCTTCATGATGTTGAAGAGCTCTTTGCTGTTGTGTGCGTTGTTGTCTAGGCGGTCTTTGAAGGAGGCCCTTTTGGCGGATCTGATGAGGTGATGGTGTCTGCGGGTGGCGTTCTTGTGGGCTGTGTAGCTGTCCGGTGTTTGTTCGCGGTGCCAGTTCTTCTCCAGCTTTCGGCAGGTTTGCTTGGAGGCCCGGAGGTCTTCAGTGAACCAGCTGGCTTTCTTGCTGGTGTGGCTGTTGGAGGGTTTCTTGAGCAGGGCGAGGATGTTGGCGCAGTCGTCGATCCACTGTCTGAGGTTGCGGGCGGAGGCTAGGTCCATTATTGTATTCCCAGTGGGCAGCCTGCACCCAACCAACCACAAACAGCCAACCCCTACTGTTCATAGCCTTCACCTATGTGCTTGATACCTCTGTAACAGACTAGAACCATTGTACCAGACAGGAGAGACTTTCCAGGTATTGCAAATCCAGTGGCTGGATCCACAGTTTCTTCAACCAAAAATAATTTTTAAAAAATCTGACCTAAGGGCAGGTCTAACTATAGCTAACTATAACTTAGGCCCCTGCAATGCATTGCTTATGACCTCACATGGTCAGTGACATCACTGATGACATCACTGATGACATCATCCAGTGAGTGTAAGTATTTTCTAAGAGTTTATGATTGTTAAACATATATACTAACCTGCTACAAAAGTTAAATTACTATACTAGGTGCACTACTACTGAGCGATACTGCTTCTACATTTATTATGTGAGTGGCTGTGTGTATGTATCCTTGTGTGTATGGGTGTGTGAGTGGCTGTATGGGTTTATAAGTGGGTGTCTGAGCAGCTTTTTGGGTGAGTGAGATGCTGTGTGAGTGGCTGTATTGGTGAGTGAGTGGGTGTGTCAGTGGCAATATGGGTGAGTGAGTGGTGGTGTGAGTTTCTCTATGGGTGGGTAAGTGGGTGTGTAGTCACATATGGGTGAGTGAGTGGGTGTCTGAATGGCTGGCTGTATGGGTAAATGGCTGTATGGGTGAGTAAATGGCTGTTTCAGTGGGTGTTTGGTTAAGGTAGTTGGTGTGTGAGTGGCTGTATTGGAGAGTGAGTGTCTGTGTGAATGGCTGAATGGGTAAGTGAGCGGATGTGTGAGTGCTTGTATTGATGCGTGAATTGGTATGTAAGTGGCTGTGTGAGCGGGGCTTTATTCTATTTAAAATGCATGAGGGGGGCTCATGCCTCCCCCACGCAGCCCCGGGGCTGCCACCTCCCCGGGGCTTTAATAATTACACGGGGGCATGAGCCCCCCCTAGCCCCGGGGACCACCATCTCCCCGGGGCTCTGATTTAATAAAAATGTTGTGTGGGGGGCTCAAGCCCCCCCACACTGCCCCAGGGACCACCACCTCCCCACAGGCAATTTTAATTAAGGGTGGGGGTCCGTTGCGGACCCCCGAGGACCACCACTTCCCTGGGGCTATTTTCACGTTGGGAGGGGGGCCATGCCGCCCCCCTCCTGGAGCCCTCCTTGGCCCTGGGGACCGCCACCCCCCAGGGCTGGCTCCAGCAATGTCCCGGGGTGCCCACCCCCGGGACATTGCAGTTTGCTATGACAGGGTGACAGGGCGGGAGCACGGCTCCTGCCCAGTCATAGCAAACTTCTGCTTTGCTTCATGAAAGCGAGAGCAGGAAACCTGCTCTTGCTTCCATGAAGCAAAGCAGAATTGCTTTTGGGCAAAGGGAGCTGCATGTCAGCAGCTCCCTTTGCCCAAAAGCAATGCCGGCTCCCGGAGGAGGCGGGGAGCTGGCAGGGACCGCGGGGGCATTGGGGCTCCCCCCGTGGTCCCCAACATGAGGGCTGGCCCTGGGGGATGGGGTCCCCAGGGCCAAAAGTGGCCCAGGGAAGGGGGCCACACGGCCCCTCCTGAAAAAAAATGTAATTAAAAACGAGGCAACGCCTCGGGGGATGGTGTCCCTGGGGCCGAAAAAGGCCTCAGAAGGGGGCCACACGGCCCACCTCCTTTAAAAAAAAATATATAAATATATGGCCATGCCCTGGGGGATGGGGTCCCCGGGGCCAAAATCAGCCTTGGGAGGGGGGCCACGCAGCCCCCTTCCTATTTCAAAGGCCCTGGGCGATGGGGTCCCCAGGGCCCACAAAATATTATGAGAAGGGGGGCCACACAGCCCCCCTTCTAAGGAAAAAAAGAAAAGCAAAAAACGGCATCTCGTCAGAGGCCACGCCCCCTTTCTGCACCACTCTGCAAACGCGCCTCCTGGCGCGTTCTGGGTTGGGGGATTAAGTCCCCTAGAATCTTAAGGGTCCTTAAGGGCCAACTAGCCCACCAGGTACCTCCAGTAAGCCCCACACAGTGGGATTGCTGAGAGGTGGTCCGTGGCCAGGCCCCTTTTCACACCACTCTGCAAACACGCCTCTTGACGCACTGCTGGTGGGGCGATGAGGTCCATATGTCCTGAGGACCTCAGGACCTCAGTGGACTTCATCCCCCGAGCAGCAGTGCGCCAGGAGGCGCGTTTGCAGAGTGGTGTAAAAAGGGGCCGTGGCCTCGGACCACTCTCAGCAATCCAGCTGTGTGGGGCTTACTAGAGATAACAGGAGGGCTAGTTGGCCCCCAGGTACTCTCAAGAGGCAAGGGGACTTCATCCCCCAACCCAGAGTGCGCCAGGAGGTGCATTTGCAGAGTGGTGCAGAAAGGGGGCGTGCCCTGTTTGCAGCTCTCAGTAATCCAGCTTTCTGGGGATTACTGGAGGTGCCAGGTAGGCTAGTTGGCCCCTAAGGACCCCCAGCATCAAGGGGGACTTTAATCCTATCCCAGAGCGCGCCAGGGAGCGCGTTTGCAGAATGGTGAGCAAAGGGGGCGTGGCCTGCTATGAAAACTTACCATTGCTGCTGTGTGGGACTTACTGGAGGTAATAGGAGGGGTAGTTGGCCCCCAAGGACGTCCTTGGGGCCAACTACCCCTCCTGTTACCTCCAGTAAGTCCCACACAGTGGTATTGCTGATAGGTCTTTGGAGGCCATGCCCCCCCTTTCTCCACCACTCTGCAAAAGCGCTTCCTGGCACACCACGGGTTGGGGGATGAAGTCCACTTTACTCCTGAGGTACTTTGGGGGCCAAGAAGCCCTCCTGGTACCTCCTGTAAGTCCAACGCAGTGGAATTCCTGAGCGCTGGTCGGAGGCCCAGCCCCCTTTCTGCACCACTCTGCAAATGCAACTACTACGTTATAGTTATAAATTAGCATTTAAAAAACCTTAGAAATTCACTGAAAAAACCATAGGTTTCATGGATGTTATAGTTAGTAATTAGCATTTAAAAAACCTTAGAAATTCACTGAAAAAAACCATAGGTTTCAGGGACGTTATAGTTAGAAATTAGCATTTAAAAAACCTTAGAAATTCACTGAAAAAAACACAGGTTTCAGGGACGTTATAGTTAGTTGGACATTTCACTCGTACAAAACCAGAGAAATTCGGCCGTTATAGTTAGTTGAGCTAACTATAACTCGCGTCCCCACAATGCACTGCTGATGATGTCACATATTACATCACTCATGACATGGTCAGTGACATCACTCATGGCATCACTGATGACATCTCAAATAACATCCCTGATGACATCACTGATTACATCATCCAGAGACTGGGTGATTTTTAAAAGTTTAAGAGTGTTATATATAGATACGCAAAGGTGTATTGAAGAATGAGTGGGTGTATGAGTGTCTGAATGGATGATTTAGTGGGTGCGTGACTGACTGTATAAGTGAGTGATTAAACATGTCTTAGTGAATGCATGGGTGAGTGACCTATCTGTGTGAATGTCTGTATCAGTCTGTCAGTTGGTATGTAAGTGGCTGCATGAGTTGGTGAGTAGCTACATAAGTGTCTATATAGATTAATGATTTCTTGTCTGAGTATGGGTGCCTGAGTATCTGTGTGGGTGGGTGGGGTGGATGTAACTCCCTGCATGGATGTGTGACTGGGTGATTCAGTGGGTGTATGGGTTCATGAATGCATCTGTGAGGGGCTGTATGGGTGAGTGAGTGTGCCTATGGCTATGTCGGTGAGTGAAGGGATGTCTCAGTGGTATATGTCTGAGTAGCTACATATGTGAAAGGCAGTATATGTGAGTGTTGGAGTATATAACTGAGTATATGTGAGAGTGAGTGATTGTGAGAGTGGCTGTATGGATGAGTGTGTGCTGTGTCAGTGATTGTTGAAGAGAGTAAGTATGTGTTAGTATCTGTATGAATAAGTGAGGTGGTGTGTGTATAACTGTATTGGTGAGTAAATGGCAGTGTGATTGAGTCTTTGGGTGACTGACTAGGTCTGTGAGTATCTCTGTGGATGAGTGGCAGTATGTGAGTGTCTGTATGGGTGTATGAGTGCATATATCAGAGGCTGTATTGATGAGTGACTGCATGTATGAGTGACTGTATCGGTGAGTGAGTGGATGTGTGTAGACCTATGAATCAGTAAGTGGGCATGTACTAACTGGTAATGGTGTGTCTATGGTTTCGAGAGTGGTAGTCTGTACTTTAGAGTGGGTGTATGAAAAGTTATCTTAGGGTGTGAGGAGGTGCATCAGATATTAAGCGGATGATGTCATCAGTGATGTCATTTGAGATGTCATCAGTGATGTCACTGACCATATCATGAGTGATGTAATATGTGACGTCATCAGCAGTGCATTGCGGGGCGCGAGTTATAGTCAGCTCAACTAACTATAACGGCCACATTTTTCTTGTTTTGTACGAGTGAAATGTCCAACTAACTATAACGTCCCTGAAACCTGTGTTTTTTTCAGTGAATATATATACATATATATATATATATATAGATATATATTATCTACTGGCGGTCGCCAGTAGATAGTTATAGTTAGGACCTAGTTTCCATAGGAAAAGCGTTTTTATTTTCCCAATAACTTTGGTGCCGGATGGCGAATCTTCGCGAAATTTTCAAAACTTGTGGCCCGCTCCGGTCAGCTCCTATCCTGAAAGTTTCGGGGTGATTCGGCAAGCAGGGGCCTAGAAAAAGGGGGTCCCAAAACGTGTTTTTCCATGTTATTTTCCATAGGAAACTTTAGACACGGCTACAGCCCGAACTGCTGAACGGAATTACACCAAATTTGGCAAAAAGGTAGCCCTTGTTTCAGAAAGAGACCTTTTGTTAAATGGTGTAAATCCGTTCAGTAGTTCCTGAGAAATTTAAAAAAAGAGGTCAAAAAATGCATTTCCCATAGGAAACTTTAGACACGGCTACAGCTCGAACTGCTGAATGGAATTACACCAAATTTGGCAAAAAGGTAGTGCTTGGTTCAGAAAGCGCCCTTTTTTTTAAATGGTGTAAATCCGTTCAGTAGTTGCTGAGAAAATAAAAAATAAAAGTTTCGATATATAGAGGCACGGAGGATCCGCGCACCCTCCCGACCACGAGCTTTATTCTAATTGGCTGTCAACACTCCAAACCAGGAAGTGTTGGCAGCCATCTTGTGCCTCGGTAACCGAGGCACAAGAAAACAGAAAAACAAACGCGTAAAAACAAGAAAAGGGGCAGGGCAGAAACACCCTGACCCCCTAGGCCTGCTCAGGGGGTCCCACAAGGACCCCCAGAGCCAAAAAAAGCATTTTTTTTTTTTAAATCGGCGAGATTCGCGCACCCAGCGCGAATTTTGGCCGAAAATAAAAAAAACACGAAGCGCGGACTCCCGCGCTTCGTTATTATTTAGCCCCCGGGTAGGCCAAGTCCAGGGGGCATGACATATTGTAATTGCGGTGGCCCAGGTAGGCCCCCACAGCCCCGGGGACCGCCGACCCCCGGGGCTTTCCTTAAATAATTGCGGGGGCACATGGCCCCCCGCAGCCCCGGGGACCGCCACCCCCCGGGGCTTGTTTTATTTAATGTGTGGGGGGGCCTCCAAGGCCCCCCCAAGCCCCGGGGACCGCCACTCCCGGGGCTTTTCTGAAATATTTGCGGGGGCCACATGGCCCTCCCGCAGCCCCGGGGACCACCACCCCCCGGGGCTTTCCTTAAATATTTGCGGGGGGCACATGGCCCCCCCGCAGCCCCGGGGACCGCCACCCCCCGGGGCTTGTTTTATTTAATGTGTGGGGGAGCCTCCAAGGCCCCCCCAAGCCCCGGAGACCACCACCCCCTGGGGCTTTTCTGAAATATTTGCGGGGGGCACATGGCCCCCCGCAGCCCCGGGGACTGCCACCCCCCGGGGCTTTTTAATTTTTTTAAAAAAGATCCTGTGTGGGGGGGCTCGAGCCCCCCCACACGCCCTGGGGACCGCCACCTCCCCGGGGCACTAACTATGTAAATTAGGGGGTCCGTTATGGACCCCCGACCCCAGGGACCACCACCTCTCCGGGGCTTTGCCAATGTTGGGAGGGGTGCCGCGCGGCCCCCCTCCAGGAGCCCTTGATGGCCCTGGAGACCGCCACCCCCCAGGGACGGCTCCTGCAGTGTCCCAGGGTGCCCACCCCCGGGACACTGCTGTTTGAAATGACAGGGCAGGAGGTGGTCCAGGCCACGCCCCTTTTTACACCTCTCTGCAACACAGCTCTGTGGCGCTTACTGGAGGTACCTGGTGGGCTAGTTGGACCCCAGGGACCCGCAGGATTCAAGGGGACTTTATCCCCCAACTCAAAACACGCCACGGGGTGCGTTTGCACAGTGGTGAAGGGAGGGGGCGGGGCCTGAGGTGACATGTGTGCAAACACGCCCTGTGGCATGTTTTAAGTTGGGGAATTAATTCCTCTTCAATCCTGAGGGTCCCTGGGGGCCACTAGCCCACCAGGTACCTCCAGTAAGCGCCACTGCGCTGCATTGCAGAGAGGTGGCCCAGGCCACACCCCTTTTTACACCTCTCTGCAATGCAGCTCTGTGGCGCTTACTGGAGGTACCTGGTGGGCTAGTTGGACCCTAGGGACCCTCAGGATTCAAGGGGACTTAATCCCCCAACTTAAAATGCGCCACGGGGCATGTTTGCACAGTGGTAAAGGGAGGGGGCGGGGCCTGAGGTGACATGTGTGCTAACAAGCCCTGTGGTGCATTTTAAGTTGGGGAATTAATTCCCCTTCAATGCTGAGGGCCCCTGGGGGCCAACTAGCCCACCAGGTACCTCCAGTAAGCGCCACAGACCTGCGTTGCAGAGAGGTAGTCCAGGCCACGCCCCTTTTTACACCTCTCTGCAACGCAGCTCTGTGGCGCTTACTGGAGGTACCTGGTGGGCTAGTTGGACCCCAGGTACCCTCAGGATTCAAGGGGACTTAATGTCATCAGTGATGTCACTGACCATGTCATGAGTGATGTAATATGTGACGTCATCAGCAGTGCATTGCGGGGGCGCAAGTTATAGTTAGCTGAACTAACTATAACAGGGGAATTTCTATGGTTTTGTAAGAGTGAAATGTCCAACTAACTATAACGCCCCTGAAACCTATGTTTTTTTCAGTGAATATATATATGTATATATATCCAGCACACAAAGCTCTGACTGGAGGGCCCTCAACCCTGACAGGGTGTCCTTAGGTACACAGGCACAGAGCAACCTGCAGTGACATCATCGAGGAAAAGAAAAGCTGAGGCCCGAATGAGGAGGGAACTGCTGCTTTATTAGTGACACACGGCAGCTCATTATTATTTCCAGACGCGTTTCGGCAACTTAATTGGCCTTAATCATTGGTGAGCAAGATGAAGAAAGGACTGCTTCGAAATTTTCTATTATTCCTTCATTTTCCAACATGCCTCACTTTAGTCAGGTAAGTTCGATTTGCATACTAAAAATGTAATCATACTTTGCAGTATTTACATATCGCAGTCCAAATATATTGTTCCATATTGGCTTTTGCTCCATGTGCTGCCGTGAAAAAATATATTGAAGTCTTTAAAACAACAGCCTCCACATTCCACCCGAGGAGATGAATGCTCCTCTACCGTCCCTTGCTCGTCTCCATACGATTATAGTATTAGGCAAATCCTTTTTCCACCGTCGGAGGCGGGCGGGTCATGCCCCCTCATAAAATCCAGCACACAAAGCTCTGAGTGGAGGGCCCCCAACCCTGACAGGGTGGCCTCAGGTACACAGACACAGAGCAACCTGCAACGACATCGTCGTGGAAAAGAAAAGCTGAGGCATGAATGAGGAAGGAACTGCTGCTTTATTATTGACACATGGTAGCTCATTATTATTTCCAGATGCGTTTCGGCAACTTAATTGGCCTTAATCATTGGTGAGCAGGGTTGGGGGCTCTCCACTCAGAGCTTTAACTACCTACGGGTGTCACCCGTAGGTAGTTATAGTTAGGACCTAGTTTCCATAGATAAACATTCTTTATTTTGCTAATAACTTTGGCGCTGTTTGACGAATCTTAACAACATTTTCGAAACTAGATGGCCACTCAGTTCAGATTCTTTCTGGGATGATTCATCTAGTGGTAGCCGAGAAAAAGGGGGGGGTCACAAATCCTTTTTCCCCATGCATTTTCCAATACAGATTTTAGACACGGCTATAGCCCGAACTGCTGAATGGAATGACACCATATTTGGCAGAAAGGTAGATCTTTGTCCAGAAAGATCTCTTTTTGTATTATGGTGTATATCCATTTAGTAGTTTTGAAGTTATTAAAGAAAAAAGATTTATGTATATCTAGGAAGGCGGATGCTCCACGGATCCGATAGATCTCATGATGAGATCTGATTGACTGCCACCACTTCAACCATTAAGTGGTAGCAGCCATCTTGGGACTTGAGACACAGCCCAAGTCCCAAAAAAACAGAAAAAAACAACAGAAATGGGCAGGTTAGGAATATCCTGACCCCTTAAGCTTGGTGGTGGGGTCCCACAGGGAAAGTTTTTTTTTCATTTTGCCGCAAATTAACGAAGGATCTGTGAATCTGTGATAAAATAAAAAAACATCTTCAGTGCTTATTTTATTAATGCCCCCGCGGGTGGGTCAGGTCCCTCGGGTGGATTTATAAATATAATTGGGGGAGGGGGCGCTCTGGGCCTCCTACCCAGGCCGATTTCAGCCCAGGGGACAACATCCCCCAGGGCCCGTCAGATAAAAGAAGGGGGATGGGTGCCACTTTTCCCCTTCCCATGCCGATTTTAGCCCTGGTGACCCCATCCCCTGGGCCAAGCCTTACAAATTAACTGGAAGGTATCAATCGCCCCACTCCTGGGACTATTATGTTCCCAGGGACCACGTCCCAGGGGCCCGACTGTCTTACTAATGGGGTGGGTAGCCATAAAAGCAAATGGGAGGGGAACCACACAGCCCTCCTCCCAGAGTTATTAATGGCCCAGGGGACCCCATCCCCCAGAGCCGACTCAAGTTATACCCTGGTGTGCCCACCCCAGGTATACAGTGTTTTTCCTGCCCTCACTGGCACAGACAGGGAACCTCCGTTTGCTCTCACTTGGCATGAGCAATTTCAAAGCTCCCACCAACCGAAAGCAAACACGAAGACTGCTCCCAGATGGTGTGAGCTTTAAAAATGCTGAATTTCTATGGTTTTGTGTGTGTAAAATCTGAACCTAACTATAACAACCCTGCAACCTTTGTTTTTTTGCTTTATTTTGTTTAAAAAGCATAACAGCTATACAACTATTTAAAACATCTGATGTTACACAATTTCATAGTATTAACAAGATGCATCATAACACAAAGAGGTCAACAAAGGAGAAAGGAACATATCAGGAAGTTTGTAACAAAAACACAGTCCGATGACAAAAACCTTAGTATCAGTCCGATATGTCTACCGTATGTGCTTTAAAATAGTCAGGTAAGACCTATAGATCTACTGTCCTAAAGTGTACCCCCTCATGCCTTATTATATATTTATTCTGGTCAATCAGGGTTAAGTATGTCAGGGTTTAAAAGCCACGTCACGAATCAGATGAATACATTCACAATATAAAACAAAATAGGTAGAAAACATCAATTCATTGACTTAATCATGTGCTAAAAAATATTTAAAGTATTTGCCTTTCTTCTTTCTGATTAGCCACAATTTCAAGAATCTGCTCAGGCCAAAGGCTACAAGGGGCAAGATGTCTGTTAAAAGAAGTCTAAGTGCTGATTGGAAAGTGCGGAAACCCAGGTTACGGCACAGTGGTCTACTCCATTTACATCTAGGTTTGGGTACATTGTGCAGAAAAATAGACTTGTATAATGCTTTCTACTGCACAATTGGTGCACAGATCACATAAGACCCAGTTAACGGAGCCCTGTTTCCACTCCAAGCATGCACATTGATTTTAAGTACTCCAAATCGCAGCTTCTTTAACAAAGACCTAACCAGCAGCGGTTGAATAGAGTCTATATATGCTTCATACATGAAGACAGGCTTTTGAAGAATGAAACTATTTGCAAAATTGCCCAGGGAAGTGCATCAGTGTGGGATAAGTTGGACATATTCCCAGAATGCAGCATTAGCAATCCCTTTTAAACTGTAAGTAATTGTGCAGGGGTCATTCCATAGTTCGTCTAAGCCCATTATCTGGTACCAGTGGCAAATATGTTGGAAGCAGGGAAGACTTGCGGCACTGACAAGAGATAGTAACTCCTTTAATACTTCCCTGTAAATATACAGTTCCTTGTGGCTCATAATCATATCCAGGTCGCAGGGTGGCACAAAACTCAATATGTTTAAAGGGGATGTCCAGTAATCAGGGGATTAATGGGGTTCTCTGGGGGAGATTACTGAGAAATCTTATAACATTATTTTCTTGTACTATTCCGTGGGTTACTGCAGTATACCCCCTTATTTTTGCACGTAGAGAGCTGCTGCTGTTTGTCCTTTGGCCTGATATACCTCGACAGCTGGTTAAATAGCCATAGATCGAGCAGCCCTAAACAATTTAAAAATTGCAGCTGCCCCTTGGGTGAGTATATCCTTATTCTTCCTTAGATGGGGCTGGCAACCAAATCTGTTGTCAAGTTTGATTCCCAGGTACTCTGAACTACCAACGCTATTAA
Organism: Calotriton arnoldi; assembly: GCA_963921515.1. Taxonomy (NCBI): domain Eukaryota; kingdom Metazoa; phylum Chordata; class Amphibia; order Caudata; family Salamandridae; genus Calotriton; species Calotriton arnoldi. The sequence goes on from CAWUFW010001911.1 coordinate 2,028,051, forward strand.
GTACTGTGTCTACAATATAATTTTCACCTTATAACTCTTATGTGGTTTGAAAATCATTATCTTGGACTTGGAGGTATTGATTTCCAATCATTTAGATGTACGATATGATTGGAAGGAGGCCAATAAGTTTTCCAAAACCCTGGGAGTTCAGGAAATCAGAATGGTGTCATTGGTGAATAATAACGCCAGTATGGATACCCCATTTAACTTTGGTGAGTCATTGATGCAACCGTTAAGATGATCAATGAAATTATTTATGTATAGTGAGAAAAGTTCAGGGGCCAAAACACACCCCTGTCTCACCCCACCACCATCCCCCCCTCGGAAGGGGATGCATTTGTAAGTTCACCATTGCTGCCCCATCTAACCTGGGTGTAATTATCCCGTCTCACTAAGATGTTAAGAAGAGGAGGTGGAATTCCCATGGGCCTGAGTGTTCCCCCATAAGAGGGTCCTGGAAACAATATCAAATGCCACTCTCAGGTCCTTGAGGACAATGTATAGATGATCATTGGTTAATTTGTCGTACTTCCACAGAATTAATGTCAAATAAAAAAACCTGATCTACTGTGCCTATTTTAGCTCTAAAGCCCATTGAGAATGGTGTCAGTATACTATTTTGCGCATTCACTCCTCCAGTATTGAGAACCTTGAAGAGCAAAAACTTTTGAAGGTTATCCAAAAGGCTTATATGGTTCTAGTTTGAGCATTGTCCTCTGTCCCCTTTTTGGATATTGGTATAATTTTGGCCTATGAGATTTGGGCACCTGCAAAATATAAAGTTAGACAGCAGGTTGATGAAAGGAACCCAAATTGTTAGTTCAGATTGGAATAAGTCTCCCAGAATTTTATCCGGCCCTGGGCCCTCACTGGTTTTAAGCTCTCTATCGCAATCAAAGTAACAGCCAGAGGAAAAAACTCAGGGTACAATAATGTTGAAAAGTTACCACCGTCTACTGGTTTAACTGTACTCTGGGGGACAATAGCTAATTGCAATTCTTCAATAGAATAACATTGTGCAAAATGTTGCTCCTACTTAGATGGCTCTATTTGATGTACAGTTGTGGTAAAACCCTCAATATCCCATGAGCAATGATGTGCCAAAGTAACACCATATCCCTATGTTTAGATGCCTCGAGTAAATCTGAGCAACTCTCTTCCTCCCAGTTTGATTTGCTAATACGCAAGATCTTATAATAATTGGCACTCAATTGTTTAACTACTTCGGAAATTACCTGCTTAGCTGCTGTAATTAGTGTTGATTTAGCCACACTCTGGTGTAAACCATGATGAAGAACCTGTATTTCTGGGAGCCATCAACTGGGTTGTCTACCAAAAATGTTCCTTCAAGTCAGCAAAAAATTGCTCATGAAGCATGAATATTGGTATCTCATTGACAAGACAATTGATAAAAGGTTCAAAAAGCTTTAAAAAGCTCTGATACATTCAAGCTGCTGTATCTTTATTTGCTACAGTTCTGGTCCACTTAACCATCTTGTGATTATTCCCAACCTGAATGTCGGGATTGACAGTCCTGAAGGAATCTGATGATACTTCTGAATATAGGTAGGACAGCTTATGGGTCATTGAATTATGACCACTGTCCGGCCTAGAGTCCAAATTTAAAATCAATCATTTTATGCCAAATAGAAATGTCCAAAAGAATATAATCTATCTGGCTGTGATACAAACCTCTACTAAATGCAGGTGCTCTTAGTTGGTCAGACAGTGACCTTCCATTGCAAGCACATAGGCCATGGGACCAGGTTAAAGAAGCAAGTTGGCTGGCTGCAACTGTATGGGGAACACATACATTGGAATCAATAGTATTGGTGCTTCTCAGTTCGTCTTCCTCATCTATTATCAGTTTCATGCATTCAAGGGATTCGAAAATTATATCAAAATCTTCCCCTGTGAGGCAGGAGGCTTAATGCCGCTATTGGTTAAGTGATTATCCAAGTTGGAGAGAATGGGAGATTCCTTATGTCTTCCTAAAGGGCAACTGTATAGTTTTTATACATGCTGAATTTCTCTTCCAATACCTGCTAATGGTATGCTCAGGATATCATTAGAAACAAGATAAATCAATGTATACCTACACTATGGTAAACTCTTGGCTCGGATCATTAATGCTCCAGACTCTATGCCAGAGGCAGAGGGTTTAGCAGTAATGAAGAAAGTTACATATAACCTGGACAGAATGTTGTTTGAGTAAACCAAGTCTCTTGAAAAAGACATATGTGAAAATGGTTCACATAGGCAATCCAGTCCGGACCATTTAGTTTAATCTGTAGTCCAGCTACATTCCAGCAAATAACTATTAGAGAAAAAAAAATCCCTTCGTCAAGACAGTAATAGTGCTTACACTCCGTGGAGGGTGTAATTTTCCTCTAGATGCGGAAGGTTCTTCCTGTAATTGGAGATCCTGTGTGAGTGCAGGACTAAATTCATGGCCAAATGAATGAAGGGAGTTATGATTCTTATCAGACTTAAGGTCAGGGATAAGTTCAACTATTAGGGGATTACATTTCTGCCTCCTAGGGCCCATTGCTTTACAATTATCAGGTCAATCAATCTTGTTTAAGCATGCTAATAGCGCCAAACAGTTGTATACCCTTACAGATTCACAAGGCTATCTCCCTCTCTTTGTGTGGGGGGTTGCCAATGTAGGAAATAGGGACTATGCATGAAGTTTGATAAAAGAAAACAAGCAGTAAAATACCAAAATTCAATCCTTGAGGAATGCTGGACCTACTTGGGTGTAGAGTGTAACGTGCCAGGTGACGATATTTGAAATTTATAAACATACAATCCCTGTGGAAACTCTCTTTAGAATAACCATTCAAACCCACTCTCCTTAGAATCATTATGTCATTTTAATCCCTTATATTCAAGTTGGCATGCTCAATGAGCCAATGGCATACTTTATCTTTTAATTGAGACACATCAAGACTCAATCATGGAACATTACTAAGGATAACTACACATGGGCAAACATCAGGTTTTCCACTACTGTGGGGCCTACCTCTCCCATAAGATAACATTGGGTTAACTTATTACATTTAATAAGTGATAACTTTCAATTGGGAGCAGGTAGGAATTCCAAGTTTAGTGTCTAAGGAATTGTAATCTAAAACCCTCTTTAATAGTAATGTTGAATTTTAGGTCACAATTCTAAAAATGCCACTTTCAGAAAGTTACACTGCCGGTATTGACAAAAGCTGGTAGTATCACACTGTAAATCCAGTAAACAATCAGTAATCCAAGTAATCCATAGTTGTCCAGTGCTCATGTTTCACTCATAATTAGATCTTTCAGTTTACTGCAACGTGAGTTTCTTTTTGATTTGAACTGTTTGGTTTGCATTATTTATTATTGAGTTTAGCACGGGGGTAATTAGATTCAACACTTTTTTGTAATTAGTATGGTTTATGCTGGAGTGATTCAATTGCACGTTATGTAGGCTGTGTCTTTAAGTGGAGATTAGGATTTCTTCCACTACATTTAGTGCCCTGGGGTTGGTGAGCACAGTCGTGGGATCTGTTTGAATTTCATGGATATATTACACCTGTCTGAGTAGCCCATCAAGGATTTGTTCCTCCCGTACATCACACTGTGGGTTACGCGGATGTCAGTTGGAGTGACGAGACCGTGGGCCATGATCATGTTTTACTCACAATTAGATCTTTCAGATTACTGCGACGGGAGTTTCTTTTTGATTTTAACTGTTTGGTTTGCATTATTTATTATTGAGTTGAGCATGGGCGTAATTAGATTCAACACTTTTTTGTAATTAGTATAGTTTATGCTGGAGCGGTTCAATTGATTGTACTGTAACAAGTGCCAGTTTACACTTGTAGGCGCTTTTTGGTTATAAAGCAATGTTTTACAGCATATTACATGACGATTGTATGTTTAACGATGTAATTTTGGTGATGATATGTTTCAGAAGATGCAATTACGTTATTCTGATTAAACTTCCCCTTTTTTTATCATAGCTACCCCTGACGAAGGGCTTTTAGCCCGAAATGCATTGGGTGAATGTTCGCATGGTTACCCAGGACTAAAAGTGTATTTGAACGTGTTCCAGAAAAACGCCTGGATGAGCATTTCTTCTACATTAAAAATTTGAATTCACTTCGCCTCTGTGTGAATGTTGTAAAAATTTGGACAACTATGGATTACTTGGATTACTGATTGTTTACTGGATTTACAGTGTGATACTACCGGCTTTTGCCAATACCGGCAGTGCATCTTGAGGCTGGAGTGTGACGGCGCACTAGTTACCTTCAGTTTCAAACATGTGCCATTGGGGTTAAGCACTTCAAGTTTGCACTCCAAAATCGTGGCCTTTGAGCATTTTTGAGTCATCAATAGGAGTAACAAAGTGAAAGGAGTGCATTCGATCATTTTTTGTCATATTATATATTTTGACCCCTCCGATTTGTTGCACCCAAATTAAAGATTGAATAAGGAGTACATTACCAGCTTGGAGGCCACCTGGGAACCGCACGACACATGGAGTTTCGCCAATTTCAATCTTTTTCATTTTTCGTTTAAGCATATATCATTCAATGAATGACAGGACTTTATTTTTTCAGTACGGGCTGGTTGCTTAACACACATGTTTTTTTCACAAATCGATATATTCATGATTGTGTTTTTTTCACAGTATAATTTATTTGTCTCACGGATTTGCATTGTGTTCTTTTTTACAATAAGGAGTTTGTATCACGAGTAGTAGTTATGTCCCTATAGGTGCACGTTATGTAGGCTGTGTCTTTAAGTGGAGATTAGGATTTCTTCCACTACATTTAGGGTCATATTCACAAGGAGCCATCGCCGGATTAACAGCACTTTATCGCAGTCAAAGTCATGATAAATTTACCTCCCCATTCACAAGCCGGTGTAAACAGCCCACAGCACCAGTTTACCCATGATAGCAACCGCAAAAAACATCTCCACAGAGGACCCCCGCAAATATCGCTAATGAGATGCAGAGTAGGCGTTCCCGTGCGAAAAGTCGAGACAACATCACACCTCAGCATTCACAACGACCAGCCACTTCCGCGATAAAAACACAAAACAGGCGATAAGGCGCGTTAGCACCAGGAAATCTACACCTGCTCTGACCTGGTGTAAAGTCGGACGGCAGACAGCACCACAAAAGGGAGCACAGCCCAGGGCCACATCTGAAGGGCAACAGATTCCATGGAGTCACTTATCATGCAGCCCGGACACCCAAGAGGGCCACAACACCCACCGCCACCACCCCCAGGCCCGAAACACCCCCCCCCCCGGTACCACCCCCAACCCCAGACTAACAAATTGCACACCAACACCACGAATCCCAGAACAAATATTTTGCCAGATGTCGCACAAGCAGGAAAATAAACATAAATGCGTGGCCAGAAAATGGAGAATCAGTCATACAGCAATGCAATCACCAACACAAAACACCATACAAACAAAAGCAGAAACAACCCTTAGGATGAGTCCTAGCTGCTCCTCACTGGACAATCCATAGCACACAGCCTGGAAGACCAAATCCAAGAGAAGAAGGTGTGCCATGCGCCCAACAAACGAAAGAGAGGGAGAGAGCGAGGGAGAGAGACGGAGTGAGATAGCACAAGCAGCGCAAGGCCGCTCGGGCACCTGGCTCCACATGCCAACATGTGTGTGTGCATCGCCATCTGTACACCATGAGCCCAAGGCCGTGTCCCAATCTCAGTGCCAGACCCACATCACATTCCGAAAACAAAAGTAGCAGTCAGACAAACATCAGGGATGAAAGCACCATTGTCCCAATGCAGAATGCGGGAGGACACCTGCACCTCCGACCTTTGTCCAGAACGCGCCTGGAACATCCTGATAGAGATGCAATGGCAGATGGGGACGACTCCCACACCACGCATTCCGCAAATGAACCATCCGACTCATCCACAGCCCACACATAGAAGCCCCTACCTGTGGTACCCCCGCATGGGATGCCCTTGACACTCACGGAAACAGCAACCCATAACCCACAACGTTGCACACACATACGAATCATTGCTCAGATCTGTGGCATATCCTCCACACAACTGCCGCAGTCCAGAAGAGTGCCTGTTCACGAGACACACCAATGCAATGGCAGGCCATACCGGGCACATGCACAACCCCCGTCACGTGGAACAGTACCGTGCACGTATGCTGCATTTACTGGGTGCACTGCCACTGGCAGTGCTGTGGATCAGTTACAGGCTCAGCTTCCGCATTGCCCACGTCACCTGCGTCCAGCCCTGGTTCCACTGCCGAACATGCACATTTGAGTGTCCCATGGATGTCTGCCTATCCAACACAACTGTTGATGAAATGGACTATGACTTGTGTCTGCGCCCCCTGTTGGATCACAAACAGGAGTGTAACAGAGACAGCCGTGCATGGGATGCCTTGACATACTGCGTATGTATTGGTAGTTGTGCATGGGAGATTGCACAATTTCTCGTGTGCAGTGACTACATCGAGGCGCTCCCCTATTGGGCTGTGTTGCAGATCGGTGAGACGGCGTGGGCTGAGCACACCTGCCCGGACCACCTAAGGGATTAGCTCACCCTGGTGTTCCTTGAACACGACAACGACGTACTATTGGAACACATTGCTCATGAAGCTGCACGGGCATTCATGGACGAGTAACTACGTTCCTGCAGCCACATCCGATTGCCACCCACAGCACATGGCCCAACAACTTGTTGCATCGTGGGAATTGCTCACATATCCCACCACAACAGAGGACACGTCTGCCTTCGGTCGGGCTCTGGATGCATGTGCGTGGAATAACGCGTGTGCACACACACCTGTGCAAGGTGACCCAGGTCCATGGTCGGAGCAACACAGCGTTGTTTGGCAACGTTGCTAATTCTTACACACTGCTGGGGGAGAGCGCACACATGGCAATGGAGCACAACATGTGAACCTGTCGGACCCTCACACCTGATCACTGTCAGCAGAGCAGACAATCGGCGCACTCCGGAGGCAGAGCACCATGCAGATCCCACGTGCAGTGAGTCGTGCCCCCTCACACGGGGCAATGGGCAGACGCCAAACAACACATGACTCATCCAGCAAGGCAAGGTGGGCTGTGAGCGTTGCCATCCATGATGAATGTTGTCCATTTCAGCCCCAACATTTTCTGAACCTCGACATGTACCCATGCTGCGTGTAAGTGTCTTAAGCATGTCCCTGCCTGTTGTGGCTGTTGCCTCGTCCGTACTGACACGCACATGCCAATAAAGTCTATGCCACTCCACTGGTGTCTAACTGTGAGGTGTGTTGTTCAGATTGTCCACACGTGTGCCACAATGAGCATCGTCCCAACGCAGGGAGGAACTGACTGACGCATGTGCAATGGGGTGTGTCCCTTTGGCAAGCTCCACCTCTGTGAGCCAGACATTGTTTTTGGATAGGTGCTGGACGACATGTGCACTTACATGACTTCAGCTATGTGTGTATGTTGTCCAACCTCTGACCATGTGGAGCAATGTCATACATCACAACAGAATGTGTCCACACAGATGTGTGTAAGTAGGCATGCGACGTGAAGTTCTGTTGTCACACGTGGTGTAGGACACCACTCCTGGCCTGCCAACGTTTTGGTCACTCCTACACACAGCCCTATTCAACACATAGACGTGTGCCTACGTTGGGGGGTTGTGAGATAGTTGCTGATGTGCAATGGGGTCACAGCTAGTACTCACCTTCACAGTCATCCAATTGGCCATGTGTCTCAGGGATAGACATGCGCATAGATGTCAGTTAGCAGGGTGTACCTTCATGTGCAATCATCGTCCCCACATCCAGCCATACTTCCATACGTGAGTGAACATAGTGATGACACATCTGTGTGATTCAGAATGTTTTATTCACATTCAGGTGATTGATGGAGCTGGAGCTGTAGCTGCCCATCCAGGCCCACAACACATGGAAGCCCAGTGGTGGCCCAACCAGAGCCCTTTGGGGAATGCACAGTGATTGGGAAGAGGGAGAGTGCAGTCTGCAGCAGAATTGCTGTGTGATTGTCCAACGGTGAAGCAATGGCAGTCCGTGTCGGGGTTCGGGTGAATGTCCCAGGGTGTTCCGGAGGTCAGTAGGAGGTATGTCCCAGTGCATGATGCATAGGTCATGACCAGGCAGGGACAGGCCATATGGCGGTGATAGATGCTACTGCCTCCTTCCTCACACAGTAGTTCCCATCCCCTTCTCACTCCCCTAATACGGGTTCTGTGTCTTTTGTGTCCGGTGTGTGTGGCAGGGTGATGGCTGCATGGCTGTGTGCCCCTGACACATCAGACTGCGTAGGTGATGGGGCAGCATCACGGTGTGCCAGGGGCACATCAGGGTTCGGAGCTGTGTGTGTCGATGGTCCCGCTGCAGTCATCTGGGAAGGGCTCAGTGGCAGCAATGGCAAGTTGGAGTACTGCAGGGCGTTGCTGTTCCCAGCCACTACTTGCTGGTGTCCAGCAGTGGCAGACATACTTCCGGCCTGCATCTGCTCCATGGTGTCCATTGCCCTCCGCATCCGTGCCAACTCTGTGCTGTCATGGCTGGTGCCTGTCTGACCAGACAGTGCTTGTATTAGACTCGTGGCACCAGCGAGGTTAGCCAAGGTCTGTGGCGGAGCATGGTGCGTACAGGGGGTGTCCAATAGGGACTGTACGTGGTCCCTAATGGGACTCAGACACCCACGTATGGCATCGAGTTTGGCTGCCACGAGCTCGAAACCCACCCGCAGCTGATGAGCCAACTCCACCTGGCAACCCAACACACGATGTTGGAATTCCATGTATTGGTCGGGGGGGTCCTGGGAGACAGCTGTGGTGGTGTGTGTTTCCTGCTGTGTGGTCTGTGCAGGTGGTGAGGTCACCTCGAGGCAGCTGGCCTGGCCTGCTCCTGGGGGTGGGGTGCACAGGTTGTCCTCTTCATCATCAAGGGTGGGATGTGTGGTGTGCTCTGCAGGGGGTGTTATTTGTCCCTCTGCAATGTAAAGGGGAGATGCAGGTTAACAGAGTTTCACATGTATGGTGATGATTTGCAGATGTTCACATTCAGACTGCATGCCAATGTACATTGTGACTGTTGTGGGGGAGCTGGCTATTTGATGGCAGTCAGTGTGTTTTTCGACTACATGACGGATGTGAGGTAGTACCTGTACATTATCATCACACAGTGTCAGGCAATGCCAGATGTGGGTGGACAGTTACTACGCACGAGCGGGACCTGTTGTGGGCTCTGTCCTGTGGTGCTGGTGTTGCACTTTGTACCACATTGCCTTCATTGCGGATGTCCTGTGATTGCTATGTGTGTGTGCTGCATTGTGGGGGAGTTGCCCCTGCAGCTCTGATTTCGTGTAGCCTTCTCCCTTTGAGGCGGGGTGCCTTTGAATTGTGTGCTTTTCGGGGCCTGATTTGCTTTTGACTTGGGTCATGTGTGCTTGCGGACTGTTTTTGTGGCCTGGTGCATTGTTCGTCTGCTGCGTGTATTGTGAGGCATAGGTTGTGGGTGCACGTGGACACGTCGGAGTGTGACCTGCTCCTTTACGGATGTGATCCGCACTTGGCTACCTCCATGTCGCTTCGTGGGCCATGTCATTTTTTGGGGGCAGCTGCCGTGCTATTGGACATGCAGTGTTACTTGCATAGTCAGTGTGGGTCACGGAGCAGCTGCTTTGCTGGATTCAGCACATGTGCACGGGTCGGTTGTGATATTGGTGATAGGGGGGGCTGTCTGTGCACATTGTGGATGGGGCCTACTTGGCGTTTCTATGTGTGCTGCAGTGTGCCAAGGCATTCAGGGACATGTTCCACGGTCATTGTGGGTGTGCTGTGTGCTGCGCGTAATCGTGCATGTGTGCCATTGTGCCCATCTCCCCCCGTCTTCCCCGTCCCTAGTGGTTACTCACCCTGTTGCTGTTGGGTCAGGTCGTATCGTGCTGTGTCCAGGCCCCCCAATCCTGCCACCGTCTCATCACTGCTGACTGTGGCTGACATTAGCTCCAGCTCCTCCTGTGTTGCAGGCCTCCCACCTCCAGTCGCCGTTGCTGCCTCCCTGTTGGCGGCGAGCTCATGTTTGGTCTGCCTTTTCAGATCATGCCAGCGCCTCTTGACCTCCTCCAGTGACCTCCTGGACACTCCGACTGCATTGAACTTGGTGAGGATGGCCTGCCATATTTCGGTTTGGGTTGCCAGTGCCGCAGTGGAGGTGCCGAACAGTTGTTGATGGTGTTCGGTCACCCCCGTGACGATGATCTGGTCTTCCTGCGGACTGTACCCGGTCTTCCTCTTCCTCTTGTCTTTGCCCTTCCCCGAAGGCGGGGTTCCTGGCTGGTCCTCCGTAGGGCTTGTGGTGTTCGGCTTGGCCTCTGCACTCGGTCCGGGTGCATCCATGTTGCTACGCAGTTTGAATTGTTTTTGGGCTCTTTTTTTTTCTCTCTTTTATGGTGCTTTTTACCGCCGGCCGCGTGGGATTTACGGGCCTGTGGCTGGTGTTCGCTGAATTCTGTACCGCGATTGGCCTCATCGCATGATTTCTTGCATTGGCGTTTCGCATTTTTTCGGCGTGGCTTTGATTTTGGCACTGACATTTGGCGCTTTATCTGGTGGCTATCGCATGGTACCGCCTTGTTGTGAATTCCACGTTGACACGTGGATATTTTCCCGCGATGGGCTGCGATATTGGAAGTTGCGTTATGCTACTCTTGCGGTAGTTATCACACGTTCTTGTGAATATACCCCTTAGTGCTCTGGGGTTGGTGAGCACAGTCACGGGGTCTGTTTGAATTTCATGGATATATTACACCTGTCTGAGTAGCCCATCAAGGATTCGTTCCGCCCGAACATCACACTGTGGGTTACGCTGATGTCAGTTGGAGTGACGAGACCGTGGGCCATGATCATGTTTCACTCACAATTAGATCTTTCAGATAACTGCAACGTGAGTTTCTTTTTGATTTCAACTGTTTGGTTTGCATTATTTATTATTGAGTTGAGCACGGGGGTAATTAGATTCAACACTTTTTTGCAATTAGTATAGTTTATGCTGGAGCGGTTCAATTGATTGTACTGTAACAAGTGCCAGTTTACACTTGCAGGCGCTTTTTGGTTATCAAGCAATGTTTTATAGCATATTACATGATGATTGTATGTTTAACGATGTAATTTTGGTGTTGATATGTTTCAAAAGATGCAATTACGTTATTCTGATGAAACTTCCCCTTTTTTTATCATAGCTACCCCTGACGAAGGGCTTTCAGTCCTAAATGCATTGGGTGAATGTTCGCATGGTTACCCAGAACTAAAAGTGTATTTGAACGTGTTCCAGAAAAACGGCTGGAAGGGCATTTCTTCTACATTAAAAATTTGAATTCACTTCGCCTCTGTGTGAATGTCGTAAAAATTTGGACAACTATGGATTACTTGGATTACTGATTGTTTACTGGATTTACAGTGTGATACTACCGGCTTTAGCCAATACCGGCAGTGCATCTTGAGGCTGGAGCGTGATGGCGCACCAGTTACCTTCAGTTTCAAACATGTGCCATTGGGGTTAAGTACTTCAAGTTTGCACGCCAAAATCGTTGCCTTTGAGCATTTTTGAGCCATCAATAGGAGTAACAAAGTGAAAGGAGTGCATTCGATCATTTTTTTGCCACTTTCAGAAAGTTGGCATTTTCCAACCATTTGGTGCCTGCAGCCCATATCGGGGGTCACATGATTAGGTGTGGCTGGCAGTTGATGTTTGTGCATTGCTCCAAGACAGTGAAACAAAGAGGGAATAGGTGTTGACACTATGGGTCATCTCTGTCTTGATGGGGGGAGGACCGCTCACCTACCACACTTGCAAATCATTAAGACTCTGCCTGAGCACAATCACAAACAGTTTGACATTAGTGTTTTTTGCCCCTAGACAAGCTGGGGCTAGGGCAGGGAGGCAGTGGGTAGAAACCTCCAGAACCAATCTCCTTCAAAGCTGGCACCAGATATAAATATTGGACACTCAGACCCAACTCTTCAGTACTCCTCTGGACCTGTGTATACTACAGAAGAAATACTTTTCTGCTGCTATTTTGCCAGAAGGACTGTCACTCTGCTGCCCTACTTGCTGAGAAGGAACACTGGATCTGCACCCTTCATCCCAGGCCATACTGACTCCTAGGGGCAGCTGACTGACATCCTGCTCTGATCTACAGGGACATGACATAAGTCCCAGAGGTCTACCTGCATCTGCCCAGCTAATCTGCTTACTGGACCTGTAACAAGACCAGCCTGGGCCCTGTTGGCCTCTTCAGGAGTGAGTTCCTGAACCCCAAGAAGTTCACCTCAGATCATGGAACCTTGGTATGGCATCAGTTGACCTCTCTCACCAAGAAAATGAGAAATCCTGAAGTTTTGGGCTCTTTGCGCCTGCAAATGGGCCTCTTCACACCAAGATCTTGCCGCCTGCACAGCCAGCCAACGTGAAGCTCTGGTGAACCTGACTCTTCGCGCCACAGTGACCCCCAGTGCCAACTGGCAAAATGAGACCTGCACTTCATGGTACAGCATCCGCCAGCGCGAATCTCCGGCAACAACCATCGGCGACACCAGATAGGATCTTCGTGCTACAACGATTACCATCCACAACACCCGGCCTGCTCTTTTCACTATAGCCATAACCACCCGCAACTCTTCCCCGCTCCTCGCGGCACCCCTCATTGTGAACGCAACTCTTCATGCTAGACATTTGAATGCAACTCTTTTCCCGGGACTACCCAGGTCCCTGTATCCGGCCGGCGCTACATCATGGTCAGCCTGAACTTGCGAGTTTCTCCTTGTCTTGCACAACTAGATAGCCGCGAATGGCACTTTGTGGTGCTATATTTACCTAAAACTTTTAAATTGCATATCTCCGGATTTTTGTTGTTTTGGTGTCAAGTAATTTAATAAATTTAACTCTATTTTTATCAAATTGTGTTGAATTGTTTTATGGCTTTTCACTCTATTACTGTTTGAAGTGCTGCATAAATACTTTACCCATTGCCTCTAAGTTGAGCCTATCTGCTTTTGTGCCAAGCTACCAAAGGGTTAAGCACAGCTTAATTTGTGGTTTACTTGAGGTTCACTCTGACAAAAATGTTGGTCGCTGCTTGAGTAGGGTTTCACCCCCCCTTAACCAGTAGCCCAATTTCGTATATTGGTGTTGAGCTGTGAGATTAGGACTTGTGTTTGTGCAGTGTCATACAGTGATGTTGTGTTACCCTAAAATCCCAGATAATTTTTTTTTATACCAATTCAAGTTGTTAAAACTCTCCTTGATTGTTTTTCTTTTGCTTTTTCCAAATTCACCCTCATTCTACCTGACTGTCTGTATCTGAGACTTCACCTTCATGGATGGAGTTTGAGCTTGCCAACCTGGATACTACACTGTAGTTGAGTTCAACGAGTTCTGCATGGAGAGGGGACTGCCAGCCAAAAGGAACACCAGAAAGATGGAGCTCTAGAAGACTCTACATGCCTGGGCAGAAATTCTCCAATGACTGGCAGCAGCAGAGGATGAACAGGATGGGGATGATGATATGGAAGGGCAAGGAGAGAAGCTTGGTGCAGATCCTGAGATGCAGCACACAGGGGAGGGGGATGTCTTACCTCCAGAATTGGAGATCCCTCTCAGAGTAGAAAGCAGTGTGTCCTCCCGAGATCTGTGCCCAGAGCAGCTGGCCGACAGGAAAGCTGACAGGGATTTTAGGCCGCACTAAACCAAACTAAAAATGGAGAAAGAGCTAGCTCTGGAGGAAAATAGATTAGCTATGGAGGAGAGGAGAATGGGACATGAGCTAAATCTCAGAGAGCTACACATCAGAGCTAGGCATGCAGAGTCCAGCAGTTATGATGGCAGCATACTCACAGTGCGCTCTGGAGACAAGAGGGTCCACATTCCCAAGAATCTGGTGCCTAACTGTGTCGTGAGAGATGACATTGATAAGTAGTTTGAAGCCTTTGAGGATGCTCTGGAGATGCACAGGGTCTCTGGAGAGGATTGGGAGCGTAGTCTATGGAGGCACATAGCTAGTAAAGGGAGAAATGCCCTACTGGCTCTAGGGAAGGGGGACAGGATGAGGTACGCCCCACCCTAGATGAAGGACGCCCTGATCAGGAAGTGTGGCCTCATCCCAGAGAAATACAGGCAGACTTTTAGGGACAGGCAGAAGCTGCCCCAACAGTCCTGGTTAGAATGTGTAGTTTTTTTTGTAAGGTACTTGATGGCTGGGTAAAGGCAATTGAAGTGAATGATTGGCTGTACAATTTCCTAGGAAGAGAGCAAAAGTTCAGTCTTTGTTTTGCAGAGCTGCACAAACGCCTGATTGATAGTAAGCTCTCTGCCCCCAGCGAGCTTGCTAAGGAGGCGAACTGCTGGCTCAGCACTAGGGTCCATAATAAGGTATCGGGTGAGGATCACCTCAAGGGTGAGCAGGTCCTTATCAGAAAAGGGAGGGGTGAGATAAAAATAAAAACAAAGAGTTCTCTAAGGGTCCCCAAAATAGTTCCACGGGGCAGGATTCCCAATCCCCACCTGAGAAAAAAAAAAATGGGTTCCATGATCATGCATCCTCAGCGAAGTTCACCCCTAAGTGCTATGAGTGCCATCAGGTTAGGTACTTCAAGGGTGATGTTAAGTGTCCAAAGAAACTGGGGCTGGCTAAAGTAGCACTTGGGGTGGAGGTTGCCCCACTTAGTATTGGGGGAAGTGCAGAGGTTATATCAGTAGTCCATGGGTGACAGAGAGAGGTTGCCAAGGGTTCATATGCCTAACAACACTAAAAAGAAGTGTGTCACCATCAATGGACAACGGGTGGAGGCTTTGAGAGACACAGAAGCCAGAATTACTACCATTCGGTCTTGGCTGGTGTCTTCAGAGCAGGTACTTCCTTATGTAGTCCACCAGGTTGTAGGAGCTGACAAACATAAGAATTAATACCCAGTGCCTCTGTATCCTTTGAATTGGAAGAGGACCTTTGGTTCCTTGATGGTAGCTGTGAGTCTATCCATGCCTGTGGATTGTCTGCTCTGTAGTGACTTAGAGCACACCATCTGGAAAGGAGGAGGAAGGCAAAAAGTTGGGGGGAAGACCACTCTAAGGTGACATGTTTAAAAATCTCCAAAATAGTTCCTTGGGGAAGGATTCCCAATCCCCACCTGAATAGTGTAAGTTTCCTGAACATACGCCCTCAGGGAAGTTCACCGCTATTGTTCAGTTCTGAAAGGTCTTCCAGGGTGGCAATGTCCTCTCCTGTACTGTCCGGGGGGCCCCCCTCAGCTTAGCCTCTCCCAGATTGTTGGAGTTTCAGGAGCAGTTTCCCAGGCCCCTTGCCCTTGCTCTTTATGACAGACACCTTGGGCTTTTTTCTAGGCTTCTGGTCCTCCTTACTACCCTCTTGGGTGGCCAGGGACCCTGTGGTCAGAAACACCTACTCAGGCAACCCCAACATTTCCAGGTGGGAATGGAGCTCCACCTCTTTCCAGATGGTATGCACCAGGTCATTACTGAGCAGACAATCCATAAGCATGGATGAACTCACAGCTACCATCAAGGAACCTCAGACTAACCCCCATTCAAAGGGAGCCAGAGCCACTGGATAGTGACTCTCAGGGTTGCTAGCTACCACAACCTGGTGGGCCAAAATAGGGACTACCTGCTCTGAGGACACCATCCAACACCTAACGGTTGTCATGCTGGCTCCTGGCCTCAATTGTTTTCGATTGATGTTGTCCCACTGCTTGTACTTCTTGGTGTTGTAGGCATTAGGGCTCTTGACACCATCTCTTTGTCACCCAGGGATACTAGGGTAACCTCTGCATTACCTCCATATTAAACAGAGCAATCTCCTCCCTAAGCACTACACTAGCCAGTTCAGGTGTCTGCCCACCAATGGGGGGCTGTGCCCACTTGGGATACTTGGCATTATCCTTGCGCCTAACCTGTTGCCACTCAGAGCACTTAGGGGTGAATTACCCTGAGGACATCTGGTCCGGGAACTTACTCTGTTCAGGTGGGGATTGGGAATCCTTCCCCAAGGAAATATTAGGGGTTTGGTAGACCTGTCAGCCTTAGGGTGGTCTTTTCCCCAACTGTTTGCCTTCCTCCTCCATTTTTGTGCTGATCTTGTTTTCGCTGGCCTTTGAACTCTGTGCACAGCTTGAGCTCTCTCCTCTAGACATGGTAATATTGTCTTATCCCCAATTGGCATATTTAATTTATTTGTAAATCCCTAGTAAAGTAGTATTACATATACCCAGGGCCTGGAAAATAAATATACTATTGGGCCTTCAGCACTAATTCTGCCACCCACTTAAGTAACCCTTGAAACATGCCTCAGGCCTGCTATTGCAGAGCCTGTGTGTACAGTTTAAACTACCATTTTGAGCTGGCAAAATAAACCTTTTGCCAGTCCCAAACCTTCCTTTTTAATACATATGTCACCCCTAGGATAGGCCGTGGAAAGCCCGAAGTTCAGAGTGCAATGTATCTAAAAAGCAGGGCATGTACAATTGAGTTTCACATATCCTGGTAGTGAAAAACTCTTAAATTAATTTTTCACTACAACAAGGCCTATCTCTTCCATGGGATATCATTAGAGTTGCCTTATTAAATATTGTAAGTGTAATTTCAAAATGGAAAGGGATAACAAGTTCATGTTTGGTGTCTCTGGAATCAGAATTTAAATTGCAATTCTCAAAATGCCACTTTTAGAAAGTTATAAACAACAACAAAATGCCATTACTGATATCCTTTTAATCAATTCTTTAAAGAGGACACACGTAGAACGACTCAATGTGATCAAAAAAGTGTTCTTTATAATCTCCAATTTATTTTTATTTTTAACCCCTTCGCTGCGTCCGTCGGCCGACGGCCGTCGCGAGCACTACCTCGGTAGTGCTGCGCACGTCCGTTGGCCGATGCGGCCCCGCCCATTTGTTCAAACCGCGGCGGAATTCGTGCCGCGGTTAAGCGGTTAGGGAATTTTTTCTTTTTCAATTCTTTTACCAAAAAATTCAAATCTATACAAACATTACATTATTTACAATCCACACCCACCATTTATAAACATTATATTCTCTGACAACAATTACAATAACAAATAAAGAATGACAAAAACAACACATAAAACATATAACAATTAATGACAAATTTTAGACACTGACAGAACATATAAACACATAAATGTGACAACAGGACAATAAAACCAAACTAGGGGGTCTATTACGATGGCGGGCGGACACAGTCCGCCCGCCACCGCAACGGCAAACGGGACCGCCCGCAAGAGGTGCGGCGGTCCCGCAATGGCAATTAGGATGCCACCGCCACGGTGGCGGTGGCATCCCGCATATATTGCATTGCGGCGGGCGGTGCTGTAAGCAGCATCCGCCACAATGCAATATATGCATGTTGCGCATTGGCATGCAAAACGTGACAGGCACCGCGCGGTGCCTGCCACCATGTCCATGCCAATGTTGGGGGGTACCATGGGTACCCCCCAAGTGCACACCCCACCACCCTCACCCCCCTGGGGGCCCGCAACGGGCCCCTGAAGCGAAAACCGCATGCCTTTCCATGGCGAACTCTCCGCCATGGAAAGGCATTGAAAATGCCACATGCTAATATGGATGGCGGTGCCTGCAAGGCACCACCACTATATTATGGGCCTTTTCTGCCCGGTAGGCAATCAGGACAATTGCCTACCGGCGGAAAAGCGGCGGACGGTCTTTCCGTCCGCCGCGGTACCCCCGCCATGCTAATGTGGCGGGGGGTAAAAGGCCGTCTGGTGGGGTGTGTTGGCGGGCGGATCGCCACCACCAGCCGGGCGGTGGCGATCCGCCCGCCAACATAATAGGCCCCTAGGTTTCTTTCTTTGAGTTAACTTTTTGAGCCTTCCATTTGGGCAAATAACCAAACCGTGCACTATTCACAACATCCCCACCGTATTCCAAGCATTCTTTATTTGTTATTGTAATTGTTGTCAGAGAATATAATGTTTATAAATGGTGGGTGTGGATTGTAAATAATGTAATGTTTGTATAGATTTCAATTTTTTGGTAAAAGAATTGAAAAAGAAAAAATTCCTTAAAAAGATAAATAAATTGGAAATTATAAAGAACACTTTTTGGGTCACATTGAGTCGTTCTACGTGTGTCCTCTTTAAAGAATTGATTAAAAGGATATCAGTAATGACATTTTGTTGTTGTTTATGATTATTTGGCTCAGCCTTACTGATTAAGGGCCAAAACCCTCTGTTGTTAGCAAGCACTTTTAGAAAGTTGGCATTTTCTAGCTTCAGCCATTTAGTGCGTGTAGCCTGTCTCTGGTCACATGACTGGCTGTAGCTGACAGCTGAGCTTTGTTTATTCCCCCTAGACAGCTACACACAAGAAGAAGCGTAGGTGATCCTGGATGGGTCATCACTGGCAGGGTGAGAGGGAGGAGCTGGGCACAGCTCCACTTACACCTGAGTAGGCTGTGTCCAGCCTCCACATAAAGGGCTACATACTCCCTATAGCTAGTCTGGAGCCAGGCCAGAAAAGACAGGATGCCTCGGGAGTTGAAAGGGAAACCTCTAGAAGCTTCTCCCCCACTTCAGAGGCACAAATGGATACAAATTTTGGACCTCAAACACCAACTCTTCAGTACACTTCTGGACTTGTGGATACTCAACCAGGAAGAAGGACTGTTGTGCTGCTGAAAGGACTGCCACTATGCTGGACTGCTGCTCTACAGGGACTGCTGCCCTGCTCTGCTGACCTACTGCCAAGATGCCCTCTTGCCTGGGTGAGAAGGACTGGATCTGCATCTCTTGAACCCAGAGTGACTCCAAGGGCTAGTTGGCTGGCCTCCTGATCTGAAACCTCAGGGAAACAACAGACTTCTCGCAACCTTGCCCCTGCACCTAGGCTATGCCATCTGTGAGTCTACCCTGCCAAGTGGTGCCACCCCAGTCCTGGACCCTTGGAAGTGCACTTAAGGTGCTTGCCAGCCTCTGGGATCCAACAGAACTGACGCATCTCCTCTGCTGGGCGGCGCATCCCCAAGCAGAACTGATGCCTCATTGCCGTTGCGTGGATCGAACCACCACCAAGACTCAGAGTACTGCTGCAGTCCTCAGAACTGACACTTTGCCCTGACTGCATAATGCACGTGTGGTGCGTGTCCTTGCATCTCTCATCAATGGCAGCCTCGATGATGACGCCGGAGTCTGCATCACATCCTCGCAGCTTCTTGGAACCAATACACCACCCCAACTGTGTGCCACATCTTCGACGCTACACTTTGCTCCACAAGCACTCGTTTATGGGATCCTCAACAACAGCACAGGACCTTGCATAGTAGCCTCACTGCATCTCAGAACCAATGCATCGCTTCGGCTGTGCGGCGCATCTTTGACACGGATCCTTGCAATGCTCTGCAACCAGGATTTAAGGTACTTTGTTCAGAAGGCCTAACTGGGTCCCTGCAGCCGGCCAACACTCTTTTGCGGTCTCCATAAACTTGTGATTTTATCTTGGTCCATTGTGACAAGATATCCACAGTTGGCAATTTGTATTTGTGCTTTTTGGTGCTATTTTCACTGAAACTCTAAAAAATGGATATCTCTGGTTCCACTACGTGGATGTTTGTCATTTTGGTCTTGTTTTATTTATTAAAAAGTACTCTATTTTTCTAAACCTATTTTGGGATTTTTTTGTGGTGTGTTTTCACTGTCTTACTGTTTGAAGTGTTGCACAAATACTTCACACATTGCCTCAGAGTTAAGCCTGCCTGATCTGTGCCGAGCTGCCCAAAGGATGAGTATAGGCTAATTTAGGGTTTGCTTTTGAGCTTCACTCTGAGAAGAATTGTCTTTGCTGCTTGACCATGGCGTGCACCCTAGTCAACCAACAGCCACATCATTTCTTACAGGGATCTTTATAGAACTCTTTTTTATTTTTATATCTGCCCCCCTCTTCTGCCAGTGACCCTGCCCACCCTTGTGGTGATCCCCCCCGATACCTTCTTGTGGACCCTAGTGTTGAGCCAGTGGTCTGCCCCCTTGTCTAGCTCTCTGGGGTCATTGATCTTGTATCAATCAGTTGTTGGCACCTCTCTGCAAAACATAGCCTAAACATGTACTCTCTCACCACCAAATTGTACAGCCCCTGATAATCTTTTACTTCATTGCCTTTCACCCAATCATCCACTGCTTTGCAGAAAGAACCCACACACCCACCCAGGACTGATGGGGCACCTTCTGGCTGTTCCTAAACTTTTCCCTCTACTTTTCTGGAGTGAGGCCATACTTCCTGACAAGGGTGTCCTTCATGGGGGGATAATTCATCCAGTCCCCCTTCTCTAGGGCCAGTAGGGCATCTCTCTCTTTATGTGCCTCCAGAGACTGGCCCCCAAATCCTCTTCAGGGTCCCTATTCATTTCCAGAGCAACCTCCAATCACTTACCGATCACTTGCCGATGTCACACCCCACAACAAAGTTAGGCACCATATCCTTTGAAATGTGGACCCTCCTGTCTCCATAGGGCAGTGCGGGTATGCTTCACCATTATTGCTGGATTCCACTTGTTTATCTCTGATGTCGAGTTCTCTAAGTCTTAACTCATGGGCCCTTCTCCTCTCTTCCATGGCTAGTCTCTTTTCCTCCAAAGCTCTCTCAGCCTCACCCTTCCTCCCCTCTACTTCCATGGCCTGTTTCTTTTCTTCCATCTTAAGCTAAGCCATTCATAGCCTAAACTCATCATCAGCCTTCCTGTACACCAGCTCCTCTGGGGATAGACCTTGGGAGGAAACACTGCTCTCAGGCCTGGGAGGGATCTCCAATTCTGGGGTCAAGACATCCCCCTCCCTTGAGGGCTGCATTTCAGGACTGAACTCTCTCTTTGTCCTTTCATATCATCATCTCCTTCCATTGCTGTAGTCAGTGACTGGTGGACTTCCTCCCAAGGCCCTCTCTGCCTTTTGAAGCTCTAGCTTTCTGGTGCTGCTTTTGGCTGGAAGTTCCCTCTCCTTGCATAACTCCTTGAGCCCAGCCACAGTGTAGGCATCCATGTTGGCAAGCTTAAACTTCATCTTTGCAGGTGTGATTCCAGGCACAACAGACATGTAGAATGATGGTGTATTTAGAAAAAGCAAAAGGGTCAGGGAGTCGGCAGCGCGCGCGAACCAAGATGGCCACCCCGCTTTGAGCTCCGATCTCACCTGCATCGCCGGCGATTTTCTTCTGACGAAAGGGGCTTCGTTACGACTCTGTTTTTGCCCCAGCTGCTCCTTCATGCTTGCGGAGGCGTTTGGCTGACTTTCAGAGGTCTGATGCCTCAATGTGAAGTGCGGTAGGCATCTTGGTTTTCTCCTCACAGAGGGCTCTTGCACTCTGCAGCATTCTCTGTCAGCCTTTCACACAGTGGAGGTGGGCTTAACCTACTGGGCACCTCCTCTCCTCAGAAGCCTTTCCCCTCTTAAAGGGGTTTTGTCCTGCCTCTTGCTTGCCACAACTTTTGTTTTTGTGAAGCATTAAAGGGATTTTGTCCTTTTATTATTCATTGCAGCTTTATTCACACAGTGTTTAAGTCTTCTGGAGCTGTTTTTCGCCTCCTAATTTTTAATATCCTGTCAGAAGACCTTACTACACTGCAGATCTTGCTATTTGTGGTGTAATTTATTTATTTATTTTTGTTATTTGCCTGCTCTCTGTTTACCAGTATGGAGTCCAAAATGGTGTCAAACAAACGTAAACAAGCTGTTTCACCTCCTCCTACCAAAGCCAAAGCTATTGATTCACAAGACGATTCATTGGCAAAAATTCTAGAGGAAATTCAAGCTATTCATATTAATACTGACACAATTTCTTCAGATATCAAAAATATTCATAGAGATATAGCTTCCTTATCGATGAGAGTTGCAGATAATGAGATTAAAATTCATGATAATACTACAGCCATTACATCTATGGCTCCACTTATTCCTCAGGTTGCTTCTCTCCAACGTTCCTTACTTGATTTGGAAAATAGAAATAGACAATACAACTTACGCATATTTAATGTTCCGGAGGGAGTTGAGGGACAGAGTTGTCGTCTTTTCATGGAAAATCTTCTCCCTAAACTATTAAATATCAAATTTCCAGAATGTTTTGAGATTGATAAAGCTCACAGAATACCTTCAATTCGTAAACCTCATCAAGTCAAACCAAGACAAATCATTTTTAAAGTTCTGAGGCATCATCATCTCCTCCTTATACGAAAGGCTGCCAGAGAGATCCCTTCTCTCCTAATTGAAGGAAATAAAGTCTTTATTCATCAGGACTTTGCAAAGGAGACTGTTCAAATACGACGACAATTTTCAGAATTGAGGCCTCGTTTACGAGAAGCTGGATACAGATATGGTCTTTTTGACCCTGCGGTTATGCACATCTGGAAAAATGATGTCTCCAAGTCTTTCTCAGCTCCCGCAGATTTAATCAGATTCTTGGATCAGCATAATCCTATTCTCATGGACTCTCAGCCTTCTGGTTCTGCAGGCTAATTTTTTATACCCCTTACTGTAGGTTGTTATTCTCTCTCTCTGCAGGTGCATATAATGGTGTTTTTTTTCTTGCTTCGCACCTCCGTCTCCAATGTTCTATTGGTATGAGGTCTTGGAGACTGACCTCGCTTTATGTTGTTTGTCTTGTTTTGTCTTTTTTATATGGGCTACTGTCTCTCTCTTATTCTCTTCTATTACTTCTAGGACAATATATATAGGCCACAAAAGTTAGTTGTTGCTTCATTAAATGTGAAGGGTCTCTGACACCCAGTTAAACGACATAACATTTTAGAATATCTCCACAAGTCTAATGTAGATATCTGTTTTGTACAAGAAACTCATGTTAATGACAAAATATTGCATAGAATGTCTAAAGGTTGGGTAGGGCTTATAGTTTCCTCTCCTGCTGCAAAACGTAAAAATGGTGTAGCTATATTTTTCTCACACAGAGCTCGTGCACAAATTTTGTCACATCATCATGACGCAGTTGGTAGATTTGTTTATGCTCAAGTTCAAATTGACAAACTCACTTTAAATTTGGTCAATATTTATGCTCCTACTTCTGATGACCCTGCCTTTTGGTCTTATGTCTCTGCTGAAGTACTCAAATTTGGTAATACGTCCCTTATAATGGGTGGTGATTTTAATCTTATCAGAGATCCTTTGTTAGACCGGTCTTCTGCTTTTAAGTTCCGGCCTAGCAAAGCATTCTTTACTTTGAAATCTTTCCTTTCTGTTACCAAACTGGTTGATTTTTGGAGATTGGAACATCCTACAGACAAAGATTTTACTTTTTATTCTAATGCTCACTCTTCTTTTTCTAGAATTGATTACTTATTGTCCTCACGTAATTTATGTCACATGATTAGTGAGTCGGTTATACACCCTAATACGGTTTCTGACCATGTTTTAATTTCTTTTTCTTTATGTATTTCTAATCCCCAAATTCCTAATAAAAGATGGAGAATGAACTCGGAAATAGTTCTTAACCCAACCGATTCTAAAAAAATGGCCTTAGCTATTACTGATTATTTTTTTAAAATAAGTCATGTGACACTTCCAAAATTATACATTGGGATGCTTTTAAAGCTTACATCTGTGGAGTTTCAATTTCTATTATGGCACAAGAAAATAAATCTTTTTATTCCCACCTCACCAAATTAGAGACACAGATTGCATCAGTGGAACGACTTTTATTACATCTAGAGATCCGCAATATAAATCCCAACTTCAGAAATACCGCTACGAATATAATTGTATGCTTAGTAAAAGAGCAAGCTTACTTATTTCAAAAGAAAAATCAAATTTTCATTTTAATTCCAACAAATCTGGTCGCCTGTTAGCTAATTATCTACGCCTCAAGCGAGACAGAATTCAAATTCCATCAAACCGAATAATTGGACATTGGTGACAGATGTTGAAGATTTACTGAAAGAGTTCCTTTCCTTCTACTCTTCTTTATATCACAAACTTCTTGCCCTTCACAACAATGTTATCAATGATTTCCTTAATTCTTGTCGATTGCCTCAGATTTCTGATATCAACCTTAGATAACCCTATTGACGTTAAAGAATTTTTTGCAGCAATTAATGCATTAAATTCCAAAAAAACTCCTGGCCCAGATGGAATTTCAGCTGAATTCTATAAATATTATCAGGACCAATTATCCCCTTTTTTACTTTCCCTTTTTACAGAATTTCAGCGTACTTCCATGATGTGGGGATCTTTTAATGAAGCCACTATAATTGTCCTTCCCAAGCCTGATAAATATCATACCTTAGTTTCAAATTTTCGTCCCATCTCTTTAATCAATCAGGACTGTAAAATATATGCAAAATTTTTAGCATAGATTATCACCCTTACTATCCAATATTATACAACCTGACCAAACTGGCTTTATGAAAGGTAGACTATCCGCTCATAATACCCGGTTGCTCTGTCATACATTATCCCTTGCCAAAGAATCCAGTTGTCCAATTGGTGTAATGGCCTTAGATGCAGAAAAGGCATTTGATAAGGTTAATTGGCAATTTTTATTCAAAACTTTAGAAGTCTTCCGTTTTGGTCCTATCTTTAACAATATGATCAAGGCATTGTATTCAGCCCCCTCAGCCTCTATTTTTGTCAATGGTATGTGCTCCTCCTCATTTCGGTTGTATAGAGGCACTCGCCAAGGTTGCACTCTCTCCCCTTTACTTTTTCTTATTGCAATAGAGCCCCTCTTATGTTCCCTTCATAATAGTGATACTTATACAGGTGTTGTTTTGAAAAATACTACCATTAAACTTTCTGCTTACGCTGATGATGTGTTATTATATGTTACTGATCCCCCTACCTCTATACCTATTATTCTTGATATTATTCATAAATATGCTGAGGTTTCTGGT
This sequence comes from Calotriton arnoldi, assembly GCA_963921515.1. Taxonomy (NCBI): domain Eukaryota; kingdom Metazoa; phylum Chordata; class Amphibia; order Caudata; family Salamandridae; genus Calotriton; species Calotriton arnoldi. The sequence goes on from CAWUFW010001911.1 coordinate 2,053,008, forward strand.
TACTCCCGGGATACTAATAAGACAGAATTTTTTCCATTAAATGCTTTTTGTAATTCTACAATGTTGGCGAATACTGATATAATTTGGTCTCCAAAAAACTCAAATATTTGGGAATAACTTTTACTGATTCGATTAAAGATACAGTTGAAACCAATTGTTCTACTATTTTAACTAATACCAAAGAGAAACTGGATAGATGGTCTAATCTTCATCTAAATTGGTGGGGACGTATTGAAGCAATTAAAATGTCTATAACTCCACAAAGTCTATTCCTATTGTCTATGATACCCTTCTCTTTCCCGTCCACTTTTTATACAAAATTATATAAATTATTTACTAAGCTCATCTGGAATAATAAGCCCACACGCATCAGTCTTAAGACTTTACAACTGCCCAAATGTGAAGGTGGGGTTGGTCTTCCAGATTTAAAAAAATATAATTTTGCATTCCTTGTGGCACAATGTTCCTTATGGTTCCATATTATCCCCCCCATTAATGCACCTAAATGGCTTATCCTGGAGAAAAATATTTTGGCTCCATGTCCATTACCTGCTTTTCTTACCATGGCCAATGGTTATTTTGGTAAACGTTCCCCCATTATTGCCAACTCTAAAATTGCCCTTTTATCATTTGATAATAGCTTTTCTATTACTTTGTCTTCCACTAAAACAGTTTCTCTTTGGTTCAATCCTAAACTCCAATATCATAAGCATATTTCTTTGTGGAACTTATGGATTACTGCTGGTATTTTCTTTGTTGCAGACATATGTCAATATGATATGTTTTACACATTTGATGTTATTCAAGCTAAATACAACCTGCCCTTCTCTGAGTTGCCCAAATATACACTACTATGTAATACGGTTCTTAATGCTTATCCGCAACTACTTTCTATGTCTCAGTCCTCTGGTATAGAGGTTTGTATTTCTGTGTTCAGCCGCTCAGGACATATAACCTCTAAAGTATATAAAAAACTTACCACTTCAAATTCCTCCTTCTCACATCTTAACCAAAAATGGTCACCACACATAAATCTTCAATCACCTAGCATATCCTGGAAGGATATTTGGAAATCCAACACGGTTAATTATCTTCCGGCTACTCTTATACAAACTAATATTTACCTGCTTTACCAATGCTTTTGGACTCCAGACAAATTATTTAAAGCTAAACTTCTAGATACCCCAAATTGTTGGCATCGTCAATCTACAACTGGTGACCTACAAAATTTATTTTTCAATTGTTCTATTACTTATCAGTTTTTATCAGACATATGGAATATTATTACCCGGATCCTTAAGATCCAAACAACTCTATCTTTTCATGTTCTAATCCTCAAATCCTCTCTTTTTAAATCTAAATTATCCTCTATGGATTGTAAATTGTTTGATTTCCTTATTTCTACTGCAATCAAATCTATTACCTGTAATTGGAAATACGCTACATTACTCTCAGTTAATGCATGGTGGGAATGGATTATTTTTCTTAGACATGGGCAATGCTCTTTTCCACGCTCTCCTAATGATTCCTCTCCTTCTAGGTCTAATATGTGGTCCAGTCTAGATTCCTATATCATTGCATGTTCTGCAATTTAAAATACTTATTTCAATTTTTATTAGTCAATCTTTGCTTACTGTAGCCCTTTTTTTTTGTTTTTATATCATCATTTATATCTATTATGTATTTCTTAATGCTGGTATAGGTATTCTATTTCATTATTAATGGTTGTTTTTTATTTCTTATATTGTAATATGTTCCTATACTCTACTGTTCGGTATTATTCTTTGTATTGTGTTTAATATTTATGAAAAATTCATTCAATAAAACATTTTGAACATAAAAAAAAAGAAAAAGCAAAAGGGTCAATCAAGGAGAATTTGAAAGAAGCTCGAAATGTTCTCTAATTATTTACCGGACATTTTTGAGTAACACAAAACCATTGTATGGCACTGCACAAACACAAGTCCTGATCTCATCGTTGAACATGAACGTTGGAAATTGGGTTACTGGTTGAGGGGTGGTGAAACCATTCTCAAGCAGCAAACACAATCTCTGTCAGTGAAAAAGACAAGCAAACCCCCAAATTAACCTGTGCATAACCCTCTGGTAGTTTGGCACAAAATGACTCAGGCTGAACCTAGAATAGGCCTGGGCATAAAACTCAGCTCCACTCGCGGAGTTTGTGGAGATTGGCAACTACCAATAAACTCCGTACTCCGCAACGGAGCAGAGGTATTTTTTGTTAGCATGCTCAAAATGTCCTATCGCGCGCACATGAGTGACTTGCCGGGCACTTGCGGTCGCCGGTGAGATTTCTTAGCCGTTCAGGAGTGCCAAGAGATTTGCTAGCAGGCTGCAAGTTCCTGTGAGATTTTGCGGTCGCCAACATGTCTTTCATGGGTGCCAGCGACTTCCAGTGGTTGTTTTGTGACGTGTGCTATCCCGAACGTGCAGGATCAACTGCGGGTGCAATCTGGGGATGATTCTCTCCTCGAGAAGCATCAAAATCTTTCAAAGAATTACAATTTGGAGTCAAAAACCTCCCCAAATGTACGGTTAATGTATTTATTTGTGCGAGTCCTTTTTTAAAAAAAAACAAAAAAACTATTTCTACAGGAAAGAAGTGCCCCAGAGTCTCCAACCTCCTGTTCCTGTCCAGCAGGATCATCCCAGTGCTTTATACCTCTCCTGAGCAAAAGTAACAAATGGTGGACAGAATGCTGAACAATGCAAACATTCAACCCCAAAAGATATGGGCTTAATTCATCATTCTTTTGCTCGCCGCGCCACCCTAGTTTGGACCCATCCATATGTAAATCAGTCTTGACCCTGCTCTACATGGGAACAGTCTAGCCTGAGCTGCCAAGCCAGGTCCACCCTTGACCAGAGACAAGCATCCTGGGACCAGTTTCGGGGCACCACCCCTCATCAGCCAGGCTAGCTTGAATCCAGTGGTACAGTGAGCACGGGATGGGACCCACGTCTGGGCATACCTTTCCCACTCAGGAGGACAAAAGGAACAAATGATGGATGGAATACTGAACAATACAAATATTCACCCCAGTCACTAAGATCTGGGCTTAATCCATCGATCTTTTGCTCAACACGCCACCCCAGTTTGGACCCAGCCATATGCAAATCAGTCCTGACCTTGCTCCACATGGGAACAATCCAGCCCAAACTGCCAGGCCAGGTCCTCCCTGGACTGGAGACAAGCATTATGGGACCGGTTTAAACTGGAATGGCATGGGGAGCAAAAAACAATGGATTTAGGCCCAGATCTCTGTACTCGGGTGAATGTTTGACATAGTTCAGCAATCTGTCCATCAATTGTTCTCTTTCATTTGTCAGCCCGAGTGGGCCGGGTATGCTGGGTCCTGTGCTCTCCATGCCACTGGAGTCAAGCTATCCTGGCTGATGAGTGGTGATACCCCAAAAACGGTCCTAGGGTGCTGGTTTCTGGTCCAGGGACGACCTTGTCTGGCAGTTCGGGCTGGACTGTTCCCATGGGGAGCAGGGTTAAGACTGATTTACATATGGCTGAGTTTAAAGTGAAATTGCATGGGGAGCAGAAAACTATGGATTTAGGCCCAGATCTCTGTACTGGGGTGAATGTTTGACGTTGTTCAGCATTCTGTCCATCAATTGTTCTTTTTCATTTGTCACCCCGGGTGGGACGGGTATGTCCAGACATGGGTCCCGTGCGCTCCATGCCACTGGAGTCAAGCTAGCCCGGCTGATGAGAGGTGATACCCTGAAACAAGCCCTATGATGCTTGTTTCCGGTCCTGGGGGGACCTTGTCTGGCAGTTCATGCTGGACTGTTCCCATGGGGAGCAGGGTCGAGACTGATTTGCATATGGCTGGGTTTAAACTGGAATGGCATGGGGAGCAAACAATGATGGATTTAGGCCCAGATCTCTGTACTGGGGTGAATGTTTGAGATTGTTCAGCATTCTGTCCATCAATTGTTCTTTTTCATTTGTCACCCCGGGTGGGACGGGTATGTCCGGATGTGTGGTCCCACCCTCTCCATGCCACTGGAGTCAAGCTAGCCCAGCTGATGAGAGTTGATACCCCGAAACCGGTCCTATGATGCTTGTTTCTGGTCCAGGGGGGACATTGTCTGGCAGTTCAGGCTTGACTGTTCCCTTGGGGAACAGGCTCAAGACTGATTTGCATATGGCCGGATTTAAACTGGAATGGCATGGGGAGCAAAAAACGATGGATTTAGGCCCAGATCTCTGTACTGGGGTTAATGTTTGACATTGTTCAGCATTCTGTCCATCAATTGTTCTTTTTCATTTGTCACTCCGGGTGGGACGGGTATGTCCAGATGTGGGTCCCACCCTCTCCATGCCACTGGAGTCAAGCTAGCCCAGCTGATGAGAGGTGATACCCCGAAACCGGTACTATGATGCTTGTTTCTGGTCCAGGGGGGACATTGTCTGGCAGTTCAGGCTTGACTGTTCCCAAGGGGAGCAGGCTCAAGACTGATTTGTACATGGCTGGGTTTAAAATGGAATGGCAGGGGGAGCTAAATATGATGGAATTAGTCCCAGATCTCTGTACTGGGGTGAATGTTTGACATTGTTCAGCATTCTGTCCATCAATTGTTCTTTTTCATTTGTCACCCCGGGTGGGACGGGTATGTCCAGACATGGGTCCCGTGCGCTCCATGCCACTGGAGTCAAGCTAGCCCGGCTGATGAGAGGTGATACCCTGAAACAAGCCCTATGATGCTTGTTTCCGGTCCAGGGGGGACCTTGTCTGGCAGTTCAGGCTGGACTGTTCCCATGGGGAGCAGGGTCGAGACTGATTTGCCTATGGCTGGGTTTAAACTGGAATGGCATGGGGAGCAAACAATGATGGATTTAGGCCCAGATCTCTGTACTGGGGTGAATGTTTGAGATTGTTCAGCATTCTGTCCATCAATTGTTCTTTTCCATTTGTCACCCCGGGTGTGACGGGTATGTCCGGATGTGGGTCCCACCCTCTCCATGCCACTGGAGTCAAGCTAGCCCAGCTGATGAAAGATGATACCCCGAAACCGGTCCTATGATGCTTGTTTCATGTCCAGGGGGGACATTGTCTGGCAGTTCAGGCTTGACTGTTCCCATGGGGAGCAGGCTCAAGACTGATTTGCATATGGCCGGATTTAAACTGGAATGGCATGGGGAGCAAAAAACGATGGATTTAGGCCCAGATCTCTGTACTGGGGTTAATGTTTGACATTGTTCAGCATTCTGTCCATCAATTGTTCTTTTTCATTTGTCACTCTGGGTGGGACGGGTATGTCCAGATGTGGGTCCCACCCTCTCCATGCCACTGGAGTCAAGCTAGCCCAGCTGATGAGTGGTGATACCCCGAAACCGGTCCTATGGTGCTTGTTTCTGGTCCAGGGGGGACATTGTCTGGCAGTTCAGGCTTGACTGTTCCCATGGGGAGCAGGCTCAAGACTGATTTGTACATGGCTGGGTTTAAAATGGAATGGCACGGGGAGCAAAATATGATGGAATTAGTCCCAGATCTCTGTACTGGGGTGAATGTTTGAAATTGTTCAGAATTCTGTCCATCAATTGTTCTTTTTCATTTGTCCCTCTGCTGGTCACTTTTTATTGGGATTTGGAGCTGATAGGATCACTCGCATTGTCTTATATACCATTGGATTTAAGGACTGTATTTGAGATTTCACAATTAAGTTGAAAAACTGATGTACAAGGGGGCTATTTGTTTGATCGGGGACATGCACCTAGATTTATTTATACTTTTAATAGATTTTTAACATTTATTGTGGTGGGTGGCCTGCAGTTTCCATAGGGGCCTATTTATTTTTTTGCATGTAATTTTTCTTCTTTTATAATGGAAAAATGTTGCACAGTTCATTACATTTTCTCCATGTTTTTTTAATACATTTGAAATATTGATTTTATTCACTATCTGGCCTTGTCCGCCAATGGCTCTTCCAGCCAGTAGGCCCAGTACTAGTCATGGGTGCATGAAACAACAATTTCTGTGGTGTCTGTTGAATTGAAACATCGTTTAGGCCATTGATGGCATTGGATTAAAATACAAAATGCTTTTTTTTATTGTTGTCGCATTTCCCTTTTTTCCTTCTGCAAACACTGTATAGGTGGAGTAATGCCTTTGAAAGATGTGTGTTGCAAACATTTTTAGCCCTGTTAATTTTTGTTTTTGGCATTGCTGAATTAATGCTGTGTTCTGTGTTACTATGACTCCTTTGTCTGGCCAGTGTGTGAGTGTGTTTGCCATAGGCCACCATTTGTCTTTGTTCCCCATGCCATGTGGCCAGGGGCCATTTTCTATAGTCAATGTCCATAGACCTGCATGTGTTCTTTGTTTTCCAGACCTCCTGCTTGATGTTGTGAGCATGTGGCTGGCGGCAATTTTGTGTAATCAGCCAGTGATCTTTCGCCATAGGCCTGCATGTCTTCTTTGTTGTGGCCATACCTTCTTGCTGGTTGTTGTTGTTGTGATAATGTGACTGGTGGCCATTTTGTGTAGCCAGCCAGTGTGCTTTTTCCATAGGCCTGCATTTTTTCTTTGTTTTCCAGGCCTCCTGCTTCTTGTGAGTGACCATGTGGTTGGCGGCCATTTTGCGTAGGCAGTCAGTGTGCTTTTTCCATCGCCTTGCATTTGTTCTTATTTTGTGGCCGTGCCTCCTCGCTGATTGTTGTTGTTGTGACCATGTGGTCGGTGGCCATTTTGTGCAGCGAGCCAGTGTGGCCATTTGCCATAGACTTGCATGGATGGTTGAGAAATGAGATAGCCATTTAATCCATTATAATTTTATATGGTTGAGAATAATTTAATTTCTTTATAATTTTTGTATTTTAATTTTTTTAATGTATATTTCCATTTTATTACATTGTACATTTGTTTTACTTTAACATTTTTAATGTTTATTTTATTCAAAAAATATATTTATTTTTTAATTTAATTTTCAATTTTTTTCAATTTTAATGTTTTTAATTATTTTAACCCCTTCGGTGCTTATGACGAGCTGGACTCGTCATGGCACACAGTGCTCGTGTGCTCATGACGAGTCCAGCTCGTCATAAGACCACCCACGGGGGAAGCGCTGGCGCTCCCCCCGTGGGAATCCGATCTTTAGTTTTTTTTGGGGGGAGGCAGGGGAAGGGCTTCCCCTGCCTCCCCACCACCCCGCCCTCCCCATCAATGACGTCAGCGTGCGAGGCGCGCTGACATCATTGAGGGTTTCCCTTTCTTCCCGACGCGCTGGAAGCCATTTGCTTCCAGCGCGTCGGAAATCAGGTGAGGTTTGGCTCGGGGAGGGGGGTTTGTATCAAAAGAGGCATCGAGGGAAAGGAAAGGGTTTTCCTTTCCCCCGATGCCTCTTTTGTGCATTCCTGCTGCACGATCATGTGATCGTGCAGCAGGAATGCCCACTAGGCACGAGGGAGGGAGGGAGGGAGGGCAAGAGGCATGTGAACGGGCCTAGAAGCCCCGACCCACATACACTAGCGGTATGCAACGTCTTCCCGCCCTTTCCCCACAATGATGGACAGCTTAATCAAAGGATCCCGGCGCTTTCGGCGCGGTGGCAAAATTACAGACACACAGGTCACTGGAGACAATTCTTCTGTTCCTATACACAGCTGTAGTGTAGGAAATGCACTATACATTTACCCAACGAGGTAGCAGTTACTGATTAGCCAGTAGAAAGTACTCCAGTTGAGTAGAGGTATTGCACAAAACGGTGGCATCTTCGTGGATAAATATGCAGGGCAGGTGTGCAGAATGTGCCTTCTCTCCATTTCCAACGTGAAAAGTTAGCTGTAATCCTTGATGGAGGTCTTTGCATCCTTCATTTTCTCGAGCGCAATTCTCGTGTAGAATTCGTGAGCGTGGTTAAGCAGATGTGGCTTCTCTCCATTTACACCCTGAAAAGTTAGCTGTAATCCTTGATGGAGGTCTTTGCATCCTTGAATTTCTCGAGCGCAATGCTCGTGTAGTTCCTGTGACCAGGAGGTTCCTTCTCCTCATCTGCCGCTGAGATCGTGCTCTGACCCTTTATAAACAAGAGGCATGTGAACGGGCCTAGAAGCCCCGCCCGTTTGGCCCCGCCACACATACACTAGCGGTATGCAACGTCTGCCCGCCCTTTCCCCACTATGATGGACAGCTTAATCAAAAGTTCCCGGCGCTTTCGGCGCGGTGGCAAAATTACAGACACACAGGTCACTGGAGACAATTCTTCTGGTCTTTTACGCAGCTGTAGTGTAGGAAAGGCACTATACATTTACCCAACGAGGTAACACTTACTGATTAGCCAGTAGACAGTACTACAGTTGAGTAGAGGTATTGCACAAAACGGTGGCATCTTCTTGGATAAATATGCAGGGCAGGTGTGCAGAATTCGTGAGCGTGGTTAAGCAGATGTGCCTTCTCTCCATTTCCAACGTGAAAAGTTAGCTGTAATCCTTGATGGAGGTCTTTGCATCCTTCATTTTCTCGAGCGCAATTCTCGTGTAGAATTCGTGAGCGTGGTTAAGCAGATGTGGCTTCTCTCCATTTACACCCTGAAAAGTTAGCTGTAATCCTTGATGGAGGTCTTTGCATCCTTTAATTTCTCGAGCGCAATGCTCGTGTAGTTCCTGTGACCAGGAGGTTCCTTCTCCTCGTCTGCCGCTGAGATCCTGCTCTGACCCTTTATCCCCTTCGGTGCTTATGACGAGCTGGACTCGTCATGGCACACATTGCTCGTGTGCTCATGACGAGTCCAGCTCGTCATAAGACCACCCACGGGGAAGCGCTGGCGCTCCCCCGTGGGAATCCGATCGTTAGGTTTTTTTTTGGGAGGCAGGGGAAGGGCTTCCCTGCCTCCCCCGCCCCATCAATGACGTCAGCGCGCGAGGCGCGCTGACATCGTTGAGGGTTTCCCTTTCTTCCCGATGCGCTGGAAGCCATTTGCTTCCAGCGCGTCGGGAAATCAGGTGAGGTTTGGCTCGGGGAGCGGGGGTTTGTATCAAAGAGGCATCGAGGGAAAGGAAAGGGTTTTCCTTTCCCCCGATGCCTCTTTTGTGCATTCCTGCTGCACGATCATGTGATCGTGCAGCAGGAATGCCCACTAGGCACGAGGGAGGGAGGGAGGGAGGGAGGGAGAGGGAGAGAGAGAGAGAGAGACAATTTCAATTTATTTGCCAGGTAACGAGGGAGGAGGTGTGTAAGGCTTTGTGTGTGATGCAGGCAGTTTTGTAAATCAATCTTGCCTCGATCGGAAGCCATCGAAGAGAGGATAGGAGTGACGTGGTCGCTTCGTTTAGACCCTGAAATGAGGCGAGCTGCTGAATGGAGGATGGATTTGAGAGGGGAGAGGTGGGATTTGGGTAGGCCCGTCAGAAGAGAATTGCAATAATCCAGTCTTGAGAGAACCAGAGATTGTACCAAGGATTTTAAGTCTTTCTCCGGGAAGAACCGACGGATCCCCGTAGAAGGCGCAACTGGTAACGTGCGTTCTTAGCAATAGAGTTGATGTGGGAGATTAGGTTGAGTCTTTTGTCAAGAATGACACCTAGGGATTTAGCGCTGTCAACAATGATGGGTTTGTTGTTGAGTAGGTTCAGCTGATCCATCCAAGATTGAACAGGAGGAGGTGAGAGAGAGGTAGAGAGGAGGAGGAATTCAGTTTTGGCGGGATTCAGAATGAGTTGGTGAGCTAACATCCAGTTGTGAATAGAGTTGAGAGTAGAGTTGAGTAGTGAGAGATCGTGTGCGGAAGATAAAGGTATCTTCCCACTAGTCCACCAGGTTTTTATTTGTGAAGAGTGACCCCTTGGGTGGCAGAATAGCAGTATGTTTTTAGGCCCATCTGCCCCCAAGGAGGGCAGAAGCCACTAGACACCAGGGTTTTTTTAATTTTTGTGTTGGGGAGTGGCCAAAAGGGCAAGGGTTGCTCCCCTTTTACGGGGGTGAATATTTTATTTATACTGTTAGGCCCACCTACCCCTTAGCTTGGCTGGTGGATTGTGTGTGGACTGGTGCATTATTTGCATATGTGATTGTAATGTTTTTTTTCTCCTTTTATTCTAGTGTAAAGCTTTTGATTCCTGTTTGCGGTTTCGGCAGTGGTGGTTCTGCAGTTTTGCGTAATTGCATTTATTTGGTAAGAAAAATATTTTTGTTGTGTGTACTCCAAATGAGTATTATTGTCATGCATGAATGAATTTTTTTGTAAGTGGTGCCATAATGGCAGCATATTTGTTAGTGTTCAGAGCATGAAATTCTTTGCGATGTTTTGCATTGTCTTATGTGTAATTTTTTTCTTCTTCTTTTTTAGTGGGATATTGTTGATCCTTACTGTGTCTGTGCAGAGTAGGTGGTGGTGAGTCTAGCTGCTTCTGTCACGTGAGTAGTATAGTGTTGGAGTATATAGGTCTTTGTGATAAAGCTACATTTTGTTTATTTCTTTTTTTACAAAGGGTTTGTTGTTGTTGACTTGTTTGACAAGTAACCTTTATTAGTAAGCATTATGGCTAGCCGTAGAATTACTGCTCAGCAGGTGGTTGGTTTGCTTCTTGAATCTTCCTCTGAGCAGGATTATGAGACTGACAGTGCGTCTGAGGGAGAGGAGGGAGGGAAGATTCAGGCAGTGAGTTTTCTCTCCACATGGAATCATCGGATGATGAAGGTACTCTCAGTGCAGATGAAGTGCCTGATTTAGAGGAGGATACTACTGTGCCGATGGTGCAAGAGGCATCTGGATTCCAGCCTGGGGCTGCTAGGCTTCCTACTGGAAGTGCTGGACTCTGGGTTGATCCAAACATGGTGCAGCCGGTGTTGCCTGCCTTTAGTGGTTATGCAGGGTGTAGAGTGGATTGTGAACATTATTTGCCTATACAGTATTTTCAGTTGTTTATGGATGATGTATTTTTGGGTGTGATTGTTGAGCAGACTAATTTGTATGCTGAACAGTTTTTGAGGGACAACAGTGCCAGACTTAGGCCCCATTCTAGAGCTACCCGGTGGAGTCCCACAAATCTGGAAGAGATGAAGAAGTTTTGGGTTTGACTTTTTTGATGGGTTTGATAAGGAAGCCGTCCATGGGTTCATATTGGTCTACCAGTCCCTTGATGGCAACGGCCATATTTCCTGCAGTTATGACTCGTGATCGGTATTTACTTTTGCTTCGGATGCTGCATTTTGTTGATAATGGTTTGGCGTTGCCACGAGATCACCCTGAATGTGACCGTCTTTTTAAGATTCGGCCTGTTCTTGATCACTTTGTAGATCGATTTTCAGAGATCTATACTCCAGGGAAAGAAATATCTATTGATGAGTCTTTGGTCCTGTTCAAGGGCCGTTTGGTTTTTAGGCAGTACATTCCTAGCAAGAGGGCACGCTATGGAATTAAGCTGTATATGTTGTCTGAGAGTAGGACAGGATATGTTTTTAATTTGCGTGTGTACACTGGTAGGGATTCCACTATTGACCCCCTGGTTGTCCGTCCACTTTTGGAGTTTCAGAGAAAATTGTGTGGGATCTTGCTAGAGGACTGTTTAACAGAGGCCACCATTTGTACCTTGATAACTTCTACACTGCTGTGCAATTGTTTAAGGAATTGTTCAAAGTGGACACTTTTGCTTGTGGCACAATCCGCTCTAACCGTAAAGGTTATCCAAAAGAGCTTGTTTGCAAAAAACTTCAGAGGGGACAGTGCAGTGCCTTGCGTAGTGAGGAACTGCTAGCTGTGAAATTTGTGGACAGGAGGGATGTGTACATGCTGACTACCATCCATGATGAGAGTACTTCACCTGTGGCTGTTTGGGGTCAGATTGCTGAAGTGCGCAAACCTGTGTGCATTTTAGACTACAATAAGCACATGGGTGGTGTTGATAGAGTAGATCAGAGGTTGGAACCTTACACTGCTATTCGTAAGTCTTACATTTGGTATAAGAAGTTGGCCATCCATCTCTTCAATTTAGCAACTTTCAATGCTTTTGTTGTGTTCAAGGAGTGTCCTCCTGCGTCAAAGTTGACTTTTGTTCAGTTTCAGGAGTCTGTCATAGGCAGCCTTGTTGTTGTGGAACAGGCAAGTGTTCCTAGAGTTGGAGTGGTGGAGGATGTGGCTCGATTGAAAGATCGCCACTTTCCTGATCACATTCCTCCTACACCCTCAAAAGACTTTCCCACTAGGAGATGTAGAGTCTGTTGGCGAAGAGGTACGCGGAAGGAGACTCGTATGTACTGCCCTGAGTGTCCTTCTAACCCTGGGCTGTGTGTGCCTGCTTGTTATAGAGCGTACCACAAGCAAAAGAATTATTGGGAGCAACCATGAGTGGTAAAGTGAACTGCCTGGTCTGTAATGTTTAAGAATTGTTGCTCTGTTTCAAGGTTGGCATTAGTGCAATGTATTTAGTTTCTGATTTTGTGTTAGTAGATTTGTATCTATTTGCAATTTGTTTGTGTTTTCTTTTTGTATAAAAAAATCCTAAATGTGATGGTGGTGTGTGTAGGCTGGTGCTTGGCTGGCGGTGTGCGTGGAGTGGCGCTTGGCTGGTGGTGTGCGGGGAGTGGCGATTGGGTGGCGGTGTGCGTGGAGTGGTGCTTGGCTGGCGGTGTGCGTGGAGTGGCGCTAGGCTGGCGGTGTGCGTGGAGTGGCGCTAGGCTGGCGGTGTGCGTGGAGTGGCGCTAGGCTGGCGGTGTGCGTGGAGTGGCGCTTGGCTGGCGGTGTGCGTGGAGTGGCGCTTGGCTGGCGGTGTGCGTGGAGTGGCGCTTGGCTGGCGGTGTGCGTGGACTGGCGCTCGGCTGGCAGTGTGTGAGTAGTGACTTGCTGCTGGTCACTACACACACTGCTAGCCGAGCGACACTCCACGCAATCCATCAGCTTGTGTGGTTGCTGTGTTAGGAATGTGGGCGTGTGAAAGTGATGGGCCCTTGAATGGTGCTGTCTGCTGGTGTGAGTGTTGTAATGTGATGGGCCCGCGGCTGGTGGTGTGAATGGTTTTGTATTTGTCACACGTATGAAAGGTGTATGAATGGCCTGTAAAGAGGTTGGTGCCTTGTCGTGGCTTTACAGCTCACGAGCTGTGAGTCAATGGTTCAGTTTCTCGTCCTTTCAATTATTAACAGTGCATTTCATTTTTGTGAAATCACTTGTTAATACAATTGTATATACTGAACCATCACTCACCCTCGTGCCAAATCCAACCAGTATGTGTGTGTGTGCTTGAGGATTAGATGGCTGTGCAGTAATATTTTTTTTTGTCTTTCTCAAGCAGGGTGTACCTTGTCCCTTTTTGTGAATGTTGTAATGTGTTTTTGTTTCGTGCCTGGGGGTGTGAATGGTCTTGTGTGTATCACGTATGAAAGGTGTGTGAATGGCCTGTAAAGTGGTTGGGACCTTGACGTGGCTTTACAGCTCACGAGCTGCGAGTCACTGGTTCCGTTTTTTGTCCTTTCAATTATTGACAGTGCATTTCATTTTTGTGAAATCTCTTGTCAATAAAATTGTATATACTGAACCATCACTTGCCCTCGTGCCAAATCCAACCAGTATGTGTGTGTGCTTGAGGAATAGATGGCTGTGCAGTAATCTTTGTCTTTTTAGTCTGTCTGCCAAGGTGTACATTCCGTCTAAGAATAACCTACCAACTGTAGATATTGTCGTAAACGAAACACCCATGGGAGTACATGGTGATATCTCTCTTGTGGATCCCAACAAGTTATGGTACCCACAATGTCCTGCAAACCTCAAAATGTCTGTCACATTTTCCTTGCAATATTGTGCCAAAATTTTCACGCTGCAGAAATAAACAACACATTATCTCAAAATGACCTGGTTTTGCAAGGGGGTCACCTGGGTTTTTGGCCCGGGGCTCGGCGGCCACATAGGGAAACCTACCAAACCCACACATTTCTGAAAAGTAGACACCCGGGGGCTTCCAGGGAGGTATGGCTTGCGTGGATCCCCCAACGTTTCCTTACCCAGAATCCCCTGCAAACCTCAATTTTAGCTGAAAAAATCACTTTTTTCACACATTTTTGTGTGGGAAAGTGTGGCATCACTGGCCTCACACAAATTTCCTACCACCCAGCGTTCCCCCAGGTCTCCCGATAAAAATGGTGCCTCACTTGTGTGGGAGGCCCAAGTACCCGCGACAGGCAAGGGCCCACAAGGTATTGAGGCGACCTCAAAATGGCCTTTCACAAAACCACCTGGTTTTGCAAGGGGGGTCACCTGGGTTTTTGGCCCCGTGCTCGGCGGCCATCTAGTGAAACCTACCAAACCCACACATTTCTGAAAAGTAGACACCCGGGGTCTTCCAGGGAGGTATGGCTTGCGTGGATCTCCCAACGTTTCCTTACCCAGAATCCCCTGCAAACCTCAATTTTAGCTGAAAAAATCACTTTTTCACACATTTTTGTGTGGGAAAGTGTGGCATCACTGGCCTCACACAAATTTCCTACCACCCAGCGTTCCCCCAGGTCTCCCGATAAAAATGGTGCCTCACTTGTGTGGGAGGCCCAAGTACCCGCGACATGCAAGGGCCCACAACGTATTGAGGCGACCTCAAAATGGCCTTTCACAAAACCACCTGGTTTTGCAAGGGGAGTCACCTGGGTTTTGGCCCTGTGCTCGGCGGCCATCTAGGGAAACCTACCAAACCCACACATTTCTGAAAAGTAGACACCCGGGGGCTTCCAGGGAGGTATGGCTTGCGTGGATCCCCAACGTTTCCTTACCAGAATCCCCTGCAAACCTCAATTTTAGCTGAAAAAATCACTTTTTCACACATTTTTGTGTGGGAAAGTGTGGCATCACTGGCCTCACACAAATTTCCTACCACCTAGCGTTCCCCAGGTCTCCCGATAAAAATGGTGCCTCACTTGTGTGGGAGGCCCAAGTACCCGTGACAGGCAAGGGCCCACAACGTAGTGAGGCGACCTCAAAATTGCCTATCTCAAAACCACCTGGTTTTGCAGGGAGTCACCTGGGTTTTGGCCCTGTGCTCGGCGCCCATCTAGGGAAAACTACCAAACCCACACATTTCTGAAAAGTAGACACCCGGGGGCTTCCAGGGAGGTATGGCTTGCGTGGATCCCCCAACGTTTCCTTACCCAGAATCCCTGCAAACCTCAATTTTAGCTGAAAAAATCACTTTTTCACACATTTTTGTGTGGGAAAGTGTGGCATCACTGGCCTCACACAAATTTCCTACCACCCAGCATTCCCCCAGGTCTCCCGATAAAAATGGTGCCTCACTTGTGTGGGAGGCCCAAGTACCGCGACAGGCAAGGGCCCACAACGTAGTGAGGCGACCTCAAAATTGCCTATCTCAAAACCACCTGGTTTTGCAAGGGAGTCACCTGGGTTTTGGCCCCGTGCTCGGCGGCCATCTAGGAAACCTACAAACCCACACATTTCTGAAAAGTAGACACCCAGGGGCTTCCAGGGAGGTATGGCTTGCGTGGATACCCCAAAGTTTCCTTGCCAGAATCCCCTGCAAACCTCAATTTTAGCTGAAAAAATCACTTTTTTCACACATTTTTGTGTGGGAAAGTGTGGCATCACTGGCCTCACACAAATTTCCTACCACCCAGCGTTCCCCCAGGTCTTCCGATAAAAATGGTGCCTCACTTGTGTGGGAGGCCCAAGTACCCGCGACAGGCAAGGGCCCACAACGTAGTGAGGCGACCTCAAAATTGCCTATCTCAAAACCACCTGGTTTTGCAGAGAGTCACCTGGGTTTTGGCCCCGTGCTCGGCGGCCATCTAGGAAACCTACCAAACCCACACATTTCTGAAAAGTAGACACCCGGGGGCTTCAGGGAGGTATGGCTTGCGTGGATCCCCAACGTTTCCTTACCCAGAATCCCCTGCAAACCTCAATTTTAGCTGAAAAAATCACTTTTTTCACACATTTTTGTGTGGGAAAGTGTGGCATCACTGGCCTCACACAAATTTCTTACCACCCAGCGTTCCCCAGGTCTCCCGATAAAAATGGTGCCTCACTTGTGTGGGAGGCCCAAGTACCCGCGACATGCAAGGACACAAAACGTTTTGAGGCAACATCAACATTGCCTATCAAAAAATGTTTTGGGCCCTTGCCTGTCGCGAGTACTTGGGCCTCCACACAAGTGAGGCACCATTTTATCGGGAGACCTGGGGAACGCTGGGTGGTAGGAAATTTGTGTGAGGCCAGTGATGCCACACTTTCCCACACAAAAATGTGTGAAAAAAGTGATTTATTCAGCTAAAATTGAGGTTTGCAGGGGATTCTGGGTAGGAAACGTTGGGGGATCCACGCAAGCCATACCTCCTGGAAGCCCCCGGGTGTCTATTTTTCAGAAATGTGTGGGTTTGGTAGGTTTCCTAGATGGCCGCCGAGCACGGGCCAAAACCCAGGTGACTCCCTGCAAAACCAGGTGGTTTTGTGAAAGGCCATTTTGAGGTCGCCTCACTACGTTGTGGGCCCTTGCCTGTCGCGGGTACTTGGGCCTCCCACACAAGTGATGCACCATTTTTATCGGGAGACCTGTGCGAACGCTGGGTGGTAGGAAATTTGTGTGAGGCCAGTAATGCCACACTTTCCACACAAAAATGTGTGAAAAAAGTGATTTTTCAGCTAAAATTGAGGTTTGCAGGGATTCTGGGTAAGGAAACGTTGGGGGATCCATACAAGCCATACCTCCCTGGAAGCCCCGGGTGTCTACTTTTCAGAAATGTGTGGGTTTGGTAGGTTTCCTAGATGGCCGCCGAGCACGGGCCAAAACCCAGGTGACTCCCTTGCAAAACCAGGTGGTTTTGTGAAAGGCCATTTTGAGGTCGCCTCACTACGTTGTGGGCCCTTGCCTGTCGCGAGTACTTGGGCCTCCCACACAAGTGAGGCACCATTTTTATCGGGAGACCTGGGGGAACGCTGGGTGGTAGGAAATTTGTGTGAGGCCAGTGATGCCACACTTTCCCACACAAAAATGTGTGAAAAAAGTGAATTTTTCAGCTAAAATTGAGGTTTGCAGGGATTCTGGGTAAGGAAACGTTGGGGGATCCACGCAGCCATACCTCCCTGAAGCCCCGGGTGTCTACTTTTCAGAAATGTGTGGGTTTGGTAGGTTTCCTAGATGGCCGCCGAGCACGGGCCAAAAACTCAGGTGACTCTCTGCAAAACCAGGTGGTTTTGTGAAATGCCATTTTGAGGTCGCCTCACTACGTTGTGGGCCCTTGCCTGTCGCAGGTACTTGGGCCTCCCACACAAGTGAGGCACCATTTTTATCGGGAGACCTGGGGAACGCTGGGTGGTAGGAAATTTGTGTGAGGCCAGTGATGCCACACTTTCCCACACAAAAATGTGTGAAAAAAGTGATTTTTTTCAGCTAAAATTGAGGTTTGCAGGGGATTCTGGGTAAGGAAACGTTGGGGGATCCACGCAAGCCATACCTCCTGGAAGCCCCCGGGTGTCTACTTTTCAGAAATGTGTGGTTTGGTAGGTTTCCCTAGGTGCCGGCAGAGCTAGGGTTCACAAACTAGAGCTAGGCACTTTGCCAAAAAAGGGTCATTTTTCACTGCGAAATTGAGGTGTGACCACGTTGCGTTTTGCGCCGTTTCCTGTCGCAGGCACTAGGCCGACCCACACAAGTGAGGTACCATTTTTCTCATAATACTTTGGGGAACGCGGGGTGGGTGGAAATTTGTGGATCCACGCAGATTCTAGAACTTTCCACCACAGAAATGTGGGGAAAATGTGTTTTTTTTGACAATTTTTTATGTTTGCAAGGGATTCTGGGTAACAGAACCTGGTGGGAGGCAGTCAAGTCACCCCATACTGGATTCCCCTGGGTGTCTAGTTTTCAAAAATGTATAGGTTTGCTAGGTTTCCCTAGGTGCCGGCAGAGGTAGGGTTCAAAAACTACAGCTAGGCACTTTGCCAAAAAAGGGTCATTTTTCACTGCGAAATTGAGGTGTGACCACGTTGCGTTTTGCGCCGTTTCCTGTCGCAGGCACTAGGCCGACCCACACAAGTGAGGTACCATTTTCCTCGTAATACTTTGGGGAACGCGGGGTGGGTGGAAATTTGTGGATCCACGCAGATTCCAGAACTTTCCACCACAGAAATGTGGGGAAAATGTGGTTTTTTTGACAATTTTTTATGTTTGCAAGGGATTCTGGGTAACAGAACCTGGTGGGAGGCAGTCAAGTCACCCCATCCTGGATTCCCCTGGGTGTCTAGTTTTCAAAAATGTATAGGTTTGCTAGGTTTCCCTAGGTGCCGGCAGAGGTAGGGTTAAAAAACTACAGCTAGGCACTTTGCCAAAAAAGGGTCATTTTTCACTGCGAAATTGAGGTGTGACCACGTTGCGTTTTGCGCCGTTTCCTGTCGCAGGCACTAGGCCGACCCACACAAGTGAGGTACCATTTTTCTCGTAAGACATTGGGGAACGTGGGGTGGGTGGAAATTTGTGGATCCACGCAGATTCCAGAACTTTCCACCACAGAAATGTGGGGAAAATGTGTTTTTTTTGACAATTTTTTATGTTTGCAAGGGATTCTGGGTAACAGAACCTGGTGGGAGGCAGTCCAGTCACCCCATCCTGGATTTCGCTGGGTGTCTAGTTTTCAAAAATGTATAGGTTTGCTAGGTTTCCCTAGGTGCCGGCAGAGCTATGGTTCAAAAACTACAGCTAGGCACTTTGCCAAAAAAGGGTAATTTTTCACTGCGAAATTGAGGTGTGACCACGTTGCGTTTTGCGCCGTTTCCTGTCGCAGGCACTAGGCCGACCCACACAAGTGAGGTACCATTTTTCTCGTAAGACTTTGGGAAACGCGGGGTGGGGGGAAATTTGTGGATCCACGCAGATTCCAGAACTTTCCACCACAGAAATGTGGGGAAAATGTGGTTTTTTTGACAATTTTTTATGTTTGCAAGGGATTCTGTGTAACAGAACCTGGTGGGAGGCAGTCCAGTCACCCCATCCTGGATTCCCCTGGGTGTCTAGTTTTCAAAAATGTATAGGTTTGCTAGGTTTCCCTAGGTGCCGGCAGAGGTAGGGTTAAAAAACTACAGCTAGGCACTTTGCCAAAAAAGGGTCATTTTTCACTGCGAAATTGAGGTGTGACCCCGTTGCGTTTTGCAACGTTTCCTGTCGCAGGCACTAGGCCGACCCACACAAGTGAGGTACCATTTTTCTCGTAAGACTTTGGGGAACGCGGGGTGGGTGGAAATTTGTGGATCCACGCAGATTCCAGAACTTTCCACCACAGAAATGTGGGGAAAATGTGGTTTTTTTGACAATTTTTTATGTTTGCAAGGGATTCTGGGTAACAGAACCTGGTGGGAGGCAGTCAAGTCACCCCATCCTGGATTCCCCTGGGTGTCTAGTTTTCAAAAATGTATAGGTTTGCTAGGTTTCCCTAGGTGCCGGCAGAGGTAGGGTTAAAAAACTACAGCTAGGCACTTTGCAAAAAAAGGGTCATTTTTCACTGCGAAATTGAGGTGTGACCACGTTGCGTTTTGCGCCGTTTCCTGTCGCAGGCACTAGGCCGACCCACACAAGTGAGGTACCATTTTTCTCGTAAGACTTTGGGGAACGCGGGGTGAGTGGAAATTTGTGGATCCACGCAGATTCCAGAACTTTCCACCACAGAAATGTGGGGAAAATGTGTTTTTGTTTGACAATTTTTTATGTTTGCAAGGGATTCTGGGTAACAGAACCTGGTGGGAGGCAGTCCAGTCACCCCATCCTGGATTCCCCTGGGTGTCTAGTTTTCAAAAATGTATAGGTTTGCTAGGTTTCCCTAGGTGCCGGCAGAGCTATGGTTCAAAAACTACAGCTAGGCACTTTGCCAAAAAAGGGTAATTTTTCACTGCGAAATTGAGGTGTGACCACGTTGCGTTTTGCGCCGTTTCCTGTCGCAGGCACTAGGCCGACCCACACAATTGAGGTACCATTTTTCTCGTAAGACTTTGGGGAACGCGGGGTGGGGGGAAATTTGTGGATCCACGCAGATTCCAGAACTTTCCACCACAGAAATGTGGGGAAAATGTGGTTTTTTGACAATTTTTTATGTTTGCAAGGGATTCTGGGTAACAGAACCTGGTGGGAGGCAGTCCAGTCACCCCATCCTGGATTCCCCTGGGTGTCTAGTTTTCAAAAATGTATAGGTTTGCTAGGTTTCCCTAGGTGCCGGCAGAGGTAGGGTTCAAAAACTACAGCTAGGCACTTTGCCAAAAAAGGGTCCTTTTTCACTGCGAAATTGAGGTGTGACCACGTTGCGTTTTGCGGCGTTTCCTGTCGCAGGTACTAGGCCGACCCACACAAGTGAGGTACCATTTTTCTCGTAAGACTTTGGGGAACGCGGGGTGGGTGGAAATTCGTGGATCCACGCAGATTCCAGAACTTTCCACCACAGAAATGTGGAGAAAATGTGTTTTTTTTGACAATTTTTTATGTTTGCAAGGGATTCTGGGTTACAGAACCTGGTGGGAGGCAGTCAAGTCACCCCATCCTGGATTCCCCTGGGTGTCTAGTTTTCAAAAATGTATAGGTTTGCTAGGTTTCCCTAGGTGCCGGCAGAGCTAGGGTTCAAAAACTACAGCTAGGCACTTTGCCAAAAAAGGGTCATTTTTCACTGCGAAATTGAGGTGTGACCACGTTGCGTTTTGCGCCGTTTCCTGTCGCAGGCACTAGGCCGACCCACACAAGTGAGGTACCATTTTTCTCGTAAGACTTTGGGGAACGCGGGGTGGGTGGAAATTTGTGGATCCACGCAGATTCCAGAACTTTCCACCACAGAAATGTGGGGAAAATGTGTTTTTTTGACAATTGTTTATGTTTGCAAGGGATTCTGGGTAACAGAACCTGGTGGGAGGCAGTCAAGTCACCCCATCCTGGATTCCCCTGGGTGTCTAGTTTTCAAAAATGTATAGGTTTGCTAGGTTTCCCTAGGTGCCGGCAGAGCTAGGGTTCAAAAACTACACCTAGGCACTTTGCAAAAAAAGGGTAATTTTTCATTGTGAAAGTGTGGTACGTCCACGTTGCATTTTGAGCCATTTCCTGTTGTGGGCACAAGGGCTACCCACACAAGTGAGGTACCATTTTTATCGGGAGACTTAGGGTAACACAGAATTGTAGAGCAACTGTTATTACCTATTGACTTTCGATGCATTTCTGCCTTCCAAATGAAAGACAATGTGTAAAAAATAAGTCATTTTGAAAAATGACCTATAATTCTCATGCTAGTATGGGTACTCCCAATTTCGGAAATGTGCAAATATCTACTGTTTCTAAAATCTACATTTTGTTCCCATTTCAGAAATACATAGGTGTCTTTCATAACAATTTTTCCATGTATACATTTTCCCAAAATAATTGCTATATACCCGGTACATAATAAAAAACCATTGCAAGATGCTGCTCAATTATTGGCTCTGGGTTCGTCGGGTTCTTGGTGAACCTACAAGTCCTATATATCCCCACAACCAGAAAGGTCCAGCGGATATAACGGTATATTGCCTTCAAATAGCTGTCATAATTAGAAGAAGTTACAGGTGAAAACGTTGACACAAATGGCTGTTTTTTTCAACTAATTTTCAATTTTTCCTTTATTTAACTGTTAGTTTCTATAAGGAAAACTTTAAGGATCTACACAAATGACCCCTTGCTGAATTGAGAATTTTGTCTACTTTTCAGAAATGTATGGCTTTCCAGGATCCATTATTGGTTTCATACCCATTTCTACCATTAACTGGAAAGAGGTTGAAAGCACAAAAAATAGCAAAAATAGGCTAAGTCCCAGAAAAATGCCAAAACTGTGTAAAAAAGTTCGTTTTCTGACAAAAGTCTGCTTGTCCCTGAAAGCTGGGAAGATGGTGATTTCAGCACCACAACCCCTTTTTGATGCCATTTGCAGGGAAAAATCAAGACGCTTTCATCTGTAGCCCTTTTTCGCATTTTTCCAAAAAAAAACAAAATTTAGCTGTATTTTGACTAATTTCTGGGTCCCCTCCAGGGGAATCCACAAACCCTGGGTACCTTTACAATCCCCATGATGTTAGAAAAAAGGACGCAAATTTGGCATGGATACCTTATGTGGTCAAAAAGTTACAGGGGCCTAAGCGCGCACTACCCCAAATAGCCAAAAAAGGCTTAGCACAGGAGGGGAAAAGGCCTAGCAGCGAAGGGGTTAATTGTAATGTTGTTTTTTTTTTTAACCATTTTCATAATATCTGGCACTAATGTATCAACCCCATGTCTGCTATAGGTGCACAACAGCATTCATTGTCTAGGGATTCTTACGTTGTCATTTGTCAGCTGCACCTCCCAGAGGCCACATTCCACATGATGCACATAAAGCAAACAGTTACATCTGTATACTGTTGTCATTGCTCTTTCTTACCCTTCCTGAGTGTATAAACAATTAAAGTTTATGTAGGTGTAGTTTTTCGGCTGGATAGTGGATACTCCTTATTGTTAATTATTTATATAATAACTTAAATAACCAGTGATCACACTAAATGATATTATTTGTTTGTACTACTACTTGATCTGCAACAATGCCACATTTCACTGATATTCTTCTTGCTTGTTTGCTTTTAGGTATACAAGAGACATCACCCACAGTACTGCCAGACAGAAGGCCTGTGCACAACGTGATATTAAGCCCTCTGCATCAACATCATGGTTTCTGCTCGCAGGGATTAAGTCCAGTGTGAAGGCAAAAGAGGTCGAGCAAGGTGGAGCACCAATGACTATTGAGCGGATGGTCCAATCCTATCTGGATGACCCAACAGAGGTTTATCTTGATCAAAACTAATTGGTGTATTTGTATGGCCAGTGGTCAGCAGGCTGGCAATAATTTATCTGGCTTGCCTGGTACCCAGTGCCTGCACTGAGCGTGTTTCCAGTGCTGCTGGTGCAGGTTTCACAGTGAGAAGGACCAGTCTCCTGCCCCAAAATGTGGAGAGATTAATCATGATTAAAATGATTCAGCACTTTCTACCACCGAATTACTCCATGCCTGAAGTACGATCGGAGGAAGATGAGGGTGACTGGTCAGACTCAGGTCATGGAAGTAGTGTGTTAGCTGACCTACTTCTGGGTGAACCACCTGAGTTTGAGGATGAACTCTACTTCCCTGACTACTAGGCCTGGTCCACCAACCAGAGAACTTTCTCTCTCTATCGCTAATCTGCTTTGGCACCCAAAAAAAAGTTTTTTTAAAAAAGATGTAGCTAGGGGAACAATATTTTATTTTATTTGTTTTTGTCTTGCTGACTAAAGCCACCATCTTAGACACATTTTATTCCCAGAGTGGAGTTGCACCAATGTGCAGTGACGAAGCCCCCCCCAACCCATTTCCCTCAAGGACATGATAGGAGATACAAATTTGTGCCTGCCTCCATCCCGTGCCTTTCTATCCTTTCCTAGTTTATTCACCTAGCCCGACTGCCTCACATTATTTGATTTACAACTTAAGACTGGCCAATGTCTGTTTCGTGAACAATGGATTGGCAATGTACCACGGTGACCATGCCTGAATTTGAAGAACAGGTAAATGGCATGCATTGCACGTTGAGTGATTGCTGTTTGTGAGTGTGTGAGATGATTCATGTGGTGCCAGGCAGTGGCACTGGGTGTTTGTTTATCTGTAACTATTATGCTTGAATGTGTTTGTGATGATTTATAATGTTGGTGGCCTAGGTAATGATAATTTTTTTCCTGCAGGTGATTTTTTTCCTTCCCCTTTGAGACTTAGCGAGATTTGTTCGCAGGGTCCACTCCACACTGCTTTGTTTTCTGCTTCACACTCCTCAATGACCCAACCAGTCTCTTTAGGTAACACAAACACAAATCTAGACTACACAAAAAATGACTCAATGTTTCTCCTATTGTGCATCAACAGCGTTGTTCTACAGGTCGATCTATTGCATCTGAATTGGAAATTCAGTCGGTACGGAGATGGACACCGTACTCGGAGTCAGGAGGATGATGATGGAAGGACTCAGGGCATGAGAGTGACTAGTTCAAGAACTGCCACCAGAAGAAGGACGTTTTCAACTTCAATGAAACCAACTGATTTGGTGATGAATTTAAAGTGGCCTATTCAACTCTGTGGAGTGGTGGTGACAGCGGTGCATTGATTTTACTTGATTTGGAAACTGCAATGTTGCTAGGTATGTGTGCTCAGTGCTGCCTGGCTTAAATTTGAAGCTAAGTGGTGGTTGCGTGGGGGGTCTGTTGTTGTAGGTAATTGGAAACAGACATGTGGTCATAAATGATCATCAAATTATGCAAGTGCTGTTAGGCTACATATTATTGTTATGATTCATGATGATGAATTGATGATCATGACAGTTGCAAGTTTGATCAGCCGATTACCGACAGTTACATGCTGCCCCTTTTGTATGATTGTTGTTTGTTGTAAAATTGCTCTCACATAATTGTTCACACATTAGTCATAACATGAATGAGTGCCTTAGTACTATTCTTCTCTTCTCGCTGCCTCTGAGCCTTCTCAGTGCACTCCTTATGAAGTTTACCTTCTGTCCTTCTCCTTGATTCTACAAAATCATTTTTGTTTTACAATCTGCAGGCCTTCTCTTATCCTGCGCCAAACTGGAAAAACACCATAACACTCACGCTTACTTTATCGTACCCCATCAGCCAGGCACCCGAGATTGACGGACAATCCAAGAAGAATGCAGATGCAACTCACAATTTGGCAATACAGTATCATTTTATCTTCTAATAATCATTAGAACTGTGTGTGTTGTTCGCTTGACTCCTAACTAATTTCAATATATTTGCTATCTTTCAAAGCTAGGTAACAGAACATTTAGATATAATGTAACTTAGGTCTCTCTGGGGGCAGACTGACTGTTTGGTTTGCATTGCATTTAAGTTACCTGGACTCATTCCTTCATTTCCTTTTCCTCCCATAACAGATTTTTGATGGTTGGCTGCTCATTGCCCAGATGAATGTTGTCCTTCTGTAGTGTTCATCTTTGTCAAACCTTTCCCCAAATCCCCCTTCCCATCCATTCATCAAACCCCTAACCTTCTTCCCCCGGGTTGTGTGATTTATTGAGGTGTGGCTTAATTTACATCATCAATGGATCACACACTTGGTAGAGCGGAAGTGGTGAAAGCAACACCAACTCAGTGCGGGATCTTCAGTTTTACTCCTATTGCTGAAACAATAGTCTACACTGGCCCCATTTACCCACCTATGCAAAAAAAAGTGATCAATATTTTATTTATAGAAGAATATCCTTCGTCAGTATCATCAGTCAGGCATTGTGTGTTGCGTTAAATGCTGAACCAATAGCCATGTCCACTCCAGACTTTTAAGCCCTCCTCCTAACAAATCACTATGCGAGACTAGGAGTCACTTTTGTTTCCTCAAAATACTAGCTCACCAACCATTGCTTTGACTAATTTAGTATTGTTTCTTATTTGTTATTCTTCATCAGGTATTCTTTATTGTGAGCTAGTCTGGTCGCAAGTGTTTGTAAAGCTAATCATATATAACACACTAGCTCAGTTTTTTTTATTTCCATTTAGTTGCCTGCAATGAATAAACCTTCTGATTAAAATCCTACAGTTGGAGTTCACCTAGGTGGGAGTGGGACCTGACTTCTGATTCCTGTACTGTTGTACAGGAATCAGAAGTCAGATCCCACTCCCACCTAGGTGAACTCCAACTGTAGGATTTTAATCAGAAGGTTTATTCATTGCAGGCAACTAAATGGAAATAAAAAAAAATAAAAGTTGTTAGTGCACTAGCCTGCTACTTCCACCACCACGGCACCTTGGGAAACCCTGCCGCCCTCCCTTCTTCTATTTGGTAAGAGAACTTTAGCTCATTGTTCTACTAAGTTGTTGTAGTAAAGGCAATGACAAACCCCCATACCCCCTTTAGTGGTCAATATAGTTGCAGACTTCATAGACTAGGAGAGTAGTAGTCCAAGAGTACCACATAGGCATAGCACATACCTAATTGTTGTCACAAACTATCAGCAGATTTTAAAAATACATTGTGCTAAAAGGCAGCTTTGAAAAGTAAAACAGCCCAAAAGACGAACCTTGATTAGACATTAGAGGCATAAATAAAAAAACGTAAACATATTTTTTAGTCAAACGAAAAACCCACCCCTTCCACCCACCTCCAAGAACTGGCCCACCCCTCTCCACAAACAAATGAGATTTCCCCATCCCCAGCCCTTTTACGTGAAAAAAGTCCAGAAACCCTGATACCAACTCCCACATCCCCACCCTCTCCACCCACGACAACAAAGAAGTCCCACACACCAAAATAAAAGTTAAAAAAGGGGCAGAGGGTACGGGAAACAGCACAGGATCTCCTCGAGGTGCCGGTCCATTCTTCTCTGCCGGGTCTCCATGAGCTCCAGTCTTGAAAGGACACAGTCAGTTGGGTGCGTCTGAGACTGAGAGGGGGAAGCAGTGTGTGGTCTTGGATGGAGAGCAGCTTCCTGCAGACTGCAGCGCTAATGTTGTGGTTGGGAAGCTGGAGGTCCTCGGTCCTGGCCGGGGCCCTGAGCCACTGCCTCCTCTTCCTGGACCACCAGCCGCTGTTATTCGGCCCGTATTGCCTCCAGCTTCCGCATCCGGGCTCCTGCATCCTGGCGACCTGGTCCCTGGTGACCAGGAGCAGCTAGAAAGAAAACAAAACAAATAGTAAACAATGCTCTGTCACTCTGTGCCAAAAATGTATTTAAAATTATGTAGTGGTAAAGGCAAATGTCAAAAGCTCAAACTGTCTGAAAGGAATTAAGGCACATTAAACACAGCAACACATCAGTTTGATAAAACTGCTATGTTTTTTTCTTTTGAAGGATTTCCTAGTAAAGTGCTTAGATGGTTTGTCGCTTCACGAATTAAACCCATTTTCTAATGAATGGTCTAGTCTTAGTTACAATAATGATTCTGGTATGATCATACAACTTGAATTTGTTTTTAGCATATTTTTCATAAGAGATCAGTCCACTAAAAACTGTCCAAAGTGATCCGACCTTTGTCTCACTCTCTGCGAGGTTTGGGAATCCTGTTGGATCTTGGGCAAGGTATTTAGATTTAATCTTAATAGCTGGTCATACAAGCTGTCAACAGGGATTGCCAAACACGAATCCTTGTGTTTCTATGTGCATGCTAATTTTATTATCACCTCAGGCCAATTTAACCTTTAACTCCCTCAGCTATAACCTACATCCTTTTGAAGAAGAAGTCAGTGGGAAAAGCGATGTACTGCAGTTCAGTCAGTGAAAGGATGAAGGACTGCGATCTAGGCTTGGCACATTCATCACAGACTATCCCACCCACAGAAGTTAATCAAATTACATTATCCATTCAGCATTGCATTGTTCTTCTAGTAATCTTAATCTTCACCCTTGGCTTTGATATGCACCATTTAAGTTTTTATTTTCTCTTTTGCCATAGAAAACTAGCCATCATTATCCAATCAATTCATCCATCCAAACATAGCTCCGAACAAACCTTTCTCCAACATCCGTTTACCCACCCATGCATCCTTGCATTCACCCATTCCATTCACCCATCCTGCGTTGCCTTAACCCACCCAAGCATTCCTTTCAACGATCCTTCACCCAGCCATGCAGATTAATTCCTATCATCATCACCGACCTAAATGCATCCTTCCTTTCACACACGTATCCTTTCACTCATATATTACATACATGTCTCCCATTCTTTCTCCTTCCATCCTGTTTTGTCTTTCCCATCAACCAGTCATTCTTAAAGTTAATTTATGAACCTTTGTCTGCTGAGTTGCAGATGGAAGAGGACATAACTACTCAACTCCCATTGTATCTGCTAAAGCAGTGTGTTGTTCACGAGTCAGTCAATGCCCTCACAGTGAGTATATTACTATTTGTCAATAAGTAAGCAATGTGACTTACCACTGCCGGCCCCTGCTGCCACTGGTTCTCCCCCCTCAATTGTGACCATTGCAGCTGCGTCCCCTCCGCTGGTGCAGCCGTCCCCAGCACTGGTGGTCTACACGGCTAGAAAAAACATTACGTATTTATAATTTGAGATGCCAGATACACCTCCCCTGGCAAAATACAACCACAAAACAAAACATCACTACAGTTCGGTTACAGTATCCTTATCTTCTATCAAAATTCAAAACATCATGCTGGGCGTTTTGTTGGTTGGAAATCATTGAAAAGCCAGGTAGTAAACCCAAACAAAAACTTTTGCAATTATGGAGGGACAGAGCTATAATGAATCTGAGTTATTGAAGCACAATGAAGTGGTTCAATAATTGGTCAACGAAGGACATCTGATCTTAGTTTGCAAATGCAATGGGGCCGTCCTCCTCATCATACTTTCAAATTTCAACCATGATAATAATACATGCACAACACTGGTGGGGTCCACCATGACCATGGCCACTCTCTCGTTTTACAGTACTGTTTGAGCATGAGCAAGGAAAAAAAGCCTTCTCAACAAACATGCATAGAATACCTTAACTTCATGCAATCTTCCCAGTAAAGTACCTGACCTAAAATGGGTTCTCTGAGTCCTACTGAACCACCAGTCTATAAGGGGAAGGGGAAGGCTTACTGACAAAGCAGAAGAAAGAGGAAGCTACAGACTAGTACATATAGGGGCAGATTTACAAGAAAGTGACGCATCTGTAGAGATGCGTCACTTTCCCTGCGCCACACTGAGAAACCCTTGCGCCACAATGGATGCACTGTATTTACAATACGGCGCATCATGGCGCAAGAATTGACAGATGCGTCAGAAATTCTGACGCATCTTTTGGGGCAAAAGTCACGCATTGCTGGAGTTGTGTCGCAAGCACGACGCAACTCCAGCAATGCTTTTTGAGGCCTATTCCCACTACATTGCGTCACTCCTTGTGCCTGCTTCAAGCAGGCGTAAGGTTTTGACGCAGTGGCGTCCTAGAAGTGACGCAGTGAAATCTTGTAGATTTCACTGAGTCACATTTATGAGGCCTTCCTGCATGGGAACGCCCACCCTGCATACATTATACCTGACACAGGTATAAGGTGACACAGGGCTTTACAACGTGACGCATCTCCCTAGATGCGTCACATTGTAAATAGGCCGCATTGTTTGCGCCGCTGTTGCGTCAAAAAAGTGACTCAACTGCAGCGCAAAAGTCACGCAAGGGGCTTGTAAATCTGCCCCATAGTTTTGAAGTCAAGTACAGAAACTTGAAATATAAAGTAAGTAATACATAGGATAATGTAGGGATAAGAAGCATTTAGCAAACAGATTAAAGTGGAGTTGGAAAAAAATTAGAAGACAGGCACAATAAAAAGGAAAACAAATAATTCTAAATGATGCGTGGTAAAAGAAGAATCAGATAGGTAAATACATAATATTAACAGAAGGAGCTCCTGGGCCCAGCAGAGCCCTCTGTACTCATGGAGGTACCTCCAGCCCACTCACCCGCCTGTGCCGTGGTGCTGGTACTCACTGCCGTATTCCTCTTGCCCCTGGATGCTAATGTATGAAATAAAAAATAAAAAATTTAAAAAAGATTAGTGGTTCAGTTAATCTCCCCAAAAATGTTTTGACTGGGAAAGGCAAATGCAGTAACATTTGATTTAACGTTTATAAATCAAATCTCCTCTCCTATTACTATCGTACACCTATTCATTAATTTCCTGACTCTATTCCAAATTTCCTAAACTACATTGGAACTACTAATAAATTGCAACGATTGATCTTTGCTTCTCATCTCATTCTGAATCTCTCAACCTTTGAAGGGTCACCTCAGTCTGCATTTTTTTAATGCATACATGCTGATGCATGCATAGTTACTAGTTACTTAATACTTTCTACACATCACTGGGAAATCAATTGGGGTTGGGAGTTGGGACTGTACAAGCTACAAAAAATAAAGGCGCAGAGAAGTGAAAGAAGAATGTGCTAGCTCACTAATAGACCACTATCTCAGTGACAGGACAGAGGAGTCTCTGCATTACTTCTTAAATAAAGAGTCCAAGCAAGCGCCAGCGGTACGAGTAGGATTAGATAGCGCCACTGAGCACCTGTCTACTCTATGATGATCACATAATATTTGTAACATAAACTTAACTTACCTGAGTGAGAGCAGCATGCTTGGTAATTGGTAAAAAAATATTAGCATAGATAGAACACAATAAACAAATAATTATTACTCACCAAGTCCCGCAACCTCCACGCCCAGCAGGTCTAACAGGTCCTGGTCCCGATCCAAGATGTCCGCCCAATGGTGCGTCAGCTGTTGTTGGGTGCACCGGGTCCCTGAACAGCAGCAAACAGCCTGGCACACCCTCTCCCAATGTTGCTTCCACTCCCGGAGGGCATAGCCGCTACCAGGTCTGCCGACTGATACCAGAGTGGAGGGGAGGTGGCGCTGCACATAAAAAACTAGTGCTGCCTCCTCCACCTCCGTGAATAGTGTGCACGGCTGCACCCCTTCTCTGTGCAGCTTACCACAAGGTAAGTGGCTGCGACTGGTGGTTCGGGGAGGCTGGTGCTGCCCCTCCTCTGCTCTGCCACGGCGCTGGGTGGGGAAGACAAGAAAATAGAAGAAGAAAAAAGAAGGAAGAAAGAAAAAAGAATATAAAGCAAAAAATAAAGTGCAAAAGCCTCCCAAAATAAAGTGCAAAAGCCTCCCACAAAACACAAACAAATTAGAAAAAAACTTAAAATACAAAAAGACAAAGACACAGGGTAAGGTTTTAATAAAAAATGAGGGGTAGATAGGTTTTAGAAAGGTAGAATGAAAAAGCGTGTCGATGCGAACTGTGTGGTGCCGTTCACGTGCAATTTCTTGCTCGAGAACGCACGTCACCTTACATCTGATTGAAAATGTAATGTGAAAAGGCGCAGCAAGCAAGTCCTCCCGCTCGTGGAATTCCCCGTAGCTCCAGAGATTTTTTATACCACTTCGCAGAGTTCCACGTAGCGGGACTCTGCGAACTCCACCCAGGCCTAACTTAGAGGCAATGTGTAAAGTATTTATGCAGTACACAAACAGAAATAAAGTGAAAATACAACACAAAAAAAATCCCACACCAATTTAGAAATATAAAGTAGAATGTAATACATTATTTGAGATAATAATGACAAACATCAAATCACTAGAACCGGAGATATGCAATTTTAAAATATTTAGGTGAAAACAGTGATTGGAAGCATAAAGCACCAACTGTAGATCTCTAGTCGCGCTGGGCCGGGACAAAGTCAAAAGTTCAGGCGAACTCTGATGGGGCACGGGCTGGATAAAGGTACCCAGTTAGCCCCGCTGAACAAAGTAGCTTAAAGTAGCTTAAATGCTGGTGTGCCAACCATTTCAAGATCCCTCATCGAGGATGTGTCACACATTGGCGGTTCAGAGGAGCTGCAATGCAGAGTCCTGTAACATCGTCGAGGGGCTTGGGATGGGAAGTCCTGCGTTGAAGATGCACAACGCACCAGCAGGTTCAAAGAAGCTGTAGGGCTCCAGTTCTGAGTCATCATCAAAGAGGCTGTCAAGGAAGGGCTTGCGATGTAAAGGCCTGCGTCGAGGATGTATCATGCAGCAGTGGTTCCGAGGACACTGCGAGCTGGGATGTGAGGTCTGGCAGTGGGAATGCAGGGGTTCCGATGCGGCTGTGAGGAGATGTGTCGCACTGCGGTTGGTTCTGCTCACAGGACCACAGCTGGGTGACAGAGCACCGTCAGACCCACTTCCAAGGGTCCAGGACTGGGGTGGCACCACTTGAGGGGTAAGAGGCACAGCAGAGAGAGTCCAGGTGCTCGGTTTAAGGTGGTTGCAACCTTTTTTGTCCATGAGGCTCTGCTCAGGTGGCCAGCCACCTAGCCCTTGTAGTAAGTCTGGTGGTCCTGGGTTCAAGACGCAGGTCCAGTCTTTTCACTAAGGCAGCAGGCCAGCAGTGCAGCAGGGAAGGAAGGCAGCAGAAAAGCAGTCCTTCTTGCAGAGCAGCACAGCAGTCCTTCTGAACCTTCCGCAGTTCCAGAGGTGTACTGAAAAGTTGGGTCTGAGGGTCAAACATTTATACCAGGTGCCCACTTTGAAGACGATGAAGGTTCTGCAGGTTTCCACCCCCAGAGGTGATTGGAATTTCCTGCCTTCCTTCCCTGGTCCCAGCTTTTCCTTCCTCACAAAAGGCCAGTGTCAAGCCCTTTGTAAGTGTGCTCAACCAGAGCCGTTGTGATGTGCAAGAGTGATAGGTGAAAGCTCCAACCCCTCTTCAAGTCAGAGAAGGCCCATCCTGCCAATGCCTACCTTCCCTTTGTCTCACTGTCTGAGGACAATACAAAAAGACCAAATGCCAGCTACACCTAGCCATGTGACCCAGGATGCAAGCTGCAAACACCAAATGATTAGGACAAGAAAATGCCAGCTTTCTAAAAGTGGCATTTTCAGAATTGGGGTCACCTGGTTTTAGGTTTTGCCTGCACAGCGCTTGCATTATGCTTGCAAAATCTCTTGTGAAGAAAACAAATCCTAAAAGGGGCTTAGAGCCTGCACATTACTTACCTTTACTTACCATTGGTTGGCTACTATGTCACTCTTGTTTCCTTGCCTCCTATGCTATGCTATGCTATGCGGTTTTAAAAAGTACGAAACTACCCGAAGGCTTTCCAGTGCTCAGTGAATCAATATTGGTTGGCCCCTCCTCCTCATCTTATGGGCTTCAGACCTTGTTGTGCCCTGGATTCTGGATCAAGTAATGCTTCCTGTGGCGAGTGTCCTTCCACTGCCCGCAGGCTTCTTTAGGAACTCATTTTTACTTTTCAGCCCCATCACCATTATTTTCTTTAACCCAGTCACCTTTCCGCCTTTAGTTTCCACCCTTCTCACTCTTGTTGCATACACACACACACACACAGAGTTCTGTCCTCTTGGCCTTTACAATCTTTCTCTCTCACTCTCTTTGTTGGCAGTCTCTCCGTAGTGCATGCTCCTCTGCTGTCTCTTTACATTCTTCTGGTCACCTGTCCGCTCTCTCCACACTTTCTTTCTACCGTCTAGTGCACAGGGAGACAATTGGACAACTTTCTTTCTGCTACATGCACGTAATGCTCCCATGAACTCATTAAAACTTGTCCGAGAAACAGGAAGCTTTAAACGAAGGAAGCCGCATCATGGCAGGTACAGTAACCCAGATGACGTCACAAACCACTGACAGGCAAAGCCAAGAAAATGCCAGTGTGGATGAAGGGTTTGCTTTAGCCAGGACACCACTGACGTAGCATGGGTTTGGTACAGGATAGATGTATCATGCCAGACTCAGCTTCTTTGATGACTTATGACGAGCTCTGCAACCACCACTTGTGTATGTTCAGCTACTAGGAGGCTGTAGCCCAAGATCTTCCTTAGCTCATGGTTGCCACTTCCCCTGCTGCTGCAGCTGAGAGAAACCGCTTCCAGTCCTCCAGACGTGCAGCGCACCAGTTCGAGCCCCTGCTGCCCTGAGTCCTTTCTGATTGCCTGCACTGACGTAATTTCTTAGTTGGGTTCATTCTTGTGCCTATTGTTTGTGGGTTAATCTCTGTATTTTGGGCATTTGTTTATTTAATTTAGTGTGTGTTGTACTATTCCATTCTCTGTTTATTCCTAGGTTTTATTTTTTGGAGCACACCTGCTCCCCTCACCGCTGCCTGGCCTTTCCCTCGCTTAACCTCTACCGGTTCTCGCCAGTTCACCACTTCTAGCCCTGACCTGCTGCCTCCCGGACTGACCCGCCTTCTTCCCTGGTCTACTTAATGGATGCTGCAGCACGGCTGAGACACTGGTGTGCCAAAGGCAAGCCCGTCTGCACCCATCCTTGCCTGGACCACGGCCAGGGCCAGGACCCCTGGATCTACTTCCTACCTCCGGTACTCCTCCGACAAGATCCTAAACCTCGAACCCAAGACCCTTGACACCAACTGCAACACCACCTCTCTACGCACCATGGAAGGAACCTTCATCTGTCTGCACTGACACTTCTCCTGCAAAGTGAACACTCCATAAGCACCACCCAGAAAACATTCAGCCTCAAGCCCCAGCTCCACTGCACCCTCCTCAACGTTAGACCCCTCTGCAAGCATACCACAGAAATCCGGGACACCATAACCACTCTCGACCCTGGCGTGATGTTCATAACCGAAACCTTGCTCACCCTGCATCGGCACCCGTCATTGACCCCGCAACACCTCTAGGATACAAGGTTGTCCACTGCCTGACAGACCCAGTGGAGGCATCACCATCATCCACAAGGACTCTCTCAACTGCACCACCTCCAAATACAACACCACACCTGTCATGGAACACCTCAACTTCCAGATCAAGCCTGACACCATTACCACCATTATAGGTACCCTCGCCTACAGATCTCTGGGCCCCCGCCCAGCTTCTGCAGCTCAATGCCAGACTTCATCACCCCGCTGGCCATCGATTCCAACCACTACATCTTCCTGGGGGACCTGAAATTCCACCTAGAAGACCCTGAATAATCCAACTCCACTACGCTTCTCAAGAACATGAGCATCATCGGCCT
The DNA here is from genome assembly GCA_963921515.1 of Calotriton arnoldi. Lineage (NCBI taxonomy): Eukaryota > Metazoa > Chordata > Amphibia > Caudata > Salamandridae > Calotriton > Calotriton arnoldi. The sequence continues at coordinate 2,087,541 of CAWUFW010001911.1, forward strand.
CTGACAACTGGACTCCACTAGGCCTGGGAGGTGAACTCCACTCCGTTCGCAGAGTTTGTGGAGTTTTCTGCACTCCGTGCTCCACGGAGCTCGCAGAGTGCAGTAAACTCCACTCTGCATAGTGCAGCAGAGTTTTTTCCTGCTCGCGCTCACGAACGGAAAGTTGGTGATCGCGAGCTGCAGCTCGGGTAGAATTTCTACTCGAGTGGCAGGAAGAACAGCACTAACGGCAGTTCGCACTGCACTCCGCCACTTGCGGATCTCCGCAGAGTTTTTTTGTCACTACGCCCAGGCCTGGTCTCCACCTCTATGCACAGAGCAGGACACACTCTGGACCCCATGTTCTCCACCTTCAACAGAGTCAAATTATCCCACACCACGAGCTGACCTGGACCGACCACAGCACCAACTACTTCACCATCAACGGCCCTCGAGAGGCCCCATCGAGACCCCTGACCTACCCTCGCAGAAACTGGGGCAAAGTCACCAAACCCCTCTCAACCACTGCCCTCAAAAAAGCTAGACCCATCCCCTCAAACACCCTTAAACTAGATGTTCAAAATTTCTCCTGCTGGATCTCAGCAGCCGCCGACACCATTGTCTCCTGAAGAACTCCAACACCAGCTGACCCACCAAGCATGCCAGATGGTTCACCCCTGAGCTACTGATCCTCAAGCGACACTGCAAGAAACTAGAGAGACACTGGTACTTCAACAAGACTCCACCAACCTCGACTCCTACAGAGCCACCCTCAACATTTACAACCACAGTCTCACAGAAACCAAGAAAGAAGCCCTCAACACCTGCATCGAGACAAGCGACAACCGCACAAAGGAACTCTTCGGCATAGTCAGAGAATTATCCTGCCCCTCCGCCGCAGAGAACACAATCCACCCCTCCCAAGTCTTCTGCGACACTCTTGCCGACTACTTTCACCACAAAATCTCCGACATCTACAGCAACTTCGACCCCCAACCCACCAAACCCAACCTCCTTCGCTTTCAAACCAACACCTCCCACCCGCATCACATCTACAAACTAGGAAGAGAAGTAATCACACGCCACCTCACGGAACTCGTCTACACCTCCATCATATCAGCCACCGTACCCAACGCCTGGAAATATATCGAGGTCAAGCCCCTCCTGAAGAAACCCTCAGCCAACCCTGACAAACTAAAAAACGAACTACCATCTTGCATCTTCCCTTAACCGCCAAAGTCTTGGAAAAGGCCATCAAGTGCCAGATCATGAACTACCTCGAAGGAAACAACTTGCTTGACCCCTCCTAATCCAGTTTGCGGCCCAGTCACAGCACAGAGCCTGCCCTGATTGCTGCAACCGATGACATCAGACACCTTCTTGACCGAGGAAGAACAGCGGCCCTCATCCTCCACGATCTATCAACTGCATTTGACACTGTCTTCCACCATACCCTAGTCACCAGACACTACCACCTCGGCATCTAGATCAACGGGCTTAACTGGATCCACTCCTTCCTCTCTGGCTAAACCCAGAGGATCTACCTCCCACCCTTCTCCTCTGCAAGGACATCATATGTGGCGCCCCCTAGGGATTCTCCCTCAGCCCCACCCTCTTCAACACCTACATGACGTCACTGGCAAATGTCACCTGCACCCACGGACTCAACATCATCTCCTATGCCGACAACACCTAGCTCGTACTATCCTTCACAGAAGACTTCGAAACCACTAGAACCCTCTTCAACACCTACATGACGCCACTGGCAAATGTCACCCGCACCCACGGACTCAACATCATCTCCTATGCCGACAACACCTAGCTCGTACTATCCTTCACAGAAGACTTCGAAACCACTAGAACCAACTTCCAAAACACCATGACGGACATCGCCACCTGGATGAAGACCAACTGCCTCAAACTCAACTCGGACAAGACAGAGGTAATCATTTTTGGGAAGAAGCCCTCCTTGTGGAATGACACATAGTGGCCCACCGCCCTCGGCCCCTCTCCCTCCCCCCACGCAACCTCGGAATCATTCTTGACACCTTTCTGACCATGAAGCAACAGATCAACGCCGCATCCTCTACCTGCTTCCTCACCCTCCGCATGCTCCGAAAGATCTTCCGATGGATCCCCGTCTCATTCAGGAAGACAGTCACCCAGGCCCTCATTGCCAGTCGACTTGACTACAGCAACACTCTCTACGCCATAACCACCAAACAACTCCTGAGCTGCCTCCAGACCATCCAGAACTCAGCAGCAAGACTCATCCTTGAACTCCCCAGAAGAACAAGCATTACCCCCCACCTCAGAGCTCTCCACTGGCTACCCATCCAGGATAGATGCCGCTTCTAGTGGCTCATCCACGACTACAAAGCCCTCCACAAGTCTGGGCCCACCTACATCAACAACCGCCTGACATTCCGCCAACCAACTAGAGAGCTCTGATCCTCCACTCTCACCTTAACCCACATCCCCCACATCCGCCGCAGCTGCTGTAGAGGCCGTTCCTTCTCCTACCGCGCCACCAAGGCCTGCAACGCCCCCCCCCTTCACTTTCGCATCTCCCCATCTCTGAGAGACTTCAGGGAGCAGCCCAGGACCTGGTTCTTTGACCACCACCGCCCTTCGACCGAGGCTCGCACCACTGCTAGCGCCTGGAGACCCCCTGGGTGACAAGCCACACTCTACAAGACCTTTGATTGATTGATTTAGAGTGAATGACATCACTTTCCCAACCAACCATATTGCCTCCCTCCCTTCCCCACCACACACACACACACACACACATACCCCCACACACACACACACACACACACACACACACACGCACACACACACTCACACACACACACTCACTCACTCACACCTCACCAAAGAGTCTTTTAGCCACATTAAACAGGCAAGTGCTTCCCCCTTGGGTGCTACCTCCAGACATAAAACAGCCACAGCTTTGATGTATAGAGATGCAAACCACAGTCTGAAATAGACACTGCCTCCTCTCCCAGACAGCGCCTCAGGGACCATATTGCACTATAGCTCCGCTTTTCACTCTGGTGATGTCACTAGTGTATCTCATCCTGACACTGTCCTGCAGAGTGTGCTCCACTGGGGCAGTTGAGCCTAAGAACCCCTCTTCAGTGGTAGCCCAGATAGTTGGCTTTCTAAGAGCATGCCTTTACATTCCTAAAGGGACTGTAGCTATGCGCACAGGACAGCCAGCAGTTCCTATAGTGCCACAGCAGGGAGGTGGCCTCTGGCCGTTACACCATTTCAGCATTGTGAAAGGGGAATAGGTGGTCTCCCCACTCCCCAAAGTGCCTCCCATCCTATTTGGTGACTGGGTTCATTGTCTTGCCATTGATGACATCATTGTGTGTACCACCGCCCCCCCCCTCAATGCTCATACTCTTAAACCTATTCACAAAAAAAGTGCAATTTGACATATTCTGAAGTGTCACATAAAACAGAAACTGTAGTTTCACCCAATTAAAGTATGCCTACAGGCTTTGCATTACAGGTTTTTCACACAGCATTCATTTAGCACCAAGTCACAGCGAGCACTCTCCAGGGACTATTTAGGTCTGGCGTTTTATACATAAAAATTACTTTCAACCAGCCCTCTTTATCCTGTGGCCTGTAGTTTTCATTCAAATTTATTAAAACTGTCTACCCCACCGCCCCTCCCAAAAATATAAGGTTTTACCAAAAACATTAAAAAAACAAGCATTGCCAAAGCCAAAAGTCTGGGCGCTAAAGCAGACCTACTAGCTTTGCCAAAGCTTGTTTTGTTGTGGGTGAAGCGTCTCATGCGTGAGGGGTTGTTTAGGGAACAGCATGAAGTGTTGGATCCCGCTGACAAGGCTGTGAGGGACGGAGGGGCGGGCTAACACGGGACTGTCCCAGACAACATGCAGTTCAGTCAGTGTGTGCCTTTTTACACTCAGAGGTGGGCTAGCTAGTTAATTAATAAGGAAAGATTTTACACAGGCCTCATTTTGAATTGAATTAGTTCAAGAAGCGCTAATATGTAACAAGCAAGGAAAATGAGGCACAGTGAAGTAAAGCAACTAAGATAACACAAGTAGCTCAACCAGGGACGTTTGGATTTGAACTCCCTGGTTTCCTTGTTACACATTGTGCAGTAAAACCACTGGATTAATATCATCTCTGCCTGAACACCAAAGGGCGCTGCTCATTTGTTCAAGTAAATACATAGACCACTCAATGTTAAAACAACGCGTCTTTCTGAAATGAAGTTGAAAGATGAGTTAAACCCTTTCACTGCCAGGGTTTCTGTACATTTCCACGCATTTTATGTCCTGATTAGGTATAAACCTCATAAGGACAATGAAAGAGCTATGGAAATGCAGGACCCTATTTGTATGTTAATATCACCTGCTTCATTTGATTTAACAAAGACACTACTGCAAGATTTCAGGAGCGGAGGAACACTCAAAACTTAGGTAAAGCATCTACACCTACTAACAAAAGAAAGAGGCATCGGGGTCCCACATAGCTGGTTCTCCAGTTACAACAAGCCTTTAATGAGTCCAAGTAAGAGCAGGGCTGGGCTCAGATTTTCACATACATGTTCTGCTATTGAACTGGCAAAAAAAGTCAAGTTGAAACAAACCCTTTTGTATTTTATATGTGCTTAATTTGTAAATTATTAAGTACCAGGGCTCTGACCAGGAGGCCACTGCAGCTTGCACCACCCATCGATCCTGTCATTGCTGCCAAAACAACTACTAACCATCTCTCTCGCATGTAAATGCGACAGTTCAGATTATTCCAGGGCCCCAAAGGTAAAGGAATGGCTGGGGAGGCAGGTATTAGTTATTTTTTAATGCATATTGTTTTCCTAAACAACTGTTATACTGCTCATCTCTAAATTACATGAGCAGCGCCACCTTCTGGCAGACTGCCCTAAGTGTGGTGTTGACAATTAGGTGCCGGTGCCGAGCACCGGAAACCAATTAAGTGCCGGTGCTCAGCACCGGAAAGCTCCGGCTCAAATTAAGTACTGGACTGCTCCTACATTCAGTGCTTAGTATTTTTTGAGGTTAGAATCACCACATTTGTGAGAGAAAGGGGCGTAATCTGGTATGCAACCTGGCTTCTTTTTAGGTTTCGCTTGCCCAGTGGTTGCGCTATGCTTGTTAGGTTCACCTGCAAAGTGCTTGCGTTGTGCTCATTAAGTTTTGCCTGCAAAGCACTTGCAAAATTTCTTGGGAAGAAAAAAAAATCTTAAAAGGGGCTTAGGGCCCGCCCATTATTTACCTTTAATTATCACTGGTTGGCTCCCACGTCAATCTCCTTTCCTTTCCTACGATTGGTTGGTAGCTACTCCTCGCCTCCGGGTTCCTCCTGGCTTCACACTTCTTGCCATGGAACGTGGACCAAGTGCTGTTCCTGTGGCCAGTGTCCTTAATCTGGCCGCAGCTTCCTTCAGGAACTCTTTTTTGCTTTTCTTCACCTCCCCCGTAGTTCTCTTTAACCCACTCACCCTCCAGATTTATTTCTCAGACTCCTCCCTCTTGCCGCTTTTTTTCCAAGGTTTATATAGCGCTAACTCGACCTGTAGGTATTGGAGCACTCAAATGACACATTCATTTTTGTTTTTTAGGCACACAGAGATTAAGTGATTTGCCCAGAATCACAGGTGTTGAGCCGATGCAGAGACTTGAACCCGATACCCCATACGGCAGTTCTGGCCATTATGCCACATCCTCTCACCAGAGGAGAGGGTTGCTTGCCACCCACCAACTTCCCTGCACTGATTTAAGGTTTATTGCACAGCAGCATGGGCTGCTATGTAACATGTCTTAAAATGCATAAAAACAAAGCACTATCAAGCGGTCAACGCTGGCCGCACCATAGAGCTATATTTAGTTTACTTTAAGCCATGTTGCACAGCAGTCTGCGCTGCTGTGTAACGTCTTTAAAAAGCATTGTCAAAGGCAGTAGGTCTCGCATAGGCGAAACCTATTGGCTTTGCAAATGCTTTTTAATTTTTGAACACCCTACAAAAACGAGTTTGTATTCTATTCACCTTAACAAGATCACCCACGTAAAGGCATCACATGGCCTTAAAGTAAGAGGTTGATAGGTTTGGATTTGCCATCGAATGGACACCTTCTGCCAGGTGAGCACAATGGCCTATAACCTTACAGTCATGATTAAAACACCAGTGTTAGATAAACCATCTCTGAGTGGGACACCCATATTTCTACTTCATTCAATAATATGCATTGCATCAAAATATTCTGCAAAGAACTGGGAATAAAATATACACACCTTATAAATACAAATATCTTTGCTACATAGCTGTAGCACTGTACTACATATATTTAACACAAGCATGTGCCCAGATATACACTGGTCGACAGGCTTTAGCATTAAGGAATATTCTACTTTGAAATATTGTTCTGCAACCCACATCACATGTGCTCAACCTTTACCTTGTTTAGCATTGAGTAGTAATTTTCACCTCAAACGTTAGTGATTTTCAAACAGTGCACCATATAATTTATGCAATGGCGCTTCCCTCAAGGTCTTACGCTATTTCCATGCTGCGCACCCGCATGTGTTCACAAAATAACTCAATGCTGTATACAACTATGGTGTTATCACTGATGTCACCAGTGACGTCATCAATGATGCCATCAGTGGTGCCATTTAACATGTTATGAGTGTGAGGTTACAAGCAGTGCATGGCAGGAGACCAAGCTACAGTAAACTAAAATTGGTGAATTTCAGTGTTTTTTGTTTTTTAAATGTTAGTTTTTGTAATATTTCAACAGCTAACTATCATGTCACATTAATCTTTGGTTTTTACACCAACAGCCGGATAAGCCTATTTTTTTAATCCCTTCATGACCACCAAGAGTACCTCTTTAAACATGTATTTCTCGAAAACTGCTAAATTAATTTGCACCAAATCAGAAAAAGCACACTTTCTTAATACAGTTCAAATTTGGTGTAAATCAGTTCAGCCATTTTTTATGTGTCTTTGATCTAAGTTTCCCATGGGAATTAACATGGGAAATCAATATTTTGGGACCCCCTTTTTTTTGGACACCACTTGGCAAATCAGACTTTCATGGAAGGAGCTGAGGTGGATTAACTTTTTTTTCCATATATTTCTTGCAGATTCATCAAACAGCCAAAATTCTTAGGAAAACAAAAAGTGCTCTTCCTACAGAAACTAACCTAACTATTACCACAGAGCTGCCTATAACACACACATATATCTATATCTATATCTATATCAATATCTATATCTATATCTATATATATCCATACCTATATATATATATATTCACTGAAAAACCATAGGTTTCAGGGGCTTTATAGTTAGTTGGACATTTCACTCGTACAAAACCATAGAAATTCCCCCGTTATAGTTAGTTCAGCTAACTATAACTCGCGCGCCCGCAATGCACTGCTGATGACGTCACATATTACATCACTCATGACATGGTCAGTGACATCACTCATGACATCACTGATGACATCTCAAATGACATCACTGATGACATCACTGATGACATCATCCTTGTGATAGAGTGGCAGACCTCCTCTGACCCTAATATAACCTTTAATACACACACTCAAAAATACAAACTAACATTTTCAAAACAATGGACATACCAATACCAGTTACAACACACCTATTCAGTAATTCCAAGATCTACACACACATCCACTCATTCACCAACAGTCCCTATACAGTCACTCATACATGTACTCACTCATCATATGTACTCATACACCTATACATCCTGTTACACACCGCCACTCATCCATAGAGTTACTCACACACATAGTCACACATGCAAACAAAGTATCAAACATCCATTTACTTGCATATACAGTTATACACACACTACCACACTTACTTCTACAGAAATTTACACATACTTACTCTCTTAAACAATCACTTATAGAAACACCTACTTATTTGTACAGGAACTCTTCCAATCTCTCACTCTCACATATACTCACTTATATACACCAATACTCAAATATACTAGTTTAAAACATATGCAGTTACTCATAAAGACACTATTAAGACAGTCATTCACTCACTAACACACCCATACACATACTCATCCACCTATACAGTCCTGCACACATGCTGTCTTCAACACATACAAACAGTGAGTCACTCATTCATGCATCTATGCACTAAGTAATACCCCCCACCGAACCATACAGACACTCAGACACTCATACTGATACTCAAAAAACCAACTAATAACCCATATAGACACTCATGTAGCTACTCACCAACCCATGCAGCCACTTATACACAAAGTGAGAGACTGATACAGATATTTTCATATTTAAACATTACTCACTAACCCATGTATTCAATAAGATACACTTAGTCAGTTATACAATCAATTTTACAAAAATAAATCATCCATTTAGACACTTATATACCCATTTATTCTTCCATCGACCTTGAGATATACATATATAAAACATATTTAATTTTCAGAAAAACTTTCTATGGTTTTGTACGAGTGAAATGTCCAACTAACTATAACGCCCCTGAAACTTATGGTTTTTTCAGTGAATTTCCAGGTTTTTTAAATGCTAATTTCTAACTATAACGTGCCTGAAACCTATGGTTTTTTCAGTGAATTTCTAAGGTTTTTTAAATGCTAATTTCTAACTATAACGTGCCTGAAACCTATGGTTTTTTCAGTGAATATATATATATTTATTATACTATGTATACATGTGAAAATGTCTCGGTCCCCTGTTTGCCTCGGTGGCACGGAAAAAATGAGTGGAACTGACGTCAGCAGGCCGACGAGGTCCTCTTATGGCTCCGATGACGTCATACGGTGTCGCGAGCGGAGCCGTGCTCGTTGACATGGGAGAGCTAGGAAAGAATTTCCGTGGAATGCTGGTGCAGGGGATATTCACCTAAGTGTTCAGGCTAGTCCTTTGGGAGCAACTGTTTATGTTGCCACTCCAGAAACCGAAACCAGTGATCGCAGGGCAGAGGCCCTGCAGATGGCACACGAGGTGGGGTGCCAAGTCGTGTGCACCGGCGGGGCAGCGAAGTGACAAGCACCACAACCCACAAAAAAGGTAACGAGGGCACTGAATAACACAGGATCTTCTCTTTGTATCTGGCAGGAACAACGAAGTTAAAATGCCCTAGTACCAAAATGTAGAATTAGTGCTACAACGGTCTTCAAGAGGACCTGCGATGCCGCTTCTGCCTCCCGTACCCTGGAGGCGGCACATGGGTCACGCGGTACGGTCATACTGCGGTGGGACGCACACTCGTTGACCTCTCATGGCACTGCTCCACACTTCAGGGAGGACGCTTTCCATTAGCTATGTTTTCTGATGACATGTCGTGCCGGCCCCGTCCAACAACAGAACTCCTTTAGATCCAAACAGACTCTTCCACTCTCTCACCGGAAGTGAAACCAGGCCACGCGGACACTTTCACATTACAACAGCCGGGAATGCACTTTTCGGTAAAAAACACATTCCTTCCTCCTAATTAATCAAATAAACGTCTCACTGAAGAACAGGGGCCAGCTTCGATCGGTAAACAGCCGTTACAACGACTTTTTACTTTGCGATACCATTACAACGCATGCATTACCACGCATGCGTTGTACATCACGAAGTCATTACTACGCATTTTTTAGAATGCATGGTCATTTACCACGCATGCCTTTACAACAAATTTTGTTGTAAAGGTATGTATGGTAAATGACCATGCGTACTAAAAAACATGTAGACGATCCATGTCATTGTAAGGAAACAGAGGCTGTTCCGTTTCCTCACAACGACGTGCACCGCCCCTCAGAGATGACGTGAAGCAGGAACCACGAGGAGAGAGGAACCATGAGGAGTGAGAGGTAAGGGGGATTGGGCATGGGGTGGGGGTTTCTTTTCTAGGGTTTAGGGTAGTGCAGTGGTGTTTGGGTGGTGTAGGGGGTCGTGCTGGGGGTAGTGTTTTAGGGTTTAGGGTAGTGCAGTGGTATTTGGGTAGTGTAGGGGGTCATGCTGGGGGTAGTGTTTTAGGGTTTAGGGTAGTGCAGTAGTGTAGGGGGTCGTGCTGGGGGTAGTGTTTTAGGGTTTAGGGTAGTGCAGTGGTGTATGGGTAGTGTAGGGGTCATGCTGGGGTAGTGTTTTAGGGATTAGGGTAGTGCAGTGGTGTTTGAGTAGTGTAGGGGGTCATGCTGGTGGTAGTGTTTTAGGGTTTAGGGTAGTGCAGTGGTGTTTGTGTAGTATAGGGGGTCATGCTGGGGGTAGTGTTTTATGGTTTAAGGTAGTGCAGTGGTGTTTGAGTAGTGTAGGGGGTTGTGCTGGGTGTAGATTTAGGGTTTAGGGTAGTGCAGTGGTGTTTGGGTAGTGTAGGGAGTCGTGCTGGGGGTAGTGTTTTAGGGTTTAGGGTAGTGCAGTGGTGTTTGTGTAGTGTAGGGGGTTGTGCTGGGGGTAGTGTTTTAGGGTTTATGTTAGTGCAGTGGTGTTTGGGTAGTGTAGGGGGTAGTGCTGGGGTAGTGTTTTAGGGTTTAGGGCAGTGCAGTGGTGTTTGTGTAGTGAAGCGGGTCATGCTGTGGGTAGTGTTTTAGGGTTTATGGTAGTGCAGTCATGTTTGTGTAGTGTAGGGGGTCGTGTTTTAGGGTATAGGGTAGTGCAGTGGTGTTTGGGTAGTGTAGGGGGTCATGCTGGGGTTAGTGTTTCAGGGTTCAGGGTAGTGCAGTGGTGTTTGGATAGTGTAGGGGGTCATGCTGGGGGTAGTGTTTTAGGGTTTAGGGTAGTGCAGTGGTGTTTGTGTTGTGTGGGAGGTCATGCTGGGGGTATATTTAGGGTTTAGTGTAGTGCAGTGGTGTTTGGGTAGTGTAGGGAGTCGTGCTGGGGGTAGTGTTTTAGGGTTAGGGTAGTGCAGTGGTGTTTGGGTAGTGTAGGGAGTCGTGCTGGTGGTAGTGTTTTAGGGTTTATGGTAGTGCAGTTATGTTTGGGTAGTGTAGGGTGTCGTGCTGGGGGTAGTGTTTTAGGGTTTAGGGTAGTGCAGTGGTGTTTGGGTAGAGGAGGGGGTAGTGTTTTAGGGTTTAGGGTAGTGCGCCCAACCAGCCACAATATCCGTGGACAAAGGGGATCCTGACTCTTTGGAATGCTCCGTCAATTGAATAATTTGGGTCAAGGGCCCTACCACGTCCAAGACCTATCAATTCCTTTCTTGGGATCCCTCATATACTTGGAGAAAAAGGTACATAGTTTCTCATCAATTTCAGGCGTGTGTGCCACCTTCCCCTTCAGTGAGGGCCTGGGGAATTCTCCCCTCATCCTATTCCTGACCTCCCTTTCAAGGGGTTGATGGATTTTCCCCACCACATACTCTGCCACTTTGGCGTCAGGTGTCCACTTTGCCGACCTAGGATGGTAAATTTGGGTAGGCTCAAACATGTCCGAGTGGACCCCGTCCCCAACTGGGGACTGAGAGGAGTGGGACTCTGGACGCCAGGGACGCCCCGAGCCCTTATCCTCATCGGAGGAGAAATCGTCATCCGATACACCCTCTCCCTCTAAGGAAAACCCGCCGTCGGGGTCTACAATAGTGGTGACAGTGTCGCAATTTTCTCTGGGCCCCTCCTCCTCCCGGCAGGGTGCATGTTTTAGCGTTCGCACACTCTTGAGGAAGGTCTCCGTAAGTTTATCAAATCCTTCCAAGTGCCCCGCGTTATGCTTAACGGCCCTTTTATTCCCCATCTGGGAGCTACTTGGACCCGCCACCACCAGATCTGGGTCACTGAACACCCCAGGGATGCTTTTCGCCAGCTTATCAACCTGATCCCTAAGAGGAGCCAGCGCCCTAGAAATAGCCAGAGAGAGGGCTTGGTCCACTGCTGGAGGGAGAAGTTGGGGGGCCATTCCTCCTCCACTTCCTGGTAGGAGGAGTAAAAATGGTCTTCTGGAGAAGACATGATAGCAGAGGGTGTGAGCACAGAACAAATGCCCTTAAAATCCTTAAGACAGCCCCCTCGCCGGTGCTCCAACAACTGGGCTTTCCCCGAGGCTGTTATAAGAATAGACTGAGGCGCAATACCAATTACCACCTCCAGGTGGCGCTGGTCACTAACGTGGCCGTGTGGGGAAATCACAGCGTAGCGGTGTCAAAATTAGGCGAGGGCTGGTCGGGAATCAAGCGGACACTAAAGTAGTGACTGGATTCCCAAACGCGCGTAAAGACCAGCGGGAGCGCTCGACGGAGCTGCCTCGCTCGGACCAGACGCGCCTGACAGGATCTCACCGCGCGCAGAGCACACAGTGGGAGAAACTGCGAGGGGAGAACGCGCTCGGGCAAGAGCCTGCTGCGCAGGGAATATGAAACAATACCAAGGCAATAATGCTAATAACGTGCACAAGAAACCGCTATACAAACAGCAACAACGTCAGATTAAGCCAAGAATGTAAGAAATGCACTTAACTGATGAGCAGTGAAGAAAGAGGAAGCGGAAGGGACGTCACGATATTATATACGATGGATTGTGATATGATTGGACTATAGTTGCCTTGGAGACTACCCCCTAATGGTTCATTGGTTGTGTAGTCTTTTTTTAATGATTGTTGTGTTACGTTTTCTTTGAACTGCTATGCAAATAAAGTGAGGAAAGATATGCATAATCCTCGCCTCCGTCCTGCCATAGAATTAATTAAACTTTATTTGATCTGATTTAGAAACATAGATCATAAAAGTGTACATAAAAACAGTAAATCCTCTTTCCTAATACAATACAGTGAGAATTAATTAAAATCAGTAGGTAAAAACGGGTGTTACAAAGCCCGGTTCAGAGCAACTTCAGGTTAACAGAATCATATACTTCGTGCAAAATACGCAATAAGGGGTCCAAGTAAGATGTAACGCTCCAATACCTGACCAGTTTGCACTATATAAAACTGCAGAAAAACTAAAAATAAAAAGTGTTTTGCACACTTCTGTCAATGGGCTATATGTGGGCTACATCTGGGTGATATTTGTGCTACTTTTTTCTCTGGTGGCCATCTTGGGAGACTTATTTGTTATGAAGTTTCCTAATTTCGTCATTTACTGCAGTCTCCTCAGTAAGAAATGCTTTCAGATTTTACTTTGATTCCATCAAGAAGGCATTCAGATGTGTCACACATTTGCCATAAATTCAGAATGTTAGCACTCTAGATGTTCATTAGATCACTGTAGTAAAGCTACTGCTCACCAGGGAGTTAACTGGAAGTCTACTGCTGGTATTGAAAGTGATTGTTTCAGTCTGCATGTCAGAATTTTCTAATGAAATAGAAGATGATTTGAGATCTCACTTAAAACATGCCCTAAATATTCTTTCTGCAGCACTAACCATAATTTCTATGGCAAAATGAACCCCTCATTTTGTTCCTTTTTAAATTAAATGTTTTAAGAGTTACCAGTTTATTCCAATCAAGATGGCTTCAGGTGTGCCATAATTTTGTCATAAGCAAGACTGTTAGCGCTCTAGTTGTTCTTTAGAACACTCTGGGAAGCTGCAGTAGAACACAAAGGCATCAACTGACAGGCTGCTCCTGTTGAAATATAACAGGAAGATATTTGAGATCACACTTGAAACATGTCCTAATTTTTCTTTCTACAGCACCAACCATAATTTCTATGACAAAATGAACCCCATCATTTTGTTCCTTTTTAAATTAAATGTTTTAAGTGTTACCAGTTTATTCCAATCAAGATGGCGTCAGGTGTACCATACTTTTGTCATAAGTAAGGCTGTTAGCACTCTAGTTGTTCTTTAGAACACTTTGGGAAGCTGCAGTAGAACACAAAGGAATCAACTGACAGGCTGCTCCTGTTGAAATATAAAAGGAAGATATTTGAGATCTCATTTAAAACATGTCCTAATTTTTCTTTCTACAGCACTAACCATAATTTCTATGACAAAATGAACCCCATCATTTTGTTCCTTTTTAAATTAAATCTTTTAAGTGTTACCAGTTTATTCCAATCAAGATGGCTTCAGGTGTGCCATACTTTTGTCATAAGTAAGGCTGTTAGCACTCTAGTTGTTCTTTAGAACACTCTGGGAAGCTGCAGTAGAACACAAAGGAATCAACTGACAGGCTGCTCCTGTTGAAATATAACAGGAAGATATTTGAGATCTCATTTAAAACATGTCCTAATTTTTCTTTCTACAGCACCAACCATAATTTCTATGACAAAATGAACCCCCTCATTTTGTTCCTTTTTAAATTAAATGTTTTAAGAGTTACCAGTTTATTCCAATCAAGATGGCTTCAGGTGTGCCATACTTTTGTCATAAGTAAGACTGTTAGCGCTCTAGTTGTTCTTTAGAACACTCTGGGAAGCTGCAGTAGAACACAAAGGAATCAACTGACAGGCTGCTCCTGTTGAAATATAACAGGAAGATATTTGAGATCACACTTGAAACATGTCCTAATTTTTCTTTCTACAGCACCAACCATAATTTCTATGACAAAATGAACCCCATCATTTTGTTCCTTTTTAAATTAAATGTTTTAAGTGTTACCAGTTTATTCCAATCAAGATGGTGTCAGGTGTACCATACTTTTGTCATAAGTAAGGCTGTTAGCACTCTAGTTGTTCTTTAGAACACTCTGGGAAGCTGCAGTAGAACACAAAGGAATCAACTGACAGGCTGCTCCTGTTGAAATATAAAAGGAAGATATTTGAGATCTCATTTAAAACATGTCCTAATTTTTCTTTCTACAGCACTAACCATAATTTCTATGACAAAATGAACCCCATCATTTTGTTCCTTTTTAAATTAAATGTTTTAAGTGTTACCAGTTTATTCCAATCAAGATGGCTTCAGGTGTGCCATACTTTTGTCATAAGTAAGGCTGTTAGCACTCTAGTTGTTCTTTAGAACACTCTGGGAAGCTGCAGTAGAACACAAAGGAATCAACTGACAGGCTGCTCCTGTTGAAATATAACAGGAAGATATTTGAGATCTCATTTAAAACATGTCCTAATTTTTCTTTCTACAGCACTACCCACAATTTCTATGGCAAAATGAACCCCATCATTTTGTTCCTTTTTAAATTAAATGTTTTAAGTGTTACCAGTTTATTCCAATCAAGATGGCTTCAGGTGTGCCATACTTTTGTCATAAGTAAGGCTGTTAGCACTCTAGTTGTTCTTTAGAACACTCTGGGAAGCTGCAGTAGAACACAAAGGAATCAACTGACAGTCTCTGCCCTTGTTGGATGTACATGTTTTACTGAGAATGTCAGACTTCATTCTCACATGACTGAGAAAGATAATGTGAATTTACAGAAAATATGCTCTCATTTTAGCTTCTGGGGCACCTTCCAAAACTGTATGGGGCAAGCATGTGAAAATAGTTTTCTCTCAAACATGATTCATGATATCCCAGCAGAAGGTTTTTCACAGGGTAAAATCACCTTAGAACACACCACAATTCCTGAAATTAATATGGTACCATCAACAAATGAATTCTAATGTAACTAAAGTCTGTTATCACCCTTTATAGTTCTCCTTTTGGTAACCCTCAAAATCTTCGATTCACTACAATGCATTTCAATGGGGTACTATCATTTATATTGGTCCCAAGATGGCTGCCAGCAATTCCAGGATGAAGTGCTGACAGCCAATCAGATCTCACGATGACATGTGTGGTTAGGCTCTGCCCAGATTTATATGTGTTTTCTTTTTCAAATTTCTCAGGAACTACTGAACGGATTTACACCATTTAACCAAAAGGCATGACTCTGAACCAAGGGCTACCTTTTTGCCAAATTTGGTGTAATTCCGTTCAACAGTTCGGGCTGTAGCTGCGATGAAAGGTTCCTATGGAAAATTGCATGGGGAAAACACGTTTTGGGACCCCCTTTTTTCTCGGCCCCCACTTGACGAATCACCCCGATACTTTCAGGATAGGAGTGTACCGGAGCGCCCCACGAGTTTTGAAAATTTCGCGAAGATTCGTCAATTGGCGCAAAAGTTATTTCAAATCGAATGTTGCGGATTTCGTATGGAAAATAGGTCCTAACTATAACTATCTGCTGGCGACCGCCAGTAGATAATATATGTATATATATATATATATCCAGGTATACTGCTTACAGGCAATCACCATCATCGATTCAAAAGCAGGCGCGGACCACAGTTCAGTGCTTATTTTTTGTTTATTTCATGTCGGCCATTACGCGTTTCGGTCCTCCTGGACCTTGATCACATGACAACGCTATCTGGCATTTTACCCCTTTTAAAGTGACAGTGCAGTAACTTGTGGTTCCCGCCTTAAAGGACACTAAAGACATACTACCCTTAGGTAACTTCTTTTTGTAAAAACCAGAGTTTCATCTCCACATTGAGTTAATGGCTTGGTTTTTGCTAGATTGATATAAAACATTTTTAAATATCAAAATAATGGAATTGCCCTCACATACAGTATATGGGGATTATTAACATTCAATAATTGAAATAAAAAATCGAATATAATAAATATTAAATACCATAGCAGCCATATCTACATCAAGGAATTATATAATAACAATCTTAAAACATTAAAATTTGTTAAAACATGATTTTTAAATTTTCTTATACATAGCATTCAAGTTATTATTGCATAATGCAGCTAGTTCATTATATTTAAACTTGGTACTTTTAAGTTACTCTTTGGTTTAATACTAAAAATTGCATCCTACCCAAGGCTCTCACCTAATGTGTGAAAAAAAGTGCTAGTGCTTGAGTGGTCCAAACTTAAAGAATTTTGGGTTTGACCTATTGTGACCTAAAAAAATGTTTGTGTATAAAACCATCTCCTGATGTGTATAAAAAAGTATGTTAAAAAACCATTATGATTTTGGTTTAGGTCAGACTGGCAGCCTCCTTTAATTACTGAAAAATATATTTTAACACCCTTTTCTTCTGTTATGGTGTGATATTACTGTTAACATACCATCAGCTAGCAGGTGACACTTGTAAATATAAACACCCCATGGAAATGCAGATATCCCTGCAAGGTTGGCCTTGATATTGCACACGGTAGGTTATATATAGTCCAACAAACTGCCCAAACGCATTTTAGGAGGGCACTCGGTCGCAAACCAGCCATCCGGCTTTCCCACTTGATTCTCCGGGACAGCCCAAAATTAATATTCCATGCCTGTTGTGGCCTGTTGTGGCACCTATATGAGGACTAACAAGTGCGTACTTGGCAACGCCCACTATGGGTGGGGAAAACAATGGCATGCAGAAAATGGTTCTTCAAGTGGGAGGTCTCTGTCGGACATTCATTAGCCTGCCCAGGAAGAAGAGGTTGTTACCTCGAAACTCGTTGGTTTGTTTGCCTGGATTAAATAAACTGCAAGGTTTCAACAGCAGTCGAGTGCGTCCAGGAATGCTTTTGGGCTTTGGATAAAAAATGATTTATGCGGCGCCCTTGCCGCGCTGAATTGCACCATCCCGTAAAGAAAGGAGAGGCTGCGAAGTGGGAACGATTCCACACCCGATATGTAGCACTGCTGTTGTGGCTTAAAAGAAAGAACACTCGATCTGGACTCCTACTAAGGAGTTTTTAATTGCTTTACAGAATGCCTGCAGAACTCACTGTGGATTTAAAATACTCCCGCAAATGAACTACAGACCCCAGCATGCACCTATATGCGTACTAACAAGTGCTACTTGGCAACGCCCACTATGGGTGGGGAAAACAATGGCATGCAGAAAATGGTTCTTCAAGTGGGAGGTCTCTGTCAGACATTCATTAGCCTGCCCAGGAAGAAGAGGTTGTTACCTCGAAACTCGTTGGTTTGTTTGCCTGGATTAAATAAACCGCAAGGTTTCAACAGCAGTCGAGTGCGTCCAGGAATGCTTTTGGGCTTTGGATAAAAAATTATTTATGCGGCGCCCTTGCCGCGCTGAATTGCACCATCCCGTAAAGAAAGGAGAGGCTGCGAAGTGGGAACGATTCCACACCCGATATGTAGCACTGCTGTTGTGGCTTAAAAGAATGAACACTCGATCTGGACTCCTACTAAGGAGTTTTTAATTGCTTTATAGAATGCCTGCAGAACTCACTGTGGATTTAAAATACTCCCGCAAATGAACTACAGACCCCAGCATGCACCTATATGAGTACTAACAAGTGCTACTTGGCAACGCCCACTATGGGTGGGGAAAACAATGGCATGCAGAAAATGGTTCTTCAAGTGGGAGGTCTCTGTCGGACATTCATTAGCCTGCCCAGGAAGAAGAGGTTGTTACCTCGAAACGCGACGGCATAAGGGGCACAAGAAATAATGACCGGATTGAATTGGTTTGTTTGCGTGGATTAAATAAACCGCAAGGTTTCAACAGCAGTCGAGTGTGTCCAGGAATGCTTTTGGGCTTTGGATAAAATATATATATATATATATATATATATATATATATATATATGTTTGTTTCACCAAAGGCCCAAGAGCATTTTAAGGACGCACTCGACAACCACTGCAAGAACCATCCGGTTTATTGTAAAAGGAAACCCAGCTTCCTCATTCCAGTTTTTAAAGTTCATCATGCCTGACGCGTTTCGAGGCGCTCTGCCTCTTACTCATAGGCAGCTTGTAGCGTGAACGATGGCAGAAGACTCCAATTAGCAAGGCTAATTAACTGCATGCTTTTATACTGGCCCCCTAGTGGGCCTCGCTAAGTGCAAACAAAACGCACTTAGCGAGGCCCACTAGGAGGCCAGTATAAAAGCATGCAGTTAATTAGCCTTGCTAATTGAGTCTTCTGCCATCGTTCACGCTACAAGCTGCCTATGAGTAAGAGGCAGAGCGCCTCAGCAGCGTCAGGCATGATGAACTTTAAAAACTGGAATGAGGAAGCTGGGTTTCCCTTTACAATAAACCGGATGGTTCTTGCAGTGGTTGTCGAGTGCGTCCTTAAAATGCTCTTGGGCCTTTGGTGAAACAAATATCAACACGGCAGCCCTGCCGTGAAGGACTGCACCATCTTCAATTTGACAGAGAGGCTGCGTGGTGGGAACTATTCCACGCCAGTTTTGCAGCACAGCTACTGTGGAAAACAACACCCAGCACCCCATCTGGAGCCCTACTGTAGGGTAAATATATTGCTGCAAAGAGTGAATGACGATCGGAACCCACTGAGGGTAATATGTACTCCTAATGGACTACAAATGCCAGCATGCACGATTAAAATGGAATGAAAACAAACGCACTTAGCGAGGCCCACTAGGGGGCCAGTATAAAAGCATGCAGTTAATTAGCCTTGCTAATTGGAGTCTTCTGCCATCGTTCACGCTACAAGCTGCCTATGAGTAAGAGGCAGAGCGCCTCGAAACGCGTCAGGCATGATGAACTTTAAAAACTGGAATGAGGAAGCTGGGTTTCCCTTTTTACAATAAACCGGATGGTTCTTGCAGTGGTTGTCGAGTGCGTCCTTAAAATGCTCTTGGGCCTTTGGTGAAACCAACATATATATATATATATATAATAAAGAGGCAGTTGTCTCTGTGTAGGTATCGTTAGGACTAGGTTTCCCTAGGAAATGGGTTTTTGGTTTGTTAAAAACTTTGGAGCTATTTAATGAACCTTCACAAAACTTTCCAGCAAAAGTCCTTTCCTGGAAAGTTTTGGGGTCTAGTGGGGACCAAGAAAAGGGGCGTCTCAAAATGTGTTTTCCGCATCCAATTTCCCATAGGAATTTTGGACATGGCTACAGCCAAAATGATTGAATGGAATTATACCAAATTTGTCAGAAAGCTAGATCTTTACCCATAAAGCATTCTTCTGTCTTTTTATTTGGTGTAAATCCATTCATGTGTTTTAGAGAAATGAACGTTGAAAATGTATAGCTGTCTAGAGTGCAGGATACCGCTGGACCAGAGGATCAATAGATAAAATCTGATTTGCTGCCTCACATCAACAAAGTTGTTTGGCAGCATTTTAATACTCATGTACTCAGTCCCCGTGTGCTGAAAAATAACATGTAGGGATTCCTTGATCCCCCTGCCCCCAGGCCATTTTGGGGTGTCCCAGAGGGTCCCTTGTGAAGTTAAAAACAGATATTTTTTTAACAGTGCCTTTAAATTAAAATCATCCCGGTTGGGCAAGGCTCCTTGGGGGGGGGGGTTGCAGCATTGTCTTTTATGGGGAAGGTGCCTTCCCCCACCTGACCTACATATTGCTCTCTCTGATCTCCATCCACTAGGGCCGAGAATCAATTTTGCTCCCTCGTCTGCCGGGAGCACAGAGGTTCCCACCAGGTGGAAGTTCAAAAAAACTATCCCTGCCTGCAAGAGGGTGGACAGGAAACAGTGAATGTGCTACCGCAGCTGGAGAAGAAATTAAGATATCGCTGGGAATAAGCATATTCACTGTTGTAGGATTCCACCAGCACTCGGAATGGGTGCTGTCTGGGAAGCCAGCAGGGCAGTGGCAGGCCTTGATCCTTCCCAGCAGCCACAACTTGATATAGAGTTATGGGTGCCCTGAGTGGATCAAGGGCACCCACCAAAGAAAAAAATGGTGCATCAGGAGAGTGGGCTCCCCGTGCTACCATTTAAAAAATAAAATGATAGGCTGTGGGTGCCCCATGTGGGACTGGGGCACCCACCCCAAAAAATCAAAATGGCACAGCAGTGCGAGAGTGGGCTCCACGTGCTGCCATTTAAAAAATAAAAAGATAAGCTGTAGTTGTCCTGGGTGAGGCCGAGTCACACAGAATGTACAAAAATAAATATATAAATAAATAGATGCAGCTTCACTGCTTCAGTATTGAACTGGGGAGGCCATTCATTCAATTATCACTGCTCTCTCAGAGCAGCACCTTATAATGCTCTACGTGGGCTTTGTTTATAAATGTTGTTGTTGTTTTCATGCCCTACAGAGGGTCAGGGGAGGCAGGGAGCACAGAAGCCTGCCAGGAAAGTCTTTTAAAAACTGTAAGTCTCCTTGGTCATCGAATGCTTTACCCTAGGAGAGTTTACCATCATTTTTAAATCACTTCGAACTGGAGCTGTATGCTGGAGTGTAGGGTCCCCTTGTGGTAGTCTAACAGTGACCTTTGTGGCCTGTAGAATGTTAAAGAAATACTCAAACACACATTTATGATTGTTTGGAATGAAAATGGTTTATTGTAAATATTTTTGTGACGGTCAGTGTGACAATTTTTATGCATTGCCATGTGTGTATTTACAAGCAATACATTGAACTGTGGTAATTGATACATTATTTTGGTGACTTTTTTGACAAAGCCGATAGGTCTGCTATATATAGGATGGTGTGTTGGCCTCCTGTTAAAGACAATGAGCCAGCCTTTTATATTTGAGGTTCTGATCCTTTGATAAAGCAAGTAGATCTGCCTTACTTAAAATGACACCTATTTAAGTTGTTACTTTATGTTCAAATAAACCTCAGAAATTCACAAAAAACAAAGCTTAAATTGACTTTATATTTAGGTTTGGTGATAATATGTTACTTTACATTAAAAAAAAGTCAGAAATGTACTGAAAAACAAATGTTAAAGAGAAATTACATTCAGGGGAAATATCAGTAAAATGTAACATTTATACTCACACAACCGTTGAAATTCACCAGTTATAGTTAACTGAAGTAACTCTAACTTGCTCCCTAGACATGCACTGCTTACGACATTACTTATTACATCAGTCATGACATGTGCTATAACATCATTTAAAACATCACTGACGTCATCTTAAATAATATAATTGATGACAACAATGTACAATTTTACATTATATTTAAATCTTTTTTTTGTTTGTAATTTATATTTTAGTAGTGGGTTGGTAGAGTGTTTTGTTAAGGAACAAGGTAGTAATTTATATAAAGTATATATAATTTTATTGTACTGTTAATGCATTTAAATTGTTAACTAATTTTGTAATTGTTGATTAGTTATGTGACTTGGTTTATTTTTGGAATTTCTCCATTAATTTATACTTTTTTAGATTTTACAGTATATTTAAATGTTTACATTTATGTTTTTAACATATATTTTAGTTGTGGGTTGCAGGAGAATATGGTGGGAAGGTATTGTAATCACAGAATATTATAAATGAATTAATAATATTTAATTGATTAACTGATAATTATGTATGATTTTTACTGTTGAAAATGTTATGCAAATTATTTATTTTATTTAATAATGTAGTGTTAAATATTTTCAATAATATTGTTTGAGTTTAATAAAATAGTGTTTGTTAAAGTAATATTTTTTATAAATGGTTGTAGTTATTATGTAGGTTTTTGCTTTTTATATGTTTCCTTTATTAGTGTTAGGCATGCACATTTTATTAGCATTTCTTTATTTGTTTCATTTTATTTTGTATTTATTATTTTTTAGTAGTATATATAATTTCTTTTTAATTTAAAAATATGAATTGAATTCTATTGATTTTAGGCATTTACAAAATTTGTACAAAATGATTAGGAGGTGCATTGTTTTCTGTAGTGCCTCCAAAGTCCTTTATTTTCTATGATGTTGATTACTTTGAAGTGTGAATAGTAAATCTAACCCCTCTGGAGTACAACTCTTTCTCCACTATTGCATAGATTGGAGTGGGAAAAGTAAATTTAACTCCTCCTGAGTCCAACATTTTCCATATTGTTGCTTAGAGTGGAGTGGGAATAGTAAATGTAATCCCTCTGGAGTCCAACACTTTCCCTACCGTTGCTTAGACTGGCATGAGAATAGTAAATCGAACCCCTCTGGAGTCCAGCACTTTCCCTACTGTTGCATAGAAGAGAGTGGGAATAGTAATGCAATAGCTCTAGAGTCTATTGTTGCATAGGCTGGAGTGGGAATAGAAAATCTAACCCTTCCTGCTGCCACATTATAAATGAGTTGTAGCTTCCTCCTCAAGGTTTTTTTCGTGCCTAGGTAGAGGATGTTGTAATGGTCTAGGAGTGAGATTATGAGGGCCTGGATCATAGTCAGCTGAACAGAAAAAGATAAATTACACAGAATTGTTTTTCAGTTCTCTGAACAGACCAAAGCAGCAAGCCATCAGAGTCTTATCCTGTTGATCAAAAGACAGTTCACTGTCTATCCAGATGTGTAGACTTTCACTGCCTGGCTATGGGGTGGGAGGTTCCCCCAGCAGATCTGGCCACCACTATGGGCCCCACAGACGTTGTTGATTTCCTAAGATTAGTAGCTTGGTTTTACTGTTATTCAGCTTTAAGCAGTTAAGCTGCATCCATTCAGCGACCATAGCCATGCAGTTTCAAAATTTACATGGCTCACATTTATCCAAAGGGGTCATGGAAATAATTAATTGAGTATCAGCTGCATGTGAGACAAAGGTGGAATCCTAAAGAATCAACAATGTCTGCTAGCATGTGGGTGTAATTAATAATTAGCGTGGATCTCAAGGAGGATCCTTGAGACACTTTATAAGTTCACTGACATTTGCTGGACGAGAATGGGGCAGTTGTCTCCTGAAATGTGCGCCCTTCCAGAAAGAATGCAAGACATGGTAAGGTTTTGTCACAAATCCCAAAGTCTTCAGTCTTTTAAACAGTACCTTGTGAGAGACCTTGTCAAATGCAGCACCAAAAACGAATAATAAAAGTGCTGCAGAACCATCTTTGCCCTCTATTTAGCAAAGTTTTTCAGTCACTACAAGCAGAGATAACTCAGTGCTGTGAGCGGGCCGTAAACCTGTTTAGAAGAGATGGAGTAGTTCATGGCACTCCAGATATTCTGATAGTTGTCTGTTAATGAATTTTTGCAACACTTTTAGTAGCACAGGCAAGAGGAAGATATTGCAATAATTCCCTGGTTTTGTGTGATCCAGTGCCAGTTTCTTTAGCAGGGAGAAACCTGTTCTGGGTTGCTTGTGTATTTTTTTAGGAAGGACCTGGCATGGCAGTTCGTGCTGGACTGTTCCCGTTGGAGCAGGGTCAAACTGTTCTGCATATGGCTGGGTCCAAGCTGAGGTGGCATGGTGTGCAAAATAAGGATGGACTGGGATGCAGCCCGAGTAATTACCATTGGCTGAGATTAATTCAAGCATTCCATCCATCTATTTTTGGTATACTTTAGGGTTTCTTTGGGAGGGGGACAACAGACAACAGCAATTGTTATTAATAGATTAAGGGGATCGGTAAGAGAGTGGCAGAGAGGATGGACCCTGCAATTTACAAAATTTTAGGCACTACTGGATCTTCTGGGGAGCTTGATTTAATGGAAAGAAGGAGGCTGGAAAAAGTATCTGTGCTCATTAAGATAAAAGCCGAAAGACTGGGTGTGGTGTCCGTATCCTGACATAGGGGCACAGACTGATCAAGGTCAGTTGTGACCTCATCCTCTGGGAAATTAGCATCAATGCAGGCCACTTTTTTGGGACAGAATAGTCAGGTAACAAATTACATTTATCTGCCAATATTTCAATTGGGAGACTTGGCAACATTACTGGTCAGTGACTGCATAATGGAGAAAATTTCCTTCACAGAATTCTGTGTGCCTTCTATTTTATGAGCATAGTAGTAGGCCAGTGCCATTAGTACTACTTTTTTATATACCTTAATGACAGCATAGCATGTCTTCTTAGCAGAGAGGACATAGGTCTTCCACTAAGCACACTGTAAGATTTTACAGACTTTCTTACTCGCCAAGTTCTCGATGAACTAGGGCATGGCGGCTACCAGGCACCAAACAGAGGGAGGCATCGGCTCTCACAGAGTCAGTGCACTCCCTATTCATGAAACCACTCCTTAACCTTGTGAAAAAGGGCACTGACGCTCAAGAGTTGCTCGATATGTTTCTTTAACCCGTTTGCTGCTTCGAACGTTCCGCGCCAGTGCGGAACATTCTATTAAACGGGCGGGGCCGCATCGGCCAACGGACGTGCGCAGCACTACCGAGGTAGTGCTCTCGACGGCCGTTGGCCGACAGCAGCAGCAAACGGGTTAATAAAGGTCTGATATAAACATTTATCAAATGTAGGGAAGCCTGCAATCTCATTTTTTTTCTGTACCACAGTACTCCCATGGTAGCTTGACCAGGTGATGCCCCATGGTATGACACCCAGTAAAGTTTACATGGACCCATGGTTTAACTCCTGCAGGAATAAGGAGTACTGTGGTGCCTTATGGAAGGGCTGAGCTAAGTCCCACACCACAGTACAAACAATTATTTTTGTTATTTTTTGTCCCCTGATGTGACTTTTCTGCCCTGCCATGACCCCCCATCCCCCTCTCATAATTGCCAGGGGTTCAGGGTGTCCATAACCTGTTCCCTTATTTTAAAATGTTCCCTAGTTCAGGAAATGGGGACTGAGTCCCCGTGTCCAGTAATAGCAGCTGTATCATTTTTCTTGTTGGCATGAACTAATCAAATCATTCAGTCCAGCTGGACCAAAAAGGCTGACCGGAGAAAAAGCTTTCTCAGCCTCAGAAACCCTTATTTTTTTAAATGTACTATGCCACTGTACCAACTGTTCAGATATA
The DNA here is from genome assembly GCA_963921515.1 of Calotriton arnoldi. NCBI lineage: Eukaryota > Metazoa > Chordata > Amphibia > Caudata > Salamandridae > Calotriton > Calotriton arnoldi. The sequence continues at coordinate 2,113,017 of CAWUFW010001911.1, forward strand.
CCTTAAGTTTTTAACTTCTTCATTACCACCCACGAGCACCTATTTAAACACAGATTTTTCAAAGATATCTGAACAGATTTACACTAAGAAGGCTTTCTGGGTAAAGATTTAACTTTCACCAAATTTGGTGGCATTTTCTTCTGCATCGATTCCCAAAAATTGCTCTGTGGATGAACTTGGGAAAAAATCTTTTTGAGACCCTCCTTTTGTTGGCCCCTGCTTGAGAGATCACCCTGAAACTTTCCAGGAAGGAGCTAAGGTGGATGAACTTTTCTTTGGAATGTTTGGTGAAGATTTGTCAAATGGTGCCAAAGGAATTAGCAAAACAAAAACGCCCTTCCTGTTAAACTCTAACCTAACTATAATTATAACTACAACTACTATTATATCTACACAGTGATGACTGTCCTGTGGCCACCTTCCTACTGCGCACGACCAAAAGCCATGCAGTCCGATGGAGGGCGAGCCCTGCTTCCAACTCCTCGCTGCTAACGACTGAAAGGTGTGCTCAACAGGGGAGTTGGCTAAATATGTTAAAAAAACTCCAGAAATTCACTGAAAATTAAATAACATCTAAAGTGATGCATCATGTACCAGTTATTTTCCCTTCCTATTGCTTCATTTTGCCTTTTTAGGAGCATATTCTCAAGGAGCTATCGCCGAGTTATCAGCACTTTATCGCAGCCAAAGTCGCAATAAATTTATCGCCCCATTCACAAGCTGGTGCTAACAGCCGATACCATCAGTTTACTTGCGAAAGCATTCACAAAACACATCGCCACAGATGACACCGGCAACTATCGCTAATAAGATGCAGAGTAGGCGTTCCCGAGCAAAAATCCACGACAACACCACACCTCAACATTCTCAACGACCAGCCACATCGGCGATAAGACCACAAAACAGGTGATAAGGCGCGTTAGCAGCAGGAAATTACCACCTGCTCTGACCTGGTGTAAAGTCGGACGACAACCTGCACCATCAAAGGGAGCCCAGCCCAGAGCCACACATGACGAACACCAGATGCCATGGAGCCACTCACCATGCATCTCGGAGCCCCGACAGGGCAACAACACCCACCGCCACCACCTCCAGGACCGCCACCCCCCCCCGGACCCACCCGGACCACCACAGAGGCAGCGCAGACAAAGACAGTGGACTTTCAGGAAATGCACCAGCCTCACAGACCTAACACCAGACAATATCAATGCCCACTACAGGCTCAAAAGGACAACCAACCTCCGCATCCTGAACATCATTGCCCACAGGCTGACGTTACCAACACAGCAGACAACCAACAACCCTCCGCAGACAAATCTGCTTGCTTTGCTGCACCTGTTGGCCTCTAGTACCTCCCAACCACCAATCGCCAGAGTCGGAGGAGTCTCACAGCCAGCCCCATCCAAGTTCCTCACACCTGTCCTGGATGCCATCATCAGCTAGGTACCCCAGTACCTATTCGTCCCCCACAATGCGCAGGAACAGCTGGAGACCAAGCAAGTACTATACGGCATAGCTGGATTCCTGCACGTGTTGGGGGCAATCGACTGCACACATGTCCTACTTGTGCCCCCTGCCGACACTGCACACAATTACCGCAACAGAAAGCACACGCATTCCATCAACGTGCAGGCAATAGTGGACCACAGGGGACTCTTCACCAATGTCGTAGCCAACTACCCAGGCAGTGTGCATGATCCCTTCATCTTCCGACAGTCCAACATCAACAAGCGCTTCCAGGATGGCACCTATGGGAATGCACTGCTCATTGGCAAGTACCAAATGAACGCACCACACACCTCAACTCCACAATCATGCAACTCACAACTCTGGCACTGCACACGTCACAAAATCACATACAACATGCCAAACAACATGCCCACCCACCAGACATGACAGCACAGCTTACTGTGGCAACCTTGGTTAACCATGTACATGAGCCATCAACAGCATGGCACCTCAGCCACACAATAGCAGAATGTGGGGAGAGGTGGGAACCAGGCATGTGCGAAGGAGGCAAGTGACCCATGAATGAGAATGTACACAATGCCAAGTGTGGCGGAGAAGTGCTGGACAGACTGCAGTATGCATACCACAGACATATCCATGTCTACATGCACTGCTGGTGTTTGGAGTGTAGTGGACAGTGGACGCAACCATGTCACCCCAGCCAGTGGGGAAGATAGTGGAAATGTAGCTTGTGACGTCCCCCCCTGTAAGCGTGTGCGGAGTTTGCTGGCCCGGCGTACGCCAGTCCAGCGTGGGGGTGTGGATGATTATCCCGTGGCTCTGGGTGTGGTTCAGTACTGGAAATGTGCAACGGCATGTGTCTCTGTCGCAGTGTGGGTCTCCGTTGGGGAGTGTGGGTGGTCCTAGATGGGACTTAGACACCCACGTATGTGATCTAGTTCGGCTTCCATGAGGTAGTACCCCACCCGCACATGTTCGGCCACCCCCTTCTGGCAGTCTGACACCTGGCCTTGGAATGCGATGTGTGCTTCGGTGGGCTGCTGGGAGCCAGCCGGGTGGTGGGTGCGTCCAGCTGTATTGTCTGTGCAGGGGGTGGGGTATCCTCGATGCAGCGGTGCTGCCCTGCTCCTGGAGGTCGATTGCCTCAGATGTCCATGGACTGTTGTAGGGCGCCGGTGTCGGAAGTGTGGAGGTCCTCTTCAGCATCACTGTAGAGTTGTCTGGTCTGCTCTGCTGGAGGTGTTGTTTGTACATTGTGACTGTTTGGGAGGGGCGGACTATTTGATGCGGGACAGTGGACATTTGGACTACATGACATAGGTGAGGTTGTACACGTACATTTGCATCTCACAGTTTCCTGCTATGTCAGATGTGATTGGCCATTTTCTACGCACAGGCGGCCCAGTTGTGTCCTCTGTTCTGCAGTGTAAGTGTTGCACTGTGTACCACATTGTCGTCCATGTGGATGTGCTGTCATTGCTATGTGTGTGTGCTGCATTGTGTGAGAGTCGCACCTGCAGCTGTGATTTTGCTGCCCCTTATCCCTTGGAGGCGGTGTGCCTTTGGCTTTTGTGCTTTTAAGGTGCTGTGATGTTGGCGACTTGGGTCGTTTGTGCTCTTGGACGGTTTTTGTACTCTTGTGCATTGTTTGTCTGCAGATGTATTGTTGACGTCAGTGGTTGTTTGTGCACGTGGATGTGTCAGAGTGTGACCTGCTCCTTTCCGGATGTGGTCCACACTCAGCCACCTCATTCTTGTGGCGTGCACAATGTCATGGTGATTATACTCCAGCCATGCTGCTCGTCATGTGGTGTCACTTGCATTGTCAGTGTGGCTCTCACATATGCATCTTTGCTGTGTTTCGCACTGGTGCATGTGTGTGTTGTGGAATTGGTGAGGTGTGGGGTGGGACCCCTTTTGGCACATGGTAGACGGGGGCCTACTTGATGTTTGTATGTGTGCTGCAGTGTGCCACGGGGATCAGGGACATGACCCAGGGTCATTGTGGGTGTGCGGTGTGCTACACGTCGCTGTGCATGTGTGCCATTGTGCCCATCCCCCCCGTCCCCACAGTCCCTGTTCGTTACTCACCCTGTTGATGTTGTGTCAGGTCATGTCGAGCAGTGTCCGGACTCCCGACTCCTTGCACCATCTCCACACTGATGAATGTGGCCACCATTTGCTCCAGCTCCTCCTGTGGCGCAGGACTCCCACCTCCATTCGCCGTTGCTGCCTTCCTGTTGGCAGCGGGTTTCTGCTTGGTTTGGCTTTTCACATCGTGCCAGCGCATCTTGGCCTCCTCGACACTCCGGCTGCATCCACGATAGAATGCCATTTTTCCGTCTGTGTTGCCAATGACACGGTGGAGGTGATGGACAGTTGTTGTTAGTGCTCTGTCACCTCCGTGACGACGATCCGGTTGTCATGCGGACTGTACCCCGTCTTCCTCTTCCTCTTCTCCTTGGCCTTCCCCGACCCCGAGGTTCCTTGCTGGTGGTCTGTGGGGCTTGTGGGGTTCGCGTTGAGCTGGGCACTTGTTCCGGGTGCATCCATGTTGCTACGCAGTTTATTTTGTTTATGGTGTGTTTTTCTTGTTCAGCTTTTATAGTGCATTTTCCCGCAAGACGCGTGGGAATTGCAGGCCTGTTGCTGGTTATCGCTGATTTTTGTATCGCGGTTGGCCTCATCGCGACTATATTCGCGTTTGTGTTTCGCATTTTTGCGGCGTCGCGTTAATTTTAACTCGGTCATTTGACGCTTTATCGTGGGACTATCGCATGGTGCCGCCAGGTTGGGAATACTACGTTAACATGGCGTTGTTTTCCCGCGATAGACTACGATATGCAAAGTTGCGTTAAGCTAAACTTGTGGTGATTATCACACGTTCTTGAGAATATGCCCCTTAGTGTTTATATGATACATTTTTCTAGATTTTCTTTTTTCCCCTATTTCCTTGTATTCCATCCTTCATATTCTAACTGTCTGGCACACCATACATACGTATTAATTTTCTAGGTTTGATCGTTTGTATCTAACTGGTCACCTCTATTTTGGACACTCACAATAGACCATTTACCTATAGCTATAGGGCTGGGAGATTGTTCGATTTATTCCAGAGATTATGGCCTGGACCTTATTTGAGTGTGCAGCATAGGCCCATCATTAGTTTCCATTAGCTCCTGACTCTATTATTCCTTCGCATTGAACCAATAGAGAACATTGAGCAATGGGCTATTTTTTACGACTAGGCACAGAGAAGCAATTTCTGAATACAACACATATGGGTAGGAGCGGGGCAAATGGTGTCACGTACTATATGATATTTTACCAATTCAATCCGTGTTTCTTGGCTCACTTTTGTCAATATTCTCCCTTCTTTGCTTCAGAGATTCTTTATTTTCATCTGCCTCACTATATTGCATGTTAAAGAAGGCAGTCGAAACAGCACCTTGCATGAATGTACTTTGTGATCTCTGTTGATATTTGTGAGTAATGATTATATATCGAGATTAAAGTTGTCAGAATAGACTTGCAATGTCTATTTTATTCCAGTCGCACATGCTCTCCCTTCTCTTTGTAGTATTTATGATGATGCAAAACGGCAACAGGTTTTGATCTATTTCAACCCGCACTTGCTCTCCCTTTCCAGATGAATTTGTGTGTAATTGCCATTGCAGTCAAGTACACTGCATCCTGGATATTGTAGTCACGTGCCATATCATTGTCGACGGATTACTTGATACTTCTTACTGTTCTCCTCCACGTTTCTCTTTTGTGTACAAAAGTATTATGATTTTTTTTTTAAATATTCGCTATAATGGTTAATGCAGACATCTTTGTGTTTAACTGTATTGTTTTGCATAACATTACCCGTACATAGGTACTATGTTTTCTATGTTTTGTTTAGTTCTTGTATTTGTTTCAATGGGAATTATGCAGGAAAGCAACTTTCCAAACTGCCAGAAGTCCTTTTCAGTGGAATTTTACCATTTTTTGTTTGCAGTTATGTGTATCTGTCTGTCTATGTTTATATACTTCACTGTTTCTTTAAATATATAGTGTGAATTGTAAGAATAAAAGACAGACTTGGGTTTTTTGCTTGGTTTATTAAGTAACTCTTCCTACACAAAGTGGTAATGCTGGCCCCTTTTTGTTTGCAGTATTTGCATTATCCTGTCACACACTTCAAAATTCACATTTCAGTTTTCTTCCTTTTAATTTTTCTGAAAAGTGTCCCTCCAACAGCATTTACATCTCAATTGCTGATGCCTGACGCATCTGAAAGCAGCTCCATTCAGGTGACGCTGAAGGCAATTTCCCCATCACATCTGTGAAGAGATTGTTAACCTTGTCGTTTTTTTTCCTGAATTGATGTTATTTTTTCTCGTTGCCTCCGCTGTGTCTTTGAGTTTGCTGGATAATGGGATTCATGAGCACTTGCTGTGCAAGCGCGTACCCGCTAACTGGGCGCATCGCTCACGCGCAACCAACAAGTCAAACACCGACCAGCATTTGAGAAGAGCAATGGTGTTGTTGACATGGATCACAGGAGGGGGGCATGTGGAATAGCGTGTCCTATCCTTGTTTTTTTCTTTACAACCCCAAATGTCAAGCTGTTTTGAGGTAATAGAGCAGTGAGGGAGGGTCTGGCGTTTATTTTATTTTTAAGTATCATTATGTACTACGTGCCTAGATTCAATTGGCTCTATAGTGTTTGCACCTATGTAGAGGCATTTTGCATAACCTTTTGGCATGCAGTATCAGCAGTGGATGCATACACTGGCAGAAGATTGCAGGCATTGTGGATCGGCAGCGGTGTAGGATGATGTTCAACTGGTTTTGTTGTGGGTAGACCTTACACGTCATAGTTAAGGTTTCAGTGGACCAGTAAATGTTTAAATGATGAGGAGAGATTGTTCTCTACAATTAAATAAAGAACTATAGATGGGTAACTGTGTGTCAGGGAAGATTTTAATTGGTGGGTTGTGAATGATATCACAGAGACAAAGAGAGTGAAGCTTAAGTTATCTATGATGTAAATAAGAAGCCTGAGGTGAAAAACGTCTCCTTTATTTAGTTAGCTGTTGGTCTTCTTAATTTATTTATGCTCCCTTCATGATCTTCCCCTCCTCAGATGACCAGTGTGGGGATAGAGGCAGCATTAGACGTGCATTAAAAAAATGTATGGGAACTGTGATCATGAGTGCAATGGGGCGGGGTCAGTGAGTGTGGGGGTGGGATTAAAGTTGTGGCTAAAAGGAACAAAACATTCTATAACTATTATGCTGGTCTTTCACCTTCAGAGACCTCATGTATAGTACACACACAATAAATTAACAAGCATTTGCAATGCAATCAGTCTCGCCTTTGGGACCTTATATGTATTTAGCTATGCAGCACATTAGCCTGGTGCTGAAACATCTACTGTTCTTTAACATGGAGGGGAAGTAAGCACCAAACTGCATGACACACCAAGTATGGGAACACATGGAGAGAAATATTGCCTTTCAGCGGGAAATGGTATAGTCCAAACCTCTGTTTTTAATATAAAAGCAGGGCCTTCGGTGGTCATATCACTGAAAATACAAGATTTGAAAAAAATATTATTGTCTACTGGTGCTTGTGGAAGACAATTTCTATGGACTGGAATCTAGAGAATGCTAAAGTGATTCTGGTATTTTACTGACCTCTGCTGGACGTTTTCTATCAAGACAGTTAAATAGAGGCAGTTGAACAGAAAAAAAAAAAGTCCCTAAGCGGAAGCAGACACGTCCTAGGGCTGATCTCCAGAGCCCACAAAGTACATACACATATAAGTATATACTAAAGTATATACTAAAATATATATACTAAAGTATATACTAAAGTATTTACAATAGGTCTAGAATGATCAACCTAAAAAGACTGTTCGGAACAACAGCACCACCGTGGTGCACTTTGTCGTCCATGGCGTGCAATGCCACTGCACAGTTCACTGCCACCGGGCTCTGGGTATCATGGCCATCACAGACAACACGCGATGTAATATCATAATAAGGTGGGTGAAATATCGAGAACCAAACAACGTTAATGAGGGTATACACAGGTACGTACAGATGCACTGTGTCTGCTATGCTTAACTTCACAAGTACGTATCCTGGTGATATATATATTCAAGGTACGTGAATGGGGAGTCAATATTACCGAAGCTGCGCATACATAATTCCCTTCGTAATATTTCAGGGCCTGGTATTTGGCCACGGCACTTTTGCATCAACATTTCTGCCGTAAATATTCTGAAGAACATTTTTGGGCCATTACCTGGGGCTCTCCTTATGTCAAAGCACGGCGTGCTAGCTGCGGTATAAAAGAGTACAAAACTCCCGCACCCACAAAAAAAAAGGAGATTTATAGCTCTTGTTTTCATGTTATACGAACACTTTTATCTTTAAGCAAGCTGATGCCATGAGATACTTCTGGCTTACCACAGCAAATGGTGCCCATTCCCCAACCCCTCCATTACATCCGTGTCGGCCATTTGGGAATTCCACTGAAGATAAAGAGCTATGGAAGCTGCTATCTGAGTACTATAGTTTTAAAAATGCAATAATACACTGCTTATTACTATCCCTCCCTCCACACGAATTTTGCTGCCACCTAAATACTATGGATGGTGTACTAGTTTTATCAACCTCAGACTGCGGAAAGACTTAAAAACGGCTGTCTAGAGCTTGGTCGTAAAGCTATACAAGAGTCGCATTGACCCACTGAGCTATTTTCCTCGCGCCTCACAGTACAGCTCTATCGTTGGAGCTGCCGAAAATAAGGGATTCAGGGGGATATTCACAATGACGGGCGATAACTATCGCCATTGTCAGTCAACGTCAGAAAAGTTAACGCCACCTAACCCGGATTAATATCGCCATGTTAGCGGGGTATTATCAAGCCCACGCTACATGGCGATAGTAACAGGGAAGGGGTGTGAAAACCAACGATAAAATCATCTGCGATATCAAATCCAGCGTTGGTCGGCGATACCTGGCGATCGACACATTATCGCCAGAAAAGTCCCATCATCACTCCAGGCGATATTGCCCTGTGAATATGCCCCTTTGACTTAGTCTACGTTTTAACACCCACTTATAGGTTCAAGTGTTAAAGGCTATTTCTTCAAAGTGTAGCGGTTAAGCAATTAAAAACGAGTCTCTTCTTAGAAGCTAGTAACTTTGAGGCATATTAGCAAGAAGAGGCGATAATCATCGCTAACCCTGCTTAGCGTGAATTTTTTTATCGCCGGCTATCGCTGGAATATATCGCCACGCTAACGCTGTATTAGCAACGATTAGCGCTATGGCGATGAATATTCCAGCGATAGCGGAGGAAATGGGCCAACATCGCTGAAAAACCAGCGATGTTGCATGGAGAAGGGAGAACACCTTGCTGATACGACCCTGTGGTCGTATCAGCATAATCCACCCCCCCATGTTAGGTATGGCTAACACCTGCTAATTGCAGGTGTTAAATAAATGGCGATGACCCCGGTTAGCGCGACTTTTCACGTCGCTAACTGGGGCCATGGCCACCTTGCTAATAGGCGATAGGCCTGTTAGCGGGTGTTTCCCAGGTTTGTTCGTTGGGACCGCCCACTTTGCATGTCATTAGCGATAAATATCGCTGACATGCAAAGCGGTAAAAAAACGGGCGCTAATGCCCGCAAACTGTCGCTAACTGCTGTTAGAGACAGTTTGCTGATAGGGCGATATGAATATCGCCGCTTTAGCGGCAAAAAGTGCCGCTAAAGCGGCGATAGTGCCCTTGCTAATATGCCCCTGTATTCCTAATTATCTAGCCCGTCTGTTGGTACAGTTCTTGAAATGCTATATATTTGACAGACAACTGGGATTCCCGATGACAGAAATACTTCAAGAAGCTTCAAAGCTGAGCATGCTTTTTACCTCTCCATGAACATTCGTGCCAGATGAGGGGATAAGCTGAGGGGAAGATAAAAACAAAGGTAGTCACAACAGATTCAAATGCATGCTTCGCGGTATTCAACTTTTCGGAATTTCTGGAAAATTGCATGTCGCTTACTTCTGCTTTTTCAGATAACCATCAGGCAGTGAGGGTGCAGGCTGCCACTCTCCCATCCCAGAAGACAACCACGACATGCAACATTGCTGAGAAAATATGGGCATTTGAGAAACAATCAAACACTACCTGCTCAGCACCTCATGACAATGGTGGAAAGCACCCACATGGCATTCATGCTTTTTGTAGCCTCACCAACCTTCCTTTTGAAGTCGATTAAACAAATGCTGGTGTTTTGCTGTCAGACTGCCATTGTAAATTAACCCAATAAATAGAAGATGAAAGCGTACTGGTCACTGGAAAACAAAGATTTGTAGTTGTAAGGAATTTGATTCTATTATGCCCCAATTAGCGACAAATGATTTTTTGGTGTGTAGGCTAATAATCATAAAAAACATTTAAGAATATTATTTTTCTTTTACCCATTTGCAATTAACATGCAGTGGGGCTTGTTCAACCCATTCTTACAGAAATGCATATTATTAGCAACTCATTAGCAATGTATTTTCCCTTTTCCCATGTTTATGAAAATGGGAAAAGCTTTTTAAGACAGCTATGAGTCAAGGAAGTGGTGGGAGGGCTTCCATATTCACTTTTCCCCCTATTAAAGGCTATGGGGGATATTCACAATGACGGGCGATAACTATCTCCAACGTCAGCTCTTTGGCACCTTATCACCCACAACACCTTGTCAACACCAAACATTATATTGGACCACGAAATCCATGTTAGATGCGTACTTGTCCGTCCCCACACCCTGTCAGTCCCGCCACCAAGTGACCCCCGCTCCCTAACAGAAGTACCCTGTCAGCCCTGGTGTAAGAAACGAAAGATTGTAACTGCAATTGTATTTATATAGCGCATACTACCCCTGACTATGCGTCAAAGCGTTTTCCTGCAAGTAGCATGCTTTTCCAAAACCCAAAAAGGACAAGTGGTAAATTAGAAAATGTTGTACTATACCTAATGACACCCTAGGCCAAATATAAGGAGCACATGACACCTGGCTTGCCTCTAATGGTTTGCTAATTTCATCTCATCAGGGCAGAAGTCCCTAAGTACATTTTAGGAGCTCACTTCAAATAATTGCCTCTCAATGCACTGATATCATCAATTCTACTAAAGTGACACACTTCCACAATCCATATCCAATGTTTACATAATGTTTGTTGCATGATGGACATGTGAGACATTTTCTTGGCTAGGCTCGTGCACGGGCTCTTACAGCTAAGCCAGACCTTTGGCTCGACTGCGGAACATCTCTATTAATGTGCTAGCTTGCCCACCCCTAATGGCACAAACTCCATGCCCCCGCCTCAGGACCACAGCTGACAGCTCACAGCATGACTGTAGTAGCACGCATCGTTGCTCCCATGAAAAGTAGGCTGATACGCATGTCAGCGTTGTGATTGACTCAGGGGAGGGAGCCTGGCTGCCAAATTCCTGTTCCTGGAAGCAGACGCAGGAGAGCAGGAGCTACTAAGACACGGGGCCCGGCTTCGAGGTAAGACTTCCCTCATTACAATATTTGCGACACCCGCTCACACACAACCCCGCGTCCATGCACCATCCAGTAATCTTTGCGGCGTTTACCACCTCACAGCTGTCCAGCACCCTCCCCCCCCAGAACTTCTCAATGGTGGCCGCTGTGCACACATGCACAGCGGGATTAACACTTGTTTGCCAAAGGCACATACGTAGTTACAACGCATTACATGACATTGCATTCCATTCCAATGTATACTAATACTAGGCACATTGCAACAGTAGGTTAGATGTTGCATTACGGAGACATGAACATCACTATTCCAACTCCAGGGAGTGCAACCCTAAACTAACCTTTGCACCACAATCACAAACGTGAACCCAGGAATTCCTTTCTGAGCCCCCATTACACACCCAAAACTCTAAATTGACCCAAATGCACACCCAAAATTTCATATTTTACCCCATAAAACACCCCAAATTTCATATTTTACCCCATAAAACACCCCAAATTTAATATTTTACCCCAATAAACACCACAAATTTAATATTTTACCCCATTAAACACCCCAAGTTTCATATTTTACATCTGGAACACATACCCACCCATAATAATTTAAATTACACCATTACTGACCTCACAATGCGTTGTAATCAAATGCAATGTGAAGACACCTGCGTTGTTGAAGTTGCATTGTTAATGATGTACTGCCTGGGTTGTACTGGTCGGCTCCCCTGACAAAGGCAACCCATAGGCTAGCCCGTTTGCGTCCGTCTGCCCCTGGACCGCGCACAGCACCAAGGAGCATTCCTCTTGGACACTCCACTGCTACAACGCCAGCACCCTCCTCGCCATCAACCCTGGACGCCACATCGCCTGCCAGGACCAACATCTGCTCCGGACCGGACATCGCCATCGCCAGCTCTGACGGCTGCATTATCACCCGCAAGGAGCAGCACGCCCTTCGAGGACAAGGCATTGCCATCACCTACAGAGGCACACTCCGACTGACCACGCACTCTAATGACCCAAGGGTGACCATGGACCACCTCAACTCCCAGATCCGGACAAAGCCCAAGCACATCCACTGCGGCACACTCATGTGCAGGACCCCCGGACATTGGACCCCCATTCTCAAATACCATTGTTGACCTCATTGTACCCCAGGATCTCCCATCCACCGACGACATCCTGCTATGTGATCTCAAGATCCACCTGGACAGCCCCAGTGACCGGGACACCACCGCCTTCTGGGAAAGGTCACCAACATCAGACGCAAGCAGCAACTCACATCAACAGGCCACAAAGCAGGACACACGTCAAGCACGTCACCGCCGCAAGCGGGAGCTTCAACTTCAGCAAAAACACTGGACTCTCCTGGACCAACAATCATTGGATACATCACGTCTTTACCTTGCCCACCGGACGCCAACGCCATCATCGCAACCCCTCGCAGCTGGATCAAGGCCACCGTTGGACGTCTCGTCAACTCTCCCAGCACCAACACTCCGCCACTGCTTCTAAACGATGACACCGCAGCTCACAACCAACACCGATGGATCTCCAACAGCGTTGACATTCGGTCACCCCTCATGAACTGCACTACGTCAGTACCTTCCGCCTGCCTGGTGGCAGGCATGAGGTTGACGCATTGCCACAGGGATAGGCTGGCCCCATGCATTGCTGGAATTGCGTCATGGTTGTGACACAACTGCAGCAATGAGTGACTTTAGCGCAGACAGATACATCAGGATTCCTGACGTGACTGTCATTACTTGCGTCATGGAGCGCTGTCCAGTGAGTACAGCGCATCCATGCTGTCGCAACAAGGGCGTAGTGAGAAGTGTTGCAACGCTGTCTTGTCGCAGCGCTGCAACACTTTTCATGTGTGGGGCACAGGAATGCGCACTATCTTATTGATGGTGCGCAGTCCTGCAATTTTGTGGCAGGGCAGCGCAGCAACATTGCTTGCAGCGCGGTCCAGCAACATAACCTGCAGAAATGCGGCCCCAATGGTTATCTCCATTTTAAGACCTGATTTTTTCTGGTCTTAAAAAACTGCCTCTAGTTGCAGTTATAGCCACTTTTTTGGGTCTTCTTAAAATAAGGAGTCCCCTTGTGAATAGGGTAATGTTGGGTTAACGTCAGATTTTGCAAGGGAACGCCTCCTTTGCATATCATTAGCGTTATTTATCGCTGAAAGAAGTGGAGATGTTTAAAAGTGTAGTTTTCGCCTAAAAGCTGTCCCTAACTGGTGTTAGCGACAGCTTGTGAATTTTGGGATAAAAATATTGCCGCTTTATTGGCAGAAAAGTGTCGCTAAAGCGGCGATATTGCCTTGTGAATTTGCCCCTCAATGTCAAAACGCACTGCTGGATTTGCCAGTAATACAATAACGCTGAAACGCTGACATCAGGGTCTGTTTTGTGGACGTTAAGTTCGTACCAGGTATTGCTGGTGGCTTGAATATATATATATCGTCCGGTATCTGTCTACTTGCAATACATCCGGCCTAGCACTTAAATTCTCAGGGGGCTTTAAAGCGTGCACCCGTCTCACCAAAATCAGAGTGCGCAGCTCTAAAGATCATTTCGCGACATTGTTGTCAATGCTGCTTGTTCACAACTGTCTAAGCACGCGCATGCTAAGGAATTAGAACAAATTAGTTCTGCATCAGTGCAAGTGGGCAGCTTTTGGTCGCACTGCAAAGTTGCAGAAGGTTGAACAAGTACACGCGAGTTCTACCCTCGGCTGCTGCACTTGGTCGAAATAGCTTGACCGTGGGCAAATCCCAGGGTTAAAGTTTCATACGCACTTTGAAACGAGTCAACTATCAGTACAGGAGCGATGTGATCTCAACGTGGGCCCTACACACCCTCTGCAAAGCGCCTAGAAGCGATGCAGGTCATGGTGTAGTGCTAAACAAGTCTTGTTTACTTCACGCAAGAACAATACAAAGAGGACGTCGCGCGCCCTGCATTATATACCCTTTACAGGGAGCAGAGAAGGCTATTGCACACTGTTCTCCCTCTTTTGCTAGTACAACACCCATTATGTAACGGTGACCCAGTGCACACCTCCTAGCACAGGTGGTGCGAGGCTGACATTGGCAAAGGCCTGGGACAAAGCAGCCAATACGTGAGCTGTTGTGTGCTCCGACTGCACCTGGAACAAATCGTGGAGCCCACAGACTGTCTGCCACAAACATCACAACTCCAGCACCAGACACTATCCGAAGATAGCGCCTGCAACGTACGGTTTGTTTTCAACATAAACACGGAGGTTAACCCGAAATAGCAATTAGTATTTGTAGACAGGAGCAGCCTCAGGCCACCATAACATCCCCAACGCCGTCTACCGAGCTCTGGACATTTATCCTGGTAGCGCACTGAGGGCCACGGGCTCTCGGAGACCTCCGGAGCCTTTCAGACGTGCCGAGGGAGGGTCCCGGCCACTCTCAGCTTCTGAGGCCCGTGGCAGTAATTCTGCCTTTGGACATGGCAAAAATGATTCCCCCTTCTAGTGTGAGGTGCTGGCTCAATGTCCTTTTAATCCACTTCCCCTTCTTGGAGCCACATCGACAAGACAAGCAGCACATGTTGGAGATGAGCCTCTGTGTGTGTGGTGATGCCAGTCTGACTGTCAGGGAGAGCAGGGGAACAGGAGTTGCTGACCAAGGCAGGATCGCAGAGGGGCTACCGCAGCTCACCCACAAAAACACGAACAAAATACTCAACCAGAAACAACCTCACACAAACCTTAAAATATAGCACCCTCGCCCACAAAACAGATCCCTCTCGCTCAAAAAACGTATCATGTGTGCATCGCAAACATGGCCACCCTCCCTCGAATACAAAACAACCGATAGCCACAAACAATACATGCATCACAAAAAAGGGGCTGAAACATAAACCCGCACCCCATCAAAATCTTGATCACCCCACCCAAAACCCAGATTAACCTCGCCCACAAGCCCGATTGATCATCTTCATCCTAAAAGAAATCACTCCGACCAAAAATATGGTAAACCTCCAAAAACTACATTGCAATTACTCAGAAAACACACCAACTCACACAATAACTGGGCCATTCAGAAAACATATCACCCTAATGGAAACCCGAACCATAGCTGCCTTCCCTCTATACAGCCATGGCCTGATAATTCTCATCCACAAACATAGAGGGTCATTACAACGGAGAATGGGACCGTCCGCCATAGGAGCGGCGGTCCCGCCATTGGGATTAGGATGCCACCGCCACGGTGGCGGTGGCATTCCGCATATATTGAATTGCAGCAGGCGGTGCTGTAAGCAGCACCCGCCACAATGCAATATATGCAAGTTGTGCTTTTGCATGACACCGTGACAGGCACCGCGCGGTGCCTGCCACCTTGTGCATGCAAATGCAGGGGGTGCCATAGGTACCCCCCATGTGCACCCCTCATCCCCCCAACATCTGGGGGGCCATCAACGGGCCCCCAACAGCAAACACCGTATGCCTTTCCATGGCAGCAACGCCACCATGGAAAGGCTGCTCTCCGCCGCCATACTAATATGGATGGCGGTGTCTAGCAGACACCACCACCATATTAGGCCCCTTCACTGCCTGGTCCGCTGTCGGACCGGCGGACGGTCTTTCCGTCCGCCGGGGTCCCCCCGCCATCATAATATGGCCGGGGGAACTGGCATGCAGGCGGTGAGAAATGGCGGGCAGATCGCCACGCCATACGGGCGGTGGCGATCCGCCCGTCATTATAATGACCCCCATAGTTCTGAAAACCCCATCGCAAAACCTTATCATAAATCACGCAAAAGCAGACCACCAAGGACCAAAAGAGCTGGCCATAAAGCTCCCAAAACCAGCGCAGTGAAGATTGGACACATGGTGCGTGGTCGTTCAGGAGCACACCCAATCTCACTTCACTTGAGGGCTGTGATAGCCGAATCACATTTTTAATGTTAAATCATCATTTTAGCAGCCAATTTGGAAAATAGCTCCAGATTAAACTCTGATCCACCTCTTTAAAAACGCACATCTAGCGCCTACATTCTACAAAGCAAGTGCACAGAAACCAGGTCATCGAGCGCCACAAAAAGAACACAAGCTTTCAAGCGCCTGACTGACACACCGAAAATGGTGACACCGTGCAGGTCCACACCATAAACCTTACCACCATCGGAGAACCCCAGAAATACGACGATGAAGCATCCGGTAAGTATCCAGAGAGTACCCTGCAATATTAGGGGTAGCCGAGAACATCACAGTTATTCAACATTGGGAGATGTTTAAGTAACGTAGCCAAGGAAGGGCACGAGATACTTCGGTATTAGATAGAGATGTGCGACAAGGACAACTTGGGGGAGATGTGTAGAATAAGATAGCCATGGGTGGATAGAAAGAGAAACAAGCATTTGCAATGCAATAGGACTCGCATTTACGTGAGACCTATTGCATTGCGTTACGGACAAAGGGAGGGGGGGAGCACGGACAACGTGAGTGCGGGCGGGTGGAGAAGGGGGCAAGAAGGCAGGGACAAAGTAGGGCTCACAGTCTAAATAACACATACCATACTGTGTAACACTCGAAGTAAAGGGGCCAGTAGCCATGGGAGGGTACAAATGACGACATGGCCATAGTAAGGAGGGACTAACAAGCCTCATATTCGATCAGACGGCAGCATTTATGAAAGACAATGACAAGAGCCAATTAAAAACATGGGTGGAGAGTGGGCAGAGCTTTCACGGAGCTTACACTCCATACAGAATACTGCATGCCTCACAAAGCGAGCAGTGCATTACGCTGCGGCTATAGGCTCGACCTAATAATAAATGCAAGTTAAACTAATCAGTGAGAGATGCACTATTTTACGTTTTGAAACCTCTTATTGGTTAATGGATCATTGCACATGTCTGTGGTAGAGGTGGGCAAGCCACTAAAAGCTTGCTCCAGGCTCAAGTCTGAATTCTAGCTCTGGCTTAGCTCGAGGTCCTTTTGGAACCTCAAGCCTATAACGAGTTGAGCTTTCATGTGGCTTCTACCTGCAACACTCCCCCTACCCAGGATATGGCTTTTTTTTTGTTTGTTTTGTTTTTGACATTACGGCCAAACCTGCTGGCTTTGGAACTGGGGAACCAGAATCGAGTCTCAGCATCAACTCAACATCTTCTGATTCTTGGCAAATCACTTAATCTCCCCAGGCCTATAAAAAATGAACTTGACCATGTGTAGTGTAAGTGGTGCTCATGTAAAGCTCTCCAATGCCTTTGGGTCAAGTCTGCACTATATAAAAACAGCTGAAAATTACATAAAGAGGTAAAAGCCTTGAATTTTGACGACACTTTATAATATTTTATGTGATGTGTGTTGTATAATTTACATAGCAAACATTTTCAGGCCTCAGCTTGTGCATGGGCTCTATGAACCAAGCCAGATCCTCGGCTCGGCTCTCCCTGTTTGTTGGCTTGCCCACCTCTAGTCTGTGTATGTTGTAACAGAGAGCCAAAGAATGTAATTCTGCTTGGTGCAGCAAAGAACAGAGACTTGTGTGTTTTTAGTTTTATGAGGTCTCAGCCTGTGACATATGTAATCCATTATTTTAAACTTGCATTACACACACCATAAAAAGGCTGCCACAAAATGTGCATACAAATTTAGGTATAAAATAAATGCTCCCAGACTACAGATTTTAGTAATACTCAGAATGTGAGCAATGCAAACATTTATTACAACTGTCCTTTAAAAGCGCACATTTCACAGATTAGTTGGTAACACGTTTGCAATACAGTTAAAAAGAATACATCTTTGTATTCATGAATCTTCAAGTGAACTCCCTCAACCAATGCCAAGTTCCAAGCAGCCTTTCATTTGCAGATTAACCAATTGCGCACATTTACATTTCTTATAGGCAGCAGACACCCAGGCAAGAAGGCTTGTTTCTTGTTTGGCTGCCTCTCCCTCCCTTGGCTTTACAGCACTGGCAGATACCCTCCCTTCCACTTCAGCTGAGGCACCTCAAATGAAGGAATTAACGGTTGTCTTTTAAGGAAAAAAAGGGGATCTGTTTTTGTCAAATTAGAAAAGTATGGTCACGTCATGCCCCATCTGATCCCACCCACTTCGACCTCTGGATAGAAGAATCGTGGGAGGGACATACACAGAATGGCCTCACACCTTAGCCACACTACCCTATAATACATGAATATTAAAAACGTATACCTGGTGTCTTGCCACGCTCCATAGCCACCCTCTTTCCATCTATCCTGTCCCAAACCCAAATTAAAAAAATGCACTCTCTGCATTATCCTTCCCTCTTTGTGCCAAATACATATATACCTGGGGTATTGAATCATCACCTATTGCATTGACCTCTCTTCCCCTGCCCAAACATAATAATATTTCCTGGTGTCCCTCCACCCATCACTGCTGCCCTTCTGCACTTCCTCCCCCTCCCCCTCCGCCTCCCAAACCAAAGCCACGCTCATTGCTTTTACCTTGAGAACAGAGAGTCAGTGGTCTAGTCATGCAAGCTTCACCACCTGTCCATGCCTCCAGGAAGTGGGTCTATTTCGATGCTTTACCTGAAATACGCAGGAGGGGCATAGAATTAGACCCAAATATTAGATGAGGGAATACTTTACTAATATAACTCCAGTCCTCTATTATCTGGGGGGCTTGTTTGTGAACATTGCTACATTTGGGAAAAAAGGTGATTAAAAATGCATACACTGGCATGCGCACCAGAGCCTCTAGACTGGGACAGAACACAGACTGGGGCATCAAACTAAAAGTGGCCCCCATTAGTGAATCAGATAACCAAAAAAGTTGTCCACATTTGAAATCAGGACAGTTTTAAACTTGTGAAGACAAATTATATAGGTGTTTTTGAAGGACTGAGAGATTATATTCATTTGTGCATTCTGCTGGCAATGTTTATGGAAATATCAGCTAAAGCTACAGTCAAAACCGGCCCATGCAACCATAAAACTGTCCCACAAACAGACAAAAAGACAGCCCAATCCCTCATCTGTCAGACAAGCCCTTCCAGCACTACCTGATTGCCTCAGGTGGGCAAGCCCCTGAAAGCTCGAGCCAAGCTCAAGCCTGAAGCCTGGTTCTGGCGCAGCTCAGCTCAAGGTCCTGTTGGAACCTCGAGTCCATCACGAGCGAGCTTTCAGGTGGCTTTTGCATACTTTCCTCTACCTGGGTTGTGGTGTTAGGGCCAGAGCAGCCAAGTATGGAACCTGAGAACCTGGTTCAAGTCTCGGTGTCAGCTCACCATCATTTAGTTCTGGGCAAATCACTTAATTTCCCCATGCCTCTAAACAATGTATGTGACCTTGTGTAATGTATCTGGTGCTAAGTTAAAGCGCTCTAATACTGATGGAGCAAGGACTCGTAAATGAGACTTGCTCAGAAGCAATCCTTTCGTTTTAACTCATTAACGAATTACTAACTATGTGTTTGTAATTAATGTTTTGCATTTTAGAAAAGACACGCGGGACAGTGAAGCTTGCATATGTGTTTACTAACCATAACAACATGAACGTAGGACTAAAATGCATTTTAACAAGGGATCTTTACTGTGCATGCGTCTATTGCATCTACGTAGTATGACGTACTAATGCTTGGAGGGAAAATCTTGCGCCTGCGCAAAAGGCATTAAAATGGCCGCTTGAAAGCTCACATGCATGGCACCTGCTTGGCTGAATAGAAAATAAGTTTTATACTAACGCAAATGCAGAAAAGGGTAATAATAATTAAAGTGGGTTAGAGTAGAGGTTGGTGGTATACAGTGAAACCATTTATTTTTGAGAATAACATTTCTTCTTTTGACTTTATTATTAGTGCGCATTTGGGCCTATCACACTTGTCTGAATTGAGCTGACTGATTTGACCCTGCACATACGCAGATGAGGAAGGATGAGTAAGGATTTGTCACGCGTCCAAGGCCAGAGAAGATGTGCCCTGGGAACATGAGGGTGAAGAGTTCATATGAAGAAGACTTATTCATGAAGTTGAAACATTTTGTATTAATAAAGTTTGGAGCTGTATGGGAAAGGAAATGATTTAATAAAGTTTGAGGGGATGGGTTTAAAAGACAATGGTTCAGTGAAAATAAGTGAAATGTAAGCATGGTGTGACGATCATCCCCCCTCGCCTGTCCAATCAGAGTTAGTATTCTATGAAATTGAAACATTAATGGGTGGTACATGGTTATGGAAAGGTATAATTGAGGTAGTTAGTTTAGCAATCACGGGAGCAGTCACGGAAGCAGACACGGGGAGAAGCGTCGATGCTGGAAGTCGAGAGCTCGGGATGCTGTCGGTGCTGGGGGTGGTGCTGATGAAGAAACTGAATGCAGAGAACCATCTATTTTAACTTAATTGGGTTAGAAAGAAGATCGCGGAAGAACCATGAGGAGGAAGAGAGTGTCAGAGAGGGGTGCGACGCAGTCGCCGGTATTTAGAGAGGTGAAGTATCCTCCTGATTCCTGTCCTGAAGTCTTTGTCTCCTGATCTATCCTGGGGGACCCTTACCAGCCCTTTGGCCAAGGGGTTGTCTTCACACCATTCTTGGTAACTATAAATTCATCGTATTGATAGATGTTCTTCTCTCTCTGTCCTCTCCTTTCTGATGCATAGTTATTGTGTGAGTCTGAAATATTTTGCTTATCGATTATTGATTGAGTTGACACTCTTGCGAATGAGGGTGTTTGTACTGAAACTTTGAGATGGTTCACATGCAATTAATTTAGATAAAGATTTTAAAACTTCCCAAGTCTGTGATTATTTTTTTCAAAGAATGATTAATAAGTTAAGTTAATTATCACCATCAACTAGTTCCAACTAATGGTCCATCGACCAGAGGAAAGAACTTTTTGATCAGTGAAAGGTTTAGTTAGAACAGAAATATAACTATTCCTGAAAACATGAAATCTGTAAACTACAAGCTCCAGCGGTCTACTTGATATTAGTGAGAAAAAGGTTATATGGGCCCAGGTGAGTATATGGTAGTGGAGTATCTGTTGTTAGTACACCGCTGGATCAGTTTTCTGGTAGCAGAGTTATGGTTATTATTGACTAGTTTGGTGATAAGTATAGATTATTGATTATTGATTTATGTTTAACAAAAAGAGTTAGCGTCTTGTTTTATCTTGTCTGAAAAATTCCCGGGGGAATGAATAGCGGGTGGTGATAGAAACCACACTGCAGTGAGGTTACTCGTCTGTTAGAAAAACACTGAGAAGCTAGGTAGGGCTGGCAGTGTTAAAGTAGGGACTATTTTCTGCGTAAAAGTGAGAGTGATTGATAGCAAAGAGTTCGCTAGTGAAACTTTAGGAGTTATATCACCTAGAAAGGGTAACCCTGAAGGAGTAGCAGGTTCTTCCAAGCTAGATTGACAGCAAAAGCAGTTCGCTGGTGAAACTCTGGTCTCAAATTTCCCAGAACGGGTGACACCGGAGGTGTAGCAGGTTGTCTTGAGCTTGAATGAAGGGTAAGCAGAAGGGTTTTACTCGCAGTATATGAAGAGTAAGCGGAAGGTTTTACTCGCAGTGGAAAGAAATAAACTATCCTTTGAATTAGTGGAACAGACAGAGTAGCGAATGTTTTTATGTCGTTAATAACAAAGAATTTTAAAGAAAATATTGAGAAATAAGTTTTCGTATTAACTTGTAAAGGGAGGGTCAGTTGCTGGAGTTACACTGACGTCACAGTGAGCCGCGCTGGGATTGGTAGAAACAGCGGGCGTGTGACAGGAGCAGCCTTGTAAAGGAGGGGTCGGTAGAAAGGAGCAGAACTGACGTCAGAAAAAGGCCGCGCTGGCATTGGTCAGATCACGAGCATGAGCCTGATTTTAATTGGATAGCTAGTTAGAAGCCGCGTTAGGATTGGTGAAGAAAGATTGTATGCGGAATTTTGATTTGACTGTCACTGCAAGGCGTACAGGTAGAAGATTTCAAGGGTTTGTAGAATACAATTTTATACATCATTCCTCAAGGATGTATGGAGAGAAAAGAAAGATGTCATTTATAAAGAAAATTAAGAATTTCTTTATAAAAGATAAGCGTGTGTTGACCAGATAGGGAATTCCTATTCCGCCACCAAAAACACCAGCATGTTTTATGATGATGGAAAGAGGATATCATAATTGCATGTGGTTGAAAAACTGGATAGAATATACGAAGGATGATGGAGTGTTAGCATTTCCTAAAGATGGTACGTTTAATGGGAGTATTCTTCAGAATTTGAGATTGAAAATGAATGATTTAGAACCTAGACCTAGGTTAACTCAATATGAGGCTTTGGAAGAATGGGAGACTGAGTCATATGAACGAGAGAGATGCAGAGGTGGGAGATATAGAGGATTCTTTCCGAGACACTTGCATGAGTCACGCGAAGGGCAGATGAAGCAATGGAGGAGAGCTATGGTATCAGAAGGTTTATATCCAGTGTTAATGGCTGAGGAACAGTCTGGAGGAAAGTGTAAGGAGAAAACGAAACACATGAATACAGCAGGATATGGTGAATCAGATGACGAGTTGTTAGAGGATATTTTAAATAAAAATCCACCGCCGTATCATGAAGCAACTAGTAAAGTTACCCCAAGTGCACCAGTAATGAGAATGCCATTGACCCCACAGATTTTACATGATACGTCATATAATAGAGTATTGCAGGATAATGAAAGAGATGTTTTAAACAAGACTAGAGAAGAACTAGTTCAGAAGATATGTCAATTAAATTTGAATACTGAAGCTTTGACAGTACCAGTGACCATTGGTCCAGTAATCCCGTTGTATGGAGATAAAATGTTTTGCCAGAAACCACAACCTGTGACAATTCCATTAAATAGTCCTAGGAAAGAGACAACAATTACAGATGATCAGGTTAGCGAAAGTGAGTCAATTATTTCATTAATGGAGCTCCCTAATGTGGTACTTTTGACGGAAACTCCAAAGAGAGTTACGCCCATGAATTTGAGAGAAAGAAGACCTTTGGTTCATACTGGAACTGGAGGCGCAACAGTAGTTACCTCTGAAGAAATAGAAAGATGGGCACAGGAAAGAGATAATCAGAACCCAACGCCAAGGATTTTAGACATCAGCAGATTGAAAGTGGAGTTGGAAGAGATGATGACAGGATGTGTGGGCACAGAAAGATTGAATGCTTATAATGAAGAAGAATTATTATTTTTATATAAGAACATAACCAGGAGAGCAAGGGTATTTCATGAGAAATTGATTGAAGTTGCTTCCGAGATTGGAATAGACATAGGGAAATCAAAGTTGTTACAGAAACCATATCGAGTGGACTTTACTGATAAAGATTTAGAAAGTGTAAATGCTTCTGGAAAGAAACTACAGATAAAGGAATTAATGAGCATTTTGCGAAAATGGGGAGACATTGATAAATGGAGAATTAGATGGATAAGAAAGAAAGAGGAAGCACAAGCGAAAGAAGCAGCAGCTGCATTTCCAGTAAGAGAATCAAGCAAGGTGGAAAAATTGTGTCCAATTAGAGAGGTTCCCGGAGGAGGATATGTTCATATTCCTTGGAGTAGACAAGATATTTTGTCATTTACCAATGATTTTCCAAAGCTGAGAGAAAAACCAGTTGAATGGTACAAACAGGTAGAGAGATTTGTGAAGGTTTCAAAGGTTTTATTGAAGGATGTGGATGGTCTATTTGATATAATGGTACCTGCTGATTTATGGACGGAATGTAAAATTACAATTGACTGGCCTAATGAGGAGTATGCTAGAGATGCAAAGACAGGAGCGCCCTCGGAGGAGGTGAGGAAAAAGTATCACAAAGTAATTACGTATTTGAAAGGGAAAATTCCTCCTAAAGAAACAGACTGGGTAAAAATAGATAGAACAACTCAGGAACCAAATGAATCTGTACATGCATATTATGAGAGGTTATTACAGGTGTTTAAGCAGTATAGTGGTTTTGAGAATATCGATGACAAGGATATGGGACATTTTGTGTATCGGTTTGTATATGGTTTGAAACCAGAGATTAGTCAGATGATACAGCAGCACATGTTGTGTTGGCAAAGCAAGACAGTGGATGAGATTTTAAAGTACGCAAAATATTGCGGAGATGATATTGAGGCCAGGCGTAGGAAGCTAAAAGAGAAAATGATGTGGGCACAAGTAAAACTGGCAGAACAGCAAGAGGAGAAAACAAATGCCCAAAATAATAATCAAGCGAAAGAGAAGAGTCAGAATGATCAAGGAACGAATGGTAATAAATATAGGGGACGAATGGACAGAGAAGAAGTGAAAAAGAAGTTTCCTTGCCATGCGTGCGGTAAGCTTTGACATTGGAAGAACGAGTGTAAGAGTATTCAGAATAATAAGAGTAATAATGGGCCAAATCAAAATTTAATCCCACAGATGCAGAATGAAGTACATGTGAATCAGCAGCAGCAGGTAGTTACTCCACAATATCAGGTGCCACCAGCTCCTATGCCACATTTTGTGAATCATCAAAGTTTCAGTGCTAACACCGGATTTCAAGGAGAAAGTGGTAAGAATAATAGAACAATTACACAATATTTGTTGCAGAATGATGAGGAAAATTCGGTTTTCAGACAGTGACGGTGCCTGAGGGGGGAGGAAGAGGAGTGCGTGCTTGGCGCATCCTTGCCGGTAGATCAGTCAGGTCCATTTGTTGATGGGAAAGCAGAATGTAAAGACATTACTTTCCTATTGGATACGGTGCTACCAGGTCTACTGTGAGAACAGCAGACATCCCAAACCTACCCCTCTCGGGAGAATCAATCCAAGTTGTAGGCGTGTCTAACCAACAGATTAGAACTCCAATCACAAAACCAATGGAGGTATACATTGGAAACTTCAAAGAAATGCATCGGTTTGTAGTTTGCGATTCCAGTCCTGTAAATCTGTTGGGAAGAGATCTACTGTGCAAGATTAACTGCACGATCTATTGTACACCAGATGGTGTCGCTTTCCAAACCCCTGATGAAGACGTTGTATACAAGATGATGTTAGCCAAACAGGGAACGGAAGTAGATGAAATGTTTTCACTAGTGACTGAAAATGAATTACCAGAAGAGTTGAGAGCCACAGTTAATCCAGAAGTGTGGGATTTTACAGGAAAGGACATTGGGTTAATGACACATATAGACCCAGTTAAAGTGACAGTGAAAGAAGGTGCAGTGTATCCAAACACCCGACAGTACAAGATAAGTCCAGAAGTAAAAGCAGGAGTTATTCCAAAAATTGAACGAATGGTTAAACAAGGTATTTTAAAAGAAGTGATGGGTAGTCCTTGTAATTCGCCCATGATGGGACTGAAAAAGCCTAGCGGAAAGTACAGAATAGTGCAGGATTTATGAAAAATAAATAAAATTGTAGTGCCATGTTGTCCAATAGTGTCAAATCCAGCAGTGATCCTTTATCAGATATCTTGGAATGCAGGATGGTTTACAGTAATTGGTTTATGCCAAGCGTTCTTTTCTATTCCTTTGCACCCAGACAGCCAGTATCTTTTTACGTTTAAGTTTGAGGATCGTATTTACGCATGGTGTCGAGTTCCTCAAGGGTACACAGAGAGTCTGGTTCAGTATATTGATGACCTACTGGTGGCATCAAAAACATAAGAAGATTGTGTCACAGACATAATTGCATTACTGAACCATTTGGCTGAAGGAGGACACAAGGTGTTTCCAGAAAAGTTACAGTTCTCTCAACAAGAAGTTAGATATTTAGGGCATAAAATAGAAAGAGGAGTTAGAAAAGTGACACCGGAAAGAATAAAAATAATCAAAGAAATGCAATTGCCACAGACTCAGAGAGAAATGAGAATGTTCCTGGGAGTGGTTGGGTACTGTAGGCAATGGATTAATGGTTTTTCTATGTTAGCGAAACCATTAATACAAATGACCAGGAAAAGAGCAAAAGATCCGATTGATTGGAATGATGACTGCATAGAGGCATTTGTGAAACTGCGAAATTGTTTGTGTGAGGCACCTGCTTTGGGCATACCTGATTATTCAAAAGACTTTGCATTATTTTGTTGTGAGAGAGAAATTTGCGCACTTTCAGTCTTAACACAGAGACATGGATTGAGTCGACGACCAGTGGCATATTTTTCAGCTACATTGGATCCAGTGGCTTCAGCATTACCTGGCTGCTTAAAAGCAGTAGCTGCTACTTGTATGAGTCTGGAGCAGAGTGAGTCGATAGTGATGGGACATCCGGTAAAGGTTTATGTTTCACACTCAGTTGAGATTCTTTTGACAAGAACAAGAACACAACATCTCACCCCTAGTCGATTGACTAAGTATGAAAGAGTGATTTTGGGAGCTGAGAACGTGACATCGATAAGGTGTACGATTATGAACCCAGCTACCCTACTGCCAGACCCATGCAATGAAGAAGTGAGAGATGAGAGTGATCATGATTGTTTGGATGTAACTGAGTTATGTACGAAGCCCCGGCCTGATAAAAAAGAGACCCCTTTGAAAGAGGCTGACCATGAGTACCATGAGTTATTTGTAGATGGATCCTGCCTCAGGACACAAGAAGGAGGATTAAGTGCTGCATATGCTGTTTGTAAGATATCTGGGGTAATTGAAGCATCCTGTTTACCTGGAGTCAAATCTGCACAAGTAGCCGAATTGGTAGCCCTAACCATGGCATGCAAATTGGGGAAAAATTGGAGAGTAACCATATTTACGGACAGTCAATATGGGTTCGGGGTTGTGCACGATTTTGGCCAGCTCTGGATGCAAAGGGGATTTCTGACTTCTTCAGGATCTCCTATTAGTAACAGCAAAAATGTAAAGGATTTATTGGAAGCATTGCAATTGCCAAAAGAGATAGCAGTTGTAAAATGCGCTGCACATCAGTCAGGAAATGACTATGTGACTGCTGGCAATAAATATGCTGACCAAGTGGCTAAATACTGTGCCAAAAGTACACTGGCCATTAACAGAAAAATTGAAACGGATGAAACCAGATGCCAACTTATGTTTTTCTCAGTACCAGAAACATGGGATGAGATTAGACAATTGCAGGAAGAAGTTGAGGAAAAAGAAAAGGAAATTTGGATAAAGGCAGCTTGTACAAAGAGACCACATGATGAGGTATGGGTGTATTTAGATGGAAGACCAGTCATGCCAGATTGTTTGCTTTCAAAAATGGCAAGAGTGTATCATGGAGCAACACACATAGGGAGAGACTCAATGATCAGACTATTCAGACAGAGTTGGTACAATCCGAAATTCAGGGTAGTCACAGAGAGCCTTTGCCAAAGATGCCTAACCTGTCAACAGCAAAATCCAGGTAGGAAGACAATAGTTAGTTGGGGAAAGATTGGAAAGGCAGAAGGACCCTTTACCAGATTACAGTTGGATTTTATTGAGTTGCCCCCTAGCAATGGACTGAAATATATACTTGTCATAGTATGCCTCTTCTCAAGATGGGTGGAACCATATCCCACACGAAGAAATGACAGTCTTACAGTTGCTAAATTGTTGTTGAGGGAGTTAATACCACGTTTTGGTTTTCCAGTCACTCTGGAATCAGATAGAAGCCCTCATTTTAATAATGAAATAATTTGATTAATCTGTGCTGCATTTAACATTGAACAAAAACTGCACTGTGCTTATCGTCCAGAGGCTTCTGGAATAGTTGAACAGCTAAATAGCACAATCAAGTCAAGATTAGGGAAGGTGTGTGCATCCACAATGCTGAAATGGCCAGATGCATTACCTCTTGTTATGTTATGTTATGTTATGTTAAGAATGGATTTATAAAGCGCACAGCTACTCAATAGAGTATCCCGGCGCTAAGATAGAAAGATACAGAGGCCAGGGTGAAACAACGTTCCCGAGGCGGAAAGCCATTAAACTGCATGCTGGAACAGCCAGGTTTTCAGTTGTTTCCTGAATGCCATTATACTTGTGGCTTGTCTCAGCGATAGAGGTAGCTTGTTCCAGAATCTAGCCACTTGCACTTGGAACGAGCGACCACCACGGCGGGCTCTGAGACACTTAGGGATGACAAGTAGATGTTGATGTGCTGATCTAAGGGATCGGCCGGGTATGTAGTATGAGACTCTTCTGCGGATATACTGTGCCCCCATGCCGTGCAGAGCTTTAAAAGCAAGGACCAGTGCTTTAAAGAGTACTCTGCATCGGACAGGCAGCCAGTGCAGATTCTTCAGATGGTGGGAAATCCGGTCTCTAGGTCCAAGTCTCAGGACTGCTCTGGCTGCCGCGTTCTGCACGACTTGCAGTCTATTGAGGATAGACTCTGGAAGGCCCAGATAGAGCACGTTGGCATAGTCCAATCTGGAGGTGACAAGGGCCTGAACGACCGTCTTTCTGTGAGATGTCGGTAATAGAAAAAGAAACATACGGAGCATTTTCAAAAACCCGAAGCACGTACCCGCTACCGACTGTACTTGAGGTATCATCGATAAAGTGTCGTCCATTTTCACTCCCAGATTTTTTACGATCTTAACTGCTGACTGGGGGGGAGACATATCCGTGGGCCACCATTGCTTCCAGGCGTCCAGAGGGGGTGTGCCAAAGAAAATAATTTCCGACTTTTCCGGATTACATTTGAGATGGTTATGTCTGAACCAAGCAAAGATTTCTCTCAGACATTTATTAATCTTTTCACCGTTAAACTCCTCCCCCTTCTTGCAAGTGAACAGCAGTTGCGTGTCGTCGGCATAGGATATAATCATAGCCTCCCCTGCTTCCGCCAGGGTAGCCAGGGGAGCCATGTACAAATTGAAAAGTACAGGGCTCAAGATAGATCCCTGTGGCACGCCGATCTTCAAGGGCGGCACCCTGGCAGAAAACGGGGGCGACCAGACCTCTTGATTTCTATCCTCCAAGAAGGAAGAGAACCACTTCAACACCGTGCCTTCAAGTCCACACTCCCGCAGCCTCTGCAGGAGGAGGCAATGGGGCACGGTGTCGAAAGCCGCAGAGAGGTCTAGAAGTACCAGGACAGCTTTGCCGCCCTTATCCAGGGTCTCCTTGATGGAATCAGAGACCTCCAGCAAGGCCGTCTCTGTGCTAAGGTTCTGCCTAAAACCGGACTGACTTGGGTGAAAAAGATTATTGGCTTCAGCAAAGTCGCTGATCACCATGTCAACATATTTCTCAATTGTCTTTGCGAAGAAGGACAGTAAGGAAATTGGTCTATAGTTAGCTAAGACCATGGGATCAGCCGTAGATTTTTTCAATAAAGGGATAATTTTTGCACTTTTCCAACTTACAGGGACTTGACCGCTGAGAAGAGACACATTCAAAACGTTATTCACAGTGGTGTTCAGAACCTCTGCCATTGAAGCCAGGAATTTGGCAGGGCACGGATCCACAGGAGAGCCGGATTTAAGGGCCTTCATTATTGATAAAGACGTCTCAAGGGACACAGGAGGGAAGATGGAGAGGGTGGCCCTCCCGACCTCATTCGGGGGGGCAGTTATAGAGGAAACCATCACATCTTTCCCAACTAAACCATCAAAGGAGGATTGAATTGTTATAATCTTCGTATAGAAGAAGTTGGCTAACTTTCCAATCCAGACAGCAGAGGGAGGGGAGAGCCTAGTTGCAGCCCTAGGTGAAGAGAAGCTTTTAACGATACTGAAAATTTCTTTGCTTTTATTTCCTGCGGACTCGATTTTAGATGCAAAGAAGCTTTTCTTTGCTTCCTGTATCTTTTTATGATATTCTCTTAGGGCCTCTTTATAATTCCTTTTATTTTCTTCGTTAAAATCTTTCCTCCATACTCTTTCCTGATGTTTACAGTCCTTTCTACGCTGTCGCAAGGTCTCGTTGAACCAGGGGCTGAGCATCTAGTAATTCTAGTAGAGCCCGGGGTTACAGGGGCAAGGGACAGAGTTCCATGCGCTATCCAGTTAACGAGGGACTCAGCATCCTGCTCTATATTGCCACTTATCCTGAGAGGGTGTTGGTCGAGTTCATATTTGAGGGCAGCCGGGGTGATCTTATGAAAAGGCCTATAAGTAGAAGATGGCCGTTTGCTCTGAATCAATGAGAGCTTCATTAGCTTAGGAAACTTAAAACCCACCAGATAATGGTCAGACAATACTAGAGGTACAGGAGCCTCTGTCTGGATATAACAGTTGGCAAATTCTTGGTCAAGGGTGTTGCCTTTAACATGCGTGGGGGTAAAGACATATGGGGCAAGATTCAGCGCATCCAGTGATTCTATTAGGGAGACAGTCTCTGGGGTGTCCTGATTGTCCATGTGTATATTAAAATCACCCAAGACAAAAAAAGTTTTAAATCTGGAGGCCACTGGCGCGATAGCGTCACTGATAGACTTCAAGAAAGCCCCTACATGGCCCGGGGGTCTATATATAAGGGCTCCGGCTATGCACTGATGGGGGGATAACGTGGCCTGAAAACAAAGGCACTCCGCCCCAGCGATTTCATTCATGGGGATGCAAGTGATGGCTATATCCAGATTGCTAATAATAGCAACTCCACCTCCCTTGCTTCCAACGCGGTCCTTTCTAAAAATGGTGTAGCCCGGTGGAATGGCTGTGGCTATAGTTGGATTCGACGTATCAGATAGCCAAGTTTCAGTCAAGAACAGGAAGTCCGGCTTGATCTCGCATAACATATCATATATGTGGAGATCATGTTTGTTTAAAGAGCGGCAATTAAGCAACAAAGCATTAATGTATTCCTGTTTCTTTGACATTAAACTCTGACTTGGGGCAAACTTTATCTGTGCATTGGGCGCTAATGATCTATTCAGGGTGTATTTTGTGGTTTCCCAGCTACAATACTGACAGCGTGGTAAGAGATCGTTTTCCCAGATGTCAATAACATTTTTACACTTGGGAGTAGAACCCAGCTTTATAAGGGTCTCTCTATCGTATGTTACTACCTGACTTGGTTGTAGTACGAGATCGTCAGAGTGTCCAGCCCCGGCCGCCTCCGGGACGCTGACGGGCGCAGACGGGTTTGCCTTTAGCGCGCCTTCGGCGCGCCACCGGCGTGCCCGCTGCGCGCGTCCGCTGCGCGGCCGGACCCCCATCAAGTTTTAAATACCGACCCCGAGCCGGAAATGACGGGATCAGGAGGAGGAGCCACGTCCCTCCACAACAATCGGTCACTAAGAGACCGTGGTGGACCGGGGACTGGCTAAGGGTAAAATGAGGTGTGCAAAACGAGCAAATAGCAGAAGTAACTACAGATAAAAACCATAAACAAGTTTCTAAAATGTTTTAAGTTTAAAAAGAATGCCCTGGCGCTTGGCAGTAAAATTATTTCATGCGCACAGGAACCGTCTAGCGTGCTGCTTTCAGTCTCTGCGCGGCCGGACTTCCATCAAGATTTAAATACCGACCCCGAGCCGGAAATGACGGGATCAGGAGGAGGAGCCACGTCCCTCCACAACAATCGGTCCCTAAGAGACCGTGGTGGACCGGGGACTGGCTAAGGGTAAAATGAGGTGTGCAAAACGAGCAAATAGCAGAAGTAAGTACAGATAAAAACCATAAACAAGTTTCTAAAATGTTTTAAGTTTAAAAAGAATGCCCTGGCGCTTGGCAGTAAAACTATTTCATGCGCACAGTATTGATGGGTCTCAGAAGTATTCCAGACAGAAAAACAGGAATAAGCCCACATGAAGTTCTCATGGGAAGAGCAATGAGACAGGCATTTATTCCTAGAAATAAATTAATGAATATAACTGATGATCTGGTATTGGACTATTGCAAAGGATTGGCTGAAATGGTGCATTCTGTCTCTCGCCAGGTTGGAGAAGACGCAGTTGAAAGACAGCCAGACCAAGCACATGATTTGAATCCTGGAGATTGGGTGCTAGTGAAGAAACACGCAAGAAAGTCGTGCCTACCACCAAGGTGGGATAAACTGCGTCAAGTCATACTAGACACTACCACAGCAGTGAAGTGTGCAGGTTTGCCCAATTGGATTCATGCCAGTCATACCAGAAGAGTTCCGAGCCCATCAGAACAACAAGAGCAAGGACTGACTGAACAGGCTGAAGCGTCAGGAGTTATAAGCTGTGAAATTGAAGAATCTAGAGTGATAGATTCTGAAAGACAACCATATGACGAACAGCCAGGTACAAGTCAGGAAGTGTGGATACCAGTGACTGAAGTAATTGATGATGCTATTGAAACAAGAAGAAGAACAGAACTGAAAAGACAGGAAAGTAGTCAGGAAGAGACAGGGAAAGAAGAACACACTCAGGTGGAAATAGAAAAAGACTTTCAGGAACCTGAGGAGGGAATATTAGAAGAACACGTTCAGGCAGAAGAAGAAAAGTTTGAAATAAGACCTGAACAGGATCAGATAGAGTTAGAAGAACAAGTTCAGGCAGAAAAAGAACAATATGAAGTAAGACCTGAACAGGGTCAGATAGAATTAGAAGAACAAGCTCAGGAAAAAGAAGAACAAAGTACGATAAGACCTGAGCAGGTGGAAGCAAAAGAAGGTTCAAGCACAGAAAACAGAGAACAAGAACAGATTGTGCCTAGATTAAATGAAATTAAAAGAACTTTGAGAGGAGATAAAGAAGGTGAAAGTGCAGTACAAATCAAAATAATAAGAAAGGGAGACAATTGGCCTACTGGAGTACAGAAATTAAGATATCATTTGAGAAAATCAGAAAAGAAACCAGAACAAGTAAATGAAATCACAAGTCAAACACGATCTAAACAAACCTTAGCAAAAATAACTCGAAGAAGTCCAAGATTGAGAAATTTAAACAGAAAATACAAGGCTCCTGAATGGACCTACGTAATACTCAAAGAATTTGAATCCCTAGGTCTGAGTGATGAAACAGAAGAAGTTCATATTGCACAGATTGATGAAAGCAAACTGAGGCCTCCTTAAGAACGAAAGAAAGTCATATTGACAAAGAAAGGATAAGATAAAAGAGATTTTCTCAGAAGTAAAATGGCAGAAATTGAAGTTACAGAAAGACCAAAAAGTGGATTGAAAAGAAAATGTTTTAGATTTTGTTTTTGTAGTATTTTATTAGTAGCATTGGTATGGTTATTCCTAACAGTAGGAGTACCTTTGTTAATGAAAACAAGTGACAAGAATAATACAGAAACTAATATTAAGGTAGATAGAATAAAAGGAACTAAAATAGAAATAGGGGTAGAAGATGAAGCAAATTATCATAATGAATCAGACTACAATACGTTCTCTAATGTGTTTATTAAATTGTTATTTCAATATGTTAGTACTATGGAGATTAGTAACTGCTATGTGTGTATGACGTTACCCTCATCAGTATCAGAAGGGGTGACGTATCACCATATACCTTTAACATATGGTGTGTCATGTAGTATTTTATCAAGTTTATTTTATGCTACAGGGAGACTTCAGTATTTTTATTCAAATCTAGATGTAGTATTTTCTGATTTACCTATTAGAAAGAATATAAATCCAGTAGTTAGTAGTAAAAATGCACAGTTTATGGGTGAATTTTTCCTAACAATGAGTTCAATAGATTTAGTTCAGGCACATAAAGATAATCTAACATGTACATTGAGAAAAGAAGAAAAAGATTTTTTGGATTTAGAAGACAAGAGGAGACAGGATTTAATAAAGAAAGCGACTGAACAGAAACCCCATGTACCTCCATGGGCTGGAAAAGAGGGAATCTATGCAAATGGCAAGGCTCATGCTGCAATGTCCCTGGATTTTGTGAAAAGGGGAAAATTCTGCCTCCATAGATTAAAGACAGATTATAACAATAATTACATTGGTTCCAGTGAATGTGAACACAACTTCCTAATTTTAGGAGGGTGGGGACTAAAAGGGGGAACTGATCCTGTATTTCCAGGAGTTTATTATGTTTGCGGGAACAATGCATATTATAGGTTACCTGCAAGATGGTATGGGAGCTGTTACTTTGGAATAGTTTTTCCAAAAATGTATCATGTGGACAGAATCAGTGGAACCAATGGACATTCTAATGGACTAACACGTAGAAGAAGAGCTAGTTTTTCTGAAATTGTAGGGGATATTTTTAGTGCATTGATACCCTCAGTTGGAGTCATTCTTAATTCACAGAAAATTTGTAAGTTATCAACCATAGTTGATTGTCTTTCTACAGGTACTGCAGGAGGATTCTTAATGATTAACACAGAGATGGTTGCAATCAGGTCTATGGTTTTACAGAACCGTCTTGCTCTTGACATATTATTAGCAAAGGAAGGTGGAGTTTGTGGTATGTTGAAAATTCAACATTGTTGCACTTACATTCCAGACAAGAGCAGAGAAATTAAAGGATATATTGAAAGCATTACAAGAATGCATAAATACTTGACCCAACTGGAGGCTGACAGTGTGTTGGGAAAACTAACAAAAAATATAACTTCAATAAGGAAATGGTTTGCTGATTTTGGGAAAAGTTTCCTAGGTCAAATAATAATACCATTAGTCATGATAATAACGGTAGTGATGATAATAATGATTACATATAAGTGTTGTAGAAAAGGAAGGAGTGGAAAAATACATTTTGAAAGAGAAGGAAAGGGAAAGAAACGAAAAAGAAAATATGATGAAATACAGTTGGAAGAAATGAAAGGCAAATTATACAAGAAAATGAAGGATTTAGAAGGAAACGAGTTGATTGATGGAAAATTGAGAGGAGAAATAGAGAACTGAGATATGCTAAAGTTGGTATCTGGGATGGGATGGGTAATTTTGTGATGGCTTAAAATGCCATCAGAGAGGGGATTGATGGAGCAAGGACTCGTAAATGAGACTTGCTCGGAAGCAATCCTTTCGTTTTAACTCATTAACAAATTACTATGTGTTTGCAATTAATAATTCGCATTTTAGAAAAGATACGTGGGACAGTGAAGCTTGCATATGTGTTTACTAACCATAACAACATGAACGAAGGACTAAAACGCATTTTAACAAGGGACCTTTACTGCGCATGCATCTACTGCATCTACGTAGTATGACGTACTAATGCTTGGAGGGAAAATCTTGCACCTGCGCAAACGGCATTAAAATGGCCGCTTGAAAGCTCACATGCATGGCACCTGCATGGCTGAATAGAAAATATGTTTTATACTAACGCAAATGCAGAAAAGTGTAATAATAATTAAAGTGGGTTAGAGTAGAGGTTGGTGGTATACAGTGAAACCATTTATTTTTGAGAATAACATTTCTTCTTTTGACTTTATTATTAGTGCGCATTTGGGCCTATCACACTTGTCTGAATTGAGCTGACTGATTTGACCCTGCACATGCGCAGATGAGGAAAGATGAGTAAGGATTTGTCACGCGTCCAAGGCCAGAGAAGATGTGCCCTGGGAACATGAGGGTGAAGAGTTCATATGAAGAAGACTTATTCATGAAGTTGAAACATTTTGTATTAATAAAGTTTGGAGATGTATGGGAAAGGAAATGATTTAATAAAGTTTGAGGGGATGGGTTTAAAAGACAATTGTTCAGTGAAATTAAGTGAAATGTAAGCATGGTGTGACGATCATCCCCCCTCGCCTGTCCAATTAGAGTTAGTATTCTATGAAATTGAAACATTAATGGGTGGTACATGGTTATGGAAAGGTATAATTGAGGTAGTTTTAGTTAGTTAGTTTAGCAATCACGGGAGCAGTCACGGAAGCAGACACAGGGAGAAGCGTCGATGCTGGAAGTCGAGAGTTCGGGATGCTGTCGGTGCTGGGGGTGGTGCTGATGAAGAAACTGAATGCAGAGAACCATCTATTTTAACTTAATTGGGTTAGAAAGAAGATCACGGAAGAACCACGAGGAGGAAGAGAGTGTCAGAGAGGGGTGCGACGCAGTCGTCGGTATTTAGAGAGGTGAAGTATCCTCCTGATTCCTGTCCTGAAATCTTTGTCTCCTGATCTATCCTGGGGGACCCTTACCAGCCCTTTGGCCAGGGGATTGGTCTTCACACAATTCTTGGTAACTATAAATTCATCGTATTGATAGATGTTCTTCTCTCTCTGTCCTCTCCTTTCTGAGGCATAGTTATTGTGTGAGTCTGAAATATTTTGCTTATCGATTATTGATTGAGTTGACACTCTTGCGAATGAAACTTTGAGATGGTTCACATGCAATTAATTTAGATAAAGATTTTAAAACTTCCTGAGTCTGTGATTATTTTTTTCAAAGAATGATTAATAAGTTAAGTTAATTATCACCATCAACTAGTTCCAACTAATGGTCCATCGACCAGAGGAAAGAACTTTTTGATCAGTGAAAGGTTTAGTTAGAACAGAAATATAACTATTCCTGAAAACATGAAATCTATAAACTACAAGCTCCAGCGGTCTACTTGATATTAGTGAGAAAAAGGTTATATGGGCCCAGGTGAGTATATGGTAGTGGAGTATCTGTTGTTAGTACACCGCTGGATCAATACCATTGGGTTAAGTTTGTGCTATATTTTAAAAACTGCAGGAAAATGCACTAAGAGGTCAAAAAAGTCTTGACGTAAAGAAAGACAAATAGATACCCATGTATTGTCTTGATTTGTATAGAATGAAACCAGAAAACCTGGATAAATCTCAGCTTCCTTGCTTAAATTGTGTGATCTTAGGCAAATATTTTATTTCACCAAAACTCTTCTTGATTATCGCGTAGGAAAGCCCATTCGAATATGTGTGTTCAGACTACCAGTTGTACAAAACTATCAATTTTAATAGGTACTTTTCAGTGCAGTGTTGTAATGTGCCCAGATATTGTCAAATCTTCCACATGCTAAAGAAATACACCTGTTGAACTTTGAAGAGACTATCATTTTTACATGGTTTGATTTATATGATATATTTTCAGGTCTCGGCTCGTGCACAAGCTCTAATATTTAGCCAGACCTTTGGCTCGGCTCTGACTCGGCTCTCCCTATTAATTTGTTGGCTCGCCCACATCTACTGACTGCCCTATAAGCCAGTTTGACCCTGTCTTTGCGGCACTGACAGACCGGGAGCTTAAACCTACGGAACACCAGAGCCATGCTGACAGTGGCTCTCTCAGAGCATTCCACTTTTCCCTGTTGGTGCCGGTTTTCACAGACCCTCAACAAACCAGGCCAAGCAGTTGGTGGTGCAGGAATGCCACCCGCATTCCATTACAGACCTCATGTCTCTGGAGACCCAGGGAGGCGCAGCTCACTGCCACATAGAGCACAATAAGATGTCAGCACGCTTGTCATATATTCTAAATGAAAAGCAATGTTTTAGAGCTTTCTGCAAACTAACCTAACCTTTTACCACGTTTCGGTTATGTTGAGGAACGTTGCTGTGGAAATAGTATGTTTACCCTGTTGCTCTTCTTTTCTTCCCGGTTTTGGGCCCCTGGGGGGCCTTTTTTGTTACCAGGGGCCGGTTTTGCAGCATAGCTGCAATATCGGCCTCCCAGGGGGCCGGCAGAGCAGTTTGCCAGGGATGGTTTTTGTTCCCAGTCCAGCCCTGATTATCTGTGGTGAGCAGAGCTCAGGATTTCGTCTGCAGGAGATATTTTGGTGTAACAAACAATTCACCAATCTAAAAGCAATACAGTTAAAGGACCAATTAATGCAAGCAAAATGTGTTAGATAATCACCACAAAAGGTTCAAAGAAAGCCAATAAATTGAAACTGGAGAAAAGTAGCTTCATTTGATTAATTAAAACCCAGCAATAGGAGCAACTGTTAACATAGATGTGTACGGAAAACAATGCTATCCTACGAGAAATGGTGTAAAAGGGAGGATAATGTCTAAGAATGGTTGTAGGTCTGTGCAGAAGTGCTGGGGCAAATGGCAGGCTACCACGTGAGTGCACATGTTCGGCTAGGGATGAAGGTTTTACCCAGTAATCAAAACTGTCTTCAAACTTTTTAGGGAATTCCTCGTGTGCAGAGATTTGTTCAAGACTTCACCGGATGAAGGTACCACAAGCGAATGCAACAGCATGTGACAGGTAGAATTTTCAAAAATTAAAAATCTTTGACCTGGATGAAGAATTTCTGAACTATGAGATCAACATTCCTTGTCTGCAGATGCTGCACCTTGTCACACTTCTCAAAGTTCAAGAAACTGAACTACATACCAAGAAACCTGGCTAGTTTCTTGTATTATCTAGCACAAAAGGAGGGTGCAGGACCTGGCAGGTAGATTTGGGGGGGATCCGAGTGATCAGATCTGAATTTCCTCACAAATCCAGAAGGGTTCCATGCTTCATCATTGGGCTGCTCCTCATCAGGCCGGCGCTGCAATGCCCGATGGGCCCATCGGTGGGGGCTCTTTAGCAGAGATCATTTGATCTTAGCCATACTGATGAATGCAAGTGTATAAGTGTAGGGTTGTGTGCAGGTGATTAAAATAACCTAAGGGGTATCGGGGAGACTTTTATTAGTAAAGTGGTCCCCTTCGCAAAGTAAAAACAAGGGAGCTGTCACTGGTGATGATGTAGCAAGACAGCTTCAACCAGGGTGACATGCAGTAAACATGTTTCATGCCTCAATGCCTGGAGGTCAATGGCATTTCATCAGGACCAGGTATGTAATGTAACAGTGCCTTCGACCGGGTATCCCACTCTAAACTGTTTGGGCATCATGGAGGATCTGGGCCTAGATAGATCAGCCATCAACACCATTAGGGAAATTTACTGCAACTTTAGTGCTGCTGTTAGGTTCGACTGGTGGGGGAGTGCTCTGACATGTTTAGGGTGCGCAGTGGTGTCAGGCAAGGGTGTGTCATTGCATTGTTCTTATTCCCCCCCTATATAAACCACCTGGAAAGGGATTTAGTTCTAAGGTGCAGGGACATGCCCCAGATTAGAAAGTTTCCAATACCAGCCCTATTGTACCGCAACGATGCTGTCATCATGGGTTTGTACACCTGTAGCATTGCAGCGACTTTTGGATGCCTTTGCATCCTTCATGGAGGATATAGACATGAAGATCAACACTACCAAATCTTTCGTAATGTCCTGCAGTCATAGGCTGGGCCCGAGACCTGTCTTTAAGCTCCAGGTCAGCCCTGTTAATCACGTGACTAACTTCAACTATCTATGGGTAACCTTTAACTATAGGGGGTCCTGGTACCTGCAGATAGACAACAGAAACAATAAGCAAGCAAGGAGTACCAACGCATTTGTTTCCTTTGCCTCCAAACAGGGCAAAGGTTGCTTGCCCACATGCTGGCTATTTATCGTGCTAAATGTGTAGGGTTGGCTACCTATGGTGCAGGGGTCTGGGGCCTTCAGGCATTATCACCACTACAAATTACCAAAAATAAATGTATACATTGCCTATTGGGCTTACCATCATTCAGAGGGAGCTAGGGCTTACTCATCTAAGGGATATTTTAAGAACCCTCTCGGTACTATTATGGCATAGGATTTGGATCAATGAGGCCCTCTCCTTAAACAGACTGATAATCAAGGACTGCCTGCACCTCTCATAGTCCCTAGATATATCCTGGTTGAGGGATGTTAGGGACATGGCAGTGGCCTTGGGCAGGAGGGACTTATTTGAAGATCCTTGAAGATCCTTACCCATAATACCCAAAAGAACACTTAGGAATACATGCCATACATTTTGGGAGGAAGAGAGATGGGCTAAGGGGTCCTCACTCCCCTCTGTCACCCGCTATTTGCAACTTGACCCCCTAGGGGCATTTAACCATTCCTATTGTATGATGCACAGCACTATCAGCACTTTAGCACTTTATTTTGCTCAGGTTTTGTCTTAACATATTTCATAGACTGTTACTTTTCCTCATTGTAATGGCTGGTCACATAATCCTGTGTCCTGCCCATATGATCAGTTGACAGCATAAAAGAACTTTACATGTAGTGTTTTTCTGCACCTTTTACTCTGCGTACAGGTCTCTGGTTCTCAAACCTTTTTTTAATTAAACACTCCTTGCATCACTGCACAGAAGCCTTGCACTTTTTACTATCTCTGGGATCAGAAGAGATTGTCTTTACTGTTTATGCCTTTTTGAGACTGGTACTCAAGGCAAGAAAATCGCATGGGTAGTTCTGTACATAAGGGGGATACCTTTGTGCATCATGGCCTTAGACTCATTTTAATCTTGCCTGCCTTATTGATAGTCTTTATTGATGAGTTGCATTTTAATACTTGTATTTCTAGCATTTTAATGGCAGAAGTTTTATCTTTGCAGCACTGCACCATCTATTGAACTCGCTGCCTGTACCTTGTCTGCATCTTGATTTTACCTTTGTGGGTGCTGCTTTATTTTGCCATGTTTTATCTCATTATGTGTTGCTTTTGCATTTTACTTTTGTGGTCTATTTTAATATGACCAAATAAAGTCGATTTGACTTGACTGGAGAGATACAGAGGCCACATATGGATGTAGAATGCCCGAATAAAGTCGATTTGACTTGACTGGAGAGATACAGAGGCCACATATGGATGTAGAACTCACCTAAGTAATGCAAGACTCTCTGTGACAATAGAACTGTCTATTGATGTAGGGCGTGCCCGTCATTGGTCAACGTGCCTCTTGATATGGATTCATCTCTGGTATAAAGGTTTAAATCTGGAAGTACGACTCCTGACTTCTTTGTAGCCTCATACATATGGATGTAATATTCATGTAAGGTGGTAAGACCAGAATGCGCATGAAAGACTCCCTTGTGGCTAACGATACATATTCTAATCTAGGCAAAACTGCAGATGCAGCACTCACCTGTGGATGTTGAACTCAGTGCTGGATGATTCAACACAGATTCACCTCCGAATGTAGAATTCACTTGCTCATGTGAACTCATCTGAGGGTGTCGCATTTATATATGTATGCAGAGAATACTTATAGATCTAAGGTGCACCGTTGGGATTTGCATATGAGTATAGGACCTGTCTGTGAGTGTCACACTCTTCTGTCTCTTTCATTGCAGTGTTCTCTTTGCACTAAGTATTTCTCTGTAGATGTAGTACTCACTCATGAACGTAGTATTCACAAATGGGTATAGGACTCGCATGAGGAGCAGGGTTCACTTATGGGGACACCTTTGAAGGTGAAACTCGCCTATGGTGTAAGGCTGCCTGTCATACAGAGGGAGGACATTCCATGTCCTGTCGTGTTCTCTATCCTACTTTTAAGTTGAAGGACCTGACATTTTAATTCTCAGGTTGATATTATAGCATCCCTTGGGAATAGTACTTTATCCTCTGTTCATGATGCCTGTATAGCACTGCAGGTGTGTGTCTCACACTTTTGAAAGTACTTTAGCTTCTTTTTCTTGGGGTCACTGTGGCAATACCTT
Source organism: Calotriton arnoldi (assembly GCA_963921515.1). Lineage (NCBI taxonomy): Eukaryota > Metazoa > Chordata > Amphibia > Caudata > Salamandridae > Calotriton > Calotriton arnoldi. The sequence continues at coordinate 2,154,307 of CAWUFW010001911.1, forward strand.
ATCATGTGGAATTGATGATTGGCATCACTTGGGCAAGGTATAGTCAGGGCTGATAATCTAAAAGTTCAATCGAGGGAGATTTTCGGTTTGTGAGATGTACGACATTGTAGTGCCCAGACATACATAATAGAGTGAGTTGAAGGAGAAAGCATCAAATAAATGAGCATGTCGCTTTTTCATTTTTAAAGGTAGGTCTTTGCATCCTTAAGAGGGAAGTGAATGTGAGGAGGGGTCAAAGGCTAAATTATGAGTTTGTCAGTCTGAGGACTGCCAAACTCATGGTGGCGCAGCAGTGGCAGTCCGGCCACCGCTGCACTGGTGTTCCAACTGCCGGATTACAACTGGGGAGGTCAGACTGCCAAGGCACTGCCGCAATCGTCATGGATCCCTGGCGGAGGGCGGCTGTCTGAGGGCCGCAATATGCCTGGTGGTGATCTGAGGCACCGCTAAGCATATTATGACTTTCCTCACTGCCAGCGGTTTCATGGAGGTTCTTACTCCATGAAACTGCTGGCGGTGAGGAAAGGGCCCCCTCTTGGCCCTGTACATGGGGGTGCATGGTGTGGGGCACATGTTGTGCCCCCCCTGTGTGCATGCACCCCATTCCTGCATGGCATGGACTGCACAGTCCACGCTGTGCAGGAACATGCACTGGTGGTCCTGCAGTGGTGCATTTTAAGGCTCACTTATACCGCCACGCCGCCCGCCCATCAGACCACGATAATACTCAATGTGGCGGACTGTTTGGCTGTGTGGGAGCGGGGCGGTGGTGTGGCAGCCCGCTCCCACACTGCCAAACTCGTAATCGGGCCCTAAGTCTTGTCTTCTCATGAAATTGTACTGCAGGGGCCATAGCTATCCAGTATTTTCTGGGCCATGCTGGTTTTCAAGCAAGCTTTGAGTCTCATTTCAAATGTGTGTGCCTGCAGCCCAAGAAGAAGTTTCAGGGGTAATGAATGTGTGCCGAATGCCTATGTGTGCTGGCTTATGCCAAAGCTGTTTCACCCGTAAAAATTCTTGACTAATCATGAAGCTCTCGAGTGGTGTGAGGAAACCTCAGGGTTTCAAGGGGTGCAAGGAATGGTGAGGTGGCCCCTCGCACTACTCATACCCCCGAGCTCACAAGCTGAGGGAGCCTCCCTTATGTATGGAAGACTGGGGGGCTCACAGCACCGCAGGGGCTGCAAGGGTGTCCGTTATGCCCCTGAAGCTCTCATACATCAGCCAAAATGATTTATTTCTTGAGTGGCCTCCCACGTATTTTTTACATTTTAATGAAATAAACACTATCTCTAGCAAAGAGGTCGAAGGACTGTACTGAACATATGAAAACACTGATGAGGTAGAACACTGCATGTGACTTTTATTAACTATGGTAACGACAATGTTAAATAACAGATGTACAGAGAGAGATGGAGACAGGTATAAACTGATGGCAATAGACTTAGGCAGATGTAGCTAGATGATGGATACATAGATAGACAGGTATAGGGATAGAGCAATGAATAGATAAATATACAGATACATCAAACACAATTTAGAAATGAGGATATGAGTACATATCTGGACTTCTATGTCAGAATATTGAGTACAAAACTATTGACATGCAAAAATATTGAGGCCGAAATATTTACAATCAGAATATTGTGAAGGTATCTACAGTTAAATATACATGTACTATTCTTTACTCTGCATCTATGTACCTTGAATATTTACAGCCTGTCCACTCATTTTGAATCTCAGGATTGGGTTACTCGCATTCCCCTGGGTATACAAATGTATATATTACTTATGCTTAAAATATATAAACTCCTTATATTTATGCTTAAAATGTATATAGGTCATTACATAAATAACATATAAGTATAAGTATTTGACTACATTCTTATCGGTCTCCATTTGTTATGCACACTCATATGACAACATTGAAACATGATTATACAGAAAGTATGTGTAAACGTTAACTATTCAATGCACTTATGACTCAAATCAAATCATAAGTACATACATCAAAATAATTAAATAATAAAAACAAATAATGCAAATTAATTAATGGAAAAAACAAACAAAAATAATGGGCATATATCTCTGTACATATATACTAGACTTACTAGAGGAATGAAAAATAAATAAATACATATATTAAAAAACATTAAAAAATAAAAAATATTATTCACGTACATATATGTATAACTTTATCATTATATCCATATATAAGTAGATCAATAACTTTTGAAGTGATAAGTGTATGCTTGTGGGTTTATTTTCGAATAATAACACATATATATTCACAATGTGTACATACGATTATAGCAATTGTATCTATAAGTGCTTCATTATTGAAATATTTGGGGACAAATACAAATAAAAAATAAAAAAGCGTAATAATAAATTTAAAAAAAAACTTAATTTACAGCAAAAATGGAGAGCCTGAGTTTGTAAATATTTATCCATGTATGTGCACATAGGACTTTATCTAGTACAATTTTATATCTCCTGATTATTTTCCATATGTTTATCATGCTAAAATCTCTATGTATGTATACCGCTTATGTGTGGTTACGTGTCTACATATTTATATATTTTAGTCCCACTGCAGAGAAAAAAAGAATACAAAGTTAAGTAATCTTGCCAAACCTCACCAACCACCGCTCTATGACTCATCCTATTCCTCTTCCAAAATATCCCCTACATTCACTCTCTGACTCATCCCAAACCTCTTTTACTTCTATGAACTCCCAACTAACTCTTTCCAAACTCTTCCCTTCTCTATCTATCCTTTAGCCTATTCGTCCAACTAACAGGCTCTCTGACTCATCCCAAACCTCTTTTACTGCTATGAACTCCCAAATAATCCTTTTGAAACTCTTCCCTCATCTATCCATCCTTTATCCTATTCATCCAACTAACAGACTTGCATGTCTACCACTCCTACCACTCCCAATAACAATTTATATTTGCCTCTACTAATCCACCACTAATCCACCTTTGGGTTCCAGAGTAGCATGCTACTTGCCAAAAAGCACTTCAACGTCTCGTCAGTGGTAGTAAGTGCTATATGAATACAATTACAATTAAGATGTTCACTTGAGTAAATCTGGAGCTGGTCATATCATCTTTGATATACCATCAAATAAATATTAGTTAATTATTCCAATTGAGCTAATCCCATGTTGCCAGACATACGACTGTTCAAATCACTTCCTTATTGTGGCTCTGAGTTATTTGCGGACATTTCTCAGCGGGGCAAACACTGATGCTCTCTCAACGCCAGTGTTTGCCCTGCTGTGACTGATGGTTTTATTGGATTTTTTTATTCACCCACCAGAGAGCGAGAGATTATAGAATCAGTTGCACTCTTCCACTGACAATATTCGCACACACATGAGCAACTGATTACTCAGAAGTTTTTATGGGAAACCATCTGTTTCCCATTCAGTATCAGGATATCCAGGTGTCACCTCTGCCTAGTTCTTACTCCTAGAAGGGTATCCAAAGATATTGTAGTAGACGCCTCACTCACTTATCGTGACATGCTTCATCATCAGCACCTATCCACACCCTGGTAAGATGATACTACCAGGGCGGACTCAACCATAGATGGAAATGGGAGTTCTTAGATAAAGCAAGCTGGATAAACAGGGACCCAGAAAGGTGATATATTAAAAATACCTCAAGGTAAACCCAAAGGTTTTACTTTATTAAGAGGGTACCTAGGGTATGGATAAAAACTTGAGTGCATTGGGTTCTATTGAATCTTATCACTCAATTATACCCTTTATTTTTGTACCAACATATTTTGGCCCTCGCTATGAGCCCAGTCGGGTCTTGGGGCCTTCGTCAGGTGTCCCTGTCCTTTCTTGTGCACGCACACCATGCACACTCGTGAGGCCTAAAGCTCTCACCTGTCTTGGTTCCTTGCTTCAGAGGATATTTTCTGCAAAACAGAAGAATCAAAGTGAAAGGAGGGGGGACTTACTTTTTTAATCCTGACAAATATCGTATGTCTCAATGCTTAACTAACACTGGACTTTACTAGTGTATTTAGCAATTAGCTTTAGACTTTAATCTTTATATCTCATATTACCGTTCGGAATCAGCACTGCATACAATTGAAGCTTAGGTGCTCCCGGGTAACATGAAGTTCTTTTTGTATTACTATATATCTAAAACAAAAATAAATTCTATATAGGCAGTTACTGCCTCTCCTCTATTGTAATAAGGTGTGTAAGTCTACATCTCTTAGTGATACGAAAGTGGAGTGAACGGATTTCATAGTATTGTCAATCACAGCCACCTGCAATCTGTGTCATTCACTCCTCTTCTATTTATGCTTACCCTCTAATATAACTTTCTCAAGGGTCATGCGGTTTGTGCGGGATGGTGCCGTCTTGTAGTCACACACTTGAGAAGAGAAAGTACAGTGGAAGCTTTTGTAGTAGGTAAACACATGCTTAGAGTTACTGTCTGAAGAAGGCGGCAACTTCATACTTGTCCTTCTTTGCTTATTGTCATCCTAAGAAACGGGGTTGGAGGGAACACCTCCAAACACCCGGTTGTTAAAAACGGGTGGGCTGTGTTTGTGGAGAGCCCACCTCCTTTTATCTTTTAGTACCCTAATAACACTATCTTGTATTCTTATTGTCTTTTGTTGTAGTGTTCCCTTCTCGTTAACATGTAAATTGGTCCCTCTCGATAGACCAGTGGCTCGTGGTCATGGAGAGTCCACCTCCGTGCAACCTCTAGCAGTAATTTCCTTTCATTCTCTTAATTATACTCATAAGGTCCTACGGTGCACGTACTGTATTATAGATATGTACCCCACATTATGGTGCACGACGTGGGGGCTTCATCCTTAGCACATATGCTTTATTGCTTTCTTAAATATCCGATATGTTTATTACCCGAACACCAGCATCTTACAGTGTGAGTTGCTATCTGAGTTGTGACCCCTGTTGTAAAGACTCTGTCCCAGGCCTTGGATACATTGGTTCTCTATTGGTGGGTGCCCTCTACTATCCCCAGTGGTGGGACAGAAAAAGGCTCTGTGATTTTCGGTTTGCCGGTGACTTGTGAGCAAAACTGCCGTAACCTCAAAACACATACATGCATGCTCTATGCTTCTCGGTTTGCCGGTAACTTGTAGGCAGAGCTGCTGTATGCTCAACATTCATCCATGCATGCAAACTTACTTCGTCACAGAACAGGCACCTCGTAATTACCTAGGTCATGCTGCTGGGACCGCCGCAGGTGGAGGATCTACCGGTCTTCTGTCCTTTATCATGTGTCTACTTCGCGTACTGCCGCGTCATAACGCGGCAACCGCGCGACATAGCGGGCATGCTGGGAGATGGAGTCCCAACAATTGGGATCCATCTTTCTTCTCTGTATTTGCAAACTCCGTAGATTGTTAAAAAGGATATCTTGGGTGAATGCAATGTATCCTCTGTATATTACAAAACAAGAGATTATATAGTAAAAGCAATTTATGGAGGTTAGGGGTTTCCCATTTATTGAAACTGTTTGGTAAATATTCGGATATTATCATTCATTTAATTTTGAGTGTTTCCTGAAGTTAAACAATAAAGTTTATTGACAGGCATTTTTTACAGGAGTGCCCTCCCCCATATCCCTGCTGCCCTTCCCACCCTGAACACAGGCCTTTCTCCACCTCCAACTGCAGCGCAGTTTAATTGGGCCCTGCAGTGCAGGGAGTGAAATGCCCATCAGCAAAATAAATGCAGTACGAAGTCTGTATAGTGTTTGGTGTCAGTTCTGACCGAACTGAATAGATTTCCCTTGATTCTAAGGCTGACTTCAGGGCATGGAAAACGAGCAGGTGGTGCCCAGAAATCTCTACTGAACTTATCCAGAAAATGTTTGCATTAGGAATTTAGCAATAATAACTGTCTGAGAGGGGTTTTAAGTGGGTTACCTTCACTCTTTCTTCCAAGCGAACGCTCACTAGAAATCCTGAGCATTATTTTTTAAGCCTTTGTGTGGAGCTAATACAAAGCATATATGACATTATTACACCAGCTATTTAAAAAAAATTGATTATAAAGGAACAGTGTAAAGATGAAAAAAAAACACAACATGGTACATTTTATGATTTTCCTTCTTATAACACCTAGATAATAACTAGCTATTAACAAACAGCACTAAGGGCCAAAGGTACTAACTTTACTGTTTGCAATTACCAAATAGCGAATTTTTGCGATTCGCTATTTGGTAATTGCAAACAGTAATGTATTAAAGTGTGTTTTTCACTGTTGTGCAATTCCCAGTGGGTCCCCAAACAACCTACCTCATTAATATTCATGAGCTAGGTCTTGGTTTGCGACCCATTGGGAATTGCTAAAATCACAGGGATGATGGCCTGCTAGGGTCATCAGAACACCATGTCTGTGTCTGTGATTGCTTTTAAACAAAATATTTCTTTTAATTCAGCCAGTTTTCCTTAAAGGAAAATGCAGATTTTCCACAGTTTTAATGGGTAGAAAATCATGATTTTATTAAAGGCACGGAGGCTAATACTATGCATATCACCTTTATTGCTCCTCAAATACAGCAGCAACAAACTCTTAGAATTAGAATGCACAATACACTCTAGAACGCAGAACATGCATAAATTCCCAGAACAGGCAGCCATCTTCCTCTTTTAGCTGCTGCAAAATAAACAAAGTCCCAAATTTCTACTCCTTCTGCTGGTCTTGCAATCCAATCCTTCCCGATCTCGTAAACCAGATCTTCTCCTTTAACCTATGTAAACAAAACAAAATATTAATAAAATTAGGCGGGAAACAGCGAAGGGATAATATTAGCCTCCGTGCCTTTAATAAAATCATGATTTTCTACCCATTAAAACTGTGGAAAAACTGTATTTTATGGCAAGGCCCAGAGGCCAATATTATGCATGTTCAAAGTTCATCTAAAACATTAACCCACACATTTTCCACAGGTTTAAAATAGAATTTCTTAAAAGTTGAATCATTAGACCAATCAGCCGCCTTCATAATCCCACTGAAACTAAAACCCCTCATAAAAGCTTTACTAGCCATAGTTCCTCTAACAGAATGTGCACCAAACACACTCACATCCAAACCAGCCTTACTCATCACTCCTTTTACCCACCTAGCTAAAGTAGGTGAAGAAACTTCTTTAAAGGGTTTCTTAAACGAAATTAACAACTGAGTGCAACCACTATGCCTCAATCCTAAAGTCCTCTTCTCATACTCCCTAAGACAACTAACTACACACAAATTATTATTATGCCCCTCTAAAAGAGGATAAAAAATTGTCCGTGACATAGTCTTCGTCCTTTTCCTTATCTCAAAGCACACACCCTCTGGTTGATAACATCTAGAATTTACCTCTAAAGCTCTAATATCCGAAACTCTCCTAAAAGAAACCAAACACAGCAACATAGTCAGCTTCCAAGACAATAACTTTAAATCCAAACAAGAATTAGCTCCCCAGCTATCCAACTCCTTTAAAACCACTGATACATCCCAAAGTGCACTATATTTTGCTTTTGGAGGTAAAATTACTCTAACACTCTTAACCAATCTTTTAACCAAAGAATGTTGTCCAATTGGTAACACACCTACCAAAACATGCCCTGCCGAAATCGCCGACCTGCTCAAATTGACAGTATTGTACGCTAAACCTCTACTAAACTGAGCTGACAAAAAATTTACCACCTCGACTACAGATATGGGATCCAAACCCCTTTCAACACACCAATTACACCATCTTCTCCATGCTGACCTATAAACCTTTGCCGTCCCTGCAGACCATGATTGATTGATCAGATCCTCAGCCTCCTTTGATAATCCATGCACTTGCCAAACTCTCCTGAAATCAACCAGGCAACCAGCCTCAACTGTCCCATCACCACCAATTCATGGGCATTTCCTTGCACATCCAACAAAATCTCTCTGAAGCTCGGCAACATTACTGGATCCTCTGTCAACAGACCCATCAGATCCGGAAACCACACCTGAGCCTTCCAATACGGCGTCACCAATACTAACTCTGCTTTTTCCCTTCTGACCTTCGTCAACACCCTCTGAATCATTGAAAACAGAGGGAATGCATAATTCCTCTCTTCCTTCCACTCCTGAAGAAAAGCATCTATTCCCTTCGCCTCCGGATCCGGCCTCCAGCTGTAGTAATCCTTCAACTGAGAATTTAGTCTGTCTGCAAACAGATCCACCTGCAGAGGACCCCACCTCTGCTGAATCCTTTCGAACACTCCGCTGTTCAATCTCCAATTGCTCACATCCCTGAGGTATCTTGAATACCAATCCGCTTCTACGTTGCTCAACCCTGGGATATACTGAGTCTGAACCATAATCTCCTTCTCCAAACAAAACTTCCAAAATTCTTTTGCCAACTCCGCTAGACCCCTTGACCGCGGGCCTCCCAACTTGTTCACATATCGGACTGCTGACAAATTGTCCATTTTCAGCAGAACACAACATTTCACCTGATCCTTCATAAAACTCTTGATCGCAAAAGATCCTGCCAGAAGCTCCAAACAATTTATGTGCATCTTCCTCTCCTGTTTTGACCACTGTCCCCCTGTTGACACTACACCACACCTTGCCCCCCATCCGTGTAAACTCGCATCCGACACTATCTCTATCTCCGGCATCTCTCCAAATATAGCTCTCCCATTCCAGGCTTCCAGACTCATCAACCACCAATCTAGTTCCTCTTGACTCTCTTGATTTATCCTCAATCTTTGTGAATACTTTGCACCCTGTCTCAAATGATAAGCCTTCAACCTCTGTAACGCTCTGTAATGAAGAGGAGCTGGAAATATCACTTGAATCGACGCAGATAACAGACCCAACAACCAAGCCAATTGCCTCAACGTAATCCATTCTGCATTCTTCGCTCTCTTCACTTCCTTCCTGATTTTCTTCACCTTCTCCATAGGCAACTTCAACACACATTCCAATGTCAGAATCTGAAAGCCTAAAAACTGCATCACTTGCTCCGGCTCCATACAAGACTTTTCCCTGTTCACTACAAATCCCAAATCCTCCAGAACTCTCACAGCAAACTCTGTCTGCTCTTTCACTAAACTCCTCTCTTCTGCCATAATCAAAATATCATCCAGATAAACAATCAAACGAATCCCCCTGGACCTCAACCATGCCGCCACTGGCCTCATTACTTTCGCAAAACACCATGGGGCCGACATCAAACCGAAAGGAAGACTCTTGAACCTCCAACGCTTTCCCTTCCTCCTGAACTGAAGGTAATCCCTTTGATCCTCGCACATCGGAATGGTCAGATATGCATCCTTTAAATCTAAACGGGTCAACCAGTCCCCTTTCCTTAGCAAATCCCTCAACATATGAATTCCCTCCATTTTGAAATGATTGTAACAAACCCAATCGTTCAATTCTCTTAGATTTATAACTAGTCTCATTCCTTTCTCTTTTTTCTCTCTACTAAAAACAGATTGCTCATGAAACAACCTCGCACTCTTCTTGCAGGTTCTATCGCACCTTTTGTTTCCAAAGCCTCCTCCTCTTTTGTTACCAGATCCTCCATTTCCTTTGAAAACTGTAAAATATTTGGAATTCTCTCTTGTACAGGTTTCTGAATAAAATCTATTCTGTAACCTTCTACCGTCTCCAAAACCCATGGATCCTGAGTTATCTCTCTCCATCTTGCTACAAACTGGGCTAGTCTGCCGCCCAACTTTACATGGAATCAAATAGGGTCTGGTAAACAACTTACCTGAGGCACCTCTTGTACGTCTCTCAGAACGCATGCCTCTTGATCTGCTCCTCCACCTTTGCGGATAAAAACTTCCCTGTTCCGATCTTGAAACTCCATAGTTTCCTCCATAACCTGTTCCATAGGGTCTATTCCTTCTACCAAAGCTTCCTCTGGTAATTCCTTGACCTCGGCCGTCAAACCGACACCGCATTCGCCCGGCCACTCCAAAAACTCTTCTTATATCTTTCTGTGCCTTCTGCAACTGATTAAATATTCCAACATACTTAGCCATATCTTTGACAAAATCATCGCCAAAAAGCAAACCCTCACTCTGTTCACCAAGTTCTTTAATAGCCAATTCTGCCAATTTCAGATCTATCTTAAAAAGTATGCTTTTCCTTCTCTCTATACAAAGAGCTGCATTTGAGTTCCCAAGAAGACAAATTGCCCTCTGGACCCACTGACGCATTACCTCTACGTCAATTCCAGTGTTATTTGAATATGCCTCTTCGCACAAATCAAAAATCTTTGTCAAAGGTCCCAGTACATCCAGTAACCTATACTGACAACCTTGAGCCCTTTATCTAGGCCCCTTCTGGGATCCTTTCCACTTTTATTAAGAAAAGTCAACATCTTTTGATCCAATTCAGGCGTATACGCCACCTTACTGTCTAGGCTAGGTCTAGGACATTCTGACCTAAGCCTAGTTCTTACATCTTTGGGTATCTCCCTCCTTATCCAGTACCTTACGTACTTGGCCACATGTTCTGCAGGAGTCCACTGCGGAGACAGAGGGTGCTGAATTAATAGCGGGTCGAACATTTCCTCTCCTTGAGGATCAACAAAATCACCCGCTTCCAACTTAATCTCTTTCCCATCAACTTTCCTCTTCTTTACCGGCACTTCCTCAACCTCAGAATCTTCAAAACTTGTACTACAAGTTAACTCTACATCACCACTTGTAGAGCTTGAATCGCACGCACCAACACTGTGCCTTCTCTTATGCGCCTTTATTGCGACTCCTTTTGCCTTTATAGCAGACTCCTTCACAACCTTACGTTCATGTTCACAACTCTTTCTTTTCTTTTCCAAATGCTTTCTCTTTTGTGTCCTCTTTGCACCCTGACCAGATACTCCAACTTCAACTTCCTCCGTAGTCCAGAAATTATCCTCCTCACCAGACCTTCTTCTGGACTCCTTCCTTACAAAACCTTTCTCCAAACTATTCTTTATCTTTTTATCTATAGACGCAGACATGTCTGCAAACATTTTTTCCATATACACCCTCATTCTTTCTTCAAATCCTCCCTCTTGGCTCTCCATTGTATAACTCTTCTTTTTACCACAAATTACTAACAATTTAACTATATTCAACTATATTTTCCTCCACAAAAATCTTCAAATTTAATTGAAACCACTTTCTTAAAGTATCTACTTTAATAAATGTATTCACCTAACACACTACAATCTCTCTTTTAAATTCAAAACTCTTAAATTCACTTCACCAAAATTCTCCTCACAGCTCCTTATAAACTCAACAACCACACGAACCCTTGACCGAAGTCTGTCAGAAACTGACTTGCGTTCTGACATCGACTTCGTAAAAATCCCAAAGTATGTCAGCCAAAAAACTCATTACTTTCCATTATCCTTTTCCCAATCTATGAAAATGGCCTCCGCACGTTACGTGCGTACGGTGCCCCCTAAGGTTCAAAACTAATCTCTTTCCTCTCGCCCATCAATAAATCATACGCGTGAGAGAAAGCAGTTGCACGCGCGCAGCATCTCTCCTTGTCTACAGTCCTAAAGAATCCTCCTGCCTCCGAACATTCACGCGACCCTCTATCTCGCGCCTCCGCCAAGAGCGCTTTCAGGCTTCAAATGAAAAACACAACGGTAACCGTCCCAAATACAATCTATACGATTCACTCTACCTTAAATGAATCCGCTACGCTCCCAGGCTAACATTATATCACAGCGCTAACATTTTAAAACAAACTAAACCTCGCTATTATATATCTCTCACAATTTATAAACCTTTAAATTACATAAAAATTTCTCTTCAGTCCTATCAAAATATATAATAGTTTGCTAACAATTAAAAGGCAAATATACAACAATAAATTACTAATTACTTTAATTAATCAATTATTTCACATTCAATATGATCAAGAAATGAATGTACTTATCTTGTGCTTGAGCAGCAACAAAAGAGGAAGATGGCTGCCTGTTCTGGGAATTTATGCATGTTCTGCGTTCTAGAGTGTATTGTGTATTCTAATTCTAAGAGTTTGTTGCTGCTGTGTTTGAGGAGCAATAAAGGTGATATGCATAATATTGGCCTCCGGGCCTTGCCATAAAATTGGATGTGTTTCAAAATGTAAAATCAAAACTTTTCTTTTCATTTTTTAAGAGCAGGCAGGTCCGAGGACCACCGCCTACTTTTAAAAAATATTGTGCATACATTCACAAAGGGGAAGGGATCCCTTGAGGACCCGTTCCTATTTGCGAAGGAGTTACCTCCAACTCGGAGTTGGTCGTAAAATGCGAATGTGTTGCGACCGCATTTCAGTCACAAAACATTCACACATACCACTGCGAGTCGCTATTAGGAAGGGACGCCCTAAACACGCTCCTTCCTAATACCGAAGTGCAAACCCATTTTGCGATTCGGTAATAGGTTACCGAATCGCAAAATTGTGTTTTGTACATATAAAAATGATTTTTTTGCGGTCACAAACTGCCCGATTTAGTTAATTGGGCCATTTGCAAGCACAAAAAAGCTACGTACATCTGGCCCCAAATGTCTGTCATAATTAGGGGTGCATAATATTTGATGCATACCTAAAAGCTGAAAGCAAACAGTCAGGGGCAGTCTGCAGGGCTATTTTACGTTTTGGAGAAGTCGGTGTGTTCTGCTGGTATGTGACGGAACCACGAATGCCTTTACCAAAATGACAGTTCCACGCGGTCTTAACCACGCAAGTTTTAACCATGCATATGCCTTTACCACGCATGCCTTTACAACTAAATATGCATTGTTAAGGAATGTATGTCAAAGACATATGCATGGTTAAGACTTATCAGGTAAGTCTTACCCCCACCCGACCCCTGACCCTTGCCTGAGACCTAAAACTACCCCCTGCCCTTGACCACTACAAACTACCTGGAACCCCCTGAGCCCTAAAAACTACCCTGCCCTCCCCTTAGCCCTGAAACGTATCCCGATCCCTGCCCCCACCCTTAGCCCTAAAACGGCCCCCCAAACCCCTGCCCTGAGACCTAAAACTACCCCTCCTGAAAACAAACCCCCGCCCCGTACCCTAAAAACATCCCTGCCCCCCAGACCCTAAATACTACCCTGCCCTCCATTAAGCCTTAAAAACTACCCCGAGCCCTAAAAACATCCCTGAACCCTCAGCCCTGAAAACATCCCTAAACCCCCAGCCCTGAAAACTACTCACACCCTAAAGAACTACCCCACTCCCCAAAACCCAGCCCCAGTCCTACTCACCTTACCACATGCTCTCCTGATCCCTCCTGCTTCCATCCAGCAGCAGCTAGACTGCACACTGCCTTAACCACACATATGCATGGTTAAGACAAGCATGGTAGCGCTTGCGTTGTTGGAAGACATGTGGCACTGCTTGAGTTGCTCCGACTGTTTCCCGTGTTCTACAGCCTTGAAAGTAAAACAAGAAGTTCTCCAGAAGTCAAAAATGCTCCTCTGTCCTCAAGAGAACTGTAAAATCTGAAACACATAACATTTATGATCCTACAATATTAATCATATATTAAACACCAATTATGAATTGGAAACAACATATGAGGCCCCATGGCTTGAAAGAAATGTGATCAGGTGCATGATATGATGGGCATCAGCGCAATCAGGACAAAACCCACACACCCGCCCACATCTTCAATGCTCTAGTCTTCTATACCCTCCTTTCTGACCTTCTCCGACCAGTTCAATAACATTGTGTGTTGTAAGTTTGATACTTTTTATACTTGTACGTTCCTATGGTTGTTCGTTCGTATGGTAGTTGTTGTCTAAAGCACACTAATACTGCTTTGTTTTAGTAGTGCCTTACAAAACAGTTAAATAAATAAAAGAAAAATGTGACATCTGTCATTTCCAGATTTTCTCCTGTGCATTGATTAGTAACAAAGTACTGGTGCAAATCTAAGGTTAGCTTAGACAGCACATGAAGAGGTCGAATAAATACTTCTTTAATCTCAGACAACTGTAATTATTTAGGCTGCATTACATTCCATAATTTTTTTGATTGTTTGCCGTTATAGACAAGGATCAAACATATATAAATCAGTCTGGTTCCCATGTCAGAAGGGATAGTCGACCCTAAATTACCAGGGTACTTCCCTTCTGAATGGGATCACAAGCTGTCTCAGACTGGCTTTGATCTTTGCTCAGCTTAATCAGTCAGGTGCAGCTTGAGTTTTATGGCACAGCAAACTCAAGTTCCATACATAAAAATAGCCACCGTCTGGGATTCATTGAGACATTGTCTTGTAGCGTGGGCCGGGGAAGCAGAGCTGGACCAATCAGGGCCCAAGGGGAACCCCTCACGGAGGTGAAGCGGCCTACGGGAAAGCAGGGTGCACCGCCATCCGCCCCATCACAAGATCAGGGAGATAGCGAGGAGTCAGCGGCAACGACGTGCATGCTGAGGAGAAGCCGGTAGTTTTGGGCGGGAGGGGGAGAAAGTGCCTCCCTCCCTGCAGCGAGTGTGCAGGCTTGTGGGCCTGGGTCGAGCGGCTGCTCCCGGAGCAACATGGGTGGCGGCCGGAGGCTCCAAGAGCAAACAGCAACGAGCGGAATCGTGGCCATCGACCTCAAGTGAGCCGACGTGAGTGTATCTTAAAGGGGCAGGGGCCTTAAAGGAAGCAGGGTCACAGGCGTGCCAGGCCCCAGGGCCCGAATGCTTAAGACCAGAGCACCTGCACCGCAGATCAGGCTCGGGGGGCAAAGAATGAAAAAGGAAGCAAAACGACTGGCCGGATGGCAAGGAGAGAGTGGTGGCGGCTGGTGTGCTTCCAGGACAACGGAGAACAACCAAAGTTGGGCAAAGCAAGGGCAAGAGAGTCTGGGCCGGCACTGGATGACGACCTGGAGGCGATGCTTGAAACCGCTAGGGCTTTAATTGCAAAGAAGGGGAAAAGATGGGTGGAGCAACAAATGGACGCTGGGGCAAATGGAGGGCCAGCCAAAAACCCAAGCTGAACAACAAGGCAGTGGTAGAACCAACAGGGATAGGGGCATGCAGCCAAAACGGCGGCCCCCTCCAGAGGAAAAGTCCTGCTGCCAAGAAAAAAAGCCCAGCAGCCACAAGGGAAAGAGGCCAAGGCCACAGCTGCCAAGGGAAAACAGGCTGGGCGAAGCAAGGCTGCAGCAACCAAGCGTCCAGCAGAGGAGGAGGATGATAGCGAACCAGAGGACATCAGCAGCAGTGTCTCAGAAGGGGGGCCTGTAGCCACGACGGCGGCCCCCATGTGGGAAGAGAACGCAACCAAAACAACTCAAACTGGTGAGCAATATGCGCTGCGCAGGGGGACAAGGGGGCAAACACAAGGTGAGAACATTGCCCACACCCATCAGAATCAGAAAACTGGTGCAATTACTGAATTATTACCCAAAATTGAAGGACAGACAACTGCTGGCAGGGGTTTTCACAGCGGGTTTCAGCATACCATAAACGGGCACAGTGGCCCAAAGGCTTAGCCAGAATTTGAAACCTGTGAGGGACAACCCCAAAGTGGCCAGACAGAAAGTGAAAAAGGGGGTCCAGCTGGGGAGAGTAGCGGGTCCTTTCAACGAACCCCCATTGGAAGACTTGATGGTATCCCCACTAGGGGTGGTAGCAAAAAAGGAGACAGCCTCATACACTACCTATCCTACCCAGAAGGGGAATCAGTGAATGATGGCCTAGAACTAAATAGCTGCTCAGTGTCCTATGCCTCGCTGGACGAAGCAGTAGAGCAGATCAGACAGATGGGAAAAGGGGCGCTGCCAGGAAAGACAAACATTGAAGCGGCTTTCTGCCTCTTGCCAGTGCACCCCGACAGCTACCACCTACTGGGCTTCCAGCTGGAAGGGGCCTACTACTATGACAAATGCCTGCCTATGGGTTGTGCAATCTCTTGTGCCTACTTTGAGGCATTCAGCATTTTCCTGGAATGGCAATTGGGGAGACGCCACCCGGCAGGCGGATGACTATACTACTTGGACAACTTCTTGTTTATTGGCCATTCAGGGGCAGGCGAGTGTGCAGGTTTACTACAACAATTCAAGGACTTAGCAGAGGTACTGGGGGTGCCACTGGCACCAGACAAGACAGAGGGCCCGACAACAATGCTATCCGTCCTGAGGATAGAGATAGACACCGTGGAAGTGATATATAGGTTGCCCAGGGAGAAGGTAGTGGAGCTGCAACAGTTGATAAGGCAGCTGGGGGAAAGGAAGAAAGTAACCCTGAAGGAGATACAGCAGCTGCTAGGGAAACTTAATTTTGCTAACAGGGTGATTCCAGCCGGGCGGCCTTATGGCAGGAGGCTGGACTGGTTGACAAAGGAAATGTCAAAGAAACACCACAAGGGGTAAAAAGGGACCTAGTACAATGGGGCACCTTCCTATTCGGGTTCAATGGGACACTCATGTAAAGAGCGCCACGGGTAACATCCAAACAATTGGAACTGTTCAGAGATGCCGCTGGTGTGCATGGCTCTGGGGTGATAATGGGCACCGCGTGGACAGCGGCATGCTGGCTGGATGCCTGGCATAGCACAGGGCTAACAAAGAACATTACGTTACTGGAGCTATTCCCCATTGTAGTGGCTTTCGATATCTGGGAGGTTAAGCTAGCAAACAGACAAATCACGCTATGGTCAGACAATCATGCAGTGGTCCAGGCAATAAACATGGGAACTGCGAAATGCCCGGCAGTGGTGCGGCTGCTGCGGAAGCTGGTGGACTACCAGCTGGGGGCGAATATAGCGGTTAGGGCCCGTCACATTGCAGGGATGGACAACTCAATAGCGGATGCAATCTCTCGTTTGCAGTGGGACAGATTCAGGGAGCTGGTGCCAGAAGCAGAACGGAGCATGATATCGATGCCGGGGCAAATGTGGAAACTCATGGAATTGAGCTGAGAGCACTGGTGGCAACGCACTGGCCCCCAAAACTTCTGGCAGATACTGTACGTGCTAGAAGACTTTCCAGAATGCCACCGGGTTGGGGGCTCCGGGTTGGGTCACACAAACAGAGGTAGAAAGGTTTCTGGCAGGAGCATTCCAGGGTGGGAAGTCCAGGGCCTGGGTAAAGATGCACCTGAATGCAGTATCATTCTATGACAGATTAGTGACCGGAAGAGACCTGACGGGTTCCTCTTACATTAGATCAGCAATGAAGGGGTAAAGGAGGTTGCAGCTCAGGAAAAAGAACTGGAGGAGGCCAATTGACTTTAAAGGCTTGAAGGCATTCCTGTGGGCAGTGGAAGGGATATGCACATCTCACCCAGAGAGAAAGCTGTTCAGAGCAGCCTTTGCCCTGGCATTTTTTGGAGTTTACAGGATCAGCGAGCTGGTAGCTCCAGCCAGAGGACCCCAGGTTCCGCATGTATACAAGCAGGGTACTTACACATGGGGGATGGGCACATGATAGGTCACTTGCGGTGGTCAAAGACAAACCAAAACGGCAAGGGAAAAGATACATGGAACAACTGTATTGAGGACAAAGCATGCTGCCCAGTGGGCCTCATGAAGGAATATGTGGGGCAGGAGTTACACGCCGACGGCCCCCTATTTTTACATCTAGATGGTACATACCTCAGCAAATTTCAATTCATGGCAGTACTGCGGAAGGCACTAGAGAAGGTGGGTTTCCTTCCAAGGAATTCGGGTCACACTCATTACGCATAGGGGCCGCCACTACAGTGGCCCAGTTGGAGCACAGTGCCGAGCGGATCAAAAAGCTGGAGATGTGGGCGTCGGGCGCTTACAAAGGATACATATGGCTGACAAACATCTAAAATGTTTTCCCTACTCTCAGCAGGTCTAATGGGGGGCCGGCGCATGGTATGGATCGTGGGGCATTCATACATCACACAGGTGCAACGATGGGCAGAGGCGCGCAAGGACTTCCGAGGAATATGGCTGAAAAACTTGGAGGTGACATGGATGGGGCAACCAGGCATGAGGTGGGAGCAGCTGCTCCCAGAAATGCAAAAGGAATTACAGAACGAAAGGGGCCCAGACGCGGTTGTCATACATCTGGGAGGGAACGACCTGCCGAGCATTGGGAGATAGGAACTGCTGGGCGCCATGACATCAGGGATGGCGGCACTGGCCAGGACGATACGTCCGGCGAAACTGGTTTGGTCAGAGTTGATTGCAAGGCAGGTATGGAGGGGGGGCCATCGAGCCGGGGGCGGTAGACAGGTCCAGACGGAAGCTTAACATCAGGATGGCAAAAATATGTAGGGCAAATGGCTGGGGGTTCGTAAAACATGGGCTGATCAACCTTAGGGCACCAGGTTACCACGCTGAGGATGGGGTACACTTAACCAGGGTAGGCATGGATATGTTCATATTAAATATTGTCGGAGTTCTGAAGCAGCTCGGTTTTGCATGAGGGGGCAAGTCAGAAAGCGGGAGCTGCCACAGATCGGGAAACCGCTGGCAGCGTGGTGGAGGCAGCACAGAAAGGTACCCATGGAAAAGAGTAACTTAGATAGAAGAGCTGCTCAAACAGTGTCCTTGGGATACCTCACGGCAGGGGCACAGGTGAACAGGCGACAGCACACAAAGACAGCCAGAATAGAAGGGCTGCTCAGGCAGTGTCCTTGCGATGCCACATGGCAGGGGCACGGAGAAGCAGGCCAGTGGTCAGCAAAGGTACAAGCCAAGCGGAACGGCACATGCAGCCTGGGCCAGGCCTGACGGCCGCCCAGGCGGGCGGTAGCAAGAGAGGCCTAGAACTGTAAACTCTGGGTTACCTGCGGGACGGACCACTGTGCAAAATTAGTGCTTTCAGCTAGACAGGAAACAAAACAAGTGGGACAATATTACTAAGAGATGTTAATTATGGCACAAGACATGGGTTGCGAATGACAAACCATATCGCTGTGAAATGTATGATCCATGTTTTTGTGTGCATTATGAAATAAAACTGCGGCCTTTTTACACCATAAGCTTGTGTCCTTCAAATGTGTGAGGAGAAGGGAGTGTAAAGAATGGGGCCATGGAATGGAGGGAGAGAGCAAACTCGCAAGCCTGGGAGGGGATTAAGGCTCTCCAGTCATCTTGGATTTGATGAAAAGTTTTTAAGACAGCTGCCGCTGTTTTTTACCTGTGCATAGTGCTTCCACACTCCTGGATCCAAAGTCTCTAACTGGGGCCCAGTGGGATAAAGAAATTTAACATAGTTAGCTGAATGTTATTGTGGTAATCAATGTCAAGATTCATGATTCTGATTCCTGAACCACTCACGGGAACCCTGTAATTAATTCACACTTTTCCGGGTGTCATGTGGTTGGAGGGAGGAATTGCAGAAGCCGGAAAATGCTCCTACAAAGAATTTGTGCAAAGGAAGAAGGTTCAATTTTTGGACTTACATTGCTGCATTGGCAGCACTGCTGCCTCAGGTTTGTCTTATTCGAAGGGTGAAGTGAAAGAATTGCTTCATTCATGAAACACACAAAACAACCTAATAATTACAGCTAAGCATTTGCCTGTGTACATCTATGGTATAGAGTGACATAGTGTAGCCATTTGTCCACAATCCCAGCGTGTACCTAGTGGCTGAGATGGCATTGTAGATCACCTGTGTGGGGTACTTATAATGCACAAACATTGCTACAAAGCAACGGAGAGCTGTACAAAGGTGTATTTACAGCAAAGGAAATTAGAATATGAGATTCAACAAAAATGACAGGGAGAGCGGCACTGAAAGGAGGGGCTTTGTAGCAAGTGTGTGTAAGAGCACATCAGTATTCCATACACAATATGTCATGTAGACCTTCTGTGGAATTGCTATACTTCCTCCCCATCCCTCCTTACAATTCAGGATTGCCAGTCAGTTCACTAGATCTTGTGGCTATTTGCTTGTGCAGTGCTCTCTTGCTGGCCAGCTAGGCCTGGTCCATAAAAATAGCAAAACAACATAGATACATCCCAAACCTTAATAAATAGACTAGGCTTAAACAAATTTGGACCTGGCAAACCTACTATGGAGTCAACTGGAATGCTACAAGAAGAATGGGCTGATTGACTCACGCTTCCCGAGTGGGATATCTGCAAATGGTAAACAAGAGGTGTGTAGATGTGACCGTGAAGGGGTGGTATTTGAATGCAAGGTAGCCGAGAAGAAAGCGATGCAGCACAGAATATGTAGAGTGCAAGACATCTTTAGAAGCACCTCTCCCCCTCATAACATACTTAATGGCTGCCACAGCTTGGACACACAGCAGATGTGCACAGCGGGTATGCCGCTGGTGTGCCGAATGGACGCCAAAGGCAAGCCTGTCTGCACCCATCAGCACCCAGCTCCAGGAACCCTAATCCTCCCATCACTACTATGCTGTGATCCTCTGTGCCCTGAACCCTGGCTGCCACTGCTCACGCTGCTGCCTCGCTGTACCACACAACCCCTAGGGAGCATTCTCTAGAACTTCCTGCAAGTTTCATGCACTTACCCACACCCAACACTCACCACACTGACAGCACCCAACACCCCACTCTCTCACACTCACAAAGTCCTGAAACACCCATGCAACACTCCAAACTTGCATGCATGCTCCTCATCACCCGTTCACTCATCAAACACATCACTGAGATCTGGGACCTGCTGCACGACAATGCTCCTGACATACTTTTCCTCAACGAAACCTGGCTGAACCCTGCATTGGCACCTGACATCATCACAGACATCCCCCCAGCTATAGTATTGCCAGGCAAAACTAGCTTCACAAGCCTGGAGGCAGAAACGCCATCATCCACAAGAACACCATTAGCTGCACCACATGCACGAACATGTCATCCTCCAACATGGAAAACCTGTCGTTCAAGCTCCACATTGCAACCAGCTTCACCAAAACTGCACTCTCATCTACAGAGCACTGGGACAGCCGATCAACTTCACCAACACCATCGTGGACTTCGATGCACCCCTTGCCCTCGATGCTAGTAATCAAATCCTACTTGGAGACCTGAACTTCCTCCTGGAAGACCATGCCAACCCCAACTCAAGAGCACTCATTGAAGACCTTGGAAGCCTGGGCCTCACCAAATGAGTAAAGAAACCTACCCATGTTGCCGGGCACCTCCTGGACTCTATTTTCATAAACTTCAACAACATCTGAGTCGACGAGCCCACATCAGTTCCCTGGATAGCCCATGCCCTCATCAATTTTAGCATTCCTGTCTGAATCCAATGGACACGTACCACCGCCACACCCAACCACTGCAAACAACTGGAGCACAAATTGAGAATGTGCCAGGACAATGTAGACAGAAGCATGTTCAAATCTGCACTAAGATGCTACCACCAAATGATCTGGACCACCAAACGCGCAGCTCTGATGGACCACATTGATGTCAGCACCAACAGAAGCAAAAAAATCTTTGCTATTGTGAAAGATTTCACCTAGCCATCAGCTGCTTCCAACTAGATTGCGCACCTTCGCAGGGCCTCTGTAACAATCTCTGACAATTCTTCAGCAACAAAGTCACCACCATTTACAGCAATTTCAGAATGCAACCAGATCCAACAGACCTCGCCAAACAGCTCCTGATCTTATCCAAAGAACCAATGCTAACCACAAGGCCTGTCATCACCCCAGAAGAAACCACTGCCACCATGAAGTCCATCCACTCAGAGGCCCCATCGGACCCCCCCATCCCACCATGCCTACTTCTGAGGACTGCAACCCATCATCGCCATGCTCACACCCATTCTGAATGCCTCAACCTCTTCCGTGACCATCCCAGATGCTTGAAAGCATGTAACTGTCCTCCCATTGCTGAAGAAACCCTCTGCAGACCCTTCAACATTTGTCAACTACAGACCTATAACCCTGCTACCATTCCCAGCCAAGGTCTTAGAGAAAATCATTAACAGACACCTCCCTGAATACCTCAACAACCAACTCCTCGTCACCACTCAGTCTGGTTTCAGACCCAACCACAGCACAGAAACTTTCCTCATCACCACCATGGGAGACATATGCATGACTCTGGGTATAGGAAACACGGCGGCCCTCATCCTCCTGGATCTCTCTGGCACATTTGACACAGTCTCCCACAGCATCCTCATCCAGTGCCTAGACAACATCGGAATCCAGGGACACATCTCCGATGGATCTGCTCCTTCCTGACCGGAAGGACCCAGTCAGTCAGCTTGGCACCATACACCTCGGACGCCCGCAACCTCATCTGTGGAGTTTTGCAAGGATCCTCCCTGAGCCTGAACCTCTTCAATGCATTTATCATCCCGCTAGCCAGTATTGCCTGCTCTCATGACATCAGCATCCTCTCCTATACCGATGAGACGTAAATCATTCTCTCCTTCACGGGGAAGGCACACAGTATCCGTATCAAGTTCAATGCCTGCATAACTGAATTCGCCCAGTGGATGAAGAATAACTGCCTAATGCTGAACACCAACAAAACTAAAATTGTGCTCTTTGGGAAGAGCACATCACTGTTGGACTACACCTGGTGGCCAACAGAGATAGGACTGACACCCACCACCTACACCAAGAACCTCAGGATCATCATCGAAAGCGAACTTGACATGACTGCGCAAATCAATGCTGTCACCATCTCATGCTTGCATACCCTGAAGATGCTGAGGAAGATTTTCAAATGTCTCCCAATCAAGACCCAGAAAACCGTCATGAATGCCCTGGTCACAAGCAAGCTGTACTAATGAAACACCCTTTATGTCTGGATCTACAAAAAAATCACCAGATGGCTGAAGACCATTCAGAACTTGGTACCAGAATTACTGTCATCATATCACGCCGCACTCACATCACAACACATCTGAAGGAGCTCCACTGGCTCCTCTTTCACAAAAGAGCAAAATCAAAGTCTTCACCCACACTTTTAAGGCACTGCATAACAATGTCCCAGGATACTTCAACAATTGCATCTGCTTTCACGAACCTTCCAGACACATCCGCTCGTCTGGACTCCTACTTGCATGAGTCGCATGCATACAGAAAACCACATTGAGTGGTCGAGTTCTACTACTTCTCTTCTAAAGTGTGGAATGACCTGCCACTTACACAGCAGAGCCTCCTCCTCATTGCTTGAATTTCGCAATAAGCTGAAAACCTGGCTAGACTCACACCTTCTCAGTGCCAGGGTACTCTCCCGGGTAATAGTGCACTCCTCAAATTTCTATAACATACCATGTATGGCTTTAGAGATGCTAATAGGGTGATATGTGGTCACCTGCAGTGAAGTAGGCCCATCCCAGCCGAGGGGCATGTCTAACCTAGAAGTTAGTGGGCTAAACCAACACGAATTCAACACAAAAGCTAATAATTCAGCCAACCAACCAGACTTAAGACCAAATAGCTCAATGACTAGCGCTCCCCTGAATGCAGTGGTCTCCCCTCCCTGGTGGTACAGTCTTCCTCGCTTCCATGCCTTTAGTATTAGATCTGCATCACCTCCGAGTCAACTCCGCACACAGATAGTAGTCATTGTGTAATAGCTCCCTTTCCACTGGTAATGCAATCCTGTGTTTTGTTTATGTTGATTTCATTTTTGCAATGACCGGGCTCCGCCTCTCCTCGTCCACAGTCTGACCTGCTTCTTCGCCTTCCATTTCGAGAGCTTCTCTGCCCGGGAGACTCCATCCACCAGGGCAGTGCGGCTCCGTGAAAGCATCACCCTGCTTTGTATTCCGAAAGGCATCAAGTACCTCTTGAACTCTTCCCTCACGCTGTTAGCAGTTGAGCTTGTTGCCAGAGATAACAGCTGGAATTAAATTCCTTCTAAACCAGATTCTCTTGCCGCCGCCTAGGTAATTGCAGTTTTCCATTATTCAGCTGGGCCATTTCGGGGGAGGGCGTCTAATACTTAACAATGGCTGAACATCCAGACGCTGCTGATGGAAAGATAGCAAATTATGAGGCCTGTGATTGTGATTGCTAGGCGCAGACCACCCCTGTATCAAAGCGCCTAAGAGTTGTGTCGCCGCTGCTGAAACTTATTTTCGCAAAATGAGCTATGTGAAAGGCACAGACGCAACATCCGACCGTGACAAGTGCATGCTGGGATTGCGAAAAGATTGTAGGGCCAGGAAGCTGTAGTCTGGCCAGTGCCGGATGGCAGGTAATAGCCCCGAGGGCATCCTGAAGAGAAATGTCCACCACAAAATGCCCGTATTTGGCCTTGATACTGATTTGGGTCAGAAAAAGCGTTTCCACTAAAATAGTATTACAGCACAACAGTATTTAAAGCTTGTGGTATTACCGCAACTGTGTCCAGAGCCAAACCATCTCGAGGAATCTGTCCCTGGAAAAAGGTCTGCAATTATGAACTCATGTATAGAAATTAGTGCACCAATGCCTGCATTTCGTGTCCCATTCTCTAAGAGCCTATAGAGGAATAATTTACAACCCCCTGTTAATATCACAAACTGGTATTACGGTTAACCCCCTGTAGCCATAATCCTAGGTGCGCTATTACCACGCCAGAATTATCACGTGACTTGTAAAAGAAGCCATTGCATTATTTTATGCTACAGAATGTGTAGCATGAACACGATAAACTGAAGCATCTGTAAGTGTGGAACACATTCTGCAGCAGGGATAGACCAGTAGTTCAGGGTCTGGTTTAAAAAGCTATCTGGGCTATTCTGAAGAAGAGGATCTGGTGTGCAGCGAGAAATATACAATGAAGGTTTTGCAAAAGGGTTGTGACTCGATCTCTTCTATAAGGTTCATTTAATGAACGACGGGAATCTAGATTTATGAACAATCCAAAGAATGCACCTGAAGTTGGATTATAAATTCTGCCCAAACTTTAAAACCACATGTTATGTCCCATTCTGGTCTCTTCAGTCCGTATTACTATGGTAATACCGCATTGGGGGAATACTACACCCTGCACAACTGATGACTCCTTGTTTAGTATTTTGCCAAGTCGTTTTTACTGCAATATATGTATTGCACCGCTACTCAAAAATCCAGCAGGTCCTGCATTGAATCATGCAGCCTCCATTTGGGACATTTTGAAGGAGGTCCACTTGGAAGGTAAGATTACTGTGGATTGCTCTTCACCACATACCCTCTTTTAGAAGACATCAAAAGCAAAAAGTCCCTGTTTCGCCTTATATCAAAGGGCCATACTTGAAATGAGGGCCTCGGTCACTCTTTAAATCTTTTCTTTCATCACTTATTTTAACAGTCACCTTGAAACACCTTTTAGGGCCAGAAATGTAATTCCCTTTTGGTATCTGTTTATGTTCGACCCTTCTTTCGATATAATTTGTTTATTTTCTAAGAGCAATGTCTAATAGTAAAGTTTTGTTAATGTTTTTGAAAGCCCTTTGTGGTCACATGACTTTCTTTATTCCTCAGACTGCTAGTACAGATGTCTTTAATTTCACAGCAATCGCAGAACAAATTATACTTCCCTAACGCTGTACTCTTTGTATCTGCCTTTTAATGATGAAAAACGGAATCACCCCCAACCAGGCAGCAAGCATCTGATCTTCGAGTTACACAATTCTATTTGCACGTATCCACTGCCATACTTTGCTGATAATAATGATAGTACAAAGAGAAGGTGGGGGGAAAACGTGCATTCTTTCTTGTGGCTTCAGTTTCCAGTTAATAATGGCGCTGCACACAAGTACACACACACACACACCTACCTTGCATGGAGTAGGCTGCTTTTTAAACGCATTGGACAGGCCCCCAAAATAGAACAGCTCAATAAAATGGGTTGATCTTAAGGTAAACAGCTAACACCCAACTTTTGATGCTGTACAGGCATGAACTGAGCAAAATGTTGTTTCTAGCGAATGTCATTTTAAGCAATATTGTTTGTTGTCAACATATTGATGAGAAGCAATGTGATGGTGACAGGAAGTAGTGGGTAGCATGGTGAGTCCTGGCTAGGCTTATAGGCAGTAGCTTTCTGTTCTTTTTTCAGTCAACTGAATTGACAATTTTGAAGGTCTTTTTTGGCTGCAGCAACTTACATTTTAACAGAATGTGGCTAGAAAAATGTTGAGAAACGTGTTTGATGGGTGACACACATTGCAATATTGAAACGCTTCTTTATGCTTCCATTAAGCATCCAATGAAGCTTCGAATGTCAGAGACCTAGGGGCAGATTTACAAGCCCCTTGCGCCACTTTAGCGCCGCCGTTGCGTCACTTCTGTGGCGCAACGGCGGCGTAAGCCAGCGCCATGCTGCAGGGTATTTACAACGTGACGCATCTAGGGAGATGCGTCACGTAGTAAGCCCTGCGCCACATGAAACCTGCGTCAGGTTTCATGTGGGCGTTCCCGGAGCAGGGGGGCGTTCCGGCGCAGGAACGCCTCGCAAAAGTGGCTGAGTGAAATCTACAAGATTTCACTCAGTCACTCTTCCGGCGCCGCTGCGACGAATCCTTACGCCTGCTTCAAGCAGGCGTAAGGAAGTGGCGCACCACGTTAGGTATGGGCGGCCCACGAGCATTGCTGGAGTTGCGTCGCGCTTGCGACACGACTCCAGCAATGCGCCGCCCTTGCGCCACAGGATGCGACACGCATCGGCCTTTCCTTGCGCCACGGTGCGCCGCATTGTAAATGCGGCGCTTCCGTGGTGGCGCAAGGAGAGAATTGCGTGTCGCAACTATTCTGGCGCATCCCTGCTGATTTGCAGGGATGCGCCAGAAGTTGTAAATCTGCCCCCTAATGTGTAGAGAACTCCACACCTAGGCTATTCTTTTAATCCTAAAGCATTGATATGAAGACATGAGCTCAGGATTCAACAACTCAGATTGAGTGCGATGGTCCAGCGTCCACGGTCAATCTTGAATGGCAAAACTCCAATCTGATCATAGCCATTTCGGCCTGTGCCACGTCACGGCTATTATCAAACACTCCGGGGCAGATCTACAAGAAAGTGCCGCAGCGTGGCGCTGCAAGCCCTTTGGCTGCGCCACGCTGCGGCACTTTCAGAGCACAGGAATGCGACATATTTACAAGAATATGTCGCATTCCTGTGCTCTCCCCTGCGCTGGCGCACAAACAGCTGCCAAGCGCCGGCGCAGGCACCCTTGCACCATGGTGCAAGGATGCCTGCGCCATGGGGAGATTGTTTCTGTGCAGGAAGGGGCACCTTTCTGCACAAAAACAATCAGTACAGGCTTTTCCTCTTTCAATGCGTGCTGCAGAATGCAGCACGCATTGAAAGAGAAAAACGAGGAGAAATGAAAACATTTCTCCTCGGTGCGTCTCGCTACGCCACCTCTAGGGTGGCGTAGCTTCAAACGCATCTCCAGAGTTACGATTTCTCGTAATTCTGGAGATGTGTCTTGTTCCATGGGTGTTGCGTGGGAACACCCACAGCAACACCCATGGAACGCCCCTTCACCGCAAAGTGCTGCGTGTGAAGGGACGGTATTTACAAGGAGAGGAAAAGTCACGCATGGTGGCTTTTCCTCTCCTTGTAAATATCGAGGAGCCCCTGCGCCACCAGTACGTCACGAAAAGTGACGTACTGTTGGCGCAGGGGGCTTGTAAATCTGCCCCTCCATATTTATCGAACATGGTGACTTTGTTCGAAGTGCTCTTTGCATTCACATCCGTCATCATTGCCTTTGGGGTTAAAACAGGTTATGCAAAGCAAGGAACAGTTTTTACTTATGGTCTGCCTTGAAATTATTCTCTTTAATTTGAATGACATCAGATAAGCCTGTGTTGGTGTGAGGAGCCTTACAGTGATCACATGTTAACATTTCAACCTCCAGAGGGAACCCACCCCCTCCCTTGATTTATATTCCCTGATAAATAACATATGCACCTACCTGATATGCAATGGCCACAGCCCTAAAAGCCTTTCATTGTCATAGGATATAGGGACGTTTCGTAATATTTCAAAAGACCTGGCTGCCTTTGGCCGTGAGAAAGATGCACACTGCACCTTGAAAGCCCCTGTTTGGACTAAGGCTTCTTTGTAAAGCTGTCCTTGTTAATTCCTCACTTTGCACATCAAAGCAAGGAGGAGCTGGCCGTGTGCATGCTGTTCCCATATAAAATGCAAATGACTAGCTCAGCCATCTATGAAGTTCTTCTTCAAAAGGCTCCAGGTGGCCCACTCTTCTGACACATGAACACCACAGCAGTGGTGGATGGGATTGGTGGGATGAAGGGCTAGCACTGAATGGAAGTCACCATGCTGCTTCCTGAGTTTAGAGAAAGGGAGTGATTGCTTACCCATTCCCTTGAATTACATTTAGTATTGAAGGATCTATGCAGCAGGCATGAGGTTTTATTTTCATTACACTAAAGTGACAGGCATTACTTAAAAAGAAAAATCTTCTTGAAAGTCTTGCTTGATTCTTTATGCTGTCATTCTGGCTAACGCTGTTACCTCGCTTCGGCTCTTACCTGTACTCTAAAGGACGAAGAATGCTGCTAGAGGTCACCCTACTAGGATGGAGAAATGGGGAGAGAGAAGTACATACAACTATTGCTACATTAGCAAACCAGGAGCTATCAACTAACATCTGCAGAATACCTTATGATTATGACTATGGCCTCATCTTTGCCATTTCCGGGGGGGTCAACGAAGTACAAACTATGCACACTGTTCATGAAAGAAAAGTACAAAAGAACCACCAGAGACTTACATCTCTGCCAGAGAGTATTTTTTATGGTTTTCTTCTATTTATAAACATCCCCAGTATTATGTCGGAAAAGCTGCACATAAGTACACAAAAAAGTGATGGATTGGATACTTGAATTAATCTTAGCCACTTGTAATTACTCGAGCCCTCTTTATTTTTTGCACACTATGTTACTTCAGTTTGGGTCCAGCCATATACAAATCAGTCTCAACCCCAACCTACAACTGCCAGGCCAGGTCCTCCCTGAACTGAAACACACACACACATCCCAAGACTGTTTTTGCCCTAAATGCAGGCTCAAAATGTCGGGGAACATGACCTGAACTTACACAATGTATTGACAGCTGTACAAGAGAAAGGTCTCATTCTTAAGTCGTCTTAGTGCACCTTTCAAGAACAAGAGATAGAATATTTCGGACATACGATTTCTAGTCTTTGAATAAAACCAAAAATCTGCAATGTTGAATCCATAATGAAATTTCCTTCAACAATTGGCTGTTTGGTTTAACTGAATTCTGTTCAAAATTCATATAAGATAATGAATCCAAAATGAAGTCACTGAGATGTCGCATAGAGGAAAAAATAACGTTTGATTGGGGAAAAGATCAAATAGAGGCGTGCAACTTGTTAAAAAAAGGATATCATCAATGCTCCATGTTTAAAACTATTTGGTGTTAGGTAAAAAAATGCATTATTGGTGTTGATGCCAGCATTGTGGTTTAGGGTCTGTATTATTGAAAAGTGAGGGCAGGAATGAATGGATTGTGTCATAAGTAAACCTGCGTGGCAGCACTAACTTTTTTTGTGCAACTCCGCCTCGCCTGCATGCTGGCAACCGGCTGCAGGACTGGCAGTGGATACCCCTTGTGGGAGCATCAGCTGCACTGGTGGAGGGTTCACTGGTGTGTGCGGTGCACCAGCCAGGTTCGGCGCACCATCCAGCAGCTGATGCACCGCTGGGCAGATATTCTTGACCAGGAGCAGGACCTGCAGACGCATGAGCTCGTAGCTCCGTGCCAGCCCACAAGTTATCCTCAAGATCCAGTGATAGCCGGGGCCTGGGTGCGTGCCAAAGGTAGACCCGGTGACCGCAGGAGACCCGGAGATGGTTCTGAACTGCCCAGAGACCGGGAAAGCTGAGGTGGCAGAGACTTGCGGGCGGCGGCCCTGCCTGAGTGCTTCCAAGGTGGCGGAATAGTTACTGGAGACCGAGGCAGGAGTCAAGCGGACCAAAGGCTACCGAGTTGCCCATCCAGGACGGGTGCCTCCATACGGTTGAGCCGGACGAGGTGCAAGTGAAGACCTGGGAGCCCGCCCAAGGTCGCGGCACCGAAATCGGGGCGGAGATCCTGAGGCAGAGGAGCCCACGTCTGGAGTGCCCAGGGACGGCAAGACTCTACGAGAGAGGTGGTAATGAGTCGGGGCGGGACTAAGGGAATACCCACTTAGAGGGGTCTACATGAGAGACTAGAACTGCCCACCTAGCAGAGATCTTATGAGAGGCCCGGAACCGGAGCTGGCTGGAAGGGAGTCACTGTGAGGACGGCCAGTGATTGTGGCTAGCGCAGACCAGGCACTTGGGTGGAGTGTCGCCACCATGAGAGAGGAGCAATAGCCCTACCCCTGGGAATTTGCAATCGCTCCACGCTAGACTTTGAGCGGACACTTGCTGGTGCTGAGCGCCCATAGAACGAAGGTCAAGCTCAGGGTACATTGCAGCGTTGAAGAGTGGAACTGGTCAATAGCCATTAAAACATCTCTACATGGACATTGGTATTTGATGCCCCTCTGGCATAATGGGCAAACCCAGAGGGAGACAAGCGGGGCCACTCAAAACCAAGAGGAAAACCTACAGGAACAAATGCAGAAAGTCCCTCATGATCTGGTACAGCAACAGTTGGTTAAGATACTGGAGGCCATTGCTGATACGAAGGCCACTCTGCATCAAGATATTAGCACAGTATCAGTAGGATTAGGCCTCCTCAGAGAGGAACACAAGAAACTGTCCGAGATGGTGAAATTAACGGAAACCAGCATTGTGGATATCGTGCCAGCACAACGTTCCTTGACATTGCAGATGGGGGACCTCACGGACAGAGTCCGCATGCTGGAGCAGAGAGCTGAAGACGCGGAAGGGCGCAACAGGAGGAACAATATTAGGGTCCTACGCCTGCCAGAAGGAGTAGAGGGCAACGACATGGTGGCCTTCTTGGAGCAGTGGCTCTGAATTGCGGTGGCGCCCGAGGGTTTGTCAGCATTTTATACCCCGCTGGCTCCTGGTTGACCTCCACACCTGGTAGTGGCCAGGCTCCTCCATTTCAAAGATAGGGACACTCTTTTACAAAAAGCGCAGACTGAAGGCCCATATACCATTGACAATAGCAGAATCTCCATGAATGAATTAATGAAACGGGCTCTTGTATAGCGCATGGCTACCCAGAGGCATCCCAGCGCTGCGGAGGTGACTAGGAGGATTGGTGGAATCATGGAAATAGCCAAGTTTTCAGATGTTTCCGGAATGTCCGGTGGTTGACTTCCTTGCGGATCGGGAGCGGCATGGAGTTCCAGAGCCTGGGGGCGTTATGGGAGAAGAGCCGACCGCCTGTTCTGGCTCTCTTGATTTTGGGGACCTCCGCCAGGTAGAGCGCGTCAGAGCGGAGGCAGCGCGTGGCCTTATATGGTTTGACCAAATGCTTAATAATGGGAGGACCTCTGCCTTGCAGACCTTTATGCGCAATGCAGAGGGCTTTAAACTGGATTCTCTCCTTTACCGGGAGCCAGTGAAGAGAACGGATGGCTGACTTTGCAGAGCAGCGGTTATTTATGCTGGAGGTTCAGAAAAGACCGGCCTCCTTTCTGGAGGTTAAGAAAGCGCTAAGGGAAGAGGGCCTCCAGTACTCTTTGATATTTCCTGCCAGATTACGTATACTCCTTGATGGGAAAACACACTTCTGTGAGGATCCAAAAATAGCGTGGGAGTGGATAGAAGCCTACAGAGCTGGGGATCCCCAGATTGGACGAGCAAGTATGGCATGGCCACGGATCCGGGAGCCCAGGAAACGATCCAGAAGGCGATCCAGACGGGGTGCCCCAAAGAAGCTGACTTCTTCGCAAACCGAAAAGGAGAGAGCGGAGGTGCTACAGGCAGTGGCGGCAATTATGTAGGACAGGAAAACTCCCTCAGAGGCCGGGACTCGCTCCTCGAGGGAGACTGAGGAGATTGACTCAGACTCTTCCCGCAGCGATAGTGTAAAGCTGCCAGTGGTGACCCCGAAGATGTCCGACGAGATCACTTGATGCAGGGAGGGATCTGTGGCTCCTGTGGACTTTCTGGGGGGTGGGGGGCCTCCGGCAGGTGACCCAGGTCCTGAGCTGGCCTATCCAGCTGCTGGACCGGTGCGCCAAACGCAGTTTACACGTCATCAATTATGTCATTGATGTGCCATACCCCCCTGAGTTTGGGCTGCCGGCCGTTGTCGGACTGCCCTGGGTTTGGGGAGTTGTTCAGCATGGGGGTTCTGTACTGGTTTACCTCACAAAGCTTGCAGAAAAGGGTGGTCATACAAGACATGGGGAGCAGGGACGAGGGAGGGCCCGCAAGGTGGCTGCTGAGCGATACACTACAACTATGGAACACACGCACAACACAATACGGTTCCTTACGTGGAATATACGAGGGATAGGGTCCATGGCTAAGCACCATAATATCTACTCCTACTCGAGACATAGAGATATACACATAGCCTTCCTTCAAGAGACCCACCTGATCAAGGAGGAAGCCGGGAATTTACGTAGACGGTGGAGAGGACAGGTTTTTGCAACAACCTCTTCAGCTTTTGGTAGAGGAGTGTTGATTTGGATAAGGCCCGGGGTCCCCTTTGACCTTACACATACCTTAATAGACACAGAGGGAAGGTATGTCCGTCTGGCAGGGAGACTGGTGGGTCGGGAGGTAACGTTGGGTAACATTTATGCGCCTAATCAAGACCAGGTTGCATTTCTCGCTTCCCTCTCAGCCATGATGGCTGACCACTTAAATGGCCAGGTAATATTAGGGGGGGACTTCAATTATGTTGCAGGCATCACGGCCGACCGCTCTCACCCCCCGCTTCTGGGTATGCAGTCCCACCGCACGGCAGCGGGGCTTCGGGACTGGATATCCCACTGGGGCCTTGCGGACATTTGGAGGGCACAACATGAAATGGATAGGGAATATTCCTTTTTCGCACTGATCCACCAGGTGCACACCAGACTCGACACCTTCCTCTGTACACCGCCCTTCAACAGTTCCATCATACACATTGAATACTTGGGGCGCACACTGCTTGACCATAGCCCACTACTGATGATACATAAGCCCCTGAGGAGGCAGCCCCCGATTCCCTCATGGTGGCTAAACCCGTTGACATTGGAAGTTGCCCCTTTTCGGTCATCTTTGAATACACTTGCTGAAACCTTCTTTCCCATAAACGCCCATGCAGCATCCTCTGTCCAAGTAGAGTGGGAGGCATTCAAAGTGGTGGTGAGGGGTCACTGCATGGGACAATCGATTGGGGCACAACGGGAAATCCGTCAGGAAATCCTAGATCTGGAGGGAAAATTATGCCAATTAGACAATGCTCAGGGAACTGATCCCACCTCCTTATTAAGTTTGCAAGAAACGCGTGCGAGTTATAATAAAGTATTGGGATGGCTGCAGTGTCATAGCTATAAGGAGTACCTGGACAAGGTGCAAAGGGAGGAGGGGAAGGATGGTCGATTCCTGGCATGGTTAATTAAACCGGAGTCTTGTGGGTCACAGATTACACAACTACGGATGGACACAGGAGATCTAACTTATGATCCTGATGAAATCAATGATCAAAGAATATTATGAAAAATTGTACACTGCTCTGACAGCAGTCCACCCGTCGCACATTAGAGACTTTTTAGATCCCCTGCCAATCCGGACTGTAGACCATCCGGTGCAGGAAGAACTGGGGAGCCCAGTGACCTTACAATAAATCAAAGCGGCCATTACGGCCATGGGGCCGGGTAAAACACCGGGACCTGACGGCCTCCCAGTGGCATTTTACCAACGATTTGCTGCTAGCCTAGCACGGCAACTAACTACTCTATATGCTGAGTCATTTGAGCGAGGGGACCTACCCGAATCTACTCAGAACGCGCTCGTGATCCCCCTCCCTAAATCTAAGGAGGCAGGTGTCAGGGTGGTGGATTTTAGGCCCCTCTCCATGCTCAATTTAGATTTTAAAAACCTAGTAAGGTATTGGCGTGCAGGTTACTCCCCCACATGAGATCTCTTGTCCACCCCGATCAAAACGGATTCATTCCCTCCCGTAGCACTTCCTACAATCTCCACAGACTCTATTCTATCCTCTTTCTTGTGGATACGCCATCTAAACAGAAGGCTGTCAAACAAACAAGATGACCTATTACTACCAAATTGAATAGAACCTTAGACAAACTGTTCTAAAGTCTGTGTGCTTTTATTTCACTTAAGCTTGTGACTTTTTTAAGAAGAAAATTGTACCATTCATTTCATGTCATGAGATGGACAACACATCATTTTGATTAGGTGTAAAACATTGCATAGATAATACACATGAACACATTAAAGCAACATATTTGTGATAAGACATAGTATAAAACGATCAAAACAAAAATGAACATGCATAAACACTCGTAAACAGTGCGAATGACCAGTCCTTGTTTGTAAGCTAGCACTAGGCGGACACTATCTTGTTCAGCAATAAGGCTTGCGCCTCATGTCCTGCCCGTGTCGTGAGTAGCAGGGTTACACAATTAGAACAGGTGTTGTCTGAAGGGGGGAAACAACAATTCAGACTGATTCCCTCGAGGCACACCCTGTGTTAGTTTACCTGTACTCTAGAGCCAACGCGTTTCAAACCCCAACTTGCTAGGGGGTTCTCCTCAGGACTAGGACTGAGTCTCAAGAAACTAAAAAACACAAAATGACAAAAAACGTGATGTAAGTGGGACTAAACTACCCTGTTTGAAAGTTACATTGTTCAGGTAAAAATATTTCACTCAGTTGGTACCTGATTGTTGGCGTTGAATAAATAAAGAGTTGTAAAATCAGTGAAGTGATGATGCCACTGTTCGAATGGTGACGCTACAAAAATCAAAGAATGGATCAGTAAGGTATGGACCTGGCACAAAGCTGCCTTGTTCTCAGGGGTAAAAGAGACAAAGAGTCATACCTTCAAGGTACCTGCAGGCAATCTCAGTGAAATGTCGGTGTTCACGGTGTTGTGTACACAGGCGATCTGTTTATCTTTCTTCAAAGGCCTGCTAGGAAACAAATCGAATGGCCTGTGTATTAGCCCTCTGCGCAGATTCCCAACACTACTTGTGCCTTTACGTTACACCCCAGACCCTCATGGGAATCATAATAGACCCAGCGGCAAAGGCGTGGTATATTCTTGAACAAAACTTGCCTTGTAATGGCCTGCCACATCCGTAAGTGCCAGAGAAAGAAGGGCGGCTTGGTCACTTTGTTTCAATTCAGACCGGAGCTATGGAAACAAATATAACGAGCCCATGTTGTAACTATGTCTGAGATAACTTGATGAGCGCTAGCCAAGTAAAGAGTGCACCGCGGCTGTGTGTGACCGGCAGCTTTTAAACCAAACGCGCTTGCAACTTGCCTCGATTCTGAGAGGGATTGAACACCATTGTTCGCGTTGTCGCGCTGAGCCGTGCAAGGTCGACAGCAGAAAGGCGTGCATGGATCTCTTTTCATATGTAAGATCCGAAATGGATTGTGCAATGGATGTAGGCCCCAGTGCATTGTGGTGCACGTGGTTTACCGGGCTACGTGCTAGAGCTGAGGCTTCTCTAACATTAAACACACTACAGTTTGGCAATTTCAGAAAGCTCAATCAGGCAACGGAGGGCTGTGTCGAATTTCATGATAAGAAAAGCTTCTTTTTGAGATAAAAGTGTTTCCGGGTTCCCACCCCTAGAGCTCGTTTTGACTGCAGATAACACGGTCCAATTGAAATCATTTTGTGTATGTTCCAAGGAGACAAAATGTTCAACCATAGGTGCAGAGAGTATTTTGTTCTTCAGCCTGGAGCGGTGCTGGACAATTTGTTGTCGCACTTCTTGGCTAGTTTTCCCAATGTATATTTTTTTGCAGGGACAGATGATCGCATAAACGAGGGACCCGAGTCAACACTAAAGGAGTTTCTTCATTGGCTAAATAACCGTAGCCCTGACATAAAATTCAGTCTGTCGCACAGTAAAAAGAATCTAGCTTTCCTAGACGTTGACGTCAAAACATCACCCAATGGGTTAATCACCACGCTTCATACGAAACCTACGTATAAAAACAATGCCCTACATTTCTGAAGTTACCATCCTCGAAACCTCAAGAATAATTTGCCCTATGGGCAATTTTTACGCATAAGGCACAACTGCTCTAGACACGAGGACTTCGAGCTTCACGCAGACTCTCTGGTTAAGAAACTCATGGAAAGGGGTTACCCGCACAAACTTTTGAAACACTCTTTGAAAAGAGC
Source organism: Calotriton arnoldi (assembly GCA_963921515.1). NCBI lineage: Eukaryota > Metazoa > Chordata > Amphibia > Caudata > Salamandridae > Calotriton > Calotriton arnoldi. The sequence continues at coordinate 2,190,469 of CAWUFW010001911.1, forward strand.
TTTGTTTACCCCCAGGGAACACCTACTCATGAAAAAGTACAAACCTTCTACTGACCGCATTGTGTGTGTGTCTACATTTGGACATCACACCCAACCTGTGAAGAAGATTATCCGCAGCAACTGGCACTTAATTGAGGGTGCCATTCCGAACATTGGGCCCCGCTGTTCACATTAAAAAGAATCGGAGCATCGGACAACAAATAATCAGCTCTTCTGCGTCTCCCAAAAGAACAGATACTTTAAGTACTATGCTCAATTTACAGCCTATACAAGGTCACCATAAGTGCAGAACATGCTCAGTGTGCAACTCTACAATAGAATGGCACACTTTTCACTGATAGGCAAAGACACTGGCGCCACAATGACTTTACAAACTGTAAATCGAAAAATGTCGTTTATGCGATCATCTGTCCCTGCAAAAAAATATACATTGGGAAAACTAGCCAAGAAGTGCGACAACGGATTGTCCAGCACCGCTCCAGGCTGAAGAACAAAATACTCTCTGCACCTATGGTTGAACAGTTTGTCTCCTTGGAACATACACAAAATGATTTCAATTGGACCGTGTTATCTGCTGTCAAAACGAGCTCTAGGGGTGGGGACCCGGAAACACTTTTAGCTCAAAAAGAAGCTTTTCTTATCATGAAATTCGACACAGCCCTCCATGGCCTGAATGAGCTTTCTGAAATTGCCAAACTGTAGTGTGTTTAATGTTAGAGAAGCCTCAGCTCTAGCAGGTAGCCCGGTAAACCACGTGCACCACAATGCACTGGGGCCTACATCCATTGCACAATCCATTTCGGATCTTACATATGAAAAGAGATCCATGCATGCCTTTCTGCTGTCGACCTTGCACGGCTCAGCGCGACAACGCGAACAATGGTGTTCAATCCCTCTCAGAATCGAGGCAAGTTGCAAGTGTGTTTGGTTTAAAAGCTGCCGGTCACACACAGCCGCGGTGCACTCTTTACTTGGCTAGCGCTCATCAAGTTATCGCAGACATAGTTACAACATGGACTCGTTATATTTGTTTCCATAGCTCCGGTCTGAATTGAAACAAAGTAACCAAGCCGCCCTTCTTTCTCTGGCACTCACGGATGCGGCAGGCCATTACAAGGCAAATGTTGTTCAAGGTTATACCCCGCCTTTGCCGCTGGGTCTATTATGATTCCCATGCGGGTCTGGAGTGTAACGTAAAGGCACAAGTAGTGTTGGGAATCTGCGCAGAGGGCTAATACACAGGCCATGCGATTTGTTTCCTTGCAGGCCTTTGAAGAAATTAAACAGATCGCCTGTGTACACAACACCGTGAACACCGACATTTCACTGAGATTGCCTGCAGGTACCTTGAAGGTATGACTCTTTGTCTCTTTTACCCCTGAGAACAAGGCAGCTTTGTGCCAGGTCCATACTTTGATTTTTGTAGCGTCACCATTCGAACAGTGGCATCATCACTTCACTGATTTTACAACTCTTTATTTATTCAACGCCAACAATCAGGTACCAACTGAGTTAAATATTTTTACCTGAACAATGGAACTTTCAAACAGGGTAGTTTAGTCCCAGTTACATCACATTTTTTGTCATTTTGTGTTTTTAGGTCTCGCCTACGCAGCGCGCATGCGCTGCATATAAAAAAGACCTGTAGCAATCGCTACGGTTTTTGTCCCAAAAACGTGCACGCGTTGCATTGCCTTCAATGGCAACGCGTGCACGTTTGGCGATTCCCTTGCGGGCGCGAGCTTGACACCATATGTTTGTAATTAACTTGCAAACACATGGTGCCCGTGGCTCGCTCCCGCAAGGGAAACGCTTTCACTTTTGCCGACACTTTTTTAGGCGCGCGCGCGCTTGTTCATTATTCCAACGCCTTAAAGGTGCACTTTGGGAGCTGTAGTTCCACTGAGGCGTGTGCTGAAAGCAATAATTGCCGTTTAAGGTGCAAGTTGGGAGCTGTAGTTATCCAAACCCTGGCATACTAGTAGCAGTGTTCCTAAGAAGCATTTTGTAGGCTCCCTCATCCCTTAGTTTACAGACATAAAAATATTCCCCACCCCCTTTCTGGAGTATTATAGTAGCTACCTCCCCCCACCCGCCTCCTTTCGCTAGTCCCGCTAGTCCTGCCAGTCCCTCTGTTAGACACATCAAGCTGCAGTTCGCCACTTTAGGATTCTTTCTAAACATCCCCGTCTCTTACCTTGCCTTTATTCCCTGTTTCTTTAACTGTCTGGATTAGATTGACCCACTCTACGCAGGCGCCACGGCCGACGCCCATGCGCACTGCAGAGCTCAACCTTGGGAGACACCAAATGGCAGAGGTAAGAGGGATCATCGGTATCTCGGGAGGCCGATCAGAAAACTTCTAGAGCCCTCACAACCCTGTCCACCGAGATATAAAATGGATTTATCATGCTTGCAAGAGAAACTGCATATGTTTTTAAGTAAACTCCCCACTACTAACGGTCAGTTAGGGTCGTCCAGCGTCCGTCACTATGGCGACAGCGACAGACTGTGCCGCGGGAACAGCGGCGGGAGAATCCACTGAGCTACGACGAATGGGGAGCTTGAGGCGCAGTAGACAGCATATTATAAGTGTGCTGAGGGACAAAGGTAACGTATTGGGTCGGGTGGAAAGGGAAACGAACACTACTTGGGAGCAAAGCGTTCAAGGGACCTGAAGAACTCTCCCCACTGAGTAGTCCACTTCTTGTCTTATCGCATTCTGGGATATGTAGTTCGTAACTACCGTTTATCAAAGCATACCCCCTCAAAGAATGTGCAGCTTCTGACCCGAGAAGCCCCTGCCAAGAAAACGACAAGCTAATTTCACAAAGCATTCCCTGGAAATGTATTGCAGGACTACCCAGCGCAGAGACTGGGCATCTTCTCAAAGTATTCTGGAAGATGTATTGTATTGTAATTGCATTTAAATAGCGCTTACTACCCCTGACGAGGCGTCGAAGCGCTTTTCAGCGAGTAGCACGCTACTCCGGAACCCATAAAGGATTAGTGTTGAATTAGTATAGTGAAATATGAAAGTAATTTGAGTGGTGGATAGGTTCTTCAGTTATTTGGATTCAGAAGGACAGCGGAGGGATAGAAGAGGGAAAAAGGTTTGCATTTATATAGTGCTTGCTACCCCTGATGACGTGTTAAAGCGCTTTTCGGCGAGTAGCATGCTACTCTGGAACCCATAAAGGATTAGTGGTGAATTAGTATAGTGAAATATGAAATTTGAAAAGTGTGATGCCTGACCCTCCTCCTACGTGAATGACCAACACCTACCGCAAAGCTTTTTGGTGGAGGTAGCACCCCACTCTCCTTTTTCACAGAACAGTCAGCTCCTTAAAGTAGTCTGTGAGATTTAGTACCAGACCATACCCACAGAAAATTGATTTAATTTATTATTTTTAACAGAGGAAGAGAGTTTTGAGCTATTTGAGCTTGCTTCAAGACACGATTCAGAGGTACTTTTTCTATAACAGAATAATTCTTACACATTGGCATTTGCCACTGTGTAGTTATGTTCAAGTTAGACTTTCATTGAAAAGGTGTTTTTTAAGTTGCCTATAACTTTTGTCCCCATGACTGATTTCCACAAAACTTGGCAATCGGTGAACTCAGTCAGCTAAGTTTCGCAAAGGTCTGTCCAGCGCGCTTGGCTTTAGGAGCGAGCAAAATTTCCTAGATGACCTAAAATGGGAAAACACTTCGTTTTTCCCCTGAACAGATCTACTCGAAGATTGACGTGCCGGACCTGAGCTGACTCTGCCAAGCTACTATCCAATTTGGTGCAGATTCGTCCATGTGGTCAAAAGTTGTAGGCAAATCAAAAAATGCCTACAACTTTTGTTGGTGGAACCACACAGTAGTGACATACACAGCAGTGGTTGGCTGATGGCAGGAGGTTGGGCTTAGGTTCTGGCCTTCTGGGGGGTCAAGGGGGTGGTTGACTGATGGCTTGAAGGCAGAAGTCCGAGGCAAGGCCTGGCCCGTTGGTCAGGGGGAATCAGGGTTTGACTGATGGCAGGCACATTGCCCATCCTCCTGTGTGCACAGTTTAAGGATGTAAACTGCAGAGGTTTTCTCAAGGCAGGAGGTTGGTCGCAGTTCCATCCTCTGCCCACCCCCCGCTACTCGGCTCGAAGGCTTTGTGCCATGGGTGTTGGCTGCTGGCAGGGGACTGGGCGCAGAATCTGGCTGCAGGCCAGGTTCGCACCTAACTACTGTGCATGGCCAGGGAATGGCTGATGGAAGGGGGTTGGCTGCAGGGCCTTGCCTTTTGCCAAGCCTTTCACTCACTTGCCATTGTGTGCGGCACGGGTTGGAAATTACATGCATCATAAACAAGCATTTGCAATGCAAAAGGTCTCGCATTTGCGAGAGTTTAAGGTATTGGCATTGTAAATGACAATGCATTTTATTTATGTTTGTTTTTAAAACAGATAATTAAAAAAGCATTGTCATTTACAATGTCAATAGGTTAAACTCTCGCATATGCGAGACCTATTGCATTGCTTCCTGTTGCAGCGGAAGAGTGGGAGCGAACACGGAGGAGTCGGCTGCAGTGAGCCATGCCGATTAAAAAAATTAAAAAAGGCATTGCTCACCGAAGTAGATTTTTTTCAATATTGTAAGATTTTGGGAAGCAGCACAGCACACCGCTTGTGGCGCGCTGCTTACTAAAAGCTTAAAATTTCGAAAAACAGACTTCAGCAAGCCGCGCCTTCCTTTTCTTCGTCGTGGCTTGCCAAAGTCTATTTTTTCAATATTGTAAGATTCTGGTGAGCAGCGCAGCACGCAACCTGTGTTGTGCTGTAGGAGAAAATCATTAAAGAAAATAGTGCTGACAGACTGTAAAGAAAACATACGTGCAACTACACAAGCAAAAGGGCCAGTCCTCATGGGAGGTTACAAATGTAGACAAGGCGGTACTAAAGAGGGACTAGCAAGCCTATTAACAAATCAGAAGCCAACATTTACAAAGAACAATGACACAAGCCAATGAAAAATATGGGCGGAGAGTGGGTGAAGCTTCAAGTCCATAGCTGAATACAGCATGCTTCCCATAACTTTTCGACATGCTGCACAGCAGCTGCGCTGCTCTATGGCACAGCTTAAAGACATAGGCAACGCCAATAGCTCACGCTAAACACTTATCAGGTCCCAAAAGCGAGACCTATTGGCTATGCCAATGCTTGTTTAGTTTCTTGAGACCTAGTCCTGAGGAGAACCCCCTAGCAAGATGGGGTTTGAAACGCGTTGGCTCTAGAGTACGGGTGAACTAACACAGGGTGTGCCTCGAGGGAATCAGTCTGAATTGTTGTTTCCCCCCTTCAGACAACACCTGTTCTAATTGTGTAACCCTGCTACTCACGACACGGGCAGGACATGAGGCGCACGCCTTATTGCTGAACAAAATAGTGTCCGCCTAGTGCTAGCTTACAAACAAGGACTGGTCAGTCACACTGTTTACGAGTGTTTATGCATGTTCATTTTTGTTTTGATCGTTTTATACTATGTCTTATCACAAATATGTTGCTTTAATGTGTTCATGTGTATTATCTATGTGATGTTTTACACCTAATCAAAATGATGTGTTGTCCATCTCATGACATGAAATGAATGGTACAATTTTCTTCTTAAAAAAGTCACAAGCTTAAGTGAAATAAAAGCACGCAGACTTTAGAACAGTTTGTCTAAGGTTCTATTCAGTTTGGTAGTAATAGCCTACCTGGTCATCTTGTTTGTTTGACAATATTAGAGTGGTCCAGGCCAGGTAGTGAGAGGACCCAAGCCTTTCTTGTTCTTACATCTAAACAGAAGGCGGCAGTGCTGTCAATCGACTTGGAAAAAGCCTTTGACACGGTTAGCTGGAAGTTCTTGTTTGATGTTATGCTGTGCATGGGCCTCGGGGATGACTGGGTGAGATGGGTATGGCTCCTCTATACGTCACCCACGGCAAGGGTTAAGACGGGCAAAACGATTTCCAAACAATATAGGATTTCCAGGGGAACGCGACAGGGGTGCCCCCTCTCACCCCAATGTTTGCCCTAGCAATAGAACCACTTGCAGAGAGAATCCGATTGGGAGGTGATGGGATAGGCCTCTGCGAGGGTGAGCGGACACATAATATTTCCCTATACGAGGACGACCTGTTGATTTATCTGGAGGAGACGGTGACGGGCACCACCTCGGCTGTGCAGATCCTGGAAGACTTTGCACAGTTATCTTGCCTCCGGGTTAACAAAACTAAGACGTACTTATTCCCTGTGGCGGGCCCGCTGCCCAGGCCTGAGGCCTTGATGGCCGATATTCTCTGGGCCCCTCGGTCCTTTAAATATCTGGGTATCCATGGTATCCATGTCTTCCACTCTCTGGAGGATCTGAGAGAGGGAAATCTGAACAGGGCTCTGCGATCCCTTAGATCTTGTGTTCACTTCTGACGTACCCTGCAGTTGCCTATTATAGCTAGGATTTCACTATCTAAAATGTTTATGTTGCCCCAGCTATTGTACTTTTTTGTTAACCTTCCGGTCTTGATGCCTTCTAGTTGGTTCCGCTCGCTGAACTCCCTGCTGCGAGACTTGGTGTGCGGTGATGGGTGCCCGAGGGTGTCATTGAAGACGCTGCAACATCTCCTATCAGAAGGAGGGTTGGGAGTACCGAATTTTGAACTCTACATGTTGGCTGCCCAACTGCAATGGCTGGCACAATGGATAGAGGGTGTGAATGAGGTGGGCACCTGTCTGACAGATCCTGATCCTCGCCCTAGACTACTGACGGCAAAACTGTTAGTATCAACAACGCCCACCCCATACTGCTCGTTACTGCAAGGCACTGCTTTGCAGGCCTGGAAAGAGTGCCAGAACAAGCCGCAGAGGACCCCGAGATACACACAGATGCTGCGCCTTGTGGGCTTGCCCCATGGAGACCCTAAGACAATATTTACAGCTGAACAGTTGGTGCCCTGAACAGAGGCAGGGTTGGAAAATGTGGGGGATTGCTACCTGGAAAAAACCCAATTCAGGAGTTGGTGGACAACTGCGGGCTTGCCCAAGGCAGTTTCTGCAGTATGAGGCCTTGATTCGCACCTTCAGGCAACTATGGGGAAGAGGGAGGGAAGAACCTGAGAAGCACCAAGTGTTACATGCATTGTTTACCCTGGGCTCGGCGGGGCATCAAGTGAAATGGTTCTATGATACTCTAACTGCTGCGTCCCTTGGCCCCCTACGTGAACTATGGGGGAAATGGGAGAAAATTGTGGGTGGGGAACTCACAGATGTAGAATGGGGTAAGATCCTGCAGTCCCCAAAAAGATCTCCCGTAATACACACCTAAAATATATCCAATTCCAATTCATACACATGTCCTACATGACGCCCCACTGCCTTAATGTTACTTATGGGGGGGAGAGGCGGACGTGCCCAAGATGTACTCAAACTGATGCAGATTTTATACAAATGACTTGGGAATGCCAGTGCATATGTCCTTTCTGGGAGGTAGTCCTGGCCAAGTTTAAAAGTACAATGGAGATGGTATTGGCCTTCACGGTGCAGGTATGTCTGCTCGGTCTCTTCCACGACCACAAAAACGCAAGGTCGGGAATAGGCTGATAGACTTGGTCTTGGGACTTGCCAAACGAAGAATAGCGTTGGAATGGAAATCAGCGACTGGGCCCCAAGTGGAAAGTTGGAACCGTGACGTGGTTGGCTGGGCCTGGGTGGAGGGTTGAGCACTGAGCTGGGAAGAGGCCAAAGGAATGTGGAAGCACCCCATAGCTGACCAATGGAAGGAGTCGATGGTGTTCTGGGTAAGGTCAGCACGTACAAGTAGTGAGGAGGAGGAGGAGTAATGAGTAGTCCCATGCAGAGGTGCTGAATACAATAGCCCCTTCCTACCAAAGGGGTCATGGAGCTGAACCAGGCAAAGTGCCCCAAGATAGTGAATTGCTGTGGAACGAACGGGAGGGTGAGAGGTGAATGGCCACTTGTGAGGAGTCCCTTCCGGCTCTGTTGTGAGACCCTTGCGTTACGATCCTCCAAATGTAATTTGTAAGATTTTTGCACATAACACCCTTCTGCACAAGATTAAGTTTTTTAGTTTGACGTTAGAGTAAATGCATTAACTATGAATGGTATTGCTTCACCCTAGGAAACTGTTGAAGGCTACCCATCCGGATGTTACAAATAACGTGAGAAGCTGGTACTAGACTAAATAGCTATTCACCAGGGATGCGGTTACTTCTGTGCCATATCAGATAAGGATATAGTAGATACGCATGTAATCCTTTAACCTGTAATGTTATATACGAAATGCCAATAAAAATACGTTTAAAAAAAAAATAATCAGTGAGTTACCGTTCTCTCTCTGGCTTTGTTTATATAGCTCGTACAGTTCCAATCTATTTCACAGTGATGTGTAGTATGCATCTATGCATTGCAAAAAATGGAGATTAGGTTGGTCCATCAAAGGGGTTGAGAAATAAGAATAGAAACAAAGATCATTAACTGCAATGCATTGGTTACAAATGACGGTTTTGTGAAGCAAATTTGGAATAGGGATTTTAGAATTAGTATGGACAACTCAACGATAGTCGACACACTCAAAACTAGTACTATAGGCGATATGTTTTAGAGAAGTACAATGTGACTGCGTTTGACTGTTATAATAATTTTGTGGAGATTAACTGAGTCACTAATCTATTTTTTATTTATCTTCTTCATTTCTTACGTCAGCACCCAAGGGCAAGGAGAGGGACTTTGTGGGGACTGGTCAGGCAGTAGCTGGTCAGCAGGAGGCACCGACCACCAGCGCCGCTGCTGAGGGCTCTGCTAACCCCAGTTAGTCCTATTATTTATTATTATCATTTCCCTAATGTTGGGTTTTATGATTGTTGTGAGCTTATGGTATAATCTTGGGGTATTGGAATGTTGGTGCTAGGTTCCAGAATCGGAGTTGCTGCCTGGAGGCTGGTGTTGCTGGTGAGAAATAAAGTTGCTCTGACACCCTTATCTGCCATCTTCCTTTCATGTGGCGACGAGGACGGGATACAAACCCACTAGTGCAAAGCACAATGGATTAGCTTGTTTTCCTCTGCCCACTATGCTACTTTTAAATTTTGCCTTGTTTATTTTTTATACTGTCTCCTATTGTTTTCCAACTCCCCTATTCAATTTTTGTGTTATTCCTGTTATACCAACTTATATATTTTTTCTTATATTACATGTCTTTTTTTGGTAGATGACTTTTTTAGGTCTCTACTCTCTGGTTCACTTATCTTCTGCTTTGTTGGTAATAATCTTTCCCTCTCTCCTATATATCTTGTGGTACTTACTGTAAGACTAAGAACACATTTTTGGTGCTTTACCATCTACCGTGAAGATTGCAGGACCAAGTAAGCTAGTATTATAAATAATATTCACCAAGTATGTTTGTTGAGAAGGCTTTCTATTTCCTGCTCATGCACTAACAGTTGAGTTAACAAGAGAGTGGCCATGGTCATCGACCCCCCCCCCAATGTTGTGTGATGTGTAAATCATTCATACAATATACCAGCAGTTTCCATGACAGTGCAGCATGGCTGGAAAACATTATGAGGTCCCATTGCATTTGCCAACCAGCACCATATGTCTTTCATTGACCATTGTTGTAGCCCTTCATTGTGCTTCAATGAGTGAGTCATCATGATCATCATAGGTTATAGCTCTGCCCCTCTATTACGCAAAGTTTTTGGTTGGCCGCACTACCTGGCTTGTCTAACATTATGAACCAACCAAATGGCTAGAGCGATATTTTTGTTAGAAGACACTGCAGTGCTAACCGAACTGTAGTGATGTATTGTGGTTGAATTTTTTTGATTGAAAAAATTAAGGAGAGGCGTATCTGGCATCTTAAATAGTTGTATTGTTTTATTCTAGCCACACAGATCACCAGTGATGCTGGCTCAAGTGCCACTGCAGGAGGAGAGTCAGTTAGAGGGGAAGAAGCGGCGGCAGGAGCGGACTCTGGTAAGTCACATAATTGCTTGCTTATTGACAATTGCTATTATACTCACTAGCTACCAGGTTGTTGTAAACTCGTGACCGTGAATCCGCCCCCCACTGATTTACCAGCTGTAGTTCTATCTGTAACTCAGGAAAAGCTCACATAATGAGCGATAATGGCTTGAGGGAAACATGAAAGAATGGAAGGTTAAAAGAAAGGAAAATGGTATATGAGTAAAAGGGTGGGTGGGTGAAAGGGTGTGTGGATGGGTAAAGGGATGGATGGGTGAAAGGATGGTTGGAAGAAAGGGTGGATATTGAATGGATGGATAACGGATTGGACATTTTGGTGAAAGACTGGATGAGAGAAAGTAAATCTTAAATCATGGTGGCCATGGCTGAATTAGAATGAAAGGATGAATGAATATTTGGTTTGCTTGGATGAATAAGCAAGGCAGATCTTCTCATGGAGAGGGGCATGCTGCTCACCTTCTTCGTTTATTTTGTTCATGTAGGGTTATTAAAGCAATGGTTTAAAGTGGGGGGTATTTTTTACTTTTTGTTCTACTCCCCTGACTCATTGTATTTGTTAAGCGAGGCAGATATATCCTACCCATCATTCATCAACCCCCTTCCCACCCATGGCATTTTGCCACCCATGACTGAAGTGCAGTATGGTTCAATTTGTGATTGCAATGTTGGCTGTGCAATGTGCGTCTGCTTCAGTTAATGCAGCTTTTACAGTGTTTCAAATGCATTGCACACTGAACACACAAGGTGTGTTTCCCTTTGCCCACTCAGTCACCCCTTAGTACTTCACTCCTTTATTTTTTCCTAAGTACTTCCATCCCAGCCTACCAAAAAAATAAAAAAATCCATTCTTGGCATGTGCCACAGTTGATTTTCTAGCCATGTCAAGTGATTCCCAAATATATTTCACGGTTTCCAATAACATATTTATTTTACGCCTGTCCAGATTTTTCCCTTTAGACTTCTGTCGACTAGTACAGTGACTGAATAAGCCAAAGATGAAGAATCGATGAGAAGTGTAGTGACAGTGACCCCTCTATTCTATATCAAAAGCTCTACTCTACTCGCCTAATCCCTCTACCCTACCCTGTAGTAGAGTAAGTAAAGATTCCTTTCCTTACTACCCAGCTAATTAATTTGTTGGAAATAATATGTGGTGGTGGGCAAGGCAAGTGAGTAAAGTGGATGATTTGATGTCAAGCTAGGCGCTTGAGATATGCTGTGACGAACATGCCAAATACAATCTATATAGCTTGTTCCTTTCCCTGTAGGGCAGGGCATCATTTTCCCCATTGTCTACTTACAACAGACAGGAAAATATCCTCATTTTTTACATTAGGTGTGTGACGTAGTATCTCATTTATTGTTCAGCTGCCTCTTTGGAGTCAGGGTAGAAAAAGAAAGGCATTTGCAGAAGAGCATGGCCATTGGAATTAAAAATAGATAATTGTTAACTGCAGCTGCCGCAGGTGCAGACAGTAGCAAAATACCCGACACACTGTCTAGCAATGAGCATGGCTCCATTAATTTAGCACAACACACAACTTGTACTCCATCAAAGTGCATAATGCCTTACTCATAAATGAGAGGTAATTTATTTTTTTCCACTCAAAGTGTCTGATTAGTTACTTTGAAAGCCATTAGAAAAAAAAAAATTAAATCACAGTTTTTTAATCAGGTCTTATTCTTATTCTGCCTTAAAACTATTCTGCCACACACTCAGTGCTTTTTATGTGAGCCATGTGTGGTAAAACATACAATTAGTCCTGTGACTCTCCTCATCATAATCACATCAAATTCCAATGGTCCTAGGGGACCAGCAATGTACTGCTACTGTGCCACTCACTAATTTCAAACAATTGCTTGCACAGAGCATTATTCACAATTTGTCTTTTAACTTTTTGTTTTTCTCAATATATCTACTCCTTCTGGTCCATTCATACAACCCACCAGGCAGGTGATAGCAACCCGTCTGCAGCGGCAGAGGGTGGACCGTATCCGGCACGAATACTGGTGGCTGGTGGTCCTTGAAGTAGAAGAGGCAGATATAGCTGCTTTTCAGTTTCAGCAGGGCCCCAATGCAGCCGGTCCCCTTCAGCTTCCAGCCTCCTGGCCATCCCATCACCAGCACCGCTACCAGCTGAATTACTGTGGCGCATTCTGCAGCGGCTGGATGCTATGGAGAGCTGGCTCAGCAGGATGGACCAGAGCTTGGACCAGCTCTGGATCCAACTGGACAATTCCCTCTTCTAGTCCTTTTTAAATTTTTTGTTTTGGTGGGAGGAACTTGTGGGTGAAGAGGGTTGGAAGGTTTTTTTTGTATTTGTTGGACATTTCACATTTTTGGACACTGGTGGTTGCCTGTATGATATATAGGGGCACCTTCCCTGCCCATACTGGGCAAGCCCTGGCAGCAACAGGGAATCACTACGGCAGAGCTCCGCACTTGGGAGGAGGCGGGTATCCAAACTCTAGGGGATCTGTCCCAGGACAAACAGAAGAATGCAACCTACCACAAGGCCAGTTCTTACTGTATGATCCATTGACGCAGGCGCTGCGGACAATCTGGGGCGACATAACACAAGAATTCACAATGCACCTCACAATTCAGTACCTGCACGTAATGGGCACGGGGTGACACCTCACTAGATGGCTAGCAGAATCTCTGCGGACACATGCGGCACTTAAATGCCACTGGAACACAGACCTGCAGAGATAAAGCACTGAACGTGAATGGGTATCCATTTTAGAAGGACCCACATTTATTCCTCAGAATGCTAGGTTCCGGCTTATACAGTATTACGTAACCCAGAGGGCTTACATGACACCAGCTAAGATTAATCAATTCTTTGGTCGAGATGATGCCCAGTGCCCTAGGTGCAGGCTAATAGGAGGAGACCTCTTGCATATGCTATGGACCTGCACTGTGCTAGGCCCCTACTGGGAGACAGTCACAACACACTTAGCACAATGCACCAGTCGCACGTTGGAATGGACTCGGGAGACATGCCTTCTGGGCCTCTACCAGCGATCTAAAAAATATAGGGTGACAACCCGATTCATTGGTCTAGGACTCATAGTGGCCAAGCGTCTCATCGCCAGACATTGGAAATCCCCTGAACCTCCAGCAGCGAAAGCCTGGTTTCACTCCCTAGTATGCTGGGCTCAGGCAGAGAGTGTAGCACTCTGCCGTGAAGATGTTATTGGGATACATAAAATACTGATGGCAGCAGCATGGGATGCGATACTCTTGGATCTCTGCAACACCTGGCAGGAGAACCTGGGGATAAAGGGAGCCCCCCAAGAGGCGAATGAGGCACAAGAACAAACAAATAACACAGAGTAAAAACTGACATCCTTATGTGATTTTAGTCCAGGGAACCTGCAAAGCCCCCAAACACTGTGCACATCAAGTACATATTCAAGTCACATCATGGTCATTCGAACAACAAGGGCTGGCGATACACAACCTTAGTATATAAAAAAAACAACAGAAGCGGAGGTGGTACGTGTAGCGGTGTGGCGGCAGTACACTGAAGTAGGCGGATGTTGCTATCCTACCAAGCTGTATTAATGAGGATTTACCCCTATATTTCACTCCTCATTACCAACACCCCGTTATGCTAGACTTTCCACATGATTCATGTAAGAATATTGTTTAGATTGTAATGTCTGTAAGATAATGTTTGATTGACGACTCGTTCTGGAAGTGTATGTATGCATATGATTACTATTGAAGCCGTTTGAAGTGCATGAAAACTTAATAAATAAATTTAACCAAAAAAAAAATAATCTATTGTGGAAGGAATGAGTATGACACAGTACAGTTAAAAGCATTGCAAACAGTAATTCTGGCCCGAGACTCAAGTTATCAGGTATCTAAATGTACTGTCTTCTAGGTTGGAAAAAATACAATTATGGAGGAGTGAACCCACCCACCAAGTTCTCCAAATATGACTGTTAAAAAAAAATGATACTATTTTGCAAAATTAGGTGGTGATTCTGCATTCTCCTCTGGAATGTCCATCACTCTTGGGTGCCTGTCTGGACTGGTTCGGTAAGTAAGCAGGAGTGTTGAGCTCAGCTTTTGCCTTTTGTGCATGCAAGAGACTAGAAGGCCTGCGGATTGTAAAACAGAAACTGTATTTTAGAGTCAAGTAGAAGGACAGAAGGATGGGAAGCTTCATGAGGAGTGTACCAAGAAGATTCAGAGGCAGAACAAATAAAACAAGATGGTGACTTAGAGTTTTACTTTTGCCACCAGTGCAATACACACTCACAAACACCAGCATTTCACAGATCAGTGCACCAATCTCCATGCCATATAGCTGAGTACTAGGCCTCAGAGTCATGGTTTTCCTTTGAAGTCGATAACTTCTTGCTTCTAGCTAATGATGAGGTAGTCCTGCCCTGAGTTCCTACATCCTCATGACTCCAAGTAACTCCGTCCCAGTCATGATCTGAGTTAGATAGGCATGTAGTGCACTGCTGTTGAAGAACAAGTAGAGAAATAGAATTGCAGTGTTTTGTGTAGGTTTTTGTTTGTTAACTAAAGTGACTGTTCTTGTCTCTGAAGAACCAGAAAAAAGGAGAGGACCCTGCAAGTAAATCTGGCTAAGTGTGAAAGGGCCAATCACCTACAAGGAAACAAAATGACCGCCCGTCATTCAAGCCCCGAACAATGCAAATCATCTCAAGCAAGTTCCCAAATTACAGCTAATACCCTCCCTCACTGTCTGCCACCACATGAATCATCAATCATCACTCACAATCACTCAATAATCAGTCGTTGGTGCAATGGTTACCTGTTCCAATCCAAGCACAGTGGTAGGTAGACTATCTCCCCTTTGATGCAAGCAACAGATTGGAATCTGGTGGTCTTGTAGATCAAAAAACACAGAAGGATCATAGGAGTGGACTGTACAGGTTAATTTTCATTAAGTAAGTTTGTGATGTTCAATCACATACAGGAAAAATGATCGCCCATCTCATTTGGGCCCAAAACATTGCAATTCATCTCAAGCAACTTACTAAATTACAGTTCATCAACACCCTCCCTCACTGTCTGACACCATATAAATCAGCAATTATAACTCACAATCACTCATTTATTTTATTTTATTTATTTTTATTTGATGAGTTTTATATAGCGCTGGCTAGACCCGGAGGTATCAGAGCTCTTTACATGAGAGTTACATATTGTTACAAGGTTACATCAGAAACAATTTACATCAGTTACTAGGACGTATTCACCATTGCAATAGTTGTAGTTACCTCTTCCAATACAAGCACTGGTAGGTTAGGTTAGGTTAATCTTTGATGCAGGAATTTGGTATTAGCACTCGCGTTAATCAATGATCTTCTAAGGCAGCCCTGTTAAGTAATGCAAAAAAGGATAGGCATGCAAGGGAGGCAGGCATTATCTCCAATGTCATGAAGGAATTGTGGAGGCTTCTTCAATGCACACTGGTCCAACTGCAATCCGGCAATATTTATGTGACTAAAAAAGGGTGGGGCAGCATAAATCTTACAAAAAATTAATAATGTTTCACTAGCTACTTTTTTTTGGGGGGCTTGCAAAGATAGAAGTTCAATGAGAAATAATTAAAAAGTTCTAGGGGGAAACTGGCATACTTAGTTAGGAAAGTAGAGTTCGTCTTTAAACTCAAGTGGTTCTCCCAGAAGTTGGTCAGCTAACACACTTGAATCTGACTAATCTTCTTCCTTCTCCTCTGCTGCTTCAGGAACCGTGTAATCGTGTGGTATCAAATGTTGGTTCATTTTGATCATAGTCAATCTCTCCACGTTTAGAGGCGAAAGACTGGTCCTTCTCACTGTAACAACTGTACCAACTGCACTGAACACACGCTCAGCAAACACACTGGGCACTGGACAAGTCATATACTTAATTACCAGCCTGCTGAGCTCTCGCCATTGTCGCATCTTCCCATACCAATATGTCAATGGGTTTAAATCCACATAGACCTCTTTTCGATCAGCCACATACTCCTGGAAAATCCTTTGGATGATCTTTGATGCTGCCACTTGCTCAGCCTCTTTTGCCATCGCCTCTGCACTGGACTTAAGTCCTGACAATTGAAACCAATACAATGCAGAGGTTAGGTCCGGTCCTTCTTTTGCTGGTTTTTTTTTTGTCCTCATTGTGCAATAGGATATATTAGGAAATGCTGGGGGGCCCATTTCTGACTGTACCGTCCTGAATCTACCCCTTAATAAAAAATGAGGGGGGTGTGGGGAGGTTCTACCATCTACTGGGCCCCCCATCATCCTATCCCACTTGTTCTGGGTAGAGGAACTGCATTTCTGGGGCCATCAGCGCAGCTCCCTGACCTGCGGATTATTGCTGTATGTGTAATTATTGGACATCGATTTACCTTCTATACCTTCTATGCTTTAGTCCTGTGAATTATAATGCTGCCCCCAAATATCCCAGAATCCTGTTCTCTTGCTTTGCCTCTGTTCCAATTTTTTAACCCTTTGAACTGATACTAACCACTCAGCTTGTTTTGGCGGGTTATAAAGTATCCATTTATACAAAGTTCTCGTCTAGCCAATAAAATGAATACAAGAAGCAGATTTTTTGGTTTGTCACTGAATTTAGATTTTCCTACATTGCAGCTTTTAAGCCCAAATATGACAAACTCTATGCTTACCTCTATGTGTTGACCCAACACCTTTAAGAGAATCTTACCCATGTTATTCCAAAAATTCTGGAGCTGGGGGCACTGCCGGAATATATGGATATCATTTGCCATCTCTTCTCTGCATTTAGGACAGCCTTTCACCTCCTGTTTGGTCAGCTTTGGCAGTTTCTTAGGCGTCCAATACGTTCTGTGCATTGTGAATAAAAATTTTTTTCGGAGATGTGCAGATTTAGTAATATACCAAATTATAGACATTGATACTTGCCATAATTCTTGTACATTCAGCGTCAGCAGATCCTTCCCCCAGATCTCCGTAGGTAAGATAAAATCCTCCTCTCCTGCTAAAATGAACATCCATTACCAACTCGATATTTCCTTCTTTTTTGCCAAACTCCCTTGTATTTTCCTTTCAATATCGCTATTTCCTGACCCACCTTTCCCTAGGGACCTAGCCCAGCTTGCTAGTTGGTAGTATTTGAATTTAGAGAGTATACCATTAGTCAATGTTGACAGTTGGTTACATCCTATTAGAGTATTTTCTTTTATCCACTGATCCCATTTCATTATTCCCTCATCTCTCAAGGGGGTTTAGAGCCTATCTTTCAAGCAGTACAGGGTTCTTGGGAAGACCAGATTGGGGCGTAATCACTATAATATGGTATTTTTAAAGATCTTCTTATTTGATACCACAATTTAGAGACTGACAATAGCACCTTTAATATCACCTTTTTGAAAAACTTTGGATGCCCAAATTTATATAGAAAGAAACTGCCTTCCAATCGTGTCATAGCTTGCAAATAGAGGGGGTAAGTCTGGTGTTCTTTAAGTAGTGATCTTATATTCTTAAACTGGAATGCTCTATAATAATAATAGAAATCCGGGCTAGCAATCCCTCCATGCTCTTTTTTCCTTCTGAGCTTTTTCCAAGCTATTCAAACCCCTTTGAGGCCCATATAAAGCTGCTCAGTTCTCCTTGCACCTTGTTAAACCATTCTCTCTTAAATTCCAATGGTATGGTGCTGACGATATATGTGAATTTTGGGAGGACTGCCATCTTCAAGATATTGGATCAACCCATAAATGATAGAAGAAGACTCCTCCACACTTTTAGAATCTTCCTAGTTTCCGATACTATTTTGTTGAAATTCAGGTGGGCTATTTTATCTATATCCTTCACTATCTGTACACCCAGATATCGTATCCTTTCCTTTACTAAGGGATTCTTGCTTTGAGAGTTCCAGTCTATAATTTCTGTTTTCCTTGGTAGCCTGAGAGTTTTCCAAATTGATCCAAGGTCTCTGCTATTATCGGGAGTGAAACTGACAAGTTATCAGTAAAAACCATTAGATCGTCTGCATAAAGGGCAACTTTCTTCTCCAAGCCCCGAAATTTGAAAGGAGTTATCATATGGTTAGATATAAGAGCAATGGCTAATGGTTCGATGTAAAGGTTAAAATGCAGTGGGGAAAGTGGGCATCCTTGTCGAGTGCCTCTTCTAATGACTAGTTTCTCTGTGAGATTACCATTAACCAGAACCCTAGCTGTTGGATTTTTATACGAAGATTTTACTGCCCCTGAGAATACACTTCCCAGTTTATAGGTTCCAATGACTTCATGTAGGAAAGGCCAGCTGACTCTGTCGAAAGCCTTTGCTGCATCACACATAATCACTGATAGGGGAATCCTTTCCTGAGTAGCCACATATATTGCCCCCACCAGCTCGTGTGTCAGTTCCTGAATTTGTCTTCCCCTGATAAAGCCTTTCTGGTCTTGATGTATCAGCTGATGGGCAACATTTCCCAGCCTCTTAGCCAGGATTTGGGTGTAGATTTTATAGTCACTGTTTATTAGTGATATAGGTCTATATGATTCACAAAGCTTTGGGTCCTTCCCTGATTTCATAGTATACATATGGTTGCTTCTTCCCAAGACTTTGGCAGTTCCTGTCCTTTTAAGAGGATAGCATTTAATATCTCTGTCAGGGGAAGAACCAGGTCTTCTTTTAGGGAGCTATAAATTTCTTTAGGTGAGGCGCCTGGGCCAGCTGTTTTCCCTTTTTGTAGCTCTTTTATCACACTCGCCACTTCTTCGGGTGTTATCTTTGCGTTTAGTTCATCCCTCTGTTCTTTTGATAGGGATGGGACTGTTGTCTTCTTGAGGTAGCAGTCTATTTGATCTCCTGAGGCCACTGTGTTTTCTGAATAGAGCTCTTGGAAGAACTTGGCAAAACATTCTCGATCTCTGAGTCATCTGTGCTCGGTTCTGTCTAATTCTCTCCTTGGATGGCTAGGATCTTATTTTGATTCTGTTCTGTTTTAATTTTTCAGGCTATCATTTTGCCACATCCCTCCCCATACTCATAATGTGAGAGCTTGCTTGCCTCCCATCTCCTTCTTTCTATGAGGTTCAAAACTCCAGCCAGATCTTCTTTTTTGCCTTTAATTTCCTTTTCTATTCTGCCAATCTCTTTAGGGTTTTCGGCTCTCTCCATTGCCCTGCCTAGGCACTGTAATTCATCTTCTAGCTGGCTGATTTTCATCCTAGTGTTTTTATGCTTGAAAGTTACTAAGCCAATTAGCCTCCACCTGATGACTGCTTTGTGTGCATCCCAGGTAACCTGGACAGTAGTCCCAGTTTTATTTAATGAGAAGAACTGTTTTTTCTCTGTTTTCAGCTTTTCTCTAACCAGCAGATCTAAAAGCAGAGATTGGTCCAATGTCCATCTCAGGGTGGGTCAAGACTTATCTAACAACACCTCCATCTGAACTGCAGAGTGGTCAGAGAGGTGTGCTGGCAGATGCTCCACCCTCTTGACACTATTCTATAGGCCCTTGTCCACTAAGAAGAAATCTATCCTAGAGGCATGACCATATTTTTTATTCCTAAAAGTGGATTTGTGTTTTTAACCGCCTTTACTTTCCATACATCTACCAGTCCCAAATCCTCAAAATAGTGTTTCAGCCACTCCCTCATCCTGGGTAAATTTAATGTTTTTCTTATGGGTAATCTATCTACCCATGGGTCTATTATTAAGTTAAAATCTCCGCCCAGAATTACAGGGGCTGAGGCATACAGAAGATGGGTATACAGATCCTGCAGGGAGGTGGTATCATCCAAATTGGGACCATAGTATCCTGCCAAGACATATACTTTGCAAAAGATTCTAACTTTCGCTATAATCCATCTCCCCTTGGGGTCATCGCTAACGGCTTCTATCGTCACATTTACTGCCTTCTTAAACAAAATAATGATCCCCTTCACATAGCACACCTGGTCAGTACAGACATATGTGTCCACCCAGCTTTGTTTCTTAATTATTTCACCCCATTCTGCCTTTAAGAGATGTGTTTCCTGCAAAATTATAATCTCATTTCTTGCCGATTTTAAGTACTCCAATATCTTTAGTCTTTCACGTTCCATGTTAAGATGTTAACTGGCATTAGACTAACTTATATAATCCCAGAGGATCCCCCACATCTCACTGGATCTTGAGACTCTTAACTTTCAACAAGTCGGACACATTTTTTTTTTCCTCCCCATATGCTCCCACACCCAGTGCAAATATTTCATAAAATACTCTTGTGAAATCCCTCCATCCCTCACCTTCGGTTGGAGAACCCTCTCTTTCTTCTTAAGGCAAGACATTTCACCCCTTTCTAGAACCCTGCTCTCTAGGCCTTGATTCTATTCTTTTCGTTGCACTTGATCTGATTAATTAGAGACTCCACTCCATTGGGGTCTCTTATGTTATGAATTTGGTTTCTCCACATTATTCTTAGAGAGGCTGGAAAGCGCATTTGGACTGTCGCTCCCAGGGTCCTTAGTTCTTGCATGTGTTTCCCCAGCTCCCACTTCCTATCCTGTGCTGCTTTGAGATATCTGATCTTATTTTGAAAGCTCATTCACACTTTGTATAACATCCGACTTTAAGAACCTCATTTAAAATTCTTTCCTTCAAGACATAAGTTTTGAAGTTTATTAGAATTTTCTTGGGCTTTTTCTTGGCTTTCCTTTCCCATACGGATCCCTATGCACCCTTTGTATGTCCTCTCCCAGGGCCACCGGCTCTACCCAGGGGAAAAACTCTTTCAGGAGATCAATCGCAAAGCTTTTAATACTCTCCCCTTCCAGTCCCTCCGGAACATTCATGATCCTTAGATTGTTCCTCTTTGCCTGATTTTCTAGGGATTCGATTTTTTCTCTGAGACTCTTCTCATTTGTTTTCAGAGTCTGTATTTCATCCTGGTTTGTCTCTACTTCCCTACCCAGTTCATCTAGAGTGGCCTCCACTGATGTGATAAGCTCCATCAGGGTATTGATCTTGGCCAAACAGCCTTCACATGACCCTTGTATTTTGGCTTGGTTCCTTTTTGAGGTAACAAAGTTTGCCCTAATTTCTGAGATTAGGGACTCAATCAACATTTCCTTTGCTCTCTTGGGGGGTTTTACCATGCCTCTTGCAGCTCCGCCTGTGATGTTACTTACGTTTGTTGGTCCGGGGACAAAACCCCAGTGTCTACCTCTTCTACCACCAGAGCTTGATATCTATTACTGTGGATGATTTTCCCCCCTACTGGGTTGTACCCTATCATGTTCGAGCCTGCTCCCTTTCCCCTCTGTTCACTTAAGGAAGTTCTAGGGGAGTCCTGTTTAGCTTGCACTTTGAAAAAAGAGCGTAATGATGGGGTAATTTTTACTTTAGAGCCTACTAGTCTGGCTTGTGATGGCGTGGGAGGAGGCTCCATGGATGGTGCGGTTAGTTTCTCTTTCCTGTAATTAAATATAGGCACTAAGACAGAGTTTTTCCGTATCATGCCAGTAGTAGTGTTAACCGCTAAGTTCCTATTCCTTAGACAGTAACTAATCCATCTTTTTTGGGTGAGCTCCTGGGCTTGTACTTTTGGTATGTCCTTACAACCTTTTCTCTCTCTGGCCAACTCTGGTGTATTAAAGTCTTGTATTGGGCTATTTCCCTCACCTCGATCGCCTCGGTCACTTACTGAAGTCATACACCCTCTTCCTAGCCTCGGGACCCTTCTCTGTGTCTTGTTCCTCCTCCGCGTTTTAGGCAGTCCTATTGCTGTGCTGCCAGTGCTGCCAGGACTGATTGTCGTCTTGCTCCGGAAGGAAACTTGAGCCACAGCTTTCTGATTGCTGTATAGAACCGCAGCTGGCTCCACCCACACAGTACTCGTGGAGCTGCCAGAACTCGATGGCCCCTCATGCTCCCTGCTGTCCTCACGATGCTCCGCAGAAAGTCCGCACCCTCCTGGGAAGTTCAAGATATTGTTCAAGGTGTTGTGGAGCATATTTTTAGAAAAGTGCGTTTTGGTTATTTTCGTAGCGCATTCCACCTAGAGAGCTCAGGAGCTCCCAACCGGACTGCCGCCATGTTCTCCATTCCAACCCTTGACAAAAGCAGCAGCCCTTATTTTGCTGTTGTTGCTTGTGTTCTGATTGATGGTATTGTTGGTTGCTGTTAGCCCTCTCTGGAAGTTGAAGGCGGCACCCCAGAACTGAGGGGCGGGCCTCTAAGTCCCAGCTGTTCTTCTTCCAGGTCTCTGGCTTGCTCAACAATCCACCTCTTATATTTTGAAACATCCCCTTCAGAAAAAGGAATGAAAGTGGGCAAAATTCTTTGTTCCATGGAACAAGTAATGTGGTACAGATGTACTGTATGGATGAGATAATGTCATGTTGCAGCCTTGTATTACAAGCCACACGTAGGATTAAGCTCTCAACCAAGGCATACGCTTTTGTGTTTTCGTTCACACTTGTGGGGGCGAACCTTTCAGACACATTCTTCTCCTGGTCCTGCATTAGATTCAACAACAGGATAGCTTGGCCCATCGTACTGTCCTCCTAGCTAACGTCTTCGTGTGAAAACCTCAAAAGGGAGTAGCATCTGTATCATGCTTTTGACTAGGCCCCATTTATGTGCATCCATGGTCATAGCTTTCCCAACTGCATCCCCTCCTCTTTGAATGACATAGTCAATTATCTGTTTGTAATGCTCAAACAGATGTTGCAACCTGTAATAGGTCGAGTTCCAACGTGTTGGCACCTCCTGTATCAGGGCTTTAACTAGTGCTCTATTAGCACGCTGAATAATCTGCAACTTATTCCGGGCTTTAAAAGAATGGCTGTAATGAGAGCAGATTCTTCTGCAGGTGGTCAGTATGTTGCTGACTATGTCTTCATTTTTGAGAAAGTCTTGCACCACCAGGTTGATGCAATAGGACAAACACAGGACCCTGAAATAGCCACCGCCTGACATGGCCTTGACTATGTTACTGCCATTGTCTGTGGCAACAAATCCAATTCTGGTACTACTGGGTTGCAGCCATTCATACACCTTGCTGTTAAATTTATCCAGGATGTTTACAACTGTATGCGATTTCTCCATGGCAAACATGGGCAATGGTGCATGCCGCTGAACGTTCTTAAAACTTTCTTCAGGTTAAAGACCTGTAGATATCTTTTGCTACATCCCCGCAAAAAAGATCCAGTGACCAGTGATGAACATGTCATTAGTTGCCTGACAACTGGTCTACATGTCTGTCATCAGGTGGATAGTGTGAACAACACTTTTCTTCAAGCTTGTCCAACTAATTGCAGTTCATCGTCATGCAGCGTTGGAACAGCAACTCTGGCAAAATAGGCCAGACTTGGAACCTACCAATTCAGGCAGATGGCCGCCAAATATTCTAAGAATTCTACTTCTTCCACAAAGGAAAAAGGGAGGAGGTCCAGGGCTAAAAGAAATTCCAGCTTTCCATTGTACAAACATACTGTTGGCTGGTTGCGGTCATAGGGCCCCTTATGCCAGAATATGCCAGTAATAGTAGTCTGTATTTTTTTCTTCTTTTCTGGGGCCACTGACCCAGCTGACTTTTGAGATGTAGGTGGTGGTAGACTCAGTGCAGGTCGTAGTGGGGAAGTGATTGTATGCTGTGGTGTCTCCAGCTACTCCGAGTCTTGTGCCATTGTGAAGGCACTGAGGTGGGTGATTCTGCTAGCACATTGCTGGGGGCAGGACTTCTTTGTGTGACGATGTCACCCTCTTCTTCCTCATCATCATCACCTCCCTCCGTGATTACACTTGTAGCTGATGTTCCCTGACTCTCCTCACTTTCACCCCCATGACCACATTCAGCAATTCTTTAAGGTGCTCCTCCCACTTCATTGGGTGGGGTTTTTTCATATTGGTCATTTGGCCTCCAGTACCATAATGTGTACAAGGCTTACCTTGATGAACATTTGTGTGGCGAATGGTGCATACTGCAATGTTCTCCCCCTCTTTGCTAACCGCAAAAAAGCCCCAAAATTGGGAGGAGTACTTTTTTGCTGTGCCACTGCCAAAGCTTGAAGAAAAATTGGAGGTAGGTGGGTGTGTTGTTGATTGCCTCTCTGCAGCACATACTACTATTGAGGTAGTGGTTACTAGTGCAGGTCTCTGCTGGGGCTTTGCAAATATGGGAGCTGGCGGTGCTACTTGTGCCACATCCCTTGGAGCACGTTGAATAGCAATGTCAGACTCTTCTGTGTCACCTTCCACAATGACTTGCTCGTTGCTGTAATCCTCCTCATTATCCCCTTCCATAAGTCTAAGGCTTTCAGGAACTTTTCTTTTCCCTTGCCTCTCCTGGTTTCTCCTGGGCTCTGCTGGGGACCAATCCATGTCCCGATCATCATCATCATCAGAAGTGATGTTTGGAATCGATGGTGGAGTAGTATCCTTCCTTTTCCTAGCTGGATATCTGGAATACAATGATTCTAAAAGAGGAGGTTCTTGCTCATAAGGAAGCTCAACCTCCTGTTCTGCTCCAACATGAGGAAGATGTACTATTGCTGGCTGCGGCTGCTGTACACTTTGCTCTGTTCCCTGAAATGATTGAGTACTACTTTGTGAAAGGGACAAATCAAATTTAGTGTCACTGCTCATCGGCATCGCCAGTATTGCAGTGCCCACCTTACTGACAGATATGGTCTTGGGTTTAGGTTGGGGTTCTGACCATCTTAAAGCTCTCAGTTAGCAGTTGCACTAGGCTGCACTTAGCTGCACAAGCAGAAAAGATTGGAGAACTGATGTGTGACTGCACAGACCTTGCGGGTGATGTCTCTTCTCTTGGGCACCCAAAAGCAAATAAGCATGTAAAACATTTTGGGGCTAATTAGGATGTCGGGCGAGTCCGACCAACCTCTGGTCAGCAGTCCCAACCACCTCATTAGGATGTGACCGAACACTGTTCAGTCGCATTCCTGCATTTTCCTATGGGAGCTTGCATTACGGCCATAAACCGGCCATAATATATGCTCCCATAGGGAAATGGGCGGTGCCTGCCCCAGGGATCAACAGGGGGGCACCTCCCCTTGACCCCCCCACTGGAGGCCGCGACCCTAAGGGGGTCCGGCTGTGGGCCCCCAAACACGCTTTCTGACATGAAAACCATGCTGGAAACTGTGTATTGTAATTCCAAGGGCAGAAAGGCCCGCCATTTAGAATTACAAGCTGGTTCCGACTGGCCTAGCTTGTCAGAAGCCAGCCGAAATAGCAGGCCAGTTTACTTTCCGACCGCCAGCATTGTAATGCAGCGGTCGGAAAGTAAACTGAGCAGCCGATTACGATGCAGGCCGGAAGGCTCCGACCATCTGTTGAAGCCTTTACGGGCCGGATTGAAAGCGGCCCCCTAGTGTGAAACATGGCATTGTTTGCAGTTTCAATTAGTACAGACAAAGACAATATTAGTGTGGTCGTTTTCTTAGGTAAGTAAACAACTTTAAATTCAAATCACATCACCATATCATAAAATGTAATTCCCCATCAGAATAACACACAATATACAGAATGATAAAGCTCTTTCCTTAATGTCCATATATTCTAAAGAAGACACCTGTGGCACTCATGGAACTGCATGGATAAATGGAATAGTAGTCTTTTTAAAAAATGGAGGTTAGTGTGCGCCTATGGCAGGCAATGTGGTTCGGGGGTAAATAGAATAATCAGCATTACACAAATGAATGATTCTGATGTGTCTAAAGTGCACCGTAGCCAGGGTGTACAGGAGGAAATGGAATTATATACATAAAAACTGAATGCTGTTGCAATTGAATTTTGTTTTACAATTAAAATATTAAAATGGAAAAAGATTCAAATATAAATATTACAATACCATTTTCTTTTTATATATTCAACACCAACAATGGCGGAACTCTGAGCCTGCACCTCCACACAGTTTCTTTCAATTTTGGAGTATGGTGCACTACAACTAAAGTGTCAGCTGTTGTTTGACACTTCTGCAAAACAGAAAAACCACTGGAAGGTGTACCCAAAGAAATAAGTCAGTCGGCCTTTATTATAGATGAATATTTTTCTTTTATTTCCAAATTGTTTATTTCATTTCGATAAAAACAGCCAAGGATAATAGCCAACACGTTTCGTTCAGACCATGCTGATCTTCATCAGGGCTTTCTATCATTTGTGCTCCTCTGTACAAGTCCTCACAAACAGTCCTTTCACTTGATGCTATTTCAAATAATTATTGCAGCAACTCAATCCTCTATAAAGGGTGGGGTCAGATTATTGCCCCACCCCAGACACCTGGGTCCATGTCCAAATATTACCCTGGTCGGCAACCTCTCCGTTCATAATCGGCAAATATTTTCCAGTTGTGAACGGAGAGGATGCCGACCAGGGTTATGAAATAAACAATTTGGAAAAAAAAGAAAAATATTCATCTCTAACAAAGACCTATAGACTTATTTTTTCGGGTGCACCTTCCAGTGGTTTGTTAATAAAACATTTTTACAAAAATTAAAATAAAAAAAGATACAATTACAAAAATTAAAATTATAAAAAAATATAAAAACAAAAAATGTAAATAAAAAAATGTACAGTTAAAAAAGCAAAAATATATTTTTTAATAAGTGCAATGAAATAAAAACATTAAATAAAGAATAAAAAAGACCATTGCAAGAAAAGAGAGGGCAGCCAGCAGAGTCCCCATGCTGCTGCTGCATGGTTCACGGCAGCAGCAACAGGATCAGAAAACGCCGACCAGCCGTGCATTTTACTCCTCGTGTTTTTTTTTTTTCTTTTCCTCTTTGCTTTCTCTGTTTGGAACCTCCCCCGGGAGGGCTAATCTCGGCCAAGAGAGGGGGTTTTGAAGGGGTGTGAAGGTCCGGAATCCCGGACCCACCGTGCTCTCTCCTTCTGCATTGGTTTGGGAAGCTCCCTCCACCCACCGGAGCACGAACCTTGGTCCCAGGAGGGAAGGCATAAGAGTTCGCAGTATTGCGGGTTTCCACTTTGCTGGATAGTGAGAATGCTGAAAGCTCTATTTCTCCTATGCCTGGACCTTCAGGGTTAGTGTGGGAATCCAGAGCGGAGCCGAAAGTGGAGAGCAGCAGTTTTCATCTAAGGGGAAAGTGGTGAAAGAAGAGCGTTTTTTGGGGAGAGCTGAAAATCCTTGTGGAGGTGGAAGGTGGAAAGGTGCAGAGCGACCAACTGACCCAGGTTGGTGGGCCCAGCGTGCGAGGAGTCGCAGGGTGGGCTCACGCATCCCAACGTAATGCAACAACAGTTCTCCAAACAGACCAGAAATCTTACAGCAACTCCGGTCATTCCAAACCGGTGAAAAAAGGTGTCCCAGTGCTGGGTAGTGGGCTGCAGAGAAAAGAAGATTCTTGCTAGTGTGGGAGCGCCTTCCATCATGGAAAGACAGCGAGCTGGGATGGCGGAGTCTGCCCATTTGTCTTTATCACCAGGCGAGGAAACCTTTTTAGAGGAAGACGGAGCAGAGGCGGGTAATGAGTCATTTCAGGGGAGATCTCCTTCATTAATTACCTAGCCCATCTCATCCCCAATTGCGACAACACCAAATGTATCTATTGTCGCCTTAGGGAAGCCCAAAGATTACCCTCTGTTTCAAAAACGTGTGCCCAAAACAGATCCGGTACAGACAGTAACCATCCTGAACTCGCTAGAACTGCCTCAGACCCAGGACAATACAATATCAGCCATACCAGATGCGATACCTAAAGCAGAAAGGTTGCCTAATATCACAGAACTGGTTTGCGCCCTCGAGGCAGTAAGTGCAGATCAAAAGTCAGTTCAAGACAAACAGGACTGAGCACTTGAAACAGCACTGGAATTAGATAATGGAGAATCCCACCTGAATTCTAACTCTGAGGCGCTGCGACCTCTACTCGATGTGATTCTTATGGAGATCCGGGGGCTCAAAAGACAGCAAGCTGTTGATACAGCAACAGTCAATCAAAGGCTGTCTATAATTGAGGATATATGTTTCATCGGGATCCCGAGTGAGGAACTAATAGGTTCTGACACAGGCGGCCAGCCTTGACGCAAGTGTGACAATAGGCGCCGCCTCCCTCCGGGATCTATATCACGAAAATTTCTCATGATAAAAGTACAGAAACTTTGACGATAAAAAAACGTAAGTTACATCCCTATGTGCACCTTAGCATGTGCGCATAGTTCCACGTGAGCTCAGGGTTTACTCTGAGCCACGGGTCCTGAAGTAAGCCATTCTAATTGATACTTGTGGCTGAAACATGTAGACCACCTCACAAAAAATTCACTTTTGCACTTTAATTGGAGAGATGTGCGAGACCAGTGGCTCATTCACGTCCATCAAAAATTGAAATTTTTTAATCCTACCCCAAGAACCATATATTAAAGGACTAGGTATCCTGTAGGTAGTTTTAACTTTCCACTATCACAAAATTCACCCTGCACACAAAAAAGAGAAAAAACCAGCTCCGCTGTAATCAGGTGTCGAAGCACACCTGGTAAGCATTCGGCCTTCTGGGTGGGAACCCAATGATGAAGCATTGCACCAACTAGGTTGGTGGGGGAGGGTTCTTCTAAAAAACCTAAGGGTTCCCCCAGAAAGGAGACTGTAAACAAATTAAATGCATAACAAATTTTGATAGTGCATCATTTCATTGAAACCTTGAAAAAAAGGTTTTCTAGAAGCATTGCTGTGTGCTCGTTCTACTTGTTTATATATAATTGAGAATACCCTGATGCAACTGCCCAAACATCTCTCGGAGGCTGAGCAAAGAATTTCTGATCTCGAGGATCACTATCAAAGGATGGATAAGATCATTTTGCCAGAGCGAAAGAAACTGCAACAGCTGGAAGTCAAAACAGAGATGTTGGGAAACCATTTGCCTCGCAGTAATTTGAGGTTTATCGGGGTCCCAGAAGGAAGTGAGGCCCAGGGGGAAAATCAGAACGTCCCCTAGTTGGTGAACTCCCTTATTAAGAAATATATATTGCCAAATGCCCCGAGTTATTTATCCATCATGACAGCACTCTGCAGATGCCAAGTTCCCACAGACAATATTAGTCAACTTTGCAGATTATCGCATCAGAGAACAGGTCCTGGCTGCTGCAGTCCGTCAAAAATAATTTCTTATCTCGGAAAATGTGCATATGAGGGTGTTCCCGGACTTGGCAGATGCAACAGCCAGACGTTGCAAGGTGTTCCAGGGTCTGGCTCAAGAATTCAAACGCATGGGGGAGGGCAAGCCTCTATTGTGCAACAAGCGAAACTAAAAGTGTTGGTGAAGGGACAATATCATGTTTTTTCATCAGTTGAAGATGCAAATCTTTTTCCATCAAATCTCAAGATAAAGTCTGATTGCATGAGAAGCTACATAATCTTTGATTGTTGAGATAGGAGTGTATCTCTAAATTTTTGATGATCTTTTTTTTCTTTTCTTTTCCGGTGGGAGGGAAGCAATCTTGGGGACAGGTGCAACACCATGGCAGCAATTGGTGAAGAGTGGCCCGAGGCTGGGAGGTGGGGAGGTCCTCAGCACTGGGAAGGTGGAGGGCGGAGGATGTGAGAGGGGTGGGGAGGTAGCGGGGTCTCGCAGTAAAAAAATGAGAAGGCCAAGAGCTAATGTGTTACAAAGCATGTCCGGAAGTATAAGAAAAGAGAATGAGAGGGAGGCTGAAACATTGCTGGCAGAATGGGTACAGGTATTTATTTGTGAAAATAGAAGAAATGTCACAACAGATTAAGATAATTTCATGTGATGTGAATGGGCTTTTGAATCCACGTAAGAGGAGCACTCTTCTGAAATGGTTAGAGGCATTTTCGCCAGAAATAATCTATTTACAAGAAACTCATTTTAGTACTAATACTCCCAGGATTCACCTGCCTAAGAAATATCCTCATTCATATTTTGCCTCTGCTACTGCAGCGGTTCACAGTGTTGGGATTTTATTATCAAACTCAATTGATTGGCAGGTTTTGGAAGTAATTCAGGATAAGAGGGGGAGAGGGCTATAGATCAAGGTTAAAATAGAGGAAATAGGGTTAAATTTGATTAATTATTACGGTCCCATTGATGATGATACTGCAGCGCTAGAACAAATTTATGATACAGCAATACAATCAGAAGGCACCTTGATTATTGGGGGCGATTTTAATTTTATCCAAAATCTGAGACTTGACACCTCTAACAAAACTAAATGCCAATTCAAACCTAAAACGGCAAGGTTAATAACTGCAATGAAAACAGCGCTAGTAGATCCATGGAGGATGGGGCACCCGGGCTTCTCTCAGTTTACCTGTTACTCCTCCAGATATCGAACAGCTTCGCGATTGGATTGTTTTCTGGTAGACAAATTGTTGGCTAATGGTAGGACTGAAATCTTTGCCAACTCTTTTTCGGATCATTTAGTAGTCTCCTTTACCTTGTCCCTGCAGTCTATACCTAAAAAGAATTCAAGATGGCAGTTTGATAAATCATTGGTGGAGGACCGTATTTGGCTAGAGGAGACAAAGATTTTTAGGATGGAATTCTTCCAATTTAATCTGAATACTGCCTCAATTTTTATGGTCTGGGAAGCTTTTAAAGCTTCCTTTAGAGGACAAGTTATTTCCTATAAAGCACAGATGTCCAAACAGCGTAAGCAAAAGGTTGAGGGGCTGCAAGCAGCAGTGGACAAAGCTAGACTAAAAATTAATGCAGCCTCAATCGACGAACACTCGCTTAAAATACTACATCAGAAACTATCTAAAAATAAGGAGGAGTTAAGGGACTTTTTCTAATAGAAAAGATCACAGGGAGTAAAGCTTACCAACAAAACCTTTACGAGGAAAACCAGCAGATTGGTACATTTTTAGCTTGGTCTACAAAAAGTCAGAAAAGCGCCCAAAGAATAAACCAGTTTAGGATCCAATCTCCAATCAATTAGTGGAGGATAATCAGAAGATTGCGGATATCTTTCTCTCGCATTTTAGAAAATTTCAAACAGAAACTCAGATAATAGCAGACATGATTGAATCTCATATTTTGATTCTCTAGAGCTGCCTCAATTGTCAGGAGAACATATCCATCAGCTGGATACTAGGATAGAACCATTGGAAGTAGTAGAAGCGCTGAGAAATATGTCTAATGCTTAAAGCCTGTGGCTGTAATGGGATCTCCATAGAAGTGTATAAGAGGTTTCAAGATGAATTACTCCCAGTTTTAGCTACTCTTTTTAATCAAATAAAAGAGGGGGCATCTGTTCCTAAGGGATTTAAGGAGTCGGTAGTGGTTATTTTTCTTAAAAAATATAATGATCCGTGTGATCCTAACTCATATCGATCGATCAGTCTGTTAAATACAGACTACAAGACTTTTATGAAAATCTGGGCAATTAGAATGGCACCATCTGCTCAACAAGTGGTGCATATAGATCAGAATGGATTCTTGCCGGGGAGATTATTAGCAACTAATACCTATTTTTTAATACAAGCAATTGATTACTTTTCTGCCAATCAGAGCAAAGCCACTATACTTATGATGGACGCCGAGAAGGCGTTTACCCTGGTTGACTGGTGTGTCTTATTTTGGGATATTAGAGAAGTTTGGCTTTCCTAATCAGCCGATAGGTATGTTAAAAGAACTATATAGCCAAGCCGAAGCCAAGATAATTTTTAATGGAACAGAAGTAGGGAGGGTAAATATTAATAGGGGCACTCAGCAGGGATGCCCATTATCCCTCCTGCTGTTTGCTCTATTTATTGAGCAGCTGGCAAAAAAAATATGGGCTAACGCGCAGATAATAAGCTTTATGGCAGGGATGGAAAAATTTAATTATATGCAGGTGATATCATTTTATACCTTAAAGGGGAGGGCTCAAATATAAAGTATGTGCTTGAAGAAATTGACAAGTTTACAAAAATTGAGGGATATAGAGTAAACCAAACAAAGACAGAAATTCTTACATTTCATTCAACTCCTGCAAAGATCCCTGCATGTTTACCACAAATATTGCCTGGCTCTATTAGATATTTTGGGATTCTAGTCACTGACCAATATGTGGATCTGTTTTCATTAAATTATGGAACTATGTTGGCAAAGGTAAAGAGACTACTAGATAAATGGACCTTACTGAATTTATCATTAGTTGGAGGGGTATCCATGGTCAAAATGTCAGTACTCCCATTGTTCTTATTTCTCATTATTACCCTTCCTCTGAAAATTCCTAACTCTTTTTTTAATGAACTCAATGGTATGATTCGGAAATTTTTATGGAATAATAAACAACTTTGCGTGAAATTGGCTACACTTCAATTGAATACATTGCGTGGAGGCTTAGCGCTACTCCATTTTGCATTTTATTGTCAGGCATCTCTGGCCAACTTGATAAGTCAAAGAGGAGAGCCAAATTCAGTATATGATAACTTTATTTTGAACCATATGATAAATGAAAGTGCAACTGAATTGCCAGTTTTTCTATGAGTAGTAAAACTGCCCAAGAAAACGAAAAATAAGGTACTACTGGCATTATTAGGTAGAATTCAGTTGTTTTTTAAATCTCAAGATATCCCTACTTATCATGCCTATACCCTTATTCAAGATTGTGCAGCAGGTGGATTATTGCTGTCTAAAAGACTTCTACAATTCTGGCAAGAACTAGGGTTTGTCCGACTTGGGAATTTTAAAATCCAGGTAGATTAATTACATGGAACACGGATCAGATGCAATCTGGTAGCCAGAGTACGGCTTTGCGCTTAAGTTTTTTTCAAATTGCGAGTTTCTTAAAAAACAATTATGGCACTCTGAGCGAGTCAGCATACCTGATTGCTAGACAGATGGCTATGAGGACATTGGGTGTAGGCACATGGTACCGCCTGCTGCACCATAGCATAAAAGCGGAAAAAGATATCTTGGACAAACTTTAGTAAATCCATTCAGAGACAGACTGTAAATTTAATTTAAAAGAATGGTCGTCGCTTTGAGAAACTGAGTTACAAAGGGTTAAGAGGGGCACGCTTCTGAAATGGTTAGATGCATTTTCCCCAGAAATAATCTATTTACAAGAAACTCATTTCAGTACTAATACTCCCAGAATTCACCTGCCAAAGAAATATCCTCATGCATATTTTGCCTCTGCTACTGCAGTGGCTCGCGGTGATGGGATTTTATTATCAAACTCAATTGATTGGCAGGTTTTGGAAGTAATTCAGAATAGGAGGGGGAGATGGCTATGGATCAAGGTTAAAATAGAGGAAATAGGGTTAAATTTGGTGAATTATTACGGTCCCATTGATGATGATACTGCAGTGTTAGAGCAAATTTATGATACAGCAATACAATCAGAAAGCACCTTGATTATTAGGGGCGAATTTAATTTTATCCCAAATCTGAGACTTGACACCTCTAACAAAACTAAATGCCAATTCAAACCTAAAACAGCAAGGTTAATAACTGCGATGAAAACAGATTTAGTGCTAGTAGATCCATGGAGGATGGGACACCCGGGCTTCTCTCAGTTTACCTATTACTCCTCCAGATATAGAACAGCTTGGCGACTGGATTTTTTTCTTGTAGACAAATTGTTGACTAATGGTAAGACTGAAATTTTGGCCAACTCTTTTTCGGATCATTCAGTAGTCTCTTTTACCTTGTCCCTGCAGTTTATACCTAAAAAGAAATCAAGATGGCAGTTTGATAAATCATTGCTGGAGGACCCTATTTGGATAGAGGGGACAAAAATGTTTATGAGGGAATTCTTACAATTTAATCTGAATACTGCCTCAATTTTTATGGTCTGGGAAGCTTTTAAAGCTTGCTTTAGAGGACAAGTTATTTCCTATAAAGCACAGATGTCCAAACAGCGTAAGCAAAATGTTGAGGGGCTGCAAGCAGCAGTGGACCAAGCTAGACTAAAAATTAATGCAGCCTCAATCGACGAACACTCGCCTAAAATACTACAGCAGAAACTATCTAAAACTAAGGAGGAGTTAAGGGACTTTTTTCTGGTAGAAAAGTTCACAGGGAGTAAAGCATACCAACAAAAACTTTACGAGGAAAACCAGCAGATTGGTAAATTTTTAGCTTGGTCTACAAAAAGTCAGAAAAGCGGCCAAAGAATAAACCAGTTTAGGTATCCAATCTCCAATCAATTAGTGGAGGATAATCAGAAGATTGCTGATATCTTTCTCTCGCATTTTAGAAAAATTCACTCAGAAAAATCAGATAATAGCAGAGTTGATTGAATCTCATATTTTGATTCTCTAGGGCTGCCTCAATTGTCAGGAGAACATATCCAGCAGCTGGATACTAGGATAGAACCATTGGAAGTAGTAGAAGCGCTGAGAAATATGCCTGTGGCTGTAATGGGATCTCCATAGAAGTGTATAAGAGGTTTCAAGATGAATTACTCCCAGTTTTCCATTCTCTTTTAATCAAATAAAAGAGGGGCATCTGTTCCTAAGGGATTTAAGGAGTCGGTAGTGGTTATTTTTCTTAAAAAATATAATGATCCGTGTGATCCTAACTCATATCGACCGATCAGTCTGTTAAATACAGACTACAAGACTTTTATGAAAATCTGGGCAATTAGAATGGCACCATCTGCTCAACAAGTGGTGCATATAGATCAGAATGGATTCTTGCCGGGGAGATTTTTAGCAACTAATACCTATTTTTCAATACAAGCAATTGATTACTTTTCGGCCAATCAGATCAAAGCCACTATACTTATGATGGACGCCGAGAAGGCGTTTACCCTGGTTGACTGGTGTGTCTTATTTTGGGATATTAGAGGAGTTTGGCTTTCCTAATCAGCTGATAGGTATGTTAAAAGAACTATATAGCCAAGCTGAAGCCAAGATAATTTTTAATGGAACAAAAGTAGGGCGGGTAAATATTAATAGGGGCACTCGGCAGGGATGCCCATTATCCCCCGTGCTGTTTGCCCTATTTATTGAGCAGCTGGCAAAAAAAATACGGGCTAATGCGCAGATAATAAGCTTTATGGCAGGGATGGCGAAAATTTAATTATATACAGGTGACATAATTTTATACCTTAAAGGGTAGGGCTCAAATATAAAGAGTGTGCTTGAAGAAATTGACAAGTTTACAAAAATTGGGGGATATTGGGTAAACCAAACAAAGACAGAAATTCTTACATTTCATTCAACTCCTGCAGAGATCCCTGCATGTTTACCTCGAATATTGCCTGGCCCTATTAGATATTTTGGGATTCTAGTCACTGACCAATGTGCGGATCTGTTTTCATTAAATTATGGAACGATGTTGGCAAAGGTAAAGAGACTACTAGATAAATGGACCTTACTGAATTCATCATTAGTTGGAGGGGTATCCATGGTCAAAATGTCAGTACTCCCATTGTTCTTATATCTCATTATTAACCTTCCTCTGAAAATTCCTAACTCTTTTTTAATGAACTCAATGGTATGATTCGGAAATTTTCATGGAATAATAAACAACTTTGCGTGAAATTGGCTACACTTCAATTGAATACATTGCGTGGAGGCTTAGCGCTACCCCATTTTGCATTTTATTGTCAGGCATCTCTGGCCAACTTGCTAAGTCAAATAGGAGAGCCAAATTCAGTATATGATAACTTTATTTTGAACCATATGATATATGAAAGTGCAACTGAATTGCCAGTTTTTCTATGAGTAGTAAAACTGCCCAAGAAAACGAAAAATAAGGGACTACTGGCATTATTAGGTAGAATCCAGTTGTTTTTTAAATCTCAAGATATCCCTACTTATCATGCCTATTACCTTATTCAAGATTGCGCAGCAGGTGGGATTATTGTTGTCTAAAAGACTTTTACAATTCTGGCAAGAACTAGGGTTTGTCCGACTTGGGAATTTTTAAATCCAGGTAGATTAATTACATGGGACACGGTTCAGATGCAATCTGGTAGCCAGAGTACGGCTTTGCGCTTACATTTTTTCCAGATTGCGAGTTTCTTAAAAAACAATTATGGCACTCTGAGCGAGTCAGCATACCTGATTGCTAGACAGATGGCTATGAGGACATTGGGTGTAGGCACATGGTACCGCCTGCTGCACCATAGCATAAAAGCGGAAAAAGATATCTTGGACAAACTTTAGTAAATCCATTCAGAGACAGACTGTAAATTTAATTTAAAAGAATGGTCGTCGCTTTGCGAACTGTGTTACAAAGGGTTAAGAGGGGCACGCTTCTGAAATGGTTAGATGCGTTTTCGCCAGAAATAATCTATTTACAAGAAACTCATTTCAGTACTAATACTCCCAGAATTCACCTGCCAAAGAAATATCCTCATGCATATTTTGCCTCTGCTACTGCAGTGGTTCACGGTGTTGGGATTTTATTATCAAACTAAATTGATTGGCAGGTTTTGGAAGTAATTCAGGATAAGAGGGGGAGATGGCTATGGATCAAGGTTAAAATAGAGGTAATAGGGTTAAATTTGGTGAATTATTACAGTCCCATTGATGATGATACTGCAGTGCTAGAGCAAATTTATGATACGGCAATACAATCAGAAGGCACCTTGATTATTGGGGCGATTTTAATTTTATCCAAAATCTGAGACTTGACACCTCTAACAAAACTAAACGCCAATTCAAACCTGAAACGGCAAGGTTAATAACTGCGATGAAAACAGATTTAGCGCTAGTAGATCCATGGAGGATGGGACACCCGGGCTTCTCTCAGTTTACCTATTACTCCTCCAAATATAGAACAGCTTCGCGATTGGATTTTTTTCTTGTAGACAAATTGTTTTCTAATGGTAAGACTGAAATTTTGGCCAACTCTTTTCGGATCATTCAGTAGTCTCTTTTACCTTGTCCCTGCAGTTTATACCTAAAAAGAAATCAAGATGGCAGTTTGATAAATCATTGCTGGAGGACCCTATTTGGCTAGAGGAGACAAACATGTTTATGAGGGAATTCTTACAATTTAATCTGAATACTGCCTCAATTTTTATGGTCTGGGAAGCTTTTAAAGCTTCCTTTAGAGGACAAGTTATTTCCTATAAAGCACGGATGTCCAAAGAGCGTAAGCAAAAGGTTGAGGGGCTGCAGGCAGCAGTGGACAAAGCTAGACTAAAAATAAATGCAGCCTCAATCGAGGAACACTCGCTTAAAATACTGCAGCAGAAACTATCTAAAACTAAGGAGGAATTAAGGGACTTTTTTCTGGTAGAAAAGATCACAGGGAGTAAAGCATACCAACAAAACTTAATGAGGAAAACCAGCAGATTGGTACATTTTTAGCTTGGTCTACAAAAAGTCAGAAAAGCGCCCAAAGAATAAAACAGTTTAGGTATCCAATCTCCAATCAATTAGTGGAGGATAATCAGAAGACTGCGGTTATCGTTCTCTCGCATCTTAGAAAAATTTACACAGAAACTCAGATAATAGCAGAGCATGATCGAATCTCATATTTTGATTCTTTAGAGCTAACTAACTATAACCTTCACTCTGCGAAGCAACTCGCATTGGCACAAGATCCCAACGTTCATCTATCCACAACATTCAAGAATCTCTCGACCATTGAATATATTTTCTTATCACCATTTCTGGCTGGGCACTTAGTCAAACTGGAGATTCCTACCCGCATAGAGAGTGACCATAATCGCTTGACTGTAACAATGGACCTACAAGTTCCTGTTGCTGCTGAAATTATCGAAGTGGGGCATTCAACGGAAACTGAATTACATACACTAGTCAGAAGAATCAAATGGGACTCTCAGGGTGTTGTCAAGGTGGGCTCCTGGCTCACGGAAATAACTTCAAACCTCACTCAACACTCCCCCACTGACTACCATCACAGGTGGGATTTAGCCATTATTAATTTAAGAGACCTTTTAATGGGCCCTGAAGTTCATCATAGTCACTCTGGGCCTCCCCCGCGGCTGCCCCTTAACCCGGTCTTAGTCTCCCAAAGAAGAGCCTTAAGGAGGGCCATGCGCCTGCACAAACTTAAAGCTACAGAGCTCTCCGCTAACAATTTGGCCCTACTACGTAAAACCTACAAAAAATCAACATGGGAAGCTAAGAAACAAAAAATACAGAAGGACTGGCTAAAAATATTCGGTCTGCTAAAGGAAAAAAACCTGACTCATTTTTGGAACTACATAAACAAACTTCGTTCCTCCAACAAGAGCAGGGGGAATGCGGTGTCTGAAGAAGCCTGGTCTCGGTATGTCATCCAACAATACTGCTGAGAAGGCTTCGTCTCCGCGGAATTTGAAATCAGAGCTTCCTCCGATTACACGCCGATGGACATCTGTGTGTTGACCACCCGGCCCAGGTCGGCAGGTTCTTGAAATCCATGAAAAGCGAGGGTGCCCCAGGGCCTAATGGCCTCCCATCTGCCGTATTCAAAAGTGCGCCGGAAGAATGGGCCAAGCTATTATTCCCCCTATATAACCATGCATTCACTACTTTCCAGACGCCAGATTCTTGGACAGGCTCGATTTTATGCCCAATTTTTAAAAAAGGTGACCCATCTCCCATGTAATTACCGACTCATAGCCCTACTGGACCTTGAGGCCAAGGTTTACGATCGGTGTCTTCTCAAGTTATTAGAAGACTGGGTTGTGGAAAACAATATTCTACCCTATTTTCAAACTGGGTTTCGAGCTTCTGCCTCCACAATCGACAACATCACTGCCTTAGCCATTCTGAGCCAACAAGCAGCACAAAGAGGTCGGCTTCCCCTTTATTGCTGCTTTATAGACTACAGTGCCGCTTTCGATAAAGTGTCCCGTAACACCCTTTGGAGAAAACTAGACAAGTGGGGGATCCCTGGGAGCCTTCTTGGTGCCCTTATTTCCTTGCATAAGAACACATGGGTACGAATTAGAACTGGCACCAAGACCGTCTCTGCAAAAATTTCAACACTAGACGGCCTAAAGCAAGGATGCGTGCTCGCACCCCTCTTGTTTAACCTGTATACCGCCGACCTGGGGAGATTCTTGGAGCAAAGTAGTCTGCTTCCACCAAAATTGGGGCATGCAAAAACGAATTTGCACATTTTGCAGTATGTTGATGATATTGTCATCATGGACCAGACCAAGTCCGGCCTTCAACGAGCCTTGAGCAAGCTTAGCGAATACATCGCTGCTAATGCTCTCAAAATCAATCAGGATAAGACCAAGGTCTTGATCTTTGGCCGCTGCAAAAAAAAAGAAAACTTTAACATGGAATATCGGGCCTGCTAAGATTAAATCAACATCAAAATACAATTACCTGGGGTTTGGTTCAGTGAGTCTTCCAGACCATCAGTCCATCTAGCTGCTCTGAAAAAGAGAGCTGGAGCAATAACATACAGCCTGACTCGACTCAACCAATCCCTGAGTAGTCCCTTTGCAGAACCCATATTGAAGGTGATTAAAGCTACTCTTCTTCCCGCCCTAACTTATGGGCATCAGGCCTTCCCTGATGCATGTTCAGCTAGTTTTGTCCACGCCCAGATTACCACTTACAAAAAATCTTCCGCCTTCCGAATTATATTCACAGGGCAAGACTACGACTGGAGCTGGGCCTTACAAGACAATCCATCTCCTGCGTGGCAGACACCTTGAAGTACTATATAAGGGTTCTAAAAGCCACAGACAATACGCTTAAGGCCCGGTTAAAAGAAACCCTTGCCTGCCCTGGGAACCCATGGAATTGTCAAATTGTAAAAGCTTTAACTGTATTACACATTGATGAATCATCACTTACAGCAGACTCCATTCCCTACACAGTCTGGAAAAGGGTTATCAATAAGCAGGCAAGACAAATCTCCTACCAGAAGGACATCCAGGCCTAAAATATGTCTACAATCCTGCGCCCCTTAAATGAATCGTATCTTCCTGGGTTACCGCAACTATATCTCTCTGACAGTTTAAATGCAGTGGCCCGCAAAAATATAATGTTTATGCGTCTTCTAGGACTGCGCTCCATTGCTTTTAATCGATGAGCACCATCAGGCGAGGAGGGGGCCTGCAGACTGTGTAACTACAGGTCCGAATCATGGCTACATCTTTTGTGCTGCTGCTCTGCCCTAGATGCCCCTAGAAGGCTCCTCCTCAAACCACTATATCTCAAGAAGGGCATCCACACTTATTGGGAGGCATCTGCACTCTGTTTTACTTGTACCGATATACAAATGCTCGCAAGGTCCAGAAAATATGTGAGACTTTTGGATAACCTGCTCTCTCCTTCTCCTGCTGCCCAACAATCGGCCCCTCCTCCCCAAAAACTTATTACAGACTATTTTGCAAAATGTTTTAGCTTTATTTCATTAGATTGAGCTACAAGATCCATTTTATCTTTGAATTTGCTGCTTTGAATTACTGTTACGGCCACTGTATAAGAGTGTTTTGTTTGTAACATGCGTTCTAAACCTGATGGTTGTTCCGTCTCGTTTTTTTAATACGGTTAAGACGCCACAGAGACGCCTACATTGCAATGGTTTTAATTAACTGTGCTAATTTAATAAAAATACAGAAATACTGAAAAAAAATACTGATTCTCTAGAGCTGCCTCAATTGTCAGGGGAACATATCCAGCAGCTGGATACTAGGATAGAACTATTGGAAGTAGTAGAAGCGCTGAGAAATATGTCTAATGCTTAAAGCCTGGGGCTGTAACGGGATCTCCGTAGAAGTGTATAAGAGGTTTCAAGATGAATTACTCCCAGTTTTAGCTACTCTTTTTAATCAAATAAAAGAGGGGCATCTGTTCCTAAGGGATTTAAGGAGTCGGTAGTGGTTATTTTTCTTAAAAAAGATAATGATCCGTGTGATCCTAACTCATATCGACCGATCAGTCTGTTAAATACAGACTACAAGACTTTTATGAAAATCTGGGCAATTAGAATGGCACCATCTGCTCAACAAGTGGTGCATATAGATCAGAATGGATTCTTGCCGGGGAGATTATTAGCAACTAATACCTATTTTTCAATACAAGCAATTGATTACTTTTTGGCCAATCAGATCAAAGCCACTATACTTATGATGGACGCCGAGAAGGCGTTTACCCTGGTTGACTGGTGTGTCTTATTTTGGGATATTAGAGAAGTTTGGCTTTCCTAATCAGCTGATAGGTATGTTAAAAGAACTATATAGCCAAGCTGAAGCCAAGATCATTTTTAATGGAACAAAAGTAGGGCGGGTAAATATTAATAGGGGCACTCGGCAGGGATGCCCATTATCCCCCCTGCTGTTTGCTCTATTTATTGTGCAGCT
Source organism: Calotriton arnoldi (assembly GCA_963921515.1). Taxonomy (NCBI): domain Eukaryota; kingdom Metazoa; phylum Chordata; class Amphibia; order Caudata; family Salamandridae; genus Calotriton; species Calotriton arnoldi. Next base: position 2,231,676 of record CAWUFW010001911.1, read on the forward strand.
GGCAAAAAAAATACGGGCTAACGCGCAGATAATAAGCTTTATGGCAGGGATGGCAAAAATTTAATTATATACAGGTGACATAATTTTATACCTTAAAGGGTAGGGCTCAAATATAAAGAGTGTGCTTGAAGAAATTGACAGGTTTACAAAAATTGGGGGATATTGGGTAAACCAAACAAAGACAGAAATTCTTACATTTCATTCAACTCCTGCAGAGATCCCTGCATGTTTACCTCGAATATTGCCTGGCCCTATTAGATATTTTGGGATTCTAGTCACTGACCAATATGCGGATCTGTTTTCATTAAATTATGGAACGATGTTGGCAAAGGTAAAGAGACTACTAGATAAATGGACCTTACTGAATTCATCATTAGTTGGAGGGGTATCCATGGTCAAAATGTCAGTACTCCCATTGTTCTTATATCTCATTATTAACCTTCCTCTGAAAATTCCCAACTCTTTTTTTAATGAACTCAATGGTTTGATTCGGAAATTTTTATGGAATAATAAACAACTTCGCGTGAAATTGGCTACACTTCAATTGAATACATTGCGTGGGGGCTTAGCGCTACCCCATTTTGCATTTTATTGTCAGGCATCTCTGGCCAACTTGCTAAGTCAAATAGGAGAGCCAAATTCAGTATATGATAACTTTATTTTGAACCATATGATATATGAAAGTGCAACTGATTTGCCAGTTTTTCTATGAGTAGTAAAACTGCCCAAGAAAACGAAAAATAAGGGACTACTGGCATTATTAGGTAGAATCCAGTTGTTTTTTTAAATCTCAAGATATCCCTACTTATCATGCCTATACCCTTATTCAAGATTGTGCAGCAGGTGGATTATTGTTGTCTAAAAGACTTCTACAATTCTGGCAAGAACTAGGGTTTGTCCGACTTGGGAATTTTTAAATCCAGGTAGATTAATTACATGGGACACAGTTCAGATGCAATCTGGTAGCCAGAGTACGGCTTTGCGCTTACGTTTTTTTCAGATTGCGAGTTTCTTAAAAAACAATTATGGCACTCTGAGCGAGTCAGCATACCTGATTGCTAGACAGATGGCTATGAGGACATTGGGTGTAGGCACATGGTACCGCCTGCTGCACCATAGCATAAAAGCGGAAAAAGATATCTTGGACAAACTTTAGTAAATCCATTCAGAGACAGACTGTAAATTTAATTTAAAAGAATGGTGCGTAAACTGCAGAACTGAGTTACAAAGGGTTAAGAGGGCACGCTTCTGAAATGGTTAGATGCGTTTTCGCCAGAAATAATCTATTTACAAGAAACTCATTTCAGTACTAATACTCCCAGAATTCACCTGCCAAAGAAATATCCTCATGCATATTTTGCCTCTGCTACTGCAGTGGTTCGCGGTGTTGGGATTTTATTATCAAACTCAATTGATTGGCAGGTTTTGGAAGTAATTCAGGATAAGAGGGGGAGATGGCTATGGATCAAGGTTAAAATAGAGGAAATAGGGTTAAATTTGGTGAATTATTACAGTCCCATTGATGATGATACTGCAGTGCTAGAGCAAATTTATGATACGGCAATACAATCAGAAGGCACCTTGATTATTGGGGGCGATTTTAATTTTATCCAAAATCTGAGACTTGACACCTCTAACAAAACTAAACGCCAATTCAAACCTGAAACGGCAAGGTTAATAACTGCGATGAAAACAGATTTAGCGCTAGTAGATCCATGGAGGATGGGACACCCGGGCTTCTCTCAGTTTACCTATTACTCCTCCAAATATAGAACAGCTTCGCGATTGGATTTTTTTCTTGTAGACAAATTGTTTTCTAATGGTAAGACTGAAATTTTGGCCAACTCTTTTCGGATCATTCAGTAGTCTCTTTTACCTTGTCCCTGCAGTTTATACCTAAAAAGAAATCAAGATGGCAGTTTGATAAATCATTGCTGGAGGACCCTATTTGGCTAGAGGAGACAAACATGTTTATGAGGGAATTCTTACAATTTAATCTGAATACTGCCTCAATTTTTATGGTCTGGGAAGCTTTTAATGCTTCCCTTTAGAGGACAAGTTATTTCCTATAAAGCACGGATGTCCAAAGAGCGCAAGCAAAGGTTGAGGGCTGCAGGCAGCAGTGGACAAAGCTAGACTAAAAATAAATGCAGCCTCAATCGAGGAACACTCGCTTAAAATACTGCAGCAGAAACTATCTAAAACTAAGGAGGAGTTAAGGGATTTTTTTCTGGTAGAAAAGACCACAGGGAGTAAAGCATACCAACAAAACTTAATGAGGAAAACCAGCAGATTGGTAAATTTTTAGCTTGGTCTACAAAAAGTCAGAAAAGCGCCCAAGGAATAAAACAGTTTAGGTATCCAATCTCCAATCAATTAGTGGAGGATAATCAGAAGATTGCGGTTATCTTTCTCTCGCATTTTAGAAAAATTTACACAGAAACTCGGATAATAGCAGAGCATGATCGAATCTCATATTTTGATTCTCTAGAGCTAACTAACTATAACCTTCGCTCTGCGAAGCAACTCGCATTGGCACAAGATCCCAACGTTCATCTATCCACAACATTCAAGAATCTCTCGACCATTGATTATATTTTCTAATCACCATTTCTGGCTGGGCACTTAGTCAAACTGGAGATTCCTACCCGCATAGAGAGTGACCATACTCCCTTGACTGTAACAATGGACCTACAAGTTCCTGTTGCTGCTGAAATTATCGAAGTGGGGCATTCAATGGAAACTGAATTACATACACTAGTCAGAAGAATCAAATGGGACTCTCTGGGTGTTGTCAAGGTGGGCTCCTGGCTCACGGAAATAACTTCAAACCTCACTCAACACTCCCCCACTGACTACCATCACAGGTGGGATTTAGCCATTATTAATTTAAGAGACCTTTTAATGGGCCCTGAAGTTCATCGTAGTCACTCTGGGCCTCCCCCGCGGCTGCCCCTTAACCCGGTCTTAGTCTCCCAAAGAAGAGCCTTAAGGAGGGCCGTGCGCCTGCACAAACTTAAAGCTACAGAGCTCTCCGCTAACAATATGGCCCTACTACGTAAAACCTACAAAAAATCAACATGGGAAGCTAAGAAACAAAAAAAACAGAAGGACTGGCTAAAAATATTCGGTCTGCTAAAGGAAAAAAACCTGACTCATTTTTGGAACTACATAAACAAACTTCGTTCCTCCAACAAGAGCAGGGGGAATGCGGTGTCTGAAGAAGCCTGGTCTCGGTATGTCATCCAACAATACTGCTGAGAAGGCTCTTTTTTAAATTTGTTTATTGGCATTTCACAACAAACAAAACTATATTCAACAGGGCCTGACAGTGCGCCCAACATTCCATTTGTAATACATCATTTACATGGCATGATGACGTTATTTTAGCTTATGACATGTGCCCGTAGTCTCCCTCCTCCCTCCCCCCAACTATTCCCAGCTCTCAGCATCAGTATTCCCTACCATAATCTTGGATGGAGAGTCATTTAAAGCATCCTACAACACATCGTACCCCCCCAGTTTCGTCTCTACTCCTGTGCCCAGTATACTCCTCCCTCTCCTTAAGCGACCCCTTCTGAATATTGTCCAACATCATCCCACTAAGTGTTCCTCCCCGTCACCTCCGCTATGGCGTAGTCGCTGCTCGTTCTTGACGTTCTCTGGCCCATATCACAAACGGCTCCCAAATGTCCCTTGGTCGCGATGCAGAAGGCATCAGCTCCCAGTACGTAGTCAGTTGTGAGTGCCCGAACGTGGCATCCTTCAGCCAGTAGTCTTTCGATGGGACCCTCCTACTACCCCAATGAATGGCTACTCGCCGTTTAGCGTAGAGTAAGAGCATGGCGTGTAGTTTCCTATATTTCACCGGAGTATTCTTAACATAACCCAGCAGCCCCAGCATAGGATCTGGATCCACTTCTATTCCAGTGATGTGTTTTATAATGGTTAAGACAGCATTCTAATACGTCCCCAGTCGTGGGCAGCTCCATGCGACATGCATGAACCCAGCAGGTGCCATGCCGCATCGCCAGCAGTTTTCGTCTTCTTTGAGACCTATATGATGTAACCGAGTGGGCGTTCTGTAGAATCTATGTAGGAATTTAAAGTGGACAAGCCGGAGTCTGTAATTGGGGGACAGCGCTAAAAGCTGGCTGCAGCAGTACAGCCATTGTTCCTCCGACATCGGGACCTGAAGCTCTTCGTTCCATGCCACCAGCGCATAGGGCTGCAATACCGGAACCGACGTCTGCATTTGGTTGTAGATTCTAGTGATAAGCTTGCGTGGGGAAGCAACTGCAAGTACATTTTCAAGAGCTGCCAGTGTCGGCGGGGCACTCGGGAATGTTTCGTGCAGTGACCGGCATGCCAATTTGAGTTTATGGTATGCAAATACTTCGGCAAAGGCCACCGGGCGGTCCTCCACAGCCTCTGGGGCCGATCGGAACAACCCTTCGGGGTATAAATCTTCAAATGACGCCAACTTCATTTTGCGCGCCAGATCTGTTCCAAGTCCGTCTCCGGCGGGGAATAGCATCGTGTTGCTGGCCAGGGAAATAGACGGGGCATATAGCATGGATTCGCCCGCTCTCATCTGTAATTTATGCCAGGCCCAGCGCATAGTTTCCACTGTGTCCACACCCTCCCTCAGGCGCTTGTATGTCCCATATAATGTGACACGCAAGGGCAGAGGCTTAGCCACCTCCGCCTCCACGGCCACATGTGGCTAAAATGGAGTTGGGTGCACCCAATAATGTAAAAATTGGGCTTGCGCGCTCCATGCGTATAGCTGCATGTCCGGTGCTCCCAAACCCCCTTGACGCAGAGGAAGCGTTAGCATCTCCCAGGAGACTCTGGCCTGTCCCCTGCCCAGGTCAATGAGATCAGTAGCGATCGCAGGGTCCTGAAAAAGGCTTGTGTGAGTATAATTGGTACGTTGACAAATAGGTATAAAAATTTCGGCAACACCACCATTTTAATCAGGGCTATCCTTCCAGCCAGTGAGAGCGGAAGTCTCGCCCAAGCAGTAACCTTCCCTTCAAGCCGTGTCATTGCACACCCGTAGTTTAGTCTCCACAACTCTTGCATATCCCTACTGATCCAGATACCCAGATATTTCACGGGCTCTGTCGCCCATTTAAGTGGGAACTCCGACGCCACCTGCACTGTGGTATCCGTCAACGGAAATATAACAGATTTTGCCCAATTTATCGAGATACCCAAAGGCCCCCAAACTTGATAAATTCTCTCAATATGGGATCCAGATTACGCGCCGGGTCGGTGATATAAAGCGTGACGTCGTCCGCATATAGGGATATCAAGAGACTTCGTGCACTAAAGCCGATCCCCTTGGTGGTGTGATGCTGTCTTATCCGAGCCGCCAGGGGCTCCATCGCTACTGCAAAGAGCAACGGCGACAGAGGGCATCCCTGTCTCGTCCCACGCGATATTCTAAAAGGCTCCGAGAGGAGTCCGTTCACCCGCACGCATGCCATAGGTTGCGTATACAGCAGCTTCACCAGATTTATGAATAGTGGGCTGAACCCCATGCGGCCCAAGATTGTGAAAAGATAATGCCATTCCAGCGTATCGGACGCCTTTGTGGCATCCAAAAAAACTGCTGCCGCCTGTACGTCAGGGTGGAGATAATGTAATACCGAAATCAAGGTTCTTAGGTTTTGCGACGTGCACCTACCTGGGATAAAACCCGACTGGTCCGGCCTAGCCACCAGAGGGAGGAGAGGCTGTAGCCTATTAGCAATCAATTACGCCAGTATCTTCACGTCTACATTTATGAGGGATAGCCGAAGGTATGAGTACAGCTCATCCTCAGGCTTCCCTGGTTTTAAAAGAATGACTATTATCGCATCTCGCATGGATGTTGGTAAAACCCCCGACTCTAGAGCCTCCACATATAGCTCGAATAGTCTAGGCGCCAGCTCGTCGACATATGTTTTGTAAAAGGCCGTAGTTAGCCCATCATAGCCCGGGGCCTTGTTTAATGGCAGGCTTTTTATAACCCTAGCTATATCTTCCACCGTAAAGGGGGAATCCAAGTAGTCTCTGTGCCCCTTACTCAACCATAACAATTCCAGGGAGTCTAAGAATGGCAGCAACCCCTCAGGTGCAGAAGTTTGTGAACTAGCATATAGCCCGTGGTAAAATCCAGAGAATTTCTCCAGAATAGCCCTCTGTCCTCTAACTTGTGGACCATCTGCGGTTTTGAGGGTTGTGACGAATGCGGTGTTGCGCGGGGGGCGGAGCATAGCCGCCAGCGTTCTCCCAGGTCTATCTCCTTCTCCATACCTCCTTGCCTGAGCATGCTTCCCCAGAAACTTTACCTCTCTACACGCCTCCTCTTCAAAGTCCAACAATTTTTCTTTTATTGTCGCCAAGGCGGTCGGATCCCCAGTGGCATAAAACTGCGCCTCAATCTCTTTTAATTGCTTTTCGATCTGTGCTAGTGTCCCCCTTATGGCTTTAAGCACTCCTGCCTGCCTTGCTATGCAATTCCCTCTCACCACAGTTTTAAAGGCCTCCCACAAGGTGGCCTCTGAATTCACCAAGCCTGTATTTAAGGTAAAATAATCTACTATATCTTTTCTAATTTCTTCTTTAAAAGCTTCATCCAGGAGTGCGTTCTGCGGCAGCCGCCAGGTGTGTACTCGCTGCATGGAGTTAGGCCAATCTAGCCGTAGAAGGCATGGCGCATGATCCGACAATGATCTAGGGCAGTGCACCGCCTCCCTCGTCCAAGTGGCTACATCTCTGGACACTATCCAGTAATCCAACCGGGACCAAGCTTTATGATATTCTGTAATGCATGTGCCCTCCCTGACCCCGGGGTGAAGGTGACTCCAAATGTCCACCAAATCTCCGTCCGCTAAGATAGTCCCCAGCGCCTCACTTGCCAGTGGGTGCAATGACCTAGACGCCCCTTTCCTATCCAATTCGTCATCCAGGATTGCGTTGAAGTCTCCCCCCCAAATGACAGTATCGCAATGTGCAGCTTTCACTTTAGCCCAGACAGTTTGAAAAAACTCAGGGGAATCAGAGTTTGGACCATATATAGCCACCAGAACCACTTCGTTCCTGCCCAGACACCCGTGTATTATGGCATACCTCCCTTCGGGATCTAGTTGTACCAAAATTTCTTTCCAATCTAGCCCCCGTCTTATCAAAACCGCCACCCCTCTTGCATAATTGGAATAGACTGACGAGTAGGTCGTCGCCCATCTACCATGACGTAATCTAGGGGATGGGTGTAGCCTCAGATGTGTCTCCTGTAGCATACATACATCTACATGATGCTTAATTACGTAAGTATGGATTAACCTAGCTTTTCTACCATCATTTATCCCTCGGATATTCCAGGTGAGAAAATTGAGAGTGGTCATAGGGAATACCTATTTGCACAGCTTAACGGGGTTGGGGAAGCGAGGCACAGGAATACAAGCAACTGTACGGCTTTCGTCACATGCATCAGTAAAGGCACTTGTCTGGTAAACATTAAAACATTTCCCCCCCCCACCCACCACCCACCACCCACTCCAACCCCCCAATCAGGTTGTAGAGTACCCATCCCAAACAAACCAACATTTCCAATAACTAGTGGGAAATCTCCCATGGGGGCGCGATTATGCCGGCACACTCCCCCGATTTCTCAGGGTGGCCGAGAACAACTATGAACGTTGACTCACATTGCAGTCTCGTGATCTGAGAGGTTAGGTGCACAGCCCACCAGGGCATGCAGCCAGCGAGCGGTCCCGCCCAACCGCGCGCAAGGTTGTAAAATTAGGAACAGCTTACCGCTACCACAGACCGTACAGCTACCCTGTATATTTCACCCCATGAGGGTCGCGCCTCCCAACAGCAAACCTCCCGCATTTACTACAACGGCACCTATAGCACCTTTCCTTCCACCCAGCGACCAATTTGAATACTTGCAATCCCTCCACTTGGAGGTTGTGCAATCTTGCAACAGGGGCACCACAATCCTGGGGATTGTTCAGTCGTCGTCGCTTAGTCTCGTATGTTCTGTAGCTGCCTCCACTGGCTTTTTCTTAGCTGCCTTCCCGCCGACATGCTTGGCGAACTTGAGAGCCGATTTTGCATCCGTGAAAAAATGGACAGTCCCGTCATAGCTGACCTTAAGTTTCGCTGGGTACAGGAGTGCATATGGGATCTGCGCTTGCAGGAGCAGCCGTTTCGCCTGTAGGAACTCCCGCCTCGCGGCCTGCACCGCAGGGGTGAAGTCAGGGTAGAATGAAAGAGTGTTACCCCCAAATGTGATGGTGCCTTTGCTACGGGCCAGCCGCAGGACCGGGTCTCGGTCTTGATAATTCAGGATTTTTGCCAATATTGGTCTGGGAGGGGCTCCCACTGGAGGTCTGGGGCCCAACGCCCGATGCGCCCTTTCCACCGTGAAGACCGTGGAGAGATGAGGGTCAAACAATTCGTGGAGCATATCCGCTACGTACGTTTCCATCTTAACAATGGCTGTTGTCTCCGGTACGCCTGTGATTCGGAGGTTGTTTCGGCGGTACCGGGCCTCCAAATCCTCGTTCTTTGCTCTTATTATCCCAAGCACCTGGTCCATATGAAGGAGCTGCTCCTTTGTCTCCATTTGAAATTCATGAAATTCAGTGGCGCGGTTCTCTAGCACATCTAGCCGTGTTTCATGTGTCCCCACCTGTGTCTTTACAGCGTCCAACTGTGAGGTCAGCGTGTCTAGCTTGGTGTCTATATTACGGAGACTTGATCTCATTTCTAGCATAAGGGTGCGCAGGTCTTCCCCCTGATCTTCCGACTGGTGGTCCAGTGGTCGCTCCGTCCCCGCTTCTGGGTCCTGTTCCATATTCCTCTTGGTCCTCCTTTGGTCGAATGATATCTTCGGCTGTTTGGCGTCTTGTTTGCCCATGTTTAAGCTGTGTGGACTCCTGTCCGTCCATCGCAGCGTGACCTGCAGCCTTCCGGAAACACACGGTGTCCGTTAGGCTCCTCAGCAGTAGGTATAGTTGTCGAATTTGGTGGCTACCTTTTTCACCAGTGACTGTGACCCTGAGCCCAGCCCCCGCAGGTCATCCCTCTCTCCGAGGCTGTTCGGGGTTAGTACTTGTAGTCCTCAGGTTTGGCCTGGCGGTACGCTCCCAAGACATGCACAGCACCTCCTGGCGTCAACCAATCTATCAGGGATTCATACAGACTTGCCTGTTTTATTTCTCCACAGATCTGGGCCGGCAGCTGGACTTTTCCCCAGTATGGCTCTGCAGCATCCACTTCCGCGGGGGGTACGCGCCGCAGTCCTGGCCACCCGGTGATTTGCCCACTTGCTCCACACTCTCCACTTGGTGTATCGGCCTCTCCGCTGCTGCGGGGCAGACGCGCCCGCCCGCTCCCTCAGGGTATTTGTTCACCGCTTGTTCTCCTTGCTGTTGAGGTTACCCAACTCCACAGGGTCAGCACTTATCTGTGCTAGCTGCGTGGGACTGCGCAGGCCAGTCGCACACCCCACGCAGCCTACCAGCTCCGCAGCCAGTCAGCGGCCCACTTCAGCCGAGCAACCCCCATGCGGGCCTCCGGCTTCACACCGGTGCTCACCTAGGATCAGCACGGCTTCCGCGCCGCGGTCTCGAGTACGGCCGCAGTCCGCCTCGTGCGCACGCCTTCTTCTACTCTCCCGATGTCAGCGACTATGTCTGCAAGTCAAGTCCCCACTGTTCCGCCCTCATGCGCCGGGCATTACGGAATGTAGGCTTTCTGTCCGCAAGTATTGCCTGCCGCCAATCCCCAGAGCCCAGATCTCACCTCCGTGCTTCAGTTCAACAGCCGGGGTGAGTGTATAGTCCCATTTTTCATATCCCTCCTCAGGGCCGAGCTGTCATGTATTCGCTGCCTCAAAATTCAGGGCTTCTTCGGTCCCCACCTCGATTGCGCACTGCAGCTGTTATCGTCCCCCACTTTCAGGGACCCACCACTTTCCGCTCGAGTCCGCCAAATTTCTCCGCAGAATCGACGCGGCCTTCCGCGGCCTCCACGCCGCGGTCTCGAGCTCTGCGACAGTCCGCCTCGCGTGTGCTCCGTCCTCCGATCACCCAGCGCTGTTGCGGTTCAGGGCTCACCACTTCGTCCCCCGGTTACAGAGGTCGTCCAGTGCGGGGCCGCTGGAATCCTCACACCACGCTCTCCCCAGTGCACCGGGTCGCTCTCGTGTGTGCTCAACAGTCATATATATAAATACAGGATTATTGATCTCGGCCGGCGGAGCTCGCCTATACAGCGGCCATTTCGCGGCTCGGCAAGCCACGCCCCTCCTGCTGAGAAGGCTTCGTCTCCGCGGAATTTGAAATCAGAGATTCCTCCGATTACACGCCGATGGACATCTGTGTGTTGACCACCCCGGCCCAGGTCGGCAGGTTCTTGAAATCCATGAAAAACGAGGGTGCCCCAGGGCCTAATGGCCTCTCATCTGCCGTATTCAAAAGTGCACCGGAAGAATGGGCCAAGCTATTATTCCCCCTATATAACCATGCATTCACTACTTTCCAGATGCCAGATTCTTGGACAGGCTCGATTTTATGCCCAATTTTAAAAAAAGGTGACCCATCTCCCATGTAATTACCGACTCATAGCCCTAATGGACCTTGAGGCCAAGGTTTACGCTCGGTGTCTTCTCAAGTTATTAGAAGACTGGGTTGTGGAAAACAATATTCTACCCTATTTTCAAACTGGGTTTCGAGCTTCTGCCTCCACAATCGACAACATCACTGCCTTAGCCATTCTGAGCCAACAAGCAGCACAAAGAGGTCGGCTTCCCCTTTATTGCTGCTTTATAGACTACAGTGCCGCTTTCGATAAAGTGTCCTGTAACACCCTTTGGAGAAAACTAGACAAGTGGGGGATCCCAGGGAGCCTTCTTGGTGCCCTTATTTCCTTGCATAAGAACACATGGGTACGAATTAGAACTGGCCCCAAGACCGTCTCTGCAAAAATTACAACACTAGACGGCCTAAAGCAAGGATGCGTGCTCGCACCCCTCTTGTTTAACCTGTATACCGCCGACCTGGGGAGATTCTTGGAGCAAAAGTAGTCTGCTTCTGCCAAAATTGGGGCATGCAAAAACGAATTTGCACATTTTGCAGTATGCTGATGATATTGTCATCATGGACCAGACCAAGTCCGGCCTTCAACGAGCCTTGAGCAAGCTTAGCGAATGCAACGCTGCTAATGCTCTCAAAATCAATCAGGATAAGACCAAGGTCTTGATCTTTGGCCGCTGCAAAAAAAAAGAAAACTTTAACATGGAATATCGGGCCTGCTAAGATTAAATCAACATCAAAATACAATTACCTGGGGGTTTGGTTCAGTGAGTCTTCCAGACCATCAGTCCATCTAGCTGCTCTGAAAAAGAGAGCTGGAGCAATAACATACAGCCTGACTCGACTCAACCAATCCCTGAGTAGTCCCTCTGCAGAACCCATATTGAAGGTGATTAAAGCTACTCTTCTTCCCGCCCTAACTTATGGGCATCAGGCCTTCCCTGATGCAAGTTCAGCTAGTTTTGACCACGCCCAGATTACCACTTACAAAAAATCTTCCGCCTTCCGAATTATATTCACAGGGCAAGACTACGACTGGAGCTGGGCCTTACAAGACAATCCATCTCCTGCGTGGCAGACACCTTGAAGTACTATATAAGGGTTCTAAAAGCCACAGACAATACGCTTAAGGCCCGGTTAAAAGAAACCCTTGCCTGCCCTGGGAACCCATGGAATTGTCAAATTGTAAAAGCTTTAACTGTATTACACATTGATGAATCATCACTTACAGCAGACTCCATTCCCTACACAGTCTGGAAAAGGGTTATAAGCAGCCAAGACAAATCTCCTACCAGAAGGACATCCAGGCCTTAAATACGTCTACAATCCTGCGCCCCTTGAATGAATCGTATCTTCCTGGGTTACCGCAACTATATCTCTCTGACAGTTTAAATGCAGTGGCCCGCAAAAATATAATGTTTATGCTTCTTCTAGGACTGCGCTCCATTGCTTTTAATCGATGGGCACCATCAGGCGAGGAGGGGGCCTGCAGACTGTGTAACTACAGGTCCGAATCATGGCTACATCTTTTGTGCTGCTGCCCTGCCCTAGCTGCCCCAAGAAGGCTCTTCCTCAAACCACTATAACTCAAGAAGGGCATCCACACTTTTTGGGAGGCATCTGCACTCTGTTTTACTTGTACCGATATACAAATGCTCGCAAGGTCCAGAAAATATGTGAGACTTTTGGATAACCTGCTCTCTCCTTCTCCTGCTGCCCAACAATCGGCCCCTCCTCCCCAAAAACTTATTACAGACTATTTTGCAAAATGTTTTAGCTTTTTTCATTAGATTGAGCTACAAGATCCATTTTATCTTTGAATTTGCTGCTTTGAATTACTGTTACGGCCACTGTATAAGAGTGTTTTGTTTGTAACATGCGTTCTAAACCTGACGGTTGTTCCGTCTCGTTTTTTTAATACGGTTAAGACGCCACAGAGACGCCTACATTGCAATGATTTTAATTAACTGTGCTAATTTAATAAAAATACTGAAAAAAAATACTGATTCTCTAGAGCTGCCTCAATTGTCAGGGGAACATATCCAGCAGCTGGATACTAGGATAGAACTATTGGAAGTAGTAGAAGCGCTGAGAAATATGTCTAATGCTTAAAGCCTGGGGCTGTAACGGGATCTCCGTAGAAGTGTATAAGAGGTTTCAAGATGAATTACTCCCAGTTTTAGCTACTCTTTTTAATTAAATAAAAGAGGGGCATCTGTTCCTAAGGGATTTAAGGAGTCGGTAGTGGTTATTTTTCTTAAAAAAGATAATGATCCGTGTGATCCTAATTCATATCGACCGAACAGTCTGTTAAATACAGACTACAAGATTTTTATGAAAATCTGGGCAATTAGAATGGCACCATCTGCTCAACAGGTGGTGCATATAGATCAGAATGGATTCTTGCCGGGGAGATTATTAGCAACTAATACCTATTTTTTAATACAAGCAATTGATTACTTTTCGGCCAATCAGATTAAAGCCGCTATTCTTATGATGGACGCCGAGAAGGCTTTTACCCTGGTTGACTGATGTGTCTTATTTTCGGATATTAGAGAAGTTTGGCTTTCCTAATCAACTGATAGGTATGTTAAAAGAACTATATAGCCAAGCCGAAGCCAAGATCATTATTAATGGAACAGAAGCAGGGAGGGTAAATATTAATAGGGGCACTCGGCAGGGATGCCCATTATCCCCCCTGCTGTTTGTTCTTTTTATTGAGCAGCTGTCAAAATAAATACCGGCTAACATGCAGATAATACAGTTTATGGCAGGGATGGCGAAAATTAAATTAATATAAGCAGGTGACATAATTTTATACCTTAAAGGGGAGGGCTCAAATATAAAGAGTGTGCTTGAAGAAATTGACAAGTTTACAAAAATTGGGACAAAGACAGAAATTCTTACATTTCATTCAACTACAGCAGAGATCCCTGCATGTTTACCACGAATATCGCCTGGCCCTATTAGATATTTTGGGATTCTAGTCACAGACCAATATGCAGATCTGTTTTTATTCAATTATTGAAAGATGTTGGAAAAGGTAAATAGACTACTAGATAAATGGGCCTTACTGAATTTATCATTAGTTGGAGTGGTATCCATGGTCAAAATGTCAGTACTCCCATTGTTCTTATTTCTCATTATTATCCTTCCTCTGAAAATTCCTAACTCTTTTTTTAAAGAACTCAATGGTATGATTCAGAAATTTTTATGGAATAATAAACAACCTCGCTTGAAATTGGCTACACTTCAATTGGATACATCGCATGTGGGATTAGCGCTACCCCATTTTGTGATATATTATCAGGCATCTCTGGCCAACTTGATAAGTCAAGTAGCTGAGCCAAATTCAGTATATGATAACTTTATTTTGAACCATATGATAAATGAAAGTGCAACTGAATTGCCAGTTTTTCTATGAGTAGTAAAACTGCCCAAGAAAACGAAAAATAAGGTACTACTGGCAATATTAGGTAGAATCCAGTTGGTTTTTTTAAATCTCAAGATATCCCTACTTATCATGCCTATACCCTTATTCAAGATTGTGCAGCAGGTGGATTATTATTGTCTAAAAGATTTCTACAATTCTGGCAAGAACTAGGGTTTTGTCGGACTTGGGATTCAGGTAAATTAATTACATGGGACACGGTTCAGATGCAATCTGGTAGCCAGAGTACGGCTTTGCGCTTACGTTTTTTCCAGATTGCGAATTTCTTAAAAAACAATTATGGCACTCTGAGCGAGTCAGCATACCTGATTGCTAGACAGATGGCTATGAGGACATTGGGTGTAGGCACATGGTACCGCCTGCTGCACCATAGCATAAAAGCGGAAAAAGATATATTGGACAAACTTTAGTAAATCCATTCCGAGACAGACTGTAAATTTAATTTACAAGAATGGTCGTCGCTTTGAGAACTGAGTTACAAATGGTTGCAGGATGCTTATTTTAAAAGAATGATTTTTTTACCAAGATGGTTGGTGTATTATATGCCGTTGAAATTACATAAGATGTATCCCACGATGTCTATCCATTGTTTTAGGTGTAATAAACAAGATGGAGGCGATTGGGTACATATATTTTTAATGTAGTCATTTACAGCAATTTTGGATAGAAGTTTTAATAAGTATTTCTCGCTGTGTGTCCACCACAGTTGACCCATCATGTATATTGGTCTTATTCAGCTGTTCTGGGGAGGTCAAATGCCTTAAGGAACATCATCAGCATTTTATATTGATATCAATATCTGAGGTAAGATCACTTATTTTACAAAATTGGAGAACACCTAATCGACCAATGATGCATTGCTGGATCAGTAAAATGTGTAGGACATATAGATTTCAGGAAGCGTATGTGAGGAGGGTTAGTGCCACTCGAAGATTCAAGGCAATATGGGCAAGCTTCTCTCTCCTATTTATAAATGAATCATTGTGAAGGTATTAGAAATAGTATTGGGTTTTACTTATTCTAGTGCACTGTCGTCACCTTATGTCAAATGGGTTTTAGGCATATGTAAAGTTTTGCTTTCTATTCGGATTGATTTTAGATATGTATGATTTTGTGCAATAGTATTTAGTAATCAAGAGGGGGTTATGTATTGTTCGGATGAATTAAATATTTATATGATGAATTAAGTACCACTCTGCTATAATTGCACTTTTTGCACTGTTGCACTTTATTTTTCTTGCACTATGTATGTTGATGAAGCCTATGTAAGAATATTCAGTAACGAGTAATGCACTTATGCACTTTATTGTGCTCTCTTTCTCTCTGTATGTCTTCGGTGTCATGCTGCGACATGTATATGCCATTTATGGATATGCTTGTTTTTTTTACTTCTGTAACACTGCTCTTGCTTTGGTCTAATAAAAAAATTAAAAAAATTAAAATAAAGAACAAAAAATTAAAATAAAAAAATTAAAAAGATAAAGTAAGCATTCTAATTTTAAAAAATCTATAATTGCCAATGTTTATATGGGAGGATGAGAAGAAATCTATTGAAAGTGCAAAATAAAAAAAATTAAAAAAAATCATGGAATATATAAAAGCACTATTCATTAAACTCATATTCTTAAAATACATTATACAATGATCCTCAAGCACGTTATTAAACTGATATCTCATCCATCCATGCAAGACTATGGCAAAGGCACACTGGTTGGACGTACACAATGGCTGCCAGCCAGTCCCACATGGTCAAACAACACTGAGCAAGGAGGCATGGCCACAACAAAGAAGACATGCAGGCCTATGGCAAAAGCTCACTGGCTGACTACACAAAACGGTCGCCAGCCACATGGTTGCAACAACACCCAGCAAGGAGGCATGGCCACAACAAAGACCTGCAGGCCTATGGCAAAAGCACACTGGCTGGCCACACAAAATGCCTGCCTGCCACATTGCCACAACAGCAACCAGCAAGGAGGCATGGCCACAACAAAGAAGACATGCAGGACTATGGCAAAACGACACTGGCTGGCTACAAAATATGGCCTCCAGCAACATGGTCACAACAACAACCAGCAAGGAGGCATGGCAACAACAAAGAAGATATGCAGGACTATGGCAAAAGCACAATGGTTGGCTACACAAAATGGCCATCAGCCACATGGTCACAACAACAGCCAGCAAGGAGGCATGGCCACAACAAAGAAGACATGCAGGGCTATGGCAAATCACACTGGCTGGCTACACAAAATGGATGCCAGCCACATGGTCACAACAGCAAACAGCAAGGAGGCATGGCCACAACAAAGAAGACATGCAGGCCTATGGCAAAAGCATATTGGCTGGCTACACAAAATGGCCTGCAGCCACTTGGTCACGACAACAACCAGCAAGAAGGCATGGCCACAACAAAGAAGACATGCAGGCCTATGGCAAAAGCACATTTGCTGGCTACACCAAATAACTGCCAGCCACATGTTCACAACAACAACCAGCAAGGAGGCATGGCCACAACCAACAAGACATGCAGGCCTATGGCAATAGCACACTGGCTGGCTACAAAAAATGGATGCCAGCCACATGGTCACAACAACAGCCAGTGAGGAGGCATGGCCACAGCATGAAGACATGAAGGCCTATGGGTATAGCACACTGGCTGGCTACACAAAATGGCCGCCAGCCACATTGTCACAACATCAACCAGCAAGGAGGTATGGCCACAACAAAGAAGGCATGCCGGCCTATGGCAAAAACACACTGGAAAGCTACACAAAATGGCTGCCAGCCACATGGTCACAACAACAGCCAGCGAGGAGGCATGGCCACAACAAAGAAGACATGCAGGTCTATGGCAAAAGCACATTTGCTGGCTACACCAAATGACTGCCAGCCACATTGTCACAACAACAGCCAGCGAGAAGGCATGGCCACAACAAAGAAGACATGCAGGCCTATGGCAAAAGCATACTGGCTGGCTACACAAAATGGCCCGCAGCCACATGTTCACAACAACACCCAGCAAGGAGGCATGGCCACAACCAACAAGACATGCAGGCCTATGGCAATAGAACACTAGCTGGCTACAAAAAATGGATGCCAGCCACATGGTCACAACAACAGCCAGTGAGGAGGCATGGCCACAACATGAAGACATGCAGGCCTATGGCAAAAGCACACTGCCTGGCTACACAAAATGGCCAGCAGTCACATGGTCACGACAACAACCAGCAAGAAGGCATGGCCACAACAAAGAAGACATGCAGGTCTATGGCAAAAGAACACTGGCTGGCTACACCAAATGACCGCCAGCCACATGGCCACAACAACAACCAGCAGGGAGGCATGGCCACAACCAACAAGATATGCAGGCCTATGGCAATAGCACACTGGCTGACTACACAAAATGGATGCCAGCCACATGGTTACAACAACAACCAGCAAGGAGGCATGGACACAGCAAAGAAGACATGCAGGCCTATGGCAAAAGCACACTGGCTGCCTACACAAAATGGTCACCAGCCACATGGTCAAACAACAAGCAGGAGTCATGGAAAACAAAGAATATATACAGGCCTATGGACACTGACTATACAAAAAACGATCCCTGGCTACATGGCATGGGGAACAAAGACAAATGGTGGCCTATATCAAACACACTCACACACTGGCCAGAGAAAGTAAGGAGGCATGGTAACACAGGAGAAAACAGCATAACATAATTTGGGCACTAGGGGATGGGGTTCTTGGGGGCCTAAAAAGGCTCTGGGAATGAGGCCCCCTCCATTTTGTAAACACAAGGAGATGATGGACGGAGCGCTGAAACTTTTCAGATACTCACCCCAGTCACAGATCTGGGTTGAATCCATTATCGTTCTTTAGCTCACTTCGCCACCCCAATTCAGACTCAGCTATATGCAAATCAGTCTTGACCCTGTGCCTCATGGGAACAGTCCAGCCCGAACTGCCAAGCCATGTCTTCCCTGGAACAGAAACAAGCATCCTGGGACCGGTTTCGGGCTAACAGCCCTCATCAGCCAGGCTAGCTTGAATCCAGTGGCATGGTGAGCACAGAAACGATGGATTTAGGCCCAGATCTCTGTACTGGGGTGAATGTATGACATTGTTCTCCATTCTGTCCATCAATTGTTCTTTTTTGCATTTGTCACCCTGAGTGGGACGGGTATGCCCAGACGTGGGTCCCGTGCTCTTCATGCCACTGGAGTCAAGCTATCCTGGCTGATGAGGGGTGAAACCCCCAACCCGGTCCTAGGATGCTTGTTTCCAGTCCAGGGAGGACCTGGCCGGGCAGTTCGGGCTGGACTCTTCCCATTGGGCGCAGGGTCAAGACTGATTTGCATATGGCTGGGTCCAAACTGGATTGGCAAGGTGAGCAAAAAAACGATGGATTTAGGCCTAGCTCTCTGTACTGGGGTGAATGTATGACATTGTTCTGCATTCTGTCCATCAATTTTTCTTTTTGCATTTGTCGCCCCGAGTGGGACGGGTAGGCCCAGACGTCGGTCCCGTGCTCTTCATGCCACTGGAGTCAAGCTATCCTGGCTGATGAGGGTGAAGCCCGAAACCGGTCCTAGGATCCTTGTTTCCAGTCCAAGGAGGACCTGGCCTGGCAGTTCAGGCTGGACTGTTCCCATTGGGCGCAGGGTCAAGACAGATTTGCATATGGCCAGGTCCAAACTGGAATGGCATGGTGAGCAAAAAACAATAGATTTAGGCCCAGATCTCTGTGTTGGGGTGAATGTATGACATTGTTCTCCATTCTGTCCATCAATTGTTCTTTTTTGCATTTGTCACCCTGAGTGGGACGGGTATGCCCAGACGTGGGTCCCGTGCTCTTCATGCCACTGGAGTCAAGCTATCCTGGCTGATGAGGGGTGAAACCCCCAACCCGGTCCTAGGATGCTTGTTTCCAGTCCAGGGAGGACCTGGCCGGGCAGTTCGGGCTGGACTCTTCCCATTGGGCGCAGGGTCAAGACAGATTTGCATATGGCCAGGTCCAAACTGGAATGGCATGGTGAGCACAGAAACGATGGATTTAGGCCCAGATCTCTGTACTGGGGTGAATGTATGACATTGTTCTCCATTCTGTCCATCAATTGTTCTTTTTTGCATTTGTCACCCTGAGTGGGACGGGTATGCCCAGACGTGGGTCCCGTGCTCTTCATGCCACTGGAGTCAAGCTATCCTGGCTGATGAGGGGTGAAACCCCCAACCCGGTCCTAGGATGCTTGTTTCCAGTCCAGGGAGGACCTGGCCGGGCAGTTCGGGCTGGACTCTTCCCATTGGGCGCAGGGTCAAGACTGATTTGCATATGGCTGGGTCCAAACTGGATTGGCAAGGTGAGCAAAAAAACGATGGATTTAGGCCTAGCTCTCTGTACTGGGGTGAATGTATGACATTGTTCTGCATTCTGTCCATCAATTTTTCTTTTTGCATTTGTCGCCCCGAGTGGGACGGGTAGGCCCAGATGTGGGTCCCGCGCTCTTCATGCCACTCGAGTCAAGCTATCCTGGCTGATGAGGGGTGAAACCCCGAAACCGGTCCTAGGATGCTTGTTTCCAGTCCAGGGAGGACCTGGCCTGGCAGTTTGGGCTGGACTGTTCCCATTGGGTGCAGGGTCAAGACTGATTTGCATATGGCTGGGTCCAAACTGGAATGGCATGGTGAGCAACAAAACGATGGATTTAGGCCCCGATCTCTGTACTTGGGTGAATGTATGACATTGTTCTGCATTCTGTCCATCAATTATTCTTTTTGCATTTTTCACCCCAAGTGGGACGGGTATGCCCAGACGTCGGTCCCGTGCTCTTCATGCCACTGGAGTCAAGCTATCCTGGCTGATGAGGGGTGAAGCCCCGAAACCGGTCCTAGGATCCTTGTTTCCAGTCCAAGGAGGACCTGGCCTGGCAGTTCAGGCTGGACTGTTCCCATTGGGCGCAGGGTCAAGACAGATTTGCATATGGCCAGGTCCAAACTGGAATGGCATGGTGAGCAAAAAAACAATAGATTTAGGCCCAGATCTCTGTGTTGGGGTGAATGTATGACATTGTTCTGCATTCTGTCCGTCAATTGTTCTTTTTGCATTTGTCACCCCGAGTGGGACGGGTATGCCCAGACGTGGGTCCCGTGCTCTTCATGCCACTGGAGTCAAGCTATCCTGGCTGATGAGGGGTGAAACCCCGAAACCGGTACTAGGATACTTGTTTCTAGTCCAGGGAGGACCTGGCCTGGCAGTTCGGGCTGGACTGTTCCCATTGGGCGCAGGATCAAGACTGATTTGCATATGGCTGGGTCCAAACTGGAATTGCATGGTGAGCAAAAAAAGATGGATTTAGGCCAAGATCTCTGTACTGGGGTGAATGTATGACATTGTTCTGCATTCTGTCCATCAATTGTTCTTTTTGCATTTGTCCCTCCATTTTGTAGCGTATTTTGCGTATATAAAATATATATATATTTATATATCCACACACACACATATATATAATATAATATGTATATATATATATATATTCACTGAAAAACCATAGGTTTCAGGCACGTTATAGTTAGAAATTAGCATTTAAAAACCTTTGAAATTCACTGAAAAAACCATAGGTTTCAGACACGTTATAGTTAGAAATTTGCATTTAAAAACCTTTGAAATTCACTGAAAAAACCATAGGTTTTAGGGACAGTTATAGTTAGTTGGACATTGCACTCGTACAAAACCCGTGAAATTCCCCCGTTATAGTTAGTTCAGCTAACTATAACTCGCGCCCCCGCAATGCACTGCTGATGACGTCACATATTACATCACTCATGACATGGTCAGTGACATCACTGATGACATCACTGATGACATCTCAAATGACATCACTGATGACATCACTGATGACATCATCCATGTGATAATTTCATGCATCTTCTCACACCCTAATATAACTTTTGATACACCCACTCTAAATTACAGACTGCCATTCTCAAAACCATAGACACTCCAACACCAATAACTACATACCCACTCACTGATTCCCAGAGCCCTCCTGCAGCATTTTAATTGAAAGCCCCGGGGGGTGGCGGTCCCCGGGGCTTGGGGGGGCCTTAGAGGCCCCCCCACATACATTTTCATTAACCCTGCATGCCCCCGGGACTTGGCCCACCCGGGGGCCAAATCACAAAGAAGTGCGGGAGCCTGCGCTTCGTTTTTCTTTTTTATCGGCAGGATCCGCGCACCCAGCCATTTTCTGCCGATTTTTAACACTTCCTGGTTTGGAGTGTTGACAGCCAATTAGCATGCAGCTCGTGATCGGGAGGGTGCGCGGATCCAACGCGGCCATAAATATTGAAACTTTTATTTTTGATTTTCTCCAAAACTGCTGAACGGATTTACACCATTTTTAAAAAGGGTGCTTTCAGAACCAAGCTCTACCTTTTTGCCAAATTTGGTGTAATTCCGTTCAGCAGTTTTGGCTGTAGCCTTGCATAAAGTTTCCTATGGGAAATTGATTTTTTCACTCTTATTTTTTGAATTTCTCCACAACTACTGAACGGATTTACACCATTTAAAAAAAAGGTCGCTTTCTGAACCAAGCGTTACCTTTTTGCAAAATTTGGTGTAATTCCGTTCAGCAGTTCGGGCTGTAGCCGTGGCTAAAATTTCCTATGGGAATTAACATGGAGAAAACGCGTTTTGGGACCCCCCTTTTTTCTTGG
Organism: Calotriton arnoldi; assembly: GCA_963921515.1. NCBI lineage: Eukaryota > Metazoa > Chordata > Amphibia > Caudata > Salamandridae > Calotriton > Calotriton arnoldi. Next base: position 2,253,438 of record CAWUFW010001911.1, read on the forward strand.
CCGCCGCTTGATGAATCACCCCAAAACTTTCAAGACAGGAGCGGACCGGAGCGCCCCACTAGTTTTGAAAATTTCGCGATAATTCGTCAAACAACGCCAAACTTATTGGGAATAGAATGTTGCGGATTTCCTATGGATAAAGGTCCTAACTATAACTATCTACTGGCGACCGCCAGTAGATAATACATATATATATAGTCTCTCTGCTGTTATAGTTAGGGCTACCAAAGATAGGAATTCCTCAGAATTTTCACCATTAGTAACTTTGTGCCCGTTTGACAAATCTCCACAAAACTTTCCAGATCTATTAATTTTTCTGCATTGAAATTTGTAATGAATGAAATTTGTACTTGTAAAGCGCACCCATTAAGTGGAGTAAATGGGGGAAGAGTGGAGTGGCATGCAGTGGAATAGCGTGCAGTGGATTGTCATAGACTGAAGTGGTGTAGAGTGGAATAGCATAAAGTATAGTCTCATACAGTAGAGTTGCACACAATGAAATAGCGTAGAGTAGAGTGGAATAGAGTGGTAGGGTGTACAGTGGAGGGACATAGACTCGTAGAATGGAGTGGTGTACAGTGTAATAGCATAGATCGGAGTGGATTTGGGTAGAGTGAAGGAGGGTACATTGGAGTGGCGTACAGTGGATAGAGTGGAGTGGTGTATACTGTAGTGAAGTAGAGTACGTAGGGTGTAATTGCGAATAGTGGAGAGGCATAGAGTGGAGAGGTGTAGAGTGGAGTGTGGTGCTTGAAACCAACATAGCATGAAAGTGTATGACTGGATGTAAATGTAATGTGGCAGGAATGTATGTTATGCGGTGTAAATGTTAATTGTAGGTAGTAGGTGTGAATATTGTAAGTGATGTACGAGATATAAGTGTTAAAATACTTAGTTATATCTTATGACGCAGTATACCATGGTAACTCTGCAGTTTACTGCGGTATATGGCGATGGGTAGGCAGTATCAGATTGGCTAATGGCTGTGTTTACAAAACATAAAAGATAGCCATGTAGTTTTCAGTACACTTTCGCTGTATTCTAGGGCCTAGATATAGGTGAGTAGTAGGTTTTATTGTAGTTCCCTACCTAGCACCACTTTAGTAAAATGGTAATAGGTTGAAAAATGCATTTATATTTTTCGATATATTTTTACACCGCTTTATGGAGAACCGCACACATTTTTAATTTTTTTTGTTAAATAGGGCTATAATTTATAGGTATTACTGCAGTACTCGTAGAGTTTTTGGTGAAGAATTTAATATGTTAAAAATTAAAAATACACTATAGTATACTATATTTGTATAATATAGTGTACTATATTTTTATCTAATCATTTAACATATATAATTGTTTTAAGTACTGCAGCACTTCCAGGGCAGTATCATGGTACACTGTACATTTTTTTTTTAAATATATAAAAACTTACAAATACTTTTCCCTACCTAGTACCACTTCAATTAAGTGGTAATAGGTAGGGAAAATTATCAAACCTAATACTTACCTATATCTAAGGCCTCAACCCAGAACACAGGGAAAGTGGCCTTAAAATACATGTCTGCCTTTGACTTCTGTAAAGGCAGTCATTAGCCAATCACATGATGTCTTGTCATTACTATGTACTGCGGTACTTTCGCTATATATTGATACATTTTGCTAAACTACTGCAACAACTGATATCACAAATAAAAACCTGGTGGACTAGTGGGAAGATACCTTTATCTTCCGCACACGATCTCTCACTACTCAACTCTACTCTCAACTCTATTCACAACTGGATGTTAGCTCACCAACTCATTCTGAATCCCGCCAAAACTGAATTCCTCCTCCTCTCTACCTCTCTCTCACCTCCTCCTGTTCAATCTTGGATGGATCAGCCGAACCTACTCAACAACAAACCCATCATTGTCGACAGCGCTAAATCCCTAGGTGTCATTCTTGACAAAAGACTCAACCTAATCTCCCACATCAACTCTATTGCTAAGAACGCACGTTACCAGTTGCGCCTTCTACGGGGATCCGTCGGTTCTTCCCGGAGAAAGAATTAAAACCTTGGTACAATCTCTGGTTCTCTCAAGACTGGATAATTGCAATTCTCTTCTGACGGGCCTACCCAAATCCCACCTCTCCCCTCTCAAATCCATCCTCCATTCAGCAGCTCGCTTCATTTCAGGGTCTAAACGAAGCGACCACGCCACTCCTATCCTCTCTTCGATGGCTTCCGATCGAGGCAAGATCTATTTACAAAACTGCCTGCATCACACACAAAGCCTTACACACCTCCTCCCCTCGTTACCTGGCAAATAAATTGAAATTGTCCGGTGGCTCTCGCCCTTCTCGCAATGCGGAAAAGCTTCTGCTTGAGCCCCCCGTCTTCAAAAAGGGAAAGATCGATGGCGCAATCCTTCTTAGGAAATGCGGTGAGAATCTGGAACTCGCTTCCCCATTGCTCCGTGCCACCTCCTCTACCCGGATCTTCAAAGCTGACCTCAAATCTCTTCTCTTCCAAAGACACTTTCAGAACTAATACTTTCACTCTCAGCCCCTCTAGGAAGTTTGCTCTTCATTGTAAATTTGTACTTTTTCCTGTAAATTCCTCACCCTTGCGTGCTGTGTTGGATTTTATGTTTGTGTACCCTTCATTTTAAGTCTCCTGTTTAATTCACGCCCTCTCTACTCCCTCAAAGAAGTTCTTCCACTATAGGAAAATCTGTACTCCATGCCTATAGAAGTGCCTTCCCAGTGTGACTGACACTTATTGCAGTATTATACCTCTATTTGTATTTTCTATCTCATGTATGCACACGTGTCACTTTTTCCTCTTGTAACGCATACCTCTTTTTGTATCTTGGTTGTTTTGTTATTTGCACAATTGTCACTTTTTCCTCATGTAATGTAACGTTTCCTTTTGTATTATGCTCACTTGTAACCTTCTCCTCATGTAATGTTACTGTCCTACTGTGAAGCGCTCTGACACCTTCGGGTACAGTCCACGCAGGCATTAATTAAAATACATAAATAAAATAAATAAATAAAGGGCACTATCCTTTGGCCGATCGGCCACAAACAAAGCCCCCAAAGGGGAGTGACCCTTGCCCAAGGGGCCACTCCCCACCGTTTCTCCCTGGTGGTTTAGTGGGCACAATACGTAAAACTGCTCCCTCAGGGGGCAAAGCACAAAACATATGGCTCTCAAAAGGGGAGCGACCCTTGCCCAAGGGCCGCTCCCCAAACAGTATTTTGATGCGCATTACAAAAAAAAAAATCCCTGGTGCCTAGTGGGCATTCCTGCTGCACGATCGCATGATCGTGCAGTAGGAATGCACAAAAGAGGCATCGGGGGAAAGGAAAACCCTTTCCTCTCCCTCAATGCCTCTTTTGATTCAAATCCCCTCCCCGGAGCCAAACTCACCTGATTTCCGACGCGCTGGAAGCAAATGGCTTCCAGCGCGTCGGGAAGAAAGGGAATCCTCAATGACGCCAGCGCGCCTCGCGCGCTGACGTCATTGATGGGGCGGGGGAGGCAGGGGAAGCCCTTCCCTGCCTCCCCCAAAAAAACCAACGATCGGATTCCCAAGGGGGGAGCGCCAGCACTTCCCCGTGGGTGGTCTTATGACGAGCTGGACTCCTCATGAGCACACGACCACTGTGTGCCATGACGAGTCCAGCTCGTCATAAGCATCGAAGGGGTTAAAGACTGTTTTAAGTCACTTTTTTTCTCTCCACAACTGCATTTCCCTCAGAATGGTATGGAGAGGAATAATGCACAATCACACCCAATGTTCCCATGAGGCCTCTGTAAGCCCTAGAGGCAAATGCCGGACCCTGGTCTGAATGGAATGCAGTTTCTGCATTTGTGCCGATCAAGATTTGCAAATCTGTTAAAACAGTTTGAGCATCAGCCAATCGCTGTGGCCATACCCATAGGAATCGAGAGTAGGAATACACTGCTAACATGATGTATTTATAAGACCCATCTGAGTGTAAGGGTCCACATTGGTCCAAGTAAACACAAGCCTTGTTTGAGATCAATAGAGGTGTCTGTGTTGGGCGAGCTGAGGTGGGAACCTTTATTTGTTGACAAATGTCAGCCTGTGTATACCCGGCAACCAACAGAGTTGCTGCAATAATGAAATTGTATACCCCACCCCTACGTGAGCAGATGCTAGACCCTCATGTGCTGCTAAGATCAGTCCTAGCCTGCGATCTGAATTAGGTATTGCTCTATCCCCCACTCTGGCAAAATTAGCAAATGGAGTATTTTGCACACTTAACTGGTAAGAGTATTTTGTTGGAAAACCTTTCAGGTGCCACAGAGCAAAGCAGAGACATCTTTCATAATGCCGCCATCTATTCTGGTACTACAACAAGTCAGTGTAGCGACTACAGCAGTTTGGGGTGTTGCTTTTGCAGCTTCATCAGTGAATGAATTCCCTGCAATATGTATTCCTACACGTTGGTGGCTCAGTGTGTGAATGACATGATTCTTGTGGCAGAGTTGCTTTAAGTTTAGCACTTGTCCCCAAAGCATTTCATGCTTGATCAAGTACACTTTGAAATCTCTAAATCCATTTTGGTTCCCGTAGTGTAAATACTCATTGTAAGACTGGACACAATAATATGAATCGAACAATATAAGTGTGGGAAATTCAGGAAATGTATTCTTAAGAGCCAATATCAGAGCTTTCCGTTCAGCCAACTGTGCAGTGCAATTACCCAGTGTCTGCGTGTATGTTCTATGAAGTTGGAATTCTCCACCCCTCATTTTACCCTTAACTGCCGCACAAGCGGTGGAGTATTGGTGTTTTGTCCCTACTGCAGGCTGGGTAGAAACATTAGTATAGATTATGAAATCATACTGTTCCAGAGGCATTATTGTGTGAAGAGGATATTGGTTTTCATATTAGAAGTATGCCTGTGTTTGAAGTATAGACTCAAAGACATAATCTACATCTGTTGCTGTGATTGAGTTCGCCCAATGTATCCATCTTGGATGTAATGCTTTCGCGGTGGGAACGCTGGCTTTTGTAACAGTCTCTAAGGCTGAAATCGGAGTCACAACAATTATTCGCTTTCCCTGAGCCAATGATCTTTCTTTCACTACAGCTGTCTGTACTTCCATCAGTATTTTTTCTGTCAGTGGAAAATGTATCACTGCATTTTTTGTCTAAGTGCAATTTAGATGCAATTGATACAGTGTCACCTTCATTGAATGTGACATATGTATACCCTGAGGTTCAAGTAATTATACGGAGCACTAAATTTGTTGTGCTGACACGTGTGTAAGTGTTTTGAAGCTAACATTTCAGCTTGTACTGTATGAAAAATCTGTGTGTGTTCAGATGTCCAATGTGTACTTGAAAATTCTGGACATATCAAGTCATAAAACGGTTTTACTCATTGTGCATAATCTTGTATGTAAGTTCTGCCAAAGTTTAGAAAACTCAATATTGATTGGAGGTTGCAGAAGTGCTTTCTTCTCTAAGACATGTGTCACAAGACTTTTGCCTTCACTTGACAACTCATATCCTAAAAAGAGGACACTGAGATAGGCAATTTTTTTAAAAATTGAATTTGTAGCCCATGTGAACGAACCCTAGAATTATGCAGTCTACTTTGGCCAAATGTGTTGTTAAGTCATCATCTGTGAAATATATGTCGTTGACATAGGACAATGCTTGTTCATCAAAGTCTTGTAGCAGTTCTGTTACATGGGCTGAGAACAGCCCGGGGCAATTTTTAATCTCTTGTGCTAATTGAAAGACTTGTTTTTGAGAGCCTAAAATGCTAAATGCGAATAAATACCTGTTATCTAGTGCTCTGTACAGCAAATGTGTGTTCAATTGATTATAGTCTAAGACTAAGCGATATGAATTATCTTATTTGATTACTGGAACCAAAGGATTGTTAATTGATGACGTGCAACTTTCCATTACACCCAGCTATACAAGTTGTCTTAATATCTCTCTAACTTGTGTTTTGGCCTCATGTTTGATCGGGTATTGTGCTTGTGGGTGTGGAGTGGACCTTATCAGTATGATGTGGTAAGGGTGTCCTTCATCCCAACTCACTTGGCTGCGGAATAACGCCAGAGCTTGTGCTAAGGCCCACTCCTTGGCATATGTGTGCTTTACTGATTCTCAATGAAGGTCGAAAAAGCTGGTAATATTACTGTTTCTCCTAGTGGACAATCCCTAACACACTCAGGTGTGCAATCTTTTTCAGCCAAGAGAATTCATAGTTGAATGACAAGTTCTCCCAAAAGAGTATATTAATGGTGCATGGTATATCCTCTCCATCTGGAGTTGTAATTGATTCAATTGATTTGGGACACTTAGGGGCCGATTCCGATTCCGGCCGGAAAACGTACCGACCGACTCGGAGCCGGAATACATTCCGACCGACACGTACCGGTGCAGCCCGACCCGCCAAGTACGATGAGAAGCGAGCAAAACCCGACCGACTCGTACGGAACACAAGCCAAAGGACCGAGCCGCGCGGAAAACAGCAATCCGGCCGGAAAAACATGCAATTCGAACCGACCGACTCGCACCCAGAACAATACCGAACGAGACGTACCCGTGGACTCCCACCCGCCAAGTACGATGCAAGGCATGGAAAACACGACCGAGTCGCACGGAGGACAAGCCGTACGACCGACACGCATACAAAACTGCGAGCCGAAGCAACCCAAAACACCGCGACCGACGCGTACGCAGCATAGAAAACAGCACAAACACAGCGTGAACGAAACGGACAAGCCCGTACGAGACAACTGCAAGGTCCGACTCGGTCACAAGAACGTCTCCTACATGCACGAAAAGTACAAAGGGAAAATACACAAAAAAGGCCAAACAAGCAATTACAAAGCCAATAAATACTGGGGGAGGGGCAGGGAACAAAGACACACCCACAACTCCACCCATATAAAGGACACAAATCCCTACCATGATCCTTTGCAAATTCAAATTACCTGCCAGCACTCAACAGACAGCAACCACACACCCACAGCTCATCCATCACACAAGCCACACACCATCAGCACCACAACAAATAGAAACCTCACATACACCTAGCAAAACACACACTCACACACCTTCACCTGCACACCAACACACACATCACTCACCATCACCACCCATCACCATGCCCCCAAAGAAGAATCACAAGTTCCTAGATAGTGAATTGGAAGTCCTGGTAGATGAGATCCTCAGGGTAGAGCCACAGCTCTTTGGTACACTGGTCCAACAGACACCCATGTCACAGAAAACAAAGATGTGGGAGAGGATCGTCGACAGGGTGAACGCACAATCACCATGTTTGCGCACAAAGACAGACATCCAGAACAGGTGGTATGACGTGCGCAGGAGGGTGAAGGAGCTGCTGAAGAAGGACTACATCTTGAGCCAACACACCGGCAGTGGCCCTCCTGCCAAGCCAGTATACCTCAGGCCCTGGGAGGAGAAGGTGCGGGCCATCCTACCACCAGTGAGCGTCTATGGACTAGAAAACATCCCAGAGCCTGGTGAGTACACAACAAATGTACACAATATTCTGCGACTACACACACACATCACTGTCAAGGGGAGAGTCAAACCATGCACTCTTAGCAAATACACAGCAACCAGAACAGAATCATCCCAAAATGTGTATGTCACTCAGAGAAACACAACACATGCCATCACAAAGTGACATTTAACTGTGTCATCACATGTACAAACACAACTACAACTACAGCTAGGCAGTGGCACAAATATAACTGACAAACACATCCAGACAAGTAGCCACCACTACAACACCACCACACAGTGAAGCCCACTGAAAGAAAGGAAATATGTGTATGCTGGGCAAGTCAGTGTAGCCAATAGCATGATGGGAGTTGTAGGCACAGATATTGCTCACGCCCACAACTGTCCCATCAACACCTCCCTGAACCATGCGCACATCACAGGGAGTGGAAAACAACTGACAAGATGGCTGACACTGGGCACTGCTGTGGGGAGCACAAGGCCCTGCTGGCAACTGTGCAACAACCAACAGCAGGACACCACTGTCAGCCATCTTGCCATTGCTCTCACACTCACACACACTGAAGTCCACCCAAAAGCAAGTAAGTATGGGCATGCTGGGAAGTGGGGTGGAGGCAATAGCATGATGGGAGTGGTAGGCACAGATATTGCTCACCCTCACAATTGGCCCATCAACACCACTCTCAACCATGCTCACATCACAGGGAGTGGAAAAGGACTCACAAGATGGCTGACACTGGCTACTGCTGTGGGGAGCACAAGGCCCTGCTGGCAACTGTGCAACAACCAACAGCAGGACACCACTGACTGACATCCTGAAAGACAACTTGCACTCCCTGCAATGGAAGCACGGTCCATGGTGGGATATCTGGCTGGGTGGGAAGGAGGACTCACAGCACTGACCATAGTCACAAGCACCTCCCCTCACACCCCCTCAACACATACTCCACAGAACCCACCTGGCGGAATGCAATGCCTCACATCCTAACTCAAGGTCCCACAAAGAACCACCACCCTGGGTCATGCTGTGTGAAGCACAGGGACACTCCTGGGACATTTAGCCAAACAACTGCCCGGACAACACTCCCAGCCATCCTGTCAGCACAGGCAGCCCACCCCACAGGGAAGCAGAGTCAAAAGGAAGGAAGTATTGGCATGCTGGGAAGGGGGGTGGAGGCAATAGCATGATGGGAGTTGTAGGCACAGATATTGCTCACCCTCACAATTGGCCCATCAACACCACACTCAACCATGCTCACATCACAGGGAGTGTAAAAGGACTCACAAGATGGCTGACACTGGCTACTGCTGTGGGGAGCACAAGGCCCTGCTGGCAACTGTGCAACAACCAACAGCAGGACACCACTGTCAGCCATCTTGCCATTGCTCTCACACTCACACACACTGAAGTCCACCCAAAAGCAAGTAAGTATGGGCATGCTGGGAAGTGGGGTGGAGGCAATAGCATGATGGGAGTGGTAGCCACAGATATTGGTCACCCCCACAACTGTCCCATCAACACCACCCTGAACCATGCGCACATCACAGGGAGTGGAAAACAACTGACAAGATGGCTGACACTGGCTACTGCTGTGGGGAGCACAAGGCCCTGCTGGCAACTGTGCACCAACCAACAGCAGGACACCACTGACTGACATCCTGAAAGACAACTTGCACTCCGTGCAATGGAAGCACCTTCCATGGTGAAATATCTGGCTGGGTGGGAAGGAGGAGCGGATGACAACCAAATACAACCAATGCAGACCATGTACACACCCCAACATTCACATAGAAATGCCCAAATAATGCAGGACAATGTGCTACACCAATATCAACCCCTGACTGTGACAACTTAGGACAATGCAATGTACAGGCCCGCATCCAGAGGCACAGTCACAACTGTCAGGTGTGTCAACCATTGATGCCTGCAGAAACATAACATACATTGTGTGTGTCTCCCAAAAACAGGTGATGATGGGGACACAGCAGCAGATGCTGAGGAGTCCTCGTCCCAGGCTCAAGAGGATACGGAGCTCACTGGTGTGGAACAGCCTCTGCCCTCCTCGGATGAAGAAGACTTACCTGGCACCTCCGGAGCAAGTCATCATGCAGCACCAGCAGGACCACCAGCTGCACCCCCTGCACCCACCCCTCCAACGACTGTCAACACACATACCACCCCTGCCGACATGGACAGACCAAGGAGCAGCACCACCACCAGCACAGGGACCCTGGACCAACGTGGGGCCATGGACACCACCACCACCAACAACCCACAAGGTGGCCCAGGGTCACCTGTGCCTGCCACCTCAGGTACTGCACGTGTCGCCAGAGGTGGTGGGAGGGGTGGGAGACATAGGTCGCTGCTCACAGAGGGGTCTGGACTGCATGATGACCCACAACTGGCACGCATAGCCGATGCATACCAGTCCAGCACCGGAGAGTTCAGCCAGGTAGTGGGGCTCCTCAGGGACATTAAACAGCAGCAGGCTGCCCATCATGCCCGCTTGGACTCACACATGTCCCGCGTGGAGTCCAAGTGGGACACACTGCAAGAGATGACGGCAGTGCATAGGGACATATTACAATGCCTCCGCCAGATGAGCAGCAACCAGTCAACACCTCCCTGTGTGCCCACAACATCTGGTGCTGAAACAACTGCAACTGCCACAGGGAGGGCGGATGACTCTGGCAGAGAGTCCCCTGCACCGCAGCAGCCTGCACTTGAGGGTCCGACCCCAAAGAAGAGGGGCCGTCCGAGGAGGGGCAAGTGAGAGGCCGATGGCCATGTGCAACCCCCAGGAAGCCAAAACCTGTTCTGGAGAATAACCTTTGTGCGCAAACTGTTCACCTTGTTGACTGCAACACAACTCTCCCACATGACATGGGGAGCTCAAGTTGGACCAATGTCTCTGATTACTGTGGACTTTACTCTGGACATTTCTACTACCAGGACTTCCAAATTATCTTGGAACTTTGGATCACAATCACAATGTACAGCACCCAACAACCTGTGCGCTATACTCACACATGTATGTCAATAAACTCACTTATACACCATACTTGCCTCTGTTGTGATTCCTATGTTGTCTCAGAAGTTGCGATGATGATCGGGAAATGACACTGTGCATGCTAACTGCTACAGCAAGTACAACACCGGCATGTGAGTCATGGCGACTTCACACATATGGGGGAGGCACACCACCAGGGCTACACAACACATACACACCATGGACATCTGACTCATCGCCTACACTGATGTTGCCAGGAAATACGTTGCATTGCACAGACCCAACACCTATTCACAGTCTGTGTTAACTAGCCCACTGGTGCAGTAAGCAAATGTCAGTCAGATGTGTGACCACAGACAACGCACATCACAAAGTGAAGCACAGGTTTATTGCACATTTGCATCATGTTGTAACCACCACAGATGCAAGGTAATCCCACCTGGCAGCGGGCACACAGTCAACAAGTGTAGAAGGAAGGAAGTCCATGGGTGTGGTGCACATCACCTGTAGGGACACAAAAGCTACCACCCGGGAAGTCGAATCACGGTGTTGGGGATCACAGTTGACCAAACGACTCTGAAAGTACCCTGTGAAGGACAGAAATGACACACAGTCAAAAGTACTGAAGAACAGGACAGAACTGCAATACTCATGCACAATACATGTTACAAGATACCCACCCAGAACCAAGTTAGCATGTCAACACTGTTGGGGAGTACAGACTACCTGCAAGGACACATCGCTACACGCATACAGACATGTAGCCCATGGACACACTCAAACAGCACCAGAGCACCACCAACACATATCATGCAAACTCACATCATTGACATGCCATCTCTGGATACTCACATTCAGCTGAAGAAGTTGGTGATGAGCTGTGTGCGGACATCACCCTCAACATCATCATCATCATCACTGGCATCGTGGTCCAGGCCAGGATCCTCCACTGGTGGCGGACGTTGGTCATCGTCATCCAGGATGAGAGGCAACTCCTTCCGCACTGCCAGGTTGTGGAGCATGCAGCAGACGATGATAATCTTGCACACCTTTGCTGCGGCATATGGGAGGGACCCTCCTGTCTTGTCGAGGCAGTGGAAGCGGCTCTTCAGGAGACCAACTGTCCGCTCAATCACTCTCCTGGTCCGACCATGTGCCTCATTGTAGCGCATCTGGGCTGGTGTCACAGGGTTCCTGAGGGGCGTCAGCAACCACGGCATGTTGGGGTATCCGGAGTCACCTACATACAGACAATTGCACATTAGCAGAGTTGGAAAAGAGAGTGGAACACTACATAGCAGAACACACACAATGGTACAAAGTCAGTGCACACCTACAAGCCAGGCACGCTGGTTCCGCATCTGTGCCATCATCCTCGGGACGCGACTACTCCTCATCACGTAGGCATCGTGTGCAGAACCAGGGAAATGGGCACACACGTGTGTGATGCTCATATCTGCAAGACAGACCACCAGTGCATTGACCGAGTGGTAGTGTTTGCGGTTACGGTAGGCCTGCTCTTGGGCCTGTGGTGGTACCAAAGCCAAATGTGTCCCATCAATGGAGCCAATGACATGCGGCATCCTCCCCAGGGCATAGAAGTCACTCTTCACGCCAGTGAGTCGTTGGAGTCTAGGGAAATAGATGTACTGGTTCAGGTATATCAACATAGCCTCCAAAACATCCCGGAGCACACGGCTGAACATGGTCTGTGACATCCCACCAGCAGTCGCCAGAGTGTGTTGAAAGGTACCGGTGGCAAAGAAGTGTAGGGCTGCCATCACCTTCACCTTGGGGGTCAGCGCTGTAGGGTACGGACGGCCAGGTTGCAAATGTGGTGCCAAGCGCACTGCCAAATCCTCAATCAGCTGCCTGGTGAAGCGGTACCGTCGGATGCTGTCCCGTTCCACCATCGTTGCCAGGTCAGGGAATGGTCTATGGACAGCTGGTGCCCTGCAGTGCATAGGTGAAGAAAGCAAGATTGTCAGTCACCCCACATATGTGGCATTGAACACACTCAACATCACATGATACATCATAAAGAGGCACAAGTACATGATGTGTGCAGTTCCGTACGGATATGTATGGCACATACATGGCCAATATCTAACATCACAGTCCAACAAGTGGCATCAATAAGTCCCAGGTCGTGCCATTGGATACCATGAGGCCGTGTCCCAGTTCCCATCTCCTGCTGCCAAATAACAAACACACGCCACAGTGACATGTGAGGACTGATGTGCCCCAGGCATCACAGCTCAACGACAGGTAGATTCCCAGGGACCCTGTATTGCCACATGGACACTGGCATGACATGGTGTATCATGTATACACCACAGCAAAACAACCATGAGCCCCACAGGTAGTGGTCCCTGTTGCCTCGGCAGGACAGACATGGACGTCTGTGACACACACACGCACAACATCAAAGTCCATGCACAAACAACGTGGATGTGGAGACTGCCTCCCATTGTGCACATGAAATCAGAGACATTGTAATCACAACATGCACACAGACTGTGGAGGACCATCACCATTGTACCAATGGGTCACCCTGGGTTGAACATAACGTCCCACATGGGACTCAGGGGGTATGTGACATGACATACACATACACCACCGTGAACTGTGACCATGCCACATGCTCAGATATGAACAGTTGCACATCACAGTGGTCATGTACACGAAACACCAAGGATTATGTCCCCATAAACACGTGCACAGCCTGGGGGTGGCTGCCCCCAAGTGACACCCACAGAACAACATGTTCACCCCCATACACGGAATAGGTAATGCAGCCTTACATGCCCTAGGATACAGTTTGGACAGGCTGTGGTGTTGTAGGTGTGCCCCTCACTCCTTGGGAAGTATATGTGGCTGGCATATGTTCACATGTGACAGGCATGGTGACATATGCCAGTGACTTGTACAGGGATGCGTTGGACAGCAATGGACTGATCAGTGCGCACACATTGGCCATTGCATTCAATGTGCGCTGGTACGCGTTGTATTGGCAATACGCGTTGGACAGCAATGGACCGATCAGTGCGCACACATTGGCCATTGCATTCAATGTGCGCTGGTACGCGTTGTATTGGCAATACGCGTTGGACAGCAATGTACCGATCAGTGCGCACACATTGGCCATTGCATTCAATGTGCGCTGGTACGCGTTGTATTGGCAATACGCGTTGGACAGCAATGGACCGATCAGTGCGCACACATTGGCCATTGCATTCAATGTGCGCTGGTACGCGTTGTATTGGCAATACGCGTTGGACAGCAATGGACCGATCAGTGCGCACACATTGGCCATTGCATTCAATGTGTGCGGGTACGCGTTGTATCCCATGTACGCGTTGAACAGCAATGGTCCGATCGGTGTTCCCGGCCGGCCCATTGCATTCAATGTGTGCGGGTACGCGTTGTATCCCATGTACGCGTTGAACAGCAATGGTCCGATCGGTGTTCCCGGCCGGCCCATTGCATTCAATGTGTGCGGGTACGAGTTGTATCCTATGTACGCGTTGAACAGCAATGGTCCGATCGGTGCGCACCCATTGGCTATGGCCTGGCCTGGCAACGGACGCGTTTTCAAAATTTGAACGAGTCTGATGCTGTAAATTCAGTTGGTCACCCACAACAATGTTGCAATTTCATGGGTGTCATGAAGTTGAACATTTGAAGGATGCTGGGGGCGTGTGTAAGTGGTGCAATTCCATGGATTGGCCAGATTCAGATGATGCAAACGACTTGGACCTATCACTTTGGACACATGGGACAGTATCTGCCTCTGCAGCACACATATAATGCTGGCTGTTCCCCTGAGAGCTCACTTGCCTGCACTACATGCTCCAGGACGACATCTGCCACTACACTGCTGCTGTTTCTGCACCCTCTGGACCCTGCAATGGCACGTACTGTGGAGAGAGCCCCAGCCTTCAGCACTGAGGAGAACCAGGCCCTGCTGGATGGCCTCCTTCCACAGTACAGCAAGCTGTATGGGAAAGCTGGGGAGCAGGTGAGTGTTCTGTCCACTGCCTTTCTAAATGTGCATGTTGTCTGACTAGCAAGGCTAACAGTCTGCACGCCACTGGCTAGCAGGCTCACTGAGTAGTTGTCACCCCCATAGTGTGTAGTTACATGCACTGGACAGGTATAGTGCAGTGACAGTGCATTTAAACAAGGTTTTACTTCCCAGGCAATGATACCATGTAGTAACTGCTGGCATACTGTCCATGGCCATCGTTGCACTGCCTGTGTACATCATATGCCCCTGTGATTGAGACATGTATATCCAACTGTGTAATGCACGGTTATGTTGCACGTGTAGTTATGGCATTCTCACTTTGTCATCCTCACAGGTTGATGCCCACCAGAAGCAGAAGATATGGCTGACCATCGTCCGGGCAGTGAGATCCGTGGGGTCTACAAGCGCCGGATCCGCAACTGCCAGAAGAGGTGGCAGGACCTTCGGGGCTGGACCCGGAGGATCGCACGGGTCCAGCTGAAGCTGTCGCCTCCTCGCAGGAGGGACGGACACCGGACCCTGACCCCCACATGCTGAGGATCCTGGCGGTGGTCTTCCCTGATCTGGATGGGCAGCTGAAGGCCAGAGAGCAGCAAGGAGGGGGTGAGTCCATGTCTGCATTGTGAACTATGTCTGCCATGCTATGTGCCCTCCTCTGGCCTGGTTAAACTTCCACAGTACATCAGTCTTGTGGTCCAGGACCCATGTCCCTCTATTGTGCACTGCCCACTCCTCATCTGATGCCCAGGTGTGGCCCTTACAGTCAGGGTATTGTGTCACTTGGGTACTGTGTCCTTGCAGTTTGCTTGACTCAAGGTGGGGGACAGCATCTGTTTCCCTGACTCTGTGGTGGGCATCATGGGTGGGTCCATTGCTTACACATTGCCTGTGTTCTGACATGTGTTCTGCGTGTCATTTTGATATGTGGCCCAATTGCTGAGCTGATCCACTACATGTGCCTGGGGTATCTGGCACACACCCATGCTGCGGGTGGGAACAATGTTTGTGCCCCAGGAGTGTGTATATAACGTGTGTCACACATACTTAGCCAGCTGCCTACTGTCCAGGGCTCATCCCTCATTCATGTGGGACAGGACAGTCATGCCTACTCCAGGCCATACAATACACTCTGTACTCCCACTGCCGTGTATCAGCTGACACGTTTTGCTCAGTGATTTGTCCCCTCAGGTGTCTGCCTCTGTGTCAGTGTGCTGTGGCTTCGTTGTCAGGTCTGCTGGGGTGTTCCTCAGTTGGGGCTCCGCATGCCACCGGAGATGTGACCATAGGAGATGATACATGTGTGACACATAGGTGTTTGATCACCTGACCGTGCAGACTGGGGTATGCGAATATGAGGTTCAGGCAGCTGTTTCCCATTCACAGCAGATTGTGATGTGCTCAGGTGCAGAGGGTAGTGTTACAGGTCTCCCATATGTCCAATGGGTATGATCTGGACAGATGAGGGTACAGATGATGTGGTGTGTGGGGGATGTACATGTGCACTTGTTCAGCTCCAGGACTTGCATTCCCCATGATCTACTATTGTGACACAGTGCAGAGTGTTGTTGTCTGGCTGCCCTGCCCATGTGACTGGAGACAGTGATGTATGACTTAGCAGGCATGGCTGTGCCATGGCATGTGACTTCCTATTAGTGATCCTGCAGGGGAGTGACATGTGCTACATGCACACCATTGTGGCAATGGCTATCAGGACATGGGTGCATCATGGTGTCTGTTGCTGGTATGCATCACATGCATTTCCTATTTGACTCTGGGCATCCCTTTCATCCGGATACCTGCACTGACTCAGTGGCAAGAGTTGTGATGTGTGCATGTCCACATGCTTCACCGGGTTCTCTGCACTGTCCAAATACTGTGTAGGTGGTGCATGTGTCCACACTGGGGTATTGCCATCCAACAGACACCAGACAGATGGGTGCAAGGCCAGGTGGGATGTGAGTGCCATGGTTGACCATCAGACTGACAATTGACTTCTCCTGTTCTGTTTGTGCAGTTTTAGCAATGTTCAACTAAGGATGCCAGGGCTTGCTCTGTAATGTGCTGTACTTACTGTGGTGTGTGCGTTCAGTGCAGGTGACTGATGTCTGTCTGTTTCCCTATTGATTGCAGATACATCCACGGCCACAGGAGTGGACAGCTCCACGGACCAGGAGGAGCCGCAGAGCCAGACTGGGTCAGCAGCCGAGGAGTGGTCGGAGGGACCCAGTGGCATGGAGGGCGAGGGGAGCCACACCGAGGAGTGCTCAGCACCATCCACCTCAGCTGAGGACCAGAGCAACTCGGACGATGACTCCCTTATGGAGGCGGGTGTCAGCAGCCACCACACCCCAGCTAGTGTTGCTGTCCCCGCCACCACCACCACCACCACCGCCCTCCCGTCGGCTCCCATTCCTGAGGTCCGTGGAGGCTCCCATGTTTGGGAGCGTGTCTCCTTCGGGCCAGGCACCGCACCCCTGCCCCTGTGTCCCCTGCTGCCCTGAGTGAGGAGTCTGTGTACCTCCTCCGCCAGCTCCATGTAGGACAGACAGCGATGCTGAGTGTCCTCCATGCACACACCAGTCTGTTGACTCAGCTGGTGTCATTCATGGAGGGCATCTCATCGGGCATGTCTGACCTACAGAGGGGCAATAGGTCCAAGGACTCCTCCCTGACGGCAGCAGTGTCCCTCCTCCGACAGTCCCTCACCCCTCCTGCCTCTGCCCCATCCACACTCCCCAGCACCTTACCCATCCCAAGCACACACACACTGGCACAGGCACACACCAGCACAGACACATGCAGCACACGGACACACACGCCACAAACAAGACGCACACACACGCACCGTCAGGGGACTGCAACCACACTCACAGGGGATGGGGCACAGGCACAAACACACGCATCCACAAGCACTGCGCAGTCCTCAGTTGCCTCTCCCTCCAAAGACCCCTCCCTTGCCTCACCTGCAACCCCAAAGACACAGCGGCTCTTCCTCTGTGACCTTGGCCTCTTCCCCTCCGACCCAGCTGATCCAGCATTCAGGGGGAAGAGGAAGCCCACCCACACGGAGCGGAGTGCCCCTGGCCCCCGGACACCATCCCCCAGGCGCAGACCGACTGAGGCCCCCACCCGCAAGTCCCCCGGTCCCGGAAGAGCAAGACCCGCCGCCGCCCTGCAGCTCAGGCACCAAGTCTCCTTCCTCCATCCCTCAGGCCCCCACTCCACAGGTGCCCCCACCACACCCTGCCCCAGGTTCCCCCACCCACAGATACACCATCCCCAGAAGGGTCAGGCCTTCTCCCCTGCCACTTGCTCTTCCGGCCCCACACCCCCGCTGCGCTTGTCTGTACCACTGATGTGGTGAGGGTGTCCTCCCCCTCTGTCCTGCCCACCTTACCTGATCCCCATTCTCCTCCCCTGGAGGTGGGCACTGCAGTGGAGTCCACTATCACCCTGTCTGACTTGGGCGCTGCAGTGGCGGACCTGTCCACTCCATCTGCAGGGTCCACTGCAGTTGTGCCGGCACCCACAACATCTGGAGTCATGCCCCCCAGTTGTGCCGGCACACACCATGTCAGACACCTCCACTGCAGTTGTCAGTGGCTCTCCAGCACCCACCACCCCTTCCCTGCCTCCTCCTGGTGAGCCCTGATCCTGTCCCTGCGGTGCCTGGCCTGCCCCCCGTATGCCCCTCCTAGGGGATTGTCCCCGGTTGTGATCAGTGCAGGCATGCGTAGGGTGACATCTGCCACTGTCACCCTGTATAGACTTCCTTGATGGACTGGCCATTGGCCTTTGTTGATACCTTACAGTTCTTCCAAGTTTTGAACCCACATGCTGAATAAAGCAACTTTCTGTTCTCTGGTGCTTTTACATCTGATGTACATGATGTTGATGACGCTAACCATGCCGTTGCTGCAGTGATGGTGATATTTGGACTCATGAAAATGAAGTGTTACTGTGCAGGAACCCATGTGTTCCAGGGGACAGTGTCCTATCCTGTGGTGTATCCATGTCATCCTTAGCAGCATCTGAGGGTGTCATGTTTTCAATATTTGGCAATGGGATTTCCTACTTACATTAGCAATGTCACATCTGTGGGTTCCACCCATGCACATCTGTTGTGTTTGCCATTGTTCAATTAGTCTAGTTCCCTGCCCGTGTGGCCATCTCCACTGGACATGCAGGTGTGGGCATCAATGGGGAAGGACTCATCTGTGTTGTCAGTGCAACTTGCTATACATGTGTGTTGGATCTGTGCTGTTGATTTCGTTGACATTCCCATGACCAGGCTGATGTGACGGGAGCCTTAATTTGGTGCTAATTGTTGACTGTGTGACCAAGTGTTCTGCTGACATGATGGAGCCCTACTGATGCGACATATGGCACAGCTTTCCTCACACAGGAGTGGAGTCCCCTCATGGCAGTGTGTACTCCTGTGACATCTCGTGCGCCCAAGGTGTGTGTTGTATGAGCATGTGTGTGTGTTCACTTCCATGTTGCTGTGCATGCTGGGATCCCTAGTGATGTTCCTGTTTGTGATGCTTGCTGAGTTGAGCTATGTTCCCCCAAAGTCTTCTCCCTGGGTTCTCTGTGATGTGGGTGCATGGCACATTACTGGTCATCAGGGTGTCACCCATAGGTGTGTTTGCTGTCAGGGCTGAGTTTGTGGGCAGACGCTGATGTGTCACAGTCAGGATTCCCCTTTGCACATGTTGTTTACACCTGTCATGTGATTTCTGGTTTGTGTTAGCTTTCATTGGTTGTGACACGTTGTGTGTGTGACTGCTGGCACTCCTCAGGGCTGCAATGTTGGTAGTTGTCTATGTGTGTTCTTTGTGGGTGACCTTGGCTTCTTCATAGGTGTGTGACTGTGGCTGGGATCCCATTGGTTGGTGTGGTATTGCCGTCATGTCCATGTACAGCGTAGTGTGCAGTGTGTCAGACATTCAGGAGTCTGGTAGAGTGGCCATGTGTGATGTGTTTTTGCACCTTGGTTCCCACCACCCCCCCTGGGATTGTAATGGGTGCATGTGCAATGTCACCAGTGCATGTGAGCTTCACTGCTGCACATTGTTGGAGGTCGAGGTGTGTGGTGTTGAGTGTGTGCAGATGAGAGTTGTTGCCCGGCTAGACCCCTGCCTCCATGTTGGCCTTGGCTGACAGACGTGCTGGTTTATTTGTGCTTGTGTAGGTGTGATGGTAGTTTGTTGCTCAGGACACATGACTGTGGTTCACAGTGTGAACGACATCTAGCTTTGTCATCACAGTGGGATTGTAATGCAGCCCAGGGTCACCACATTGTGGGTGCCCTGGGTGTGGTGCTGTGGTGTCTGTGTGTCTTGCTGTGTCAGTTGCTGTTCCTACATGCTTGTGTGACATGTATGATTTCTGCTCCCTCTCATCTGACAATGCCTGATTGCCCACATAGGGGATTTGGATCCATGAGTTACCTTTGTGTGGCACTGTATGCACATCTGTGTAATTGGTATTCAGGCCTCCTCATGTGTTGTGTGGTTGCCTGGGGACACTGGTACCCCCCTCACCTGTTGTGTTTGATGTGCAGTGTGGGTCTGCCTGTTTGTGTATGTGCATCGGCACCACTGCATTGGCATATCTTAGGTGTGCCATTGGCTGTATGTTGTTTGGTGTGTTTGCCCTGCTGTCCCTGGGACTCCTAGGTCATCAGTCAGCACAATGATCATTGTGTGTGTGTCCCATTGCTGCCATGGTATGGTATCTGTTCACCTCCCTTCTACAGTCTCCACTGGGTATCTGAATTTGTGTGCCCATTGGTGCAAATATGTGGGTCTGCATTCTGATGGTCACTTCTGTCATTGTGTCATTGAAGAATGTTGACAGTGTCAGCCCCCATGGGTGATGTTTGTCTGCACATGGCCAAAGGTATGTCTTCTTTGCACTGCACTGTTTGCCTCCCCATTCTATGTTGCTATGGGACACAAGCACTACTTTGCCACTGATGTGTTTGTTGTTCTGTGACCAGGAATCATCCATGCAGTTTGGCAGTTGCAGCTTATTCTTTGTCAACACATACATTTTGGTCACTGTGATGATGGGGGTTTGGACCCCATTGCCACAATGTTCAATATGTGCTTCAGCTATGGACCCCACACTTACATTTTGGGCACTGTGATGATGGGGGTTTGGACCCCATTGCCACAATGATCATGGCCTGCTTAGCATTGTGGGTGCCACACACATTTATGTGTGGCACTTGTGATAGGGGGTCACATTGTATGTCCACAGTCCTGTTCAGTGTTGTAGGCATTTGACACAGTCTACACACGCTTGTCATGGTGTTGGGGGGATGTCTTTGTGTTGCATTCTTTCTGCTGGTGTGTGCTTCTTGTGGCATGTATTTGCCATCCTGTGAGTGGGGGTGTTGGTGGTGGTAGGCATCCAGCCCCCATGGGTAGAGGTGGTAGTAGTGACAGGCATCCAGCTCCCCATGGGTAGAGGTGGTAGTAGTGGTAGGCACCTGGCACCCCTGGGTATGGGTGGTAGTAGTGGTAGGCACCTGGCACCCCTGGGTAGAGGTGGTAGTAGTGGTAGGCACCTGGCACCCCTGGGTATGGGTGGTAGTAGTGGTAGGCACCTGGCACCCCTGGGTAGAGGTGGTAGTAGTGACAGGCATCCAGCCCCCATGGGTAGAGGTGGTAGTAGTGACAGGCATCCAGCCCCCATGGGTAGAGGTGGTAGTAGTGGTAGGCACCTGGCACCCCCTGGGGATGGGTGGTAGTAGTGGTAGGCACCTGGCACCCCTGGGTAGAGGTGGTAGTAGTGGTGGGCATCTGGCACCCCCTGGGTAGAGCTGGCAGTAGTGGTAGGCACCTGGCACCCCTGGGTATGGGTGGTAGTAGTGGTAGGCACCTGGCACCCCTGGGTAGAGGTGGTAGTAGTGACAGGCATCTAGCCCCCATGGGTAGAGGTGGTAGTAGTGGTGGGCATCTGGCACCCCTGGGTAGAGGTGGCAGTAGTGGTAGGCACCTGGCACCCCATGGGTAAGGGTGGTAGTAGTGACAGGCATCCAGCCCCCCATGGGTAGAGGTGGTAGTAGTGGTAGGCACCTGGCACCCCCATGGGTAGAGGTGGTAGTAGTGGTAGGCACCTGGCACCCCCTGGGTATGGGTGGTAGTAGTGGTAGGCACCTGGCACCCCCTGGGTAGAGGTGGTAGTAGTGTTGGCCATCTGGCACCCCCTGGGTAGAGGTGGCAGTAGTGGTAGGCACCTGGCACCCCCTGGGTATGGGTGGTAGTAGTGACAGGCATCCAGCCCCCCATGGGTAGAGGTGGTAGTAGTGGTGGGCATCTGGCACCCCCTTGGGTGGAGGTGGTAGTAGTGGTAGGCACCTGGCACCCCCTTGGTAAGGGTGGTAGTAGTGACAGGCATCCAGCCCCCCATGGGTAGAGGTGGTAGTAGTGGTAGGCACCTGGCACCCCCTGGGTAAGGGTGGTAGTAGTGACAGGCATCCAGCCCCCCATGGGTAGAGGTGGTAGTAGTGGTAGGCACCTGGCACCCCCATGGGTACAGGTGGTAGTAGTGGTAGGCACCTGGCACCCCTGGGTAAGGGTGGTAGTAGTGGTAGGCACCTGGCACCCCTGGGTAGAGGTGGCAGTAGTGGTAGGCACCTGGCACCCCCTGGGTAAGGGTGGTAGTAGTGACAGGCATCCAGCCCCCCATGGGTGGAGGTGGTAGTAGTGGTAGGCACCTGGCACCCCCATGGGTAGAGGTGGTAGTAGTGGTAGGCACCTGGCACCCCCATGGGTAGGGGTGGTAGTAGTGACAGGCATCCGGGCCCCTATGTGTATATGTGGCATTGGTGATGGGCATCCCGCACCTATGGTGCTGCTGTTTCTGGAGTAAGTAATTTCTGCATCCCTGTGTGTGTGTGTGATATGTCGGGTACGTGTAGTTTGTGTTTGTGGTTGGTGTCTGACCTACCTTCTGCGCCGTACGCGTCCGTGCCTGTTCCGGTAGTAGATGTAGAATATTGGTAGGATCGGAACAATGGGATTCATTGTTGGTTCGTCTCGTTCGTCTTTGTCGTTGCTTCGCCTCGTCCTCGTCGCTTGCGTGTTCGTCTCGTAGCCGTGGATCGTGTTGTGGCGCGAATCGGAGCTTATGTGCGCCTCTCCCGGATGCTTTGACGTGCCGTGCGTAGCGACGGGTTCGGCGCGTACAGGAAGCGCATCGTACTTGTCCGGCCTGACGGGGCTGCTTTTTGGCTTCCGGGCGACTCGAATCTGCGTTTACGGATCCGGCTCGGTCGGGGATCAAGACCTGGATTGGGTGAGTACGACTGGGTCGGAATCTGTGCTGTTGTGCGCATCGTATTTGTTTGTTCGGATTAATGTGCGGATCGGTCGGGAAACAGGCATTCGCATGGCTTTTTTCCCGACCGAATGGCGTTGGGTGCGTGTCCGACCGAGATCGGAATCGACCCCTTAGTCTCTGGTCCGGTGTTTTAACCTGGACATAGTCACTCGTTGCTACTGCCACCAGGCACTCCATAAGATTCCGGCAAACTATTGTGACTTCTGCCCCACTGTCCAGCATGGTCAGAGCCCACTCCTTGTTCAAAAGCAGAGTCCTCAATATTTGTTGCAAGTTTTACTTTAATTCCAGCCCCTTTCTTCATTTTAAATTGAGGCTTTGACTGTTGAAGTTGTTCTTCCTTTTTTATTATGAAGTCCGAAGAGGGTTGTGAATCCTTCGGTTCCATGTACTCCTCTGATCTGCAGTCTGATCGTCCTCCTCTCTCTGAGTGTTTTTAGGATGATTCCTGAAAGGAATAAAAACGGCTTGTAAACAGTATCCTGGTACCTATCACGCTGTTTAATTGCATCACGTTGTGCAAGTTACAACGCTTATCGGAGGACTCATGGTTGCAGGGATCCACCCTGTGTCTTAGTCTTTTCTTTATTTTTCTTATCATCCCGCCTTTTTTACAAGACTCTGGTGCCTGCTTCAGGTTATCTTTTTAAAAATTTCCCTTACGTTGTGATTTATTAGGTCTGGCTCCTAAATTATCCATACCTATGGACGTATAGGCTTCTGCAATAATTTTTTGTAGGTCGCGCTCCTGGTTTGCCGCAGCAACCTGCGCGAGCTGGTGGCATACTGCCAGCGCTGCTGCTTCTCCCTTTATATTTCTTAGTATGATTGAGGATACTGAAGCAAAATTCCCTATTAGATTCATCTCCAAATACAGAGCAGGGGCTGCCCCATACTCTCTTTGAATCTGTTTAAGCACTTCTGGAAAAACTGCTAAATATGGTGTCCCATGAGTTATGGTATAGACTGCACTAAAGACTGTGCCTCAAGTGGGGCAGTCCTCCACCGGGGCAACCATCCCTAATGGCAGGCATAGTGTGAGAATTCTATGCTTTTCTTCGCGCCCCATATGGAGAAACAATGCTTCAAGTTGTGCAATCCAGAATGGAATCTCATCCCGAATGATGGGAACATTACCCATTATTGCATTAATGGTCACTCGACTATTCCAGGTGTCGCCAATTGTGGTTGTGCAGTTTAAACAGCACTATGTGGGATCATCGTTATGGTTCACATGACGAATTGTACTAGATGTCTATTAAGTGTAACTATATCTGTGTATAGTATACCAAGCTCTGCATCAGTCAGGTTTGCAATGTATGGATAACGTGTATAGCCAGCTAAGACTGGCCATGTTGCTCTGTCATTACTGAGGGTACCTAGTCTGACATTTTCTACTGCATGTGGGATGGTGCCTAGAGACCAATTCATGTGTTCCTGATAGGTTAATGGGATTTATAAATCCACATATGCTATATATTAGTTTAGGTTGATTCTGCTACCTCAGTGTATGTATGAAAATTCCTTGTGTTGGCATTTGCTGCTGACAATGTGACTCATGAACAGAATACCTCTGTTCTGTACACTTCATGGGCCTCTGCCACGAAGGTAACCTCCATGTTGTAGCAACATTTGTGTTAGTGCATGTTTGCAATTTATTGGCACTGTAACTTGTCCTTGATTAGCCATTGGAATTCAGAGAGGGTACCTCTGTGGGGTAATCCTTTTAAACATTCAAGCTTAAACAACCTACAGTCAGAAATAGGGGTTCTCTTTTCCGCTGAGGAGGATTTTTCCCTAACGCCACGGGCTTCTCCAATCAATTGGTGAGTAGGGTCTTTGGATACACACAAAAAAACTACTCAGGAGTCCTATTAAATAAGTATCCAAGCTAGAACGGTGGTGGCACCATGTCATACGGTTCATACTTTATCAGTAAGACTGTGCGTTTGGACAACATAAAAGTCAAAACTGTTCACGACTGACTCCATGTACACCATCAGGATATGCTGGCCTTAAACCTGGCTAGTTCACAGTGCACCCTGTTGCCCTTTAAACCTTACTAGTTACCAGAGGGGTACAACCTCAGAACATGACAACCCTAACTCCTCAAGGAAATCATGGAAACAGACCATTCCCTTTCGTTAGTAACCCATGAATGCCCAAAAGGAGACAGAAGAAATACTTGAATTGGCATTTCAAATATTTATTGAAGCTTTATGATTCTTGTGTAAATTACGTGTGCTACAATAATCAATAGAAGGAAGCAAAACGGAGTAATAAGCATCATAAGAATGGTAAAGAAAATGAACAGTTCAACCAATGTACTGTTACATTAACTATATGCTTCCATATAGTTACAGTTATGCTCCTACCAAGCTCTCACCATCCTAATTTGCCTAGGCCGGGTGAATCTGCCAGAATTTCTTAGTGTGATCTAGCTCCCCAGTTACCTGTGGGTATGTTTCATCGGGGGGCCCGCCTTGGTGTAGAGCTGGGCACCATCCTTCTCAGGAGGTAAACAAGGTTTGATAACAAGTCCTGTGCACACGCAGATAGGTTTTAACAACACATAAAATATTCGTTGTTTAACAAAAGACAACAGTGGATTCTTTTCTTCAAATGTTGGTTTAATGTATGTTGCTTCACAGGCCAGCCAACACGTGTTTCGTCACTGGGTGTATAACCCTAGACTTCTTCAGGGCTGGAATTAAGTAAAAATCGACTCGTGTCACAGTATATTAAAGAAATTGTTACAGAATATATGTCTCATAAGAGTATGACATATAGATCGAAAGTGACGATTCATGTTAAACCAATTGCAGTCCAGGTGGGAACAGTAGTGGCCAGAAAAAGGGATATGCCAATTGTAAAAGAATGTGTCCATCATAGTTAAAGCCAACTACAACAGGAACTCAGCCTGGAGTGTAGTCCAAAGCATAAACTTGAATGGTTGCATGCCGACCGAACGGTGTACAAGTGTGTATGTTTATCAAGTTAGACCTAGGTACATGGTCAGAAGTGAGTGATGGTGAGATGTGTCCATAATAGCTGCTATTTTATGGTGTAGGAAGGGGAGGAACAGAAATATTGCATGTGAGTATGTGTTCGTCATTTTGCTTGCACCTGGCACGCGTGCCTAGTACCTGTGAGGAGTGAACAAGTCTAACCCTCGATTGTGCTTCGTATAAAAATTGTGCATACCTTATGTCTATGGTAGTCACCTATCAGACCTGTAACACAATACCGAATAATCGAATTAGATTATGTCCTAGTTACTCTATATCCGCAAGACGTATAACTAGTAGTACCACATATAAAACTCAAATTTGAGGCTCACCTTACAGCTGGTGATAATTCCGACCCAGCGGGTCCTAAAAGGCCACTTTTAAAACTTGCACGTCCTAGACACGGATCTGTATAATAATAAATCACCATGAGCATGGTATCCTTGAATATTCACAAGATCTATAGGGTTAACATGCTGAGGCATTAACGAATATCTTACAGTTGTGTGTCAAAACTGCATACATATTCTTACCTGTTGTAACTGGTAAGTTCAGGCCAGAACAACGTTTTCACAGATAAAATAGGCTGTATATGCCAAGACAAGTATAAGTCCAGAGTGTCTATATTTATATCCCAGTATTGCCAAAGGGGAAACGCGGCTCTGTTCACCGCAAACCAGCTGAAAATAAAATCACAAAGAATATGTTCAAGCGGACGTTTAATTCCCTTTCAGACGCTGGTTACCGTCCATGTATAATATCTATCTCCCTAGCTCTCAAGTCTTAAGCTTACCCTCAGGCGAGTGCGCCCCGTGGCTCCTCTCTCCGGCACCGTATGAACCGAAGTAAACAGCGTGCTCTAACCCGGAAGTATTTATCACTCACCACGTTCTAAAAAAGCTAGAGCGCAAACCTCCTATCTAACGTGCAAGTTATCGAACGTGCATACGTAATCACCTGCGTATTCAAAGCCGGAAACATGCAAACAGTGTGGTACAATTAGTGAATTAAGAAAACTCCTATGTTGTGAGTAGAGACCACTGAAGTACACAGTGCATTTCAATAGCGACACCATATTAGTAGTGATCCATAGAGCAAAGGATTAGAAAAAGAAAAGAGTGGAAGGGGGCCAGGAATGGCCCCAAGGGGGTATTTACAAAGTGATAGTATTGACTCATTTTCGTTGTCAAATACAGTTACAAAAGGCATTATTCAGTTGCTTACAATTGAAATGCGTGACAAATACACATTTGATATCCTTCTGTAATGGGAAGAGTATTCATGATGGGTGACATATTGACACACAAGGGCATAAAAATAATTCGGGACAGAAAATTCACATCACAATTTTGTAATACATTCAAGAAACGGACATCAAACTTATTAAGAAATGATCCACATACCGGTTTAGACTGTCATAACACGGGCAATGCATTGCGTGACCCGAATATGTGGTATCGTGCCATTAGGTACTAATTGAGTAAGGGGCTTTCCATAACCCAATCAGAGACGACATGTTGAAACAGAAATATATAAATAGAACAGGGAGAAGCTTCTCTATTCGTAGTACATATTAGAATCAAAGCAGAATTAACTGTGAATACAAAGAATAACTTGATAAGATATACACATGTTATTTGTAACGCAATCAACAGTTCCTAATCCCCCAAGAAATAGTGCATTTCCCGATCACTATTGAAACCCAGTTCAAAGGATTTAAGACGCATAATCCAAAGGGCTTCAGAGCGTCTCAGTCGTAGCTCTCTGTTACCACCCCTCGGACTAGGTGTGGTGATGTCAATTCCATAAAATAGGAACCTTTTGTGTACACCTTGAGAGGGACATTCCCAAATGTGTGTGGCCATGGGGTATCTGGAGTCTTGCTGTTTTAGGGCCCTAGCGTGTTCGCCAATCCTATCTTTGAGCACCCTAATTGTGCTGCCCACATATTTCCCACCACAGGAGCATTCGAGTACATACACCACATATTTGGAGTAACAGTTGATGTTATGTCGGATTTCATATGTCTTATCAGGGCCGCTGAAACTTGTCTTCCCATCAGAGGCCCACCTGCATATACCACATGAATTACACTTGTAAAAGCCTAGAGTACGTGCATCATGAATACTCTTCCCATTACAGAAGGATATCAAATGTGTATTTGTCACGCATTTCAATTGTAAGCAACTGAATAATGCCTTTTGTAACTGTATTTGACAACGAAAATGAGTCAATACTATCACTTTGTAAATACCCCCTTGGGGCCATTCCTGGCCCCCTTCCACTCTTTTCTTTTTCTAATCCTTTGCTCTATGGATCACTACTAATATGGTGTCGCTATTGAAATGCACTGTGTACTTCAGTGGTCTCTACTCACAACATAGGAGTTTTCTTAATTCACTAATTGTACCACACTGTTTGCATGTTTCCGGCTTTGAATACGCAGGTGATTACGTATGCACGTTCGATAACTTGCACGTTAGATAGGAGGTTTGCGCTCTAGCTTTTTTAGAACGTGGTGAGTGATAAATACTTCCGGGTTAGAGCACGCTGTTTACTTCGGTTTATACAGTGCCGGAGAGAGGAGCCACGGGGCGCACTCGCCTGAGGGTAAGCTTAATACTTGAGAGCTAGGGAGATAGATATTATACATGGACGGTAACCAGCGTCTGAAAGGGAATTAAACGTCCGCTTGAACATATTCTTTGTGATTTTATTTTCAGCTGGTTTGCGGTGAACAGAGCCGCGTTTCCCCTTTGGCAATACTGGGATATAAATATAGACACTCTGGACTTATACTTGTCTTGGCATATACAGCCTATTTTATCTGTGAAAACGTTGTTCTGGCCTGAACTTACCAGTTACAACAGGTAAGAATATGTATGCAGTTTTGACACACAACTGTAAGATATTCGTTAATGCCTCAGCATGTTAACCCTATAGATCTTGTGAATATTCAAGGATACCATGCTCATGGTGATTTATTATTATACAGATCCGTGTCTAGGACGTGCAAGTTTTAAAAGTGGCCTTTTAGGACCCGCTGGGTCGGAATTATCACCAGCTGTAAGGTGAGCCTCAAATTTGAGTTTTATATGTGGTACTACTAGTTATACGTCTTGCGGATATAGAGTAACTAGGACATAATCTAATTCGATTATTCGGTATTGTGTTACAGGTCTGATAGGTGACTACCATAGACATAAGGTATGCACAATTTTTATACGAAGCACAATCGAGGGTTAGACTTGTTCACTCCTCACAGGTACTAGGCACGCGTGCCAGGTGCAAGCAAAATGACGAACACATACTCACATGCAATATTTCTGTTCCTCCCCTTCCTACACCATAAAATAGCAGCTATTATGGACACATCTCACCATCACTCACTTCTGACCATGTACCTAGGTCTAACTTGATAAACATACACACTTGTACACCGTTCGGTCGGCATGCAACCATTCAAGTTTATGCTTTGGACTACACTCCAGGCTGAGTTCCTGTTGTAGTTGGCTTTAACTATGATGGACACATTCTTTTACAATTGGCATATCCCTTTTTCTGGCCACTACTGTTCCCACCTGGACTGCAATTGGTTTAACATGAATCGTCACTTTCGATCTATATGTCATACTCTTATGAGACATATATTCTGTAACAATTTCTTTAATATACTGTGACACGAGTCGATTTTTTACTTAATTCCAGCCCTGAAGAAGTCTAGGGTTATACACCCAGTGACGAAACACGTGTTGGCTGGCCTGTGAAGCAACATACATTAAACCAACATTTGAAGAAAAGAATCCACTGTTGTCTTTTGTTAAACAACGAATATTTTATGTATTGTTAAAACCTATCTGCGTGTGCACAGGACTTGTTATCATTTGTGTAAAACGGACTTCTGTCCATCATTGAGGGCTTAGGGGTTTTCCCTCAACCTGTTGCACTGTTTTGAATATTATTATCTGCGATACTCACGTTATTGGGCTAGTGCCACCATATACCCTGTGCTTAACTATACCCCCGCACTGTCTCTGTAAACAAGGTTTGGCTGAGCTGGAATTCCAGCATGGGGCAATATCAACAGTGTCAGCGATTTTGCTCCTCTGTCTAAACAAAGGAGTGATGTAATTTATATATTAAACTACGCCCATGCTACCGTGCTGAAGCCCCAGTTAGGCCGCCATTATTGTTTCTTTCTTTACACAGCTGTCGCTGAGTAGACAATAGCAAACATCAACTTTTTGGTAGTGAACGTAGCCCTCATACAGAATGGTCATTGCTCTGATAATATGCCTACGAAGAAATTTAAATAGAAGCAAAGCCATTTCAGAGATTATCCCATACAGGCATGCAACTAATGTGTGTCAGATGTCAACGTTCAAGAAAGATGTCAACTTTAAACATGAGCATGTAAAATGGTGGTGTTCTTGCCTGGGTCCTAAGTGACCAGATAACAGTAGGCCAGACAACGCATTGGCGCACTCGAATCTCATATCATGACTTTCACATTCATGCAAACATACGAACACTTTCTCACACATAAAAATAAGTGCTCAAACACATGCACATATACATTTGTATATACACTGGCATGTGCCCTCAATCATATTGTGGCGCAGGCATGCAACCAAAAGGACGGTGCTTACTAACTTCTCAAACGTGGCACTATCCATTCTGTGAAGCTGTGTTGCCCCTCCTCAGATTTCCATACTTATGTCAATGCCTGCAACAGCCAAAAGAAAAAGAAGATCTTGTATATGCAAGAAAAGGGATGTCTTGTGGGTGGTATTTAGAAGGGGTTCAGGTGTCTACTGGCAGACCGGTTGACCTTCCATTGGAAATTAAGCATTCCTTGGAGGAGCCCGCCATTTCCCTAACTGGTTGCCAGTGCAGTGCGGAGACTCAGTGAACAAGACAACAAAAAAATTGGAAGAGGCCTGAACTTTGAAATGCTCTGTGCCCTTGGCCGATGCTTCTATAAACTCACTTTGCATGTGTGGCCCATTTGTGAAGAGGTGATTGATAGATCACAGTACATTGCTCAGGGCTGGGAACAGCAGTAAAAGAGGTAGAGTAGAGCCTGGCCGCCCTAGCGGACCAGTTGCACCACCCCATCTTTCCTAATTGCAATGCTTACCAGTTTTGCATCAATCAAAGCTCCTTATCATAGTGACTAAACCTCCCCTATTGTACAAAGTAAAGTTTTTCTTTCTCCAAGGGTATTTGATGTCTCGCTGCTTTCCCCCCCACTTAAAACACTGTAGAATATCCTTCGCCCAGAGAAAAGGGGGAGGCATATAACACATAAAAACACCATATCCTGAAAGACTGCAATAAAAATGATGATACTATCCTTCCACAGCTGTCCATTCGTGCCACCGTTATGTGTGTATTTTTGAAAGCACACTAGGACCGATCTGTGGAATGATAGGGCGATAGGATAGGAATAGGTGAATACAGATACGACAGACACCTGCTGCACCTTATTGACCATAAAGAGGCTAGATCCTGTGTGAATTCAGGAGTTTTTTAAGAATGAAGAAACTACTTCAGTGCTAGACTACCACGTACACAACTGGAAGCCCTTTTTGCTCACGTCCCTAACCATTAGCCTTATGGAACGCAATGAACACCTGGTAGCTCTGAGCGCCTGATATATTTTAATGCCTCTACCTCTCTTGCATTACTCATTCAGCACCAGAATACCTCAATGAAGTCAGAGTTGCACCTTAGAAGAGTCACAAGAATTTGGAATGCTTTTTTGTGTGATCCGCATTATTATGATTAATATTTCTCTGTGAGGAATTAAATAAAGTATATTTAAATTGAATGTCGATGCCTGCTCATTTTGGCCATACATTTGAAAACTTTTATTTGGGGTCCTTAGGCTGGCTACATGCGCCGTAGCAGTATATTATGATTGGAGAGACAGACATTTGCAGGTAGCCAAAGAAACATAATGGGCATTTATGTTTCTGTAAATTGGAAACTCAAATATTGAGTGACAGTGAAACGGTCAAAGGTTTGTACACTTATTGCTGAAACATGGCACATCCTTATATGTATCTGCTTTCATTAATTGGTGTATATTTTTCCGGTTTGTATCGATTTTAAACTCTAAATAAAGACATTGGAACAAGAGCTATAGATTATCCATCGTGGATCAGACATGGTCAACCAGAGCAAGTGAGTGCGCTGCTCAATATTCCCTTGAAGCCATTACTGCATGCACACAGGCTGCGAGGTCAGAGACCATTTCCCCTTATGGACGCATTATGGAATTGCTTTGTTCTGTTAAACATGAAACCACAAGAGAATGTAACTGGCAGCAACACTAAAAGTCTGTTTCTCTGCTGTTATCTTGAACCTTAACTTCTGTTATTGAATTAGTAAAATATGCTGGTTTGGGCTACCATTCACACTGAGAATCTACAATAAACTGGTTACTCGCAAACATGAGTCTCCATGTACTTACCTGTTAAGGTAAACAAATATACTGCACAATATATTTGGTGCAGAAGAAAAAGAGATCTAAAACCAAAATGTGTGCATAAAAGAGTCTAGGAGTAAAAAAATCAGAAAATACTGAAAAGATTTGATAGTTCAACTGTATGAATAAATATTTGCTTATAGATGTGTGTGTGGTCTTCTCTCGTACACCTCTGATTACACAGACATTACTTTTTACCCAAACGTTGAAAACCTTCTGTGGAACGGTGATAATCCATGTCTTCTGTTTCCCTAGACTGCAAAAGTCTGAACCTGGCCAACTGCACCTTATTCATAACTTGTCCTGTTTAAATGCAGTACACTGGACCTGATGTAATTGGATGTGGTTTTTGCCTATCTACCTAATAGACTCTAGTGAATGTTATGATTAGAGCGCTACATATAGGACCATGCTTTAAAGTAAACGATTGAAGCATTTGGCACTCGTTTCTCAAATCTTCTCCCTATTTTACACCGACCCTTGAAGCAAATTTCTAGGTTTTTGGAAATTAACAGAAGATTCCAGTACTACTCCATGGAAGCTGTGGTAGTTACAGATTCCCAGGAGTGGATTTAGAATTATTTTGTCAATTTCAATTTTTTTACATGAAAAAAACATTTTTCTACATTGCAAAAATATGTTTCAGGTATTAATGTATCAAATACTTTGCAAAAATACATTTGTACAAATGTACTATTTTCCCATTAAATGGAAGTCCTTCCAGACGTAATTTCCTGTGAACAAATCACTTTGAAAGTGTAGAATCACATTTTGTGAATATAAAAGAAGAAAGTACGGGGCATATTATCAAGGGCTCCTGATATAATTATCGCCGCTTTAGCGTCCGTTTTTGGGCGAAAAGCGGCGATAATTATATCGCATTATTTCCAAGGACACGCTTTCGCGTGTTTCCTTGATTCAGCTCCCGTTTTGTTTACGCCTCGCTTTGCATCTCTAATGAGATGCAAAGTAGGCGTTCCCAGCGAAAACTAATGGAAAATGATCGCTAACTGTCCTTCTCCGTATTTGCAATACGGCCCAGGACACCCATAGCGACATTGAAAACAGCGCTAACCGCTGTTATCGCCGGTATTGTACGTCTGCTTTTTTCATGACTACCCTATCTTTGACATGGGAGGTGGATTCAGTGGCTGAATCCACATCTCCCTATCATCAAGATTTCCCCTATCGCTGCGGGAATATCGCTGGATTTCCAGCGATATTCCTGCATTACGCCGCTTTTGCTGGATTATTTATCGCCCTGGAGAAACGCGTTGATGATAACGCGTTATCCAGGCGATAAATTCCTGCGATAGGCGGCGATAAATATAAAAGCGCTAAGCGCGCTTTGCGATATTTATCGCCGTCTGTTGCTGATATGCCCCTACATGCGTAAAACGAACCATTTGTACACCTGAGTTCAACCATGGTTTGCAAGTTTCTTTGAGCGTTGGACCCATAAATACCAGGTAAGGTTTAGCCCATAGAGATGCGACACTGCCCAAAGAATCTGTGCCAGTGACAGATAACCTGCCCAAGGGCTCCTCCTAATCTTCCCATATTTGTAGTCAAAAGACTTTGGGGCATATTAGCAAGAACGGCGTTAAAATTATCGCCGCTTTAGCGGCAGGAAACTGCCGCTAAAGCGCCGATAATGGGCTTGATAATATGCCCTTGAGAATACCAATAGAAGCCCATGTTCTGCTGTGATCCTGGGCTTCTATTGGAATTCTCAAGGTATATTATCAAGCCCATTATCGCCGCTTTAGCGGCAGTTTCCTGCCGCTAAAGCGGCGATAATTTTAACGCCGTTCTTGCTAATATGCCCCCATGTGAGTAATCGTGTGTTTGCTGAGGTTGGTAGGGTAAAATCTAGCATCAATGGCCTTTGCAGACTGCAAGTAGATAGGACTCGGTGATCCAGGTGAATGACATCATGGTTTATATTTAATACCCCATTGGCATGAGGTCGATGCAGCGGCCAGGATTGGTGAGGTTGCAGGGTACAAACAATATATCTAAAACTCAGCTATCCCAAGGGTAACTAATACTGCAGTTTATTTAAGTATCAAGCTATGTTCAGAAGTACACAATATTATTAGATTAAACTATGAACCTCTGCTATCTGTGGTTAATTTTAAATTAAAATCTTAGAACATACTTCCACTGACAATTATTGGGCGAACCAACGTTATTAAGATGAATATTCTCCCTAAATTCTTGTATCTATTTAGGGCCATTCTTTTAAGGGCCCCAGACTCTTTTTTTAAGCACCTGGGGGTTGGGGGGGGGGTTATCGGCAGCTTTATATGGTGGTATGGGCACGCAAGGAGAGCCATACGTTTTCTGAAGCTTCCATTCAAGAAGGGGGGACTCTCACTCACAGATTTTAAGCTATATTTCTGGGCGGCATTCACTGCCCGTCTGCGCAGCTTATTGGACCCAGACGATCCCAGTTTATTATCTAACTTCTGCCGATTAGCTGCAGGGGCGGAGTGCAGGCTCTTTCTCTATCGACTAGGAGATCCCAACTACTACAAGAGGGTATGGTTTAAGGTCCTGAGGGACATCATACATATATGGAAGGAGATATGCTCTAAATATTCCATAGCCTTTATAAACAGAGAAACACCACTCTGGCCTCAGTTCCTTTTTGGGGTTGCAGGAAACATATGGGCTTCCAAGACACATTTTCTTTAAATACTTGCAACTGAGGGGCTATATTCAGTTAGGTTGCCAATATACACTGGATAGTGAGGGCTCTGAACCCTCGTTATAGTATTTTAAACCAGGTATTAAACCCTCAATTAGCACCACCTACCACTGGCTCTCCTGCTTAAACACAGGCAATACTATGACTCTGGCAGCTAAATGGAGCCGACTGCTTTCAGTAGAGACCTCAACTTCAGAGATCCATACCTTCTTTGAAATATTAGATCATTCCGTAAATTCAGTAAGCCTGAAACTGCAGCAACTGGGTACCATATGCCTGATATATTATACCCCAGACCAAATATTCAAATGGGGAACAAATGTTGCTACAGATAAGACTAAATGCCCACAGTGTAAATTCTTGGCTGCTGACATAATGCATATGTTTGTGCTCTGCCCTCCTCTTCAAGAATTCTGGGCAAGGTAGAGCCAGGCAATGATATCTGGCCTGGGCCACCTGAGTTTATTAACAATCAAGGAAAAAATGATAGGGGTTAAGTACGACTGTGAGGGAGGTACCTAATATTTTGTAATGATCATGCTGGTGTGTGCACGGGTAAGTATAGCCAGGGCATGGATATCCTCAAATACCCTAAGGCCTTAGAATGGAAGGTTCTTATGAGCCAGATCTATGAGGCAGAGCTGGCCTTGGCTAAGGCCAAAGATATTACCTCTCTGAAAAAATTTGAAAGGATCTAGAATAAATTTAGATGGGTCCCTCTCAGCCCCAATGTTTAATACTGACTAAATTAATAGCCTTTGGGTTTCTTCTTTATGTGGAAAAGACTGCCTCAAGTCCCCTGTTTGAATTCCACTGGCTTGCCCCTTTTTATTACCATACGTTCTCTTCCCTTGTGCTTTCTCAGTCTTTTTCTCTACTCATTTATTGTACCTTGTTATGCCTTTCTCTTTGTTTGTTTTATATGTTCCCTCAGTCACAATATATGTAATACAAGAAGGTTATGTGTGACCAAATATGATGATCAATAAAAAAAAAAAAGGCATGAGGTCAATGATTTAGCCACACCAACCTCACATCCCTTCATTAGGCAAGTGGACACAATGGGGTATATTCTCAAAGATTCATCGCCGATTTATCGACACTTTAGCGCCGCAAAAGTGGCGATAGATTTATCGCCCTATTCCCAAGCTGGTGCAAACTGCCGATATCGCCAGTTTACCAGCGTTAGCTGCCGCAAAAAACATCGCCACGGATGAGTGCAACAAATAACGCTAATGATACGCAGAGTAGGCGTTCCCATGTAAAAACACACGAAAACACCACTTTGCGAGATTCTCAACGACCAGTCAGATCTGCGATGCGAACCAAGAACAGGCGATAAGGCGTGTTAGCAACTGCAGTAGAAAGGGAGCCCAGCCCAGAGCCACATCTGAAGACCAACAGATGCCATGGAGACACTGATCATGCAACTCAAAGACCCAAGAAGTCCACAACACCCACCGCCACCATCCCCAGCCCCCGCCGGACCACCCCCCCCACCGGATTACCACCTAGGCAGTGCAGGACAGCGGACGACCCTAAAACGCACCAGCCCCAGAGACTCAATGCCAGAGGAAGCCATTGGCCAACACAGGCTCAAAAGGACAACCATCCTCCGCATCCTGACCCACATTGCCCATAGGCTGAGGTACCAACACAGCAGACAACCTACATCCCCCCGCAGACAAAGCTGCTGGCTGTGCTGCACCTGTTGGCCCCTGGTACCTTCCAACCAACAACTGCCCGAGTCGGAGGAGCCACACAGCCAGCCCATGAAACTCACTCACACATGTCATGGATGCATGTCCACAAAAGCAACGGCAGGCCCCTGTATCCGCACCACACGATAGTTCCAATTCGTAGTGTACCTGCGCAACCAACCCCAAAGCCAGCCGTGCTAGACGCCTCCGTGCCCCAGACCCAGTAGTAACTGAAATGTGGGTGCGCCAGGTCATGAAGTCCAGTAGTCAACAGTAGTGTAAAAACAGAACTTTATTACAAATACATAAATCAACAAAACGAAAAGCTCAGCCAACGCGTTCCATTCCCAACGGGGAACTTCAACAGGGCAACGTGTCTTCAGAAACCTGTGGGAGAAATGGTGACAATGGTCAAACTTCCGTATAGTCACATGCCTAATCTGGTACAGTGTACTGCACTTGGACTAACCGGAATGCTCACAGGCCTGATAAACCATGCATGAGAAGACCGTAACAGAACTACGTGTGGCCGTAACAGTCGTAGGAATGAAGAGGAAGGTAACGACCACACGAACTGCTGTTACGGTCACATCATGCAGGACTCATCATACCTGAAAGCATTTTTATAAGATAGGGAGGAAGGTGCACCAGATCAAAGTCCATACGCTCCAAATGTATCCAAAAAATATATATCTTTATTGTAATTGCAGATTAAAAGTTGAACATCAGCCAAAGCGTTTCGTTCCAATCCTGGAACTTCATCAGGGCTGAAACAAACATAATAACAAACAACATATAACTACCAAATCACATAGAAATCACATAAAAATCACATAAAAAATCACATAAAGATCACATAAAAAAGACGAGCACACAAAATACTCATATCAACGTTTAAATTCTAACTCACATAAAAATTAAATACATAAACTACACAAATTCATATATATACAATTATAAAGCCCGTTATAAACGCAATTGATTTTGCTGCTAAGACAATACAAAACATATAAAAACTCAATATTTTGAGAGCACCAATATGCGTCCAATATGTAAATCCATAAAACCTCAAAACATTCTATACATCAACCAGGATAATGTACATTGAAACATAACCCCGTGATCCATACAAT
The DNA here is from genome assembly GCA_963921515.1 of Calotriton arnoldi. Classification (NCBI taxonomy): domain Eukaryota; kingdom Metazoa; phylum Chordata; class Amphibia; order Caudata; family Salamandridae; genus Calotriton; species Calotriton arnoldi. Next base: position 2,291,410 of record CAWUFW010001911.1, read on the forward strand.
TTTTTATAAAATCACAAATAAATACTCAAACCTATACAACATCGTATATTTATAAAGAAAGAAAAAGAAAAAAGAAAAAAGAAGAAAAAAGAAAACTGTTTGACAAAGAACACAAAATAAAAAGTGAAATAATCAAGCAAAGAAAAATAGAAACAATAAAAAGAAGAATAAAAATAACTAATACCGAGGAACATACCTAGAGAAGTGTTTAAGCCCAATTGTAAACACCAATAAATACCTAACCTCTCAATGTTCATATAATTTCGATAGGAACATCTTATTATTCAGTAATAGCAATAATAATTTCTAATATTCTTAAGAACATCTTACCTCCAGCAAATAAATCAATCCTATGAAAAGCTTCTATACTTTAATTTCAATGTATCCAGAATCAGTCAGACAAAATAACCAAAATTCAGCTGGAAAAAAAGGGGGGGACATGAACTTAAACTGTTGTTCTCCTCAAGGTATACCCACACCCAAAATGCATTCTCAAAATTACAGCTTACAATAACGAAACATGTGCCTATCATACCACAATATCCTAAAATCACACCAACACCAAAAAAGCGAAATCATAACGAACCAAAGATCCCCAATATAATATGCACTACAAAGCATCCAAGAAAGATTATCCCGCCAGGGCAAACACTTCATATTTAAACTCCAAGATCCATGAGCTCTACATCTCATGTGGCATAAACCCATATTATTATTAATATCATAGGCAGTGTGTTTCCCAAATCAGCGCCTTACCTCCTCAAAATTGATGTCAAATCAAATGCAAAGGTCTAATATCCCATATTGCGGGTGGCCAATGTGGCGGCCAATACCTAATTAGAAAAACACTATGCATTAATAAAAAATATATATATACATGCCATATGTTTAATTATTAATACTAAAAAATGTTTTACACTGTAAATTACCCGGCTCCATACCCAGGTCTCACGCCAAGCCCCCCCATCCTATAAGGTCCATACCGGGGAAGCATAGGGACACCCCTACATTTAACCGTAAACCCCCATACCAAACCACATACTTCTCAGTCCAAGAAACAAATACAACTCCCACAAGGACGGGCACGTAGCCCCTGTGCAATCCCCACAGTCCGTTCACAAATTACGTAATCGGACCCCCATTATTATTCAAAGACCCATACCAAACCAATCAACTCCTCAATACATCGAACAAGTACCACTCTCAGAACAACGGGTTTTACTGCCCCTATACATTCCCCTTAACTTGTTCACAAATCGCATAATCAGACCCCCATTGTTGTGCAAAAGACCCAGGGCGTACATTACCAAATCACAATTGCCGCCAACATAGCCACTATACTGGCACTCGGCATTCTCACCTGGTCAGGACGTCACAAAAATTCCTATTTCCCGGGATTCAAAAAGCCGCGCCATAATTGGCCGGCTTTAAATAACAAGTTTCCCTTACGCACGTTGCGTGTATCTCTGCTTGTGGTCATGTGACCCTGCTATAGTCAGTCCTACAATTCGTTCCTGTGCGAGTCGGCGCCATTTTAGACGCCCCCACTTCCATTGTATTGGCGTGAAACGATTCAAATTTATCAAAATTCCTTGCTATCTGATTACCCTCATAAAATATTTAAACTCACAAAGTAATTGGAATTAAAGTTAAATATAAAAATATTAATATTCCATTCGTTCATCAAACACTGTTTCTCATCATATTCTAGATCATCCCAGTCACTATATCTTCCCATGCGTAATCGCCAGCAGGCGTCGCACTACAAAATCCCATATAGTTTTCTACTTCATAAAAAAACATTATTAACACACGCTTGGTACCATAATATCTGGGTTAAGGTAGGCGCCATCTTGGAGTGGTGTTCCCATTGTTATCATTACCTATACCTTTCCATTGTGCATAAAATTAAGAATCCCCCGTGTCGCTCCTTTTCAAACATATAAGAATTAAAAACGAGAGAAAAAATAAATAAAATAAAAAAGAGAAAAAGGGAGAAAAAGGGAGAAAAAAGAAGTATTATAGGATAGAATTTTCATTCAATAAAAATTTAAATTTCCACAATCTATTGTTCAAAGGTATAACACTCTTTACATTTTATCCTTAATATCATATTGTATGTTGTGCACACAGGGCACCTAATAGACTCATTCACATGTAAAATCTTCAATATGTCAGGAGAAGCACCCAGTATCCACTGGGCCCATACACATCCTTAAAGCTTATTATTATTATTATTACAGAAAAAGTGCATCTCCCCATCCGTATTATGCCCTAAGGAGACCGCTCTTAAACGACAAATCCATTTACATTCCATCTGCCTGAGTTGGAGTTCCCTGTTTCCTCCTCTAATACGTACTGGTACATGGTCTATTGTGTGAAACCAAAAGGTTAAATCATCCGGATGTTCTCTATGATAATGATTAGTAATAGGATACCGATCAACCTTGGTTTTTATTGCTCGGCGATGTTCTTGCATTCTTACTTTTAGGCAACGAGTTGTGCTACCAACATAAATGATACCACATCTACAGCCAAGGACGTAGACAACAGGTGTGGTGTTGCAATTAAAAAAATGGCCTATGACAAATTGTTTAGGTGTATTATAACAAAAAGATAAGGTCATATTTTTACCCCATGGGCACATATTGCACATACCACAGTTATAAAAACCTTTAGGTTTAGACGTTAACCAGGTTTGTGTCACTTTAGGAGTTACCACGTAACTAGGACAGAGTGAATTTCTTAAAGCCGTTCCCTTTCTATATGTGATAGAGGGTGTTTCATCAATGTCACTTTTTAAGCCTGGGATTTCTCTCAATAGATGCCAATGTCTACGAAAGATGTTATAAATGGTACTACTATATGCAGTGTACTTAGTTATAAATCTGGCTTTGTTGTTACTCATACTAACGAGAGGCTTGTCCCTTAGTGTATCTTCTCTGTCCAATTCATATGCTCTTAATTCCGCCTTTTTCCAATATCTTACTGGTATATCCTCGTTCTACAAATCTATTTTTAGAGGCTTTAATATGTGTTTTGAATGTCTCTTCCTCACTACAGTTACGTCTGATCCTTATCATTTCTCCATAAGGGATGTTATTTATCACAGACTTGGGATGTGCACTAGTAGCATGCAGTATGGAATTGCACGCAGTCTCCTTCCTAAAGAGAGTACTGTGTATTTGGCCCTGTTTAATATAAAATTGGATATCTAGGAAGTTGATTCTTTCCTTGTTGTGTACCATTGTAAATTTTACATTGTAGTTGTTACTATTCAAATAGGTCAAGTATTCATACAATTGTCCCTCTGCTCCAGACCACAAACAAATGATATCATCAATGTACCTCCCCCAGTACACGATGTAATTGGTCCAGGGGGAGGCACCTTTGCCCCAAGCGTGCTCCCTCTCAAACCACCCCATGAAGAGGCAGGCGTACGAGGGAGCAAACTTGGAGCCCATCGCGGTTCCGTTTATTTGTTGGAACCAGCGATTATCGAAAAGAAAGAAGTTATTAGTTAGAATAATTTCAATCATTGAGCATATCATTTCGTTAAAGTCAAAAAGCCTTGCATCCTCCTTATCCAAGAAAGATTGTACTGCTTTGATACCGATTTTTTTGTCAATACAAGTGTACAGGCTTTCTACATCAAATGTAGCAAACATCAGGTCATCCGACCAATCAAAGTCTTTGAATTTCATCAAAATGTCCTTACTGTCTCTAACATAAGAGGGTAGTTTAGGAACATGTTTTTGCAGCCTCAAATCTACATATTGGGAAAGTTTTTCTGTAGGAGAACCCACCCCTGAGATAATTGGTCTACTTGGGGGAACTGCCCACCCTTATGTATTTTTGGTAAAATATATATACACGGAAAGGTGGGACAGTCCACCCACAGGTACTTGTATTCATCCTCAGATAATAGACCAATATCCTTCCAGTCAGTTAATTTGGCATTGATCAGAATAGTGAGATTAGGAACTGGATTACTCTGAATTTCCCGATAGCACAACCTATTATTAAGTTGTCTGGTGATCTCCTGCATATAGTCCATATGATTCATTATCACGATATTCCCGCCTTTGTCGGCCTCTCTAATGACAATATGTGGGTCCTTGCTCAATCGGTTAAGAGCATTTCTCTCAGATGCCGTAATATTATGCTGGACCTTAGATGTAAATTTGTTGGGTTTCTCCAAACCATACAGTTCCACTGTGACATTTTTATAAAATAAATCGATGTTCTGGTTATAAGAGTTCATTGGTACAAACTTTGATTTAAGATGTAAGCCACTATCACCACTCTGATTTTGAGCGATGTCAAGATCTCTTAATAAAGTGGGTATATCGGTATCATCCTCCCCACTTAAAGATAATAAGCAGTGCACATCACGAATATCTCTAATGGAATGTGTTCCAGAGTATGAGCTATGTGTCGGTTCCCTCGGATCATAAGGTCTATTTGCAAAATAGTCCTTTAGTTTGAGGACCCTGATAAATTTAAATAGGTCAACATGTGTATTGGTGAGATCACCACTCTGCACAGGACAAAAATTAAGGCCCTTGCTCAAAACATTGACTTCATCCATTCCCAAAACTTTATTTGACAAATTGACAATTTTGATACTGTGGCCATTGCTATTAGTTACATCCCAATCACATACATTACATGACATCATTATTGTACTTTCTTTGATTTCACTCCTATATTCATTCTGAAAGCATCACGGTGTGTGTCAGCTTGATACCCCTGCCCCTCACTCCCCCCACACTGCGCAGGAACATCTTGAGACCACGCAAGGGAACTACGCCATAGCTGGCGTCACGCACGTGTTGGGGGCAATTCACAGCACACTTGTATGACTTGTGCCCCCTGCCGACACTGCACACAATCACCGCAACAGCAACCACACGCATGCCATCACTGTGCATACAAAAGTGGACCACCGTGGCCTGTCCACCAATGTCGTCGCAAACTCCCCAGGCAGTGTGCATGATCCCCACATGTCCGCAAGTCCGCCACCAACCAGCGCTTTGAGGATGGCCCCCATGGAAATGCACTGCCCATCGGCAAGTACCAACTGAACACACCACACACCTCAACTCCACAATCCCCCAACTCACAACTGTGGGAATGCACATGTCCCCAATCCACCACCAAAGTGACTACTCCGTGTGTCTCAGTCTCCGCCACAACCTGCCCATAGGCCTACACACACATGGCCGACCACCTTCAATGGGCACATTCACACTGGAGACGAGGTGGCTACATCCCACACCAACCCGCGCACATCACGATCATCGCATGCAGGGTCGTGTCAGCAAGGGCGGCGCCCCACACCCAGCCACGAGTCCGCCGCCGTGGCCGGTGGTGCCTGCACGATCCTGTGCGCCTGATGCTGCCCAGCCCTGGACCCCAGACTGGTCCTCCACCCAGCGATGACTGGCCGCCCCAGCGCACCCAGGCCTCAATGCTCACCTTCCGCCACCGGCGTGTCTCCAAGAGGGCCCACCATGTGCCGGTGCATCCTCCTCAGCCGATCGCTGGATTCCGCGCCACAGGCCCCCAGCGCACCCTGCGGCACCGCACCGCGGAGTCATGTGTGTGCTGACTGCTGCCTGCACGTACACTGCGGTCCAGCAGGGCACACTGTTCAATTTGAGTCTTGATTCGCTGGATGCCGTATCGGGGCCAACGCATCATCGCAGGCTGCACACCCGCTCAGCTCTTCAGGTGCATCTAACTCTGTGCAACGCAACTCATCGTCACGTGGCGGTAGGCCCCTGCCAGCCGCAGTGCAGCGGGTGCCACTGACCCTGTGCAACGCAAGTCATCGTCCTGTGGCGGTAGGCCCGTGCCGGCCGCAGTGCAGCGGGTGCCGCCAACTCAGTGCGCCACAAGTCATGGACCCTTCATGATTGGGTCGCATGGTGCGGACGCCATCATGTCATCTCCGACAGTGGGGAATGTGACATGGTAGGCCCCTTTTATTGGCAGGGTCACATGTCCTGTGACGCCTGTGCTGGATGGGTGTGGTGTGGGTGTGAACCAGCCCTCAGGGAGTGGCTGTGGCATGCTGACAACTAGACCAGTGATCAGCAGATCACTACAGGGAAGACCTGGGAAATGTAGCTTTGTCGTCCCCCCCTCTGAGCGTAAGCGGAGTGGACTGGCCTGGCATATGGCAGGCCAGCGTAGGGGTGGGAACAATGAGCCCGGGGCTCTGGGCGTGCTTCAGTTCTGGGCTGGACATGGAAGTAACTGATGCTTGTGTCTCTGTTGTAGTGTCTACGCCACCGGGACCGCAATCGGCAATGTAGCACCCTGTGACTCAAGTCCCACGACATGAGCAACATGGACGTAAGGGGGTATCACTGACCCTACATTCATCCATACTCTCATACTTGAATGATCAAAGGCCTGACACATCTGTGCGATTCTGAATGTTTAATTCACATCCAGTGGAGTGTTGCAGCTGGAGCAGTACAGGGCCATGCAAACCCCACTTCACATTATTGGCCCGTGGAGGGCCAGCCAGAGTCCTTCAGGGAATGATAAGTACATCGGAAGAGGAAGAGTTCAGTCCTCAGTCTGATCGCTGTGTCATTGGTAACCAAACAGAAAATGGCAGTCCATGCCGAGGTCCAAGGTGAGTGTCGTAGAGTGTATCGGGGGACAGTGGAAGGTGATGATGCAAAGGGCAGAACCAAGCAGAAACAGCCCATATGGCGGAGATGAATGCTACTGCCTCCTCCTTACCAGTAAGGTTGATTCACCCGCATCTTCGTCCTCTGGTGTCATATGTGCCTCACACATGGGTGGTGGCGGATTGCCTGCCGTACTGTGAGGCACTGACAGATCAGGGGGCGGAGATGTGGATGTAGTAGCAGCAGCAGCATTTATCTGTGCAAGGCCTTGAGGCAGCAACGCCATGACGATGTGCTGCAGGGCATGGAAGGTCCCAGCCACATCTCGCTGGTGTGCAGCCATGGCAGCCATTCTTTCCGCCGTCATCCGCTCCATGTTCTCCATGAGCCTCCGCATCTGTCCCAACTCCCGGCTGACATCGCTGGAGCCACTCTGACTGGACAGTTGTTTTTGTCTCAGTATCATGACTCCAGCAATGTCAGCCATAGATCATTGGAGAGCATGGAGCGGACTGTGGGTGTCCGTTAGGGACTGTAAGTAGTCCCTGTTGGGAATCAGACACCCATGTATGGCATCAAGTTTGGCTGCCATGAGGTCGAACCCCACCCGCACCTGATCAGCCATCTTTTCCTGGACCTCTAACACACGGTGTTGGAAGGCCATGTGTTGTTCGTGGGGGTCCTGGGAGTCAGCCGTGGTGGTGGGTGCTTCCTGTTGTGTGATCTGTGCAGGGGGTGGGGTCTCCTTGATGCAGCTGGGCTGCCCTGCTCCTGGAGGTGAGATGCTGTAGCTGTCCATGAACTCTTGGAGGGCGTTGGTGTCGAAGGTGTGGAGGTCCTCTTCGTCATCAGTGAAGAGCTGTTGGGTCTGCTCTGCAAGAGGTATTGGTTCTTCATCTGCAATGTGAAGGGGAGATGCAGTTTAACATTGTGTTCACATGTATGTTGACGCATTGTTCAAGTTTACATACAGACTGCATGACAATGTACATTGTGACTGTTTGGGAGGAGCTGCCTATTTGATGCGGGACAGTGGACATTTTGTCAGCATCACGGATGTGTGTTTGTACTTGTACATTATCATCTCACATTTCCCTGCTATGCAAAATGTGATTGACCAGTTTCTACACACAAGCGGCACCAGTTGTGTCCTCTGTTCTGTTGTGAACGTGTTGCAGTTTATACCACATTGTTGTCAATGTTGATGTGCTCTGAATGTTATGTGTGTGTCCTGCATTTTTGGAGAGTCGCCCCTGCAGCTCTGATTTGGCTGGCCCTTATCCCTTTCAGGCGGTGTGCCTTTGACTTCTGTGCTTATACAGTGCTGAGATGTTGCATTCTTAGGTAAATTGGGCTCTTGGTGGGAGTTGGGACTCTGGGGCATGGTTTGTCTGCAGATGTGTTGTTGACGTCAGGGGTTGTTTGTGCACGTGGATGTGTCAGAGTGTGACCTGCTCCTTTACAGATGTGGTCCACACTCAACAACCTATGTGTCGTGCAACATGTCATGATATATTGACTGCAGCCATGCTATTCGTCATGCAGTGTCACTTGCATTGTCAGTGTGGCTCACAGACACGCCGCTTTGCTGGGTTTGGCACATGTGCATGGGTTGGTTGTGGGATTGGTGATGTGTGGGAAGGGTCCCCTCTGGGCACATAGTCGACGGGGGCCTACTTGCTGTTTCTAGGTGTGCTGCAGTGTGCCAAGGGGATCAGGGACATGATCCAGAGTCATTGTGGGTGTGCACTGTGCTATACTTAATTGTGCATGTGTGACATTGTGCCCATCACCCTCCATCCCCCCAGTCCCTGGTTGTTACTCACCCTGTTGCTGTTGTGTCAGGTCATGTTGAGCAGTGTCCGGTGCCCCAACTCCTGCCACCGTCTCCACACTGATGACTGTGGACACCATTTCCTCCATCTCATCCAGCTCCTCCTGTGACGCTGGACTCCCACCTCCAGTCTGCATTGCTGCCTTCTGGTTGTTGCCGAGTTTCTGCTTGGTCTTGCGCTTCACATCATTCCAGCACCTCTTGAGCTCTTCCATTGTCCTCCTCAGCACTCTGACTGCATTCACCTTGTTCAGGATGGACTGCCATGTTGCACTTTTTGTTGCCAATGACACAGTGGACGTGACGAACAGTTGTTGATGGTGTTCTATCACCTCCGTGATTAGGATCCGGTTTTCCTGCGGACTGAACCGTGTCTTCCTCTTCTCCTTGTCCTTGCCCTTCCCTGTCCCCGAGGTCCCAGGCTGCTCCTCCGGGGGGCTTCTGGCTGTCCTCTGTACCTGCTCCAGCTGCCTCCATTGTGCTTCACTGTAGTTTGGTTTTTGTTTGTGGTTTTTCTTTTCTGCTTTTGTAGTGATTTTTCCCTCATGACGTGTGTGATTTTCAGGCCTGGCGCTGCTTTTCGCTGATTGTCTTATCGCGGTTGGGCCCATCGCAACTTTTTTCGCGTTCTGGTTTGGATTTTCATCGCCATCCCGGTAATGTTATCGCGGACATTTGACGCGTTATCGGAGACTATCGTATGTTACCGCCGTGTTGAAAATACGACGTTAACACGGAGTTATTTTCCCGCGATAGACGGCGATATGAGAACTTGCGTTAACCTATTTTTGCGATGTTTATCGCACGTTCTTGAGAATATCCCCCCAATATGTGATTTAGTGCACTTATTCCAGCTCACAATCTGCATTCCATGAGTTTCTTGTTCGCATTTTTTTAAGTCAGATGTAGTCTACCACTACTGCACGGTTAACCTGGACTTCCATAGAAGTGAAATACATTAATAACATTTTCCATATCTGCTCTGCAACTTAGCAGGTAGGTAAGAAGCAATTTCAGTACTTAAGAATATGAAATATCAAAACAAAAATACAACATTATAAAAAAGCTTCCAAATAAACCTGTTACAAAATAGAGCCCTCAGGGGAGTAAAGCCTGTCAACTCAATATGCATTTGCTTCATTGCGTTTGTACATGAAGACATCTCTTTTCAGAGAAGCAGTAACTATTGGGCAATCAACCATTGAGCACTGCGGTGCTGGTGAGATAATACTCTAGTGAGATATTATGCTAATGAAATCACTAAGACATGTCATGACTCACCAATGTTCAAAGTCACTTTCTGGAAATGATAACATCATTACTTTTCCATCTGCTGAGCTGCTCAGGAGGCACATCGGTACGCAAATGTGCATTTGGCCAGGACTGTTCTTCCTTCTTTTAGGTGCCCAGTGACTGTAGGTAGTATAAACCCTATTCTTTTTCTTACACAACAATTATTTAACTTTGTATGACCCTATATTTTAGAATGTTGTCATTACTTTTTGTCCCTTACAATCCCTGTCGGAAGGTGGTTCAGTGAACTTGTCACACTCTCTTTGAAGAATAGAATCCATAGGCTATTCATGAAACAGCCCTTCTTCCATTTCTCCTTTACAAGTCTTATTTCTTGAACTCTTGTTTCAGAACTACATCTTTAATGGGATATAAAACTATTACTTACTGTTCAACTTCATGACCCAAAATTAAGCCCCCCTCATCCCAGTCCATTACAAAATGAGGCGGCCCCGCCCACCGCAGGCCCATGCTACGCAAGCCCCCTTTGTATTTGCTTTAACAACACTCAAACTAAAATTATCAAATGTTTCATTCAGTACATCCAATCTGTTATGCCTGACAAATGTAGGATGGGATGCCCACGTGGCAGCCCTGCATATTTCTTGTATGGAAACCCCACGTACCTCAGCCCATCAAACAGAGAGCGGTCCAGCAGACCAACCCTGGGTCAGAGGACGTTCCCCAATTGACTTGTAAGCCTGGGAAATAGCCTGCTGAATACACTTGCTTAAGGTGGATGAAGACACTTTGGGGCATATTCTCAAGGACTTATCGACGATTTATCGGCTCATTAGCGCCGCAAAAGTGGCGATAGATCTATTGCCCCATTCACAAGCTGGTGCAAACTGCCGACATCGCCAGTTTTCCTGCGATAGCTACCGCAAAAAACATCGCCATGGATGAGTGCGCCAACTAACGCTAATGATATGCAGAGTAGGCGTTCCCGTGCAAAAACACACGAAAACACCACTTTGCGCGATTCTCAATGGCCAGTCTGATCTGCGATGCGAACCAAGAACAGGCGATAAGGCGCGTTAGCTGCAGGGATTTAACACCTGCCTTTTGCTGGTGTTAAGCAGGACGACTACCTGCAGTATGAAAGGGAGCCCAGCCCAGAGCCACATCTGAAGACCCACATATGCCATGGAGCCAATGAACATGCAGCTCAGAGACCCAAGAGGGCCACAACACCCACTGCCACCACTCCCAGGCCCCCCCTCCAGATACCCCCAGGCTACCACCGAGGCAGCGTAGGACAAGACAGCGGACCCTTCGAAAACGGCATGGCCCCTCAGCCACACAAGTGCAGAATGTGGGGAGAGGTGGGAACCAAGTATGTGTGAAGGAGACAACTCACCCATGAAGAAGAATGTACACAATGCCAAGCGTGGCGGTGATGTGCTGGACAGCCCTCAGAATGCAGAGCACAGACATGTCCATGTGGACATATACTGCTGGCGTTTGTAGTGTTGTGGACAGTGGATGCAAACATGTTACCTCAGGCAGTGGGGAAGACCTTGGACATGTAGCTGTGCCGTCCCCCCCTGTAAGCGTAAGCGGAGTGGGCTGGGCCGGCGTACGCCACTCCAGCGTAGGAGTGCGGATAAAAAGGCCGGGACTCTGGGCGTGGTTCTCTTCCATGATGGGCAACGCGTCTGCCAGGGTGGCGCAACTCACCCTGCCACGAGTCCACCGCCGTGACCTCCAGACTCCACGACACAGGCCCCCAGCGCAGCCAGCGGCACAGCAACACGGAGTCATGTGTGTGCCGGATACTGCCTTCGTCCTACACTGCGGTCGGCAGGTCCCACAATTCAAATTGTGCCACATTTCTGTCAATGGAGGAAACCACTAGTCAACAGACATTGCCCCCAGTGCGGCCCGCCCGGACGACGCATCATCGTTGGCTGTGCACCTGCTGAGCGCTCCAGGTGCCACTGACCATGTGCAACACAAGTCGACGCCACGTGGCCGTGGGCCCTTGCTGACCGCTGCCTCCGGCCTACACTGTGGTCAGCAGGGCTCACATGTCACATCCTGACCTGCAAAGACACCCCATCATCTTTGGCTGCGCACACGCTGAGCGCATCAGGTGACACCAACTCTATGCACCCCAACTCATGGCCCCTTCATGATTGAGTCATGTGCTGTGGACTGCGGACGCAACAATGTCACCTCAGGCCTTTGAGAAGACCTGGGACAATGACGATGAAGATGAGGCAGGTGTACCACACCCCACTGCAGCTGCAGCAGGAATATCCCGAAGGTACACAATCATGATCAATCCTTCACATGAGCACGCTCAGCTATGGTGGCCCTACCTCAGTGAACTGCAAGTCATGGACCCTTTACTATTGAATCTACTGTGTGTGATCCGATGTTCACTGTTCTAGTTGTTGCCAGCACCAACCACTCCCTGAGGGCTGGCTCACATGCACCCCACACCCATCCAGCACAGGCGCCACTGGACATGTGACCATGGTAACAAAAAGGGGCCGGGCGCACGTGCCCGTAGCCAGTTCCACTATCTAACCAAGTGTGTCCGTGTGGTCATTATGTATGCATGATGGGCCCGACCACATTACATTGTGCTGTGGACAGCGGACGCAACCATGTCACCTCAGGCAGTGGGGAAGACCTTGGACATGTAGCTTCGTCCCCCCCCCTGTATGCACAAGCAGAGAGGGCTGGGCCGGCGTACGCCAGTCCAGCGTAGGGGTTCGAAGATTTTGCCCGGGGGACTGGGCGTGGTTCAGTTCTGGCCTGGACAAGAAGTACGTAATGCGTGTGTCTCTGTTGTAGTGTGGGCGCCACCCGGCCCACAATCGTCAATGTTGCAATGTAGCATGCACCCGGAGGGCGGGCTCGCACGTACGGAGTCATGAAGGAGCGCAAGACCGCTCGGGGTCTTGGCTCATACTTGACAAGTGTTGTGTGTATCTGTATAGCCGCAGCATGAGCCAAATGCCTAGCCTCAATCGCAGCGCGAGTACAGTCAGCCATGAACTGTACACCTATGTCCGCCCTGTCCTTACCATAGGCCTACACTCACGTGGCCGCCCACCCTCAATGGCCAACATCACAGTGTCGCTGTCAGGCTTGTGGACATGCTCAGACAGGCATGACAATGGTGTGCCGTAGGAGTGCAAGTGATGCAACCGCGCAGCACACACAAGTAAAAAGGCTCGGGGAAGGGAGGAGCAGCTGTGAGGCAATACGACACACAGTGAGGCCGCTCATTTGCCACTTGCTAGGCATGTCATACATGATTCCCAAAGTTGCAGACACACCACCCCAACCCCAACAAGCCTCTGCACATTTCCTGAATGCAAGCAGATGACAAACTAACATTTGGGATGAAAGCTCCATTGTCTGAACTATCAGGCGGAAGCACATCTGCACCTCTGACCTCGGAATTGCATGTGCCCGGCACCCCCTGACACATACCATAGCAGCTGATGACGACTCCCACACTACGCACAGCCCAACGACAGACCAACGTATACACACCCCACACACAGAAGTCCTTGCTCGAAGTTATCTTGCATGGAATGGCCTTCACACTTACTCCCACACCATCCCAGGCCTACAACCGTTGCACACAAACACTGCTCATTGATCCGAGCTGTGGCATTTCATCCACAGAACTGGCACAGGTCAGAACAGTGCTGCTTCAACCAGAGCCACTAACGCAATGCAGAACATCCCGGACACATGCACAACCCCTGTCACGTGGAACTGTACCGTGCATGTATGCTGCATTTACTGGGGGCACTGCCATTGGTAGTGCTGCGGATCAGTTACTGGCTAAGCTTCCGCCTTGCCAACATCACCTGCGTTCAGCCTGTGTTGCATTGTCGCTCGTGCATATTCGAGTGGTCCATGGATGTCTGCCTATCCAACAGGACGGTAGCCGAACTGGATTTCGACATGTGTGTGCGCCCCCTGTTGGCCCACGACCATGAGTGTCACAGTGATACCCGTCTATGGGATGCCTGGATACTTGGCATACATGCTGGCAGCTGGACCTGGGAGATTTCAGAACTCTTTGTGTGCAGTGACCACATTGAGCCGCTCCCCTATTGGGCTGTAGTGCTAATTGGTGAAAGGGGGTGGACGCAGCACATCTGTCCGGACCTGCTAATGGTTAGCCTCACCGTCCTGTTCGATGAAGTCGACAATGACCTCATGTTGGAAATGATTGCCTACGAAGCTGCACTCGCTTTCATGGACGTGTAACTACGTACCTGCAGACACAACAGTTTGGAACATATTGCACATGTCCCGTTCCTTGTTGGAACTTGGGGTTCTGGTCACATCTCCCACGACGACAGTGGACATGGCTGCATTCGCCTGGAGTCCGAATACATGAGCGGACAACAACGCGGGTAAACACACACCTGTGAATGGTGCGGCACTCCCCCGGAGTGGACAGCGGCGCCTGGCAACGTTCCACGTTCTGACATACTGCTGCATTGGTCTGCATGTTGTGGCACTTATCTTGGCCGTACTGACACGCATGTGTAATATAGTCTACGCACCTTCACTTGTATTCAACTGTGATGAGTGTTGATTTGTATGACAATGTGTGACTCACTGCCTATCTGGGTCACGGCCATACATGCAGTACTGCACCATCAGGGATGTGGGGTTGTACTAGTACATTATCATTTCACAGTTTCCTGCTGTGCCACATGCGAATTGCCATTTTTCACACACAAGCGGCAGCAGTTGTGTTCTCTGTTCTGTTGTGCTGGTGTTGCTGTTTGATCAACATTGTTGTAAATGTTGCGGTGCTCTATATCTTATGTGTGTGTGCTGCATTGTAGGTGAGTTGCCCCTTCAGCTCTGATTTGGCTGGCCCTTATCCCTTTCTGGTGGTGTGGCTTTCACTTCTGTGCTTATGCAGTGCTGTGATGTTGCAGACTTGGGTAAATTGGGCTCTTGGTTGGAGTTGTGACTCTTGGCCATGGTTTGTCCGCAGATGTGCTCTACTTAATTGTGCATGTGTGCCATTGTGCCCATCTCCCCCCGTCCCCCCAGTCCCTGGTGGTTACTCACCCTGTTGCTGTTGTGTCGGGTCATGTTGAGCAGTGTCTGGTCCCCCAACTCCTGCCACCGTCTCCCCACTGATGACTGTGGACACCATTTCCTCCATCTCATCCAGCTCCGCCTGTGGCGCTGGACTCCCACCTCTAGTCTTCATTGCTGCCTTCTGATTGTCTGCGAGTTTCTGCTTGGTCTTGCGCTTCACATCATTCCAGCGCCTCTTGACCTCATCCATTGTCCTCCTCAGCACTCCAACTGCATTCACCTTGTCCACGATGGGCTGCCATATTGCATTTTTTGTTACCAATGACACAGTGGAGGTGACGAACAGTTGTTGATGGTGTTCTATCACCTCCGTGATCAGGATCCTGTTTTCCTGCGGACTGAACCGTGTCTTCCTCTTCTTCTTGTCCTTGCCCTTCCCTGACCCCGAGGTCCCAGGCTGGTCCTCCGGGGGGCTTGGGGGGTTCTGGTCGTCCTCTGTACCTGCTCGGGCTGCCTCCATTGTGCTTCGCTGTAGTTTGTTTTTTGCTTGTGTTTTTTTTTTCTGCTTTTGTGGTGGGTTTTCCCGCCTGACGTGTGTGAATTGCAGGCCTGGTGCTGCTTTTCGCTGTTTGTCTTATCGCGGTTGGGCCCATCGCAACTTTTTTCGCGTTCGGATTTTTATTGCCATACCGGTACTGTTATCGAGGACATTTGCCGCGTTAATGGGGTACTATCACATATTACCGCCGTGTTGAGAATGCCACGTTAACACAGAGTTATTTTCCCGCGATAGACGGCGATATGGAAAATTGCGTTAACCTATTTTGGCGATATTTATCGCACGTTCTTGTGAATATCCCCCTTTGTTTCCCTTACTAACATTCCCAAATAAAATAAAAAGCAATTTTGAGGGATAAAATTTCTAGTGCGCTGTAAATAACATAAGAGAGCCATTCTCACATCAGAGAAGGAAATATCTTGCTGCTGATCATCTACCTGTAGTACTGGCAGACTTATTCTTGTTCTAGATGAAATTTGGAATTAATCCTGGGAATGAATTTGGGATCTGGTTCAGTATCACTCCGTCTGATTATATAGATAGGGGTTCGTAACCACTAAGCATCCCAGTTCCCCAATTCTTTTGTCTCATGTAATTGCCAGCAAAAGGGCTACTTTTGCCGTCAACCATAACACCTGAGCAGACTCTAAAGGCTTAAATGGTTCACACTATTCCTCTCTTAAAACAGTGGGTAAGTCCCAAGATGGAATACTGATAGATGGAACCAGCTTTTCCAAATGCATACCAAGGGAAGTATAGCAACTAGCTCACCATCAACTCCTCTAAACACTTTAATGGCTTCCTATTGAGGCCCAAGAGAGGATGGAGCCAAATCTTTAAGGAAAACCCTCTTTTAAAAACTCAAAACTTTGGTAAAATCAACAGAAACAGGGTTTAGGGACTTTGTAGCACTCCAACCTGAAAAGGAGTTTTAGCGCTTCTTATATTACGCTTGAGTAGAATCCTTTCTAGATTGGTGGAACTCTTTTGCTAGCTGACAAGAGCATCATGAGTTAGCCAAAGCCAGTCTTACAAGTTTGAAGCCGTTAGGCTGGGATGCCGTAATTGATCTAGAAACATCTCCGGAAACTGTAGTACTGAAAACCTGAAAAACATCCACTTGGATAGGGCCGTAGAAGGGAAAGCCACGGGCGGCTCAGTGAAATTGGAGCCATCAGGATCACCGTCACTCTCTCCCTTGAATCTTCTGAAGCACCCTTGGGAGGAGCAGTATTGGGGAAAGCTCCTATAGGAGACCTTATAGATGCAGAATTGACAGAGTATCCCCAGCCCATGCCTGTGAGCAATTGATCTCTGAACAAAATATTGGAAGTATTGAGTTTTGTGGAGATGCAAATATGTCTATCCATGGGCACTCAAACAGCTGACTAATCTGTTGGGATTTAGGAATCATCAGATGTAGCAATCCTGAAGAAGGCAAACGGCCACTCAGGCTGTCTGCATGAAAATGCAATTCCCCCTGAATATACACCACTCGCAGTGAAAACTAATTTGGGTTGTAACCCAATTCAGCTGAGAAGTCTTTATTCCCCTTTTGCCCCACTGTGACACCTTATTGTCCATATGGATCACCAGACTCTTTCCCTCCAGCTGAGACTGCAAGCTCTAGACTGCTTTCAGAACTCCAGCCAGTTTCCTCCAGTTGTATGAGTAAAGTCTGTCCTCCTTGGACCATTCGCTTTTGCACTCCTGGGGGCATATTATCAAGGGTTCATCGCCACTTTAGCGGCACTTTTTTGACACTAAAGTGGCGATATTTTTATCGCCCTATTAGCAAGCTGTCGCTAACAGGCGTTAGCGACAGCTTTCCGGCGATAGCACCCGGTTTTACTATCGCCTTGCATGCCAGTGATATTTATCGCTAATGACATGCAAGGTAGGCGTTCCTTCTCTAAATGTAGCAAAAACTCCCGCTAATCGCACTTCGCCCTATTAGCAAGGATAGGCCGGACCCGCGAAGCGATAAAAAAAGTTGCGCTAAGGCCCGTTAGCTGCAGGAACTTAAGACCAGAAAATAACTGGTCTTAAAAATGGGGACAAGTCTTGGGACAACATCTATGCATGTTTTTGGTGCTGGACAGCGCTGCAAGCAATGTTGCAGCGCTGCCCTGCGACAAAAATACAGTGCAGGAATGTGCACCATCAATAAGATAGTGCACATTCCTGGGCCCCAGTGATGAAAAGTGTTGCTGCGCTGCGACAAGACAGCGTTGCAACACTTCTCATTATGCCCTCCTTGCAACAGCATGGATGCACTATACTCACTGGACAGCGCTCCATGACGCAAGTAATGACAGATACGTCAGGAATCCTGACGTATCTGTCTGCGCTAAAGTCACGCATTGCTGCAGTCGTGCCACAACCATGACGCAACTCCAGCAATGCATGGGGCCAGCCTATCTCTGTGGCACTGCCTCACCCTCACGCCTGCCATCAGGCAGGCAGAAGGTACTGACGCAGTGCTGTACATGAGGGGTGCCCGAATGTCGGCGCAGTTGGAGAGACATCGGTGGTGGTTGGGCGCTGCGGTGTCATCATTTGGAAACATTGGTGGAGTGTTGGTGTGGAGGGAATTGACAAGATGTCCTTCGGTGGCCTTGATCCAGCTGCGAGGGGGTGCGTTGATGGCGGTGGCGTCCGGTGGGCAAGGTGAAGACGTGATGTTAACAATGATGGTCGGTCCAGGAAAGTCCAGTGTTGTGACTGCACTTGAAGTTCACGCTGGCGGAGGTGACGTGCTCGACTATGTGTCCTGCTATGTGGCTTGTTGCGGTGACTTGCTGCTTGCGTATGATGTAAGGGACCTTCCCCATGAAGGGGTGGTGTCCTGGTCACTGGGGTTCTCCAGGTGGAACTTGAGGTCACCGAGTAGGATGCCGTCGGTGGATGGGAGATCCTGGGGTGCAATGAGGTCTAAAATGGTATCGGAGAATGGGGGGGCATGGCCTGGGGGGCCTGCACATGAGTGTGCCGCAGAGGATGCACCAGTGCCTGGTCCGGATCTTGGAGTTGACGTGGTCCATGGCCACCCATGGGTCATTAGAGTGCGTGGTCAGTCGGAGTGTGCTTCTGTAGGTGATGGCAATGCCTCCTCCCTGACAGTTGGGGTGCTCCTTGCGGGTGATACTGCAGCCGTCAGTGATGGTGATGGCGATGTCCGGTCCAGAGCAAAGGTTGGTCCTGGCAGGCGAGGTGGTGTCCAGGGTTGATGGCGGGGAGGCTGCTGGCGTCATATTGGTGGAGTGTCCAAGAGGAATGCTCCTTGGTGCTGAGCGCAGTCCAGGGGCAGACGGACGCAAACGGCATAGCCTATGGGTTGCCTTTGGCACGGGAGGTGACCATTACAATGCAGGCAGTACATCGTTAACAACGCAACTCTGACAACGCAGGTGCCTTAACATCGCATTAGAATACAACGCATTGTGAGGTCAGTAATGGGGTAATTTCAACTTTTTCAGGTGTGCATGGGTATTTGATGTAAAATATGAAAAATGGGGTGTTTTTTGGGGTAAAATATGAAACATGGGATTTGTTTTAGGTAAAATATGAAAAATTGGGTGTTTTTTGGGGTAAATGTTTGAATTTTTGTGTGTTTTTTTGGAGTCAAATAAGTAAATCCAGGGTGTGTTTTGTGCCAAAATAAAGAGAAATTTGGGGGGGTGCATGTGTCTCAAATGTGATCTTTTGGGTGTCTTTTGGGGGTTCAGAAATGAATTCCAGGGTTCACGGTTGGGTCTGTTGTGCAAAGGTTATTCTCGGGTTGCACTCACTGTAGTGGGAACAGTGATCGTCATGTCTCAGCTATGCAACACCTACTCTACTGTTGCAATGTGCCTAGTATTAGTATGTATTAGAATGGAATGCAATGTCATGGCATGCATCGCAACTACGTATGTGCCTTTGGCACACAAGTGGTACGCCCGCTGTGCATAGGCGCACAGCGGCCACCATTGAGAAGTGCGGGGGGTGTCTGGAGAGCTGTGAGGTGGTAAACCCCGCAATGAACACTGGATGGTGCGTGGCAGCGGGGATGTGTGTGTGAGCGTGTGTAGTTAAAAATGTATTGAGGGAAGTCTCACCTCTAAGCCGTGTCCCATGTCTACCTAGCTCCTGCTCTCCTGCGTCTGCTTCAAGGAAAAGGAAGTAGGCAGCCAGGCTCCCTCACATGAGTCATCCACAACGCTGCGATGCGGCGGTGGTATTGTTATTTGGCAACGGGACAAGTCATGCAGCCAGGGCCCGGAGGGGTGGGCATGTTCTCCATGCAGGCTGCAATGCAGCATGCATTGCGAACAGAGAAGTGCACATGTCTGCATTGGGCGGCCTGAGTGGGCCGACCAAACAGTCATTGCGCACTTGAGTGTGCATGCCAATCCGCACATTCCCTGCTCCGTGTTTGGAGCAGTCCTACCCACCCGCCCAGCCCCTGTGGATACATAGCATGATTACATCTGTTATTTATCCCTTGTTTGTCCCTTTTTTAACTGTTTCATTGGCTTCTCTGAGCCCACACTACATGCTTCCCGCTGCTGCTGCCCCTGCGACCCCACGCCCCTGTCCACGCACATTCCTGCCTCCCAGCTGATCGTTCCTCCACCCTCCCCTACTTAATGGCGGACGCTGCGCAATTGCGCAGCGGACAGGCGCTGCTGGTGCTCAGAAGGCGCACCTACGACAAGCCCGTCTGCGCACGTCTGCAACCCAACCGCAACCAGCGCCAGTAAGCCTGGATCACGGGCCACCCACTGCTACGGCACAGCCACCCTCCATGCACTCAAACCCGGGACAGTCAGAGACTGACAACAGGCCTCGGCAAACACGACCCACGGCCAGTTCTCCTGCCTCCACTGCGGCCAGAGCTTAACCACCACCCCGGACTCCAGCACAGCCGACACCAGCACCGCCGACACCCTACGATGCATCCCTGTCAATGGGCGCTCCGTGCACATACACGCAGTGGAAATCTGGAACCTACTCGACTCTATCTCGCCCGACATCGCCTTCTTCACGGAGACCTGGACCAACGCCTCCTCCGCCCCGGACATCAAGACTGCCATCCCGGATGGATACAATATCCAGAGGAAGGACTGCACCAACCACCCGGGAGGGTGCCTCGCCATTGCACACAAGAGCACCCTCTGCCTCGACACCCCCAGCGGAACCTTCCCCTCCGCCAAACACCTGCACTTCCAGATCCAGACCAGCCACAACTCCACACTGCAAGGAACCCTCGTCTACAGACACCCCTGGCCCCGGACATACCAGCCAGCCCACCATCTCCACCTGGATGCCAGTCACAGCCGAAGACACAGCCTCAACCATGAAAGGCATGCACTCGTGGGCCCCCACCAACCCATGCCCTCCCACATCTGCCCTAGAGCCGCGGCCGCCATCACACATGAACTGCAATGCACCATCAACACCACCTTCAAGACAGGCACCTACCCAGACGACTGAAAGCGTGCAGACGTCTGACCCCTCCTCAAGAAGACCACAGCTGACCCCACCGACCTCAAGAACTACCGGCCCATCTCGCTCCTCCCCTTCGCAGCCAAAGTTGCAAAGTTGCAGAGTAAACAGTCAACAGGGAAGTGACACGATTCATTGATGACAACGCCATCCTCGACCCTTCCCAATCCGGATTGCAAACCAACCACAGCAACGAGGCCGTCCTACTGGCCGCCACAGACGACATCCGCACACTCCTGGACCAAGGCTACTCTGCAGCACTCATCATACTCGTCCTTTCAGCGGCCTTCAACACCGTCTCCCACCACACACTAGTCGCAAGACTACACAACGCCAGCATACAAGGAACAGGCCTCGACTGGATCCGATCATTCCTCCCCGGAAGAAGCCAAAGGATCAGACTGCCAACCTTCCTCTCCAATCCCACGTAAATCACCTGCGGAGTCCCAGAGGGTTCATCTCTGAGCCCGACCGTCTTCAACATCTGAATGGCACCCTCGACACCAACGTCCAACAACACGGCATCAACATCATATCCTACGCTGATGACACCCAGCTCATCCTCTCCCTCACCAAAAAGACCACCACCGCCAGACTCAACTTCCAGAACGGAATGCAGGACGTCGCAGTCTGGATGACCAACAGCTGCCTGGAGCTCAACGCCGGGAAGGCAGGAGTCCTTGTCCTTGGAACCACACCTTCAGCATGGGACAACACCTGTTGGCCTTCGCCCTTGGAAGCCCACCTACTCCCTCGGACCACGCCAGAATCCTCGGCATCGTACTCGACCCATCCCTCACCATTAACAGACAGGTCTACGCCGTCACCTCCAGCTGCTTCAACACCCTCCGCATCCTCCGCAAGACCTTCAAATGGATACCCCCAGAGTCAAGGAAGACAGTCACCCATGCACTCATCACCAGCAGACTGACCATTGGAAACGCACTCTACGCCGCCATTTACAAGTCCCTACTCCGCAAACTACCGACATTACAGTACATTGCCGCAAGACTCGTCCTCGGCATCCCCCGGCACTAACACATCAGCCAACACCTATGTAGACTCCAGTGTCTCCCCGTGGTGATAAGAGTCACCTTCAAAATCATCACTCACACCTACGTATGCCTACACATCAAGGTAACCAAATACCTCAACAACAGAATCAACTTCCACGTACACAAATGAGACATCCGATCTTCCAACCTCGCACTGTCCGAAACTCAGCGCATCCACAGAGCCAGAGCAGGCGGGAGATACTTCTCCCACATAGCATCCTATACCTGGAACGGGCTACCGGCAGACTTCAGAGGTGCCCCCTCCCTGGACACCTTCAGGAAGACCCTCAAGTCCTGGCTCTTCGGCTTACAGATCTGAAGACCCCCACCCCTCAGTGCCTTGCGACCCTCACGGGGGTGTGGCGCGCTTACAATTCCCCTGAGTGATTGATTGATTGAGTTATCATCATGTGATGATTGTTCCTCTTCTGCACTGCTTGAGGTGGTGGGGCAACGCTCTTCCAACATAGCGGTAGACCCGCCACTGGGGGTGCGTCATCTACGTGTGATAGGTATGAGCGACTTCCCCCCAGCCCTCCTGTGCTACGCTTCCCACCTTCTCCTTCCCTGGACATTGACCCCGTGGCGCAATCCACTGCACTCTCTCCACATCTGTGACTCAGCCAGCAGGACCCTGAGCCAGGTGTGCTTTCACTGGGCTGGGTACAGCAGTCACCGCGTAGTCGGCTGGTGGACCGCCCGATGCAGTTGATGCAGCAGGGCTCCCTTAGGCATGTAGTTGCAGCGCTCAGTCCACACATGTTTGGTGTCGCACAGGGGCCTCACCCTCCAGGGTGTCTGGCCAGCCCAACATCATCCGTCCTGTGATGCAGGGAGACGGCACCCACCGTTGGTGATCCCCTCCGTGCACCCCGGTGTAGTGGTGGATCATAGTATGCAAAGCGGACATCACTACGTTGGTGCACAGGATCACCTCTACCATTGACTGCACCAAGGTGCGCAAGGCGGGCTTCTCACACAGGTCAGCAACGTGTCTCCATGCGACCTGCCAGACTTCACCACCAGGTACGGGTGATCGTCGCACATCAATGTCTCCCGCCACGGCTCATCAACTCCACATCTACTCCACATCCCACTCCAGGCCACAGACGCAGCTCCAGCGAGGGATCCAGGAACCAGATGCAGCTCCAGCGAGGGATCCAGGAACCAGACGCAGCTCCAGCGAGGGATCCAGGAACCAGACGCAGGTCCAGCGAGGGATCCAGGTACCAGACACAGCTCCAGCAAGGGATCCAGGAATCAGACGCAGCTCCAGCGAGGAGTCCAGGAACCAGACGCAGGTCCAGCGAGGGATCCAGGAACCAGACGCAGGTCCAGCGATGTATCCAGGAACCAGACGCAGCTCCAGCGAGGGGTCAAGGAACCAGACGCAGGTTCAGCGAGGGATCCAGGAACCAGACGCAGCTCCAGCGAGGGATCCAGGAACCAGACGCAGGTCCAGCGAGGGATCAGGAACCAGACGCAGGTCCTGCGTGGGGACCAGGATCTCATCCTGGTCAACCAGGATGTTGGGTGGCTTGAGGGGGTTGTTGATGTGTGCTGCACTATGCCCTGGCTGCTCATATCTGCATTATTCCTTTTTTTTTGGTGCATCTTTTATGTTGGAGGTGGACAGATGGGCTAAGTCAAAAATTGCAGGTTAGCGTGCCTTTTGTTATCGCTAAGGGCTTATCGCTGGATTCCACCCGCTATCGCCGGTTTCATTAGCGCTGTCGCGTTAATGTTAGTGATGGTTTTCGCCGCTGATCCCTGCAGCTATCGCCTGTTAGCAAAACAATGCTAATACGTCGCTAACAGGGCGATTACTTGCAGGGATCGACGGCGATAGAAAAACTAGCGCTAACCTAGGTTAGCAATAGTTATCGCCATTTCTTGCTAATATGCCCCCTAGTTTGATAAAGTTGCACCTCACCACCACAGACTGGCATCTGTTGTCAATTGAAGTGGGAGAGGCATCTGAAAGGGAATTTCCCTCTCGAAACTGGCAGTATGTAACCACCAACTGAGATCCCTAGACTATCTGCTGAGTCACCGGTATTTCTGCCTCGTAATCTCCTCAAGTGGTGATTTACTAAGGGCTTCAAATTGAACAGAAACCAAGGAACCACAGCTGTTGTCTGTACCTTTAGCCCCTAGATCCTCAACCAACACCATGCCGTTGCTGAGAAATGGGTCAATAATGTCTGAAGACTCACCTGAAATGATTTGATCCAGTCCTGAAGGCAAAACACCCTTCTTTGTATCGCATAATGCCTTTATGAATCATCTGACTTGAGCTGGCGACAAGTGAGACTTCAGGTTGTTCTGCTTAAAGCCCAACTTGTGAAGAAGGTCTATCATTTTGATCACTGTCGCTTGAGCCCTAGAGGGCAAGAGAGAGAGAAGGCAAAAATTAGCCAGTCATGCAAGTAGGGGAAGACAGAAAAAACCTGAAGTTGTAAATTTACCACCACTGAAGCCAATACCTTCGTGAAAGTTCTTGGAGATGTAGACAATCCGAATGACAGCGCGTGGATTTAGAAATGTTTATCTTCCACACAAAACCTCAGAAAAGGTTGACTATCTGGATGAATGAGTATATGGAAGTAAGCGTCTTCCAGATCCAGAGTGACCAGAAATTTGCCTTATCTGAGAAACTGAATTATTGTTTGTAGTGTGACAATCCGAAACTGCTCCAATTGTACCCATTTTTATAAAGCCTCGAGGTTTAACACTGGGTGGATGATCCATCTGCGTTCAACACCAAGAAATGGGTTGAGTAAATGCGGTCTCCTCGCTGATGAGTTGGATGGGACTGGAATTATTGCCCTTTTGCGAAGTCATTTTTCTACACCTGACAGCATAGCTTCCCTCTTTGTGCTGTTGTTGGGCAATGGTGTAGATCTAAACAAAGGGACAGAAGGAGTCTGTCTGAAAGGAATTTTGTCCCCCTCTTGTAGCATCAAGAGTACCCAAAGATCCCTCACATGAGCAGTCCACCCAGTGACTGGCCATTTTGGGCATCAGGTGTTCCCCAGGGGGGCTGGAAGGGTGGGTGTCGGTTTTGGAGCGGTGGGGGCCGTTTTGCAGTGCTGCAATATCAGCCCCCAGTAACAAAAGCAGAAGTGCTGGGGGCCGGTTTAGTTAATCAGCAGTGCTTCACACTAGCACCCTTGTCCACCCCGTGTCCCCCCGGGGTGCTGGGCCTATAAAATTGCCAGGACTGCTTTGTGTTCTCAGTCCTCCTCAGAAGGAACAATTGTTGCCTGCTCCAACTGCTATATTGTCATTTCTGATCAGGTTCTTTCTCAGACTATCTTTGTGGCCAGGGCTCATTGGCAAACAAGGCTTCCAGACCAGGAGCCTGGCCTCGAAAAGGAAAAGGGGACTTTCCTTCCTGCCACTGTTGACCTTGCTTCTGCACAAAGGACTTCCTTCCTTAATGGAGCTTGTAGGGTTTTAGTATTTTCTTGTATTCAATAAAGCTCCAGTCCAATAAAGGGAAGTTTCTAAATCAAGGATCTCTCATTGGCTTCTAACTTTCAAGGCTTCATCCAGAGTGTTCTTCTTCCAGTAGTTGCAGCACCAGCTGCAGAAGCACAGAAATAATCAAATATGACATCCGAGAGAAATTGTGACAACACAAAGTTGGAGGCTGCATAGGTTCTCTTTATGGAAGATTCCACCTTCTTATTTATCAGATCAGATAAAGTAAATTCCTCTGATGACAATGACGATGAAGAAGCCATGAATGAGAGAATATAATTCAACTTAGAAACAAGGGGATTTTTCTCTTCAAAATTCTTCACCAAGTACCTCTTATTTAAGAATCAAATGATATTTTGCTTGCCAACATCCTTCCATTCTCACAAAATTATTTTTAATTAAAGCTGAATACCTCTCTTACATGGCAGAACATGTCAGCAAAAGTCTTCTCCTGCACTTTTGGGGAGGCACCCACCTTGTCATCCTAATCCAACCTTTGACTCTTAGGGGCAGATTTACAAGCCCCTTGCGACACTTTTGCGCCACCGTTGCACCACTTTTGTGACGCAGCGGCGGCGGAAACAATGCTGCCAATTTACAATGTGATGCATCTAGGGAGATGCATCACCTTGTAAAGCCCTGAGTCACAATATACCTGCATCAGGTATAATGTATGCAGGGTGGGCGTTCACACGCAGGAAAGCCTCGTAGAAGTCACGCAGTGAAATCTACAAGATTTCACTGCACCACTTCTAGGACGCCACTGCGTCAAAACCCTACGCCTACTTGAAGCAGGCATAAGGAGTGACGCACTGTATTGAGAATAGGCCTCCCCGTGCATTGCTGGAGTTGCGTCGTGCTTGCGACATGACTCCAGCAATGCATGACTTTTGCGAAAACAGATGCGTTTTTCTGATGCATCTGTCAATCCTTGCGCCACGGTGCGCCGTATTGTAAATACAGCGCATCCATAGTGGCACAAGGGTTTCGCAGGCTG
Organism: Calotriton arnoldi; assembly: GCA_963921515.1. NCBI lineage: Eukaryota > Metazoa > Chordata > Amphibia > Caudata > Salamandridae > Calotriton > Calotriton arnoldi. The sequence goes on from CAWUFW010001911.1 coordinate 2,317,811, forward strand.
GCACAGGGAAACTGACGCATCTCTAAAGATGTGTCAGTTTCTTGTAAATCTGCCCCTTAGTTTGAAGGTGGTTCTCTGCTTCATCAAAAGCATGCTTAATCAGCTGTTGCAAGTACACCATAGAAATTTGGAAGGTATCCTCCTCCTCCAGTGCATCAATATTTCTGAGTTTTTCTGTTTTCTTCGTTGAGTCGGTAGATTCCATGACTCTGGGGAGGTCAAAGTTGAGCCCAGCTACAGCTCATATATTTATGCTGGTTGCTCAGCGACCACGTCTCACCAAAAACGAGAATTGGTTGATCAACAATCAGCCTGCAGCCTTCCCCACATTTTGATCACGTTTGCACACTCCGCAGGGCTCAGGTTCCTGAGTGGCCTCATGGTTTCCACTCCACATGGACAGGGAGTGCGGTTACATCCGGTGCAGTCACAATCCTGCTTCATCGAGCGCTGTGGTAAGTTCAATTTTAACAAAGTAAAGAGAACATTTTAAATAAATATTAGAAAAGCACTAGTCTTACCTGTCAGAGACAGGTAAAAACGCAGCATGTGGGGAATGGGGGAGAAAACAAAGAGGGACTTGGAAACAAAGAGGGACTTGCATAGTAAGGGCATGTGGTGGGCAGGGCCGCCTCATTTAGTAATGGACTGGTACGAGGGGGACCAATGATGGGGTAATGTTCACCTTTTCTACTGCAGTTACAGGCCCAATATTTGTATGTCTTTATCTTCTTCCTTCCTCTATTCTTTGAGGCTATGTGTATTTAGGCCCCTGCATCTTCCTTTTATAGAATTCGTAATGTCTGTTGTAAACAAGGGGTGTGCGAAATTTGCCTCATTTGCTTTCTTGTAATTACGCAAAATTTAGGGATAATTATGCAAAATTACACGGAATTACACGAAATGAAAATACATCATTTAGCACTATATTTTAGAGGAAAATGCAGTCTTATGAGTCTGCATAGAATCAATTGCTGTGAACAGCCATTCGCGTTCTGGTTGTGCACGTTGTTCCTACGCTATAATTTTGCAATGAACGGCGGCTAGTGGCGTAATGGCATAATTCCATATATTTTGTATAACAAGTGTTCGTAAATTACCCTGGTGTGAGTTAGCTTTTACCTGGTCCTAGTGTTAACTTTGCAACATCTTTGTAGTTCTCCTGGGGACTTTCTCCTATATACCTTATTCTTTTTGGTTGTGGCCTACAACACTGCAATTACTCAATTTTTTTCCTTACCGTTTGTACTATCAACTTTTAGCAACTTTATTTAATCTGCTAACGTGTACGTAGGTATTTATCTAGCTATATAGATAAGTGGATCAGTATTCATATAGTGAAAACGCCAACTAGGAAGCAACAGATTGCTGTACACGTTTGCCCCAGTTTTGAGTTCAGCAGTGGTTGGAGAAACATAACCGATTTTCCAGGGGATAATTGCAGCAGCAGGAGCCAAGTCTCTTTCACTGTTTTTTGTGATTAAAAAACTTCCGCTTCCCTCTCTTCTCCCGCTGCTCATACCCACCATCCAACGGACTTCTTCACTCTAACATTTACCACCTACTCAGAGCAGCTGGTGCATGTATGCAATAAAACCTTGGAAATGGGGAATTCTGTGTGGTTTACGACAGGAAAAAAATATTTTCACACTTTATGGGGTTTTACTCATAATTGCATGGGACTGTTGCAGATTTACTGAACGGCAAAGTAAAATCACATGCAGTTTTACCATTACCCTGCTACTTGTAATCGGGTCGCTTGTAGTGTGGGAGACAGTAAACTCTCAAGTGGAGATTAAATGAATACATTCCATGCATTGCATTTTTTAGGCACAGGGAAATTAAGGGATTTGCCCAGAATCACATGATGTATAATCAAGTGCAAAGGACTGAATTTTAACCTGGATACCCAGTTTCCAAAGTTGGTAACTCTAGCCATGAGGTAATATCCTCACTAGACGGGTGTGTTAGGCCACTGATTAAGGTTATGAAAAGGAGGAGTTCTACCATAGATCCTTATACACATCACTGGCCACCCAGAGTGAACTCAATAAACACTATTTCCTTCCTTCTCATCTAAACTGTTCCTAATAGATTTCAACCACTTGGACTTTTACCAAAGTTTAGTGGAGCGCTTTATAGTTTTCCACATGTAACCAAGTCAAAAGTGTCTTCAAATGTGTGCACCAACATTCAATCGTATATCCTTGATCTAATTTATGTTATATGGTTCTTAGGCACATTGTCGACATTGCTGGGTTAGCATGAGCTTCGCTGCCATGATGCTGCTTTTGCGTATGCTACTACATGACTTTGTTTTTGCAGGACTTTGTTTGTGCCCTTCACATGAGAATGGGTTGCCTTTCGCGTTCTCTGCCTTTCCTGGAGTTTAGTCTGAACACGATATGCAAGGTCGATAAACAATGCCCCTTGTTATTCTGTTCTGGTCAGTCCCTAGCACCTAAACATAACATGCTACACAGCTGCAGTAATGAAGCCTCGTGCTTTGATATTACGTTGTTGCATGTTGTTTTAACTCACTTGGAGAAAGCCGTTCCATGGAGAAGAGCTCTGCTGTTCCTATGATGTAAACCTTACATCCAGGCTTTAAGGTATGGGGTCTGCCGTCAAAGCCCAGAGATCGTCCTTTTTACAAAATAAACTTCTTCTAGTCAAGGGTAGGGTGGTCAGGCCTCTAGGCCCTTATTTCCACAGTCTTTATAAAATGACTTCTCCCTTTGTATTCTAAGGAATTGTAACAATGCTAACTGTGCTGAGTTTATGCATTTTGCTGCTAGTAGTGGCACGTATACTGTATTGTAGAGCACGATAGTTAAAATAAACATTTTGAACTATTTCAGTGACTCTGCCTATTCTCATTGTGGACAAGTACAAGTGAGTGAGGGAAAGAGTACGTCTTGCTCCCGCGATTCCTGAGAGAGTCGGGAGTGTTGTGTTCTGGGTTGTCTAATCATTTGTAGCTTCGTGATATTTGGAGGAGAACGAATGAGACACTATAGCTAGTCGGTTTGGGATTTTGGGTACTAATGTGGTAGGTTGGTACACCCCTATTCACTGAGGTCCTGTTTTCCTGCGCATAGTTCTGTGTATGTGCATAATCCCTGCAACATGGCGCCACCAACCTTTGGTCTGGTTCTTATCTGCGAGACGCTTGAGTAGTGCTTGTGCTTGTCCACAATACCCTCACTTCTGTTTCCAGAGACAGCTCTGACGGTGTAACCTCCTATATTGATGTTTTATAGGTTCTTTCAAGCTTGAAGTTTTAAAAGGTTTATCTCTTTCTTCATAACCCATTATTGCGCTGCCGCGCACTAGGTTGTTATTCTTTGTTTGTTGTGATGGCAGTTGATATTCCGGTTCACAGCCGCGCCCCGCTCAAGGCGTATTTGGCTCAATATGGAGTGCCTGATGCGGGTACTGCGCTTATTTTTGTGGTGGAAGCGAATCCTGCTTACCACTTCGAGGTGTTTTATTCTTGGGTCACCTTTCCGGCAGTGGATGGAACAGATGATTTGTTTCATCAATACACTGCCACGGCCACCCCTCACGCCTATCAGCCTTTTAGGGCTCTTGAAGTTCCGCTTACAGCTTGGCACACCAAATTTGGTTTAATGGCGCCCTTCCTCACCCAGTATCACTGGTCCGTTTGGGTCCTTTATCAATAGATGGGGCCACTTGGCCCGTTTTGGCTGGGTATACCCCACATCCACGTTATTTAACTGTTGCAGTTGCAGACCTTCGCGTGTTACATACGTCTTTAATACGCGTACATAGGGCTGTTATACAGTACACGATGCGCAACGCCCAGGTGGGACCCCCTGGCGTTGCTGCGCAACCTGCGGGACCTGGTGGTGTGACTATCAGTCCCCTTATGGTTAATTCAGTAATGGGCAAGCGTCCACAGAATATGGATGAATTACCTTATTGGCTTGCTGAAAAATTTGGACAACTAGAGGCTGTTTTTCCAAATACCTCTCCTGTGGATAAACACAGGATTTTGACTATTAGTTTGCCTAAAGACTTGCTTCCCGAGTTGGCTGATTGTAACACCTGAGGCAAGGTGTTTGTAGCGGTATATTCGAAGTGTTTCGGCACTCCCTCCATGACCGTGCTCCCCTCAGTGATTAAACCATCAATCAATCAATCAATCAAGCATTTGTATAGCGCGCTACTCACCCGGAGGGTCTCAAGGCGCTAGGGGGAGGGGGGTCCGCTACTGTTCGAACAGCCAGGTCTTGAGTTGCTTCCTGAAGGAGAGGTGGTCTTGGGTCAGGCGGAGGTGGATGGGTAGGGAGTTCCACGTCTTGGCAGCCAGTTAGGAGAAGGATCTTCCTCCCGTTGTGGCTCTTCGGATGCGGGGGACGGCGGCGAGGGCGTGGTTGGTCGATCGTAGCTGGCGGGTGGGAGTGTAGAAGGTCAGACGGTCGTTGAGGTATCTGGGGCCTTGGTTGTGGAGAGCTTTGTGTGCGTGGGTGAGGAGTCGGAACGTGATTCTCTTGCTGACGGGGAGCCAGTGCAGGTCTCTCAGGTGTCCGGCGATGTGGCTGTGTCGGGGGATGTCCAGGATGAGTCGAGCTGAGGCGTTCTGGATGCATTGGAGTCTTTTCTGAAGTTTGGCTGTGGTTCCGGCGTAGAGGGAGTTGCCGTAGTCCAGTCGGCTGGTGACGAGGGCCTGGGTGACCGTCTTCCTGGTTTCGGTGGGGATCCACCGGAAGATCTTCCGCAGCATGCGTAGGATGTTGAAGCAAGACGAGGAGACAGCGTTGACTTGTCTGGTCATTGAGAGGGAGGAGTCCAGGATGAAGCCCAGGTTGCGTGCGTGGTCCGTTGGTTTGGGTGCGTTGCCCAGGGCAGGGGGCCACCAGGAGTCGTCCCAGGCGGAGGGTGATGATCCTAGGATGAGGACTTCCGTCTTATCTGAGTTCAGTTTCAGGCGGCTGTTCCTCATCCACTCGGCTACGTCCTTCATCCCTTCATGTAGGTTGGTTTTGGCGGTTGTGGGGTCGTTGGTGAGGGAGAGGATCAGCTGGGTGTCGTCGGCGTAGGAGATGATGTTGAGGTTGTGTTGGCGTGCGATGGCTGCGAGGGGGCTCATGTAGACGTTGAAGAGGGTGGGGCTGAGTGATGATCCTTGTGGTACGCCGCAGATGACTTCGGTGGCCTCGGAACTGAACGGGGGAGGCGGACTCTCTGGGTTCTTCCGGCGAGGAAGGAGATGATCCACTCCAGTGCCTTCTCTTGGATTCCGACGTTGTTCAGGCGTTGCACTAGGGTGCGGTGGCAGACTGTGTCGAACGCTGCGGAGAGGTCCAGGAGGATGAGGGCCGCTGTTTCCTCGTTGTCGAGCAGGGCTCGGATGTCGTCGGTGGCTGCGATGAGGGCGGTCTCGGTGCTGTGGTTGGCCCAGAAGCCGGACTGTGAGTGGTCGAGGGATCCATTCGTCTCGATGAAGGCGGCCAGTTGTCTGTTGACGGTCTTCTCGATGACTTTGGCAGGAAAAGGAAGGAGCGAGATGGGGCGGTAGTTTTTGAGGTCGGTGGGGTCCGCTGACGGTTTCTTCAGTAGGGCGCAGAGTTCGGCATGCTTCCAGCTCTCTGGGAAGGTGGCGGTGTCGAAGGAGGTGTTGATGATGTCCCGGAGGTGGGGTGCGATGACGGCGTCGGCCTTGTTGAAGATGTGGTGAGGGCAGGGGTCGGTTGGTGATCCGGAGTGGATGGAGTTCATCGTGCGGATAGTGTCTTCGGTGTTGATCGGGGTCCAGGCTCAGAGGGTGGAGGTGGGGGACGTTGGAACGGTTGTAGGGTACGTCGGCTGTGTGCTGAAACTGTTGTGTATGTCTGCGATCTTGCTGTGGAAGAACGAGGCGAGCGAGTTGCAGAGGTCTTGCGAGGGGTGATGTCGTTGTTTCCGGCGCTGGGGTTCGAGAGCTCTTTGACGATAATGAAGAGTTCCTTGCTGTTGTGGGCGTTGTTGTCCAGTCGTTCCTTGAATGCGGTTTTCTTGGTGGTGTGGATCAGCTGGTGGTGTTTTCGGGTGGCGTGTTTGAGGGTGGTCATGTTGTCTGCAGTCGGGTCTCTGCGCCATGCTTTCTCGAGGGCCCGGCAGTTCTTCTTGGATTTCTTGAGTTCGTCGGTGAACCAGGGTGCTTTCTTGTTGCCGGGTCTGATTGGGGGGGTCTTCAATGGGGCGAGGATGTCAGCGCAGTTGGTGATCCATCTTGTGAGGTTGCTGGCGGCTTGGTTGGGGTTCGTTGAGCTGGCGGGAGGGTTCTGGCTCAGGGATGTGGTGAGTTGGTCGGTGGTGATCTTGTTCCAGCTTCTGCGTGGGAGCTGTTGCGGGTGGTGGTGCGTGGTGGTCCTGCTGAAGCTGAAGTGGACGCAGCTGTGGTCTGTCCAGTGGAGTCCGGTGGTGTGGCTGAAGGAGATGTCCTTGCTGGAGGAGAAGACGGGGTCAAGCGTGTGGCCGGCGTGGTGTGTGGGGGTGGTCACCAGTTGCTTGAGTCCGAGGTTGGCGAGGTTGTCCAGCAGGGTGGTGGTGTTGCGATCGTTGTTGTTCTCTAGGTGGAAGTTGAGGTCCCCAAGGAGGATGTAGTCGGCCGAGAGGAGGGCGTGCGACTGATGAGGTCGGCGATGTCTTCGCTGAATTGTGTGCGTGGTCCTGGGGGTCTGTAGATGAGGGTGCCTCTGAGGGTGGTCTTGGGGTCGGTGTGTATCTGGAAGTGCAGGTGTTCGCCGGCTGTGAAGGTGTCGTCGGAGTTGGTCGTAATGCGGATGGTGTTCTTGTGGACGATGGCGATGCCTCCTCCGGTCTGGTTGGCGCGGTCCTTTCGGGTGATCTTGTATCCGTCCGGGATGGCGATGGCGATGTCGGGCGCTGAGGAGGCGTTCATCCATGTTTCCGTGAGGAAAGCGACGTCTGGTGATGTGGAGTCGAGCAGGTTCCAAAGTTCCACGGCGTGTCTGTGGACGGAGCGGGTGTTGAGCAGGATGCACTTCAGGTGGTTGCTGCTGGTGCTCGGCGTGGCGGGTGCGGTGCAGGTCCGGAGGCAGGAGAACTTGCAAGATTGGCAGGCGAAGGGTCCGTGGGTGCGTCCTGGGGTGGCACGGTGGCAGCCGGGGATTCGGCCGGTGTTGAGTGCGTTGAGGGTGGCGGTGTCGTAGGTCCGGTGGGTGGGTTGGCTGCTGTGGGGGCCAGGGGTTCTGGCGCTGGGCGCGGTCCAGTCGCGGACGGGCGCAGACGGGCTTGCCTTAGGCGCGCCTTCGGCGCGCCAGCGGCGCGACCGCACAGCGGCCGCCATTTATGGGGAGGTGGGAGGGAGGAGCAGCTGGGAGGCGGGAGGCAGGGGCAGCGAATGGGCAGTCAGGGGGCGGGGCCACAGGGGACGCAGCGGCGGGAATGGCGAGAGGCAACGGGGGTACAGAAGGAAAAAAAGGGGCGAGAAAACAGACAAACGCGGGCACAGTACAAATGGGGCAACGGGGATACAGAAGGAAAAAAAGGGGCGAGAAAACAGACAAACGCGGGCACAGTACAAATAGGGCAACGGGGGTACAGAAGGAAAAAAAGGGGCGAGAAAACAGACAAACGCGGGCACAGTACAAATGGGGCAACGGGGGTACAGAAGGAAAAAAAGGGGCGAGAAAACAGACAAACGCGGGCACAGTACAAATGGGGCAACGGGGGTACAGAAGGAAAAAAAGGGGCGAAAAAACAGACAAACGCGGGCACAGTACAAATGGGGCAACGGGGGTACAGAAGGAAAAAAAGGGGCGAGAAAACAGACAAATGCGGGCACAGTACAAATGGGGCAGCGGGGGTACAGAAGGAAAAAAAGGGGCGAGAAAACAGACAAATGCGGGCACAGTACAAATGGGGCAACGGGGGTACAGAAGGAAAAAAAGGGGCGAAAAAACAGACAAACGCGGGCACAGTACAAATGGGGCAACGGGGGTACAGAAGGAAAAAAAGGGGCGAGAAAACAGACAAATGCGGGCACAGTACAAATGGGGCAACGGGGGTACAGAAGGAAAAAAGGGGCGAGAAAACAGACAAACGCGGGCACAGTACAAATGGGGCAACGGGGGTACAGAAGGAAAAAAAGGGGCGAGAAAACAGACAAATGTGGGCACAGTACAAATGGGGCAACGGGGGTACAGAAGGGAAAAAAGGGGCGAGAAAACAGACAAACGAGGGCACAGTACAAATGGGGCAACGGGGGTACAGAAGGAAAAAAAGGGGCGAGAAAACAGACAAATGCGGGCACAGTACAAATGGGGCAACGGGGGTACAGAAGGAAAAAAGGGGCGAGAAAACAGACAAATGCGGGCACAGTACAAATGGGGCAACGGGAGTACAGAAGGAAAAAGGGAAGGGCGTTCTTACCAGCAGCAGCGGGCGGACAACACAGGCGGAGCTGTGTGGCGGGGGGAGCGACCTACCTGGCAAGGTCAAGGGTCGCTCTCCTCACCGCGCAGCGGCCGCCATTTATGGGGAGGTGGGAGGGAGGAGCAGCTGGGAGGCGGGAGGCAGGGGCAGCAAATGGGCAGTCAGGGGGCGGGGCCGCAGGGGACGCAGCGGCGGGAATGGCGAGAGGCAACGGGGGTACAGAAGGAAAAAAGGGGCGAGAAAACAGACAAACGCGGGCACAGTACAAATGGGGCAACGGGGGTACAGAAGGAAAAAAGGGGCGAGAAAACAGACAAACGCGGGCACAGTACAAATGGGGCAACGGGGTACAGAAGGAAAAAAGGGGCGAGAAAACAGACAAACGCGGGCACAGTACAAATGGGGCAACGGGGGTACAGAAGGAAAAAAAGGGGCGAGAAAACAGACAAACGCGGGCACAGTACAAATGGGGCAACGGGGGTACAGAAGGAAAAAAGGGGCGAGAAAACAGACAAACGCGGGCACAGTACAAATGGGGCAACGGGGGTACAGAAGGAAAAAAGGGGCGAGAAAACAGACAAACGCGGGCACAGTACAAATGGGGCAACGGGGGTACAGAAGGAAAAAAAGGGGCGAGAAAACAGACAAATGCGGGCACAGTACAAATGGGGCAGTGGGGGTACAGAAGGAAAAAAAGGGCGAGAAAACAGACAAATGCGGGCACAGTACAAATGGGGCAACGGGGGTACAGAAGGAAAAAAGGGGCGAGAAAACAGACAAACGCGGGCACAGTACAAATGGGGCAACGGGGGTACAGAAGGAAAAAAAGGGCGAGAAAACAGACAAACGCGGGCACAGTACAAATGGGGCAACGGGGTACAGAAGGAAAAAAAGGGGCTAGAAAACAGACAAACGCGGGCACAGTACAAATGGGGCAACGGGGGTACAGAAGGAAAAAAAGGGGCGAGAAAACAGACAAATGCGGGCACAGTACAAATGGGGCAGCAAGGGTACAGAAGGAAAAAAAGGAGCGAGAAAACAGACAAATGCGGGCACAGTACAAATGGGGCAACGGGGGTACAGAAGGAAAAAAAGGGGCGAGAAAACAGACAAACGCGGGCACAGTACAAATGGGGCAACGGGGGTACAGAAGGAAAAAAAGGGGCGAGAAAACAGACAAACGCGGGCACAGTACAAATGGGGCAACGGGGGTACAGAAGGAAAAAAGGGGCGAGAAAACAGACAAACGCGGGCACAGTACAAATGGGGCAACGGGGTACAGAAGGAAAAAAAGGGCGAGAAAACAGACAAACGCGGGCACAGTACAAATGGGGCAACGGGGGTACAGAAGGAAAAAAGGGGCGAGAAAACAGACAAACGCGGGCACAGTACAAATGGGGCAACGGGGTACAGAAGGAAAAAAAGGGGCGAGAAAACAGACAAACGCGGGCACAGTACAAATGGGGCAGCGGGGGTACAGAAGGAAAAAAGGGGCGAGAAAACAGACAAATGCGGGCACAGTACAAATGGGGCAACGGGGGTACAGAAGGAAAAAAAGGGGCGAGAAAACAGACAAACGCGGGCACAGTACAAATGGGGCAACGGGGTACAGAAGGAAAAAAAGGGGCGAGAAAACAGACAAACGTGGGCACAGTACAAATGGGGCAACGGGGGTACAGAAAGGAAAAAAAGGGGCGAGAAAACAGACAAACGCGGGCACAGTACAAATGGGGCAACGGGGGTACAGAAGGAAAAAAAGGGGCGAGAAAACAGACAAATGCGGGCACAGTACAAATGGGGCAACGGGGGTACAGAAGGAAAAAAAGGGGCGAGAAAACAGACAAATGCGGGCACAGTACAAATGGGGCAACGGGAGTACAGAAGGAAAAAGGGAAGGGCGTTCTTACCAGCAGCAGCGGGCGGACAACACAGGCGGAGCTGTGTGGCGGGGGGAGCGACCTACCTGGCAAGGTCAAGGGTCGCTCTCCTCACCGCGCAGCAGCCGCCATTTATGGGGAGGTGGGAGGGAGGAGCAGCTGGGAGGCGGGAGGCAGGGTTCAAGATGAACATGGAGCTGAAGCGGCTGTGGAGCTGGGGATGAGATTGGTGGGGGTGTTCGATGTGGTTTCTGATATGATCCTTGACAATGTCAAGGGAGATGCAGTAAGCTTTCAAGTGGCAAACCGCTTGGAGGCTGTCCCTGATGTGGACAAACCGCGCGAATTACCAAAGATTATTGCAAAGGCATATAAGACCATAGGCCGCAATAGTCTGGGAGTTAAGCCTTTTACTCAAATGCAAACACAAACGCAGACACAACAAAAAGTCCAGACTGTTAAAGATGGGCGTCCGTTCATTTCCCAAAAAGAACTGGAAAAATAAAAAACAGGGGCAGCAACAGCAGAAGCAAGGTTCGCGTGCAGGTTCACCGATACCTGAGTCTTCTGAGCGTACTTATGACTTGCGCAATCACGCGAAAATTAAGTCTCCTGATAGATTTCACGTCCCTGATCAGCGTTCTCCTCGTTCTTCACAGGACACGTCTGGCTCTCAAGTAGGAGGAGGGGAACGGCAAGATCGTGGCAAAAGTCAACCTGCGCCACAGGGACGAGATCAGCCTCGACAGTTTGAAATCAAAGGAAAACAAGAGGATCTACCTCGTTTACGACCCTCGTTTCAGAAGAAAAAAGTTGCCGCTCTAACAGCAAGGTATGCCTCAGACGGTGAGAACGCGACTCCTGGATTGGACATGGGCAGTGACTCTGCTCGACAACGCAGCAGAAGTTACCATAGTGCGGGAGGCTCTGCGTCCCTGTCTGGAGGCGACAGCAACTGATACCTTCATTACTGTAGAGACTGCAGATACCCGGGTAGCCCCCCCGGATAGACTTTATGACGTTAATTTTCAAATTGAAGGTGATATACCGCGTCCTATCAAGGCGGTGTTCTGGGAGAATTTAACCTCCTTGTATGACATTCTGTTAGCGGAGGCAAATTGGCCTCCACCCTTTGTGTTGGCAGCTCCTAGGGGGGAAGACGTGATACTTCCGAGTTTTTCGCGCTACTTCCCTGAAGAGCATGCCCAGACTTTCGCTGCGGGGTGGGCGGTGGCCCTTGCCCCGGCGGTGTATTGTAATCAGGTGGGTTGGGATGTTGATTCACCGGCTCATGAAATACCCTTACGTTCTATGCCACAGCCACAACCGCAATATCCAATCAGACATGAAGCGAAGGCTCACGTTTTTGACATTCTAACACAGTTAGAGTATCAGAGTGTGATTGAACCTTGTATATCACCAATGAATAATCCTCTCTTTACGGTGTCAAAGCCTGATGGTTTATATCGGATTGTATTGGATTACCGAAATTTGAATAGTCATTGTCGCACATTTGCAGTGCAGAACACTCACAGCTCAGCACTGGTGAACAGTCTTGTTCGTAAGAAATACAAAACTACACTTGATATTTCTAATGGTTTCTATAGTCACAATCTCGCTCCTGAGAGCCGTGAATTGACAGCATTCACTGCCGTCAGAAATCAGAAAAAATTTACACGATTGCCTATGGGGTATAAGAATAGCCCCGGGGTATTTGCAGCACGTGTCGTGTCACTATTGCACGACATAGATCCAGATGCGTTCTCGTACGTCGATGACATTTATCTGACGGACGATGAACTTATGCCGCATCTAGTCCGCGTCGACAATATTATTTTATCCTTTGTCGACTATGGATATAAATTCAATTTAGCAAAATCGCACATCGCCCATTTGGCGGTGCTCTTTTTGGGCTTTGAGCTCAATAATGAAGGAAAGTGCTTGGCCCCTCACTTCTTGGAGAAATGTGCACAATTGCAACCCCCTTCTACACTGAAGAAACTTCAGTCTTTGCTGGGTTTTTTGAACTTTGGGAGAACTTACATTCCCGATTATGCCCAGCGTATCAAACCGCTTTATGCGTTGATACAACCAACCTTCTCTTCTGCCAGCTGGCTTCCGGAACATACCTCTATACTACATTCTTTACAGTCCGACTTGCTTGTGACTAACTACTTGTTGACGCGTGAAAACACCACAAACCTGGTGATACGTATCGTGCCAGGAACAGTGGGTTTCACATATTTAATGTTCAATGAGAGGGACACAGTACCTATTGCTTACAAATCACATTTGTACACTTCGGCTGAAATGCGATTTTCTAATATTGAAAAAATCTTGACAGCAGTACAGATGGTGATCCTGAAGGAACACTCTCTGGCTCAAGGCAAACGCATTCTTATGGTCACGCCACTTCCTGCTTTGGAAGCCGTGACTAAGGCAAGTGTGCCAAACTCTAAAGCTTTACATCCACGTTGGATACAATGGGCTGCATCATTGACCTCGGCTGATGTCACATTTATCTTCGATCCTTCCTTACAGACACACGAGTTTTTACAGTATGAACACTTTCATCCTCCACCCTTGTCTCTGCTTCCTTTACATGAGTACAAATGCATCATTTATACCGATGGCGCGGCTCAACCGGCCACGGGTTCCAAACATGCTTATTCAGCCGCTTGCTCAATTGTTGCTGGCTCGATTGTTAATGGAGAGTTTAAGTCTTCCATTGTGCACACTCAGGCACTTGGAGACTGTACGGCGCAATTGGCGGAGCTGCGTGCTCTTGTACTTGCTCTTGAGTTTGCTGATCCAAATGTGAATACTCTTATTGTGTGTGATTCTTATTACTGTGTCCAGTCTTTTAATGACAACTTGTTCTTTTGGTCTCGGAATGACTATGGAGATTCCAAAAGGCAGCGCAATTAAGCATAAAACGCTTTGGGTTCGAGTGGCAGATCTTAAACAACAACTGCCCCTCATTCATGTTATACATACTCTTGGCCATCAGCGTGTGGGAGCACATGCTCTTGATAATTCCTTGGCTGATGAAGCAGCCAAGTCTGCAGTAGCCACGTGTTCCGTAGCAGCAGTTACAAGATCCATGACTAAAATAGATAATGATATTCTGGCAGCCGTAGCTGCAACGAGGGAGGGAACTGCTTATCCTCAGGGTTTCCATTCGAAATACTCTTATCATATAACTCCCGAACAAGTTCCTTATGCTTTGATTCCTTCAGTTGGGGATCGGATGATTCCCAACTTGTACTTCAGACAAGCTCTGATCAAAGCCGCTCACAAAGGCATAGCATCTGCACATGCCGGTGTGTTGGCGACAGTCTCTATTTTATAGCAACGTTACTGGTGGTGTGGTTTATATAAACAGACCCGTAATTATGTACTTTATTGTGACATTTGTCAGCAAATCAAGCCGTCTACGGTCACCTGCCCACCACAAACACAGCTGTGTATTTCTAATCGGCCTTTTGGCTGTATCTATCTTGATCACTGCGGTCCTCTTTCTTCTGATACTGCGTATAAATATATCTTTGTTGCAGTTGATTCGTGCACTAGATTCCTTTGGGTTTGGCCACAACGCAGTGCTGACGCTCGAAATGTCATCAGTGATTTGTGTGTCTTTGTAGGGATGTTTGCCTGTGGCACCTTCCATTCTGACCAAGGTCCAGCGTTCGCCTCCAAGGCGTACAAGGATGCGATGAACTCAATGGGGTGCTGGTGAAGTTTTCGTCTCCATACAGGTCTGAGGACAATTCAATTGTGGAGTGAATGAACCGTGACTTAAAGCAATCCTTGACAGCTAGAGTCTTAGGTACTGGCAGGCCCATTTGTATGGGGTTCAACGTGCACTTAATAACCTCCCTAGATGATTTCTGGGTGGGCAGATCCCATACGAAATGCTCTTTGGCATTAAAATGTTTGTGCCAGACCTTGATGGTCTAGACGTTGTGGCGGCTGCTGAAACCTTTGACGTAGATAATCATTCTACTGTGTTACAGGATCTACAAAAGACCTGTGACAGCTATGCAACTGAACATTTACCCTCTTCCACTGATACAGCACTGCTGATCCAAGTTGCCGGTTGGCTTCCGAAAGTCGGAGATCTGGTACGAGAAAAGCTGGAGAACAAAAAAGAATTTGGTCCCTCTTATCGTGCACCGGTTCCAGTGCTTGGACTGAAGGTTACTCGTACAGTTATTTTACCTCCTTTACCTGGTCGCAAAGACAACAGATATATTTTGGTGGACAATGTCAAGCTACACCATGTGGCCGATTCTGAATAGTGTCACACCTGCAGTTTTGTGCAACGCAATTTCATTGGATCCACTTACTTCATCATCTTCCACCGCTCCTCGTAGGGCTAAGAAAGTGATGAACACTATCATTGATCTTTCACCCGTCCGACCTCTATCTTCTACCATGGATGTTGAGTACAAATATTCTCCTGATGAGTCCGTAAGTGACGTGCTGAACAGTCCTGGAGAACATCAGGCGGACCCGACAGTACCACCTCTGATAAATCAACCTGCGAGTGGCTACTATGGAGTTCATGCCAGCCTCTCTTCCGGCTCGTCTTCCTCGACATCCCGTTTAGCAGACACACCGACTAAATTAAGTATTTTTTCTCTTGGTTCAAAAAGACTTACCTGGTCCCTCCATGGACCTACATTTGGTTGCTGCTTATCCTGATTTTCCTTTTCATGTCAATTGGTTTTGTGACTGATCTTTTTGCTCTGCAGTAAACTTGGTCGATGGAGTTCTGGCCCCCTCACACATCGTCCCATATCATGAAACGTGATCAGTCTCATGTTAACATTTCAGCATTCCCGATTGCACATGGCATCGTTTGAGATAAAGTTGCCTACGAAGTCCATGGCCCGACCGAGGTGCTTCGCGTACCATACGTGTTTTGCGTCTCTCTAGGAGATGTGGTATTACGGGACATACATTCGGATGATTGGGATGTGCAAGCAGTACATGCACTGTTTTCAGATTAAAAATATTATGCTGCTTTGGATGCTGAAGATTTGTATTTAAATTCGGCCAATTATGGGGATTTATTTTGTTATCAGCATTATGGGCATCATTTTTTACACAAAACAAACACGATAAGATCGTTTTTTAATTATACACAATGGGAACATTGTCCTACTCCAGTAGAGGGGAGTTCTAAAACTTTTAGGGATAAGTTCACTTAGTTTACAGATTATGACATATCTAATCCGGAATCCTATTATTTTAAACTTCTGTCAGCTACACAATCAAAATTCATGTTAAGCCACACAAAGTTCATTTACGCCAACTTGTTTAGAAATAAATTGGGTACGCAGGGGAATGATCATTGGAAGGATACTGTTTATTTAAAATCAATCTGGGGCAAGAAGCCTTAGCAGGTTCAGGGAACTGAAGCTTTACATCGTGCCTGCCTGATCACAGCTCAAATTCTGGGGCAGATTTACAAGCCCCTTGCGCCAACTTTACGTCGCCGTTGCGTCACTTCTGTGACGCAGCGACATCGTAAACAATGCACCATGATGCAACATATTTACAACGTGACGCATCTAGGGAGATGCGTCACGTTGTATAGCCCTGCGCTACATTATACCTGCGTCAGGTATAATGTATGCAGGGTGGGCGTTCCGTCACAAGGAAGCCTTGTAAAAGTGACTCAGTGAAATCTACAAGATTTCACTGAGTGACTTTTACGACGCCACTGTGCCAAAACCTTGCGCCTGCTTGAAGCAGGCGTAAGGAGTGACGCAGCATGGTCGGAATAGGCATTCCTGACCATTGCTGGAGTTGCGTCGTGCTTACGACACGACTCCAGCCATGCGTTGCCTTTACGACAGAAGATGCGTCATGCATCTGTCTGTCCTTGCGCCACGGTGCACCGCATTATAAATGCAGCGCATACATGGTGGCGCAAGGCTATTTTTCCATCACGCAAATGAACTGGCGTATCTCTGCAAATATGCAGAGATGCGCCAGTTCTTGTAAATCTGCCCCAAAGTTTTTAAATGATACAGTGTACCAGACCACTTGTTTTGGCCTGGCAACTGTCAAAAATGTAAATACTCCATCCATTCCGTCATTAGCGGAATATGTCGATTGGCGCACCCACACAAATTTTACCATTTCGACATTGCAAGCTTTGCTTCGAAATGACACTTTCAATGTCTCTGAAATTGATTCTTCCGGGTGGCTGGTGTGGCAAACTAATACAAATGCGTGTCAAATGCGTTTTTATAATGTTTCGCCAGGTTTCATTCAGACAAGACATGATCCTCGGTATACCCTCACACATTCGGTCACCACATATTCGGTGGGTAAGTTATGCCAAAAATGGTTGGTACATTCTACGATGACATCAGTGAAGCAACATCTTTCTCTGCTGTTGCATGACATTAATTTAGCTGATTTTCTCTTGGGGCCAAGGGCTCAGAGAGCAAAAAGATTCATGTATGCCGCCTACAATGAAATTTGGAAACTTTCGCAGATGGAAGCTGCTTTTCGTCTGCGCCAAATTGATCAGGCCAATTTAGAAAAGTCCTTGCCGTAGTAGACAACAGCATAAACACACTTTCCTCACGCATTTATACGTTGGATAATATTGTTTCATCTGTTATTGATATTGTTCAAAGTGATGTATCTGTGTTATATCATGGTCAAAATCAGTTACGATCTGTAATGCAATTTGCTTCGACATTGCAAACTCTTAAAATGGGAAAAGTACCATGGGATTATTTGAATGCCACTTCTTTATTCTTGCCATTTAATCTGACTGATAAGCAAAGATTTATGTCCATGAAAAATGCTACATACACACTATTGCATATTGAACAATTAGAGCCATTGCCGTTTTCTGTAGCGGAAACAGACTCTGCTGTTTGGTTAATTCATGGGGTTATCTCTCTCCCTTTTTCACTATTTCAATTTAAATCATGCATGCAACATTATCCGATTTGCCGTTTTGAACCTCTGGGTAGTGAATTTCTACATGAATTGTGGTCCCTGCCTTTCACTTACAGATGTCAGAGAGAGGGTAAGGAAGTTTTCCTAACAGGGGAAGACTGCGATTCCACAGTAGGACATTCCCTTGTTTGCAAACACGTTAAGTTGAACGGCGCTTGTAACGTTTTGGCGCCTAATTTGGCATGTTTTTTAAAAGGTACGCCAGTGCCATCAATAATTCCCGCTTTTTCTTTACTTACAAATGGCAGTTATCTTATTTTGAACTACCAAGACTGCTGTGGTTTACGGGCAGGAGTCCCGTATGTAGTAACGGTTTCCCAGCACGTAACTTGTTGTAGCAATGTGCTTTTTCTGCCCCCGCATGGGAGTCTAGATAGCTAAATTTGGCCTTCCATTCCAACTTTGAAAACAGATTTCAGCAAGTTGAGCAGAATCAAAGCGCTGTTATTCCAACAAGAGGTGACCCTCACTTCCGCCCGCGAGGCCTTCCAGTTACAGGTGGCTAGGACTTCTGAGATACAGTCCCTTCTGAACACCAACCTCCCACTGCATTTTGGAGAACTGATACTCCAAATGTTTAATGCGTCTGACACCACAGGCCTTGCGCATTTTTTTAGATGTGTGGGATCTGGCCTTGTGACTTCTTTTTAGACTATATTTGGAGTAATACCGGGTTTTATTCATTCTATTTTTTCCAGCGTCTTCAGAGGGTTCCCCTTAATCTTGATGTTAGGCGCTAGAATCCTGCTTCTCCTGCTCCTGTTGCGCAATGGCTGCTCATCTTGTGGTACTGCACAGACCAGGCCAGTTGCAGCTGTATTGTGATCGCATGCAACAGGTTTTCGGATGCGTGCCATTAGCCATGCTTGGCGTCAGTTATGGATTGACTTTTCGCTTTGTCTATTTCACTTGCGTGCAACCAGTCTTTTACTGTCAGCGATGCCCCTTCTATTGGGCACTGAATATATGCCTCTCCAATACGTCACGTCCAGTCCCGGATTTCAACCAGTTGATAGGTCCCTTAGAGGCCCATGACCAGGCTTGTTCTGGCGATGGCCGTATTGCGCGTATGGCTGCACTTGGAGTTTTGGCTGAATGGGATGTCTGTGCGGCTGCGCAGACCGTCCTGCAACGAAGTTTCATTGAATATCAGGCAAGTTGCCCACTCATGCTTTTAGAGGCGTCTGATTACAAGGAGCACGTTTGTTCCTTCGACTTACTTAATTGGATGGCATCTCTCTTTTTTACCAATGATAGGGATACTCTTTTGGAGGGAATTGCTTTCCTCGGTTCATACACCTTGATGGACTTGCCACCTCCTTCATAATAACTTTGTTATCCCGGAGGCAGCTCCCCTTCACTGAGCCCTATTAATGACTTTAAAAACATATTTTTTTGTTGGAACATTTCGATTTTTTTCCAATTTGTTTTTTTTTCACCTGCTTTGAACTCTGCTTGACTTGTGAACTCTGTTTTGGTCCTTTGTCTATGTCCTATGACCTTACCAGGGGGAGGGTGTTATATTGTTCTTAGGCACTTTGTCGACATTGCTGGGTTAGCATGAGCTTCGCTGCCATGATGCTGCTTTTGCGTATGCTACTACATGACTTTGTTTTTGCAGGACTTTGTTTGTGCCCTTCACATGAGAATGGGTTGCCTTTCGCGTTCTCTGCCTTTCCTGGAGTTTAGTCTGAACACGATATGCAAGGTCGATAAACAATGCCCCTTGTTATTCTGTTCTCGTCAGTCCCTAACACCTAGACATAACATGCTACACAGCTGCAGTAATGAAGACTCGTGCTTTGATATTACGTTGTTGCAAGTTGTTTTAACTCACTTGGAGAAAGCCGTTCCATGGAGAAGAGCTCTGCTGTTCCTATGATGTACACCTTACATCCAGGCTCTAAGGTATGGGGTCTGCTGTCAAAGCCCAGAGATCGTCCTTTTTATAAAATAAACTTCTTCTAGTCAAGGGGAGGGTGGTCAGGCCTATAGGCCCTTATTTCCACAGTCTTTATAAAAATGACTTCTCCCTTTGTATTCTATGGAATTGTAACAATGCTAACTGTGCTGAGTTTATGCATTTTGCTGCTAGTAGAGGCACGTATACTCTATTGTAGAGCACAATAGTTAAAATAAACATTTTGAACTATTTCAGTGACTCTGCCTATTCTCATTGTGGACAAGTATGAGTGAGTGAGCGAAAGAGTACGTCTTGCTCCCGCGATTCCTGAGAGGGTCGGGAGTGTTGTGTTCTGGGTTGTCTAATCATTTGTAGCTTCGTGATATTTGGAGGCGAACGAATGAGACACTAGCTAGTCGGTTTGGGATTTTGAGTACTAATATTATACGTTGGTATACCCCTATTCACTAAGGTCCTGTTTTCCTTCGCATAGTTCTGTGTATGTGCAGAATCCCTGCAACATGGCGCCACCATCGTTTGGTCTGGTTCTTATCTGTGAGACGCTTGAGTAGTGCTTGTGCTTGTCCACAATACCCTCACTTCTGTTTCCGGAGACAGCTGTGACGGTGTAACCTCCTATATTGATGTTTTATAGGTTCTTTCAAGCTTGAAGTTTTAAAAGGTTTATCTCTTTCTTCATAACCCATTATTGCGCTGCCACAATCTTGGTTGTTATTCTTTGTTTGCTGTGATGGCAGTTGATATTCCGGCTCACAGCCGCGCCCCCCTCAAGGCGTATTTTGCTCAATATGGAGTGCCTGATGCGGGTACTTATTTTCGTGGTGGAAGCGAATCCTGCTTACCACTTCGAGGTGTTTTATTCTTGGGTCACCTTTGTGGCGGTGGATGGAACAGATGATTTGTTTCATCAATACACTGCCACGGCCACCCCTCACGCCTATCAGCCTTATAGGGCTCTTGAAGTTCTGCTTACAGCTTGGCAACACCCAATTTTGTTTAATGGCGCCCTTCCTCACCCAGTATCACGGATCCGTTTGGGTCCTTTATCAATAGATGGGGCCCCTTGGCCCGTTTTGGCTGGGTATACACCACATCCATGTTATTTAACTGTTGCAGTTGCAGACCTTCGCGTGTTACATATGTCTTTAATTCGCGTACATAAGGCTGTTATACAGTACACGACACGCAACGTCCAGGTGGGAACCCCTGGCGTTGCTGCGCAACCTGCGGGACCTGGTGGTGTGACCATAAGTCCCCTTATGGTTAATTCAGTAATGGGCAAGCATCCACAGAATAAGGATGAATTACCTTATTGGCTTGCTGAAAATTTGGACAACTAGAGGCTGTTTTTCCAAATACCTCTCCTGTGGATAAACACAGGATTTTGACTATTAGTACGCCTAAAGGCTTGCTTCCCGAGTTGGCTGATTGTAACACCTGAGGCAAGGTGTTTGCTGCGGTATATTCGAAGTGTTTCGGCACTCCCTCCATGACCGTGCTCCCCTCAGTGATTAAACGTGTTCAAGATGAACATGGAGCCGAAGCGGCTGTGGAGCTGGGGATGAGATTGGTGGGGGTGTTAGACGTGCTTGCTGATATGATCCTTGCCAATGTCAAGGGAGATGCAGTAAGCTTTCAAGTGGCAAACCACTTGGAGGCTGTCCCTGATGTGGACAAGCCGCGCAAATTACCAAAGATTATTGAAAAGGCTTATAATACCATAGGCCGCAATAGTCTGGGAGTTAAGCCTTTTACTCAAACGCAAACACTAACGCAGACACAACAAAAAGCCCAGACTGATAAAGATGGGCGTCCGTTCTTTTCTAAAAAGAATTGGAAAAATAAAAAACAGGGCAGCAACAGCAGAAGCAAGGTTCGCGTGCAGGTTCACTGACATCTGAGTCTTCTGAGCGTACTTATGACATGCGCGATCGTGCAAAAATTAAGTCTCCTGATAGATTTCAAGTCCCTGTTCAGCGTTCTCTTCATTCTTCACAGGACACGTCTGGCTCTCAAGTCGGAGGAGGGGAACGACAAGATTGTGGCAAAAGTCAACCTGCGCCACAGGGACGAGATCAGCCTCAACAGTTTGAAATCAAAGGAAAACAAGAGGATCTACCTCGTTTACGACCCCTGTTTCAGAAGAAAAAAGTTGCCGCTCTAACAGCAAGGTATGCCTCAGACGGTGAGAACGCGACTCCTGAATTGGACATGGGCAGTGACTCTGCTCGACAGCGCAGCAGAAGTTACCATAGTGCGGGAGGCTCTGCGTCCCTGTCTTGAGGCGACAGCAACTGATACCTTCATTACTGTAGAGACTGCAGATACCCGGGTAGCCCCCCCGGATAGACTTTATGACATTATTTTTCAAATTGAAGGTGATATACCGAGTCCGATCAAGGCGGTGTTCTGGGGGAATTTAACCTCCTCGTATGACATTCTGTTAGCGGAGGCAGATTGGCCTCCACCCTTTGTGTTGGCAGCTCCTAGGGGGGAAGACGTGATACTTCCGAGTTTTACGCGCTACGTCCCTGAAGAGCATGCCCAGACTTTCGCTGCGGGGTGGGCGGCGGCCGTTGCCCCGGCGGTGTATCGTAATCAGGTGGGTTGGGATGTTAATTCACCGGCTCATGAAATACCCTTACGTTCTATGCCACAGCCACAACCGCAATATCCAATCAGACGTGAAGCGAAGGTTCACGTTTGTGACATTCTAACACAGTTAGAGTATCAGGGTGTGATTGAACCTTGTATATCACCAATGAATAATCCTCTCTTTACGGTGTCAAAGCCTGATGGTTCATATCGGAATGTATTGGATTACCGAAATTTGAATAGTCATTGTCGCACATTTGCAGTGCAGAACACTCAAAGCTCAGCGCTGGTGAACTGTCTTGTCCGTAAGAAATACAAAACTACACTTGATATTTCTAATGGTTTCTATAGTCAAATCTCGCTCCTGAGAGCCGTAATTTGACCGCATTCACTGCCGTCGGGAATCAGAAAAAATTTACACGATTGCCTATGGGGTATAAGAATAGCCCCGGGGCATTTGCAGCACGGGTCGTGTCTCTATTGCCCGACATAGATCCAGATGCTTTCTCGTACGTCGATGACATTTATCTGACGGACGATGAGCTTATGCCGCATCTAGTCCACGTCGACAATATTATTTTCTCCTTTGCCGACTATGGATATAAATTAAATTTTGCAAAATCGCACATCGTCCATTTGGCGGTGCTCTTTTTGGGCTATGAGCTCAATAATGAAGGAAAGGGCTTGGCCCCTCACTTCTTGGGGAAATGTGCACAATTGCAACCCCCTTCTACACTGAAGAAACTTCAGTCTTTGCTGGGTTTTTTTAACTTTGGGAGAACTTACATTCCTGATTATGCTCAGCTTATCAAACCGCTTTATGCTTTGATACAACCAACCTTCTCTTCTGCCAGCTGGCTTCCGGAACATACCTCTATACTACATTCTTTACAGTCCGACTTCCTTGCGACTAACTACTTGTTGACGCGTGAAAACACCACAAACCTGGTGATACTTATCGTGCCAGGAACAGTGGGTTTCACATATTTAATGTTCAATGAGGGGGACACAGTATCTATTGCTTTCAAATCACAAAAGTACACTTCGGCTGAAATGCGATTTTTTGATATTGAAAAAATCTTGACAGCAGTACAGATGGCGATCTTGAAGGAACGGTCTCTGGCTCAAGGCATTCTTATGGTCACGCCACTTCCTGCTTTGGAAGCCGTGACTAAGGCAAGTGTGCCAAACTCTAAAGCTTTACATCCACGTTGGATACAATGGGCTGCATCGTTGACCTAAGCTGTTGTCACGTTTATCTTCGATCCTTCCTTACAGACACAGGAGTTTTTACAGTATGAACACGTTCATCCTCCATCCTTGTCTCTGCTTCCTTTACATGAGTACAAATACATCATTTATACCGATGGCTCGGCTCAACCGGCCGCGGGTTGCAAACATGCTTATTCAGCCGCTTGCGCAATTGTTGCTGGCTCGATTGTTAATGGAGCGTTTAGGTCTTCCATTGTGCACACTTAGGCACTTGGAGACTGTACGGCGCAATTTGCGGAGCTGCGTGCTCTTGTACTTGCTCTTGAGTTTGCTGATCCAAATGTGAATACTCTTATTGTGTGTGATTCTTATTACTGTGTCCAGTCTTTTAATGACAACTTGTTCTTTTGGTCTCGGAATGACTATGGAGATTCCAAAAGGCAGCGCAATTAAGCATAAAACGCTTTGGGTTCGAGTGGCAGATCTTAAACAACAACTGCCCCTCATTCATGTTATACATACTCTTGGCCATCAGCGTGTGGGAGCACATGCTCTTGATAATTCCTTGGCTGATGAAGCAGCCAAGTCTGCAATAGCCACGTGTTCCGTAGCAGCAGTTACAAGATCCATGACTAAAATAGATAATGATATTCTGGCAGCCGTAGCTGCAACGAGGAGGGAACTGCTTATCCTCAGGGTTTCCCTTCGAAATACTCTTATCATATAACTCCCGAACAAGTTCCTTATGCTTTGATTCCTTCAGTTGGGGATCGGATGATTCCCAACTTGTACTTCAGACAAGCTCTGATCAAAGCCGCTCACAAAGGCATAGCATCTGCACATGCCGGTGTGTTGGCGACAGTCTCTATTTTATAGCAACGTTACTGGTGGTGTGGTTTATATAAACAGACCCGTAATTATGTACTTTATTGTGACATTTGTCAGCAAATCAAGCCGTCTACGGTCACCTGCCCACCACAAACACAGCTGTGTATTTCTAATCGACCTTTTGGCTGTATCTATCTTGATCACTGCGGTCCTCTTTCTTCTGATACTGCGTATAAATATATCTTTGTTGCAGTTGATTCGTGCACTAGATTCCTCCTTTGGGTTTGGCCACAACGCAGTGCTGACGCTCGAAATGTCATCAGGGATTTGCGTGTCTTTGTAGGGATGTTTGTCTGTGGCACCTTCCATTCTGACCAAGGTCCAGCGTTCGCCTGTAAGGCGTACAAGGATGCGATGAAGTCAATGGGGGTGCTGGTGCAGTTTTCGTCTCCATACAGGCCTGAGGGCAATTCAATTGTGGATCGAATGAACCATGACTTAAAGCAATCCTTGGCAGCTAGAGTCTTAGGTACTGGCAGGAACTGGCTGGCCCACTTGTATGGGGTTCAACGTGCACTTAATAACCTCCCTAGACGATCTCTGGGTGGGCGGACCCCATACGAAATGCTCTTTGGCATTAAAATGTTTGTGCCAGACCTTGATGGTCTAGACGTTGTGGCGGCTGCCACAACCTTTGACGTAGATAATCATTCTACTGTGTTACAGGATCTACAAAAGACCCGTGACAGCTATGCAACTGAACATTTACCCTCTTCCACTGATGCAGCACTGCTGATCCCAGTTGCCGGTTGGCTTCCGAAAGTCGGAGATCTGATACGAGAAAAGCTGGAGAACAGAAAAAAATGTGGTCCCTCTAATCATGCACCGGTTCCAGTGCTTGGACTGAAGGGTACTCGTACAATTATTTTACCTCCTTTACCTGGTCGCAAAGACAACGGATATATTTTGGTGGACAATGTCAAGCTACACCATGTGGCCGATTCTGAATAGTGTCACACCTGCAGTTTCGTGCAACGCAATTTCATTGGATCCACTTACTTCATCATCTTCCACCGCTCCTCGTAGGGCTAAGAAAGTGATGGACACTATCATTGATCTTTCACCCGTCCGACCTCTATCTTCTACCATGGATGTCGAGTACAAATATCCTCCTGATGAGTCCATAAGTGACGTGCCGAACAGTCCTGGAGAACATCAGGCGGACCCGACACTTCCACCTCTGATAAATCAACCTGCGAGTGGCTACTATGGAGTTCATGCCAGCCTCTCTTCCGGCTCGTCTTCCTCGACATCCCGTTTGGCAAACACAGACCGACTAAATTAAGTATTTTTTCTCTTGGTTCAAAAAGACTTACCTGGTCCCTCCATGGACCTACATTTGGTTGCTGCTTTTCCTGATTTTCCTTTTCATGTCAATTTGTTTTGTGACAGTGTTCTTTTTGCTCTCCTGTAAACTTGGTCGATGGAGTTCTGGCCCCTCACACATCAACCCATATCATGAAATGTGATCAGTCTCATGTTAACATTTCAGCATTCCTGATTGCAGATGGCATCGTTTGGGATAAAGTTGCCTACGAAGTCCACGGCCCGACCGAGGTGCTTCGCGTACCATACGTGTTTCGCATCTCTCTAGGAGATGTGGTAACACGGGACATACATTCGGATGATTGGGATGTGCAAGCAGTACATGCACTGTTTTCAGATTTAAAATATTATGCTGCTTTTGATGCTGAAGATTTGTATTTAAATTCGGCCAATTATGGGGATTTATTTTGTTATCAGCATTATGGGCATCATTTTTTACACAAAACAAACACAAAAGACCTGTTTTTAATTATACACAATGGAAACATTGTCCTACTCCAGTAGAGGGGAGCTCTAAAACTTTTAGGGATAGGTTCACTTACTTTACAGATTATGACATATCTAATCCGGAATCCTAATTTTTTAAACTTCGGTCATCTACACAATCCAAATTTATGTTAACCCACACAAAGTTGATTTACGTCAACTTGTTTAGAAATAAATTGGCTTCGCAGGGTAATGATCATTCATTCATCGATACTTTATTTTGGTTTTTCACCATAAAAGTACAAACACATATTTATACAAACAGGTTAAAAATAGTTTAAAAAGAAGCAGATTAAAAGGAGGATAAGACAATTCATCCAGAGCAATACATTTACAAAGAGAGATTAAAACAAAGTTAAAATAATTCATCCAGGGAGATACATTTAAAAAGTCTGCCACAATCAGGACCTTATTATTCCTTGTTGAGAAAATTTCTCCTGACACACCACATGGAGTTTAAAAAACGTGAGACCGCAAAGACTATATGGGAGTCTGTATTGTATTTTAGGATTCTGAAAGCTTCAATGCAGTGTATTGTGCCTAGATTTTTACAGAGCTGGACCAACCATCTTTGTCTTGTTAGGCAATATCCTGAGCAAAAAAAAAACACATAAAGTTCAGTCTCATCACACATATTACAGGCTGGGCACCTACTGGGATTACTACCAGACCATTTACACGTAAAAGCACGCAAGGGGAGACAGCCGTGATGAAACTGTACATATAATTTCCTGCCTATTGCCGGGCGAATTGAATCTAGGCATGCCTCCAGCTTGCTAGTATCCTTTACTTCCAAAAAGAGACTCGTAAGGGAACCATGAGAAGATTCTGCATGGAGTTTTGCTGCTAGTCTCCCCCAATAACTGGTGGTTAGTGCTGTGCGTGATGTTCTTAAACATGCTGTGTCGGGGTTGTCCCATAATTCTTTTTGGTCTATTTCATATAGGCCATCCCTTATAAATACGAGCCATGGCAGTTTCCCTGTGCCCGGAAGTCTCAGGATGTCCAGTAGCTCTAGTCTATACTCTTGAAGTTCAGGTGTTACCCAGAGGCGCCTCCAAAAGAGTAGTGGCCTGCAACTAATTTCCTCAGAAATAGATCTCACCCCCAGGTCCATACGCAATGGAACCAGGGGGAGCTGAGCGATAACCTGAGTAATTGAATAAAGAAATTGTTCTCAGTAGTGATCAAGGGCCTATGGTTCGAGTGCCCCCAGAGTTCAACCCCATATAAAGCGGCACTCCTAACCTGAGTTTTATATATCTCCATGATTGGGCTCACTGGTTTCTGGAATGTTTCCCTAAAAACCTAGCCAGCCCACCAGTGGTTTGTGTCATTCTGAGGTTAGACTTACTAATTTGGGCCCCCAGGACATATTCTCTGTAAGGGTTAGGCCCAAGTAATCAAATACAGAGACTTGTTCCAAGAAGATACCATTCATGTACGGGTTGGGGCGTGTAGATTTGCTAGGGTTGAAGATCATGAATTTGGTTTTATTAATATTGATCTCTAACCCCTGATCTTACAAAACTCGCAAAACCCATCCAAAATTCTTTGAATGCCCATTGGTGACTTTGAGAGGAGAAGGGTATCATCTGCAAACATCATGGCTGGGATTTGCTTTTGCGCGATTTTCGGGGCGTCCGTGTCCTTGCAAGCTTTCAGCGCATCAATCAAGCCATTGATGTATATGCAGAACAAGGTGGGGGCGAGTACACATCCCTGTCTAACGCCCCTATTGACAGGGATGGGTTGCGTTAGTTCCCCATTTTTCCCATATCTTTTTTGTGCGTAATTACTATTGTGTAGCCTCAGAACATTTAGAAGATAAAAGGGTAGTCCAAGCTCGCTTAAAACCCTCCATAGAGTATCTCTGGGTACCAATTAAATGCACTCTTCAAATCAACAAAGACCAGATACAGACTACCCCCTTCTAAATGGGCTGTTTTCCAGTAGAGAAGCTGGAGCCTGAAAATCTGGTCTATTGTTGATGTTTTCTCCCTAAAGCCAGCCTGCAAGGGAGTCAGGATTTTTTGTTCCTCCAGCCAGGTTTGCAAGTGATCTAAAATAATCCTGGCGAAGATTTTTTGAGAGACATCGATCAAACTGATCGGTCTATAATTTGCCGGTGACAAAGGCGATCCCTTTGTATATACCGGTATAATCTCAGCTCCTAGCCATGTTGCAGGAAGAGCCATGCCCAAAAGAATGGCATTAAAAATTACCCAGAAGTAGGGACCCCAGATCCTGGGTTCAGCCCGGTAGAGATCCCCTGGGATCTTGTCCAACCCGGCAGCCTTACCAGGGACAATTTTATTTATAGCTTGGTAAACTTCTGTCAGGGCTATCTCAGGGGAAGCTGGCACCGATCCTCCATAAATCGAGGTTTCTAGGATCTGACAACTCCCTATATCTTCTGGTGGAGCATAGAGGGCTGAGAAATGTTCTCTCCAGCAGTCAACTGCAATATTCGGCTCAATGGCCGTTTGACTATTTCTGCTACCGGTAGCTACAATACTCCAGAATCCTTTCATATCTTTGGTTTCCAAAGCCGATTTCAGGCTGTCCCACTTCTCAGTCTCCCATAAGGATTTGGCAGCTGCAATGGTGGATTTGTAATGATATCTGGCTATTTTTATGGTGTTATTACACTTTGTTTTAATAGCCTCTATCAATGCCTTTTTAGACACCCGGCAGTCCCCATTGAACCAAGTTTGGCTGAGCAACCTACCATGGGCCCTGGTACATGTTGTCCAAAATACCTCCTCCATCTTTTTGGCTGTGGTTTCATTGGTCTTCTCAACTTTAACTAGTGACGCGGCAAGGTCTCCGCATAGCACAATCTCTGCAAGGGTCTCAATTTCGGGAATCACGCTGTTAAATAAAAGGGCCAGTTTTTCCTGATATTTTTCCACCCAGACCCACCTAACTTTCCGCCTATTGTTTGATTGGGTCAGATTTTGTTCGACCCCGGAGGCTTTGACCGGATTATTCCCAGTATGTGGTAAATTAAGTGTTAGGATTAAGGCATTGTGGTCACTGTCTTGCCGCGGACTGACAATAAAATCTTCGGCCAGGGGCCATAGCCTGGTTTGTAAAAAGATATAATCTAGGATAGAGGAATGGCCAGCTCTATTAAAAGTATGGTTCCCATGGGTGTCTGAGCCAAAGCGACCATTACAGGCTCGTAGAGAGTACTTTTAAGTGAGCGCCTTGATTTGGAGTGCCAGAGGTGACCAGGCCTTAATGGGAGTGATGCTGGTCTCGGGGATGGCCCATAGCTCGTCCTTCGCTATTACTGATGGGCCCGTTAAATCTTTAAGTGGTTCAAACTGGCAGTTTATGTCGCCACCCATTACTACTAAAGCATTACTCGGAATGCAAGCTAGCAAGTTATCAAGCTGTTCAAGTGTTGCTGATTCCTGGCCTAGCCTGACTGGCCTTGAATATATATTAATTAAAACAATTGTCAAATCTGATCTGAACATCAGTATAAGGCACAATATGTCGGGAGATGTATGCAACACTGAGGTGATCCTGCATCCAAGATGACTCCCAACCCACATACATAGCCCGCCTGATGGCCTGCCTCGTCCCTTGGATACGGCCGGTATATGGAATGATACAAAGCCCCTTTGGGTTGAGTTCTCCATCGACCAAATTTCCTGGAACAGGCAGATGTCGCACATTCCTATAAACTCCCCCCAGTCTGGGCAGTCAAGCTTATTTTTAATGCCTGCCACGTTCCAGGATAGAATCATGAGTTTATTAGCTACGCTAATCTGAGCCATAATATCCCCCTGGACTGTATTCCTAGAATGGGCTGCTATATCTGTTTTTACTACTTTGCCTAAAGTTTTTGCTTGGCACTTATTCGGGGGGTCAGAGGTTAGCATGATATCTTCCCCACAGGATGCGTTACCAATTTTTTCCCTATTTCCTCATTGGTGGTACGGGACAAGTGAGCATATAGCAGTACCTATTTGTGAGACCTTGTTAATGATAGAATCTTTTGATCTGCCTGTGGGGGGTGTATTTGTAGAAGACTCAGTGGTAACTATTATCCCAGTGTGGACTTTTTCTGTGAACTTGGAGGGATCGATTTCGATAGATGAGTTTGTCACAGTGTCTCTTTGTTGCACCTTATTAGTAGTATGAATTTTCAATCTACCTAAGGAGGTTATGTTTAGGGGAGACTAATTGGTGGCTGTTACCCCAATGTGGGCTATTTCTGTGATCGTGGAAAGATCGATTTTAATAGAGCTACAAGAGATCGCCTTGGAATCCCTGGACTTTCCTAACAAGTGAGCTCCCTCACAAGAGGGCCATTTAGGCCACCGGGCCGAAAGTCAATCTACCTCTTCCAACACCCCATACCTATTGGCCAGAGGTAGGTTGAAGACGTATGGTTGTAATTGGGGGAGGCCCTGTCCTATCATTTGCCAGGGCTGGCGCCATGTACTGTGTCGTGCTCTAGGATCAACCCTGTTGCCAAGAGAAAATACTGGGACATGAGTAGCACCCGGCCCTATCATTGAGCGAGTCTGGCGCCAGTTGTTGTTTCTATGACTAGGGTCGTGCCTATAGCTGCGGGATATTGTTGGAACATAGAAATGAGTAAGCGGGAGAAGACTGATAGCCGAGGCAGGTAAAGGAGGGCAGTTGCTAATATGTAATATGTTTTGCACAGTGGTGGAGTTTCTAAAATTGACTATAACACAGTCCCCCCTGACATCTTTGGGTCTGTTGCCCACCCAACCCACTCTATGGGTTAAAAGAATTTCATCTGCATTAGCAAGGTTGTATTGAGTTTGTCTAACAAACAAATGCAGGCATTTATTTTTTAGCTCGGAGTGGGTTTCCTTCTGACTTTCTTTAAGAGGTGGAACTCCAGAAAGAACAATGACATATGGGGTTGAGGCTGGCGGCAGATTTATTGTAGGCAGGACCTCCCCTTCCCTGTCTCTCAGACTCTTCATCCCCCCTTTGTCTTTGGTAGTTTCAGTTGTACCCTCATTATCAAGTATGGTTCCCCTTGCCATACGACCCTTCTCATTCAGTTCTCTTTGTGCCACCTGGGTATCTTTTGGGGACCTGTTCGCATTAGTGAAATTCTCTCTACATTCGATCGTTTCAAGTTCAGTGGGTACCACAACTTCTTGTCTGGACTCTCTAGCCCTTACAGGGGGCTTTGGTGCTGGGCCTGCAATACAGGTACATGTTAGAGAGATTTGTTCCAATCGGGTAGTTATCTGGGCGAGTTCCTCTCTCATAATATCTTGAATTTGGCCTCGTAATGATTCCAGCATGGGGGCAACCCATGCCGGAGGTGACAAGTCCGTGAGCGAGTGATCCCCCTCCAATCCCGTTTGATGTAACCCACTTCCTGTACACACCGGTGAACAATCGTTGTTCTTCTTTCGCTTGACCCCAGCCCTTGTAGACTTAGTGGGCTGCCTTGGATGACTAGACTTGGCTGTGCCCTTTGCAGCTCCCCTCCTTCTAGTGACCACTGTGGGTGTTAAGCCGGGGTCCAGTCCGGGGGTCAGGGTCTGTTTGGTTGTTTCAAGGGATCGGTCTTTGTCAACCTGAATATTGGGAGAGTCCATGTTGGTACCATTCTGCGAGAGGTCCGGGGTCAAAGACAATCTACGTTCGGTGAGTTCGATTTCATTTGCCACAACACCTATGGCCCTCTGAAGCATTCTGTCAATGGAAGTCTGTGGTACTGAGGAAGGTGGGAGCCGCGGGGGTGCATGACATGTGGCAATTGTTGTCTGTTTCCCCATTCCGGCAGATTAGTTTTGTATGTCGAGGGAAGTGCTATAGATGCGGCTTAACAAGACAGATAAAAGAGCCCCACCGCGTTTAGATAACAAGCATACGAAGGGAGGACAAGCACCCGAAATTTGGTGACAAGTGCAGCTGGGAAATATAACAAAGTGCCAAGGTCACTTACGATTTTGTCCCAGGGTTGTCCTCACTTTGGCCGTGGCTGTCCCTTCCTCGATTTTCCCAGGCTCTAGGTGGATGCAGGCACGATAGAGCAGTCCATCCAAGGAATTTAGGGAGTTGGAGTCAAAAGAAGCAGGACCAAGAGAGGGGGCCCAGCCCAGCCTTGGATGGCCGCAGAAGGGCACGCCCTTGGCCCCGGCACGCCCGCGCACGTCCCGCACTGTGGGGGCCGCGAGATGAATTTACGCGCCTCCGGGCATGGGAGGCAGCGGCGGCGCCTCCTGGCACTGGTGAGTCTGGGGCTTGCAGTCCCCTTGGCCTCCCTCTCCTGAGGCTAGCAGCGGCGTTAGTTTGCGGCTCCCGGACTGCGGGGCCGCAAGATGAATTTACGCGCCTCCGGGCGCGGGAAGCAGCGGCGGCGCCTCCTAGCACTGGTGAGTCTGGGGCTTGCAGTCCCCCTGGCCTCCCTCTCCTGAGGCTAGCAGCGGCGTTAGTTGGCGGCTCCCGCACAGCGGGGCCACAAGATGAATTTACGCGCCTCCGGGCGCGGGAAGCAGCGGCGGCGCCTCCTGGCACTGGTGAGTCTGGGGCTTGCAGTCCCCCTGGCCTCCCTCTCCTGAGGCTAGCAGCGGCGTTAGTTGGCGGCTCCCGCACTGCGGGGCCGCGTGATGAATTTACGCGCCTCCGGGCGCGGGAAGAAGCGGCGGCGCCTCCTGGCACTGGTGAGTCTGGGGCTTGCAGTCCCCCTGGTCTCTCTCTCCTGAGGCTAGCAGCGGCGTAACCTTCTGAATAAAGTCAAGGAGCCGCTCCCGCGAGGAAGATCAAAGACAAAATCAATCTGGGGCACGAAGCCTTGGCAGGTTCAGGGAACTGAAGCTTTACATCGTGCCTGCCTGATCCCAGCTCAAATTCTGGGGCAGATTTAAAAGAATTTCGTTTCTCGCGCTGCATCGCCAAATGTGATGCAGCGCGAGAAACGAAATTCGTTTTATTTATTTATATGTGTACTTACCTGTAATTGCCCGTAATCCGTAGTTTACTACCCCTCACCCTGCCCCTCCCACGCCCCACGTCAGCACCCGGCGGCACTCCCACCACCGACCGCTACTGCCCTAGCACCTAGACATAACATGCTACACAGCTGCAGTAATGAAGACTCGTGCTTTGATATTACGTTGTTGCATGTTGTTTTAACTCACTTGGAGAAAGCCGTTCCATGGAGAAGAGCTCTGCTGTTCCTATGATGTAAACCTTACATCCAGGCTTTAAGGTATGGGGTCTGCTGTCAAAGCCCAGAGATCGTCCTTTTTATAAAATAAACTTCTTCTAGTCAAGGGGAGGGTGGTCAGGCCTATAGGCCCTTATTTCCACAGTCTTTATAAAATGACTTCTCCCTTTGTATTCTAAGGAATTGAAACAATGCTAACTGTGCTGAGTTTATGCATTTTGCTGCTAGTAGTGGCACGTATACTGTATTGTAGAGCACGATAGTTAAAATGAACATTTTGAACTATTTCAGTGACTCTGCCTATTCTTATTGTGGAGAAGTACGAGTGAGTGAGCGAAAGAGTACATCTTGCTCCCGCGATTCCTGAGAGAGTCGGGAGTGTTGTGTTCTGGGTTGTCTAATCATTTGTAGCTTCGTGATATTTGGAGGAGAACGAATGAGACATTATAGCTATTCGGTTTGGGATTTTGGGTACTAATGTGGTAGGTTGCTACACCCCTATTCACTGAGGTCCTGTTTTCCTGCGCATAATTCTGTGTATGTGCAGAATCCCTGCAACACTTACATTTACAAATATAAATCTACAACATTTATCACAATGTTTTAGTATGAGCATCTCTTTGTGAAGCACTTTTTCTAAACATGTCAGGTGTGCAGTCATTGATCTTTTCATCACAAAGGGCAACATTCTAAAAACTAAGCCTCCATTTTCAGTGGATTGGTCAGACCACTCCTCTCTCCAAAAAAGTAACAACTGGCCAAACAATAAGACACAAACTATGTGTCAGAAACTACAAAGATATTTATGTCTGTACTCGAGCAGCCAATATCACTTCAAATATACAAAACACCAGTACTATATATGGACCAACTTACTGGAGGCGCTGGTAAGCCACAAAAGGAGTACAATGTAGAGTCTACCTACAAATGACAGAGGCCTAACCCACTAGAGACACTACTAAGACACCAAGGGAGTCCAATGGGGAGGCCACTCCGGAACGACGGAGGGCCAAACCGCAGAGACTCTGAGAAGCCACAAAAAGAGTATTATATGGAGTCTACCTAGGAGTAACAGAGGCCCAGCACACCTGAGGCACTGGTAAGAAAAGTACAATATGTAGTCCACCAGGTAGCTACAAAGGCCCAACCCACTGGGGGTACTGATAATACAGCAAGATAGTAATATAGGGAGTCAACCCATGGGAGGTATTGGTAAACTACTTAATTGAGTACTTTATGGAATTTACCCAGCAGTTACAGAGGACTAACCAAATTGAGGACCTGCAAAACCCCAAGGGAGAACTACATGTAGTCTTCTTAGATGTGTGAAAGAACAAGTGAAGGCAGAAACAGATAAACAAACTCCTGAACAAGAGGTTTATATTATATATGCAGGTACACCCTGGTATAACATTTATTACCTTTGCGGGACGCGTGAATATGCCATGGTTCATAAGAAGTAAGATCTCAGATGAGTTATGCCCCCTTCCCTCTCCTGCCTCATCAATGTCAGTAAATAGTACATTGCTCCCGGCAGAGCTGCGTATGTTTTATGTCATATGGTCATTTCATGTATAATAGTCATAAACTGAATTACTTTAGCAGCACCAGAGCACAATCTCATTGAAAGGTCTTTAGCATGAAGCAGTGAAGAGAAAGACCATAATGAAAATAATCTCCCCTGTACTGTGGTAATAACATGGGATTTGACATTTGCTCTGTAGTAATAAATGCCAGAATCTGTTTATTATTACACTTACTACAATCATGTTTTATTTTGCAACCATTGCTTTCACTGGCATGGCCTGCGTATAATTGTTTGGGTGCTGTGATTGCCTAAATGGAGTTGTATCAAAATCCTTGCTTCACAGGGAACCATGAACCATAGAAAGTATTTCACGATTCACTGTGAAATATGGATTTCAATATCATAATGACATGGAGAACCAAATTATGTGTCAAGGGTATGTAAATGTAACATGCAGAACAGTCTCTGGATTTATTATTTGTATCAATTTGTGATAGAAATATTTTCGGTGAAATTTGCAGATTTTGTAAATTATGTGGCAAATACTGTAATTCCATAAGTATATGAAACATGTTGCCACCACAGAATCACCTAAATCCACTGACCCTCACCATTGCCCATTGTTTTAGTAACAGTTTATTCAATACAGGAAAACAAAGAGAAGATGTTGCGTAACGGTCAGAGCCGCCAACTTTGGAGCTGGGGAACCAAGTTCAAGTCTCAGTGTCGGTTCAACATCCTGTTATTCTGGGCAAATCACTTAATCTCCCCATGCCTACTAAACATGAATGTGTCCTTGTGTAATGTAACTGGTGCTCATGTAAAGTGCTCCAAAACCTTTGGGTCAAGTTCGCGCCATATAAAACTGCACAAAAAATCTAAACATTCTAATTCCAATCAGTTTCCACTATAAGCTTCACTTTAGAAAAAACAGCTTTCAAGACACCTGACCCAGAATGAACATTTGATTTAAAAATACATAACGTTTACCCAATATTATGTGGGTCTATACAGCTGGCAATATTTAAGTTTTGGGGAATATTACACACTACTTTGTTATGACCTTGGTGTCTCTGTCTCTGTCTCTGTCTCTGTCTCTCTCTCTCTCTCTCTCTCTTTCTCTCTCTGTTATAGATACGACCACGATTCCATAGAAAATTGAGGGGCATATTCTCAAGGACTCATCGCCGATTTATCGGCACTTTAGCGCCGCAAAAGTGGCTATAGATTTATCGCCCTATTCTCAAGCTGGTGCAAACTGCCGATATCGCCAGTTTACCAGCGATAGCTGCCGCAAAAAACATCGCCACGGATGAGTGCGACAACTAACGCTAATGATATGCAGAGTAGGTGTTCCCGTGCAAAAACACACGGAAACACCACTTCGCGAGATTCTCAACGACCAGTCAGATCTGCGATGCGAACCAAGAACGCGTTAGCAGCAGGGATTTAACACCTGCCTTTTACTGGTGTTAAGCAGGACGACCAAATGCAGTAGAAAGGGAGCCCAGCCCAGAGCCACATCTGAAGACCAACAGATGCCATGGAGACACTGATCATGCAGCTCGGAGACCCAAGAGGACCACAACACCCACCCCCACTGCCACCACCCCCAGCCCCCCCCGGACCACCCCACCCCCGGATTACCACCTAGGCAGTGCAGGACAGCGGACGACCCTAAAACACACCAGCCCCAGAGACTCAACGCCAGAGGAAGCCATTGGTCAACACAGGCTCAAAAGGACAACCATCCTCCGCATCCTGACCCACATTGCCCACAGGCTGACAGTACCAACACAGCGAACAACCTACATCCCCCCGCAGACAAAGCTGCTGGCTGTGCTGCACCTGTTGGCCCCTGGTACCTTCCAACCAACAACTGCCTGAGTCGGAGGAGTCACACAGCCAGCCCCATCAAACTCCCTCACACATGTCATGGCTGCATGTCCACAAAAGCAACGGCGGGCCCCTGTATCCGCACCACACGATAGTTTCAATTCGTAGTGTACCTGCGCAACCAACCCCAATGCCAGCCGTGCTAGACGCCTCCATACCCAAGATCGTAGTAACCGAAATGTGGGTGCGCCAGGTCATGAAGTCCAGTAGTCAACAGTAGTGTAAAAACAGAACTTTATTACAAACACATAAATCAACAAAACGAAAAGCTCAGCCAACGCCTTCCATTCCCAACGGGGAACTTCAACAGGGCAACGTGTCTTCAGAAACCTGTGGGAGAAATGGTGACAATGGTCAAACTTCCGTATAGTCACATGCCTAATCTGGTACAGTGTACTGCACTTGGACAAACCGGAATGCTCACACGCCTGATAAACCATGCATGAGAAGACCGTAACAGAACTACGTGTGGCCGTAACCATCGTAGGAATGAAGAGGAAGGTTACGACCACACGAACTGCTGTTACGGTCACATCATGCAGGACTCATCATACCTGAAAGCATCACGGTGTGTGTCAGCTCGATACCCCTGCCCCTCACTCCCACCACACTGCGCAGGAACATCTTGAGACCATGCAAGTGAACTACGCCATAGCTGGCGTCACGCACATGTTGGGGGCAATTCACAGCACACGTGTATGACTTGTGCCCCCTGCCGACACTGCACACAATCACCGCAACAGCAACCACATGCATGCCATCACAGTGCATACAAAAGTGGACCACCGTGGCCTGTCCACCAATGTCGTCGCAAACTCCCTAGGCAGTGTGCATGATCCACAAATGTCTGCAAGTCCGCCACCAACCAGCGCTTTGAGGATGGCCCACATGGAAATGCACTGCCCATCGGCAAGTACCAACTGAACACACCACACACTCAACTCCACAATCCCCCAACTCACAACTGTGGGCATGCACACGTCACCAATCCACCACCAAAGTGACTACTGCTTGTGTCTCAGTCTCCGCCACAACCTGCCCATAGGCCTACACACACGTGGCCGACCACCTTCAACTGGCACATTCACACTGGAGACGAGGTGGCTACATCCCAAACCAACCCGCGCACATCACGATCATAGCATGCAGGGTCGTGTCACCAAGGGCTGCGCCCCCCACCCAGCCACGAGTCCGCCGCCGTGACCGGTGGTGTCTGCACGATCCTGTGCGCCTGATGCACCCCAGCCCTGGTCCCCAGACCGGTCCTCCGCCCAGTGATGACTGGCAGCCCCTGCGCACCCAGGCCTCAATGCTCACCTGCCGCCACTGGCGTGTCTCCAAGAGGGCCCACCACGTGTCGGTGCATCCTCCTCAGTCGATCGCTGGATTCCACGCCATGGGCCCCCAGCGCACCCTGCAGCACCGCACCGCGGAGTCATGTGTGTGCTGACTGCTGCCTGCGCGTACACTGCAGTCCAGCAGGGCACACTGTTCAATTTGAGTCTTGATTCGCTGGACGCCATATCGAGGCCAACCCATCATCGCAGGCTGCACACCCGCTCAGTTCTTCAGGTGCCACTAACCCTGTGCAACGCAAGTCATCGTCACGTGGCGGTAGGCCCCTGCCAGCCGCAGTGCAGCGGGTGCCACTGACCCTGTGCAACGCAAGTCATCGTCCTGTGGCGGTAGGCCCGTGCCGGCCGCAGTGCAGCGGGTGCCGCCAACTCAGTGCGCCACAAGTCATGGACCCTTCATGATTGGGTCGCATGGTGCGGACGCCATCATGTCATCCCTGGCAGTGGGGAATGTGAAGTGCTAGGCCCCTTTTATTGGCAGGGTCACTTGTCCTGTGACGCCTGTGCTGGATGGGTGTGGTGTGGGTGTGAACCAGCCCTCAGGGAGTGGCTGTGGCATGCTGACAACTAGACCAGTGATCAGCAGATCACTACAGGGAAGACCTGGGACATGTAGCTTTGTCGTCCCCCCTCTGAGCGTAAGCGGAGTGGACTGGCCTGGCGTACGGCAGGCCAGCGTAGGGGTGGCAACAATGAGCCCGGGGCTCTGGGCGTGCTTCAGTTCTGGTCTGGACAAGGAAGTAACTGATGCTTGTGTCTCTGTTGTAGTGTCTATGCCAACCGGACCGCAATCGGCAATGTTGCACCCTGTGACTCAAGTCCCACGACATGAGCAATATGGACGTAAGGGGGAATCACTGACCCTACATTCATCTATACTCTCATACTTGAATGATCAAAGGCATGACACATCTGTGCGATTCTGAATGTTTAATTCACATCCAGTGGAGTGTTGCAGCTGGAGCAGTACAGGGCCATGCAAACCCCACTTCACAATATTGGCCCGTGGTGGGCCAGCCAGAGTCCTTCAGGGAATGACAAGTACATCGGAAGAGGAAGAGATCAGTCCGCAGTCTGATTGCTGTGTCATTGATAACCAAACAGAAAATGGCAGTCCATGTCGAGGTCCAAGGTGAGTGTCGTAGAATGTATCGGGGGACAGTGGAAGGTGATGATTCAAAGGGCAGAACCAAGCAGAAACAGGCCATATGGGGGAGATGAATGCTACTGCAGCCTCCTTACCAGTAAGGTTGATTCACCCGCATCTTCGTCCTCTGATGTAACATGTCCCTCACACGTGGGTGGTGGTGGATTGCCTGCCGCACTGTGAGGCACTGACACATCAGGGGGCAGAGATGTGGATGTAGAAGCAGCAGCAGCATTCATCTGCGCAAGGCCTTGAGGCAGCAATGCCATGACGATGTGCTGCAGGGCATGGAAAGTCCCAGCCACATCTCGCTGGTGTGCAGCCGTGGCAGCCATTCTTTCCGCCGTCATCCGCTCCATGTTCTCCATGAGCCCCCGGATCTGTCCCAACTCCCGGCTGACATCGCTGGAGCCACTCTGACTGGACAGTTGTTCTTGTCTCAGTATCATGACTCCAGCGATGTCAGCCATGGATCATTGGAGAGCATGGAGTGGACTGTGGGTGTCCATTAGGTACTGTAAGTGGTCCCTGATGGTACTCAGACACCCATGTATAGCATCAAGTTTTGCTGCCATGAGGTCGAACCCCACCCGCACCTGATCAACCATCTTCTCCTGGACCTCTAACACACGGCGTTGGAAGGCAATGTGTTGTTCGTGGGGGTCCTGGGAGACAGCCGGGGTGGTAGGTTCATCCTGCTGTGTGGTCTGTGCAGGGGGTGGGGTCTCCTCGATGCAGCTGGGCTGCCCTGCTCCTGGAGGTGAGATGCTGTATCTGTCCATGAACTCTTGGAGGGCGTCGGTGTTAAAGGTGTGGAGGTCCTCTTCATCATCACTGAAGAGCTGTTGGGTCTGCTCTGCAGGAGGTGTTGGTTTTCCCTCTGCAATGTGAAGGGGAGATGCAGTTTAACATTGTGTTCACATGTATGTTGACGCATTGTACAAGTTTGCATTCAAACTGCATGGCAATGTATATTGTGACTGTTTGGGAGGAGCTGCCTATTTGATGCGGGACAGTGGACATTTCAACAACATCACGGATGTGTGTTTGTACTTGTACATTATCATCTCATATTTCCCTGCTATGCCAAATGTGATTGACCAGTTTCTACACACAAGCGGCACCAGTTGTGTCCTCTGTTCTGTTGTGAACGTGTTGCAGTTCATACCACATTGTTGTCAATGTTGATGTGCTCTGAATGTTATGTGTGTGTGCTGCATTTTGGGAGAGTCGCCCCTGCAGCTCTGATTTTGCTGCCCCATGTCCCTTTCAGGCTGTGTGCCTTTGACTTCTGTGCTTATACAGTGCTGAGATGTTGCATACTTGGGTAAATTGGGCTCTTGGTGGGAGTTGGGACACTGGGGCATGGTTTGTCCGCAGATGTGTTGTTGACGTCAGGGGTTGTTTGTGCAAGTGGATGTGTCAGAGTGTGACCTGCTCCTTTACGGATGTGGTCCACACTCAACCACCTCAGTGTCGAAGCGTGCAACATGTCATGGTATATTGACTGCAGCCATGCTATTCGTCATGCAGTGTCACTTGCATTGTCAGTGTGGCTCACAGACACGCCGCTTTGCTGGGTTTGGCACATGTGCATGGGTTGGTTGTGGGATTGGTGATGTGTGGGAAGGGTCCCCTCTGGGCACATAGTCGACGGGGGCCTACTTGCTGTTTCTAGGTGTGCTGCAGTGTGCCAAGGGGATCAGGGACATGATACAGAGTCATTGTGGATGTGCCCTGTGCTATACTTAATTGTGCATGTGTGACATTGTGCCCATCTCCCCCGTTCCCCCAGTCCCTGGTCGTTACTCACCCTGTTGCTGTTGTGTCAGGTCATGTTGAGCAGTGCCCCAACTCCTGCCACCGTCTCCACACTGATGACTGTGGACACCATTTCCTCCATCTCATCCAGCTCCTCCTGTGGCGCTGGACTCCCACCTCTAGTCTGCATTGCTGCCTTCTGGTTGTTGCCGAGTTTCTGCTTGGTCTTGCGCTTCACATCATTCCAGCGCCTCTTGAGCTCTTCCATTGTCCTCCTCAGCACTCCGACTGCATTCACCTTGTTCAGGATGGACTGCCATGTTGCATTTTGTGTTGCCAATTACACAGTGGAGGGGACGAACAGTTGTTGATGTTGTTCTATCACCTCCGTGATCAGGATCCTGTTTTCCTGCAGACTGAACCACGTCTTTCTCCTCTTCTTGTCCTTGCCCTTGCCTGTCCCTGAGGTCCCAGGCTGCTCCTCCGGGGGGCTTGTGGGGTTCTAGCTGTCCTCTGTACCTGCTCCGGCTGCCTCCATTGTGCTTCGCTGTAGTTCGGTTTTTCTTTGTGTTTTTTTTTCCTGCTTTTGCAGTGATTTTTCCCGCCTGACGTGTGTGATTTGCAGGCCTGGCGCTGCTTTTCGCTGATTGTCTTATCGCGGTTGGGCCCATCGCAACTTTTTTCGCGTTCGGGTTTGGATTTTCATCGCCATCTCGGTAATGTTATTGCGGACATTTGACGCGTTATCGGTAGACTATCGCATGTTACCGTCGTGTTGAAAATACGACTTTAACACAGAGTTATTTTCCCGTGATAGACGGCGATATGAAAACTTGCGTTAACCTATTTTGACGATGTTTATCGCACGTTCTCGAGAATATCCCCTGAGTTTTTGGTTTGCCTATAGCTTTGAAATAATTTGACCAATCTACACAAAACTTTTGTTTAGAAACCCCATCCAACTCAGCTCATTCAAGGAAAGTTTTGGGGTGATCCGGCAAGCGGGGGTCGAGAAAAAGGTTAGGGGGGTGCCAAAATGCTTTTTGTTAATGAAATACTCCATGGGAACAGTGATACAGCAAAAACGGCTGAATGGAATTAATTGCACTAAATTTGGTAGAAAGCTAGATCTTGGTCAAGAAAGCAATCTGTTTGTGTAAATCCATTCAGTAGCTTTTGTGAAATTAAGGTTCAAATTTTATAAATATTTCACTCTGTGGAGCAGACAAATCAAAAGATGAGATCTGAATGGATGCTACCACATGATCAAAGATGTGGTGGCAGCCATTTTAGGACTGAGGGACTCAGTCCCCTGTCTTTAAAAAGAAGAAATAAATATATATGATTGAAAGGTTGAGGTCCGTGGGGATAAACATGGTATTTTGTTTATTTTACGGGAACGTGGATTTACCAAGGATCCACAGATCCATGGTCCTGTTAAAAAAAAGGGCTGGGTCTCTTTTTACTACTAATTTCTCTGTGTGGGCCAGGGCCGGGTGGATTATTTATTTATTGATAAGGGGCTGCTTCCCCCGTCCTGAGCCTTCAGAAGGCCCTGGTGACCCCATCCCCTGGGTCCATTTTCAAACTTTTTGGTAAGGGAAAGTGCAGTCCACCTCCCCACGCCTTCAGAAGGCCTTGGGGACCCCATCGATGCTCAATTCAGCTTCTGTCCTTCAAATTTTGGGGTGATCCATCAAGCGGGGCTGGGAAAAGGGGGGGGTCCCAAAACGCATTTTCCTCATGTCAATTTCCATAGGAAAATTTACAGAGGGCTACAGACCGAACTGCTGAATGGAATTACACCAAATTTGGCAGGAAGATAGATGTTGGTCCAGGGAAGTGCCTTTTTTGTGATTTGGTGTATATCTGTTCAGTAGCTTGTGGAGTAATTTAAAGAAATCACCAGTGGTATATATAGAGACACGGAGGATCAGCAACCTCTTCCGATCTCATGCTGGGACCTGATTGGCTGCCATCTCGTGATTCGGCTTGAACCAAGTCACAGAAAATGTTTTAAAAAAAGAAGAAAAGAGGGCAGGGTAGAAACACCCTGACCTCCCAGGCCAACTACCCCTCCTGATACCTCAAGTAATCTCACACAGCGGGATTGCTGAGAGGTTGTTGGAGGCCACACCCCTTTTCTCCACCACTCTGCAATTGCACCTCCTGGTGCAGAACTGGTTGGGGGATGAAGTCTCCTTGGCTGCTGAGGGTCCTTGGGGGCCAACTACCCCTACTGTTACATCCAGTAAGTCCTATAGAGCGGGATTGCAGAGAGGTGTTCAAAGGCCACACCCCCTTTCTCCACCACTCTGCAAATGCGCCTCCTGGTGCACTACTGACTGGGGGATGTAGTCCTCTTGGATGCTGAGGGACCTTGGGAGCGAAGAAGCCCTCCTGTTACCTCCAGTAAGTCCCTTACAACGGGATTCCTGAGAGCTGGTCGGAGGCCCTGCGCCCCTTCTCCACCACTCTGCAAATGTGACTACTAGTTAAAAAAATAGAAATTCACTTAAAAAAACAAAGGTTTTGGGGATGTTATAGTTAGGAAATAGAATTAAAAAACCTTAGAAATTCACCAAAAAAAACAAAGGTTACAGGTACGTTATAGTTAGGCTCAGATTTCACTAGTACAAAACCAGTGAAATTCAGCACTTATAGTTACCTGAGTTAACTATAACTTACGCCCCACAATGCACTGCTTATGACCTCACATATTACATTACTCATGACATAGTCAGTGACATCACTGATGACATCTCAAATGACATCATCCACAGAACCACTCACACCCCCATACAACCTCTTGTATGCCCACTCCCACACAACCACTCACATACCTATTCACAGACCCACACCCATACTGACTCACCTACTCACTCCTCCATAGAGGCACTCACTCACTTTGCACAGCCACTCACACAACCATTCACTCACCCATACAACCACTCATACAACCAGTCACTCACCAGTACAGCGACTCACATAGCCACACACTCACCCATACAGCTACTCACACACCTACTTATTTACCTACACAGTCACTCACACACCCAATCACTCACCCATACAGCCTCTCAACACAGCCACTCAGTCATCCATACAAGCACTCACACACTCACTCACACACCCACACAAGCACTTACATGCCCATTCACACATCCATACAAGAACTCACATATCCACCCATACAGCCATTTACACAGACACTTACTCTCCAATACAGCCACTCACACATCAACTCACTTAACTAAACACCCGCTCAAACACCCACTCAATTACCCATATAGCCACTTACTCATCGAATCACTCACTCGTACAGCCATTCAGACACCCACTCACTCACCCATACAATCACTACACACCCACTTACTTACCCATAGAGCCACTGACACCGCCACTCACTCACCCATACAACCACTGACACACCCACTCACTCACCAATACCGCCACTCACATGGCATCTCACTCTCCCACACCCACTTATACACCCATACAGCCACTTAAACACCCATACAACCAAGGATACATGCAGTCACACAGCCACTCACTTAATATATGTTAGAAGTAGTATCACTCCATAGTAGTGCACCTAGTGTACTATTTAAACTTTTGTAGTGGGTTAGTATATATGTTTAACACCCATAAACTCTTAAAAACACTTACACTCACTTGATTATGTCATCAGTGATGTCATCAGTGATGTCACCGACCATGCCATGAGTGATGCAATATGTTTGGTAATAAGCAGTGCTTTGCGGGAGCGTAAGTTATAATTAACTCAGGCAACTATAACTGCTGCATTTCACTGGTTTTGTGAGTGAAATATGAGCCTAACCATAACATCCCTGTAAGCTTTGTTTTTGTCAGTGAATATAGATATGTATATCAAAGCTCA
Source organism: Calotriton arnoldi (assembly GCA_963921515.1). Taxonomy (NCBI): domain Eukaryota; kingdom Metazoa; phylum Chordata; class Amphibia; order Caudata; family Salamandridae; genus Calotriton; species Calotriton arnoldi. Next base: position 2,362,286 of record CAWUFW010001911.1, read on the forward strand.
AAAAACACTGCAGGGCACTTGCGTGGTTCTTAATGCCGTATATTTAATTGGATGCAGACGCGTTTCGGCGACAGATTGCCTTTCTCAATGCTAATTAAACAGTGCATTGCACACAGCATTCTGAGATTTAAGTATGAGGAACCCGGTAGTCATTGGTGGGTTCACAAGCACGATAATAAAGAAAAGACTACAATAGTTTTGTCCACATTGCAGCAGCCATGCTGTTGTTGAACAGATAAATTATACATTATACTGTTATCACAGCTCAATTGCCTCAATAGGTAAGTAATGAGACCTCATATGCACAGCTTGCCATGTCATTTTGAATCCAATTGTTATTTGATGCTCCCATAGCGCTGTATGTTGCAAAACCCCTCACCTGCCACCGGAATCTGTGCCAAGATGGAACCGCTGCAGTCAGTCAGATTACCTGCTTCCATAAATTTGTAGAATTCAAGACCTTTCTCCATCGATGGAGCAATCTTTCAGAGGTGGTTCTGGCTGCATTAAATTAAATACTTCGCTCTCATGTCACCATTACTGCCAAAATCATGACGGGTGCCTTTTACAAATGTGCTGGTAAAATCATGCAGATACATCAAAGCTCAAAAAACACTGCAGGGCACTGAGGGGGGGGGGTATTAATGCCATATATTTAATTGGATGCAGATGCGTTTCAGCACAACAGATCGCCTTTCTCAATGCAAATTATACAGTCAATTGCACACAGCAATATATATATTACTTAGGGGCAGTCACCAGTAGGTAGTTATGGTTAGGACCATGTTTCCATCTGATTCTTTGTTTTGCCAATAACTTTGGCATTGCTTGAAAGAATCTTTTGATATTTTTTAAATTATTACGACAGTTGATTCAGCTGCTGTATTGAAAGTTTTGGGGTGATTTGTCAAGCTTGGGCCGAGAAAAAGAGGGGTCCCAAAACATGTTTTCCCTAAGCAATTTCCCATAGGAATTTTAGACAAACTACACCCCGAACCACTGAACGGAATTACACCAAATCTGTTAGAAAGGTAGCTGTTGATCCAGAAAGTGACCTTTTTGAAAATTGGTGTAAATCTGCTCAGTAGCTTGGGAGATATTAACGAAAAAACAGATTTGGCTATCTAGGGACAGGAAGGCTCCGTGAACCCTCCAGATCTCGTGTTGAGATCTGATTGGCTGCCAACACTTCAACCAGGAAGTGTTGGGAGACATCTTGGGACTTAGCTTTAGTCGAGTCCCTGAAAAAAGGTTAAAAAAGGGGGAAGGGTAGGAATACCCTGACCCCTTAGCTCTGGTGATGGAGTTCCAGAGGGACCCCACTAGGGCAAAAAAAGCATTTTTGAAACTTTTCACCAAAAATTGTGGTGGATCCACAAATCCGGTGAATATAATAAAAAAACAAGTGCCTGTTTTGGAAAAAGGCCCCGGGTGGGCTAGGTTCCAGGGGAATTGTATAAATAAAGGACAGGGGTGCAAAGGGCTCCCCTCCTGTGGCTCCTGCAGCCCCAGGGAAAACCACCTCCCCGGGGCATTATTTATAAAAAGGTAAGGGGGTGGAAAGGGCCCTCCTCCTGAGGCTCTATTAGCCCTGGGACCACCACCTCCTCAGGGCTAAAGAAACAGGGATGGGGGCTGCATGGAGCCCCTGAGCCCCAGGGACCATACCCTCCCCAGGCAATTTATTTTTGAAAAGGTGGGAGAGGGTCTATGTGGGCCCCCTCCAATGCCACATGGGCACATGCCACAGAGGCCTCCCTGGGCTGGCCCATGAACAAGAAGGGCCCCTCTCCTAGAGGCATACATGGTCCTCGGGACCACCACACCTCAGGGCCTGCTCCTGCTATGTCCCGGGGTATCCACCCCCGGGACATAGCTGTTTTCTTTTGTTTGGCTGGAGCTGACAGCTCCTGCCAAGCAAAAGCAAATACTCCGGTTCCAGCGGGTGGGAGCTGTCAAAGTGCTCCCACCCACTGGAAGCGTAGGTTTCATCTCTTTCCCTGCCTGCACACATTCAGGCAGGGAAAGAGATGAAACTATTGCTCTTGCACACAGGGAGCTGCATTTGCAGCAGCTCCTTGTGTGCAATAGCAATGCCGGCTCCTGCTGATGGCAGGAAGCCAGCTGGACCGCTGGGGCCTTTAGGCTCACCTCTGCGGTCCCAATGCGGCACACTGGGTGCCCTGGATGAGCTCCAGGGCACCCAGGAGACATGTCCGGGCCCTGGGGGATCGGGTCCCTGGGGCTGAAATTGGCGAGGGGTGGGGGGCCGCACAGCCCCACTCCCTTTTCAATGAAAAATATATGAAGGCCAAGACCCAGTGGATGGGGCCCCCTGCATGTCCCCCCTCCCTTTATTCAATGAAGGCTGGGCCCCGGGGAATGTGGTCACCATGGCTGAATCTGCCCACCGAGTAGAGCCGTGCAGCCCCCCTCCCCCATTTCTGTTTAGGCTGGACCCCAGGACCAAAATAGGCCTGGGGAAGGGGGCCACATGGCCCTCCTCTCCTTTGCAAAGGAGGGCTGAAAAACAAGCAGAAAAGGCAAAACTGAGGCAGAAAAATGGGCAGAAAAGGCAAAACTGAGGCAGAAAAATGAGCAGGAAAGGTAAAAAAGAGGGCAGAAAAACAAGCAGAGACAGGAAAACAAAGCAGAAGAAGGCAAAACATAGATCCCTAAGACACTCACACACTCACTAGAAGGATCACTCAGAGAATAATGCACCCACTCACAGATCCACTGAGACACTCATACACTAACTCACATACCCACTCAGAGGCTCATGCACCCACTCACTGACCCACTCAACCACTTATGCACCCACTCACAGACCCACTCGGACACTGACATACCTACTCAGAGACTCATGCATCTACTCACAGACCCACTAAGAGTCACTCACCCACTCACAGAGTCACTCAGACACTCATGCACTCATTCACAGTTCCAGTCAGAGACTCATGTACCCACTCAAAGAACCACTTAGAGACTCCCACACCCACTCACAGACCCACTGAGACACTCATGCACCCACTCAAAGACCCACTCAGAGACTCATGCACCCACTCAGACTCACAGACCCACTCAGAGACTCACGCACTCACTCACAGACCCACTCAGAGACTCATGCACTCCTTCACAGACCCACTCAGAGACTAACGCACTCACTCACAGACCTACTCAAAGACTCATGCACCCACTCAGACATTCATGCACCCACTCATAGACCCACTCAGAGACTCATGCAGCCACTCACAGACCCACTCAGTAACTCATGCACCCACTCACATACCCATTCAGAGACGCATGCACTCATTCACAAATCCACTCAGAGACTCATGGACTCACTCACAGACCCCCTTAGACACTCATGCACTTGCTCTCTCTCGAAGGTTACAGGTTACAGTTAGGAAATAAAATTTCAAAAACTTAGAAATTCATTTAAAAGATAAGGTTACAAAGATGTTATATTTAGGAAATAACATTAAAAAAACATAGAAATTCACTTTAAAAAAAGGTTACAGGCACGTTATAGTTACGAAATGGAATAAAAAACGTTAGAAATTCACTGAAAAAAAACAAAGGTTAAAGGGACATTATAGTTAGGCTCATGTTTTACTCATACAAAACCAGTGAAATTCAGCTGTTATAGTTACCTGAGCTAACTATACCTGATCCCCTGCATTGCAGTGCTTATGGCCTCACATATTACATCACTTATGACATGGTCATTGAAATCACTGGACATCAATCTCTGATGCACCCACTCACACCCTCATGTAACCTTTCATACACCTACTCTAAGTTCCACACTACCATTCTCAAACCCGTTCACAACCTCATACTAGTACGTACACAGCCACTCACTGATTCATAGATCAACACATACTAACACATACTCACTCACCTATATAGCCACTGACACAAGGACACACTCACCCATACAGCCACTTTTACATTCACTCACATACCCCATCACTCACCTATGCTGCCTTTCACATATATTCATTTACTCACCCATATACCAATACCACATGCACTCACTCACCGACACAGCCATACACGCACTCACTAACCCATTCAGCCACTGACTCACCCACTCACTCATCCATACAGGCAGTCACACACCCCCTCACCCACCCACACAGACACCCATAGTGGTACTCAGACAACCAATTACTCATCCATCCAGAAACTCACATACCCACTCACACACCCATACATCCACTTAGACACCAACTGAAAGACAAATACAGACATTCACACAACCAGTCACTCACCCATACATTCACTGAGACATCTAATCACTCACTTATACAGTCAGTAACACACCACCTAAATCATCCAAACATGCACTCCTACACCCACTGATTCACCAAGACACGTTGGTATATATATTTAACACTCATAAACCTTTTAAAACACTCACCGTCACTGGATAATGTCATCAGTGATGTCATCAATGATGTCTTTTGAGATGTCATCAGTGATGTTATGAGTGATGTCACTGACCGTGTCATGAGTGATGTTATATGTGAGATCATAAGCAGTGCATTGCGGGGGTGCGAGTTATACTTAGATCACTGCGTTATTATTGTTCAGTGATCTCAGCAATTATGTCATTTCAGATGTTGCATTGATGTTATCAATGTCAGAGAACAACCTGTAGTGCGGGACGTGATATGTGAGGTAAGGAGCATTGCATGGCGAGGGCACAATTTATAATTACTTCAGTTAACTACAACTGGTGATGATTTTTCGACTTTAAAAAGCTAACATTTTAACTGACACTTTCACCTAACTATAACAGCACTGCAACCTTTGGCTTTTTCTGTGAAAATATATATATATATATTCACTGAAAAAACCATAGGTTTTAGGGACAGTTATAGTTAGTTGGACATTGCACTCGTACAAAACCCGTGAAATTCCCCTGTTATAGTTAGTTCAGCTAACTATAACTCGCGCCCGCAATGCACTGCTGATGACGTCACATATTACATCACTCATGACATGGTCAGTGACATCACTGATGACATCACTGATGACATCTCAAATGACATCACTGATGACATCATCCAGTGACTGTGTGTTTCTGTAAAGTTTAAATATGTTTAATATATATAGGGAAAGGCATATTGAAGAATGAGTGGGTGTATAAGTGTCTGAATGGATGATTTAGTACGTCAGTGACTGACTCTACAAGTGAGTGATTAAACGTATCTTACTGAATGCATGGGTTAGTGACTAAACTGTGTGAATGTCTGTATCCGTCTGTTTGTTGGTGTGTAAGTGGATGCATGGATTTGCGAATAGCTACATGAGTGTCTATATGGGTTATTGATTGGTTCTCTGAGTATCTGTATGGCTGCCTGAGTGTTTTTGTGTCTGTGGGGTGTGTGTGACTCTATACATAGATATGTGAGTGGGTGATTCAGTGGGTGCATGATTTCAAGAGTGCATCTGTGATGGACTGCTTGGTGGGTGAGTGTGTGTATGGGTGTGTTAGTGAGTGAATGTATATCTCAGTGGTACATGTGCGAGTAACTACATATGTAAAAGGCAGTATATATGTGTGTTAGAGTATTTAAATGGCTATAAGTGAGAGTGTGTTATTGTGAGAGTGGCTGTATGGATGCGTGTGTGCTTGTATCAGTTATTGTATAAGAGCGTAAGAATGTGCTAGTATTTGTATGAGTAAGTGAGCTGGTGTGTGTATAACTGTATAGGTGAGTAAATGGGTGTGTGATTAATTTTTTGCATGACTGACTAGGTGTGTGAGTACCTCTATGGATGAGTGGCGGTGTGTGAGTGTTTATATAGGTGTATGAGTGCATATGATAGTCCTGTACTGAGTGACTAAGTATGAGTGACTGTACAGGTGATTGAGTGGATGTGTGTGTAGACCTAAGAATCAGTGAGTGGGTATGTCGTTTTTGGTGTTGGAGTGTCTATGGTTTTGAGAATGGCAGTCTGTAATTTAGAGTGGGTGTATCAAAAGTTATATTAGGGTGTGAGAAGATGCATGAAATTATCACATGGATGATGTCATCAGTGATGTCATTTGAGATGTCATGAGTGATGTCATCAGTGATGTCACTGACCATGTCATGAGTGATGTAATATGTGACGTCATCAGCAGTGCATTGCGGGGCGCGAGTTATAGTTAGCTGAACTAACTATAACAGGGGAATTTCACGGGTTTTGTACGAGTGCAATGTCCAACTAACTATAACTGTCCCTAAAACCTATGGTTTTTTCAGTGAATTTCAAAGGTTTTTTAAATGCTAATTTCTAACTATAACGTGCCTGAAACCTATGGTTTTTTCAGTGAATTTCAAAGGTTTTTTAAATGCTAATTTCTAACTATAACGTGCCTGAAACCTATGGTTTTTTCAGTGAATTTCAAAGGTTTTTTAAATGCTAATTTCTAACTATAACGTGCCTGAAACCTATGATTTTTTAAGTGAATTTCAAAGGTTTTTTAAATGCTAGTTTCTAACTATGCCAACCGAGGTAGGACATGTGAAGAAAGAAGAAAAAACGCACAGAAAGAAGCAAAAGATGTGCAGAAAGAACCAACAGAGGAGCAGAAAGAGGCCTTGTTGCAAAATCATCCTGTGCCCACAACTTTTTCAGACGGGTACTGGTGGTAACTGACTCTGACTAACCAGAGCCAGTGCGCGTTTGCACAGTGGTGAAGGGAGGGGGGGCCTGAGGTGACATGTGTGCAAACGCGCCCCGTGGCGCGTTTTAAGTTGCGGGATTAAGTCCCCTTGAATCCTGAGGGTCCCTGGGGCCCAACTAGCCCCCCAGGTACCTACAGTTAGGAGCACAGAGCTGAGTTGCAGAGACGCGTTCCGAGGCCACGCACCTTTTTTCACCTCTCTGCAACGCAACTCTGTTGTGCTTACTGAAGGTACCTGGTGGGCTAGTTGGCCCCCAGGATTCAAAGGGAATTAACTCCCCAACTTAAAACGCACCACAGGGCGTGTTTGTGCACATGTCACCTGAGGCCCCGACCCCTCCCTTCACCACTGTGCAAACGCGCCCCGTGGCGCGTTTTAAGTTGGGGGATTTGGTCACCTTGAATCCTGAGAGTCCCTGGGGACCAACTAGCCCACCAGGTACTTCCAGTAAGCACCACAGGCCTGCGTTGCAACGCCTGTAACAAATTGTGCAGTTGTGTTTAGGTAGTGAAGAGGGTCGTGCTGGGGGTAGTGTTTTAGGGTTTAGGGTAGTGCAGTGGTGTTTGTGTAGTGTAGGGGGTCATGCTGGGGGTAGATTTAGGGTTTAGGGTAGTGCAGTGGTGTTTGGGTAGTGTAGGGAGTCGTGCTGGGGGAGTGTTTTAGGGTAGTACAGTGGTGTTTGGGTAGTGTAGGGGGTCGTGCTGGGTTTAGTGTTTTAGTGTTTTAGGGTTTAGAGTAGTGCAGTGGTGTTTGGGTAGTGTAGGGGATACTGCTGGGGGTAGTGTTTTAGGGTTTAGGGTAGTGCAATGGTGTTTGGGTAGTGTAGGGGGTACTGCTTGGGGTAGTGTTTTAGGGTTTAGGGTAGTGCAGTGGTGTTTGGGTAGCATAGGGGGTACTGCTGGGGGTAGTGTTTTATGGTTTAGGGTAGTGCAGTGGTGTTTAGGTAGTGTAGGGGTTTGTGCTGGGGTAGTTTTTTAGGGTTTAGGGTAGTACAGTGGTGTTTGTGTAGTGTAGGAGGTCGTGTTTTAGGGTTTAGGGTAGTGCAGTGGTCTTTGGGTAGTGTAGGGAGTCGTGCGGGGGTATTGTTTTAGAGTTTAGGGTAGTGCAATGGTCTTTGGGTAGTGTAGGGGGTTGTGCAGGGGTAGTGTTTTAGGGATTAGGGTAGTGCATTGGTATTTGGGTAGTGTAGGGGGTCATGCGGGGGTAGTGTTTTAGGGTTTAGGGCAGTGCAGTGGTGTTTAGGTAGTTTAGGGGGTCGTGCTGGGGGGAGTGTTTTAGGGTATAGGGCAGTGCAGTGGTGTTCGGGTAGTGTAGGGGGTCGTGCAAGGGGGAGTGTTTTAGGGTTTAGGGCAGTGCAGTCGTGTTCGGGTAGTGTAGGGGGTTGTGCTGGGGGGAGTATTTTAGGGTTTAGGGTAGTGCAGTGGTGTTCGGGTAGTGTAGGGGGTCATGCTGGGGGTAGTGTTCTAGGGTTTAGGGCAGTGCAGTGGTGTTCGGGCAGTGTAGGGGGTCGTGCTGGGGGTGGTGTTTTAGGGTTTAGGGCAGTGCAGTGGTGTTCGGGCAGTGTAGGGGGTCGAGCTGGGGGGTGTTTCAGGGTTTAGGGCAGTGCAGTGGTGTTCGGGCATTGTAGGGGGTCGTGCAGGGGTGGTGTTTCAGGGTTTAGGGCAGTGCAGTGGTGTTCGGGCAGTGTAGGGGGTCGTGCAGGGGTGGTGTTTCAGGGTTTAGGGCAGTGGTGTTCGGGCAGTGTAGGGGGTCATGCTGGGGGTGGTGTTTCAGGGTTTGGGGCAGTGCAGTGGTGTTCGAGCAGTAAAGGGGGTCATGCTGGGGGTGGTGTTTCAGGGTTTAGGGCAGTGCAGTGGTGTTCGGGCAGTGTAGGGGGTTGTGCAGGGGGTGGTGTTTCAGGGTTTAGGGCAGTGCAGTGGTGTTCGGGCAGTGTAGGGGGCAGTGCAGGGGTGGTGTTTCAGGGTTTAGGGCAGTACAGTGGTGTTGGGCATTGTAGGGGGTGGTGCTGGGGCTGGTGTTTCAGGGTTTAGGGCAGTGCAGTGGTGTTTGGGCAGTGTAGGGGGTCGTGCTGGGGCTGGTGTTTCAGGGTTTAGGGCAGTGCAGTGGTGTTCGGGCAGTGTAGGGGGTCGTGCTGGGGCTGGTGTTTCAGGGTTTAGGGCAGTGCAGTGGTGTTCGGGCAGTGTAGGGGGTCTTGCTGGGGCTGGTGTTTCAGAGTCTAGGGCAATGCAGTGGTGTTCGGGCAGTGTAGGGGGTCTTGCTGGGGCTGGTGTTTCAGGGTTTAGGGCAGTGCAGTGGTGTTCGGGCAGTGTAGGGGGTTGTGCTGGGGGTGGTGTTTCAGGGTTTAGGGCAGTGCAGTGGTGTTCGGGCAGTGTAGGGGGTCGTGCTGGGGCTAGTGTTTCAGGGTTTAGGGCAGAGCAATGGTGCTCAGGCAGTGTAGGGGGTTGTGCTGGGGGTGATGTTTCAGGGTTTATGGCAGTGCAGTGGTGTTAGGGCAGTGTAGGGGGTTGTGCTGGGGGTGGTGTTTCAGGGTTTAGGGCAGTGCAGTGGTGTACCGGCAGTGTAGGGGGTCGTGCAGGGGGTGCTGTTTCAGGGTTTAGTGCAGTGGTGTTCGGGCTGTGTAGGGGTTCATGCTGGGGTGGTGTTTCAGGGTTTAGGGCAGTGCAGTGGTGTTCGGGCAGTGTAGGGTGTCGTGCTGAGGGGTGGTGTTTCAGGGTTTAGGGCAGTGCAGTAGTGTTTGGGCAGTGTAGGGGGTCGTGCTGGGGGAGTGTTTTAGGGTTTAGGGCAGTGCAGTCGTGTTCTGGTAGTGTTGGGGGTCGTGCTGGGGGAGTATTTTAGGGTAGTGCAGTGGTGTTCGGGTAGTGTAGGGGGTCATGCTGGGGGTAGTGTTCTAGGGTTTAGGGCAGTGCAGTGGTGTTCGGGCAGTGTAGGGGTCGTGCTGGGGGTGGTGTTTTAGGGTTTAGGGCAGTGCAGTGGTGTTCGGGCAGTGTAGGGGGTCGTGCTGGGGGTGGTCTTTCAGGGTTTAGGGCAGTGCAGTGGTGTTCGGGCAGTGTAGGGGGTCGTGCAGGGGGTGGTGTTTCAGGGTTTAGGGCAGTGCAGTGGTGTTCGGGCAGTGTAGGGGGTCGTGCAGGGGTGGTGTTTCAGGGTTTAGGACAGTGGTGTTTGGGCAGTGTAGGGGGTCATGCTGGGGGTGGTGTTTCAGGGTTTGGGGCAGTGCAGTGGTGTTCGAGTAGTAAAGGGGGTCATGCTGGGGGTGGTGTTTTAGGGTTTAGGGCAGTGCAGTGGTGTTCGGGCAGTGTAGGGAGCAGTGCAGGGGGTGGTGTTTCAGGGTTTAGGGCAGTGCAGTGCTGTTCGGGCAGTGTAGGGTGTGGTGTTTCAGGGTTTAGGGCAGTGCAGTGGTGTTCGGGCAGTGTAGGGGGTCGTGCAGGGGGTGGTGTTTCAGGGTTTAGGGCAGTGCAGTGGTGTTCGGGCAGTGTAGGGGGCGGTGCAGGGGGTGGTGTTTCAGGGTTTAGGGCAGTACAGTGGTGTTCGGGCATTGTAGGGGGTGGTGCTGGGGCTGGTGTTTCAGGGTTTAGGGCAGTGCAGTGGTGTTCGGGCAGTGTAGGGGGTCGTGCTGGGGCTGGTGTTTCAGGGTTTAGGGCAGTGCAGTGGTGTTCGGGCAGTGTAGGGGGTCGTGCTGGGGCTGGTGTTTCAGGGTTTAGGGCAGTGCAGTGGTGTTCGGGCAGTGTAGGGGGTCATGCTGGGGCTGGTGTTTCAGGGTTTAGGGCAGTGCAGTGGTGTTCGGGCAGTGTAGGGGGTCTTGCTGGGGCTGGTGTTTCAGAGTCTAGGGCAATGCAGTGGTGTTCGGGCAGTGTAGGGGGTCTTGCTGGGGCTGGTGTTTCAGGTTTTAGGGCAGTGCAGTGGTGTTTGGGCAGTGTAGGGGGTCGTGCTGGGGGTGGTGTTTCAGGGTTCAGTGCAGTGGTGTTCAGGCAGTGTAGGGGGTCATGCTGGGGCTAGTGTTTCAGGGTTTAGGGCAGAGCAATGGTGCTCAGGCAGTGTAGGGGGTGCTGGGGGTGATGTTTCAGGGTTTATGGCAGTGCAGTGGTGTTAGGGCAGTGTAGGGGGTCGTGCTGGGGGTGGTGTTTCAGGGTTTAGGGCAGTGCAGTGGTGTTCCGGCAGTGTAGGGGGTCGTGCAGGGGGTGGTGTTTCAGGCTTTAGTGCAGAGGTGTTCGGGCAGTGTAGGGGGTCGTGCTGGGGTGGTGTTTCAGGGTTTAGGGCAGTGCAGTGGTGTTCGGGCAGTGTAGGGTGTCGTGCTGAGGGGTGGTGTTTCAGGGTTTAGGGCAGTGCAGTAGTGTTTGGGCAGTGTAGGGGGTCGTGCAGGGGGTGGTGTTTCAGGGTTTAGGGCAGTGCAGTGGTGTTCGGCCAGTGTAGGTAGTCTTGCTGGGGGTGGTGTTTCAGGGTTTTGGGCAGTGTAGGCGGTCGTGCTGGGGCTGGTGTTTCAGGGTTTAGGGCAGTGCAGTGTTGTTCGGGCAGTGTACGGGGTTGTGCTGGGGCTGGTGTTTCAGGGTTTAGGGCAGTGCAGTGGTGTGCGGGCAGTGTACGGGGTTGTGCTGGGGCTGGTGTTCCAGGGTTTAGGGCAGTGCAGTGCTGTTCGGGCAGTGTAGGGGGTCGTGCTGGGGGTGGTGTTTCAGGGTTTAGGGCAGTGCAGTGGTGTTCGGGCAGTGTAGGGGGTCATGCTGGGGCTGGTGTTTCAGGGTTTAGGGCAGTGCAGTGGTGTTCGGGCAGTGTAGGGGGTCATGCTGGGGCTGGTGTTTCAGGGTTTTGGGCAGAGCAGTGGTGTTCGGGCAGTGTAGGGGGTCGTGCTGGGGGTGGTGTTTCAGGGTTTAGGGCAGTGCAGTGGTGTTCGGGCAGTGTAGGGGGTCTTGCTGGGGGTGGTGTTTCAGGGTTTAGGGCAGTGCAGTGGTGTTCGGGCAGTGTAGGGGGTCTTGCTGGGGGTGGTGTTTCAGGGTTTAGGGCAGTGGTGTTCGGGCAGTGTAGGGGGTCTTGCTGGGGGTGATGTTTCAGGGTTTAGGGCAGTGCAGTGGTGTTCGGGCAGTGTATGGGGTCTTGCTGGGGGTAGTGTTTCAGGGTTTAGGGCGGTGCAGTGGTGTTCATGCAGTGTAGGGGGTCGTGCTGGGGGTGGTGTTTCAGGGTTTAGGGCAGTGCAGTAGTGTTCGGGCAGTGTAGGGGGTCGTGCAGGGGGTGGTGTTTCAGGGTTTAGGGCAGTGCAGTGGTGTTCTGGCAGTGTAGGGGGTCATGCTGGGGGTGGGGTTTCAGGGTTTAGGGCAGTACAGTGGTGTTAGGGCAGTGTAGGGGGTCGTGCAGGGGTGGTGTTTCAGGGTTTAGGGCAGTGCAGTGGTGTTCGGGCAGTGTAGGGGGTCGTGCTGGGGCTGGTGTTTCAGGGTTTAGGGCAGTGCAGTGGTGTTCGGGCAGTGTAGGGGGTCTTGCTGGGGGTGGTGTTTCAGGGTTTAGGGCAGTGCAGTGGTGTTTGGGCAGTGTAGGGGGTCTTGCTGGGGGTGGTGTTTCAGGGTTTAGGGCAGTGGTGTTCGGGCAGTGTAGGGAGTCTTGCTGGGGGTGATGTTTCAGGGTTTAGGGCAGTGCAGTGGTGTTTGGGCAGTGTAGGGGGTCTTGCTGGGGGTAGTGTTTCAGGGTTTAGGGCGGTGCAGTGGTGTTCATGCAGTGTAGGGGGTCGTGCTGGGGGTGGTGTTTCAGGGTTTAGGGCAGTGCAGTAGTGTTCGGGCAGTGTAGGGGGTCATGCAGGGGTGGTGTTTCAGGGTTTAGGGCAGTGCAGTGGTGTTCTGGCAGTGTAGGGGGTCATGCTGGGGGTGGGGTTTCAGGGTTTAGGGCAGTACAGTGGTGTTCGGGCAGTGTAGGGGGTCGTGCAGGGGGTGGTGTTTCAGGGTTTAGGGCAGTGCAGTTGTGTTCGGGCAGTGTAGGGGGTCGTGCTGGGGCTGGTGTTTCAGGGTTTAGGGCAGTGCAGTGGTGTTCGGGCAGGGTAGGGGGTCTTGCTGGGGGTGGTGTTTCAGGGTTTAGGGCAGTGGTGTTCGGGCAGTGTAGGGGGTCTTGCTGGGGGTGATGTTTCACGGTTTAGGGCAGTGCAGTGGTGTTCGGGCAGTGTAGGGGTCTTGCTGGGGGTAGTGTTTCAGGGTTTAGGGCAGTGCAGTGGTGTTCGTGCAGTATAGGGGGTTGTGCTGGGGATGGTGTTTCTGGGTTTAGGGCAGTGCAGTAGTGTTCGAGCAGTGTAGGGGGTTGTGCAGGGGGTGGTGTTTCAGGGTTTAGGGCAGTGCAGTGGTGTTCGGGCAGTGTAGGGGGTCGTGCTGGGGGTGGTGTTTCAGGGTTTAGGTCAGTGGTGTTCGGGCAGTGTAGGGGCTCTTGCTGGGGGTGATGTTTCAGGGTTTAGGGCAGTGCAGTGGTGTTCGGGCAGTGTAGGGGGTCTTGCTGGGGGTAGTGTTTCAGGGTTTAGGGCAGTGCAGTGGTGTTCGGGCAGTGTAGGGGGTCATGCTGGGGGTGGTGTTTCAGGGTTTAGGGCAGTGCAGTGGTGTTCGGGCAGTGTAGGGGGTCGTGAAGGGGGTGGTGTTTCAGGGTTTAGGGCAGTGCAGTGGTGTTCGGGCAGTGTAGGGGTCGTGCTAGGGGTGGTGTTTCAGGGTTTAGGGCAGTGCAGTGGTGTTCGGGCAGTGTAGGGGGTCATGCAGGGGCTGATGTTTCAGGGTTTAGGGCAATGCAGTGGTGTTCGGGCAGTGTAGGGGGTCGTGCTGGGGGTAGTGTTTTAGGGTTTAGGGTAGTGCAGTGGTGCTTGTGTAGTGTAGGGGGTTGTGCTGGGGGTAGTGTTTTAGGGTTCAGGGTAGTGCAGTGGTGTTTGTGTAGTGTAGGGGGTCATGTTTTAGGGTAGTGCAGTGGTGTTTGGGTAGTGTAGGGGGTCGTGCTGGGGGTAGTGTTTTAGGATTTAGTTTAGTGCAGTGGTGTTTGGGTAGTGTAGGGGGTCGTGCTGGGGGTAGTGTTTTAGGGTTTAGGGTAGTGCAGTGGTGTTTGTGTAGTGTAGGGGGTCGTGCTGGGGGTAGTGTTTTAGGGTAGTGCAGTGGTGCTTGTGTAGTGTAGGGGTTCGTGCTGGGGGTAGTATTTTAGGGTTTAGGGTAGTGCAGTGGTGTTTGGGTAGTGTAGGGGGTCGTGCTGGTGGTAGTGTTTTAGGATTTAGGTTAATGCAGTGGTGTTTGGGTAGTGTAGGGGGTTGTGCTGGGGGTAGAGTTTTAGGGTTTAGGATAGTGCAGTGGTGCTTGTGTAGTGTAGGGGGTCGTGCTGGGGGTAGTGTTTTAGAGTTTAAGGTAGTGCAGTGGTGTTTTTGTAGTGTAGGGGGGGTCATGTTTTAAGATGCAATGCTCCAATACCTGACCAGTCTGCACTACATAAAACTGCAAAAAAACTAAAAATAAAAAGTGTTTTGCACACTTTTGTCATTGGGCTATATGTGGGCTACATCTGGGTATTATGGGTGCTACATTTGGGCTCTTTTTTCACTGGTGGCCATCTTGGAAGACTTCTTTGTTATGAAGTTTCCTAATTTCTTCATTTACTGCAGTCTCCTCAGTAGGAAATGCTTTCAGTTTTTTACTTTGATTCCATCAAGAAGGCATTCAGATGTGTCTCACATCTGCCATAAATTCAGAATGTTAGCACTCTAGTTGCTCATTAGATCACTGGAGTAAAGCTACTGCTCACCAGGGAGTTAACTGGTAGTCTGCTGCTGGTATTGAAAGTGATTGTTTCAGTCTGCATGTCAGAATTTTCTAATGAAATAGAAGAGGATTTGAGATCTCACTTAAAACATGCCCTCATTTTTCTTTCTGCAGCACTAACCATAATTTCTATTTCAAAAAGAACCCCTCATTTTGTTCCTTTTTAAATTAAATGTTTTAAGTGTTACCGGTTTATTCCAATCAAGATGGCTTCAGGTGTGCCATACTTTTGTCATAAGTAAGGCTGTTAGCGCTCTAGTTGTTCTTTAGAACACTCTGGGAAGCTGCAGTAGAACACAAAGGCATCAACTGGCAGGCTGCTCCTGTTGAAATATAACAGGAAGATATTTGAGATCACACTTGAAATATGTCCTAATTTTTCTTTCTACAGCACTAACCATAATTTCTATGACAAAATGAACCCCATCATTTTGTTCCTTTTTAAATTAAATGTTTTAAGTGTTACCAGTTTATTCCAATCAAGATGGCTTCAGGTGTGCCATACTTTTGTCATAAGTAAGGCTGTTAGCACTCTAGTTGTTCTTTAGAACACTCTGGGAAGCTGCAGTAGAACACAAAGGCATCAACTGGCAGGCTGCTCCTGTTGAAATATAACAGGAAGATATTTGAGATCACACTTGAAACATGTCCTAATTTTTCTTTCTACAGCACTAAACATAATTTCTATGACAAAATGAACCCCATCATTTTGTTCCTTTTTAAATTAAATTGTTTAAGTGTTACCAGTTTATTCCAATCAAGATGGCTTCAGGTGTGCCATACTTTTGTCATAAGTAAATCTGTTAGCACTCTAGTTGTTCTTTAGAACACTCTGGGAAGCTGCAGTAGAACACAAATGAATCAACTGACAGTCTCTGCCCTTGTTGGATGTACATGTTTTACTGAGAATGTCAGACTTCATCCTCACATGATTGAGAAAGATAATGTGAATTTACAGAAAATATGCTCTCATTTTAGCTTCTGGAGCGCCTTCCAAACCTCCATGGGACAAGCATGAGAAAATAGTGTTCTCTCAAACATGATTCATGATATCCCAGCAGAAGGTTTTTCACATGGTAAAATAACCTTAGAATACACCACAATTCCTAAAATTAGTATGGTACCATCAACAAATAAATTCTAATGTAACTAAAGCCTGTTATCACCCTTTATAGTTCTCCTTTTGGTGACCCTCAAAATCTTCTATTCACTACAATGCATTTCAATGAGGTACTATCATTTATATTGGTCCCAAGATGGCTGCCAGCAATTCCAGGATGAAGTGCTGACAGCCAATCAGATCTCACGATGACATGTGTGGTTAGGCTCCGCCCAGATATATATGTGACTTTACTTTTGATTTTCTCAGGAACTACTGAACGGATTTACACCATTTAAGCAAAAGGCACGACACTGAACCAAGGGCTACCTCTTTGCCAAATTTGGTGTAATTCCGTTCAGCAGTTCGGGCTGTAGCTGCGACTAAAGGTTCCTATGGAAAAATGAATGGGGAAAACGCGTTTTGGGACCCCCCTTTTTTCTCGGCCCCCGCTTAACGTATCGCCCTGAGACTTTCAGGATAGGAGCGGACCGGAGCGCCCAACAAGTTGGAAACTTTCGCGAAGATTCGTCAACCGGCGCCAACGTTATTTCAAATAGAATGTCGCGGATTTCCTATGGATAATAGGTTTTAACTATAACTATCTACTGGCGACCGCCAGTAGATAATATATAATATTTTTGTCCCATAGATATATATATATATATATATATACATATATATATATATATATATATATATATATATATATATATATAAACATATACATACATATATATATGTATGTATGTATGCATACATACATATATATATATATATATATCTATGGGATATATATATATATATATATATATATATCCCAACAAACAAGTTGCCTGCTAAGAGAGTGCCTCACACAGGTTCATTTGTTACGCCAAATCTTTAATGGATGATAGCAATATTCAAACAGCAGACGTGCCTCGCTGAATTTCAAAATCCTGCCCAACGCGTTTCATGCTCAAAACACTTCCTCATGGGCTAAGGGCACCATACTGAGTGAAGGCTCGGCAGTTTCTTACAGCACCAGTTTAAAAGTATATTCACCCCGCCCAGGTGGGCGTGGCCACCCGCGTGGCCTGTTGGTAACTGTAGTGCCTCTGTTATCCTCTTGTGAGTTGCCGTGCATTCTCTCAAAATAAAACCATTTCAAGTCCCAAGTGGGTTGCGGTAACACAAACCGCCGTTTGTCATGCTTGTAACATCTTCCATCGGCGATACCTGTCCCAAATGCTGCAATGTCGATTGGCGCCATAGTTGGACTGCACAAGTGCAGCGGAGCTCCTCTCGCGGCTCAGGCTGTGCCGCATACATCCCAACAAACAAGTTGCCTGCTAAGAGAGTGCCTCACACAGGTACATTTGTTACGCCAAATCTTTAATGGATGATAGCAATATTCAAACAGCAGACGTGCCTCGCTGAATTTCAAAGTCCTGCCCAACGCGTTTCATGCTCAACAGCACTTCCTCATGGGCTAAGGGTATCATACTGAGTGAAGGCTCGGCAGTTTCTTACAGCACCAGTTTAAAAGTATATTTACCCCGCCCAGGTGGGCGCACAGCCTGAGCCGCGAGAGGAGCTCTGCTGCACTTGTGCAGTCCAGCTATGGCGTCAATCAACGTCACAGCATTTGGGACAGGTATCGACGATGGAAGATGTTACGAGCATGACAAACGGCGGTTTGTGTTACCACAACCCACTTGGGACTTGAAATGGTTTTATTTTGAGAGAATGCACAGCGACTCACAAGAGGATAAAAGAGGCACTACAGTTACCAACAGGCCACGCGGGTGGCCACACCCACCTGGGCGGGGTGAATATACTTTTAAACTGGTGCTGTAAGAAACTGCCGAGCCTTCACTCAGTATGATGCACTTAGCCCATGAGGAAGTGTTGTTGAGCATGAAACGCGTTGGGCAGGATTTTGAAATTCAGCGAGGCACGTCTGCTGTTTGAATATTGCTATCATCCATTAAAGATTTGGCATAACAATTGTACCTGTGTGAGGCACTCTCTTAGCAGGCAACTTGTTTGTTGGGATATATATATATATATATATATATATATATATATATATATATATATATATATATATATATATATATATATATATACATATCTTTAGTTATAACAAACAATCCAGAGCACTACACAGATATGGCAAATTTGATCTGCCAATCTTGCAGATCCCACTTTAATTTTCAAGCATTCAGATCCTAAATTTGTTGATACACAACTCAGTGAATCAACAACACTCACATCCAAAATTTGTTGGCGCACAGGTCAATAAAATGAAAAACACAGCCGACACGTGTTTCGTCGTGAAGACCACTTTTTCAAGGATCGTCACTCTTTCAAGGCGAGGAAGTCAGGAAAACGTTTCCTCTCATATGAATATTAGCCAGACGAATAAACGCTGTCTTTGGAACCCCAAGGACTAGAAAATTCAGGAAAACGGTCTCTATTATAGATCTTTGGTTTGTCTCAAGTACTCACACTTGTCAACGTTCACCACCACGTTTGGCGGGAACATAGAAGAAGAACACAGGCTATGTTCGGACCGATATGTAAATAGTGAGTTCGTAGCGGCTATATGAGTAACTCAGCGCATTGACATCAATACGCTGAGTTACTAAATAGTGAGCCCATAGCGGCTATACGAGTAACTCAGCGTATTGACATCAAGTTATAGCTGCTACGGGCTCACTATTTAACACAGCCTGCGTTCTTCTTCTATGTTCCAGCCAAACGTGGTGGTGCACGCTGACAAGGGTGAGTACTTGAGACAAACCAAATGTCTATTTGAGCACCCTGTACTTTCTGTATTTGATGTATTTTCCTTTGACTTGATAGATGTGCTAGCAGTTTTCTACCACCACTGCCATCATCCTTTTCTTATTTATTTATGTATGTGTAGTTATAGTAAGGATGTAGTTTTCATAGAAAGAGCATTTACCAACAATGTTGGCGTCGTTTGATGAATCCTCGCAAAATTTTCAAAACCAGTTTGCTACTCACTTTAGCTGCTATCCTGAAGGTTTCGGGGTGATCCGTCAAGTGAGGACTGAGAAAAAGGGGGGTCCCAAAAATCATTTTCCCCATGTTAATTTCCATAGGAAACTTTAGGCACGGCTAAAGCCCTGAACGGAATTGCACCAACTTTGGCAGAAAGGTAGATATTGGTCCAGGGAAGTGCTTTTTTGTGATTTGGTGTAATGCCATTCAGTAGTTGCAGAGTAATTTAAATAAATTTCCAGTTGTATATACAGGAATTCAGAGGATCCGCGACCTCTTCCAATCGCTTGCTGAGATCTGATTGGCTGCCATCACTTCAAACCAGAAAGGTGTTGGCAGCCATCTTGGGACTCAGAGACGAGTGCCTGAAAAAACATTAAAAAAAGAAAAGGTGGCAGGGTAGATATACCCAGACCCACTAGGCCTATTGCGTGGGTCCCACAGGGACCTCCCAGGACCAAAAAAGCATTTATTTATTGAAATTTTCACATAATTGTTTTAAAAAATGAAACGCTGGCTGCCCTGTTTTGTTAATAATCAGCCAACGGGTGGGCCAGGTCCTGGGGGTATTTGCATAAAATTGAAGGGGGTGCACAGGCCCTTCATCTCAGGGTTTATTATTGCCCGGGGACACCAGCTACCCGGGGCTTATTTATTTAAAAATGGGGGGCCTCTCGGACCCCCTGGGGACCACAACCTCCCCCGGGGCCACATGCCAAAATGAAAATGGGGGCATCTTAGACCCCCGTGCCCCGGGTACCACCACCTCCCTGGGTGCATCTTCTTATTACCACCACCCCCAGGGCCGGCTTCTGCTATGTCCTGGGGTGCCTGCTCCTGGGACATAGCTGTTTGCTATAGCAGCAAGCAAAAGAATTGAATGTTCTCGCTTGCTGGAAGCAGAGCAATATTGTTTTCACATAGAGGGAGCTGCATGTTTAGCAGCTCCCACTGGGCAAAAGCAAGCACAACTCTGCATTCTGCAAGCCAGAACTGTCAAACAGCCCAGCTCGCAGAAAGTGGAGTTTTCATCTGTTTCCCTGCATCCAAATATGCGTGCAGGGAAACAAATGAAAACATTGCTCTGACAGACAGCAAGCTACCTTTCAGCAACCCCTGACTGTCAGAGCAATGTCGGCTCCCACAGGAGACAGGGAGCCAGCTGGGACTGCGGGGGGCCTTAAGGCTTTCCCCTTGGATCCAATGCACGCTGGGGGGCACCCAGGAGATATGGACAGGCCCCGGAGGATGGGGTCCCCAGGGCCGAAATCGGCCCAGGGAGGGGAGCTACGTGACCCCCACCCCATACTTTAATGGCCAGGCCCCAGGGATTGTGTTTCTTTGGTCAAAATAGGTCCGGGGAGAGAGGCCACATGGACACCCTCCCCTAAAAAAAATAATAATAAAAAAGGCTGACCCCGGGGATGGGGCCCCCAGGGCCAAAATTGGCCCGGGAGGGGGACTGGTCAGCCCCCCCTCCCAAAGTATTATTGCCAGGCCCAGAGGAATGGGGTCCCCAGGGCCGAAATCGGCCCAGGGAGGTGGTGCACTGCACCCCATTTTTAAAATAATTATTTAAAAGTCTGGGCCCCGGGGGATCGGGTTCCCATGGCCAAAATAGGTCCAGGGAGAGGGGCCATGTGGACACTCTCCCCTAATAAAAATAAATAGTAAAAAAAGGCTGGCACCCAGGGAAGGGGTCCCCAGTGCCGAAGTCGGCCCGGGGACGGTGACTGCGCGCCCCCCCCCTTCCAAAGTATAATTGCCAGGCCCCCGGGGATGGGGTCCCCGGGGCTGAAATTGGCTTAGGGAGGAGGTCTGTGCAGACCCCCACCTCTATTTTAAATTAATTATTTAAAAGGCCAAGGATGGGGTCCCTGGAGACGAAATCGGTACGGGGAGGGGAGTGTGCGCGCTGTGCGGGCCCTTCTCCCCTAATGAAAATAAAAAGTTAAAAAAGGCCGGGCCAAGGGGGTTTGGTCCTTGGGGCTAAAAGGTGCCTATGAAAGAGGACTTCACGGCCCCCTCCCCATAGTATAATTGCTGGGCCCTAAGGGATGGGGTCCCCGGAGCCAAAATCAGCCCAGGGAGGATGGCTGCACAGCCCCCCATTTTTAAAATGATTATTTAAAAGGCCGGGCCCCGGAGGATGGGGGTTGAAATTGGCCCAGGGAGGGGAGCCACTCGGTCCCTCTCCCCCTTTCTGTTGCGGCCAGGCTCTGGGAGATGGGGTCCTCGGGGCCGAAAACAGCTCGGGAGGGGGCCGTGTGTCCCTCTTATCCCCCATTTTATTATGGACGGGCCCCAGGCGGTAGGGTCCCCAGTGTTGAAATCGGACCAGGGAGGGGGCCGCATGGTTCCCCTGCCCCATTCAAATTTGGCCTTGCCACTCACACACCCCCTTACAGACCCATTTACCCACTCACAGACCCACACAGGCACCCACAGCCACTCAGACACTCATTCACCCACTCACAGACCCACTCAGATTCACGCACCCACTCACAGACCCACTCAGACACTCACACACTCAGTCACACTCCCACTGAGACATTTATGCATCCACTCCCAGACCCACTCTCAAAGGTTTTAGGTTACACTTAGGAAATAAAAATTAAAAAATCCTAGAAATTCACATTAAAAAAACAAAGGTTACAGGGACATTTAAGTTAGGAAATAGAATTTTAAAAAACGTAGAAATTCACTGAAAAAAACCAAAAGTTACAGGGACATTACAGTTAGGAAATAGAATTTAAAAACCTTTGAAATTCACTGAAAAAAACAAAGGTTACAGAGATGTTATTTTTAGGTTCACAATTCACTCGTGCAAAATCAGTGAAATTCAGCAGTTATAGTTACCTAAGCTAACTATAACTTACGCCCCCGCAATACACTGCTTATTACCTCACATATTTCATCACTCATGGCATTGTCAGTGACATCACTGATGACATTACTGATGGCATGCACACATGTCGGGGCAGTTTAACACTCTGCTGCTGAAATACAGAGGCTGGGGATTTGAGGAGACACACTGCATTGTGCTACTTTGTGTCTCGGCAAAATGCAGGCTCTTCTGGCAGCCTTCCTGCCGTTCAGAGGTCTCGCCATCCTCATCGCCAGTGAGAGATCAGCAAAAAGGAAAGAAACTTCTTGAATGGTAAGCCCTCCTTAATGGAACACTTCTTGACTGAGGTGGAGCCTTCCTGCAACTGACAGCTCACATGTTCCAGGTCAGAATGCTCCCTCCACGTCATTCAAATAATGCCAGATGCAACAGGACCTCTGACACCTGCTCTCATGTAAATTCTGGTTTAGCAATCCATAATATGTTCTGCTTGTGCAAAACATCACTATAACCTAACAAAGCCTCTCCATGCTATTTTTTATGTTATTCAGTAGACTGGAGTCTGAATGGTGACTGAAGAAGTAGATCTTGCTACTTATTATTATTTTCCTTACTCCATGAGCCAGTCTTCCTTATTAGAATGTTTAATATGCTTTCATGGAACTCTGTCCAATCACTTTTTTTAAATAACCTGCCCCTTCCTTTGTAGCTTAAAACCCCACAATTTCCCTTGTATCCCTGGAGAAATCCTCTGCTATATAAACTAAGGGACCAATAAACTGTTTGGCAGGAAGTTTATTCCAACATAAATGTGACGGTATCTCATCAGCCTAGTTACAAGTCCATTATAACCTATGCCACTTGTAATAAGGCAAACGCAATATCTGTCACATTTGTGATGGGGTATTCATTAGCAAACTCTAAATCAGGTCCTAAAACTGTGGTCATGGCCAAACTGGGAATAGGAAAAGAATAAATGCTAGGACTTTGAAGAGGAACAACTGGACTTCGTGAAACAAAGATTACTGGCATGTATTCAGGTCATTTCCTCCTTGTGCGTCTTATTCACTAGAAAATGTTTGCAACTGAAGATTTATCCAAGCCTAAGATTGGCATGACCACAGTCAAACTATAAGAAGATGAATCGAGATGGACTCTCAAATAGAGTGCACTCAGTAGCTTTTTTGACAACTACTAATACATTGGAGAATTAATTACTAGGGGCCTAAATTCAAAACTGAGAAGTTTGAAAACAAAAGGTCTCTGCAGGATACTACTGACAATGGCAGCCCCTAACATCCTGCAGAAAATGCAAGATCTTTGCGGGTAGCAGGACCTCTGGTGTAGACTCTTGAAACAGCACTAGGTTTAGAAATGTCCCCAATGAGAGAGCTAGACCTTAAGGGCAATGGGGTCATGACTGTTAAATACGGATTGCTACTTCTCAGCATTAGCACTTAACCTAAAGTCGTATATTTTCAGCTTCCAACTTACTTGGAATTACCAAGAATATTCCTGGAATACATGCACAGAAATGGAACCTTGCCTGTTGGTCTCCAGTGCTGCTGCAGATACTGTAAGAAATATGAATAAGATTCTTGGGGGCATATTCACAAGGAAAGTGGCGAAGCGTATCATTAAGCCAAGAAGGCTAACATGCTCCGTCACTTTAGAAACGCAGGGCTGCAGCATATTTACAAGTATATGGTGCGGCCCTGCATTTCACCCTGCTCTGGCTCTAAATTTGGCTGCCTCCAGCCAACGCAGGCACCCTTGCATCATAGTGCAAGGGTGTCTGCGTTGAGGGGAGTGATTGTTTATGTGCAGGAAGGTGCGCCTTCCTGCACATAAACAATCTGAAATGGCGATTTGAAACTTTTATGTGTACTGCTTAATGCAGCACACATTGAAGTTGCAAAACGTCATTTTCTTAAAAAGTTTGTTTATGTGCAGGAAGGGGCACCTTCCTGCACATAAACAATCAAAGGCGTGTTGCTGTTTCCATGTTTGCTGCACAACGCAGCACACATGGAAACAGAAAATAGAGGAGAAATTAAACATTAGTCTTCGTTTCGCCTGGGTAAGACCAGGTTTTCCCTGCTCTTAATTTTGACGCTGCCCCATATTTACGCCACCCTTGTAAATATGGGTCAGCGTCAAAATCAATGGGTGTTGCGGTGGAACGTCCACAGCAACACCCATTGCCCTCCTCTTTCACGCTAAGTATAGCGTGAAAGGGTCCCTTATTTACGAGGCAGCGTTAAGCCACGTAGCTGAACTCTGCCTTATAAATAAGGCAAAGACCTTATCGCCAACACGTCTTCAAAAGTGACTAAATGTCCACTTGTGATAGCTGGGCCATTAATCTAAGAAACCCCTGTGTACACGACACAGTGGTTTGGAGCTAATGTTCTTAGTAATTAACAGCAAATGCACAGACTCTAGTGCAGCAGAGGAAGCAGCATGATGTGGTAAACCTAGCACCAACTTGGCTGCGGCATATTGCTTGCTTCGGAACCAAGTAAGACTTCCAGTACAGGGGCCAAACAAGAGAGCTTTGCAGCAGTCCAGTCAAAACAAAATGATTGCCAGGACCACATTTGAACACACAAACAGAGGATGGGAGCAGCTGCAAAGTTTTGCAGAGCAGCCAGAGCAGGAAGCAACAGGTGGTAGAAAGGAGATTAACATGTTTGGAGAGGGATAGATTTGCATCCAACACGAACACGAGATTCTGAACCACCTCAGATGGACTGGGGCCATTAATACAAGAAGGAAGACAAAAATGAAGAGGAAAATGACTAAGAATCCTGGTTTTGGTAAACTGTAACACCATCGCTTTTTCTGTGTTGATTCTTAGGTCATTTTGTTACTGCCGACATACAGAAAGGAAAAGTGAAGAGGGGCCCCATGCGAGCAGTCCATTGGGATAAGCAGCTGGGTGTCAACTGCGCAATTCATGCAGTTGATGCCAAAATGATTTTATAAGATTAGCCAAAGGATGGATAAAAAACATTTAAAAAGTGGGGTTGAGTGCAGATCCCTAAGAGACCCTCTGATTCAACACCTTGAGTTCTGAGTGAAAGAGTGGCAGATAAACCACCTGACACCTGGCTTCAAGATAGGATTTACACCAGTGCAGAGCAGGTCCGCAGATCCCTACATCTGCCAGTTTAGTCAGCAAGAGGGAACAAGAGATGGTGTTGAATGCTGCGGAGTTACAGATTGCCCTCTATCGCCAAACATTCTTTCGTGCAATAACCACACTCCATGCTGTTGTGATAGCGATAAAGGCCATTTATTAGGACAAGGTTGCTCACATACTAATGGACTTTATTAACATTAACGATAAATTCCAACATATGAATCATTGACATAACCCAGACAGTTCCATCCTCCCCACACAAATCACCACTCACCTGCTTCCACGTCCCCCGTAAGACCATTTTATTTGTTCCACTCTTCCCCCTCTCAATCGCTGACCTTATTCATCTACCCAAACTTTGTTTCCCTCGCCCTCCAAACATCCTCCCTTGAAGATCCTTCCCTTGCTCGTTGCATCTCGTGCACTGTCATCAGTTCCCTGTGAAAATCCCCCCCAAGGGGTGGATATGCCCATATGTGACTCACCACCCCCTAAAATATTGCAACCAGGGAACCCCCGTAGGGTGGTTACCTGCCCCACTAACCCAACAAACCCAGTGCACCTTTTGCCCTCAGCAATAAGATCTGCGGCACCAAATTGACTCGTTCCACAAAGCACTCCCCACATTCCTCATTTCCATCATGTAATAAGCGTTCCGCAAATTCGGAAGGTGCACCCCATCGTCTCTAAACAGACCTAATTCTTCCTCTTTTATTCCCACATGTGCAATCACCTTGATGTTATGAGCGAGGAAAAAAACCTTCATTGTCCTATTCAACTTCCACCGGGCCTTATTAATTGCTGCATGCTTCACAGCCCTGTTCCAGACCCTGTGCGACATCAGCTCAGTCTAAACCACACATTTTCCAGAAAAATTCCATTTGATCACATCCAAGTCCCTTTGCATATGGTGAAGCAAAATCAAACCAGATAATCGCACTGAGTCATTTTCCCCAGATAGATCAAGAGCATATCTGGCATGCCCTGCTCCGGAACCAACTTTGTCAGCAGAAGGCAATAACACTCCCCATAGCGTTCTCCCTGTTCCCCACCAAGAAACCTCATGGTGGCTGCTCTTCAAGCCCAGGTTCTGTCCATAGACCTGTTGGTCTGCGTACTTGGCTGCCCAGTGTACAAAGAAATGTCCCACAATCCAGGTAAACGTCTTAGTTCCCAGCCCCCTCACACACCCTGCAGTAGAAAAAAAGACAATTAGCTCAGACAAAAGATCCCCCCTCCCGTAGTCCCCTCCCAGGAGAAAGATCATACTATTTCCGCACATAGCGCTCGCAGCGCAGTGACTTCCACCTGCCAATCTGTCGAATCCTGCCCCAAGACCAACCCAAGCGTGACGCCACCATCGCCGCCCCTATACGGGAGGAATGCATGCCAAAACTAGGGGGTCTCTGCCCAGCCTGCACAACGCCATGCACAACACCGCCAACAACTGAAAAGCGGTGACCCTGCTACCCTCCACATGACAAAATACTCCTGATAAGGATCTCCCAGGCAATTACAAAAACGCACACCACTCCCGGACTGGGCATACCGCACTGGACGCACCCTCATGCAGCCAGGCCCATTACCCCCTGCATGCCGGATCTGTTTTTGACCGTCACAGCCAGATGCCTCATCTCCGTTGGTCCAAACGTACTTCTTCATACAGGACCCCCCCTGGCGAGCAGAACCCAAACGTTCCAAAACCCGAAATGCCCCAAAAAACATCCAACTCATACACAGTTGAAACGGTGAAACTTCAAAAGGGTCGTAACAACACAGAGGCAGAACCCCCAACAACTCCTGCAACAATTCGAACGTGATAGCCTCCTGTAACACTGACCTCCCCCCTCCTCACTCCCTGCCACACCCTTTCAAGATTTTTCCCAGAATCTCGTCCTTGGCAGGGTCAAAACCCAAATTCAGTTTACCATAGAGCAAAATCCCAGCCAACTTGCCCGCAATAGTGGTATGCGACAAACCTTTATCAATGCACTATAAAACAAAACTCAAAACTCCCTGTTCAGTGTCCTGTCTTTCAAGGCACATCAGTTCCAAAGAACGGCCCAAAAACTCCCCAAATTCGCTCCATGCCAGCCTGTAAATTCTCCTGGTGGATTCAACTCTGACTCCCCCAGGCCCAGGCGTCTACTGGCAGTACTGTCTTGTTCTTTTCCGCTCCTGGAGCCAAACAGAGAAAGCGAAGCCACTCCGAACAAGACAAAGGATCTGCGATATCATTGCAGGCCCCCGGAACATGCTTCGCCCTGAACACCACAAACACATTAGAATGAACCTCCTCAATAGCCGTAACACCATCAAATCCCTTTCTCTCTGCCTGTTCACCAAGTCCACCACCGTCATATTGTCAACATGGAAAAGCACCATCCTGTTCTTTAGCTCATCACCCCGAACTGCCAGGGCTACCAACAGTGGAAAGAACTCCAAAAATCCAATGCTGTCTCCTTGACTCAACCAATGCTCCAGCCTCTTTCCCACACACCATCTCTTGTTTCAAAACAACCCAAAAACTGAAGCCCCAGCAGCATCTGAAAAGATCTGGACCTGCCACACTGTATTCTCCTCCAAGAAGTCCAAGGGGCACACCATTGAACTCCTCCAGGAAAGTCTGCCACAGGTCCGCTCGTACACCCAAATGATATGCGCACCCTGTGGTGCGGCAAAACCACTCCCAACAATGCCATGCCGAGGCACCTCCAAAAAGTCCTGCCTCCTCTCACCACTCTGCACGCAAAGTTTAGGAAACCCAACAACTTCTGCACCACCCTCAACTCAATCTTTCGTTCCTCTATCACATGCAACAGAAAAGCCTGGAGGTCCTCCACTTTCCTACTCCACAGACATGCAACCCACTGCACCAAATCCAGAGCCAAAGGTACCCCAAACTCTTCTGCCAAGGCTTCAAAGTGGCACAATGCCCGGACACAGTCACCAGACGCTCGTGTCCCAACAAACAAGAAATCTTCAAGGTAGTGCGACACCTGCTGATGTCCATTCTTTCTGCTGAACACCCATTGCTAAAACATTCTGAAAAGTTCGAACAAGGCACAAGAAATGGCACAACCCATCAGAAGCACTTTATCCCCGTAGATGGCACCCCCAGCTTGCATACCGAGCAACGTGAAAACCACAGGATCAATGGGCAGCAAACAAAAAGCAGACTTAACATCACGCTTTGCCATTTCGGCCCCACATCCACACCTTTGAACTAGCCATATAGCGTCATTCTCGGAGGCGTATAACACCCTGGTGCCCTTCTCAGCAATTAAGTCATTGACAGACCCACCCTCCAGCCACGAGAGGTGGTGAATCATCCTGAACTCCCCAGGTTCCTTCTTAGGCGCCATTCCCAATGGGGAAACAACCAACTCCTCCAAAGGCCACTCAGAGAATGGACCCGCAATCCTACCCTCCACCTCTTCTTTAGAAAGTTTCGCTGCTATCACCTGCAGAAGTTCCTTCGCTGACCTCAAATTGTCTGCCCACCTGCGCCCCCTTGGACCCTGGTACCTCACCTGAAAACTTCAGTAAAACCCCACTTCAAATGCACGGCTGCCTCCCTGTCAGTGTAAACGGAGAGCCAAGGTATCAAGGCCTCCACTTTAACTGGGATATGGGCCCTTAGCCTCAGACTGCCCCCAGACCTAAGAGGCCTTCCAATGCTCTGCCGGGCTGGCCTGGGTAAAACACTGGGTGATGGGATGACGTCCCCCTTACTTGGAACAATCACGTTTGAACTTACATGGGTGTTGTGAAGAGAACCCTTTGTTAAAGTTCCAACACGCCCTAGTTTTTGTCTCTTGGGCTTCTGCATGAATCCCGCTCCCTGTGGAGCGGGACGGGGCTGAAAAGACCAATAAGTCACTGGCAGTACACTTGCTGTATGTGTCGGAGCCGAGGATTAAGTGGACGACATCCACTGAATCCACAGCTCCGAATCCACCTCCCCCCACGGCTTGTCCAGATTCAGACTGACCCTGGCCCGATACTTCTCATCATAGATCAGCCATGCATACCCCCAAAAATGCATCTGCACCTTGCAAATGATGTCCATATATTTCAACAAGGCTATTGCCCTCTCTAAGTGATGCTCACAATAAATGCTAGGGTAAATCAAAAAGGCTGAGGTCCAATTTTCCATGTTTATCGGCACCCTTGGTCTCCTAGTCAACTCCCACTACTCCTTCTTGGACCCTTCCATAGCCTGGATCTCCCAATGTAGAAGTTCAAAAACATCAACATATTCATGTTTCCAAATCTTATTTTTGGTGTTTTCCGACAAGTGGGACCCCAAAGGCATCGCCAAACCCATATATGGCATGTGCTTCTTATACTTGTCTTCTTCGGTCTCCTCCTTCCCGTCAGTCCCACCGGTACGGTCCATTTGGACCCCGGCACCCACTACCTGTTTGCTACTCTCCCCTTTTGCTGTTACCCCAGGAAACGCCACTGCGTTCATCAGCGCAGCCCAGGAATCATCCACCACACCATACTCCACACCCACCGACCTGGACTGCTTCCCCGTGCCCCCCATCCCCTATATCCCATGTTGTCCACCACTCACTTTTGCCTGGCACAACTTAAACTCCAACAGCCTTCTCTTTGCGCCACCCTCCGCAGCTTCAAAGTCCGGTAGGCTTGGCACTCCCCCTGTCCGCAATTGACACCTGTAAAACACCAACATTGCCAGTTGCCCTCTCCACCTTCCCAGTCCTCCCTCTAGGTTCATCTTCCTCCTCTCGCAACTCTCCTTCTTCCCATTCATCACTATCATCCCCATAGTCAAGCGACAGCTCAGCATCTCCCGCCATCTCATTACACACAGGCTTCTGCACCCCACGCGGCTGCCATTGCACTGACACACCATGTGTAACGGTACGATCGTCCATCGCCACTCCTTGTCCCCGATCCCGCAATGGAGGGCAGGCTGCCGCGGACCCCCCTACAGCTTTGAGCCTAAGTCCTGCGGCCGTCTTTCACCCCGCTGGCATCGCCTTCTTTCTCACAGCCTCTGCTGCCAGTTTGGTGCCTCGTTCCCCCCGGCTGCTCCAGCTTGGGGGGTCTCTCACACCACCGGGCCCCCGAGCCATGCTGGCTCCCGTCCTGTCTTCCCTTATGTTTGAGGCCCTCGGGAACCCCCACCCACTGCCCCTTCTCCTTGTGGTCTGCTGACCTCCGGCGCCCACCTGGGATCACCGGTCTGTAAATCCCCAGTCCCAGGGTCAAGAGCCACTGCCCTCTCCCTGTCCTCGCACATCCGAGCTCAACGTTCCTCCATCTCCTGAATAAGAAGGCGCTGCTCCCTAATGCGCACCTCCAAATCCACCCTTTGCCACTTGCTAGGCTGAGACTCCCTGGGGGCCACAGCCCCCCCCTTCTTTGCCCATCCCCCCATGGCCAAGAACCTGTGTAGGTCCTTCCTCCCCCCAGTACCTCCCTCTTGGGGCCTAAGTGTGGCCCACTTGCTCTTTTTATTTACAGGGCCCTAGGGCCCAACAGACTACTGATTGCCTCCCAGGGGGAGGCCTCGCTGAATGGTCCACCGGCCCTTCATCCCCTGGGAGGTCCTGCAGCTTGTCTTCCTGCGGGGCATGTGATTGCATAGACTCTGCTTGCCTCTGCCCCTCCTCCTTGCTCAGAACCCCTTGCAGGGTCTACGCAGGAGGCGGAAGGTGAGCCGGGAGGCTCTTCCTCCTGCCCCCAGGCATAATATTCTTTGGAGTGCGCTTCGCGCTCCGGCCCTGAGGCCTTAGCAGACAGCAGTGGCTCCGACAGGCAGGCCGCCACCGCTGCCAAGACCCCACCTGATGCTGCATGCATCGGGCACTCCAACCCCACCCAGGCTTGGTCCAACAGGAAGAGGTGTGGCATCGCGGCCAGGGCGACTGACGCTGGAATCTGGGGCTCACGGTTCGATCCCCGGCACCGGCGGCAGGTCAGCCCAGCACCATGTGACTCTGGGCAATAGCTTGCTTAATCTTCCCGACGGCCCCCAGTGCCGGGATGCCTTCGGGTAGCTGTTTGTGCTTTACAAATACTGGATTTACTGGATTTTACACCAGGCCTGAGGGGGTCTGCCATGCCTGCAGTACCAAGAGTGATCAATGCAGCCCGGACCACATCAGCGTACGGTACGCCATCTGCTTCCCCCAACTCACCGATACCGGAAGGTAGGCCGCTTCTCAATCTTCTTGACCTAACCTAAAAACTTGGCTCCCCGCCCAGTGGTGTTTAGGTGTCAGGAAGGGGCCAGATACAACTCTCCTGACACCTTTATACCCTACCTAAACCCGCCCCTTCCCCCTAACTTGGCCAATTATTGCCTTTTCCACTAATCTGGCGTCTGAGCATGCCTTAAGAAACTGTAACATACGTCCAGAAGTGGTTTGCCTGATTTCGACGAAGCCTCTTTCCAGGAGCTATGAGGAATAGTAGACATGGGAGAGCCAATGGTGCCTGACCTGCTAATTTCCTTAAACAACTTAGCTAGAGCAATTGCAAGTGACCCATATTCATTCAGCCTCAGATATAGTGGCCGCCAAGAAGGGAATACCAAAAGCAGAAAGTACTGAATAGAATATTTTAAGCAATCCCAGTCTTGGGTGTAATGGGAAGTGCATACTGAGACAGTTTTTTTTTTTTTTTTTTTAAACTTTATTTTCAGTTTTTCTTGCAACTACAGGCTTATTTGCATTACGGTCTATTTCATCTTTAAAGTACATTATCCATCACATTTTACATAGCTGGTAGTATCTGTGTGATTCTTCTCTCGGTTACATAACATCGTTTAGGCATCGTTAACGATAGACTTTTCCTGTAGCATATAGGTTATATGCACCACACCCTTCCCCCGCCCGTGTCCCGTATATCCACAGCAATCCGATATGTCAATGGAACAATACCACAAATATCAATCAAATGACACAGAACAGCAGTTACAGTTATCCCACTCCCTCTCTGTCTGCGTCGTCTGCTGGATTCGTCGCTCCCATCTTATTCAACAGGTATTGTCTATATGGTCCCCAAATATCTTTTGGTGCATTATGTACAGGCGCTAAGGTATTATACGTGTCGGACTGTGTGGAGCAATATGCTAGGTCTCGCTCCCATTCAGCAATTGTGGTCAGAGGCCCTCTCATCCACCTCATTGCCACCCGTCTTTTGGCCAGCAGAAGGCTGATTGCCACCAGTTTGCGTACCTGTTTCGGGATTTCTCTCATACATCCCAACAATGCCACAATCGGCTCCTCTGGAATCTCTATATCTAGCATGCCAAACAGAGCTCGATATATCTCACTCCAAAAGGCCCTCACACCCATGCATTCCCAGGCTAGATGCAGAAAAGTGGCAGGCCTACTAGCACATCTGGGACAGGCATCCTCCTCTATCAGACCATATCTAAACATGCGCTCTGGTGTGTAATATGTAACCCTGGGTGGCAAATTCCGTTCCGCTCGCGGAACTTGCGAAATTTCGGCATTTCCGCGTTCCGCGCGAAACGCGGAAATGTCGAAACTTCCGCGATCCGCGAGCGGAACGGAATTCGGGTATAAATAAAGCAGGTGCCCGAGTTGAAGCTCAAATTCTGTGAGCGAGGTTGTGGCTAAGCAGATGTGTCTTCTCTCCATTTCTACCCTGAAAAGTTAGCTGTAATCCTTGATGGAGGTCTTTGCATCCTTGATTTTCTCGAGCGCAATCCTCGTGTAGTTCCTGTGTTACCAGGAGGTTCCTTCTCCTCGTCTGCCGCTGAGATCCTGCTCTGACCCTTTATAAACAAGAGGCATGTGAACGGGCCTAGAAGCCCCGCCCCACATACACTAGCGGTATGTAACATCTACCCGCCCTTTGCCCAGAATGAAGGACAGCTTAATCGAAGGACCCCGGTGATTTTCTCGAGCGCAATCCTCGTGTAGAATTCGTGAGCGTGGTTAA
The DNA here is from genome assembly GCA_963921515.1 of Calotriton arnoldi. Taxonomy (NCBI): domain Eukaryota; kingdom Metazoa; phylum Chordata; class Amphibia; order Caudata; family Salamandridae; genus Calotriton; species Calotriton arnoldi. The sequence goes on from CAWUFW010001911.1 coordinate 2,394,774, forward strand.
GCAGATGTGCCTTTTCTCCATTTCCAACGTGAAAAGTTAGCTGTAATCCTTGATGGAGGTCTTTGCATCCTTGATTTTCTCGAGCGCAATCCTCGTGTAGTTCCCGTGACCAGGAAGTTCCTTCTCCTCGTCTGCCGCTGAGATCCTGCTCTGACCCTTTATAAACAAGAGGCATGTGAACGGGCCTAGAAGCCCCGCCCGTTTGGCCTCGCCCCACATACACTAGCGGTATGCAACGTCTTCTCTCCCTTTCCCCACTATGATGGACAGCTTAATCAAAGGACCCCGGTGCTTTTGGCGCGTTGGCAAAGTTACAGACACACAGGTCACTGGGGAAAATTCTTCAGGTCCTTTACGCAGCTGTAGTGTAGGAAAGGCACTATACATTTACCCAACGAGGTAGCACTTACTGATTAGCCAGTAGAAAGTACTCCAGCTGAGTAGAGGTATTGCACAAAACAGAGGCATCTTCTTGGATAAATATGCAGGGTAGGTGTGCAGAATTCGTGAGCGTGGTTAAGCCGATGTGCCTTCTCTCCATTTCCAACGTGAAAAGTTAGCTGTAATCCTTGATGGAGGTCTTTGCATCCTTGATTTTCTCGAGCGCAATTCTCGTGTAGAATTCGTGAGCGTGATTAAGCAGATGTGCCTTCTCTCCATTGCCACCCTGAAAAGCTAGCTGTAATCCTTGATGGAGGTCTTTGCATCCTTGATTTTCTCGAGCGCAATCCTCGTGTAGTTCCTGTGACCAGGAGGTTCCTTCTCCTCGTCTGCCGCTGAGATCCTGCTCTGACCCTTTATAAACAAGAGGCATGAGAACAGGCTAGTAGCCCCGCCCCACATACACTCGCGGTATGCAACGTCTTCCCGCCCTTTCCCCACTATGATGGACAGCTTAATCAAAGGACCCCGGCGCTTTCGGCGCGGTGGCAAAGTTAGACACACAGGTCACTGGAGACAATTCTTCTGGTCCTTTGCAGCTGTAGTGTAGGAAAGGCACTATACATTTTCCCAACGAGGTAGCACTTACTGATTAGCCAGTAGAAAGTACTCCAGTTGAGTAGAGGTATTGCACAAAATGGACTCATCTTCTTGGATAAATATCCAGGGCAGGATTCATTCTGGGCTGGCACGATGCTCCTGTCACAAAAATTAAACCTCAACAGGAAGCACTTACAGATATAAAGGGGCGCAGCAAAATCTCCGCGAGCACGCGAAATTCCGCGTGCTCGCGGAGATTTTTTGCCGTTTCGCGGAATTTCGCGGAACGCAATTCCGCAAATTCCGCCCACCCTTAGTAATATGTTCTATGTATATATTTGAACTGGATGAGATAGTGCCTACCATTAAGAGACACCACTCTCACCCATTCACAACACCATCTCCACTGTTCATCAGTTATTGTTAAGTTCAACTCTTTTTCCCAAGCGGTTTGGACCGGCAATTTGCTATCATCCGCAGGCTTTCGCATTAACCTATATAATCTAGTGATGCCATTTTGTATGGTGGGTGCTTTCAACAAGTATGAAATAGCTGGCATATCCGTGGGTTCTTCCAGACGCCCCGGTAGGATTTTTTGTAGCGCCCCTCGAAATCTATAATATTGGAATCTGTCCAGCAAAGTGGTACCCTCATTATGGGCCGCAAGGTGCTCCCAGGTTTTAACCTTCCCGTCTTGGAAAAGGTCCCCCATCCGGGTAATAGCTAGTGTTTCCAAGGTCCCCATCAGCGCCCTGTCCCCTCTGTGCGGCACCCAGTTACACCACTGCAACGGTAACGCCGAGGAGTATATGACTGGTAGCTTATGCTGCTTTGCAATCGTCATGAACTGAGACCCCGTATTATTAATCGGATCTATTCTGCCTCGTGTGGGCCATGCCGCTCCAGTGGACATCAATGGTAGTAGCGTCGGCGCAGCAACATTCCTTTCCAGCAGGCTCTGTGGCATGTTTAACGGCCCGTGAAACCACACGTGGGCATGCAGAGCCTGGGCAGCCCGATAGTATCTTTCCATGTCCGGCGCGTTTAATCCACCATTTGCATATGGTCTCGTAAGCACTTCCCAACGTACTCTAGGTTGCTTGCGCACAGTGGCGAAGAAAGTCTTAGGGAGCCCGATCGGGATATTGATGAACAAGAATATAAAACGTGGGAGCACCACCATTTTTGCCAGAGCGACCCTCCCCAGAATAGACAGCGGCAACTTGATCCATTTATCAACTGAGTCTGTTAATTTCTGTAGGGCCCTACCATAATTTTCAGACAATACAAGTTCAGCATCTGTATGTATTTTAACCCGCAGGTATCGGACCGGGTCCGTCGTCCACTCTAGTGGGTACTCTGTGATGACTGGTTTCGTATCCCCTGTAAGTGGGAAGATGATCGACTTGTGCTAGTTAACTCTGAGTCCAGAGTGGCGCCCGAACGTTTCCATTTCCCGAAGCATTGGGGAGAGGTTTTGTTCCGGATTTCTTATATAGAGAAGCGTATCATCCGCGTATGCGGCTACCACTGTATTATAAAGTGGCGAGCGAATCCCTCTGTATGAATGATATTCCCGCATGGCACACATGAGGGGCTCCGCTACCAAAGCGTATAGAAGAGGGGAGAGGGGACAACCCTGTCTCGTCCCCCTGCTAATTGGCACCGTCCTGGAAATCAAGCCATTGACTTTAAGTCTAGCTACCGGTGACTTGTACAATACTTGTATCAGTTGTATAAAGATCTCTCCTATCCCCACCTTCCTCAATACAGCATATAAAAAGCGCCATTCAACCGAGTCGAAAGCTTTTTCTATATCTATAAATAGGGCCGCCGCTTTCGTCCGCGGCTGGATGCACGCTATTGTACCGAACAGAGTGCGGAGATTATTAGTGAGAGAACGCCCCGGAACAAATCCAGTCTGCTCAGGGCCCACCAGCCTAGACAGCAACGGTGCCAATCTATTTGCTAGTATTTTCGCGAACAGTTTGGTGTCGGTATTTAGTAATGAAAGTGGCCTATAAGAGGAGCAACGGTCCGCAGGTTTCCCAGGTTTTAGAATGGTTACTATTAAGGCTTCCCTCATGGAAGCCGGCATCTCACCTGCTTTTGACATTTCTGTAAACAGATTTATTATATGCGGGATCAATTTCTCAATATATGCTTTATAGAAAGCCACAGTAAGACCATCCAATCCAGGCGTCTTTTCGCTTGGCATACCTTTCAAAGCAGTGGTGATTTCCGCGGGCCTTAATGGTCTCATCAACCATTCCCTATCACTGTTAGATAGCCATGGCATGGTTATATATTCCAAGTAATCCTCGTCCGTCTCCGTCGCTGTCGTGGGTCTAGAGGCATATAAATCTGAATAGTACTCAGTAAACGCCTCCAGTATCGAGGGAGAGTCGTGGACAGGCACCTGTGCCGAATCGTGTATCTGTGATATGTGACTTTCGCTTCTATCAGGCCTAATCTGCGCGGCCAACGTCGCACTGGGTCGATATTTTTCTTCGTACTCTCTAGCCACTGCATACTTCCCCAGATGCTTCACTTCGTCCCGTGCTAACTCCTGGAATTTGCTAAGGTGTGTTTGGATCTGTTCTAGAGTGTGCGGATCCCCTGTTTCCAGATGCCTGACTTCCAGCGTGCGTAGGGTGGATTCTACATTATGGAGCTGCGGGCGGATGTCCCGAAGTATTCCCGCATGTTTGGCTATAACAATGCCCCTAATATATGCCTTAAAGGCGTCCCAAATCGCTCCCATTGTCTGCACACTCCCCAGGTTGTTAGCGAAATAGTCTTCTATTGCTTCGCCCAATTCCGCGTGGAACACCGGGTCCAGCAGTGAATACTGCGGAAACCGCCAAGTGCGGAGCTGAGAGCCCCGCAAAGGCAGTGGTCCGACAGAGTCCTGGGCATGTGTACACACTCCACAATAGAGGCTAGGAGCGACAGGGATGCAAACCAGTAGTCTATACGCGTGTGAGTATCGAACGCAGCCGCATAATGTGTATACTCTCTATTCTGTGGATTTCGCCTGCGCCAGACATCTCCCATACATTCCGCCTGCATGATGAATGCAACTGCTAAGGCCGCCCGAGAGGGCGGACGAGCCGATCCCCTCGAACGATCCAGATCCACATCCTGAATACAATTAAAGTCACCTCCCACAGCTGAGGCATGTGTGCGTAGCCAGATAGTTTAGTGTGTAACAGGTGATAAAAGCGGGGATCATCATGGTTTGGGCCGTACACTCCCACCAACAAGAAGGAAAATGTTCCTTCTGGCATAGCGCCAGTACATATCTACCACACGGGTCCAATTCCACAGGTTGCAAGCGTATACCTGACTGTCTGCGCACCCAGACCAAAACCCCCCTTGCGTGCGATGTAAATCCCGCCGCAACGCAGTGCCCCTTCATTCTACGCTGTGTGAGCAAGCCTGTCCCAGGAACCCGGTGGATTTCCTGAAAAACCACTACGTCTATTCTATGCCTGTATAGGTATGCCACCACTTGTCGCAGCTTCCTCTGCTCGTTTAGCCCTCTAACATTCCACGAGAGGAATCGGATTGCTTTTCCTATGGTAGTATCCCCTGTTGCATCTGACATCGTACCTTCCCAATCACATCATGCATATAGGCCTTCATGCAAATTCTGATAATGTAGGATACAAACAAATGAACTGCGTTGCTTTTTTTCACCCTAACATTCCCCCCCACCACCCTCCTCCCACACCATACCAAAAAAAGTAGACATGGCAATCCCTCAGCCCACCCGACCATTACTCAACCCAGAAGTGTCTGCCAACAGGGCGACACCTCGTATTAGAACTGGTGTGAAATACACTACAGGGCGATGGCTGCCTTACCCCTACAACGCTATCAGGGATGGCCCGGCCCCAACCATCTCCCAACCCTAAAAAACAACACCGTATAGAGAGTTAGACAATATCACTTTAGCAGTCGTCCTCAGAGACATTCCCCCTCTGCTGCAATGTCACAGAGCCCTGGCCTCGGGCTATACCTAACTGCCAGATCACTTCTCACTTGGTCCAGTTGTTGGTCACATGGAGGAGGTCGAAGGGGCAGGGTCTGTAGTTCCGTTGTTGGCCGCTGTATGACACAATGTGGTTCTCTCATCGTCCATCGGTACCCCAGTCGTTGTTGTCGCACGGTAGGACTTGAGGTCTTTTTGTAGCACCGCAGGATCCGTGTAGAATTTAGTTTTCCCGCCCATGGAGACCTTTAGTCGTGCAGGATATAACATTGCATAGTCTAATTGTAGCTCCCTTAGCTTCCGTTTGGCATGCACAAATTTCTTCCTGGCCTCTTGTACCGTTGGGGTAAAGTCCGGGAACAGTGACAGCTCCATTCCCTCGTATGGAAGTGTCTTCATCTCGCGGGCCCGTCGCAGCGCGCGTCCCTGTCTCGATAATTCAAGAGGCGGATAATCACGGGTCGGGGGGAGCCCCCGGTGGTGGTCGCGGGCCCAAGGATCTGTGCGCGCGCTCGACTATGAAGACCTCCGAGAACATGTCACGTCCCAGCAGTTGTATTAGTAGTTTCTCTATGAAGGGCTCCATAGGGCCTGTAGCTGTTGTTTCGGCCAGGCCAAGAAGGCGGACGTTATTTCGGCGCGACCACGCTTCTAAATCTTCAGCCTTATCTTTTAAAGTCGCCACCAGTTTCTCAACCTTTCGTTGTGCCGTCTCCATGGCGGTTTGTGTGTCCTCCGCATCAGATATTCTACGTTCTGCTAGGTCCAGTCGTTCAGAGTGTTTGTCCACCCTCTCGGACATGCGATCGAGTCTGTACGCTAGAGAGTCTATTTTAGTGTCTATGGAGGTTAGACTCCGTTGCATGGCCCCCAGGATTTGTCATATATCTCCTTCCGGCAGCGTTGCGTCTTCTGTGCCTCCTGGTTGTGTTGTCGCAGAGGGGTCCTGAGCCTCATCCCTTATGCGTGTGGACTTTCGGGCGTCAAATGTTAATTTGGGCTGCGTTTTATCTGTGCGCCCCATAATCACTCTTTGCCACAAGGCCCTTCTGTGTCCTCGATATTTTAGGGGACTCGCTACCCCACGTCACTCTGACACGCAAGGTTTACAGCGCTCTAATGTCACCGGCGAGCTTCGTGTCCTAGTTAGCTCTATAGCCCACCAGTTGCTCCAATATGCGGGTGCCTGTGTCTCTCGCGGCGTTGCGCTTCCCTGCCAGCCTCTCGATTCCTCCTCTGGGCACAATCTACCGCAACAGCTGCAGCCGCCGCGTGGATCACCCGAGTCTCGCCGCATCGCCGAGCAAGAGAGGATCAGCGGAGACCCGCGCCACTCCGCAACAGCGTCCAGCCACCAGCAATGCGACTTATTACAACAGATGTAGGCCTCCAGACACTCCTTCGTCTGCAAGTGTACAGAACTATCCACTTTGAGCTAGCGCAATATGTATGTAAATACCCAGTGTATTGTCCTCCGCCAGAGGCCCGGTATATCCCTCATGTCACCGCTCTGTCCTTGCTGGGTCTACTTCCTTTCACGTTGCACTCTGTCGGGGCAGCGCAGGCCTCCCAGGTAGCCCCGAAGCGCAGGAGCCGCCCCGAGCCCAGCCGCGCGGCGCTGTGTGTTCCGCTTATTCAGGGCCTGTAGCCTGCACGTCCCCCGTACTGCAGCAGTCGGCAGGTCTCTGGCAAAGCGGCGGTACCAGGGGAAGGCAACTGGGGTTCCTCTGCGCAGAATGTAGAGCGGCGTTTCCCACTGCCGTCGCTCAATCTTCTCGGCCCCCACAGGTACCTTTAATCGGCTCCGCTCTCTGCTCCGTCCACCAACTAGGCAGGTCCACAATCGCTCAACGCCACTGCGAGGCCTCCGGTTGCAGCCTCCCTCGCCTCTGCGCACCCAAGATGGCGGGCGGGCCGTCTTCGGCAACAACTCGCCTCTCAGCTGATGTCGTATCCTCAGCGCTTCCGATCGGACTTTCACAGCTTTCCCGGTCGTTAAGGGTTACTGGAGTCTCTCGCTTCAGTTTGTCTCTCTATGGTGCCGTTTAGGCGCTGATTGTTGAAGGATAATATGGGCGTCTGCCGGAGCTCACTTTAGCTGCGGCCATCTTCGAGCCAGGCAAGCCACGCCCCCCCCATACTGAGACAGTTTGTTGCAAATAGCGTCAATTTTATCCAACAAAAAATGTGATAACTCTTCACCGTTCAATTGGCTGTCAGCAGCATGCGGGTGTGGCTAAGGAATGCACTATAGAAAAAATGTATTTGATAGAATTCTGAGCAGCCAAGGTTTTATTGGCGTAGAAATCGGTTTTAGCTGAGATCACCAGTCTCTTATACCACCTAAGAGCAACCTTCAACTCAACATTAGCTGCCAGAGAGTAGTCCAAGGACAAGGCACTTTCAAACTTCGTACAGCCACACATAGCCTCTTTTAGAGAAGCAGTATATCAAGGGGTGACGGATTTATAGCACTTATTGAGAACTTTTTCATAGGATGGGCAATTTCCAGGGCCAAATTGACCCACTGAACATCCCCTATATAATCATCCATCACCAAGCCAATGCTTTGTGCTCTAGTGTTTGAGCTAAGGGAATATTAGTTTTGCAAGAAAAGTTTAGCCCAGAGACAAATGAACTGGAGTGCATTTGGCCAAAGCGGGCTAGAGCCAACTATCCTGCTCCCAATGATCTCAAATTGGATCAAATAATTATCAGTCCAGACCTGAGAATCAATATTGAGATAATACGCTCTGTCAGTGGAGGCAAAATTGAGATCCAGCATATGGCCACTATAGTAAGCAGGCCCTGTTACCACTTGAAATAGTTCAAGAGTGGCCAAGGGATAGATGAGGTGAGTAGCCTGGGTATTTGTGGGCAGATTGACCCATAGGTTGCAATAAAATGCTAGGTAGTAATGGTTTCAGTTATTGTACCTCATGTATACACATAAAATTTACTGTGGTCAAAGTAATTTCAAAAATAGTCTGGTGGTGCTATAAGGGTTTAGAACACCCTACTACCATAGGTGCATTAATACGCTGGAAGAAATCCAGTACTGGAACAGCAAGTACAATGTCCAAACAGTAAGGACTTATTTTTGAAGAGCACAGTTCTTGTCTATTGCAAAACGTATGCCGTCAAATAATCTTTCCGATCTAATGATTGATAAATTTATATTCTTCAGAGATGAGCAGCCAACACGTGTTTCGTCACTACGTGCCTTTTTCAAGGCTTGAGAATATATATGTGGTTATTCTCTCTATTGTAAGCAGCACAATCCAACAGTAACACATTGAGTAACTAGGTCGTTTCACATGGGGTAGCACCTCTATTGGCCAGTTTCGAAATTTTGAATTCCAGAAGAAATTAGACTCTATTTTGGATTCTTAAATTATTGACTAACAGGGCAGTGGGGGAGGAGTTCCCATTATATGCAGCCAATTGAAGGTACTCCAGTTGGTGAAGTAAAATCTGGTGACATCGAGCTCTGCTTTGTAGCAATGACGTTTTAGAAATTAAAAGCCATCCAGGGGGAAAAGGAAGGTAAGAATGTTGTCCAGGGTGTCAAATGCATGGTCAGAAGACATGACAGTAACTTGGGAGTTTGATATGTGAAAAAAGAATCTGTGTATTCTTGAAGTACACATAGAATGTGGTAACCCGGGAACTGAGCAATAAAGCCAATAACAACATATATGCATTTAAAACTGAAGGGGAAAGGGGGAATCTCTGAGGGATCCCATGATGCAGCATTCCATGATAGACCATTTCGAATGATGAAAAAAGACAATCAGGGCCACGACCACTGGAAGGGCTGGAATCTTTTTGGCCTGAGGATATACTTAAGCACCACAACCCCTCAAATGGCATTTTTAGTTTGAGGTGCTCTACCTGAACATAAGAGCCACCTTCAAGAGAATGAACACCTTTTAGTCGACTTGGGTTTTGTCTGCCACATGATCTTCTGATTCGGTTCCTGTAGAGTGATTGAACCTTATAGTTGTGTCTCAAATGATTTTGAACCAGAAAACAGAATGATTTGATTTGATTTTGAGTTTATAAAGCACAACAAATACCCAGAGGTGTCTCGGCGCTGAGCATGAGAATGCAACAATTAAGGCGCTGAGGGCCAGATGTATCAAGCGCTTTACTGTTCGCAAAATTGGCCCGTTTGCGAATGGTAAAAAGCCTTTTGGGATGTATCATCCCAAAATACATTTGCAAAATAGGGGATCACAATTTTTGTGATTACCTATTTTGCGAATGCATTTAGGGAATCGCAATTTGCGATTCCTTAAATGCAATGCAGGAAGCAAGAAAAAATTGCGACCTGGCTTTAAGGAATTGCAAATTACCACCAACTTGTGAGTACCTATTTGGTACTCGCAAATTGCGAAAGCAATCCTATTCATTCCTATGGGCCTCTAGGCACATAGGAATGAATGAGAAGGTATTCCTTAATAGTGAATCGCAATTTGCGATTCGCTATTAAGGAATATGTAGGAATCGCAAATTTTTTTGCAAATCTTACATGCATTGCAGTTTGCGATTCTTATATAGCGAATCGGTAAAATTTGCTATTTAAGAATCGCAAAAGCAATTATTGATACATCTGGCCCAGAGAGTTTCAAATGAAATGTCTGATAAAAGCAGACATGTTCCATTGTGCCTAATGGGTATATAGAAGTTCTTGTGTGCACATGAAGTCTATAAACCCTTTTAGAAATGCGTGCATTATAGGAGTTGCTTGCATGTTGGCTTCTGTTAGAAAATTCATGGCAAAAAAAGTGTTTTACTTTGTTACTGACTTGAAAAATATGCGTTTATAGTTGACTTAAAGCATCACATACAGATCTGTCTAACACTCTACATTCCTTTGACAGAACGTTTCTTACTGCTTTATGCAGAGAAAGGCCTTTGGGTTCGGTGCACTGGTACTAATGGGAACATTAATTCATATGAAAAAGCAAAATGATCGCGAATGTGCTTAAGGACTTGTGCACTGCAGACTTATTTTCTTCTTTGCTTTTGCTCTGGAAAATGTTCATCTTTTGTGATAGGGCTAAAAGGCACCTGCAACATTTGTCAGATGGAGGAAGAGCCTCCTGCTGCTCAGTGTGGCATCCAAGTCTTGACTGACAGTCTCTGAATGTCCTCTAGGGAGACCATTGCCAGGCCTGAGCACTCTGCTCCTGTTCAAGACATGAATCAGAAGCAGGAGATATCCAGTGGCGGCTCGCATAGGGCGTGCTGCGGGGCGGTGGGTTATGTAAACTCGGACATACGACGGAACGGAGGAACGTAATAATTACTTTCCTCCATTCCGTCGTATGTCCGAGTTTACTACCACCCCACCCTCCCCCGCCCCGCAGTACGCCCTATGCGAACCGCCACTGGAGATATCTCTTTTCTACAGACAGATTGTCCTGTTCATGATGCACTTTGCGATTGTGCTTTTCCTAAAGATGCTGCGTTGTGATATCTGACAAAATGGTTCTTTAGCAATCTCTAAGTGCATCAGCGAGATATTACTTTTGTTTGAATTGTTCATAAAAATACACATAAATATTCTCCTGATAAAGGCTATTTGATTTATCCAAAATGCTTCCACAATTTGTGAATAATATATGTAATTGGAGAAATTGTTTTTTAAAGATAATTTAAGTGACCTAGGGCCAGATGTAGGAAGAGAAATAGCGATCGCAAACGCTGAAATTCGCAGAATTTCAACGTTTGTGACCGCAAAATAGCCCTGTGCAATGTAGGAAGTTAAAACCCACTCGCAAAATAAGGAATCGCAATTTGCGATTCCCTAAATGCTATTCTGGGAGACATCGCAAATTGCGATTTTGTTGTAAGCAATCGCAAATTACCACCAACTCCAGGTTGGTGGTAAATTGCGATTTCCTTTAAAAATGCAATTTTATGCATGTTTCGAGTGACATGTGGCGCACATACATGCCCTATGGGCATGTATGTGCGCCACATGTGCACACCTGCACATTTCAGGGTGCAACAGGGTGTCCTTTGGGAACCCTTGCATCTCTGAAATAGCAGTAGAATTTGCGAGTACCTATTAGGTACTCGCAAATTGCATGACGCTATTCTCCATTCATTCCTATGGGCCTCTTGGCCCATAGGAATGATTGGGAGGCCATTCTTATTTGCGACTCGCAATTAGCGAGTCGCAAATAAGGAATGCGTAGGAATAGCTAAATATTAGCAGATTCCTACCTACATAGCAGTTTGCGAGTCCTTAATAGCGATTTGCAAAAAATCGCTATTAAGGACTCGCAAAATCCTATTTTGCTACATCTGGCCCCGGGGCCATATGTATCAAAAAGAGTTTTGCGATTTTTAGCGAATCGCAATTAGAGAATCGCAAAATGCAATGCATGTAGGATTTGCTAAACATTTTGCGAATCCTACATATTCCTTATTTGCGAATCGCAAATTGAGATTCGCTAATAAGGAATACCTTAGCCTCCTAGCCCATAGGAATGAATGGGAAGACATTCTCAATTTGCGATTACCAATTAGAGAATCGCAAATTGAGAATGCAATTTCAAGGTTGCAAGGGTGCCAAAAGGACACCCTGTTGCACCCCTGAAATATGCATATGTGCACATTTTGCGCACATACATGCCCTAAGGGCATGTATGTGCGACATATGGCACTTTTAAGAAAATAAAAAAAGTGCTTTTTTAAAGAAAATCGCAAATTACCACCAACTTGAAGTTGGTGGTAATTTGCAATTCCTTAAGGCCAAATAGCAAATTTCTGGTGCTTCCAGAATTGTATTTAAGGAATCGCAATTTGCAATTCCTTAACTGCATTTGCAAAATAGAGAATCGCAAATTTTGCAATTCTCTATTTTGCGATGGCCTTTTGGGACGATACATCCCAAAAGGCTTTTTCCAATTCGCAAACGGGCCGATTCTGAGAATCTGCCCGTTTGCAAACGGGAAAAAGGCTTGATACATATGGTCCCAGGTCTTCTGAATAGAAATTTGAGGGTACATTTATAAAATATCCCCAAGTGTGTGTCCTTTTACACACTAAGGCATTGGGGGTTATTTTTTAAACTTTTAAGGCTACCCACCATGTCAGAGGAGGCTCTTGCCTCTGCTCCCATTGTAGAGGACCACTCACAGTGATTAGAGATGACTGTCTGGCAGGTATCTCTTTGCCTTCAGTGCATCTGCCAGGCTGGGGGTTCATTGAAGGCCGAGAAGAATGCTCTGTAGCCCTGATCTGCATTATTTTTTGTTTTATTTTTCCAAAACAATGCAGGAGTTTCAGAAAACAAATCAATGACACTGACATGCAGGGAGTTTTCTCCCTGAAAGTTAGGGTCACTGAGGGTTTACCCTGCCCACATCCGTCATACCTCATGTGGCGTCCCAGGCATGGAAATACAATGATGGCTGCCTGGCTGAAGTAGGGTGGGGGGAATGTCACTGTGACCCAGCTGTCCACTGGCTGTTGCACAGCCAGGGCAAGGATTTCCTCTAATTGGAGTGTGAGAGACATGGGATTGAAGAAGGTAATGCAGCAGCAAAGTCTTCTTTTCACTTCTGCTGCAGATTCTGTCATTGGAGTTGGTCAAGAATGGTGCATTAGGGAAACCAACCAATTATTGTTAATGAAATTCTAGATAATCTAAGCTTCCCGCTGCCAGTTTTGATCATTCTGATGCTTTTCCTTCACTGGAATCATGTGTTTTATAACAAAAGTATGACAGAGATATCTGCACACACAAACTAAGAGGCTGGACCCCTTGCTCAGATGTGTGCAGCTCTCTTCTCTCACCTAACTCCTCCCATGGTTTGCCCAGTTCAAAACAGAAAGAGTCAAAGGAAACATCTTCCCCTGCTAACAGTTAGGTCCAGGCTGTCTACAGTGATTCGCTCCAGAATAGATTGGGAACTCGTGTTCTTAACAGAGAAGGGTGCTCCAGAGGTCTGCAGGAATCCGAATGTGCCGCTTGGCAGGACTCTGAGATTTTCACTCCTCTTTCCTGCCTATTACTGCTATGTTTTTCTGCCAATAGTATACGAATCATTAAATAAAATTAACATGACGTGGCAGTCAACGAACCAGACATCAGCAATAATCATTTTCTGCCGTGGCAGCCATGTTTACAGGAGACCAATCAGTGTGTTCTTTTGTATGGCCTACCACCTTCAGATCAACATCACAGCAGAACAAGGTTGTGTTAATTGAGATTTCATTGAATATGAGATATTTCATATTTAAACCAGACAGTTATATTGCTAAATGGGGAAGCCTTGGGAATAAACGGGCGATTTCTGTCAGACGTTTTCACCTCTACTGAATCGCTTCATTATTGTAGCGGCCAGAAGTGCACTGGGGAATTCTGCTCGCCGCTCATTTCATTCTAGTAAGGCCCGTCAAGGTGAATAGCATTCAGGTTTGTTTTTATTTTTTGCCTTGAACCACGGCCTCGGCCTCGTGCTGAAGCCAGTCTGCAGCGCCGCTCAATCACTCCATGGGGCATATTCTCAAGAACGTGTGATAACCACCGCAAATTTAGCTTAACGCAACTTTGCATACCGCAGTCCATCGCGGGAAATTAACGCCTTATTAACCAAGTATTCACAACACGGCGGCCCCATGCAATACTCCCCAGATAACGCGCCAACTGACCGCGTTAGAATCAACGCCACGCCGCAAAAATGCGAAACACCAACGCACAAAAAGCTGCGATGAGGCCAATCGCGATACGAAAATCAGCGAAACCCAGCTACAGGCCTGCAATCCACACGCGTCAGGCTGGAACAATCACCATAAAAGCTGAAAAAAACCAGACAAACAAATGCCAAACAACAGCGAAGCACAATGGACGTTGCCGGAGCAAGTACGGAGGAGAGCCAGAACCCCACAAGCCCCCCGGAGGACCATCATGGGACTTCGGGGTCAGGGAAGGGCAAGGACAAGAAGAAGAGGAAGACGAAGTTCAGTCCGCAGGAAAACAGGATCCTGATGACGGAGCTGACAGAACACCATCAACAACTGTTCGTCACCTCCACTGTGTCATTGGCAACAAAAAATACATTATGGCAGTCCATCGTGGACAAGGTGAATGCAGTCGGAGTGCTGAAGAGGACAATGGGCGTGGTCAAGAGGCGCTGGAATGATGTCAAGCGCAAAACCAAGCAGAAACTCGCCAACAACCTGAAGGCAGCAATGCAGACTGGAGGTGGGAGCCCAGCGCCACAGGAGGAGCTGGACGACATGGAGGAAATGGTCTCCACAGTCATCAGTGGGGAGACGGTGGCAGGAGTTGGGGACCCGGACACTGCTCAACAGGACCCTACACAACAGCACCAGGGTGAGTAACCACCAGGGCCTGGGGGGACGGGGGGAGATGGGCACAATGGCACACATGCACAATTAATATGAGCACATCTGTGGACACACCATGCCCCAGACCACCAACTCCCACCAAGAGACCAACGTACCCCAGTATGCAACATGTCAACACTGTACAAGCACAGTAGTCAGAGGCACACCTCATGAAAGTGATATGGGGCAGCAAAATCTGAGCTGCGGGGGCGACTCCCCAAAAATGCAGCACACACATCACATACAGAGCACATCTACATTGACAACGATGTGACACAATCCGCAAAACACCTACAACAGAACACAGGACACTACTGGTGCCGCTTGGGTGCAGGCACTGGCCAATCACAATTGGCATTGCAGGGATATGTGCGTTGATAATGTACAAGTACAAACACATATCCGTGATGTTGTCGAAATGTCCACTGTCCCCCATCAAATAGGCAGCTCCTCCCAAACAGCCACAATGTACCCAGTCATGCTGTCTGTAGGTAAACATGTACAATGCGACAACATACATGTGGACACATTGTTGAACTGCATCTCCCCTACACATTGCAGAGGGAGAATCAACACCTCCTGCAGAGCAGTCCGACCCTCTCTTCTCTGGAGACGAAGAGGACGACCACAGCTTCGACTCTGATGCCCTCCAACTGCTCGTGGAGAGCCTCCGCAGCCCACTTCCAGGAGCTGTGCAGCCCAGCTGCTACAAGGAGACCCCACCCCCTGCACAGACCACACAGCAGGCAGCACCCAACACCACTGCTGCCTCCCAGGACCCCCACGGAGAACACATGGCCTTCCAACGCCGTGTTTTGGGGTGTCAGGAGAATCTGGCTGAACAGGTGCAGGTGGGCTTCGACCACATGGCAGGCAAACTAGATGCCATACGTTGGTGTCTAAGTCCCATCAGGGACCACTCACGGTCCCTAACGGAAACCCACAGTCCGCTCCATGCTCTCCAACGGACCATGGCTGACATCGCTGGAGCTCTGACTCAGAGAATACTACAACTGTCCAGTCAGAGTGGCTCTAGCGATGTCACACAGGAGTTGGGAAACATGCGGAGGTTAATGGAGACCATGGAGCGGGCGAATGCGGAACGAGCGGCTGCCACAGCTGCACACCAGCGAGAGGTAGCTGGGTTCCTCAATGACCTCAGGACCCTACTCATGGTATTGCACACAAGGCCTGGTGCGGATGCATGCTGCTGCCACCACTCCATCCACATCTCCGCCCCCTGAAGTGTCAGTGCCACACAGTGCGGCAGACCTTCCACCTCCGGCCACAGATGTGTCACTGCCACTCAGTGCTGGAGACAGAACACCACCACCCACACGTGAGGCACATGAAACAGCAGAGAACGAAGATGCGGATGATACTGCCCTCATGGTGAGGAGGACGCAGCAGCATGCATCTCATCCATAGGTCCGGCTTCAGCTTGGTACTGCCCTCTGCATCATCACCTTCCACTGTCCCCCTGATGCACTCTGCGACACTCACCTTGGACCTCGACATGGACTGACATATGATGTTTGATTGCCATTGACACAGCAATCAGACTGCAGACCGTACTCGTCCTCTTCCTTTGGACTTGTCATTCCCTGGAGGACCCTGGCTGGACCTCCACGGGACAACATCGTCATGTGGGCTTTGCATGGCCCTGTACTGCTCCAGATGCAACACTCCACTGAATGTGCATTAAACATTCATATACACACAGATGTGTCATGTCTATGGTCTTTTAAGTGTGGAAGTATGGATGAATGTGGGCTCACTGGACTCCTCTTACGTCCATGTGGCTCATGTCTTAGAACAGGGGTGACAGGGTGACATATTGCCCAATGCGGTCCGGGTGGTGCTGACACAACAACAGGGGCACACGTATGAGTTACTTCCTTGTCCAGCCCAGTACGGAACCACACCCAGGGCCCCGAGGTCAAATACAGACCCTTACGCTGGACTGGCATACGCCAGGCCAGCCCACTCCACTTATGCTCACAGGGGGGGACGGCAACGCTACATGTCCCCTGTCTTTCCTGTGGTGATCTGCTGCTCACAGGTCTAGTTGTCAGCATGCCACAGCCACTCCCTCATGGCTGGTTTACACCCACACCACACCCATCCAGCACACGCGTCACGGGACATGTGACCCTGCCAATGAAAAGGGATGGGCGCACGTGGTCAACGCCATTTCCACTCTCTATCTGGGTGCGTCTGTGTGGTGTTAATGTAGGCATGAGGGCCTCGGGCCCTGCAACATCACATTCCCCAGGACCGGAGGTGACATGATGGCGTCCGCAACACGATACCCAATCATACAGGGACCATGACTTTGGGACACAGACTTGGTGGCACCAGATACATTGCGGCTGGCACAGGCACACCACCATGGGACGGTGACTTTGGGTGCACTGAGGTAGGGCACCTTAAGTGCTGAGCGGGTGTGCAGCCTGCGATGATGCCCCGTCCCGGCCATCCAGACTACTCAGGATTTGTGTGCCCTGCTGGACCGCAGTGTAGGCCAGAGCCAGAGGGCAGCGCGGGCCTACCGCCTCGTGGCGTCGCATCCGGGATCACAGAGTTAGTAGCACCTCAAGGGCTGAGCAGGTGTGCAGCCTGCGATGATGCCTGGTGCACTGGTATGTCCTCAGCCATGGCGAAATCAAGACTCAGAATCATATGTGAGACCTGGTGGCCTGCGGAGCGGAGCTGCATGATATGGAGGGTGCCATGTCCGCGGGCCCCGGGCATGTGGCTTGCAGCGGCACGTGGTGGGCCCTCATTGCTACACGCCAAGGGCGGAAGGTGAGCAGTGAGGCCTGGGTGCGCAGGGGCGGGCATGCACCGCTGAGTGGCGGGAGGGGCTGGAGTGCATCTGCCTGGGTGCGCAGGGGCGGACAGGCGATGATGTCTTGTGCAATTGTATGTACTTTGCCATTCAGGTATCTGGACTCTGTTACAGATGACGGATCTGTTTCAGATGTGTGACCTGGTGAACTGCACTACATACCGGCACGTGGTTGGAGACCCACCGGTGGCAGCAGGTGAGCAGTGTGGCCTGGGTGCGCATTGTCGGCACTCTCTCTCCCTGTCCATCTCTTCTGTTATCTGTGTCTCGCTCCCCCTCTCTGTCCGTCTTTCTCTCGCTCCCCCTCTCTGTCCGTCTTTCTCTCGCTCCCCCTCTCTGTCCGTCTTTCTCTCGCTCCCCCTCTCTGTCCCTCTTTCTCTCGCTCCCCTCTCTGTCCGTCTTTCTCTCGCTCCCTCTCTTCTCTCTCTCTCTCTCCTTCGCTCTCTCTCAGTCCTTTGATGTGTGCAAGACACACCTTCTCATCGTGATTTTTGTCTTGCAGGCTGTGACCTACGGATTGTCCCGAGGGGAGCCGCCATGTGTCTTCATTTCTGTTCTGTGTTTCTTTGAATACATTTTCATTTGTTACATCGAAGGTGGATGTGTGATGCTCATTTTTGTGACGACACATGCATGCCACCAAATGTGATTGTGCGACATCTGGCGGATTATTTGGTACATGTTTCGTATAGTTGATGTGGCATGTCTTTGGCGTGGGGTGGCGGGGGGTGTCCTGAGGGTGGTGGCGGTGGGTTTTGTGGCCCTATTGGGGCTCCGAGCTCCATGATCAGTGGCTCCATGGCATCTGTTGCCCTTCAGGTATGGCTCTGGGCTGGGCTCCATTTTGTGGTGCAGGCTGTGGTCCGACTTTGCACCAGGTCAGAGCAGGTGTTAGTTTCCTGCTGCTAATGAGCCTTATCGCCTGTTTTGTGGTCTTATCGCCGATCTGGCTGGTCATTGAGAATGTTGCGGAGTGGTGTTTTCGCTGCTTTTTGCACAGGTACGCCTACTCTGCATCTCATTAGCGATAGTTGCGGGGGTGATCTGTGGAGATGTTTTTTGCGGATGCTATCGCGGGTAAAATGGTGTTCTGGGCTGTTAACACCAGCTTGTGGATGGTGCAATGATTTTATCGCCACTCTGGCTGCGATAAAGTGCCACTAACTCGGCGATAAGTCCTTGAGAATATGCCCCCATGTGTTTCTACTGCATTCTCCGCATTGTTATCGCTTTCGTGTGAAGCTAGAGTCGCGTTTCCCTGGCAGAAGCCAGCCTTCTTGACAGCCTAAAAAATACAGATATGAGCATTAGAAATAAAAAGTCATTTTAACAAATAAAATTATAATCTAATGCAGAGGTCTTCAAACTTTTTGATGCCCAGACCCCCTTGTCAAACATTTTTAGGCGTAAAGACACGCCCTGACAAAAATGTATAGAACCTGGAACTCCTCATCATCGACAACTATCCACAACCATAAACACCCCCAATTCCCACAGCAAATCACTTTTATGATGGGGAAATAATATTAAAAAGTGTTTAGCAAACCAAAGGTCTGTGAGCGGGGGGGCACGGTCAAAGGTGTGGCTAAAAACCAAGGGGCAAGCCCCTTGCGCCACTTTTGCGTCACTTTTCCCATGTTAAAAATGACGCAAAAGTGACGCAAGGGCCTTGTAAATCTGCCTCCAAGGGCCTAATTTATGAGGAATTAGCATTAGGCAGAGCCGCAAGTCTTTTTGCTGCGCTGCCCTACGCCAATGTAAAAGGGCAGGAATGCACCGTATTTATGAAATACAGTGCATTCTTGTCCTTTCCCCTTGCGTAGGCGCACAAATTGCTGCCTTGCACCAACATAGGAAGGATTGTTTTTGTGCAGGAAGGGTCACCTTCCTTCACAAAAACGATTTAGAGAGGTATTTTCCTCTTTCTATGTTTGCTGCAGAATGTAGCACACATGGAAAGATGGAAAAGCAAGAAGAAATGAAAACATTTCTCCTCGTTACACCTCCGCTGGGGAGGCGTACGCTTTTGGTGCTGCCCCAGGTTTACGTGATTTGGTAAATATGGGCAGCATCAAAATCCATGGGTGTTGCGTGGGAACCCCAACAGGAGCTACCGGTGCAGGTAAGCGCTGTGGGGCGGGGTGGGGGTGAGTTGAGAGACAACAATGAGGGAAAATAACATTAAAAAAAGAAAGCCACTTACCTTGCGCTCATCGCATCGCTGACTCATGGATTTAAGGACTAGGTATTTGAGATTTCACAGGTAAGTTGAAAAACTGGTGTTGTTTGTTTGATTGGGACATGCACCTGGATTTATTTGTACTTTTAATCGATTTTTAAATTTATTGGGGTGGGTGGCCTGTAGTTTCAGTAGGGGCCCAGTTATTTCTTTGTAAGTAATTTTTCTTCCTTACTAAAAGAAAAATGTTGCACAGTTCACTATATTTTCTCTATCATTTTTTTAAATAAATTTGCAATATTGATTTAATTCACTATGTGGCCTAGTCTGCCAATGGGCCTTCCATCCAGTAGGCCCAGTGCTAGTCATGGGTGCAGGAAACAACTGTTTATGGGGTGTCTGTTGAATTGAAACATCATTTAGGCCATGGATGGATTTGGATTAAAGTACAAAATGTGTTTATTTTGTGATATTTCACGTTTGTTTTCTCCTGCAAACAGTGCTTAGGTGGGGTAATGCCTTTGGCATTGCTGAATTAATGCTGTGTTCCCTGTGTTACCAATGCCTCCTTTGTCTGGCTGGTGTGTGTGTTTGCCATAGGCCACCATTTGGCTTTGTTCCCCATGTGGCCAATGGGTCATTCTGTATAGTCAGTGTCCATAGGCCTGCATGTGTTCTTTGTTTTCCAGGGCTCCTGCTTGTTGTTGTGACCATTTTGTGTTGGCAGCCAGTGTGCTTTTGCCATAGGCCTGCATGCGTTCTTTTTGTGACCATGCCTCCTTGCTTGCCGTTTGACCATGTGGTCGTTGGCCATTTTGTGTAGGCAGCCAGTGTGCTTTTTTCATTGGCCTGCATGAGGTTTTTGTTTTTCAGGCCTCCTGCTAGGTGTTGCTTGTGACCATGTGGCTGGCGGCCATTTTGTATAGCCAGCCAGTGTGCCTTTGCCATAGACCTGCATGTCTTCTTTGTTTTGGCCATGCCTTCTTGCTGGTTTTTGTTGTTCTGAACATGTGGCTGGTGGCCATTTTGCGTAGACAGTCAGTGTGCTTTTGCCATAGGCCTGCATGTGTTCTTTGTTTGTGGCCAAGCATTCTTGCTGATTATTGTTGGTTTTTTGCATGTGGTTTGTCTTCTTTTGTAAAGGAAAAATGTTGCACAGTTTAGTACATTTTCTCAGTGTTTTTTAATAAATGTTCTTTTAATGCACCATGGGGCCTAGTCTGCCAATGGAATGGGCCTTCCAGCCAGTAGGTCCAGTGCTAGCCATGGGTGCATGAAAAACAACTGTTTCTGTGGTGTCTGCTAAATTTAAACACCATTTAGGCCACAGATGGCAATGGATTAAAATACAAAATGTTTGTTTTTTTGTGGTATTTCTCATTCTTTTCCCCTGCAAACATTGTATAGGTGGGGTAATGCCTTTGGAGGATGTGTGTTGTTGTAAACATTTTTGGCCCTGTTGATTTGCATTTTTGGCATTGTTGAATTAATCAATGCTGTGTTCTCTCTGTCTAACCATGTGTGTGTTCTTCATAGTCCACCATTTGCCTTTGTTGCCCATGCCATGTGGCCAGGGGTCATTTTGTATAGTCAGTGTCCATAGGGCTGCATGTGTTCGTTGTTTTCCAGGCCTCTGGCTTCTTGTTTCCATGTGGCTGGCGAGCAGTTTTCATAGGCAGTCAGTACGCTTTTGCCATAGGGCTGCATATGTTCTTTGTTTTTGGCCATGCCTTCTTGCTGGTTGTTGTTGTTGTGACCAATGACCATGCGGTTGGTGGCCATTTTGTGTAGCCAACCAGTGTGCTTTCACCATAGGCCACCATGTGCCTTTTTTAGTTTGTTCCCCATTCCTTCTTGCTTGTTGTTGCTTGTGACCATGTGGCTGGCATGCATTTTGTATAGCCAGTCAGTGTGCTTTTGCCAAAGGCCTGCAAGTCTTCTCTTTGTTTCCAATGCCTTCTTGCTCAGAGTTGTTTATGTTGTTGATGACCATATGGCAATGGCCGGTAGCATTTTTGTGCGTCTAGCCAGTGTGGCCCTTTGACATATGCTTGCATGGATGGTTGAGCAATGAGATAGCAGTTTAATACATTATTATCTCTTAGAGGATAACCACTTATTTATATTTTTTTATTTTATTTTTTTCAAATTTATTTTTGTAATTTTTTTGTTAATTTTTTAATGAATTGTTAATTTTTATTTTTATTGTTTAATTTTTAAACATTTTTTTATTTTTATTTTTTTAACTTTAAAATTGTTTTTTGAAATATTTTTGGGGAGTTTTTTTTAAACCATTTTCATAACATCTGGCATTATTGAATCAACCCTATGTCTGCTATAGGTGAACAACAGAATTCTTTGTCTAAGGATTATTCCATTTTAATTTGTCAACTGCACCTCCTTGAGTGCCACATCCCATGTGATGCACATGAAGCAAACAGTTACAGCTTTATGTTGTTGTTGTTGCTCTTTCTTATCCTTCCTAAGTCTACACTATGAAAATGTATGTGGGTGGTGTGAAGGACCAGTCTCTTGCCCCAAAACGTGGAGAGATTAACCATGATTAAAATTAATCAGAACTTTATACCACCAGATTACTCCATACCTGAAGTACAACAGTTAGAAGATGAGGGAGACTCGGGTCATGGAAGCAGTGTGTTAAATGACCTACTTCTGGGCGAACCACCAGAGTTTGAGGACGAGCTCTACTTTCCTGACTACTAGACCTGGGCCAACAGCCATAGAATTTTCTCACTCAGTCTCTCTCGCTGATCTGCTTTCTTTCTTTGACGCCAATAAAAGAGATATATCTAGGGGAACATTGTTTAATTTTATTTGTTTGTGTCTGGTTGACTAATTCAGGCCCACCGTCTTACTCTTAGACACATTTTATTGCCGGATTGAAGTTGCAACAGTGTGCAGTGAAGAATATTCCCCCCCCCACCCATTTCCCTCAACGACATTGGATGGAGAGATACAAACATATGCATGCCTGCCTCCAACCCTGGGCCATGACTATCTATCCTTTCCAAGTTTATTATTACCCGAGCCGGACTATCCCACATTATTTGATTTAAACTGGCCAATGTCTGTTTCGTGGTGAACAATGGATCTGCAATGTACCACGGTCAGTGACTCTAGGTGTTTGTTTATCTGTAACTATTAAGCTTAAATGTGTTTGTGATGATTTACAATATTGGTGGCCTACTGACGGCTGATAATTTTTTCCCTGAAGGTGATTTTTCCTTCCCCTTTGAGAGAGAGCAAGGTTTCTTCACCGGGTCCACTCCACACTGCTTTGTTTAATTGTTTTCTGATCTATACTCTTCGAAGACCAGTCCCTTTAGAATAGATAAGACAAAAAAAATCTAGTCTACACAAAAAATGACTTAATGTGTCTCTTGTGGTGCAACAACAAAATTGTACTACAGGTCGATTTATTGCATTTGAGTCGGGATACAGTCAGTTGGACACCTTACTCGGAGTCAGGAGGATCAGAGATGATGGAATGACTCAGGGCATGGGTGTGAATACTTTGAGAACTGCCACCAGAAGAAGAAAGTTTTTAACTTCACTGAAACCAACTGATTTGGTGATGACTTAAAAGTGGCCTAAACAGGCCTACTGAGCTCTTTGGAGTGGTGGTGAGTGGTGACAAGGGTGCGTTGATTTTACTTGATTGGGAAAATTCAATGCTGCTGGGTGTGTGTGCTCAGTGCTGTCTGGCTCAAATAAATTTTAAGCTAAGTGGTGGTTGGGTGGGGGTCCTGTTGTTGAAGGGCCTCATTATGATGAGACTCGGAAAGCCTCTGACTACAGGTTGGAGGCTTTCTGAGTCACACCATGGGTTTAGCTTTCGACGGCCGCATTACGATGCAGGCGGTCACGGTATTTGCGCCATCAGGATTATGATGTCGGTTTCCGACAGGCTTTCCATGTTGGACTTTCCAACATGGAAAGCCTGTTGGAAAGCAACTTTGGGGGGCCCTAGCAGGGCCCTCTTCTCTCTGTGGCCCCCGTTTGGGGGCCAAGGTGGCACCTATGGTGCCCCCTGTTGATCCCTGCACTGTGTGGCAGGCACATTGAGGTGCCTGCCACATGGTGCAGGGATGAACACATTCTCCCATTTGTCTATGGGAGCTTGTGCTTCGGCCGGTTTACGACTGCAGCACAAGCTCTCATAGGGAAATGGGAGTATGCAACCACACCATGTGCGGTCGCATTATAATGCTGCAGTCTGGACCGCCGACTGGAGGTCGGTTGGTCCTGATTCCGCAACGGGGTCATCCACCTGACATCGTAATAAGGCCCTAAGTCATGAATGATCATCACTAACCGTAGGCAATGAACTCCGCTCGCGCCACATAGCAGAGTTAGCTACTGCACCCACAACTCTTTGATAAAACAAATTTACTTTTACATGCTAAAAAAGCATATAACGCATTCACAAAAGTGAGCTTTGAAAAATATCAGGCAATGAGAGAGGTGATGATTTTGGGGTACCCCCTAACCTAGGGGGAGGACCAAGCAGATGCCTTGAACACAAAGAGCATATCATGCTGAACGATTCGGTGGTGGTCCCATCCTCCTAGGACCACCCAAGCAAAGTTATGGGCAAAAATACAATGCCAACCAAAGGCCCAGCAAAGCATTATGGGGCGAGTTTCTAGAGTGCAGTGAATATTATAGTATGAGCTCTCAGCTGCTCTCAGCTGCTGCCTTGAGGAATGTTTTGATATTGGATACTATAATATTCACTGCACTCTAGAATCTCGTCCCATAATGCTTTGCAGGGCCTTTGGTTGGGATTGTATTTTTGCCCATAACTGTGATTGGGGTGGTCCTAGGAGGATGGGACCACCACCGAATCACTCAGCATGATGTGCTCTTTGTGTTCAAGGCATCTGCTTGGTTCTCTCCCTAGGTTAGGGAGGACCCCAAAATCATCACCTCTCTCACTGCTTGCTATATTTTCATTTTCACTTTTGTGAGATGCCTATATGCATTTTAGCATGTAAAGATAGAGTTTCTTGTTTTACCAAAGTATGTGAGGTTTCTGTTTTATTAATTGGGATGAGATGGAACAGGAGTTACTGAGCTGAGTTTCATGGTGTTTTTGTTCAACTCTGCAGAATTCCGCGAATTGTTGATCATGATGACAGTTGCGAGTTTGATCAGCCAGATACCGATACTTACATGCAGCCACTTTTTTGTGATTTTTGTTTGTTGTAAAATTGCCCCCACCAAATTGTTCATACACCATGCATAAATGAATGAGTGCAAAAAGGACTATTCTTCTCTTCTCATTACGCTGCCTCTGAGTCTTCTCGGTGCACTCCTTGTGAAGTTTAACTTCTTTCTGCCTCCTTAATTCTACAATATCATTTTTGTTTTTCAATCCACAGGCCCTCTTATCCTGCCCCAAACTGGCAAACCAACATTAAACTCACGCTTACCTTACCGGACCGCATCTGCCAGGCACGCAAGATTGATGGACAGTCCAAGAAGAATGCAGATGCAACTCCCAAATTTGGCAATGTTGTACTTGTGTAGTGTTTGTCTTTGTCAAACCTTTCCCCAAATCCCCCTTCCCATCCATTCATCAAACCCCTAACTCTCTACCCCCGGGCTGTGTGATTTATTGAGGTGTGACTTAATAATTCACACCATTAATTGATCACACACTTGGTGGGGCTGATGTGGTGAAAGCAACACCAACACAGTGCAGGATGAGGATCTTCTGCTCTAAGTATAGCTCACACTGTCCATATTTATTATTTACCCATGCACACATAAAAACAGTGTTTGATATTTTCAGAGGAACATCACTGCCAGCATCATCATTCAGGCACTGTATTGTGTCAAAAGTTACCCATGTCCACTTCATAGTTCAAGTCCACTTTATTTTGTAACTTTTACTAGGTCACCATTGTTCCGAATATATTAATTTAGCATTGCTTATCATATTTTCTCTATTGTCTCTCTTCTTGTGTACTAGTAGTCTAGTCTGGAGACTGCCTCAATTTTTTTTAAAACTTGCATATAATTAACGGCATTAGCTCAGCTTTTATTTCAATTTAGTTAGTTCCTTGCAATGAATAGTCCTTATCCTACAGTTTGAGTTCGCCTTGGAGGGAGTGGGACCTTGCTTCTGATGCCTTCACTGTTAGTGTGCTAGCATGCTACGACTGCTACCACCATGGCACCTTGGGAAACCATGCAGCCCTCGCTTCATCTAATCAGGTAAGAGAACTGCGGTTGATTGTTGAACTGCAATATATACAATGGAAATTCATCCTCCCCACTCCGAGTCCTTACAGGTTAATATAGTTGCAGATGGCAGAGACTAGGAGGAGAGAGTAGTAGGACAAGAGAGGGTACAGCATAACTATTTTATTGGTACACTGTGAGCAGGTTTTAAAAATGGGCTGCAGCAAAGGCAGCAGTGTGAAGTAAAACAGTAACAACCCCAAAAATGTTAAATCATATTTATTTGACAGACTTGTAATGCACACAGCTACACAGATAGCGATAACCCCAGCAAATATCTAGAAAATCCAAGTTTTTAGATTTTTACGAAATGCCAGTAAAGAATTACAGTTCCTAAGAGTGTCAGGGAGAGAATTCCACATCTTGGGGCCAAGATAGAAAAAGGAGCATCCCTTCATGTGGGTTAAACGTAACCTAGGCATGGTGAACAAAGAATGACTGGCAGATCTCAGCACACACGTCGGCCAATAAGGAGTCACCAATCCTTGGATGTATGCGGGAGCTAAGCCATGTTTGACCTTGAACATATAGCAAGGTGCCTTAAATTCATAATGTAAAACTATAAAAAATGTATTCCCCTAACAATATAAACTAAACCCACAACTGGCCCACCCCTCTCCCTGTCCCCAATCAATGTCCCAAGTAGTGTCCAAAGTCAAAAAACGAAATTGTCCATAAAGAAAATCCCCATAATGCTCCAACTCCCACATTCCCACCCTCTCCCCACAACAAGTCCCACCCACCAAAAAAAGGATTAAAAAAGGGTCAAAAGAGGGCACTAACAGCAGGCTAGGAGCTTCTTCATGGTGTTCATGTGCCTCTCTATCCGGTCCTCCTGCTGGCTTCCATGCGCGCCAGCCTCTGCATGATGCGGCGCTGAAATACGCAGAAATAAGGGGGAGCAGCAGTGTTGGAATGTCAGTGGGTGGCTGCCATCAGACTGCGTTGATGGTGTACTGGAGGCACTGGGGCCTGGCTGGGGCCCGGGGCATCTGCAGCTGATGCTGCCGCCTCCTCCTCCTCCAAGACCACCAGCCACTGGTATTCGGCCCGATGGCCTCCAGTTTCCTCTGCCGGGTCTGCACTGCTATCTCCTGCCTGTTGGGAGTCGGATCAGCAGGAGTAGCCATATCAAAAAAGAAAAAAGACAAATTGTAAACAATGCTCTTAAAATGATATAGTGGCACAGTAGCTGTACATTTGCTGGTATCCTCAGGCCATTTGATTTTGATGTGATTAGAGTTTCAGACATTATGTACTATGGAGTACACAAGTATTCTTCTCTCTCTGGTTGAGTTAAATTAATGGAGGTATGCTAGCTCAGCTGGCGCCCTAAACATACACGTGGTACTTTGGTACTCTCTGCAGAGCATGGCAATGCTCTGTTAAATGCTTTTCAATATCACCCTAACTACAAGGCAGATGAAAAGTTTCTATGAATGATATACGTCACGTGAGGTACTATATAAAATCAATCATGCAGACAGACATCCTCCTGTCTGCCCGTAGGTAGATGGTGGGAAAAGCAATACACTACAGTACAGGGAAAGGATTAAGGAACATGATATTTTTTTGGGCACGTTTGTTACAGACTATCTCATCCGCTAAATTCAAAGGCACTTATTCTTAGTCCCACTTTACTCCCTGGCCTCACCCTCCATCACCATACTTTGACATTACTTTTTTCCAACAAAATAGATTTGCTTGGCAGTAAGGTAAAGAATTATTAACTTACTCTACTGCGGGTAAGTTAGAGAGATTAGGCCGGGTAGGTACACATTTCATTGATCATCATCATAAAGTGCCTAAGCTTTTGCTAGTAGTGAGTCACTTTGTTCGACAAATGTTGAAAGGGAAAAATTTGAACAGACGTAATCTGTTCTGGAAGCCATAATAAAATATATCACTTGTCCAGAGAAATGTGGCGCATGCAAAGAATGTTTTTTTCAAATTTTCCTGAAGGCTGGGACAGAAGGAACGTAGGAAAGGAGAATGTACTAGGAAGTGGCTGAGTGGGCACTGGGAGTGAAGTGAAGCAGAACTATTTTTCGTATTGCCATGAAATTTGTAAATGGGCCTACACATTAACAGAGGCAGACGCACATTGCACAGCCAATGCAGTGCCGTTGATGTCACCATACAGCCGTTAGGTCACCATGGGTATCACTGGCTAAATGCCATGGGTATGGAGGGAGGGAGGTGATTGATGATGGGTGGGTAGGTAGGAATATACATAATATATGTTGCGCTTAAAAACTACTGTGAGTCAAGGGAGTAGTCTGAAATACCACCTCAACTGATTGTATCAAAACCTTGATAAAACCATTGCAAGCAAGTAAAGGTGAGAAGAACGCCACTCCAAAGGAGCACCCTAGTCCCTTGTTTCTTCTTCATTTCAAGGATTTTTCCATTCATCATTGCATTGTTCTTCGAGTATTATTATTCTTCACCCTTGGCTTTGCTACTCACTGTTTAGTTTTTAAATTCTCTCAATCGAGTCTTCACCATTGAAAACTATCCATCTATCCATCCATATATCCATCCATCCAAACATGATTTCAGTCTCAACAAACCTTTTACCAACATACATTTACCCACCCATGCATCCTTTCACCCATCAAACCCACCGAAGATTCCTTTCCCCCACCCAGGCAGGCATCTTTGCACCCATACACTTTCACCCACCCAGGCAGGCATCCTTTCACCCGAATACCCTTTCATCCATCCTTCACCCAACCTTGCATCCTATCAGCCACCTATATGAATCCTTGCACCCACTCATCCTTCTCTTCCAATCATAAAATGTTACCCATCCTTTCTGCTTC
Organism: Calotriton arnoldi; assembly: GCA_963921515.1. Lineage (NCBI taxonomy): Eukaryota > Metazoa > Chordata > Amphibia > Caudata > Salamandridae > Calotriton > Calotriton arnoldi. The sequence goes on from CAWUFW010001911.1 coordinate 2,423,249, forward strand.
TATCCTTCTTTCCCTTTTCCATCAATCTATCATAATTAAAGGTCTTAATGAAACTTTGGGGCATATGTACAAGCCCCTATCGCCACCACAATGTCTTAGCGTGGCTTAACGCTGCCTTGTAAATAAGGCCCCCTTTCACGCTAACCATAGCGTGAAAGGGGTGGGCAGTGGGTGTTGCGCGTGGGCGTTCCACCGCAACACCCATTGATTTTGACGCTGCCCCTTATGTACAAGGGCAGTGTACATAGGAGGTAGCACCAAAATTAAGACCAGGGAAAACCTGGGGGCATATTCACAAGTAGCTATCGCCGAATTAACGGCACTTTATCGCAGCCAAAGTCGTGATAAATTTACCCCCCCATTCAGAAGCCGGTGTTAACAGCCCACAGCACCAGTTTACCTGCGATAGCAGCCGCAAAATACATCGCCACAGAGGACCCCCACAAATATTGCTAATGAGATGCAGAGTAGGCGTTCCCGTGACAAAAGTCGAGACAACATCACACCTCAACATTCTCAACAACCAGCCACATCATCGATAAAAACACAAAACAGGCGATGAGGTGCGGTAGCCGCAGGTATTTATCACCTGCCTCAAGCAGGTGTAAAGAAGGACGTCTACCTGCAGTAGGCAACGGAGTCCCGCAAACCAGCCATACCCGAAGAACAAACGACGCCATGGAGCTACTCTACATGCAGCTCTGAGCCCCAACAGGGCCACAACACCCCCCGCCACCACCCCCTGGACTGCCACCCCCCCAGGACCCGGACCCGCTCCCCCGGACCACCACAGAGGCAGCGTAGAGCAAGACAGCGGAGCTACAGTAAACGCACCACTCTCACAGACCTAACACCCGCGGAAGTCATTGCCCACTACAGGCTCCAAAGGACAACCATCCTCCGCATCCTGACCCACATCGCCCACAGGCTGACGGTCCCAACACAGCGGAGAACAAACATCCCTCCACAGACAAAGCTGCTGGCAGTGCTGCACCTGTTGGCCTCTGGTACCTTCCAACCAGCAACTGCCAGAGTCGGAGGGGTCTCACAGCCAGCCCTATCAAAGTTCATCACACCCGTCCTGGATGCCATCATCAGCTTCATACCCCAGTACCTTCACTTCCCCAACACTGCGCAGGAACAGCTGGAGACTAAGCAAGGCTTCTACGCCATAGCCGGATTCCCGGCCGTGTTGGGGATAATCGACTGCACACATTTCCCACTTGTGCCCCCTGCGGATACTGCACACCACTACTGCAACAGGAAGCACACGCATTCCATCAATGTGCAGGCAATAGTGGACCACCGGGGAATGTTCACCAATGTCGTCGCCAACTACCCAGGCAGTGTGCATGATTCCTTCATCTTCCGACAGTCCATCATCAACCAGCGCTTCCAGGATGGCACATATGGAACAGGACTGCTCGTTGGTAAGTACCAAATCAACACACCACACATCCCACAGCCACCAACGCACAAGGCACAACTGTGGGGATGCACACGTGACCTAACCACATCCGACATGTTAAACTACACAACCCCCTACCAGACACGACTACACCACTCCATGGTCATCCTGGGCTACCCCTTCACCCAATACAGACTCCACATGGCACCACAGCCACACAACAGCTGAACATGTGGAGATGCGGAATGCGGCCATGACACATGTGAGGCACTGCTCTGCCCCCATGACCCTGCCCCAGTCTCCCGCAGGTCAGCGTCCCGTGGTGGTGGGCCCATGTTGGCCACTGTGCATCCGAGGCGACTAGCCCTGTGTGACTCGAGTCATCCCCCCTTGTCGTTCAGACATTGCATGTCTGTGTGCCTGATGACTGTTGGTGTAGTTGCCAGCACATGCTACTCCCTGAGGGCTGGCTTACACTCACCCCCCCCAGCCAGCACAGGCATCACTGAATTGGTGGGCCTGCCATCACATCCTGCCAAAGCAAGTATTGACTCTTTTCTCCCTGCACTGTCACAGGTGATCAAGGATATGCACTCTGCCCTTGGATGATGACACCCCTCCGAGACCCGAACACACCCGCCCAGAGGCAGTACAATGCGGCCCACATACGTACCAGGGGTATCGTTGAACGCACATTTGGCGTGTTGAAGTCACGTTTCAGGTGCCTGGACGGCACTGGTGGGAAGCTCCTGTACAGCCCGGACGTCGTGTGCAAGATGATCGTTGCATGTTGTGTGTTGCACAACATCTGTGTTCGCACCAGGGCCCCATGGATCCCAGTTCCAGAGGTACCGCACAATGATGGTGGTGATGGGGCAGGTGGCCCACATCCCACTGCAGCTGCGGCAGGAATGGCCCGTAGGGACTCCATCATTGCCAATTTCTTCTCATGAGCACGTCACATTGTGACCGTCCGTGGCATTCATGGGACAGTAGTAGATGTCCAATTGCACTGCATGTGTGAATAAAACATATTTGCAGGTCACAGGTTGGAATTGTACATTGTCATGTTACATGTCCCTGGGGTTTCAGATGTGATTTGCCATGTTGTGCACATTTTCCGAACCAGTTGTGTCCTGTGTTCAGTTGTGGAGGTGTTGCTGTTTGTACCGGGATGTTGTCACTGTCCGGGTGCACTTCTGCTTATGTGCGTATGCTGCACGGTGGGTGTGTCGCTCCTGCGGCTCTGATTTGTCTGCCACTGGTCTCTTTCATGTGGTGTGCCTGTAGGTTCTGTTCTTCCACGGTGCGTGGATGTTGTGGTGTGCATGTTGTCCTCTGCAGTTGGCCAGGGTGCATCCGTGGTACTCGGCTGTTGATGTATTTTGTTCTGTGGCATTTTCCGTATGCTGCTCTTGTGCTTTTTCCCGCATTGCGCGTGAGTATTGCTGCCCTCGCGCTGGTTGTCACTGTTTTCTTATCGCGCTTTGGCCCATCGCAGCTTTTTTCGCGTTGTGGTTTGTGTTTTTATCTCCGTCGAGGTGGTTGTATCGCGAGTATTGGCCGCGGTGTCGGCCAACTATCGCATGGTACCGCCTTGTTGGGAACTCCACGTTGACACTGGGTTATTTTCCCGTGATAGGCTGCGTTATTGAAAGTTGCATTACGCTACTCTTGTGGTAGTTATCACACGTTCTTGTGAATATATGCAATGGGGCCATCCTCCTCATACTTCCTTCCAGTCATGGTGCACGGTCTTCACCAACTGCTGCTAATACTAAGCCTAGCTGATACACAACTTTGGGGTGTCCAACGGGACCATGGCCAACCTCTCGTTTTACTGATTAAGCATGAGCAAGTAAAAGAAAGCCTTCTCATCTTAACAAACATCCGTAGAATACCTTACTTGGGCATGCAATCTTCACAGCAGAGTAGTAGTATGCGACCAGTGGGTTCTCAGAGTCTAACAATACCTCCACTAGGCAGTTCACAGAATATATAAGGGGAGAGGGAAAGCTGGCTGACAAAGCAGAAGAAAGGAAGCTGCAGACAGACTAGTATTGAGACAGTTTGAAGTAAAGTACAGAAACTTGAAATATAGAAAATAAGTAAATAGCATAATGCAGAGATAACAAGAATTTAGAAACGGATACATCGAAGATGATTTAGAAACAAATTAGGAAATGGGTAGAAATAATAATTCAAAATGAGGAGCGGTAAAAGTTAGGGGAATTAATATGAATGTTAACAGCAGGAGGGCTTACTGGGGCCAGCAGAGCCATCGGCAGAGGAATTTTGGGAGGCACCTTCAGCAGCTCCCTTACCCGCCTCAGCCCTCTTCTTGCTCCTGGATGCTGATGTAAGACAAAAAAAGATTGGTGGTAAATAAAATAATCTCTCCAAAAACATTTTTGGGCAGGAAAAGGCAATGGCAATATCATTGAACTTTTCAAATCAGACCGACCAGTGGTATCCCGGACCGTCCTATCCTATTCCAAATTTCCTAAACCTACCTAGACCCATTCCAAATCTAGTAAACTAGATTTTGGAATTACTAGAAAATTGCAACAAATGATGTTTGCTTCTCATCTCATTCGCAATCTCAACCCCCTTTGATGAGCCAATTCACTAAGTCTGCATTTTTCTTTAAATGCTTAGACGGACTCATGCATACATCAAATTGGTTGTGTGACACTTTACGAGCTACAAAAAATAAAGGCTCTAAGAACTGAAGTGAGAGGGCATGTGTTGCTAAATTACTAATACTTACTCCCACTCTTTTAGTGACAGGACAAAGGAGTCTCTGCATTACTTCTTAAATCATAAATGATCAGCCCAAGCGAGCGCCAACAAGTCCGATTAGGTAGCGCCGAGCACCTGCCTAGAATAACAATAACATAATATTTGTAATTTTAACTTACCTGTGTGTGAGCAGCATGCTTGCTATTTGGGAAAAAAATATTAGCAATACCATAGAGCACAAGTAATAATAATATTAATAATTACTCATCAAGCCCCGTGACCTCTACTCCGAGCAGGTCCTGGTCTTGATCCAGGACGTTGGACCACCGGTGCATCAGCTGCTGCTCAGCGTGCCGGACCCGAGAGCAACGGTACACTGCCTGGTGCGCCATCGCCTGACTCTGACAGCTCTCCGTGAGTTTGTACCCAGATCAAGCCTGCCACCTGCTGCCAGGGTAGAGGGGAGGTGGTGCTGGACATAAAAGTTTGAATCATTCCCATGAGGCACAGGGTCAAGACTGATTTGCATATGGCTGGGTCCAAACTGGGGTGGCGTAGTGGGCAAAAGAACGATGGATTTAACCCAGATCTCTTGACTGGGGGAGAATGTTTGAATCATTCAGCATTCCGTCCATCATTTGTTGCAGTTACACTTTTTGCCCTAAGTGGGACGGGTATGCCCAGACGTGGGTCCCTTGCTCACTGTGCCACTGGATTCAAGCTAGCCTGGCTGATGAAGGGTGACATACCCTGTAACCGGTCCCAGGATGCTTGTTTACGGTCCAGGGAGGACCTGGCTTGGCAGTTCGATCTGGACTGTTCCCATGAGGCACAGGGTCAAGACTAATTTGCATATGGCTGGGTCCAAACTGGGGTGGCGTAGTGGGCAAAAGAACGATGGATTTAACCCAGATCTCTTGACTGGGGGAGAATGTTTGAATCATTCAGCATTCCGTCCATCATTTGTTGCAGTTACACTTTTCGCCCTAAGTGGGACGGGTATGCCCAGATGTGGGTCCCTTGCTCACTGTGCCACTGGATTCAAATTAGCCTGGCTGATGAAGGGTGACATACCCTGAAACCCGTCCCAGGATGCTTGTTTCCGGTCCAGGGAGGACCTGGCTTGGCAGTTCGGTCTGGACTGTTCCCATGAGGCAGAGGGTCAAGACTGATTTGCATATGGTTGGGACCAAACTGGGGTGGCCTAGTGGGCAAAAGAATGATGGATTTAACCCAGATCTCTTGACAGGGGGAGATTGTTTGAATCATTCAGCATTCCGTCCATCATTTGTTGCAGTTACACTTTTCAGGAAAAAGAACTAAGGAAGGCACAAATATGGAAGTAAAGCGAAAAAATACAAATGTACCAAACTCACAAAAAAACATACCAAAAAGTAGAAAAAAAAGTAAAATACACACTTACAAAGACAAAAGGTAAGATAATGAATAAAAATGAGGGGAAAAAGTTTTATAACACAAGGAATAAATAGATTGAGAAAGGATGAAAAAGTAGGCCCCAGCACAATAAGTGAGAAACAAGATGGCTGCGCCCATGAGAATCGCATGGTGCAGTTCGTGCCAGATTTCTGCCCGAGAACGCACTTCGCGTTGACGAAGTGCGTAAACGTCATGCGAACAGGTGGGACAGGGGAACTCTGCCCGACCATTGAGCTTTGCCCGGGCCTACTTCTAAGCTCCCAGCAGATGCCATAGAAGAAACTATAGAAGAAATCATAGAAGTAAATGGAGCCGATGTTACACACATGCTGCAAAGGAAATATCTGATTCCACTGCTAAAATATCATTTTAATTACATGCCATTTAAGAATTGCTGCTGGCACCAATACACCTCATAAATAGACATGCATTGTCCACTAGCTCTGATCAGCCGCTTCCTTGTGTGACTGCGTCAGTTGATTCTGAGTTTTGACCCATCTAGCGGCAGATTAAAACCCTCATTAAAGGCATCGGAGCAGCCATCAATGCCCACTGAGCTGCAGCGAAAAACAGTTACAAATTATTTTATGAGTGCCTCAACCAATGAGCAGTCACTAGTGAAGGCAATTAAAGAGCATGCATCATCTGACGAAAAAAATAAACGATTGTTAAAGAAAGAGTGCCAGTATGCAAATTGCTCCCCCTAAAAAATTAGAAAGCATACAAGAAAGTGCCTGCTGAAGAAGTGAATATACAAAGGCTTTGGTAGTACAGACAGGTGTGGTGATGTGTAAGGGCTGAGTTGTGACACATCACGGAATGCAACGTTGTCACAGCACTGCATCACATGAGTGTCAGTTACTCCTGTGCCCCCATAGAGATGGACGTGCTGGATCATCACTGAATAAACTTCAACCTGTTTGTACAATTCATGTAGAGAAGTTCACTACAGATGTGGCGACAAGTGGAAAAGACACCCTGAATGAAGGAAAAGGCAACTGCGGGGGCAAGAGGGTGTTTCCTTTCGGAAGTGCAAAGCGCAGACGTATTGCAAGATTGTTTTAATTTGAATAACTTTGCCAGAGGTGAGAGGCACCATCTAAAAGTAAAGGGTTACATATTGACCCTTGATTTGCCTGGATATTGACTAGCTTATTGTTTAAAGCGCTTCGTAAACTTCTTTGCATTAGGCCACGTTTCTGAGTGTCAACGGCTTCATGCTGCGCTAGGACACTTCAATCCAGCGTGTGCATCCTTTGTTGTTTAGCAGTGCGTGGTCATTGCCAAGTTATGGCATGAGCTAGCCGGTGCACGTATTTTTCAGCCAGCAAGCGTCTTTGTCATTCTCTATATACACATGTGGCTGTTACCTAGTAACAATACAGGCTGTGTGAGCGGGTCTACAAAGTAACTCGGCGTCTTCTACAGCTGCTTGCCGGGTTACTGTGATCCTGCCTACTCGCTTCTTGTGATTGCCTTGTCACTGTGTCGGATGCTCCTGCCTCAGTGAACCTCAGTTCCAGTCTAAACTGGCTTGAGGTAATAAAACGGAAGGAAGGACTAATGGCAAAAGAAAAACTGGTGGCCATCTGGGTTTGGGGAACAGCAGTGATCTGTGCAGATTCCTTCTGCAATCTTTCTAACTGCAAGGGGATGTGCAAATGTTCATTTCAGCGATTTGCATGATTAGAACAAACTAAAGTCTACTTTGTTTTTTGTTTTAGTGATTTGCAGCCTGTTTTTTGGTGCAAATTCAATTTCAGCATAATTTTATCAATGATTGGCAGTGATTTGCATGCTAATATTTGGTACATATTCTATTCCAGCATATCTTCATCAGAGATCGGCATGCTATTGTTTGGTGCAAATCCTAATTATACACAGTACAGGGATTTGCACACTTTTTGCCTGTTAAGAGAACTTTCAGTTTAATACTATTGTAGTATCGTGCTTTGTACTGCATTTACTGTAAATGCTTTATTTTTATTTTTTAGTAAGTAAAGTATGCAGAATGTGCCTCCACCTGCACCATTTTTGCAAGATCCAGGTTAACCACAATTGGAGTGGAAGTTGGGGTTATGGTCATTGAAGGCCTATTTAGGGGCGATCAATGCACAACAATTTAAGCCAGAAGGAAAAAAAAGTGTTTAATGTATTACTATTTAGGGGTGGAAGGACAAAATGTTTTTGATCATCTGCCTGAGTATGAACCTACGGATGAGGAGGAACTCGATGAGTATGATATGGCTATGGTTTAATTGGCTAAATATTTTTCAAAAACAAAGAATTTAGTAGTGCATAGGTATATGTTTTTTTACATGAGTACAAAAGTCTTCCGAAAGTATAGATGCTTATGTTACTGCATTGAAAGTCCTCACAGCTGTGAATTTGATTATTTTAATTCACATTTGATTAGCGATCAGTTAGAAACATAAGAAAAGCAGGGATTTGAGTAAATCCAGTGTACCAGCGTATCAACCACAGAAAGTTAGCTATTACAGATGCGGTTCTCCTGATCATGTTTCTACTTTCAAGCATTGTCCTGCACATGGTCAACAGTGTAAGAAGTGTGGTAAAGTAAGACATTTCTTCAGGGTTTGCAGAAGTGGCAAGAGTAGTACTGTGCATTGTATGAAGACAATGAAGATAACATATATGAGGAGTAAATTAGTTTTTAGGAGCGAGGATAATGAGAGAACTTCTCATGTTCCCGATCTTGGTATTGATGTTGTTTTTGATGGAAATGCAGTAAAAACGTGAGTAGATACAGGGGCTCACATCACCATTGAGGCACAAAATAAATTTGATCAATTTTGGTCTTGTACCTTAGAATTATTCCTAGGCGCCAGACTGGATCCGTAAACTTTTCTACAGCAGTACCTCTGTGTGTCCGTAGAGGGCATAGCGCAGCTCTGTAACAACAACGTCTACAGGATGTGACATCGGCAGAGTCCATATAAGCCCTCCCCCGATGCGCTGATGTCAGTTTCTTCCTTTCCGCGCTTCCACGTGAATCCAGAGAGCGGTATCTTTGGCCATTTTTGGTCTACCCCAATAAAACAGTATGCTTTTTTCTAGATATCTTTGAGGTCTACGATGTCGACCCCGCATCCGCATTCTATTTGCATTTGGTGTCTAGATACGCACCCTGACTCCCAACAGTGCGGCTTATGTCTTCAGCTTCAGTCGTCGGCGTTGGAGGAGCGCCACATGGCACTGTTAGTGGCGCTGTGGTTGACAGCCCCTTGTCGGTCGCAGTCGTCTTCTTCCGCCAAGGATAGCTCAAGGGCCAGCTCCCAAAGTCCTTCATCTTCACTGTTGCCTGGTAAGTCACGCTATAGGTGGTCGGCACCACGGCCTTCCCCAACTTTACCATGTACGTGCAGTGTCCCTGACTTGCCTACTATTCCTCCGATTTTGAGGTAAGAGCGAGAATATGGGCTGCACCTTCAGGTGCTTCCCGGTGCCAAGGTAACTCTGTCTCAGATCAGGGAATATCTCTCCCTCCGTGCCATTTTTTTCTCTCAGCCTCCTACTGGTGCGCTTCTCAGCCCCAAGGAGGTCGGTGAGGCTTCAACTGACTCCAAACTGGCAGGTCCTCCATTGGTGTCAGCGGGGCCCTACGAATCCATGATCAACTGATTCTCGGCTCTGGTGCACAGCCCTTCGGGATTCCCACCTGTGACGCCAGTGTTGGATCTGCCGGCACCAACTTTGACGTCAACTGCTCATATCACCCCTACTTTGTCTCTCCACCCTGACGCTGAGATGTTGCCTTCTCTAAACCGGTTGGTGTCGCGGACCAGTCCTCTTTGGGCTACGTTCCTCCGCTTTCGGTAGAACTCCCTGCTATTTTCCCCTTGGCACACCAATATTTTGTAAGCCTGGGCGGAGTTCACGTAGCGGTGCTACGTGAAACTCTGTGAAGCGGAAAAAATACCTCTGCAACACTACGTGGAGTTCCGCGAGCGGGCAGAGTTACTTGCTCCACCCATTTGCGACTCATCGCGAGACGTTTCTGACATTCGGCAAAGCGGATTCCGTGCTTGGGGGAAATATTGCGCAAACTTCAACACGCGGTCGCTGATGGGCGCGGCCATCTTGTTTTTCTACTCTTTGTTATGCTTCTGGGGCCTGCTTTGAATCCTTCCTATATCTTTTCAATCCTTTGTTCCTAAAACTTTTTTCTGATCTTTATTATTTATTATCTATCCCTCTCTCTTCCTAAGTGTATATTTTGCTTTTTTTTCTACTTTTACTGCGTTTTTGTACTATTTTTCTATCACTTGTTTTTTTTTTTTTTTTACTTCTCTTGTTCTTCTCCTGACTTTTTTTTTTACATCTACATTTTCTTTTCTGCTCCCCGCAACCCAGAACCATGGCTAAGAGTAAGAAGACAACGCAGAGTGCAACCTTGCGGAAGGCGTCGCCCGGAAGGGGTGCAGCCCCAGGCCTTATTTTCTGAGGTGGAGGTGGCTGCACTGGTTTTGTTTTGTGCAGCGCCACCTCCCCTTAACCCTGGCAGCAGGTGGCAGGCCTGGGTCAGGGTACGGGATCCAGGAGCGTCACCGGCAGTGGGCAAGTGTGCGCCTAGCACTGTTTCACTGCTCTGAGGTCTGGCGCACCCATACCTAATTCACCCACTGGTGGTCGACATCCTGCACCGAGAGCAGGACCTGCTGGACCTGCTAGGTGTTGAGGTCGTGGGGCTTGGCGAGTAGCTAATTATTTATTACTATTGTGTGTTCTGTGTTATTGCGAATATTATTTTTTTCCCAAATAGCAAGAATGCTGCTGCTGCTTACATACAGGTAAGTTACATTTAAAAATCTTATATTATGTGATTGCTATTCATCTAGACAGGTGCTCGGTGCTATTAATCTTACTTGTTTCCAACTTTGCGCTCGCTTGGACTGAGTATGTAAGAGAGGTTAGAGAACTTAAGTTAGGTAATACAGACTAGAGAGAATCCTTTCCTTTGTCCTGTCAGTAAGATAGTGGTAGTTAGTTAGCTACTTAGTATTAGTTGGTAATTTAGCAGCCCGCATAACGAGTCCTCCTCTCTCACGTGCTGACTCCTACGTCCTTCGTAGAACCTTTTGTAGTTTGTATAGTGAGTGAATATAGCAAGCAACCAACCAATTTGGTGTATGCAATATGCATGCGTCCATCTATGCATTTAAGAAGACTAAATGCAGACTTAGTGAATTGGCCCATCAAAGGGGGTTGAGATGCTTGCGAATGAGATTGGAACTTAGAAGCAAATTTAATTGTTTTGCAGTTCATTCCAAAGTCTTTGGAATAGGCAGGCTAGGTAGGTTTAGGTCCATGATTCATGAATCGGAATGGAACTGCAGAATAATAAAGAGAGGACGGACCGCGATACTAGTCTACTACTAGTCATCTGACGATTAGATAGGTCAATGTTATTGCAATTGCCGTTTCCTGTCCAAAAATCTTTTTGGAGTAATTTTTAAATATTTATTTAACACCAATCAATTTTTGTCTCTTTAATTATGTCTTACATGATCAGCATCCAGGGACAAGAAGGAGACGGGGTCTGCCGAGGCGGGTGCTGGAGCTGGAGGTGCCTCCCAGCAGGAACGCTCCTCTGTAGGAGAGTAGGATCTGCTTCACAGGGGTACCCCCACTTTTTGCTGATACTTCACTGGTTTTCGACATTAGTCTGGCTGGGGCCCTGCTATTCAGAACCCCAGCCTAGCTGTTTCCTCTTTAAAAGGGTCTCCATGTGCCTTAGGCACATCTCTGATTGGGATCTGGAGTGCCCTTGTAAGTCCCTAGTATATGGTATACTATGTACCAAGGGCATAGGTACCTCAGAGGCCTGCCAGGGGCTGCAGCATATATTATGCCACCCCTGGTAGGCCATCCAAACTGACACCCCAGGTCTGCTACTGCAGCCTGGGTAAGGTGGTGCATGCACCCCTTGCTGTGGTATAGGTTACCTATATCACTAAATGCATACACACATATAAACCTATAAGTCACTCCTAAGGCAGGCCTTATCAATCCTGAAGGCAGAGTGCATGGTTCCTATGTGAGAGGGTGCCCCTGCATGAGCAGGGCCCCTCTGCAGCGTTCGGAGACCATCTCTGATGCTGTTTGTAGTGCAGCCTGACCATATACTCTTAAACGCATTATATCCTCGCGGTAAAATGCTAACTATGGAATGGCTGCACCGAAACATGTCGTGTTTGGTGTCAAACATCTTGGAATACTACCCCCCGCCAATTCTGGCGGCGGGGGTAGCATTCCACCCTTCTAGAGGGAAAGGCATGTTAACTCTGACGAGTCCGGTAACTTCTTTCCAGAGCCCTGGCATCACAAAATGGATGCTGCTGCCACAGACACGAGTCTGGCCTCCTGCTGCTGGACGAAACTCCGGCAGGGGAGGCCTGGACAATAGGTTTCCTGTCCCAGGGAGGTGTGACCACCTCCCCAGACAGGACAATGTGTATTGGGGCTGGGCGGGAGCACTTTCGGGTGCTTTGAAGTCCTGCACTGGGGGCACATTTGGTGTCCCTGTGCATACCCCAGTTCAAACCGGATCAGGGGCTTGCAGCCCCTGCTTTGGCGCGAACTGGACAAAGGGAAAGGGGTGTAGCCACCCCTCTGCCCTGACCCACCCATAGGTGGGGCCACAGAGTAGTCCATCCCCTATTTTTGGAATAAAGGTAGGAACCCAGTCCTTAGGACTTTAGATTATACCTGGACGAAACTCTGAAACAGAATCCTGGACCTTCGACGCTCTACTCACGATTAGAGGACTGAAGAATCTCCCTTGGGGTCAAGGAGTGACTCCCCTGCTTGGCAGGCACCAAAGAAGCATCTGTCCGGTTCGCATCACTGAAGCTCCCGTCGGACGCCGAAGTCATCGCATCACCAGAGGTGGATTCTCAGACTTCCCCGAGGCTACCCTGAGTCCCCAGCAAAGCTGAGGCCCGTGGCTATCGTGGGTAACGTGAGACCGTGACCCCTGGACACCGAGCACACTTGCAAGTGCACCATCTTCTGGGTCTCCCAAGAAGTCGTGCTTTGGGCTCCGAGTAGCCCTAGCCTCCAGCACCACCTGCACTGAAGATCACTGGCCCCCACTCCACGAGTGTCCTGTAAGCCAGCTCCACGTGCGGCGTCACGAGGCTCCTTCGCGGTCGCTAGCCCGTTGGCTAGTAGCCCTTACCGAAGGCCAATCTTTTCTTTACTTGGCAGTCTGGTTGCTCCAGGCCTGCCCTCACTTACCCTTGCTGGGTGAGTTCCCCAGACCTTGCTGGTCTGCACCATCGACGATCTTCAGCTACATCGAGACTTGCCGTTGCCAAGGCTTGTTGGGTCCAATCTGGTCGCCGACACCGCAGCACTCGACAGACATCGTGTACCAGCCCGAATCCTGCTCCTGGTCGCCGACAACGCCTCCTGGACCTCGTGGCTGCAGAAACGAGACGACCGTCAACGCACCTGAAGCACTCGACATCGGTGGGCATCTGTCCATCGCCTCCCTGGTCACTGGCTAGTGACCCAGACTCTGTCCCCTCTGCTTTCAGGTTCTTCAGAACTCCGATCCACTCTTGGATCCACCCGGACACTTTTCTCCTGGTCGCCAGCAGCACTTTGCAGCAGATCGCCATAAGAACCGACGACGAAACCCGACCCCGAAAGGCACCTATGCACCCGGCTTCCCTGGGTGAGGTAACACGAGTACTCCGGTGCTCCCGTGGGTAGAGACTCTTCAAAGTCCTAGATCTCAAAGGGTTTTGTCCTAGTCCTCTTTTAAGTGTCCCTTTCCTCTATTTTCCCGATCCCGACTTTCTCCATAGAAGTTAACGGCGTATCGCGGTTGTGTATTTACACTGCACGCGTCTCCCGTGGGTCCCCTGTGTCACTACCTTGGGTGGTTCCTTGTGGTCCAAGCACTTCTAGAGGCTCTAGGCCTAGTGTCTAGTTCAGTCGTGGTTCGCATACCACTTTATTGGTATATGGTTTGGTACGCCCCTAGGGCCCAAACGTGTATTTGTGCTATTACTGTGATTTAAGATCTTATAACCTATGTATTTCGAACTCTAGCCTCATAAAGAGACTAGAGGGGTGTGTTTAGTAATAAATACATATATTTTGAATATATACCTGGTGTGGTGCTCTTTCATTTGGTCACTCAAGAGATTATAGACTGGTAAAACAAGCTGCTTTACATTCCTTCAAGACTTAGCCTGAAGGCTGCTCTCCACAGCTACCACTAGGATAGCTTTCAATAAGGTTGTCTTTAACCTACCTACCATAAGAGTCGATTTGGACTGGTGCAAGGTGCCCACTATAATTAGTGGACAGCATATGCCAGGCCAACTTCTCACATTGGTGTGCAGCGTGTGGGATTCCAGCTTGCTATTGTTTTACCAGATAATCTCAATTGAATTGATCAACTGAAAACCACTAAAGGTACCTAAGGTACATATAATTTAAGCTTAGAATATCAGTAAGTTCTACTGAACTTAGAGTTGTGTGTTAAGGGATAGCACAACCCTTTCTACAACTCAAGAGAGTTTAGTAGGCCACACTAGAGTAGGTAGTGCATACACCACACCACACTAGTAATGTCTTTAAAAGCAGGATCTAGAGATACCCTGCAGGAAGCCATGGAGCTTCCCCTCCAAGTATGACACACTCCCATTCTTGGAACTGAGAGCTTTGTGTAACGTGAGGAAATTAAGGACAGGCCAAAGTCCCACCACCCAACACCTCCAGGAGATGTTGGTGGCTTATGATCTTAGTAAGTCCTCAGAGACTGAAGGGGTAGGAGCAGAGGGTGGGCCAGCAGATGAGGAAGGGGCCAGGGGTACTACTACCCCCAGCCCCCTCTGAAACTGACCAGGAGGGTGACAATGACCCTGACCTGGAAAACCCAATCCCTTCTGGGGAAGATGAAGATGAGGATCTGGAGAACCACACCTTTGTCCCCCCAGGAAGGATTATGAGTGTGCTCAGAAAGTCTAGGTCTCCTTCTCAGGAGTCTAACCACTCTGGCACCTCAATAGGGAGCTCTGTTTCTTCTCACAGGAGGGAATCCTCTCATGAGAGAAGAAAGAGACTGGTCCAGTATGAGGAAACTCAACTGGAGATCAGGAAGAAGCAATTGGCTTTAGATAGAGAATCCCTAGATCTCCTTAAAGAGAGAAGAAAGTTGGGACTAGAGTCCCATGGTGGCAGCCATATCCCTAGAGATAGGGAAAGGTCCTATGACCATAGGAACCTGAGCAAGATTGTCCCTCCCTACCAGAGTGGGGATGATATCCACAAATGGATAACTGCTTTAGAGAGGGCCTGTAAAGTACAGAAGGTCCCTCAGGAGCAGTGGGCAGCAATCTTGTGGCTCTCCTTTGCTGACAAAGGTAGAGACAAGCTCCTCACTGTTAGAGAGGAGGATGCTGACAATTACAAGGTCTTGAAGAGTGCTCTTATTGATGGGTTTGGCCTAACCACTGAACAGTACAGGTTGAAGTTCAGAGACACCCAAAAAGCACAGACTCAAGACTGGGTAGACTATGTGGATTGTTCTGCCAAGGCTCTGGAAGGCTGGTTGATGGGCAGTAAGGTGTGTGACTTCTCAGGATTGTATAATCTGATAATGAGGGAGCAGATTCTTAATAACTGTCAAAACCAGCTGTTGCATCAGTACCTGGTTGACTCTGATCTGACCTCTCCCCAAGAATTGGGAAAGAAGGCAGACAAATGGGTCAGAACCAGGGTGAAGCAGAAGGTACAGAACCAAGGTGGGGAAACCAAGAAGCAAGATGCTAAGAACTCTGACAAGGGTGGGGAGAAGGGTAAAGATCAAAAGTCTTCATCAGGCCCCCAAAAATCTTCTTCTGGTGGGGATTCCCAGTCTACCAAGGGTAAAGGCCAAAGAAAACCATGGTGCAAGGTCTGTAAGCAAAAGACCCACTGGACCAGTGATTGCACCAAGTCCAAAGACTCCAGTCCAGCCTCCACCAATGCCCCTAAGGCACCTGTTCCCCCTAGTACAGTTGGTGGAAGTGCTCCAGCCAAGGGTTTAGTAGGGTTCACCCTGGGAACTGAGTTGGGCTCTGACTTAGTCAGGGAGCTGACTCAGGCTGTGTTAGTCTGTGATGGAGGCATGGATGTGACCTCCACTGTGAGTCCCAGTAATCTGGGCAAGTACAGACAACAGCCTTTAATCAATGGACGAGAGGCTTTGGCATTTAGGGACACAGGGGCAAGTGTCACAATGGTGACACAAGACCTTGTGCTACCTGGGCAAGTTATACTTGGTGAAATGTACCAAGTGACCAATGCTAGCAATGTCAGAACAGACCATACTCTGGCAGTTGTTAACTTCTCCTGGGGAGGGGTAACTGGCCTTAAGAAGGTTGTGGTGAGTGCAAACCTACCAGTCGAATGCTTGCTTGGCAATGACTTAGAGACTTCTGCTTGGGCAGAAGTGGAGCTCAGGACCCATGCAGAAATGCTGGGGATCCCTGCAGATGTGTTTGCTGTGACCAGGTCACAAGCTAAACTGTCTAAAACTGAACAGGCCTTGGATTCTGAAAGAATGGACCAAGTGCCTTCCAAGAGGAGGAGTAGTAGGGTTAAGGCAGTGCCTTCCCCCTTGGCTCAGGAGGAAGATCAGTCCCTTGAGGGGGATGATCTCAGCCCTGAAGAAGGAACTGTCCCAGAGGAACTTGAGCCTGACCAGGTTGAGTTCTTGGGGACAGGGGGACCTTCTAGGGCAGATCTGAGCCAGGAGCAGCAGAGCTGCCCTCCCTTGAACCCCTCAGACAGCAAGCTGCTGCTGAGGCTGCTGGGAAAGCTAGTGGTCCCCATACAGTGTATTGGGATGATGGACTCCTGTACTCAGAGAGTAGAGACCCCAAGCCTGGTGCTACCAGGAGGTTGGTAATACCTTTGAAGTTCAGGGGCTTCCTATTGACCCTAGCCCATGATATTCCCTTAGCAGGACACCTGGGCCAGAACAAGACTTGGGACAGAATTGTCCCTCACTTTCACTGGCCCCACATGTCTGAAGACAGTAAGGAGTTTTGTCGCTCCTGTGTAACCTGCCAAGCCAGTGGCAAAGCAGGTGGCACTACAAAGGCCCCCCTGATACCACTACCTGTGGTGGGGGTGCCCTTTGAGAGGGTAGGGATTGACATTGTTGGTCCCATGGATCCCCAAACAGCATCTGGGCACAGATTTATACTGGTGGTAGTGGATCATGCCACCAGGTATCCAGAGGCTATACCCCTTAGGACCACTACAGCACCTGTGGTGGCAAGGGCCCTCCTGGGAATTTTCTCAAGAGTGGGCTTTCCTAAGGAGGTGGTATCAGACAGGGGTGCAAACTTCATGTCTGGGTACTTAAAGGCAATGTGGAAGGAGTGTGGAGTTACTTATAAGTTCACCACACCCTATCACCCACAATGCAATGGTTTAGTTGAGAGATTCAACAAAACCTTGAAGGGCATGATTAAAGGGCTCCCAGAAAAGCTTAGGCGTAGATGGGACATACTCTTGCCCTGCCTTTTATTCGCATATAGGGAGGTGCCTCAGAAGGGGGTTGGTTACAGCCCTTTTGAACTTCTGTTTGGCCACCCTGTGAGGGGTCCACTGTGCTTGGTGAAGGAAGGATGGGAGTTACCTCTCAAGCCCCCAAAGCAAGATATAGTGGACTATGTACTTGGTCTCCGCTCCAGGATGGCTGAGTACATGAAAAAGGCAACCAAAAACCTTGAGGCTAGCCAGGAACTTCAAAAGGCCTGGCATGACCAAAAGGCTGTCCTAACTGTTTACCAGCCAGGACAGAAGGTGTGGGTGTTGGAGCCAGTGGCCCCAGCAGCTCTCCAAGACAAATGGAGTGGACCCCACACTATTGTTGAGCAGAAGGGTGAGGTCACTTACTTAGTAGACCTGGGAACACCCAGGA
The DNA here is from genome assembly GCA_963921515.1 of Calotriton arnoldi. Taxonomy (NCBI): domain Eukaryota; kingdom Metazoa; phylum Chordata; class Amphibia; order Caudata; family Salamandridae; genus Calotriton; species Calotriton arnoldi. The sequence goes on from CAWUFW010001911.1 coordinate 2,440,789, forward strand.
GTCCCCACAGGGTTCTCCATGTCAACAGACTTAAGCCATATGTGGACAGGGCAGACATGGGCTTGCTCATGGCTACTGATGAAGGGCAGGAGGAAGAGAGTGACCCACTCCCTGACCTGCTCTCACAGAACCCTGACGATGGGTCAGTTGATGGTGTAGCCTTGGCAGGCAGCCTCACTACCCAGCAACAAACTGATTGCAGGCAAGTCCTCAATCAGTTTAGACATATGTTTTCTCTGACACCCAGTCAGACCACCTGGTGCACTCATGAAGTGGACACTGGGGACAGTCTGCCTATTAAAAACAAGATTTATAGGCAACCTGACCATGTCAGGGACTGTATCAGGACTGAAGTCCAGAAGATGTTGGAATTGGGAGTGATTGAGCCCTCAGATAGCCCTTGGGCTAGTCCAGTAGTCCTAGTACCTAAACCTCACACCAGTGGTGGGAAAAGAGAGATGAGGTTTTGTGTAGACTACAGGGGCCTCAATGCAGTCACTAGGACTGATGCCCATCCAATACCCAGGGCAGATGAGCTCATAGATACTTTGGCCTCTGCCAAATATCTCAGCACATTTGACCTAACAGCTGGCTACTGGCAGATCAGACTAGCTGATGCTGCAAAGCCCAAAACAGCATTTTCAACCCCTAGTGGGCATTATCAATTTGTGGTGATGCCCTTTGGTCTGAAAAATGCACCTGCCACTTTCCAGAGGTTGGTGAACACAGTTCTCACAGGACTGGAGGCCTATAGTGCAGCTTATCTAGATGATATTGCTGTCTTTAGCTCCACCTGGGAGGATCACCTGGTCCACCTCAGGAATGTTTTACAGGCCCTGCAAAAGGCAGGCCTGACTATCAAGGCCACTAAGTGCCAGATAGGGCAGAGTCAGGTTGTGTACCTGGGCCACCTTGTGGGTGGAGGCCAGGTTCAACCTTTGCAGAGCAAGATCCAGACCATCATGGACTGGACTGCTCCCACTACCCAGACTCAGGTGAGAGCCTTCTTAGGCCTGACTGGGTACTATAGGAGATTTGTCAAGGGGTATGGATCAATAGTGACACCCTTGAATGACTTAACTTCTAAGAAAATGCCCAAAAAGGTTCAGTGGACAGTTAGCTGTCAAAAGGCATTTGATGACCTCAAGCAGGCCATGTGCACTGCTCCAATTCTGCAGAGTCCTGATTACTCCAAGAAGTTCATTGTTCAAACTGATGCATCTGAATTGGGGGTAGGGGCTGTACTGTCACAATTGAATGAAGAAGGTCAGGATCAGCCAGTAGCTTTTATTAGCAGAAGGCTGACCCCTAGAGAGAAACGTTGGTCAGCCATAGAGAGGGAGGCCTTTGCTGTGGTCTGGGCTCTGAAGAAGTTGAGGCCATACTTGTTTGGTACACACTTCCTGGTTCAGACAGACCATAAGCCCCTCTTATGGCTAAAACAAATGAAGGGTGAAAACCCCAAACTGCTTAGGTGGTCCATTTCCCTACAGGGGATGGACTTTACAGTGGAACATAGGCCTGGGAGTAACCATGCGAATGCAGATGGACTCTCTAGGTATTTCCACTTAGAACATGAAGACTTAACTGGGCAAGGTTAGTTTAATGTCCCTACGTTTGGGGGGGGTTGTGTAGGAGAGTAGGATCTGCTTCACAGGGGTACCCCCACTTTTTGCTGATACTTCACTGGTTTTCGACATTAGTCTGGCTGGGGCCCTGCTATTCAGAACCCCAGCCTAGCTGTTTCCTCTTTAAAAGGGTCTCCATGTGCCTTAGGCACATCTCTGATTGGGATCTGGAGTGCCCTTGTAAGTCCCTAGTATATGGTATACTATGTACCAAGGGCATAGGTACCTCAGAGGCCTGCCAGGGGCTGCAGCATATATTATGCCACCCCTGGTAGGCCATCCAAACTGACACCCCAGGTCTGCTACTGCAGCCTGGGTAAGGTGGTGCATGCACCCCTTGCTGTGGTATAGGTTACCTATATCACTAAATGCATACACACATATAAACCTATAAGTCACTCCTAAGGCAGGCCTTATCAATCCTGAAGGCAGAGTGCATGGTTCCTATGTGAGAGGGTGCCCCTGCATGAGCAGGGCCCCTCTGCAGCGTTCGGAGACCATCTCTGATGCTGTTTGTAGTGCAGCCTGACCATATACTCTTAAACGCATTATATCCTCGCGGTAAAATGCTAACTATGGAATGGCTGCACCGAAACATGTCGTGTTTGGTGTCAAACATCTTGGAATACTACCCCCGCCAATTCTGGCGGCGGGGGTAGCATTCCACCCTTCTAGAGGGAAAGGCATGTTAACTCTGACGAGTCCGGTAACTTCTTTCCAGAGCCCTGGCATCACAAAATGGATGCTGCTGCCACAGACACGAGTCTGGCCTCCTGCTGCTGGACGAAACTCCGGCAGGGGAGGCCTGGACAATAGGTTTCCTGTCCCAGGGAGGTGTGACCACCTCCCCAGACAGGACAATGTGTATTGGGGCTGGGCGGGAGCACTTTCGGGTGCTTTGAAGTCCTGCACTGGGGGCACATTTGGTGTCCCTAGTGCATACCCCAGTTCAAACCGGATCAGGGGCTTGCAGCCCCTGCTTTGGCGCGAACTGGACAAAGGGAAAGGGGTGTAGCCACCCCTCTGCCCTGACCCACCCATAGGTGGGGCCACAGAGTAGTCCATCCCCTATTTTTGGAATAAAGGTAGGAACCCAGTCCTTAGGACTTTAGATTATACCTGGACGAAACTCTGAAACAGAATCCTGGACCTTCGACGCTCTACTCACGATTAGAGGACTGAAGAATCTCCCTTGGGGTCAAGGAGTGACTCCCCTGCTTGGCAGGCACCAAAGAAGCATCTGTCCGGTTCGCATCACTGAAGCTCCCGTCGGACGCCGAAGTCATCGCATCACCAGAGGTGGATTCTCAGACTTCCCCGAGGCTACCCTGAGTCCCCAGCAAAGCTGAGGCCCGTGGCTATCGTGGGTAACGTGAGACCGTGACCCCTGGACACCGAGCACACTTGCAAGTGCACCATCTTCTGGGTCTCCCAAGAAGTCGTGCTTTGGGCTCCGAGTAGCCCTAGCCTCCAGCACCACCTGCACTGAAGATCACTGGCCCCCACTCCACGAGTGTCCTGTAAGCCAGCTCCACGTGCGGCGTCACGAGGCTCCTTCGCGGTCGCTAGCCCGTTGGCTAGCAGCCCTTACCGAAGGCCAATCTTTTCTTTACTTGGCAGTCTGGTTGCTCCAGGCCTGCCCTCACTTACCCTTGCTGGGTGAGTTCCCCAGACCTTGCTGGTCTGCACCATCGACGATCTTCAGCTACATCGAGACTTGCCGTTGCCAAGGCTTGTTGGGTCCAATCTGGTCGCCGACACCGCAGCACTCGACAGACATCGTGTACCAGCCCGAATCCTGCTCCTGGTCGCCGACAACGCCTCCTGGACCTCGTGGCTGCAGAAACGAGACAACCGTCAACGCACCTGAAGCACTCGACATCGGTGGGCATCTGTCCATCGCCTCCCTGGTCACTGGCTAGTGACCCAGACTCTGTCCCCTCTGCTTTCAGGTTCTTCAGAACTCCGATCCACTCTTGGATCCACCCGGACACTTTTCTCCTGGTCGCCAGCAGCACTTTGCAGCAGATCGCCATAAGAACCGACGACGAAACCCGACCCCGAAAGGCACCTATGCACCCGGCTTCCCTGGGTGAGGTAACACGAGTACTCCGGTGCTCCCGTGGGTAGAGACTCTTCAAAGTCCTAGATCTCAAAGGGTTTTGTCCTAGTCCTCTTTTAAGTGTCCCTTTCCTCTATTTTCCCGATCCCGACTTTCTCCATAGAAGTTAACGGCGTATCGCGGTTGTGTATTTACACTGCACGCTGCTCTCCCGTGGGTCCCCTGTGTCACTACCTTGGGTGGTTCCTTGTGGTCCAAGCACTTCTAGAGGCTCTAGGCCTAGTGTCTAGTTCAGTCGTGGTTCGCATACCACTTTATTGGTATATGGTTTGGTACGCCCCTAGGGCCCAAACGTGTATTTGTGCTATTACTGTGATTTAAGATCTTATAACCTATGTATTTCGAACTCTAGCCTCATAAAGAGACTAGAGGGGTGTGTTTAGTAATAAATACATATATTTTGAATATATACCTGGTGTGGTGCTCTTTCATTTGGTCACTCAAGAGATTATAGACTGGTAAAACAAGCTGCTTTACATTCCTTCAAGACTTAGCCTGAAGGCTGCTCTCCACAGCTACCACTAGGATAGCTTTCAATAAGGTTGTCTTTAACCTACCTACCATAAGAGTCGATTTGGACTGGTGCAAGGTGCCCACTATAATTAGTGGACAGCATATGCCAGGCCAACTTCTCACATCCTCTACAGATGGCTCTGCTGGCCACAGTAAGTCCTCCTGTTCTTAACATTAATATATATTTCCTAACTTTTACCGCACCTTATTTAGAACTATTATTTCCGTTTCCTAATTTTATTTTTACCAAATCCTCTTCGATCTATCTGTTTCTAAATTCTTGTTATCCCTGCATTACCTACCAACTTAGTTATTCATATTTCTAGTGTCTGTTTTTTTACACACAAAATCAAACAGCCTCTGACTCTGTATTAGTCTGTCAGTAGCTTGCTTTCTTCTGGTTTTTCAGTCAGCTTTCCCTCTCCCCTTATATATTTTGTGGACTGCCTAGTGGTGGTACTGTAAGACTCAGAGAACCCATTGGTCTATACTAGTACTAGTACTACTACTCTGCTGTGCAGATTGCATGCCCAAGTAAGGTATTCTTACGCATGTTTGTTGAGATGAGAAGGCTTGCTTTTATTTTCTCATGCTCAATCAGTAAATAAAATGATGGTCACGTTGGACAGCCCAAAGTGGTGTATTTAACTTTTTCTCGTCTAGGCCTAGTACTATTCCTATTAGCAGCAGTTGATGGTGAACAACTGATTACAGTGCACCATGGCTGGAAGGAAGTATGAGGAGGAGGATGGCACCATTATATTTTCAAACCAAGAGAGACCTCATGTCCGATTGTCCGCCCAGTTGGCCACTCTTTTTCTTTTCAAAACTCAGATTCACCAATAGCTCTAGCCACTGAGTCCAATCCTTTAGGTTGTCCTCTTCTTGAGAGGCTTTTCAAAAATTGCCACCAACAAAATGCCCAACCGGATATTTTATTATTTTTGATAGGACATACTGTCTACTCTAGTAGTCCCCGAATTGTAGTGATGTGTGTGGTGTATGTATTGTATTTTCAATCTTCCTAGTGAGAAAAATAAATAGGGGAGGCGTATATGGCATCTTAAAAATGTGAAATGTTTTTTTAGGTGCACCAACCACCAGTGCCAGGGCCAGCGGCAAAGGTGATGCCAGTCAGGAGGGAGCTGATGCGGCAACTGCAGGGGGCGAGCCAGCAGCAGTGGCGGGTGGTGGTAATTCATATTCCTTACTTATAGGCAATATACTCGCTGCAAGGGTGTACACTCTGTACTGTTGAGACTAAGTTGCTGTGAACAGTTGAAGAAGACACCTTTCACTTAGCATTAGCATTAGCGGGAGTTGAGTAACTAATGGCCTCTTCTATCTTCAACTCTCTCAGGTAACGAGATTGACTAGATCCTAGAGGGATTCTTTTTTTTTTAACGTTTCTTTTATTAAAAGAACAAAGTATCACAGGTAAAAACAATGTATTAGCATATCAGCCCGCAATACATCCATCGACACTGTTCCCACTAAGCACACAATTCACCAACAAGTGTAAAACATTGCACCTTCTGTCTGATTGGGAGCACACTATTCTGAATCATGCCTTTGGCTAGCCAACAGCGGTTCACAGATCTCTCCCCTGTAACTGTTCCATTTGTTCCATATTTGTGTCCACTTGTTGGGGCAGCCTCTTGATACATATACTGTCTTTTCGGTGAACATACAATGGTCCATATCATTTTCCCAAAGTCTCAAGGACTGGCAATTCTTGTGCCCCCCACAACTTTGCAATATTCCGCTTAGCGATCATCATCCCCAAGGACACCCATATTTTATCCTTGGTATTTAAGTCAGTGGGACCCCAAATATTTAAAAGACACAGCTTTATATTGCAATCAGTTGTGACGCCCATTACTTCTGTCATGCCCTAGAGGGATTCTTGGCATAACACCTACACAGATGCTAGGTACATTTAGGTACATTCAGGTACATCTAGTTAGGAAGGCATTGTAGGAGTACGCACTTTTTATCATGTGTTTTATGTACTTGTATATATTCATGATTTTTCCAAGATGGTAGAACTTTACCATCCCTTTACTTTCGTAGTACTTCTAATCATATATCTCTGCTACTGTCTAACGGTTGTTGCAGCTCATCTATTCTACACTAGAATAACAACTGTTCAATAAATACTTATTGAAAACGCCCAGCCTGTTTATTCTGTGTAACTCTCTGAGACAAACTAAATAAGCACGAGTGACTGAGCGAAAGGTAGTATATTGTTTCCACGAATTCTGAGGGATCAGGGTTGTCATGTTCTGAGGTTGCCAGAATCTATTCTCTCCTTGGTTAGAGGAGGTTATAGTGGCACTGTGAGCTAGCTGACACAGACAGGCTAACGTATCCGGTGGGGTGCAGGAATCAGTCTGCCACCAATCCCACAGTTTAAGTTATCCAAACGCGCAGATCCTGTATAGGTTATATAGGGACTACACAACACTCTCAGTCAAATAACTTGCCCCCTGCCAACGTTAGACCATGCCAAAAAATCAAGAAAGAGGATCTTGTGGAGACGCTTGACAAATGTCCACCCTTGCTAGTGTCAGACAACAACAAGGCGGCCGCTATGGATCAGTTGGCCCCAGAAAGGACAAATAAACTACGGAAAAGTAATGCCTCAGTCCCCTGGTTCAACTCGGATCTTAAACTCATAAAATCTAAGTGTAGATGAGTACAGCGGGCATGGAGGGCAGATTACAGTGAGCAAGGTAAACTTACCTATAAACTAGCATTAGCTGAGTACATGGTAGCCATTAAAAGTTCTAAAATGAATTACTTTAAAAGTAAAATCGAAGCTGTTAAAAACTCCTCAAGAGAGCTTTTCAAGACCGTCACCGCCTTGTCCAAATTGCAACAGGTGAATAAATTTGCACCTGATCAAGCCCTCTGTGACAAAGTGGCCAATTTCTTTCAAGTTATGGTCCGAATGGTCTATGACGAACTTGCTGGAAAGGTCCTGGAACCTATCAGGTCCCTCTCACTACCGTCGGAGGATTCTATCTCGGACACCACTGCTTGTCAGTTGACCAGTTTCTCTCCTTTAACTGTGGATAAAGTAAATGATTTGTTACTATCCACAAAATCAGGGTCCCCGACTGATCCCTATCCCCTCTATAATACATCTGGCCTCTGATAAGATCAGTACTAAACTAACCCCACTTCTGAATAATGTCATTAGGTCAGGAACCTACCCCGCCTCTTGGAAGAAAGCCTGCATCAGACCCATTCTAAAGAAACCCTCTCTCGACTCATTCTAGGTGAAAAACTATCGACCTATATCTTGCCTACCACTGGTGGCTAAAATCCTAGAAAAATCAATTAATCAAGACCTAATTGGCTATCTAGATGCCAATTACCTTCTTGATTCCACACAACATGGCTTCAGTCCACGGCACTCCACCGAGTCAACTTTACATCGGTGGTAACGAAGACGAAAATACGCAAACAGCTGGACGGAGGAGGAAGAGCCGTCCTAATACTACTTGACCTATCAGCTGCGTTTGATAGGGTGAATCATCTTGTACTGACGCAGTGGCTGAAGGCAATAGGAATTAAAGAGGCAGCTCTAACCCTTCTCACCTCGTTCCTCACTGCAAGGAAACAGAGGGTGTGTTGGGACAATTTTAAATCTGAGACGCTCTCCCTCCCGTGTGGAGTTCCTCAAGGCTCAGCATTGTCACCAACTTTATTTAACATATATGTTACACCTCTGGCCAAGCTGACTAGGGCTCACGGTTTCTCGCTGGTATCATATGCCGATGACACACAGATTGTCATCTCTATTTCCTCGAGTGTCGAAACAGCGGTGGGGAGATTTCACAGTTGTCTGAAGAAAATCATGGAGTGGATGCATCAGAAATATCTTAAATTAAACACAGACAAAACGGAGGTCATGGAGTTTGGGAACGGGCCACCACTCTGGGATCAAACCTGGTGGCCGGTAGAAGCAGGTCACTGCCCAAATCCTTCGGCACAAGCTAGGAACCTAGAACTAGTATTTGATGTCCATCTAAACTTTGCAGGACAGATCAATCAGTTGACATCATTCTGCTTTTTTCTATTAAAAATCCTGTGCAAAGTCCTGCCTTTTATCCCTTTAGACCTCAGAAAATCGGTTGTAGTGGCTCTAATTCTCTCCTGAATTGACTACTGTAATGCACTCTTTCTGGGCGTAGACAAACACCAACTGCTAAAACTTCAATCACTGCAAAATGCAGCAGCACGAGTGCTGCTCAATATTCCAAAATACCACCACATTTCCGGTAGCATTAGGGAGCTTCACTGGCTTCAGGTCAAGCGGCGCATCAAGTTCAAGGCGCTATGTCTGTTGCATAAAGCATTGTATGGTGGAGGGTCAGTGGACCTACAGAAACTTTTTCAGTGGTATTTACCACGTCGGAATCTTAGATCTGCCAATAAAGGTCTAGTCCAGGTCACCAAAATCTATAAGGCCAGATGGGGAGTTAGAAGCCTTTCCTACTGAGCATCGAAGCTCTGGAATGAACTTCCAGCCATCATTAGGTTTCAACCTTCCAGACCCCGGTTTAGGAAAATGCTTAAGACCTGGCTTTTCCTTCACTGGAATGAAGCCGTTTCACCCGAACTCTACTCGCTCCCTCTATACACATCGCCAAGATGCCTCGGCATTCATGCGCTCTACAAGCTTTTTACTTACTTTACTTACTTACTATGGGAAAAGGAAAGGCTCTCTCTAAATGGACAGAGTCCTGTGAGGAAAATGAAAAGACTCTGGCTCACCCCGAAAACCAGTGGTTTTTATACACATTTAAGAATATGGAATAAGCAAAAACTGCTAATTCTGCATGGCATGACTAGTGATAACACCTATTGAGCCTCAAAGACTCATACATTAACAAGCCTACATTGGAACTTCCAGTGGAAGTGTCCTTCGGTTTGTTACATTGCTTACATGAAGAAAGTTTCATACACAATACATGCACTCTAAGAAAAATAACCAGTTGCGTCACAGTGTCCTGTTCACTGTGAAGACTGTGGGGAGGGAAGACATGAAGGTGGACATTGATTGGGAGTGGTAATGAGCAGGAGCAAGATGAACAGAACACCAAAACAGCATCCATATCAATAAAACGATGTCTCTGCATAAATGTGGCACAACTAGACTACATTAATAAACACATTTCTGAACACCTAATAAAAATAATTTCAAAGTGCAACATTAATAATTCATCGGTTATGGCTATATCCATCATAAAAATCATTAGTATTCAAAAATAATTTGTCACCCAAAATTGCACATTTAGGAAAAGCTGCCACATTTGCATATAATACTACCAAGCATTAATTCACAGGTCGGACATCTTTCTTTTGTACATCTGCACTACAGCCCACAATGCTGCCATTTAGTAATCTTTCTCAAAATCCTTTCGATAATCATTTTAGGCATCTGCAGATTCATGAAGCACTACAAGCCGAGCAGCATCTAGACATTGCCAAACAACATACAAGACCTAAGCAGATAAGAAAAGGCGAGAAGCCACTGGATGCAAGTAGTTTTGTTGATGAATAAATGCTTGCACTTTAAAGGACCTGGTAAGTTTCAGGCTTTCTCTTGGGTCCCTCTAGCAGTAGTAAAATCATCCGCACTGTTGCAATCACTCTACCATTTACACTTAAAATACACCAAGTTTTTCATTCCTCTGTGGTCAAACAAGTTCATCCTAATATGTGTTTTCAGCCTCAGGTGGCTGGTGACAGAGGATGAATAAAAAGGTGCACTGATGTATTCTTCAAGCGAAGGAGCTATCTCAGATTATCTTGGTGAAAGTTAAGCAGTGCACTATCAACAGTTAATTGCTTCCTAACTAGCCTGAGAAGTGTTGTGCTTATGGTTTTATTTGTAATAAATGTTATTGGGTTTTGTAGATGAGTGCTCTTATAAAGCAATGCGTCCAATACATTTTAGTTGTGTAATGAGATGGCAAATTACTCAATTGTAAAGTAACCATATGCACATTTCTATTCATGTATATGTTGGGATTTCGTGCAAATAAGTATGTGAGCATCTAACATTGCATTTCCTAACAAAAAAATCATTCTTACAGAGACAGCGTTATGTACTGCGTAATTGCATTCCAAATCCCCCTCCCCTCTCAAACCAACGGGTGCGCCCAATATATTGAAACGTAAAAAAAATTAAAGATAGAAGAGTGTAATAGGGTAAGTTATACCGTCTGCGCTAAATGCCAGTATTAAATGTAAATACATAAGGCCATTAAAATGTGTTGCTGGGGAATGGCCAGGAGAGAACAAGTAACTCCGTCGCCATCCTAATTCGAGTATGCAAGATCATCTGTGCTTCAGCCAGGGTGTGGGGCTAGGATTTGCGTAGGGGCCCAGAAGTGTCTCCCTGTTGTGCGGCTGCATTTGATTAGGTTGTAGCCGTCTCTAGCGCTTTAAAAGACTCCACTAGGAGGTCTCAGGTCATGGCGATGGGCTTTTCCCGCAGTCTGCGGTGTTCCTCCCTGCGCAGTGCCCCACTTTCAGCCCGACCCCACCTCTTCATCTTGTCCCTTCAGGCAAGCAAGGTGGGTGGGACTGCCGACTTCCAGCGTCCGAGTTATAAAGCGTTTCGCAAGTATAAGCGCTAATTCAGCAAATCTCGCTTACATCTGGTAGCCTTTTGGGCGAGGGTACAGGCCCAGAAGACAACTCTCCGCCTGGTGCCATGTTCACCCAACGACCACCTCCCGTAGTGTAGCTGCAATCTGTATCCAGTACGTAGAGAGGGCAGTGCAGGACCAAAACATGTGCAGTAGGTCAGCGTCTTGCTCGGGCCAGCTTGGAGAATTCGCTGCCACTGCAGGAAACATGGTATGAAACTGCTGTGGGGGTGAGATACGCTGTTTGAAGTATCATGTATTGTACAAATTTGAGTGTGGAGTTACGGGAGACCCTCCTCAGGTAGGCAAGCAGGGAGCCCCATTCTTTATCTGACATAGTCCGTATCCCACCTACTCCATAACGGCAGTAAAGGTGAGGGTGAGTGCGCCCGTATGCCCCGGTATAACCACCGTGCCACGTGTCTACCAGTGCCCATTAGATATATCGAGTGCACTAGTTCATGTGTTGGCGGTTCGGTCCGACGAGGGCCCAACACCCCTTGACATAGCTTCCCAGGCTAGTGTGTAGAAGAAACAACGTGTCTGTGAGCCCCTGTTCATGTATAAAATCGGCATGGTTAAGTAGGGAGGCATCTCCAAATAGTGCGCCTTTAGTAGTTACTCCGGCTTGTTCCCATCTGGATAGTCTGTGATGCGTTAGTGCCCCAGCAGGGATGGGAAGTCCCAGTAGTGGAAAGTTAGGGGCGTATGGTGTAGTGTGCACCATGTATTTTAGAGCTAGTCTCCAGTTTGCAAGTGCCACTTTCAGTAATAATGGGGCCGTAGTTGGGGCGCTCACCCCAGGGGACAGCAGAGTATGTAGCATTCCTCGCGCAATCATATTAGGAGTATATGCTGTCTCTAGCAGATTACGGCCAGCTAGCCAGTAAGAGAGTCATTGTAACTGGCTTGCCATACAGTAAGTAAGCCCTGAAATCGGGGGAGCCCCCATGCCTCCAGCCTCCAACGGCAGTTGCAGTTTCGATCAGACTGACTCGGTGCCTGCCCACACCCCATATTAAGCCTGTCAGTAGTGTACTTAGCATTGTGAGCAGAATAGTTGTGATAACCACAGGTAGGTTAGTGAAGAAGTATAAGATTCGCAGGAGCATTACCAGTTTAGCTTTAGCTAAGCGGCCCGCCACCGAGAGGGGGAGTGATGTCCAAAAGTGACCTGGAACCGTAAAGAAGTGATCGCTCATAGCAGGTTCCCATCTAGTAGGTACTGTTGTGTTTTATACACCTGGATTCCCAGGTACTTGAATGTGTCAAGGGCTATGGCCATCTCAGCCACCCCAAAGGGGATCACAGTGGGTTACCCTCTGTGTATGATGTGCATATCACCGTAAAGAAAAACTCTAAGAAACAAGATGGTGGTATGCACATGTACACAAGGTCATCAGATTCGATGTAACTATGTGCAAGAGTCCAATCTATCGTGGGTTGATGTCGGTGCAGATGGTGAACCGCATATGTATTTCACTGCTCTGATGTCAACAGCATTCCAAAGAAATTTACACCATCCTCTGAAAAGAATGCCAGGCTCCAAGTGAACATAACAGCACCATCCAAACACCAGTTCCGCAGATGAAAGACCCATCTTGCAGCGAAATCACTGCAGCAACAATCTAATGCAGGGCAACTAAACACAAGACAGCAGTACAGAATCCACGAATTAAGCAAGCAATACTTGCCAGTCAACTCTTTGCAGTGTTTGGACAAAATATTGAGTTTTTAACATAGTGATACCAGAATATCTTTGCAAGAAAATTGTGATGTGGAGAATAGTGTCAACAGGAATATCACAGGTAAGAACATGTTAAAAATATTGTAGTTAAAAATTTAGTTGTAATATCCTTTTTTTGACATTTTTGTAATGTTGTCAGTGTTAGTATAATTGTTTTTGTGTTGCATTGTTTTTAAATGATTTTAGTTTAGTACTTGTTATGGAACAGTTTAATTAAATGTCTAAAGTTTGAATATGTTTAATATTTTTTTTATAGAAATTAGAAACATTTCTTTATTTTTAGTAGTGGAATGTCTTGAGGGAATAGAGTGGGAAGGTTTTTAAAAATGTATACATTGAATTTTGAATTAAAGTTTAAAAAAATGTATTTACATTTAAAAATAGATTTTATATATTTGAATATTTACATTGTTTTTGTGTTGAATTGCATTTTTATTATGTTTATTAATTTATTCAGATTATGTTATAATGTTTAATGTATCTAAATATATTTTGTATTGTATTTGACTGTTTAAATATTATCTATACATATTTATATTATAATACTTTTGTTCATTTTTATAATGTATGAATTTGTTTTAATGTTGTCTATTTATTACATATTTTAATACAGTAGAAAATATTTTTAAAAATATGTTTAAAAATAATAAATATATTTTTATCAAAAATCATTTTAAAAATAAATGTTCATATATTTTAATTTAATTTATATTTAATTACGGATTGTTTTTTAAATTTGTACTTTTTTATTTATATTTAGTTTGTAGTTAATAGATTTTAGTCTTTGTTAAGTATAATATTTATGGACATTTTATACAGTTTTAGTGTGAATAGTATGTGGAACGTTTTTATTGTTTTAGAATTACATACATTGTATTTATTTTAGAGTAGTAAATATGATCCCTCCAATAGGTTAAAGTTTCTATAAAATGTGTTGGAGTGTAATGGGAATAGTAAATTATATCCATTTAATGTCTAACACCTTACCCAAAATGGTTTAGATTGGAGTGTGAATAATTAATTTGACACCTCGTTTGTCCAGCATTTTCTCCGAAATAATTTAGATTGGATTAGAAATAGTAAATTTGACCCCTTCAGTGTCCAACACATTTTCCAAATTGGTTCGAATTGGAGTGGGAATAATAATTCTGACCCATTTAAAGTCCAACACATTCCCCAAAATGGTTTAGATTGGAGTGGTGATACTTAATTTGACCCTTTCAATGTCCAATAGCTTTACCTAAAATAATCTACATTGGAGTAGGAAGAGTAAATCTGGCCCTTTCAGTGTCCAGCACATTCCCCAAAGCGGTTAAGATTTGAGTGGGAATAGTAAATTCGACCCATTCAGTGTGAAACACATTCCTCAAAGTGAATATAGATGAGAATGGGAACTCTTAATTTGACCCCTTCAGTGTCCAACACATTCCCTAAAATGGTTTAGATTGGAGTGGGAATAGTATATCTGACTCATTCAGTGTCCAAAATGTACTGCATAAAGGTTTAGGTTGGGTTGGGAATAGTACATTTGACCCCTTCAGAGTCCAACACATTCCCCAAAGTGGTTCGAATTTGTGAGCTGTGAGAAAACGTTTATAGTTAAGATTGCATATCAAAGGGGATTCATAACTCCCATGAAGGAAGTTCTTTTGATTTAATCCATGTTAGGTGATGAATTACACCTCGTTTATAACATCCCTATATAGTGCTTGAAATAATCTTTTTTTATTAAAGCGATATCTCTCTTGTTCGTTCTGTGGTATAAACAAAAAAGAGTCTATGGGGTTCAAATGTATCGTATCTCTCTTAATTTTTCAGCCTTATCTCCATGTTTCTTCATTCCAAATGGGCTGCATGTACATATTTCATAACAGGGGGTCCCCTGCTCTATTGTGATTCTTGCGTACATATGGGGGAATCGTATCTTGAGGTTGGTAGTAAAGGTATTCATTTTTAGAAAGCTGTTGCTGAGTGACATGCCTTGATGGAATGCTTTTATCAAGCGCAATTACTGTATATCATTCTGTGGGCATTTATGAAAGATCCTCCCCATTGATTAATGTGGTGGGTTCTTGCAATTTTTGTCAATTAGTCCTCTGTGTTCAATTACTTGAACTGTATTTGTCCTCTGAAACGTAAAGGTAAATTTCATCTCATTACCTGGCTCCATGGGATTTGGTCATGGAGCCCCTCGGGATAGGTTCCCAGATGGTAGACCCACCGTTGTTCTTTCTGTAACAGGTTCCTCTCAGCATTTGTGTCAATGTGTTCTAGGGTTTCCAACACCACCCATCTCATGCCGTTTGGAGTGTGTCCTACTTCTAAGAAATGTTTGCTCATCTTTGTTGTTGACTTCTTGCATCTTACGTTACTTCTGTGCTCACATATGCAGATTTTAATTCTTCTGCAGGTCATTCCGATATATACCGTAAATTGTAAGGGCACGTGATCATATATACCACGTGCGTGCTATTGCATTTGGTATGTCTCCTTAAGGTCCATTTCATATCATTGTTCAGGTCTAGTGTTTTGGTGGCAGAGGTTAGATGGCACACCAAACAATTTCTGCAAGGATAGTGGCCCACAATTAGTGTCAGCCCCCAGGCTGTTGTGACGGTGTTCTGTCTTATCTCCCTCTTCTTTGGGCAGGTATGCACCAGTATGTCTTTCATGTTTTTCTCTCTTTTGTAGGTGAACCTAGGTTGCGGCCAATTGTAGGTGCCTGTGTTGACAATGTTCCAATTTTTCTGATCAACTTCTTCACTTGGTTTGATGTGGAGCTGTACGTTGTTACTCATGTGACGAGATCTTGTTTTTCCTGCAGTAAAACCTCCCTGTGCTGATTCATAACATGTTTATAGCATTTATTGATGATATGTGTCGGATAGTTCCTTGACTCCCGTTTGTCAGTTAGTGTTTTGGCCTGTTCTCTGAAGTCCTGATTGCAGCTACAATTGCGTTTCAAACGTAGATATTGACAGTAGGGTAAATTCTCCTTCAGAGGACGTGGGTGAAAACTGTCAAATAAGAGCAGATCATTTTTGTCTGTAGGTTTATGGTAGATTTTGGTGCGAAGAGTATTGTTTTCCACAAATATAGTGATGTTCAGGAATGTGAGATTACTCTTACTTAGAGTGCTTGTAAATCTCAGAAATTCGTCCAGTGTGTTGATCCAAATCAGAAATTCTTGTACCTTCTCTTCGGTGCCTTTCTAAATTATCAAAATATCATCAATGAATCTTCTTCACAAGATGATGTGTTTTGTGAAGGGGTTCACATAGCACAGGATACGTTTAACCTCAAAGTTACTTACATACAGGCCAGCCAGACTTGGGGCGAATGTGCTGCCCATAGAAGTCCCATGTACTTCTAAGTACAACGTTTCGTCGTATTTTAAGTAATTCTCTGTCAGGGCTAGTCTGCAGCATTCCATAATGAAATGCCTTTGTGTTTGGAACTCCCAGTTAGTTCTGAATAGTATTTGTTTGATAGTGTCCAGCGTTGCTTCTTGAGGTAGACTCGTGTGCAGGCTCTATATATCAAGACCTATTAACAGGTCGTGTTGTGGATCGAATGGTACAGTATCCAATAGCCGCAGAATATCTCGAGTGTCTTTTAGATAAGTTGGCGTTCTTTGGACCAGGGGTTTGAGGTAATAATCAGCAAACTGTGACAGTGGTTCCAATACTGATCCTATGCCCGACACAATGGGACGTCCTGGTGGTGGAATTTTTGCTTTATGCATCTTGGGTAAGGAATAAAAGTATGGTATTCTTGGTTCTTTTGTGTATAGGAACTCCACTTCTCTTTTTGTGATCCAATTTGACATTTCGGCTTCTTCTACCATGTTGGCGATGGTGTTTCTTAGTCTTCTGATGGGATCTTCTATGATTACTTGATAATATCTGGTATCGTTCAGTAGATCCATACATTGTTTCTCGTAGTGAGTTTTGCTCAGTAGGACAATTCCTCCCCCTTTGTCGGCTGGTTTCATTACTAGATCTGGATTGTCGGTTAGGGAACGTAATGCCAATCGTTCTTTAGTAGTCATATTATGGTATATCCTCTCAGGTGGTTGCAAAGCTTCGATCTCTTTGAACATGGCTTGTTCAACTGTTAAGATCTCTAGCGGGACTGCTGAGACTGGTGGACAAAATGTAGATTTCAATTTTAAATCTGTGTCTCCTTTTTGTATTGATACTTCTCGATTGTTGAAAAATGCTTTTAGTTTCAATTTCCTACAGAATTCGGCCACCTCACCTTGTAGTTGGAATTTGTCAAAAGTAGGAGTTGGTATGAAGCCTAGTCCTTTATTGAGTACTGTGGTTTGTTCCGCAGTTAAAGAGATGTCAGTGAGATTGAAGATTAGCGATTGTTGTTGCTTGTTCCTGGGAGTTGTCTCTGATCTTGCTTCTGGTTGTAACTCCTAGGGTGTTCTCCTCCCATCTGACGTTCTTCCTTCTCACTTTTTCTTGTTGGTGGCCTCTTCATAAAAATGTCTCGGTGTTGGTTGAAAGTAAGGTGGTTGTCCTCCAGTGTATGGGGTGATCCATCCTCCAAACTGCGGGGGAAAGGGTTGGTAGAACGGTGGTTGCTGTTCAAAGTGGGCAGGTTGCCATGGTTGTTTCCAGCCTCTGCCTCGGCCTCTATTTCTGCCTCTGAACCTTCGTCGTCCTCCATTTTCTTCACTGCTGCGCCATCCTTTGGAGTCTGTAGAACTGTTCCCCTATGAGTCACAGTCCGAGAGTTCACCTTCTTTCTCTTTGGGAAGAGTATAGTCTTCTTTGGTGTAAGGATACACTTTCTCTTGGGCGAAGCGCTTGAGGTCTTTCCCCAATTTTTGCATTTTACTTTGTGTCAAGTAATCTTTTAATTCTGACATCTCTTTATTATTCTCATCCAGTTTCTTTTTGAAAACTGCTATCTGTACCATTGATTTCAGTTTGGTTTCGCTAATTTGTATTTTGATAGTGTGGGCTTCAGACAACTGTGTTGTTGTCTTGATGATTAGTACCAACCAATCTCTTGTACATCGCCACGAGATGGACGCCTAGTCTTTCCTGAAGGTTAGGTCTTTCAGAAAGATGTGCGGTGTGTTGCTAACCCACAGTCCTCTAAGTGCTGCGTTTCCACAAAGTATTCAGTCATCATGACGCTGTGTAGGGCTGTTTTGATCAGTTTTTGTTTTAATTCCATCAGAGATTCCCAGTCCTCTGTTTGGGCCAGAGTTTGTGGCAGGATCAGATCTGTCATGAGGGATGGTCCTGATAGTATAAAATCTATTTCCTCATCTGTGATGGTGAGTCCTCAATTCTCTGCCATCTTTGCTAATCTGCTAGACACCCTGATTTGTTTTGTGAGAAATTATTTGTTTGGAGTTCAGTCAGTCTGTAGATATTCTTCTTTTAGTTTTTTGGGCTATTCATATGAATGTTCCTTGTTACTTGTTCGTTATCACTTATAAATGAGATTTTCATGAAGTGATAATTTCTTCCCACAGCTGTGTGCTGCTTTTATATCAACAATCTATCAAGAGAGGGAAGTAGAAGCAGTCTGGGGTCCCACTCAGCTTCCGAATATATTACAAAGAATCAAAAAGGAGTGGAGCCCTGAGGCCTTGAGGGGTCTTGATAAGAAATATGTAGGACCATCAACAGCCATTTTCCGCCTTTGGTATGTCTTTGGCCATCGGTGTAGTCATGGTTCATAGCATCATCATCGGGCCTTGTTGGCCTCCACCAGGAGGTGTTCCCAAGTAAATGGTTGGGATCTACTTTGTAAAAAGTGAACTAAAATTACCTCTTTCTCATAGAATTAGATTTATTCAGAACAATGATAAGGGTAAGGTTAAAAACAAAGGTGGGTGTGAAAAATAGAACTTGTAATGTGTCCTTCACATCATTTACAAAAAGGTCAAAAAAATGGTCTACATGTTTCAGCCGACATGCGCCCTTGCCAGGTCAATGGCTTTCATCAGGACCAACTTTAGGGAAAAGGATAATCCCCCTTGTTTTTTATATATTACTCACGTCAGGTGGAACACTAGCCGCTGGACCTGATTATTCGGCCGGTCGTATTCATTCCGGCAAGCGCGATTGCATTTGCTCTCAGCAGTGAATAAAAAGAAAAGTTAGTTCACACATATTACCAGATCTCGTGTAGTATGTCTGTTTTTGTCCTATAAATGTGTGAAGTCTCATGTTTGTTTTGTGCCCTTAATGATGGTTGCATTATTTTAGTATGCTAATTGCACTTAGTTTGATTCAATGTGCTTACTATTAAGACTGAAAATCTACCTGTGACTGTCATTCCTCCATATCACCGTGCTGTTTAAAACATATAATCTCTTCAACGTTATTTTTAGTAAATCAGGGTATTAACAGTATTCTGCTTTTACACATATTCGTTCTATAAATATTGGTGGACCATGATTAGCTGCCCATATCACCGTACTGTTAATGAGTGCAATGTCCCCAACGTTGCTATACTGATCAGGGTTCCGCTTTCTTACATGCACATTAATTAGATATTGATGGGCCTGTGCCGATCGTGATTACCCCACTGGTTGAAATAACACGTACACATACATTTTCTAAGGTTGTCATTAGTTTAGAAATCGTGGGTACTAAAGAATGGCAAATACCCATTTTAGGCAGAGTTTTCCGCTGTTATAAACAGATGCTTTAACTTTTTAAATCGCTAAAAAGTTCCGCATAGGGTGGTGGGAGAGATGCGTAGTTTAGTTTTGGACGTCTCTATGATTGAAGATCTTGTTTTTTGATAAACCATCTTGGTGTTAACTCCCTTGGTAGTGTGGGGTCATGCTTCTAAAATCTAGTTTGCCAGCAAAAGTAACATCAATGGATGTTTCTGCAACCCTGCTACCCACTGAGTAAGAGTTGAATGTGCCCAGCGAATACTAGGCAGTGGATTTGGCCTTCAGTTGTGCCTTATAGCCAGTACCCCAGCAAGAATGCCCAGTGCACTGAGCATGCACTGGGTGAATTGCAAAGTTTTACCATTACTTGGGCAGTTTGGTAAGTTCTTTGTCCACACCCCCATCCGTGGGAAGGCAACCATAAAGCGTAAAGTGCATACCCGAAGCCTGGTAAGGTAAAACCTGTCCTGTATATTACTTACAGCTGATAAGTAACTTTAGCTACCTTTAGGCATACCACTTGACAGATGGTTTAATACTCTCGAGGTTTCCCTCATAGCCTCTCTTTGGCCCAGTAGAATCATCTTTAGTTCTTTTTTACTATAATATAAAATACAACATGGGTCGTTCAAGGTAAAATTAATATCTATAGTTTGTCAGAGGCTTTTCAAGTGGTCAAACCAAGGAATTTTATCTCTACCGTAGTTATGTTTCATATAGGTACTCCAATATAGGCTCAGGTAGCAACCTAACCTTTCACCTATATTTTACCCTGCCATTACACTACATAACGGTTCTTGGGACTGACCTTTTACCTAGTTACCGTACTACTTACAGGACGTTGGGTTTTCCCTGAAAGCTAGCCTTAATCAGTATGCATGAGGATTCTTGGAAACTCAGCAGGACTACCATCCCCTGCATAATAACTATGTATAAGGGTCATTCCTTCTGTCATTCTCAGTCCGACATGACACAGCAAGGTAGATCCCCTGAGGGTACCACTTTGGGTATATAAACACCATATCTTTGCTAAGGCAGGGAGAGGAGAAAAAGGACTCCCATGCTGACACACTGACGCAAGACGCTGCGGTTCCTGCATGCAGACACTCCAACTCGCAGTGGTCTGACATCCCTCGCGGGGTGTCCATCTCGAGACCAAGATGGGGTCCCACAGTCTCTCACTTCAGGTAATGGGGTTGACTTCATCCTAGAGGGATTCTTGGCTCTACACCTACATACATGCTAGCTACACTTAGGTACATCTAGTTAGGGTCGCATCGTAGGAGTACGCATTATTACTGTCATGTATTTTTATACCTGCCTGTATTCATTGTTTTAGCACTATGGTAGAAATCTACCATCCTTTTACTCTGTTGGTGCTTATAATCATTTATATCTGTTTCTGTCTTATGGTTGTTTCAGCACACCTATTTTACACTAGAATGACCCTGGTTCAATAAATGCTTATTGAAAACGTCCCCACCGTTTATTCTGTGTCTCTCTGAGACAAAGTGAGCACGAGTGACTGAGCGAAAAGTATCGCACTGTTTCCACGATCCCTGAGGGGACAGAGTTGTCATGTTCGATAGTTGCCAAGAACTATTCTCTCCTTGGTAAGAGGGGTTTCTAGTGGCACTGTGAGCTAGGTGGTATACAGGCAAACATACCCGGTGGGGGTGTCTAGAATCAGTCTGAACACCAATCCTACAGTCTATGTTGTCTAAACGCGGAGATCCTATATAGGTTTAAAGGAACTACACGACACCATCTAGAGCCAAAAAATCCATCATTATTTCTTTAGTAAACTTTCTTTTGGTTTTGAACCAAGTTTCAAGTTTATATTATTTTGCAGTTAATAAAAACCTATACAACAGTCAATTCAAGCTATAAAATTCAGAAATTCGAAAAAAAAGATGCAAATATAAGTGACGATGCTTCCTAATATCAAAAGTGTGGCTAATATACTTTAATACAATGCACAATTTTAGTCCTAAGAACTTACTCTTGATAAAAACGAAAGTCCCCTTGATACGGAAGTGCAATTTTTAAAAATAAAGATGCTTATTGCTGTAGGAGTTCTTACATTGTTAATTACTTCTCCCATTCCTGGCAAAAGTCAGTGCATTCTATATAAGAGACAACCTTATGTCCATTGCGCAAATTTCTAAGCTGAGCGGGCTCTTAGGTAAGAAGTGGAATCGCGCTCCATCACTCGTGTGCCTGACGTTTGGTGGCTCTGCAAATCCGATGAGACTGAACTTTGAATGGCATCCTTCCTTTGTGCAGTTGTTTCTTTTAGTCATCTTTTATTTGCCTGGTTTTTCATCATGAATTGGCAATGCTGCCAGTCTCTTTTCATCTATGCAAAGGAATCTCACAAAGCGGCAGTTTAGTTGCGGTCAACCGGATCAAAACATGCCAGTACCGCCTGTCTGCAGCTTCGAGTTCCTCTTTGATTAAAGAGTGGATGGAGCATTATTCGTAGTTCCTCCAGTGGCTTTGAGCAGATACATATTAAGTGCAGAAGATCTTCCCACCCGATTCCGCTGAGGCGGCAGCAGGTTATTGTTGGATTCCGCCTCCAGGGTGGTTGATGTAGGAGCAAGGGTAGCATGCCCAAGAGGTATCTTAGGAATTTCTCCTTCACTGCCATGTTGAATCCCGTGCAAAGGTACGGTTGCGGCTTTGCAGCAACGTAACTATTCAATCCAAACCAGCCGTGTGCCCTGTCCGCCAGCAATGATTTGTTCTCTATTAGTGAGGACAGTTTGATAATTTTGTTAGCTAATTTGTTGAAGCTGGCATGGGTTGCCGATGTTTCCTAGAGGGCAAGTAAGCTTAACTGTGATAAAGAGTCATGTAGGTAAGCCCTGGCTGGCGAACTGTCTCGGTATGTCAACTACACCCAGAGATGCAAGTTTAGTGTGTTCTGGTCGGCGCGCCTAATCTTGTGCCAGCATTTAATGAACACCCCCGTCTGGCCATGGTTTGTCTCTGTAGGCCAAATTCTAATCTTGTTTGTGCAGGAGAGGTGTATTTTGGGAGGCCAAAGATCATTCTATATGCCCCGATGATAATGCTGTCCAAGATAGTTGTGTCTCTCCCTCGCAGTGGCTCACTCCCATATGATATTGTTGGTACGCGTTTTGCTTGTATTACCTGGAATAGAGGGTTAAGGTGGGGCCAGCCACTTTTGTCTTCAAGGACCTCAGTGCTAATGCTACGGTGGTACCTTTTCATCTCAGGGCTTCTCTCTGTGGTTTAAAGGATCCCTTTTTATCTATGATGACTCCTAGGTATTTATTTTTTGTCACTGGTTCCAAACGGTGTTTGCCCAGATGTCAACTTAGTTTTCTCCTTTTTGAATTGTTTCTTATCATAATTTTTGTTTTTTCCAAATTAATTGACAGGGCATTTTCCAACAAGTATTCTTGAGTGGCATCAAGTAAGTGCTGCAGTTCGAATCTGGTATGGCTTATTTGTACTAGATTGTCCGCATAATAGAGGCTTGAGAGAACCATGTTCCCCAATTTCGGGGAGTGAGAGTTGCGGTTGTCCAGTCTCATGGTCAGGTCGGTCAAAAAGAGATTGAACAGAGTGGGGGCAAGGATGCACCCCTGTTTTAATACCTTGATGGTTGTAATTTGCCTAGAGAGGTGCGTCCGAACCCCCAACTTGACCTTTACCCAAGAATCTGTGTGCAGCAGGACGAGCTACCTCAAGAGAGCAGGAGGAATGTTCCAGTTGGCCAACTTCTGCCATAGTTTGGCTCTGTCGACATGATCGAAAGCAGAGCAATAATTGATAAAGCATAAATACAGGGATAGCTTTGCTTCTTTAGCTGAGTCAATCAGCAAGGATAAAGCCATGATGTTGGTGGTAGTTCCAATGTGCTTGCAGAAGCCAGTCTGATTGGGTGGTATGATAGACATGCTTGTGGTCCAGGTTGTTATTTCCTCCATAATTGTTCCTGCACAGTATTTGGCATCAATATTGATCAGGGCCATCAGGCGATAGTTTTGTGCATTGCTCTTGTCGCCCTGCTTGTAAATTGGAGAAACTATAGACCCTTTCCAGGAGGCTGGTATCGATTCTTCCACCAATATCTGCCTTAATATTGCCTCCATGGTTTCAGACCTGTATGAAGAGTCTTGCTTGAACATTACAGGTGGAATACCGTTAGGGCCTGGAGCACCTTCCCATCTCCCTTTGGCTATCTGTCTCTTGGTTTGCAGAGAAGATATGCTAAAGGCCTCTGTACTAGTGATTTGTGCATTCTGCTGGCCATGGGATGCTGTGCCTGAGTTGTTGGTAGCAGTTTCATTTGTAGAAACAGGGATTGTTTCCTCTCCTGGATTTGTGCGGGTTCCTGTGTAGGTTCCCCACTGCTCGGGGCAGTTGAAATGCCTGAACAAGTACTTGGCCAAGGTTTCCTCAGGCAAATGAGAGTTGATTCCTAAGTGGGTCTGGCGTTGAAGTGAGTTTATTTTTGCCAGAACCGTGCACTGTCATTACTCTTTATGTCATGAAGCAGTTTTGCCCACAGTGCTTCCTTTTCCTGTCTTTTTATTGTACAAATTTGCTTTTTTAAAGCTGCTTTATGACGTCTCAATTCACACTGCAAGTTAAAATCGTACAGACTCCTTCAGAGTTTTCTTAAAGTTTTGCTTATAGATTGTTTAAACCTCTTTGTTTGGGCTTGTCGTAAAGCGGTGGAGTTAGATGGCACCTCCCATCCTGGGACGCACTTCTAATTGTTGTAGGGGTGGCAAATGTTCCACTGAACTCCTTAGTGAAAGTTTCCCATAAAATTAAGGGGTTCCCTGGTATGTTTTGCTTCTGCTGAAGTAGGCTTTTAGCAGACTCTCCAGTTTTGGACCAGATTCCATGCTTAGGCAAAAATGCACTAATATGAGTAGTGTCTTCTATTAAAGGAATTGCTAGCTCATTGTTCACAATGTATGATGTATGATGAGGTAGAATGGGGAACTGCAAGGAGTCTATGTAAAAAATGACTCATCATTATTTGTAGTTCTCTGGAATTTGACAACCCCCACAAAGCAGCCCTTTAATTAACACTACTAATACACTTACTTTTATATAATTGAAGAATTTAAATTATGGGCCTATTTCCAATTTTTGCTGCAAATCTAAAAATAGCCTCTGTTATTCTGGAAAATGTCATGCTTGCAATTTCGAGATGGGGGTTCCATGTACTCATGTTTGAAAAATGAAGGCCCAGGTATGTGAAGCTGTCAACCTCTACTATTTTCTTTCCTTTTACTCAGTGAGTTCTCTACTTCACATTTCCTATACCGCACGCCATCACAAAGGTTTTAGTTAGGTTTAATCTCATGTCCCTATCCTACATGAATGTTGTAAAACCTTCAATCTGACTTTGTAGGCCTTTAGCAGTCTGCGAGAGTAGCACTGCGTCGTCGGCATACAGTAAGGTTGGGATAAAACGTTTACCTATTTGAGGGTGGTCAGCAGCTATTTGTTGTAAATATGTGTTCACCACTTGATGTATTGACGAAGGAAAACAGGAGTGAGGCGAGAACACACACTTTACGAATACCCTCGTAATTATAAAGCCAGGGGTGCATTCACCATTAACCCCACAGCGTACACGAGCAGTCAAGTGACTATACAGTTGTGTTAAAAAGGATATTATATCTAACATGGCACCCATATCTGCCAGTATCTTACATAGCTTGGAGTGGTTGACAAGATCAAAAGCACTACTTAAATCAGCGAAACACTAAGGGGCCTATTACGATGGCGGTCGGAAAACCTCCCCGACCGCCATGGTAACGGGAAAAGACCCGCGACATAACCGCCGGTCGCATTCCTTACTCGAAATCCGACCACGGCGGTCAGATCGCGGGCCTTAACATTGCGGCGGTTGCTGCTGCCCGCAGCACCGCAGCGATGACCAAATTAGCATGTCCAGCATTTCCCTGCACTGCGTGGCAGGCACTGCACAGTGCCTGCCACCTGGTACAGGGACATGTAGGGGGGGACCATGGGTACCCCCCCATGCACCCACACCCCCCACAAAACATTGGGGGCCCGCAACGGGCCCCCGGAAGTCAATCACCGCATGCCTTTCCATGGCGGTCTGAACGCTGAGGAAAGGCTGGTTACCGCCGGCATCATAATCGTGCCGGCGGAGCCTGCCCTGCACCGCCACCATTATCCCTGTCCTTCTCCGTCCGAAGGACAGGAGTGCGGATGGTAACCGGCGGAAAAGCGGCGGTCGGAATTTCCCACCGCCGCGGTCACCACCGCCATCCTAATCTGACCAGGGGTTTTCTGGCTTGCGATCGCGGCGGATGTCCGCCGCAGGTCCGGCGGTTGCCACCGCCGGGCGGCAGTCATCCGACCGCCATCGTAATAGGCCCCTAAAAAGGTGTCCCTTTTTGCTATTGTGTATTTATTCACAATCAGGTTTAGGTTGATACATTGCTCCAATGTTCCAACCATATATCAAAAAAACGAATTGCTAGTCAGTGAAAACATTATTGTCTTTTGCCCAAGTTTCGAGTCTCTCTAGCAGTACCCTACCCAGCATCTTGGCTGAGGAATCCAGGAGGGAAATCAGTCTGTAACAGTTCACGTCAGCCCTATTTCCTTTCTTAAAAATCGGTACAATTAAACTTTCAGACCACTGGTATATAACCCTTTGTTGCTGCTATACATACTTGGGTTAAAATAGGTTCTCAAAGTGCGGAATGTGACTTGTAAGCCTCTACATGGACCCCATCAGTGCCCGAGGCCTTTTTATATGCACATTTCCCTATTGCTAGGCTAACTTCATCGACAGAAATCGGACTTAAAAAGGGGGTCAAGCAAAAAAGTAATGTCATTGGTAAATCCCGCAGTTATATTTTCTGGGTTTAATATTCCTTCATAGTGGGCTAGCCAATTGGCTAGTTGCACATGGGTCACAATCATGGGGGCAGAAGAGTCCCTAAGAAATGGCTGATTTATTGTCTTCCAAAATAGGGAACAATCCCTCAATGTGGCTGCCTTCTCTAGATCTTTCCATGCCTTCTGCCGTAAATACATTTTTCTTTTCTCTAATGAGTTTTTGTACAGTAGTTGGTTATCTTTTACTTCATCCCAGTTTCTAGGGTGGGCTTCCAAGGCTAATTTTAGTTTTTGGTTCGCCTGGGTGCATTGATCGTCAAACCATCCCGGTTCATTAACATTTTTAGCTTTAGCCCTAACTTTTAGGTTGTCTGCAATTACAACTGTAAGCTTATGGGAGGCTGTAAGAATTTTACGTGGGCAGTTATTCCATTTCATACATACAATAAATTCATCCTTATTTTCTTCAATTATTTTTTTCCAACAAGTTAAATTCATTTATAGCTGCCCACCTTAGACTAATCCTGTTGTTGCCGTCAGCCGCGGTCTGTGCAGGTAACAGCGGTGGGGCCGCAAGGCCACGTGGGGGGTATTTCGAGGGACGATGCTGAGGGAAAATTAATTATTTATTTAATTTTCCCTCGCCATTGTCCATCGAAATCCCCCCACCCGGCCCCATCGCCCCACCGCTGTTACCTGCACGGACCGCAGCTGGTTGCTGTCCGTTTCAAGGTGGGTAACTAACTGTTCCCCTTCCATGTGATCAGTCTTAATATTAAAGGCCAGGGAAAGTGGTTGATGGTCGCAAAAAGGGTTTGGCACTACCCTAAATGAATCCAGCATAATAAGACCATACTTGGAAAATAAAATATGATCCAAAATGGAGAAATGCTCTCCTCCCCAATAAGCCTTAAACAGTGTTTCCTGATTCTGTGTTTTGGACCATCAATTCTGGGTTATACTAGTAAATTAATTCATTCAATAGTTCCCCATATACATCATGCGTAAAGTGGGATTGGCCATTTCCGAGATCATATATATACCCACAGGCCTTATCTGTTGCAATTTGACATTCTGTAGCATTAAAATCCCCGCCCTTATAAGAGTATAATGGGACATAATACCTCCCACAACTACTTCTACTTCTTTCTGAAGGGAGAGGACCACTGTACTCTTGGAGGAATCAAACCTATTAATATGGTGGTTAATCAATACAAATCCCTGTTGTTTTTTAATTGAAAATACAAAAACTGAAAGTATAGGGAACTTATGTACGACTTAATCAGTCTATAAGGAATTAAGGTAGAAATCAGTACCGCTAACCCTCCTTTTGCTTTTCCACTGAGTGGTAGAATGGCTGGGGTAATAACAGAGGAATATCCTTCAATATAAAATTGACCCTTGTGCCACGTCTCTTGGAGGCAAATTATTTGTGAGGTTTTTAAGAAAGCATGCCATTCAGTATTATCCAGCCTATTCTTGACACCAGCAATGTTCCATGTCCTAAATATAATTTTCTTTCTCACCGGCACAGTATGCAAATTCTCAGAGTCTGTTGAAGTCTTTTCTACATGAGCAGGAGTGCCTTTCTCCGGAGGGGTCGGATAATCAACTGGATAAGTAACTAGAGATTTTTCCACCGGGACAATAGGTGCATTCGTATCAAATGAGGGATCTGATTGTTAATATTAGTCCTCACAACCACTAAGGGTGGCAAATCTATTTGTACATTTCCATGCCTCACTTCTATCTTGTTTACTGCTTCTGAAAATCTGGGCAGGGGACAGTTTCTTCATCAACTCCCATACTTGGTTTGTAAAAAACAAAACAGGGGCACAGCTGTAATTTCATTCCCACTGGTAAAAATTCTGCTTCGTTGTCTGTAATTAAGATTGGTAAGAAGCAGTTTAACCAGTGGCGGGCGCCGAACATTTGCCACTATAGAGTCCCCCATGCCTTGTTTCTTAGAACGTCTAACCCATGACACTTGACGTACCATGATGATGTCCTGACTTAGCACGTTTCGTGCACAAATCCTGTGTGACATCCAGTGTATCATCGTGTTACGTAAGTCTCCCCATGACTCTGATGTGCCAGATTTTAGTTTTGGAACATTCTTTAGAATGATCACGTATGGAGTAGCCTCCAGGGGGTAAGTGTAAGGGGGCTTCAACATGGGTTCCCCTCTTTGTATTTTCATGACTGTAATGTGCTACGTGATCAATATATCGTTTTATTTGTGGCGAATGGAACGGAAAGGGTAAAGCCTTCTTCCATGATATCATTTCGTTCTTTTGTTGCATACTCAAAAGCTTCCCTTCTCTTACATATGCCTGTTTTATCGTTAATAAGGGTCTTGGTATGACATGCCCTGCTGCATCGTTAGTGGTTAAGGAACTGACCGGTGCATTGTGTCTCCACAGAAAGTTACTAATGGACTGCTCAATTGAGGTCACGCATTCGTTTGTCTCCCTTGTTTCTGAAAGAAGCTTTTGTTCAATATTATCAATTTCACTGTGTATGCTTTTTAACAATAGTTCTAGGCCTTTTGATATAAGAGGCTTATGGGTATTAGCTGAGACCTGGTACATCGACCCATTTCCTTTAGGGATAGGAGTTTTCCTCACTTAAGTTTTCACTAGGTTCATTGTCCTAGTGGGGGCTCCTTTCCTGACTGTCTTTTTATTTTAGAGGGTGCAGTTAACTCTTCGTGGACTGAAAGTTCTGTTATTTCCAATGGGTCAATTGAAATGGATGGCAAGAGTGAACCTTTAGGTATTGTATCAAGTGTTGCTGGCTTATCCGTGATAAGCAACGATGGTCCACTAGTCAAATCAATGGGCTCAATAATAGCTTCTTTTGTTACCTCCCGTAACGTGCTTTTTGTAGCCACGAGCCTTGCCTCGACACTGACAATTTCTTAATTCAGCCTGCCCATGGCGTCCATAAGATAGTTATTGATAGCGCTGGAGGTTTTTGCAGACTTAGCATTGTTGCCCACAGGCTCTTGTGACTATTTGGGCCTCCCCATGATATCGCCCATCAACTCTTGTAAAAAAAAAACAAATAGAATAGTATAGTCTCACCGTAGGCACCAGGATCCACAGTCCAAGAGGGGGTGCCTGGCACGGCCTCTGCCAGCAGTGAACAGGCGCACACGGGCCCACCCTTGGCCTGGGCTTTGTCTGGGCATGGCCTGCGCGCGGCCCATGCCGTGGGCCCGCATCGCGCTTAAATGAGCTTTTCATCTCGTTGGGACAGGTTTCTGGGGAATACGGTTTCCCCACAGAGGTGCACTTCAGTGTACGGCTCTCCCCCGCCTGTAATCAGCCTCCCCTCACCAAAAACAAACAATGAAGCGTGTCCCAGCCGAAGGGGGCCGCGTCACACTTAAATGCGCTTTTCCTCTCATGGGCAGGGGTTTGTGGGGATTGCAGTTTCCCCCAGAGGTACGCTTCACTGCACGGCACGGCTCTCCTCCACCTGTAATCAGCCTCCTCTCGACAAAAGCAAACAATGAAGAGTGTCCTAGCTCCAGCGGAGCCGCAACGTGCTTAAATGTGGTCTTCCTCTCGTGGGCAGGGGCTTCTGGAGATTCAATCAATCAATCAATCAAGATTTGCAAAGCATGGCTGCATCACCTGTGAGGGTCTCGAGGTGCTGGGGGACCAAGATCATGCTGCCTGTAGTCCTATTGGTTGAACATCCAGGTTTTGAGGTCCTTCCTGAACTGCTGGCGCGATGGTGAGGCTCTCAGGTGTAGGGGAGGTTGTTCCAGGCCTTCACCTCCAGGTGGAAGAAGGAGCGGCCTCTACTGTTTGCCCTGCAGATGTGTCTGGTGGCTGCTAGGATTCGGAGTGGTGTGTCCTGGTAGGTTGATGGGAATTAATTCGATTGTTGAGGTACGTTGGTCTTTTGATGTGTAGTCCCTTATATGCGTGTGTGAGCAGCTTGAACTGGCATCTCTTCGTGACTGGTAGCCAATGGAGCTTCCTGAGGTGAGAGGTGATGTGCGTCCATCTGGGGAGGCCAAGGATGAGTCTGGCTGCTGTGTTCTGATGGTCTGGAGTTTAGCCATGAGTTGGGCAGTAATTCCTATGTAGTGGGAGTTGCCGTAGTTTAATCTACTGGTGATGAGTGCTTGCGTGACTGTTCGCCTGGTGTTGGGTGGGAGCAAAGAGAAGACCTTCTTGAGCATTCAAAGGGTGAGGAAGCAAGCGGAGGAGATAGCAATGACCTGCTTTTTCATGGATAGCTGGCTGTCGAGGACGATGCCAAGGCTGCGAGCGTGTTCGGTGGGTTTGGGCCCAGCTCAGGTGGCCGCCATTTGTTGTTCAAGAGGGTATCCTTGCCTTTCCCGAAGATGAGTACTACTGTCTTGTCGGTGTTGAGTTTGAGACAGTTGTTGTTCATCCATACGGCCACGTCTTTCATGCATCTTTGGAAGTTGTCCTTGGTGGTTGTTGGTCAGGGAGAGGATGAGTTGGGTGTCATCGTAGTAGCTCGTAGTGGCATTGTAGTGGCTCTTGACGATGTTGGCCAGGGGTGTCATGTATATGTTGAAGAGGGTTGGGTTGAGGGATGGGCCTTGAGCTACACAGCAGCTGATGTTCATGGGGATTGAAGCATAAGGAGGTAGGATGACCCTCTGTGTTCTTCCTGTGAGGTAGGACGCGATCCACTTGAGGGCTACTCCTCGGATTCCAATCTGGTGGAGTCTGTTGATCAGTGTGTGGTAGGATATGGTGTCAAAAGCTCCTGAGAGGTCAAGGAGGATGAGGGCTGCTGTTTCTCCGTGGTCTAGCAGCTATCTGATGATCCGTGGCTGTGACGAGGGCTGTCTCTGTGCTGTGGTTATCTCTAAAGCCGGAGTGGGAGGGGTCCAGAAGGTAGTGGTTCTCCAGATGTCTAGTGAGCTGGATCTTGATGGCTTTCTTGATGACCTTGGCTGGGAAAAGTAGCAGGGAGATTGGTCAGTAGATCTTCGGTTCTCCTGGGTCTGCTGATGGCTTCTTCAGAAGCGGCTTCACGTCGGCATGTTTCCATTTCTGATGGAAGTGGGCCGTGGTAATAGAGGAGTTGAGGACCTTGGTGAGTTCTTTGCTGATGGTTTGATTGCCGAGGTTGAAAGTATGGTGAGGGCAGGTGTCTGCTGGGGCTCTGGAGTGGATGGATCTCATAATAGATGCTGTCTCCTTCTCAATGAGGGTGTTCCACGAGGTGAGCTGGTGCGAGTGGGTGTCGGTCAGTGAGATTTATTTATTTGAAAAGTTTTATAAAGCGCGAACAAGACCCTTACAGGTATCAGAGCGCTGTACAGATGTGGCGAAAGCACAAATAAAACACAATTGTACAAATGGTGTAGTTAAGTCCACACACTGTCAAACAGAGGGGGGAAACAATCAAGGTCAGGAGTTGGGGAGTTGGCCCGACCCATACATAATCAGAATTGCCCTAGAGCAGGATACCAATTAACAGACAAGAATACAATAAGTCCAAACAACGGTGTAAAATAAGAATCAATTGCCCAAGAGCAAGATACCAATTAACAGACAAGAATACAATAAATCGAAACGACTGTGTAAAATAGGAATCAAATTTGTAGACAGGGCACGTCGGAGACGGTCGCGGCGAGGGCTTTCAAAGAAGCCGAATTCCTCGCAGGCGGAGAAGGAGAGAGCAGAGGCTCTACAGGTGGTGACGACCATGCTACAGGGACACAGAATGCCAACGGAGGGTGACACTGGATCGGAGAGAGGGTCTGGTGGGTCGGACTCGGACACGTCTCAAAGCGGCAGTGTTAAGTTGCCACATGTGACCCCAGGCACTGCTGATGAGATTGTATGATCGGACTCTAGCTGGTTTCTCATTTTGCCTTACTCCTTCCCTTCCTGCCCTTTCTCTCCCCTCCTCTATGTGCTCGCCCACACTATCACATTTCTCTTCTCTCTGTTGTGACTGAGGGGCACCGGGGAAATGGGCGGGGTGGCTGGGTGCGCCCCTGGGTGAGGGCGGAATTGGTCATCCAGGTCCGACGCACTTTGGGCTATTGCCGGAACCACTGTAGGGGCACCTTTGGTGGCAACCGCGCTCCCTTGCTCCTGTGTTGCCACTAGAGGACTTTGTGCATTTCAACACAGTTTGGATGGGGACTAGTTTCGCAGTACCTGTCCTGGGGAGGGGGAATTGGGGGTTTAGTTTCTTTGACGGGTTGTTAGTTGGGAACAGGCGTGTCACACTGGAAGCAATGACTGGGAGAATGTTTCACTTACAGGGATGGGTACCCCGTTTGATTTAAAATGTATTTCATAGAATGTGCGGGGGATGCATTCAATGGTGCGGCGCCATAAAATACACGCATACTTAGTCCGAAAGGGGGTTCAAATTGCGCTGCTCCAGGAGACTCACATAATAGCACAGGAAGGGGCGGCCCTACAGCGCCTATGGTGAGGCCAAGCGTTTTACACCAATTACTCGGCATTCGCCAGGGGAGTACTGATTTGGGTAAGGGCGGAGGTACCCTTTCAATGCGTGAAGCAAATCACAGACCCGGAAGGCCGCTATGTTGTAGTAACTGGGAAACTAGATGGTAAAGATATAGTTTTGGGGAACATTTATGCCCCCAATACGGAGCAATCTGCCTTTTTGTCCCAGCTCTCTGGGAAGTTGGCGCCCATACTAACAGGTTCAGTAATACTAGGGGGCGATTTCAATTGTATTCCTGATGTGGTCCTTGACTGCTCCCATCCCCCACTCCCTGATGCACCCATTCATAAAATAGCGGCAGCAAGGCAAGAGTGGCAGCAGCGATGGGGTTTAGTGGACTCTTGGAGAGCGCAGCACCCTGGGGTTCGGGATTACTCCTTTTTCTATGCTCTACATGACCTCCATGTCCGGTTGGATGCTGTTTTGTGCTCCCCCGATGTGCATGAGGGGGTACAGAGTAGTGAATATCTCACTAGGACTATCTCGGATCATAACCCGATCCTGCTGAGGGTACAATTGTCTCACATAAGGCCTAAAATACCTACATGGCGCCTACGCCCTGAAGCCTTGGAGGATCAGGTTTTCCGTGCAGCGGTGGGCACAGGCGTTGCCCAATATTTTCAAGAGAACGCTGGCTCAGCGACGGCTTCCTCAGTGGAATGGGACGCTTTTAAAGTAGTCATTAGGGGTCGCTGCATTTCAGAGATGGTGGGAGTACGCAAAGTGCTATTGCGAGACATACAGGAAGCAGACCAGCGCTTGCGAGAGATAGAGCGGGAACATCCTGAGAGGCCTGATAAGCAGGGGGAACTTATAGAGGCGAAAGAGGCAGTTGCTGTACAGGTAGAGCGCCTGCGCTGCTTTGACTATAAACGGTACATCGCTCGCCCCCACACTGAAAGAGACAAATCTGGGGCCCTCTTGGCCTGGCTGGCTAACCCAGCCAGGCGGGGGACGGTAATTTTGGAGCTTAAGGAACAGAATGGGGAGGTCTGCTATACCCAACAAGGCATTAATGACCGGTTCCTTGCCTACTATGCAGATTTGTATAAGAGTAAATTGACCCTAGTAGAAGACGACATTAATAGGTTTGTAAATGCAGAGGACCTGCCGCACCTAGATGGGGAACAGGCGGACACACTAGGTAGGGATATCGAACTCGGAGAAGTGAGGGGGCTTTAAAACACATGGCTAGGAACAAGACGCCAGGGATAGATGGCCTACCGATTGAATTCTATTTAGCGTATACTGAACTGTTGGCCCCTAGGCTGGTTAAACTATATAACGATGCGAAGCAGGCGGGACAACTGCCAGCAACAACTCAGGAGGCCATCATTATTCCGCTGTTAAAACCTGGGAAACCGCCCTGGGACAGATCCGCCTACCGCCCACTCTCTATGCTTAATATGGATTACAAGATCCTGAGTCGTATTTTAGCTACCCGTCTCCTTCCCTATATGACGACCCTAATACACAGGGATCAATCCGGGTTTATCCCAACCAGGAAGACGGCTGTTAACGTACGACGCCTCTTGCGGGTATTAGAGGCTGATTCTTATCAGAAAGATGTCGCGACTGTTTTCGCAGTGGACATAGAAAAGGCATTTGATAGTCTGGAAAGGCCTTACTTGTTCCAGGTACTGCATAAATTTGTACTAAGGGACGCATTTGTAGCTTGGACAGCCCTATTATATAAAAACTCTACTGCAAGTGTTAGAACAGGGGGTTGGTCTCTGACACCTGTACAGTGGACCGAAGAACGAGACAGGGATGCTCGTTATTCCCCTCTTGTTTGCCCTGGCCATGGAACCACTCCCTGCTCAGGCCAGGACGGGTCTACATTACCGAGGCCTTGATGTGTAAGGGCAGACTCACCACATTGAGCTCTATGCGGACGACTTGCTAATGTTTTTAGCGAATTCGAGAGGAGCGCTTTCTGGAGCGAAGGATTTGGTCCGTGACCTTGGAAGAGTAGCAGGGCTCAAAGCAAATTGGACAAAGTCCTACCTCTTCCCAACAACCGAAGTTAACTCTGGCCCGCAAGAAACTGACGGAGTGAAGTGGGAGTATAGATGTTTGACGTATCTCGGGACCCAAATATATCACACGCAGGGCGATTTGCTGGAGGGCAATATCAGTAGAGCCATTAGGGGGATGAAAGGCAACTTTGATTTTTGGGGGGCGCTACCTCTGTCAGTAGCTGGACGGGTGGCCTTACTTAAAATGGTGACCCTCCCGAGACTGCTCTACTATTTTGGGACACTGCCGATTTGGATACCGGCGAGATTCTTTACTCAACTCAAGACAATGGTTACGGGGTTTTTATGGGGAACTAGCAGGCGGAGGGTAGCACTAGGAGTCCTTATGAGATCAAGATCAGAGGGGTCTGGCAGTGCCTGATTTTAAGGCTTATTACGTGGCTGCTCAGTTACAATGGCTCCCGCAGGAGGTTGCGTCTGGATTTCGAGGCATGGGGGAGCGCAGAGGCGGGGCTCCGTCGCTGCGGGTACTGTCCCAAATTGTTTTGAAGTTGCCCATCTGACTACATGCTATACCGGGAGAACTACGAACAGCACAGCAATGCTGGAATAGGAGCCTGAAGCGAGCACGGATTACATATCCCTATGCGCCTGAAATCCCCTTGTCCATGTGTGATGCACTGCCGCACTGGGGTACCTGGCAGGGGTTGGCAACCTGGAGAGAGCGGGGACTGACCACTATAGGAGACTTATATGAGGACAATACTATGATTCCCTTCAATGACTTACAGGAACGATATGACCTGCCCAGAGGGGACTTTTTATTACACTCTGCGCTTACCGCGGCTATCCGGAAACATTGGAGGGAGGGCCTAAATGAACCGCAGACATCGATGGGGTGTCAATACATAGTGACGGGAGGGGGCAGACTTTCGACATTTGTTTTGGGATTGCCCGCAACTGGATAACTATTGGGTAGACGTGGTCGCATTACTGACCGAGAGCACTGACAGGGAACTGGAACCGGCTTTGGGACCCTGCCTCTTACATTGGTTCCCCCCACACGGCCAAAAATAAGATTACAAGCAAATTCCTGGATATGGGTCTATTATTAGCTAAACGAGATATCACTATGCATTGGAAAGCATAGAGGGGCCCAAATGTAAAAAGATGGAAGGTGGATTTAATCAAATGGGCGGAGTGCGAAGGAATAGTTTGACTGCAGTTAGCAAAGCGAGCGGGAAGTGAGAGGGCATTAGAAGCAGCGAGGGCATGGCAAACATTGGTGGTGCTTCTAAAGAGCCCGGACACTGATAGCGACGAGGATCCCATGGCTGAAGCTCCTGGTGAGATAGATTAGATAGTTTACCCCTGTGCACTGTATGAAAAGGCGGAACTAGACACTGAACACAAGGCGCCCCCGTCCCTAATCAGGGTTAGATCCCTAAGCATTACTTTTGTTACCTTTGTGAAGCCAACCTGCAGTAACCCCAGTATGTAGATCAACTATTGATTGTATGTGACACGCCTGGTGGGAGGGATGGGTGGGGGAGGTTTTAGGGGGATAGGACTGTTTAGGGTACATGATGCTGACAAAATGTGCACCAAATGATTATTGCTGTGTACATGATTCCTAAATTGTTGGCAGGGGGATGGGAATTCTATATGCAGCCGAGCTATTATACTTATATCACATGCAGTGATGCCTTCGTTAATTGACCTGTGTGTACCTTGGCATAGATCATTTCATAGAATGTACCTGTTCAGATTGTAAAACTCAATAAAATTTGTTTTAAAAAAAAATGAGAACAAGTTGATGCTGTTAGTGTTCACTCAAGAATAGCCGTTTGACATATTTCTTGAAAGATGCAGTGGAAGGATTGGATCTGATCTCGGAAGGCAGAGCGTTCCAAATTCTTGGAGCAAATCCGGTGAAAGCACGATTGTAAGATCTTTCCTTTTGAATTTGGGAGGTTTCAAAAGTAGGGTGGATGTACTTATTAAGTTCCGACATGAGCCCGATAGTTCAAGCTTATTTGCCAAGTAAGCCGGGATGTTAGGCCTGGGCGAAGTACTACGCTACGCTCGCGTAGTTTGCGAAGTTTGCGCTACTTCACACTACGCGAATTGCACGTAGCACAGTGCAAACACGCGTAGCGTAGCGGTCATTTTTTGCTTGCTCGCGGTCCTCAACGTCAAGTTGGCGACCGCGAGCAAGCAAAATGACATCCCGGCGAGACTTTTTCCTCGTTCGCGATCAGCAACATCAAGTTGCCGATCGCGAGCGTGGAAAATAAACCTCCCGGCGAGATTCTCAACGCGGGGAGGTCAGGTTTCTCATTGCGAGTGGTCGCGTATGCTCGCGACCGCTCGCGATGAGAAACTAACAGTCCGCGTTGAGAAAGCTGCCGCTCGAGTAGAAATCTACTCGAGCGGCAGAAAACGACCGCTTGCACTGTGCAAGAAGCCGTTTGCAATGATTGCACAGTGCGGACAAGCATCCGGCACTGTGCAATCAGTGCGAACAGCATTTTGCACAGTGCACTACGTAGTTCGCGTAGCTATGCGTAGTAGCGCTACTACGCGAACTACGCCCAGCCTTAGTGTTGTAGTGTATGGCTTTATGCGTCAAGCAAGCAATCTTGAAACGTATCCTAGCTTCGATAGATAGCCAATTTAGTTGCAAAGGTCGGGGAGATGTGGTCATGCTTTCTGGAGCCAGTGATGAGCCTGGCCGTTGCGTTTAGAGTAGTTCTGAGTGGGGCCAAGCTAGCTTTGGGAAGCCCAGCAAGGGTCACCAAGTCATATTCCAGTCGAGAGATAACCAGGGATTGTGCAGCAGGACTGATGTGATGTTGATGCTATCCTCAGCGGGGGTTGGGGTGCAAATTCTTGGTAGATGGTGTTGATTTTGTTGTGAAAAAACTCCAAGAGGGTGTCGCAGAAATCTTGCGAGGGTGTGATGTTATTTTTGGTTGCCGAGGGGTTGGTGAACTCCTTGACAATGTAAAAATGTTCTTTGATGTTTTTGGAGCTGTCCTTGATACGGGTGGCTAGGGCGGTCTTCTTGGTGTTCTTCAAGAGGTGGTGGTATTGGTTGAGGGCCTCTTTGAAGTGTTTTTGGTCCTCAAGGGTCTTGTTGGTGCGTCATCTTCTTTCCTTCTGTCATCAGTCTTGCAGTTTCCCCAGCAGTGCGCTTCACTGTACTGCTCTCCCCCGCCTGTAATCAGCCTCCTCCCACCAAAAACGAAAAATTAAGAGTGTCCCACTGTTCTTATTAGCATACCCAACATCCAGCAGGCGGCCAAAGCCCTGCCGTGCATGTGGAGTTGGGTGCAGTGTCTGGCAGAGGTCAACAATCCACCCCACATTTGTTTATGTAATTAATTTTCCTAGTTCCTTGAGACTCTCTCAGCACTCCCTTGGGAGTCCATCAGGAATCCTGCAAGATCGTGTTGACCCCCACCCAAATTAATTTTTTTAATTTTGGGGGCAGTCTGGGACCCCACGGGGTCCGCCTACCCTGCCCCCTTATGTCCTTTTTCAAAAACCTTTTTAGGGCAGAGGACCAAGCCTGTGACTCCTGTAATCATCGCCACATTATTACTTTACGTGTTGTGGCCAGCCAATCAGAGTGTTGGCTCTAAAAAAGCCCCTAAGCCAATCAGAAAGCTTGATTTTTTTATTTCAGCCCTTTGGTCCAGATATCTATACATTTTGAAACTTAATTTCTCAAAAACTATATAGCTTTCTGTAATGCATTTTGGCTGTAGCACTGTACAAAAATCCCTATGCAAATTGCATGGGGAAATTGGGTTTTGTGGCCCCATTTTTCTTAGCTCTTGCTTGACGAATCACTCCTAAATTTTCCAGACAGGAGCTGAGGTGGATGAACTTTCTTTTTAAGTCCTAACTATAGCAACAGAGTGGTAAACGCCACTGTGTGATATAATATGAATATCATAAATAAAATACTAACATTTTTTATACATTCTCATAGAATCACTTTCGACATTTGAAATAATCTATTAAATCACAGTCCAGCTGTACACAGTAGTTCAAATCTTAGATTCCAGCAAAATAGCATTCCATACAATATCATCTAAAAACGGCTTTAAAATATGAAAATGCAAGCATCCCAGTTGGCGTGTTATTGCACTATGTAAATCCTGTGCCAGAAATAAAATAGTCACATAAGAAAACTAAGTTACCATTTTCAAAACACAGTTCCTACAGAATTCATCTAAAATACCATCGGTATAAGGATAGACTACTACTAAATTCCTATATAGTGGTCTATCCGCTGATTCCAATTTTCCATACAGCATGCAAATATTTTACTAAATTGATAACAATAACCTCCCGGGTGTCTGTTTTTAATATCCTCAAGGAACCTTATGCCTAGTGATTAGCATAGTAGTATAATCCATTTTCTCATTGGAAGTTTATAAGCTGCACAAAAGAATAGAATGTGATTTAATGATTCAGAAGTGTTATCACAAATAGGGAAACAGTGTTAGAATTCTTGGACTTTGCCCATCTAGCTGTATACTCTAGCGTAGGCAAAATCCCATACCTAAACTTTAAGTATAGCTGTCTAGGGAGAGGGCTCTGGATGACATCTAATTATGGCTCATAGAATGGGACAATCTTATGGTCGAGGAATTGATCTGTCAAACTCCCTGATTAACAGTTCTTAACTGTTTCTCCCCAGAAATATTCTCTGCACCAGTCCTTTATCAATTGCCTTGATATCAAATGAGAGTTATCTGGGAAATCCCAGAGATTCTCAAGGGCAAGAGACAGAAACATTTTCCTTACATGGAACAACCATGGAATCCTCAAGTGGCCTGCTGAACTTATAATCTCTCTGAGGAGAGGTCTATAGGTTTCAAGCTCTAATGTTGTCCATAGTCTATGCCAGAATAGGAATGGTCGCGACCGGATGGTAAACAAAATGGGATACTTAGTTATAAATAATTGCTCTTGAGAAAGGATCTTTGTTTCAAGTGATGTGACTTCTCATCAGAGCCGGCTTTAGCACTGGTGGCGCCCAGTGCGACAATGCCCCCATATGACCGCCTCCTCGCATTCCCTCACTACCACAGGGGCAAAAGTGCCACTCATCTCTCCATAGGCCCTCTCTCAAATACATTTCATTTGTTTTAAAGCGCTGGTAACGGCTGGCTTCACTATTCCTCTCCACTATCCTCATAAAATACAGATCTGTTCTTTGCAGCAGCCATATTAACTCTCTGCGTTACTTTATGGTGAGTCAAAACTGCCACTAGACAAAACTCCCATCTCTCTCTCTCTGGCAGGCACATTAATCTCCAAGAGTTATCATGACATTTTTGCTGCTGCCTGAAAGCTGGACACACAAGTAACTCTGCAACAGGTGCTTTTAAATCGTATGCTTTTGCTAAACACAGCGCCACCCCGAGGTCAGTGCCCCCACCAGGTCTGTGCCCAGTGCGGTGGCACCAGTCGCACCGCCCTAAAGACAGTCCTGCTTCCCATTACAGCACCATAGCCCTATCTTGAAGAAAAGACATGGCCTTACCATCTTGAATGCTTGCCATTTCATGGTGGCCAATATGACAAACTCAGGTTGAGTTGAAAGTAGGCCACAGCCTCTTTTAGTATCAATGCAGAGAAGTCATCATATAGTAGCCACCAAAGGTTGAAGTGCCATACAACCTAGGGGCATACCCTTGTGGTGCATAAGTGTAATTCTGTCAGAGAGTGATGTGAAAGACCTCACTGGAGAATACACAAAATATGGTTTGACTGTTTTGAAGGCTGTGGTGGAGGCAGGTATTTGCACCAGTGGCATTGACGTTTCCTCACAGTAGGCACCCATTTAGACAAGTTGAAAATTAAAATTAAAAAAAATTTCAGTAATACAGTGCTACCACCAATATGGTACAACCCAGAGTAACATAAACTGTTGCTGGCTAGGCATCCAGTGCTCAACATTAGAGGTGGGCTATTTTACACCAGTTTGGTTCCTGTCACTGTCATGGTCTTTGTGACCTCAAGACCAGGGATTTCAAAGTACGTGCCAGGGATACCAAAATGTAAGTTAGGGGTTCCAGTTGCTTGTCCCCCTATTCCTAATTGACATTGTTTGATATCAGAATTTCATGATCAATGCCCAGATACAATGCAAGAAATGTGAAAGATAGGGGCCCCTTCAAACCCACAATTGTTGCTCTATTGAACTCAGGTATTCAGAATTCAAGTCAGCTGCCTGCCTACATTAACAATGTCACTGTGCAGTGAGAGTTGAAGGTGACAGCCAAAGTTTGCCTGAACCGAGGGAGTCTCCTACATATAGTGCCATTCTTCCCCTGTAGTGGGGGTTACAAAGCACAGTGAATTGGTCTTCTGAACTTGAGGTAGTCTCACAGATATGTTACCAATGTTCCTATAGCACAGAGAGCCCTTGTCTCCCTGAACCCCTTGTAGTTTCCAAGATACATTAGTAACGTATGCCTATCTCAGTTTAAGGTGCAAACAGCCCTGATCTTCTGGAATTATAGGTGTATCCCACATATGTTACTACTGTCCCTTTATTACAGTGAGCCTTGTAGTTTTCACGATGCATGAATAATTTATGTCTATGCTGCTGGTTTAAGGTGCACATCCCTGGTCTTTTAGAACCTGAGGGACTCCCTCCAATATAGAATCAATCTCTTTGTGCACTTGGGGCCATTGTTCAAGCAACCCAGTTTCTGAGAGAGACCCGTGAATACCTTCACAATGTCCTCGTTCATCCAGGCCACAACAATACAGGCAGTCCTTTTCTAAGCGACTGAATAGGAGCAGACAATACTTTTCTACACAGGTGTGCTATGAATAGGGTTTCCAGTTTTCAGTTAAAACTGATTATAGCTGATAAAACACCACCGAAGGGCAAATGTGCTTTTCAGGAGAAACAGGAAAAAAACAGATTTTGCTGCACTTTTAATGATTTGTTACCCTTTAGTGTCAAGCAGTAGAAACAAAGGGCCTAACTCTAAGCACTTTTCTGTGAACAATGCTCCCACTATGACCCACTTGGGCCATGATAAGCCATGTAATATGCCCTTGTGGT
This sequence comes from Calotriton arnoldi, assembly GCA_963921515.1. Classification (NCBI taxonomy): domain Eukaryota; kingdom Metazoa; phylum Chordata; class Amphibia; order Caudata; family Salamandridae; genus Calotriton; species Calotriton arnoldi. The sequence continues at coordinate 2,482,562 of CAWUFW010001911.1, forward strand.
CATCTGCAAGTTCCCTGGCCCCTAGGACTTACTTCCACTCCCTTTTTGATAGCATGTCTTACACCATATGATGTTCAGTTCACTGTTCAGTGCATGTTGCTGTATAGTGGCCAGCAGTTTCACAGCGGAAATCTGTGATATATATTGGGGTTAACACAATCAAACCATTTTTTTGCAAGGCGGAAACTGTGCTTGCAGCATGGAGGAATAGGCAGAGAGGAGAGTGGCTGTTCTTGCTCTTTTCGCACGAACACCAGGAATAGGGGCGACTAGGACAGATAAGAACAATCAAGTTTAACCCCTAGAGGACAAACTGAAGAAACTTGAGAAACTCAAGAAGACGGAAATCTCCAAATGGTGGGAAGCAATATCTTTGCAGAACTACATGGACAACAAAATGGTCCCTAGAGGATTGAGGATTTTCACTACTCTGTCTTATGACTCACCCAACCCTAAAATGCTGGAGGAATGGTCCGAAAATTCCGCAGCCAGCTCCAAACGCATGCTTGAGATACTGGTCAAGTATGCGTGGATCGATCGAGATGCATTACTAGCAGAAATTAAGGTGATTCAGGATGATCTCGACGCTAACATGGAACCCAATAACCTGAAATGACTAATGGAGGCCATGAAGGATCGCCTCAAAAGTCATGAAGATGACATTAAAGCCTGCAAACAACGGAAGCTCCACAGAGACTACGGTGATTACGAGGTGGGAGGATTCTCACCTTTAGCAGAAAGTACGACCACCCGTACAAAAACAAATCACCGATATGTGACACACAGGAGGCAGCACCGGAAAGCTCCCTGTCTGAGCAATCAACTGCCAGTGACATAGAATCCGAAACATCAGGAGGCAGTGCATCGGGAAATGAGAGAGTCACCCGACCTGTGACTTTTTGGACGAGTACCGTCCGCTGCGCCGGGGAGGCAGACGACAAGGGACACCCCAGCCCCGAAGCCCGGGGGACAGAGAGGACGAGGCAGAGGAAAAGGCCAAGGAGGAGTCAAAAAAGAAGATTACGGGTCCAACAAAGATGGCGGAAGAGGCAGAGGACGAGGGCGCATGGGAACCAACACCGCGAGCTCCAAAAGGTGCTTTAATGGATCCTGAGGTGGTCAATAAGACTATTATTAACCTATCTAAGAGACCTCTGAGTGATATTGAGAAGCAAACTCTCTGCTTAGGTCTCTCTTTCTGTCCCTCTTCCTCCTTTAACTATACTGACACAAGAATAGATTTGTACAAGTACATTCGCAAACTCAAACTTAGAAAGTGGCACAAAAGGAGGTCTGTGGGCCCTGATAGAACTAATGTAGCGCATTCACAGGGCAATGAGATTGATCTTGACATCAGAGACATGGATACTCTAGTATCTAGTAGCTACAACAGGAGCCCAACCAGATGGGGACTAACATCACAGAGACATCTGTGCTTGATGAGTTAGGCATCACCCATGATGCAGTTGCAAGTACTAGTTTTAAGCCACGGTCCACTTTCTTTCCAACCCTCCCCCATAACAGCATTGACACATTTCATGAGGTTGTTACCAAATCTCTCATGGAATATCGCTGTAAATCATACCACAAGAACAGGGCATCCAATAACCTTACATTTATGCAAAGTCAGGCACTTCTTTCCTTAGCTGAGGACAGGGAGGTTGTGATACGTCCTGCAGACAAGGGTGGCAACGTGGTCATACTTGATAGAGACATGTACATAACTGAGTCGATGAGACAACTCAATGATATCAGGTTTTACACTCCCATCACTAAGGATGAAAACATCAAGAGTATTATCACGATTTGGGATAAACTTAGTGAATGGAAGGACAAGGGAATTCTTGAGTGGGAGGAGTATTGTTTTCTCAAAAAAGACCATCCAAGACTTCAAGTCTTATACTTACTTCCCAAGATACACAAGGATCCCCGAGTCTCACCTTGGCGTCCCATAGTGTCATCCAGAGGTAGTGCCTTGGAACATGTGTCCAAATACGTGGACCATTTTCTCAGGGACCATGTATTCAAGCTTGACTCGTATATCCAGGACACCAAGGACTTTTGGGCAAGCTACAGGACATCGAGTGGGAGGATGATTTCCTTCTAATTACCCTGGACGTTAACTCACTATACACGATCATTGACCACAAACAAGGTCTAGAAGCATGCCTGCATTTCTTACACAGAAGGCAGGTCAGATACAGAGACCACACTTTGATGATTCTTGACATGATCGAACACTGTCTCAGTAACAACATCTTCATATTTAATATTGTCATCTACAGACAAACCAGTGGGACTGCCATGGGTTCATGCTTCGCTCCAAGCTTTGCTAATCTGTTCATGGGCCTGTGGGAGGAGGAAATCTTTGGTTGTTCCGAGCTTGCACCGGACTTTGGGCGGGTCGCCGTGTGGCTTAGGTACATAGACAACCTTTTCATCGACTGGAGGAGTTCGGAAAGTCTAGCCACTGATTTCATCAGGAAACTTAATAACAACAATCGCAACATACTCCTAACAAGTAATATCAGTAGCACTACAGTGGAGTACTTAGACATCAGGATAGAGATCAGGCAGAAGGAAATATACACTGAACTCTTCTGCAAGAGTACGGCTGGTAACAGCCTGTTGCATGCCCTTAGTAGCCACCCAGAGACCCTCAAAGGGAGTATCCCATATGGGGAGCTACTGAGGGCCAAACATAACTGTAACACTGAGACAGCATACCAGCACGAGTGCAGGATCATGATGGACAGATTCAGAGAGAGAGATTACCCGACCTGGGTTCTCAACAGGGCTAGTGACAGAGCTGATGGCATCAGCAGGCAGGAGCCTCTTTTGGACAAGACGAACCCAGAGACAGAACGAACCGAGGACAGCACCAGGATCATCCTGACATACAATGGCGATGCCTGTGATGTCAAGCGGATCCTGGTGAAGAACTGGAACATTCTCAAATGTGACAGCGTTATTGGTAACAGTATTGATGACAGACCTCGCATTACCTATAGGAGAGGACGTAGCCTCAGGGACATGCTTGTCCACAGCAATATCCCCGAGGTATCAGGCAGCAACACACATAATCTTCAGGGCTTTTTCCCTTGCGGCCACTGCAAGGCATGTAGGAATAGCCGGATGCGCAAGAAGATAACACGAGGGCCATCCAACAGAGTCATTTCCCAATTCCTCACTTGTAGTACCACCTTTGTCATCTGTATCATCAAGTGCCCATGTAAATTATGGTACATAGGCAGCACTACTCTAATGGCCAAAAGAGAATACTGGAGCATATGAGGGCCATTACCAACAGGGACCCCAAATATCCAGTGGCCTGACATTTTCAGGACAGGCACTTTTCCGACTCATCCCACCTCTCATACTGTGTCATCAAACAGATCACGAATGATCTCAGAGGTGCAGATAGAGTTCTCAAGCTCAGGAAGAGGGAGTCGAAGTACATAAGTGACTTCCAGACTAGAATCCCAGGGGGCGGAACCAGGATGAGGAATTTGCTGTTCACCTCAAAGAGGAATGATACCTTTTGCCTCTACCACTGCTTTTCCTTCAGATGCATGAGAAACCAAGCTGTGCATGTTGTATGTTATAACATGCGTAATCTGTATCACATTGTTTTTAAGTTTGATCTTCTTTGATGCTGATATCTTTCCTTTGTGTTTCTTCTTTGCAGGAGGAAAGGAAGGGACCCATCACCATGTCACTCACCAGCACGGGTTCCCTACCCTTTTCTTCATCATCACTCCTGGGATGTCATCACAGATAAGATATACCATGCATGATTTCTGATTAGCATCTGTGGATCTTTTTGCACTATGCATACCTTAGTCAGAACAAGCCCGGGCATTCACCCAACACTGATGGTGCAGCTAATTTTTGAGTACTTTTTTCAGTCAGGCAATAGTCATCTTGGCCTGGACTGACCTACTATTTGTGGGGTGTGATTCAGCTACACGGTTTGTACAGGCACTATGCCTTTACGCTCACTGGCTCACCATTGTTATGCTGTTATGTGGTCCAGGTTTTGGCACCATGCCAGTACTGCCTTTTTGTGCATGACCTCAAGTTTTGTTTGGAAGCCACATTTATTAAACCATTATGGTGCTAATAGGCTACTTTATGTTTTTATGTGGCAATTATGTTTTGATTTTTCTTAACATGTTCCATACATGAAGATTGTATCTGCACCATTCTAGGGCTTTACACTTTTATCTGACCTAGTCTTACACCACTCCAATATGGCCGACACGTTAGATCCTCTTGTGTCTCTCCTTTATGTCGATCATGCATATTTAAGGACACCCATGTGGTGGTGTGAGCACCTGTGACCAAGGCTGCTGGGCAGCCGAAACGCGTTGTGTGAATAAACAGTTTCCTGCAACAACTGAGTTTCGTTCGTGCTATAACCTGAGAGGGCGCTTATTGAACTTTTGGATATATATATATATAATATATATATTACCTACTGACGGTCGCCAGTAGGTAGTTATAGTTAGGACAAAAGAATCCATTGGCAAAGCGTTTTTTGTTTTGCCAATAATTTTTGGGCCGCTTGACGAATCTTGACAACATTTTCACAAAACTTTCCCTTTTGGTTCAGCTGCTGTGTTGAAAGTTTCTGGGTGATCCATCAAGCGATGGATGGGAAAAAAGGGTGTCCCAAAACGCGTTTTCCCCATGTTATGTCTATTGGGATTTTTCATTTTTTGAACACGACTACAGCCCAAACCACTGAACGGAATGACATCAAATTTGCGAGAAAGCTAGATTTTAGTTCAGAAAACTTGCTTTTTGTGATTTGGTGTAAATCTGTTCAGTAGTTTCTAAGATATTTCACTTAAAAAAATATAGCTACCTGGGGCCGCGAGTCCTTGCAGTGGACTCACGGACTCTACTAAAATTTGATTGGCTGCCAACACTTCAACCAGGAAGTGTTGGCAGCCATCTTGAGACTCGGCTTGAAGCTGAGTCCCACAAAAATAGTAAAAAATAAAGAAAAGGGGGCAGGGTAGGAATACAATGACCCCCAGATATGGTGGGGTGGCCCCAAAGGGACCCCGCTGGGGTTTATAAGCATTTGAAGAGTGGTAGAGAAAGGGGGAATGGCCTCTGACCACCTCTCATCAATCCCCTTGTGTAGGACTTACTGGAGGTAACAGGGGATCGGGTTGGCCCCTAAGGACCCTCAGCAGCCAAGGAGACTTCATCCCCCAACCATCAGGGTGCCAGGAGGCGCAATTGCAGAGTGCTGCACAAAGGGGAGTAGCCTCCAACAACCTCTCAGCAATCCTGCTGTGTGGGACTTACTGGAAGTAAAAGGAGGGGTAGTTGGCCCCCAAGGCTGTCTTTGGGGGCCAACTCGCCTCCTTTTACCTCCAATAAATCCTACACAGCGGGATTTCTGGGAGGTCTTTGGAGGCCACGCCCCTTTCTCCACCACTCTGCAAGCTCACCTCCTGGCGCACTGCTGGTTGGGGGATGAAGTCCACTTTACTCCTGAGGGACCTTGGGGTCCAGGAAGCCCTCCTGGCACGTCCTATAAGTCGTACACAGCAGGATTCCTGAGAGCTGGTCAGAGGCCCAGCTCCCTTTCTCCACCACTCTGCAAATGCGACTACTACTTAAACAAGCATTGGCATAGCCAATAGGTCTCGCCTTTAGGAGCTTATAACTGTTTAGTTATCCAGCACAATATCCTTGGTGCAACATCAACTGTTGCATGGCTAAACACTTATAAGGTCCCAAAGGCGAGACCTATTGGCTATGCCATGTAACGAGTGAAGTAAAAGGTCTAGTCCTTATGGGCGGTAACAAATGGAGACAGGGCGGTAACAAGGAGGGACTAACAAGCCTCTTAATGAATCGGAAGCCAGCATTTACCAAGGACAATGAAACCAGCCAATGAAAAGTATGGGCGGAGAGTGGGCGAGGCTTCCACAGCATACTCTACTACAGCATGCCTCGCAGAGCGAGCAGTGCATGCGCGCTGCCGCTAGGCTCGACCTAAAAACGTTTGCCCCCAAACTACAACTATCAGGTATGGCCCACCAGCAGATAAGAGAAGATTGCACTTACAGCTTGCACCTGGGTGGTCTCTGGGTGCAGAAACCAGTCGGTAAATAACACAAGGGCTGCGTGAAGATAAAAATGTAAAAATGTAAAGTCGGACAGATGCAACATACAGTTCTGCAACTTTACATTACTCCATGATAGCCTCATGGCAGTTGAAGAGAAGCTGTAGCTTCCTCTTATTTCTTCTACATTGCATGCTCTTGTTAATTTAGTTCTGAAGGACGGGCGTCTTGTAAATGCTTTGAAAGCTGGTCAGATCTCCAGCTTCAAATGAAAAAAGTGAGCCGTGATCCTGTCAATCAGACTTCTTATCACAGTGATTCTCTTTTTGGCTAAGTCAATGCAGCCGGAAGTGAGGGGTCTGTTACTGCAGAAAAAGAGGTACCAGTCCTAGCTTAGATACTGGCATTCAGTGCCGAATGCCATAGTGCTGAATGCTGGTCTCTGAATGAGGGGGTCCTGACCATTAGTTCTTCTCAGTAGCGATTGACAGCAAAGATCCGCAGAGACCGCAGTTTCACCTTGAGGGAGAGTGTAGGCTTGGAATATAAAATGTAGGACAGATATTCCACTTGCCTCACGAATCGATCCCAACAAGCCAGGATCAGGGGAGGACATGTACCCAGTCCGCAAGCCGCTCAGAATGCCAAGAGCTTGATGAAAGCATCTGTATGGTTTATTTCATATAACAAGTTACTGAGAGATCTAAGCTCTCCATAAATCAGATGATAACCAGTTACATTGAGGATCCCCATCATGGGAACATCATACACATCAATGACACCCAGGCTTGCGAGACAGAATGGGACACTTCCAAAGTCCCTATGGATCTTTGACTGCGCGTGCTTTCTGTCGGCAGTACTACATTTACTTTTCTAAATCTATAATATTACAGCTTTCCTTTACATCTACCAGACTTTCCAGCGATTTATCAGACTGTCCTTATTGTTGCAGGTTTTTCTCTGCAGCAAGAGTAGAGAGTATATTACTTCTCTCTGCCCCCTGATTTGCAAGCACCATATTAGCAGGCATCACTTTCTCCCACCTTGCACCTTAACTTTGGAATTCTCTTTCTTCCTCTGTCTCTGAGCTCTGAAAACTAGACATCTGAAGTTTAGTGAAGGCCTTAAAATCTGGTTTATTTGCCAGATCACTGACAATTAACCCTTTTCTTTACCTACTACCTCGTTTAGTGCCGGGACACCTTTTTTGAGTAGCAGTCTGAGCTTTATAAATGCACATTCATTCATTCACACATCCTATATCTCATCTAGTTGTACAAAGAAGCCGATTTTCGCAAATTATTTATAACGTTGAGTGAAATGTCCAAAATGTTGGTCACTTGGCAAGCAAAAGAAGGTATTTACTACTCGATACAACTCAGAAAAAACTGAAGGCAGTTTAAAGAAAAGGAATACGAGTTGCTGAACCAATAATGAAAACCAAACACATATTCAGAAATCCTTAATGTAAATCAAGAACAGAAAAAGAAGGAACATACTTCATATATTTGACAAACCAGAGGCAAGTGAGTGTAGCGAGTGTATGGACTTTACAAAAACGGTTTTGTACAAGGTGTTCAAGCTCTGTGGTAAATTAAATACATATAAAACAAATGGAGTGGTATGTATCATGACCCAAACCACGACTAAACCAAGGTAATTTATACCCTGTGTGCTGTGTTATGAGAAACCCACTTTAGGATCGACTTCTGAATATTTGTTTCACAGTAAGAAGTTGGCCTGTCATGTTAACATTGGGTATTAGTTTTACTATGTGAATTATGCAGGCAGCCGTATACATCTTCTGTGTTGTTCTGCCTGAATATTGTACAAATACTAATAAAAAGTGCAACAAAAAATAATTTTGCTCACAAATTCTAAAAGTAAGGAATAAAATATCCTCATTTCACAATCTTCTCTGGAGCACTGGCCTTGCACCAACACTAACTTGGCCCAAAGACCTGCTCACCAGCACTTTGAGAAAACTAATGTGCGTCAATGCGCCAGCTTACCTGCAGAAGCCTGCCTCAAGGCTTCCAAAGCACCAAGTGTGCCCATTTTGGTGCCTTCACCAAACACCCTGTCCCTGGTGCCCACACACTGCCTGTGAGATCCCAGAATCAAACATTCTATCTTGTAGCCTAGGAGTAAGGGGCATCTGCCCTCTATGAGACCTCACTTTGTCCTTGGGTCCCCAGATCATGTACTGCTCATCGGTGAACTTACTGGAGCAACGACTGTGTTGCGAGCGAGGAGCTACCATTCACACACATTAACACACAGGATAATATTGCACAAACAGGGTATGCTAATACCACTGTTTTCTCTGCTTTTGTTCATTATATTTCTATCTTACTTTTACCGTGCAGGATTTATACAGGATTGATTGAAAGAGATAATATCTTAAAAAGCAAATACCTATGAGCTGGACATGCATATTTAGCGGCTTTGGTTATATCACAGACTACGATCAACACAACCCCTATCGGTTCTAACCCTCCAATCATGAGCTAAGGCCTCCATTGCTAAACCCTGCGACAGGTAAGCCAAGGAAGCTACAGTTGTTTTATTTATATATGTAGCTGTCTGGTAAGGCACTGGTTGTCATCTTACGAGCACTTCCCGAAGCTTAAACAAGGCATTCGTAGTCTCCAGTATCTACGTTTGCAGGAGTGCAGACCGTGTCACCTTTGGGATCGCAGATGTTGACTTTAGGCAGCACAGCTCTGGCACAGGCTGAGACATGGTCCTGAAGGATCGACTTACTGTAATCCCTGCAGGGGCGTGGATTTTCTATTACCTGATCTGACAAAACCCAAGTTTCCTATTAGCTCTTCGGGGCAGTGAACTCTTTTCCGCATGTAAATGTGCAACCTGTTCTACCCAGAGTACTGAGGGGAACTCTCCCTACCCAGGTCCCTGCGCAGCATCCATGTGAGCTTGCTGCCTGTCACCGTCGTGTTACTGCAAGGTCTGCAAGACTGGCAGACCCGCTGTCCCTCTCTGCCTGTATGCCTTGTGTACTGGTCATTTCTGAAGGGATCCGAGCCCCCTGGCAAACTCGCACTTGCGTGATTTGGCTCAGACCACATTAGTCAGCGTAAGGCCTTTGCCGGCCGAGTATGTATAACGAAAGAACGCCAGGCACCCGGGAGCTGCAGGCCAACCAAACAGCAAACGCAGCTGGCACTAAACCAAGAATGTGAAGAACATTCCCTTCCTGTCCCTTCAGCGTCCAGCGGTCATGAGCACATTGACATCACAGGCCAGCCTCCTAGCGCTGAGGGACAAATGTGTACTCAACAGCCCCCATCAACTAACGTCCCGAGGGAGGCTGCAAAAGTGCACTACCGCCAGCGTACAGCAGAGGGGGCTGCAGCTCGTTGGAGCAGCGCTCTGAATGAGACAGCTGCTCAGAACAAGCGCGGCCACGAAGGAATGTCAGGAATGCAGCTGGCATTCGGCCGCGCTGCTGCTCGCTCCCGAGCTCCCTAGGCCAGGGGAGTTAACGTTTGGAGAGAAGGCGGGACATGCACCCGCCTTTGGCCAATTGCGTGCTGTCTTTCTTAGAAAGACGCATGCAAAGGCCAATAGCGTGTGCGCAAAAAAAAGCACACGCACGAGCGTGTGCTCCGAGTTAAAAGCCCTTACTAGAAGCCTCGCAGTGCAGCGCATGTGCGCTGGCTCAGGCGAGACCTAAAAACCATAGAAATTCACTGAAAAAACTGAATGTTACAGGGATGTTATAGTTCGGAAATGGAATTTAAAAAAACGTAGAAATTTATTGGAAAAAACAAAAGTTACAAGGACCTTATAGTTAGGCTCAGGTTTCACTCTTACAAAACCAGTGAAATTCAGCAATTATAGTTAGCTAATATACTGCTTATGACCGCACATATTACATCACTCATGACATGGTCAGTGAAATTACTAATGACATCTCAAATGATAATAAAAATAATTGCCCAGAGAGCAGAAAGATGTTGTTCAAACAAAAGGCAGCGATTTGTAATAACATCACATTGTGTTCCTGATACTTTAATTGCCTGCTTTTCAGGAAGTATTCTAGTGCACCAAGGCCTTTTTCATGCATAATACAGGTGTATAAACTGGTGATATCTAAGGTGATGAGCATAAAATCTTCTTCCCACTGAATGTTCTGTATAAGTCGGATGAAATCTGTAGTGTCTTGAATAAATGAGTTTAAATATTTGACCATAGGACATAAGAAAGATTCCACATAAATTGAAGCTTTTTCCAAAAGACTCCCTTTTGATGATACAATGGGATGTCCTGATGGCCTCTCTCTGTCTTTATGCACTTTTGGCAGGTGACAAACAGTAGGCAAAACTGGATGGTAAACTTGAATGAACTTATACAATTCCTCTTCCAGGATTCCTTTGTCCTGCCAGCTGTACAACAATGTATGAAAAGCTTCAATACTTGCATTGTATGCCACTCTGTTAATCTGTGTGTAGCTTTGTGAGTCTCCCAACAACCGTAGTACTTCCTCTTGATACATCTCTTTGTTGAATAGCACTACATTTCCACCCTTATCTGAGGGTTTAATAACGAAGGATGTATCCTTTTGGAGAGAGATTACTGCTTTCCACTGTTCTTTGGTGAGACTGAATTTCTTGTTGATTGTTTTCGATTGCATAGTTGTTCTCATTCTCTCTAGCTCTTGTATCACCGCATCATGAGAGCAATCGATGGCACCAAAAGGAGTTCTGGGAATGAATCTAGATTTTGCTTTGAAATTACTTTTCACTTGATACCACCTATATCGTCCTGGATTTGGGATGGGACGGGGATTCTGGAAAGAGAAGCTGCAGTGCTGGGAAATGAGGTATAACCGATGGGTATGCAGTTCCTAAGTGTTAGTGGGAGTGTTCAGGTCTGTGAAAAAGTGCCCTCACACACCCCGAAGGATGTCATGCTTCATCATATGGGCTTGCTCCTCGTCGGGCCGGCGCTGCAATGCCCGACGGGCACCCGCAAAGGGGCTCTTTGGCAGAGATCTTTTTGGTGAAGCCGTTTGGTGCATGTGGGTGTGTGGAATAAGTAGTGTAGTGAGTGCAATGTGGTATTAAAATAGGTTTAGGGAGACCCTATTACCTAAATTTTATTCCTAGGGCTCACTAACCTAACTAAAAACAATGGCACCCTAGCCGGGTACAATGATCCTAAAGGGCGTGTGTGGTGTTTAAGTTCGACATGTTTCTTTCCTCAGACAGCCCTTAACGGGTCTAGCGGCTATTCATCAGGACCAGTGGTTTAAAAGAATTTATCATCAGTCTTACACTACTGCAATGCTGGTGCTCAGAGTATAGGGAATGCAATAGTTACCAGCTTAGCGAGTGAATACCAGATCCGATTTACCTGATATTGAACGATCTGAAAGAAAAAGGTGATAAAAACATGTTTAAGGTGCTGGGTGACCGAAAGACTCAGCGGCGCGAAAAGAGATAACGTGGAGTGATCCCAGTATAAATCAGGTGATAGTGCAGTATTCAATGACCATAGGGGTCTCAATTTGTGGCTAATCCGTGATGCGACAAAAACCCCCAATAGAAATATTAAGGTAAACCCCGTGTGGAATACCGCCCCTAGTTGTAAGTGGGGTTCAAGAATTGTTGTTGGCATGAAACGCTAATCGCATTAGAAAAGCGGGTACTGTTGAGGCGTAAGCTGTTCTCATGCATGTTTCCGAAACCGGAAGAGAAGCTTCCTTACGTCATCACAAGACGTTTGATCAGTCGCTCTTAGCGGCAAACACGAATGACCAAGACAACACAACATATATAGTGGCGTGACCCGCGAGTCACAATTGAGGACAGATACTCTTGCGGCCTGTTATCGCTCTTATACGTGTCACAATGTGGAGTGGGCCACCATAATCATAATAGTGCGCCAAAACCGGATGCCCATTGCGATCCTAGAAAACAGGTAAGTTACAAAACAAGACAAACCAACACACATTACAGCGACAACAATTGGCATGGAGTAGCTTGCCTCGCCCCAACCGAGGCTGTGTGTAGGAGGCGTGCAAAATAAAACAACATGAATGCATGATGTCCAAAAGTGGACTAGTCACAAACACTCACCCCAAATAGTGCAGGTCAGTGATGATAGGAGCATTTAAGCAGAGCGAGTTGTTACTCACGACCTGGAAGTGGGTAAATAATGGTACAAGGAAATGGCATTCAAAACTCTAGCGTGCATAGTCTTACCGGGGGCTGCCGGTGTAATTGTCTGTCCTCATACTCACAAAAGGCGATGTGTCAACTATCCTTACTCCTACCCCGGCTCTGATTCCCATAACGGGACGTGCCGGGGGCAGGTTATAAATACGTGAACCTTTCCTGACGATCCATTGAGACGCTAGGCTGCTAACCTCGGCGGCCGTCTTGCTGCGTGTCAAAAAAACATCAAAAAACATGTACCGCATTTCATAAGGGTCTAAGGCAGTGCTGCAATGCCAACCCGGGCGGCCATCTTAACAGTGGGTTGACAGACCGGTGTTGCACCGGGCCGTGACACTATTGTGCATGTTAATGTGTTTACACATAAGGTGGGGTCTAGACTGAGGGGACAAATTGTAATCTGCAGTACCTACACCCCTACTGGGATAATCTATCGTCATGGGTCCGGCAGAAGGCATGTATGGGCCGTAGTTGCAGTGTGTTCAACTTTAGTACGTTTTCTCAAAATGACTACTCAAGTCATTTACTGAGAGTAGAGGATTAACTCTAGGACACCCCCATGATGTGAAATCACTATGTGGTACATGGATTCACCCTCACAATAGGGCGACTAGGATGTGTATATAAGTATAAGGGGTCATCTAACCTATGTCTAACTAGATGGATGTGGTTGGTGATACTGTCCCAATGGAACCGACTACGTGTGGTTTGTTACTGTGAGTAGATGATTAAATGAGTGTGACCCCTAAACTATTCCTGTGGCCCTCGTATGGTGTTGCTTCTGTGCCACGTTTTTCAGAAGTGCGTGAGGGGATCTAGTTGGACCTTTGGTGCTTTTGTAGTCCCACCTGAAAATGTGTGACCCCACTCGTAGTGGTGTTGGGCAGGCATCAGTAAAGCTAACTGATGTTCTGATTAGTCTAGCTCACCCCAGGGGATATCGTCATTGAGCCCTGTGATGTGGGAGGAGAGCTTGAACACTCAGTTTTGCTCCCTCCTAAACAGGGCTTCCTTGCTTATTTGGGGGTGGGATTCCAGGATAGTCCAGTGTAAGTCATTGATGGTGTGACTCATTGTGGTAAAATGGGCACACATCTTGGTGTTTGTTTTCTTGCATCTGATGTTACTCTTGTGTTCGGTTATTCTGGTTTTTACAGGACGTGTTGTCATCCCCCCGTATTTAAGTAGGCACGGGCAGATGATCAGTTAGTGTGCTTGGTCTGCGTCCATGTGAGGGTGTCTGTTAATGTTAACATCTTGGTTACGCTGGTCAGGGGACAAACTATGCATTGCCCACATGGGTAATGGCCAACCACGGGGGGCAAGTTCCATAGCTGTTGCTGGTGCTGTGGCTCCCTTCGTTTTGGCCTGGTGTTAATCTGCAAGTATTTAAGGTTTGCCGTTCTCTTAAAAGCAAATCTGGGAGACTTGGTGCAAGTTCGCCAATTTGGAGAATTCTCAAGTGTTTTCTTATTATTCTCCTGATTATGTTGGATTCAAGCGTGTAGGTAGTTACACAGGTAAGGTTCTTTGACTCAGGTTTTGGATGTACTTCTAAGAGTGCCTCCGTTCTTGTTTCCAGTTTGTTGGACTTAAGGCTGATCATTAAACCCAGGAAAGGTAATTCCTGACTAGAAGTGTTAGTTGTGAATTTTAAGTACGGGTTGAGGCCATTGACCCAAGTGACAAAAGCCTGGATCATAACTTGATCCCCCTTCCAAAATATGAGGAATCGTCGATATAACGACGCCACAACATGATGTTTTCTTTGTGGGGGTTTGTGTCTGTCAGTATGTGGTTGGCCTCAAAGTCTGACATGTAAATAGCATGCCAGACTGGGGGCGAAAGTACTGCCCATCGAGGTCACTTGTGTTTGGTGGAAGAGATGGTCCTCAAACTGAAAGAAGTTTTCCGTCAGTGCTATTGTTGCACATTCCATAATGAAACTTATGGGTGTTGTTGCCGTCCAGTTTGTTGATCTCAGGATTTCCTCTATAACCTCCAGAGTTGCCTGTTGGGGGATATTCGTGTAGAGGGCCTCTACATCCAAAGTCACGAGGAAATCCAACTGGAGGCCCTCGGTGTTCTTTGTTTCAATTAGGTTCAAGACATCCCTTGTGTCTTGTACAAAAGAGGGAGTTTCTTTTACTAATGGTTTTAGGAAATAATCACAAAACTTGGACAGGGGTTCCAAGACCTATGCCCGACACTATCGGCCTTCCCGGTGGTGGATGTGTACCTTTTTGTGTCTTGGGGAGGGTGCAGAAGTAAGGCAGTCTGGGGTTTTCATTGATCAGAAAATCAGCCTCATGTTTGCTGATCCATCCCTGGTTTAAGGCCGCTGTCACTGTGGCCTTGATTTTTGTGGTCTGGCATGTAGTGGGGTCTTCCTGTAGTAGTGTGTAATACCTTCTGTCTGTTAGTTCACGGAGGCATTCGTTCCTGTAATCCAAGGTTGACATAATAACGATCGCGCCCCCTTGTCAGCCTCTTTTATGGTAATAGAGGTGTCACTTGCCAGAGTGCAGATTGCTTCATTCTCTAGCTTGGAGGTGTTATGAAAAGTCCTGTTCACTTTGTTGTTATTCACTTCCTTCAGGACTGCCTTTTCAAAAGTAAGGACCTCTGCCGGTACCATACTCGCATTGGGGGTGTAAGAGGAAGGTTTGCGTAACCCCGAGTCCATGGAGGGTGTCTCCGGTTGGCCTGCAAAGAATGCTTGCAGTTGTCCTTTACGGAAGAAGTTGTGGAGTTCACAATTCGTTCTGAAGTTATCGATTCTGGGTGTTGGGACAAAGCCAAGTCACCTACGTAGAACCTTCTTTTCTATCTCACTGAGGGGTCTGGGGGAGAGATTCACGATCAATTTTTCTTCCCCGTGTGGCTCCTGAGCTCCATGTGTTGTTGCTGCGCTTGGTCCTGCCATTGGACCTGTTTCCGTTGGTTTTGGCCTCTTCTTCTTTTGCCTCTCCCTCTGCCCCAGCCTCTGCCTAAAAAGGTTGGTGGAAGGGAGTGAAAGGTTGTTGCGGGCCATGTGGGAAACCCGGATATTGCCACATCGGGGTCCTTGGAAGGGAGGCATTCCGAAGCCAAACATCTGGTGTGGTGGTTCTCTTCTGTTTTGTGGAGCTCCCCAACTGTATGTGCTGGAGTTGCTACTGTTTGAGGAATTCCTCCTTCTTGAAGACTGACTCTTCTCCGATGAATTATCTTCAGGTGTCAAATGGTAGTCCTCTTTTAGGGAGGGATATATTTTCTCCTTGCTGAACTTGGCTATATCCTTCTGGAGTTTAGTCACCTTTTGTTTCATGAGGTACTCCTTGTTTTCCGCTATTTCGCTGTTAATTTCCGCCAGCTTCGTCTTGAATGCCGTGATGGTTATACTGGCTTTTAAAGCTCCTTCTGCTACCATGATTTTGCTTATGAGATCGTTCGCTAGACGTTTGGCTGTTTTGATGATTAATACCAGCCAGTCCCTAGTGCACTTCCTGGCAACTAGGGACCACTCTTCCTTGAATTGGGCGTTCTCTAGGAAAATCCTCGATACGTTGGCTACAATCAGACCATTAGGAGCTATATTTGCTCGTAAATATTCAGTCATGATTGGGCCGTGCATAATGATCTTCATAAGTTGTCTTTTCATGGCAGTAATGGAGTTCCAGTCTCCTCCGTGGCTGCTGGTTGCCGCTGCTGGGAAATGAAACAGGTATGTATGTGAGAGAAATAATGAAACATTACTTTATAAAGCAAATTTAATGAAAGTGTTCAAAGAAGGTAGTTGGGAGCAGGAAATAATGTATAAATAATTGACAAATAATAGCAAATAACAAAGGAAGGATGTAAATGAAAGCACATTTCTTTATAAGCACTGGAAAAACTTGATGGCTATGTTTATTAGGTCTTTGCCTACAGGTATCAGCATAATGCTGAATTACACTACAGCACTATTGAGCATGAATCTCTCATCTGTATTTGTGCCACTGCGTATTTTGGAACGTATGTTTGGGGCAGGAAATGCACATTATGCACTGATCATAAGCTGTTACACAATGTGCTGGGAGAGAAAGGCACAAGGAAAGGGTCCCTGAGTTTGATAAGGTTGTTTTCTAAGTTCAACTTCGAAATACAGGACATATTGCGTCGAAACAACACCAGGGTGGATTTTCTGTCAAGGTTTCCTCTTGAAAAGGAATGCAATACTGGTGGTCAGCCAGAGAAAGTGGTGGGTGTGGTAAGCATTGTGGATGGGTTAACTCAAACTGACAGCATGATTTATTTGAAGGATTGGAATAGACTTTCTTAGTCATACACATTTTGAATGAAGAGAGGAAGTTTGTGGTGCATGATTGGCCAAAGAAACAAAGTTTACAAAGTGAGATTCAAAGTTTCAGCTAAGATTCACAATGAGCTGAGCATTGAAGGTGGTAGGGCACTGAAGGGGAGAATATTGTACCTTCACAGGATTTGCATTCTAGGTTGATACGTTTAGCTCATGAACGACACCAGGAGATGGCAGCCACGAAAAAGGTTGCATGGGTATTATTTGTCGCCATCAACAGTTATCTCTGTTGAGTTGTTAATTGTTCTTGTCAGGCATGTCTACATGCTGCTAAGTGTTGTTTTACTTGTATTATTCACATTACACCTGCAGAGTTTACCCAGGAGATGTGGGAGAATGTTACTATCAAATTTTGCCGGTCCTGTAAATGGTTTACCCAATTCCAAGAACTACATCACAGTTATTGTGGATTAACTTTCAAAGTGGGTTTACCATTCCCTTAAGAAGAAACCCACTACTTACATGGTTATTAGCCCTGGGCGGAGACCTCCGCTCCGCCCGCGGAGTGTGCAGAGATTTGCCTTCTCCGCGTTCCGCGGACAACGCAGAGAAGGCAAATCTCCGCACACTCTGCAGCGTAGCGGAGTTGGCCAGCCCCTTGGATTAGAAGAAACAGCGACGAAGAGGAGGAGGGCAGCCCGGGGACGCCGTAGTACAGGTAAGTGGGTTTTAATGTACTTTTAAGTACTAAAATTCATTGTTAATATAGGGGGCGGAGGCGGGTGGCGTAGCGGGGCTACGCGGAGGGCCATGCGGAGGGCCACGGAGTTTGTTCGTACCTCGTGGCCCTCCGCGTAGACCCCTACGCCCACTACGCCCAGGGTTAATGGTTATCAATTTCCTTGAGAAGGTTTTTATTATTCAAGGTTATCCAGGAAGTTTGGCGTCCGATAATGGTGTTCAATTTGTGTCTCATGAAACGAGAGACTATTTTTTACGAGCTGGGATTGAACATGCCACTCTAGCGTTATATAGCCTGAAAAATAATGGAATGGTGGCAGGCTGAATAGATTTGTTAGAGAAACCATTAAACTTGGAATAAATGTTGAGGAGGCTTTAAGGAACAGGTTCTGGAACTATCATGTTATAACTGATTCTTCAACAGGAGTCAGTCGTTCAAAATTACTGGATCTTAAAGATCCTATTTCCAAACTTGTGCCCATATATATTCAGGAGTGGATTGGTAAAGACTGTGTTGTGGACATGGAGGCAGTCAGAAACAAAGTGAAGGAAGCACATAACAAGAGCTCCAAAAGATACAATAGGACATATAATGCTAACGTGGAAGACTAGTGAAAGGATGAAGTAAAGCTAATACCAGGGAAGAGGAGTTTTACTCCTTCAAGATATAGACATCCAAAAGAGCCGAAAGCAGGAACAAACTGGCACAGTACCCCAACAGGACAGAACATAGCAAGGACAGAATGATGAAAGAAGATAACATATACAAAACAGAAAGTCAATAACTCAACACGACTACCTCCTTCACATGATAAAAACAAAGGTTGGAGGGGAAAAAACAATAAAGAACAGATATAAACGAATCAACAGTATATATAACTCAAGCTCACACAGAATTCCTAGGAGGAACACGCTTCCTTTGGGATTTTCGACCCCCAGTAAATTAGGTTCGCTAGATTGGGTTACATATGTACATGCAACACACTCACCGGTTTGTACAGCATGCACATACAGGATTGGGTTATGGATTGGACTCCACATGCATGCTCAACACATGCCTCTCCCACAAAATTCTAAACATGATGATGCATGTCATCCTGTACCATTGACAATATCTTTTTGTTCCATCATTTACCATCTTCCAATCCCACCACAGAAGAACCTCACTTCAATCACTCTCTTATGAGCCATAAACTTGCTACCAACTTTCGACCGCACAACTGCTACCTTCACTCTTACCAGATCACCAACTGTTACATGAATTCAGCGGCTCTTGGCATAATATATTTTAACTGAGCTACCTCCTGCTTCTCATCCACCTCTCTCACTTTCTCCTCTGGAACAGACAAGTGTCCCATCCACAACCTGTTCAGTTTTGTGCCTGAAACTCTTCCCCTCAATAGGACAAACTGTGACACATTTGTGTAAGCATTAGGAGTGGTGCGCTTAGCCCACAGCATTGTTTTTCATTCCAAAGGCCAGTTCAAACCACTTGAGAGGGACAACTGAATATTCTGCTTAATTACTGTATTCATTCTTTCTTCAAACCTACTACCAAGGGTATGATTTAAATGAAGTAGTACCATGATTTATCCCAAGCTCTGTTAGGAACTTCACACATTTAGCAGACATAAATTGTGAACCATTGTCCTTTAATATCTCATCAGGGATACATTCCCTAGCAAACAAAGATTCCAAGGAATTGTTGGCATTACTGCTATAAGCACAATAAACACATTTTGATTTCTAGTCAACATGAATGGTAGTGAACAACTACAATACATAAATATAGTGGTTTCTTTCATCATAACAAGCGGACCAATAATATCCAACTCTAACTTGAATTATGGCAACTTTGGTACAGGAACACTTCAACAGGACTGGGTAGGATAATTTGAGACTTATCACTAATGGGACAAGAAAACATTGCCTGACATGCTGCTCGATGCCTTTGTCTAACTCTGGCCCCCAAAACTGCTCCCCAACTCCTCGTTTTATTGCTCTTATTTGAATATGACCCCATGAGCCAACTTCACTATTCTGAAACGAAGATTCTGAGGTACATCTAATAAATCCAACCTCCTCACAAATCAATCTACAATTCATTTGCAATTCAATAATCAGTTCTATCCCGTCTCATTGGTTGTCCTATAACAGGGAACCTGTCTGGATGAACCCCGCCACTTTCATCAGAACATCATCACGTTCTTGCACTTGCAACCACTCCAACTCAGAAACAGCACCCTGAGATTTTTTAATAACTCTTTATTGATTATTAATTCTAAGTTATATACAGTCTTTCGCCAACCAGGAAAACAAAGGATATTAATGAAACAAGGTATCACTGGAAATGGCCCTCTCACCTCATTGTCTGACGATTCAATAACACATTCATCAGTGTCTCGTAAGGGCAATGCAGATAAACAATCAGCAATTATATTTCTTATTCCAAGGATGTCTTCTATTTGGTATTAATGTACTTGTAATGTGCATTACATTTGGCTATTCTGGGAGTAGACCCCTAAACTAATTTTGTTTTAAATAGATCGACTAATGGTTTGTGGCCCACATGTACTTTGAGATCAGTTCTCCACAAATAATTACGAAAATGATTCATGTCTGATCAAACCCTCATACTCTATCAGAAATGATGCTTTCCCTGCTTTAAGACTGTGTGACTATTAAAGTAAACGTGGTGACCCTGTGTCCCTCGGAACCTGGGTATTGTCGTTATAGTCGACAAAGAAGTACCGTGGGGTAGAGAATAATTCCTTTAGAGTAACAGTAATTTTCAAATAACAAACTGTTTTTTTATCTCAAACACACACAAAAGCTTATTCGATTTGAAAATATATATTTTTTTATATATTTCTTTTTGTCAAACAACAGATTGTCATACAACAAGTATAAACAAAGTGAATGGTTAATTAGTGACTGATGTGACATGAGGTGAGAAAACTGTCAGCCAAAACATAAATACATAAATGACAAAACATGATAAAAAATATACATATATCTCTGTCCAAATATCTAGTTCCAGCAGTAGCCCAAAATTTCAACTCTTTATGGTTACAATGATTAAGGACATGAGTAAGTACTAAGTCGACGTTTCGACCCAAGTGTCTGTACTATAGGGTCATCAAGTAGGGTCTTCTTCAGGACAAAATGAAACACAGTGTGACAACCTAAATGAGAAAAGGTGGGATGATTGTTTAGATGTGTGTGCTCGAAAAAAAGGGCTATATATTAAAAAACGGGGTCATGCGGAGACTCACCGGGCAGTGCCTGCATACAAAGAAGGGACAGGGGGGGCTTTTTCCTCTCTGACAAGAGAGGGAGGCCCAGCATAAGTGCCCCAAAGGCAATAATGAAAACGATGATTATGCTGTTCCTTAGTGATTTGACTTTTTATCACTAAGGAACAGCATAATCATCGTTTTCATACTCACCGGGTAGTAGCAAAATAAACTCCTCCAGTCCTGGATGGAGTAAAGGTAAGAATCTTGTCAAGGCATCTATAAATGAAGGGTGTAACTAAGCAAATGACAAGAATCAATGCAAAGGTTCCAACAATTGGAAAAGGAATCTATGGGAGTGGCGCACTCACCATGAAACACTTGTCTTGTCAAAAAGTCGTCTTCAACATGGGCAAGAAATAGGCGCTGATCCGCTCCCAATGAATAATCCAAGGTCAGCGCTGTCAAAGCCCCCAAAGATTAAGCTGGTGGGTAAATGTGTAATTAAATTATAAAATGCCCTTAAATTGAAAGAATTAGGTGGCAAGATAACACACTAACTAAGCCCCTGAGGGAAAGATGCACTTACCATTAGCTATGTAAATAGGTCGGTGAATCCTCCAAAGGGGGCACCGATCTGGCTGGTTTGCGGGTCAAAGTGAAAAAGAGATATGGAACAGTCGTCTCCGGGATATTTTACAAGGATTGCTGGCGAGAGAAAGGGAAGAGCGACTGACGCTTGAAGGGAAACTTAAATGCAAGGAAAAAGAAACGGGTCGGGATTGCATGGCCCTTAGAGGAAAGGATATCTTACCAGAGTCTCAGTGTTGCACTGAATGCAAACAGGAACCATCAGGGACTGACGGCTCAACTGGAGTGGACCGGTATAAGGAAGCTAACGAGATGCTGCGTCAACGCACACGTCAAGGTAGCGCAACTGGGAAACCTGAGCGGCGGGTCAGGTTGTGTCAGCTCGTGTCATTGATCAAGGGGGTGTTCCCTAGGAGTCAGAGGTCCACGGAGGGACCCGGAAGAATCGCTGGGTAAGCTGGTTATCGGTGGGGACTTCAACGCGATTATGAGTAGAGCCCCGGACACGACCTCTTCTTTGCTGTCCCTGAGAACCCTGGCCCTTAGCAGATGGGTGACCTCCTTGGGGCTGGTAGATGTTTGGCGTGAATGGCATCCCCCAGACAGGATATTTACACACTGCTCTGTTGCACACAAAACCATCTCCAGATTTGACTACTTCTTCATGCCGACCCACTCCCTCCCTGGTCCAATTTATTCATAATCAAAAAATCAAAGGAGGGAGTGAAGAGGAAAAAGGTAGAATCGTCCTCCTCTTGATACTGTTATCCAACGTAGGGATTCTACCATGTATTATGTGAATATATATGCACCCATGTGTGTGCTGCTATTTTTATTTTTATTTGAAGTGTCTAGTCCTACGTGAAAAATGGTGCAAAAGGATCAGAGCTCCTTCTCTCAATTTGTGGGAAGGGCAATGTTTCAAAAAATTGTAAAATACCGCTCACACACTGAAACCTGATTCAGTGTCATGCTTCATCATCGGGGTCTTCCCGCCCCTCTACGGGACAGGGCGTGCTATGACTTACGTAGACGCAGGAGCACTTTATTCAGTGATTGGTGAGTATGTGTAGTGCGTGGGATCGTGAATAGAAAATGTGGGATGGTTAAAAATTCTCTGGCTAGTGGAACGAAAATACTTTATTGTCTTCCCTGGCTGAGAATAGTAAAAGAGGGGAAGTGTAGATGGTGTACTATAATGAGTCACCTCCTACAAGGTCGACATGTTTCAGAAGCCATCCCCTTGGCTTTCTTCCTCAGGACCAAAAACCGAGTTTTTGAGTTCATGGAGCGATAACGATTAAATTCTAAAGTTCTTAAGATATACAAGTGGTATATTTTTCTACTCCCATAACAGGGAACAAAGGACAGTGTTTGTGACTATCAGGCATATGTACCTTTATTTTATCACCCATTGAGGTGTAACAGGGATCGTTTTTTTGGTCCTTAGGAAGAAAGCCAAGGGGATGGCTTCTGAAACATGTCAACCTTGTAGGAGGTGACTCATTATAGTACACCATCTACACTTCCCCACTTTTACTATTCTCAGCCAGGGAAGACAATAAAGTATTTTCGTTCCACTAGCCAGAGAATTTTTAACCATCTCACATTTTCTTTTCACGATCCCACGCACTACACATACTCACCAATCACTGAATAAAGTGCTCCTGCGTCTACGTAAGTCGTAGCACGCCCCGTCCCGTAGAGGGGCGGGAAGACCCCAATGATGAAGCATGACACTGAATCAGGTTTCAGTGTGTGAGGGGTATTTTACAATTTTTTGAAACATTGCCCTTCCCACAAATTGAGAGAAGGAGCTCTGATCCTTTTGCACCATTTCTCACGTAGGACTAGACACTTCAAATAAAAATAAAAATAAAAATAGCAGCACACACATGGGTGCATATATATTCACATAATACATGGTAGAATCCCTATGTTGGATACCAATTTATTCATATCCTTACTTGGGCCTCTGTTACTGATTGGGACAGAGTAGCCTACAGCTGGAGCAATTGGGAGACTTAATGCGTAGTGGCTTAGGGAAGATTCCCTGCGAGACCTTCTATGGACCACCATAACAGACTACTTTGAACTGAGCCAGCATTCTGTGGACTCTTCACAATGCCTCTGGGAGGCCTTTCCAATGGTAGTCAGGGAAAAATCCTTTGCTAAAATCCGGGGGCGAGAGAAAGAGAAAGACAAAGTAATCACTCTCCTGGAAGCCCAGATCTTTGGGTTGGAACAGTCCACAAGTACGAGGGAGCCAGTAGAAAATGAGCAACTCCTAACAGCCCTCTGTGACACACTCAAGCTCAAAGTTCTTGACTCAGCCAGCATAGCCGCTTCCATGGCCCAATATCAATGATACGAGCAAGTCAATAAGGCCGGTACGCTAATCTACTTGTTGTCCCAAAAGCATGAGGGACATCACATAGTCAGTGTAATACAGACAGCAGAAAGACACCTCTCTTCTGGCACCATAGAAATAGCTGAGACTTTTGCAGAATATTATGCTATGCTCTGTAGCTGCAGGCCCCCCACAGTTTGAAACAACATGCCCAATTGCGGCGGACCTCCCCATACATTTGCTCTTTGAAACCCAGGGTGCCGAATTAGACAAGCTATTTATGGTAGAAGAGCTGTAGGCAGCAATTACTGCTCCTCCTTCCATGGAAAACCCGGGGTCCAATGGCTTCCTAGCCCTATTTTACAAAAATGTTCTCCTCCCTATTAACGCCAAAGTCTGCTACCATCACCACCATACTGGGCAGACTTATAATGATGTGCTCATCCAACAGGCCCATTTTTCTCTTAAATACAGAGCCTAAAGTGCTGGCCAAAATGTAGTCCACCACACTTGCCTCAGTCATCTCACAATTGGTCCATGAAGAACAAAGCAGCTTCATGCCCGGCAGAAGCACCCAACATTGCCTCCGTAAACTTCAATTGGCCCTCTTCCGACTCGATAAACTCCATGGGCCAAAGGCCATACTCTTGACTGACTATGAAAAAGTCTTTGATACTGTCCACTGGCCATTTCTCTTCCAAATACTTAGAAGAACGAACTTAGGCCCCGGATTCCTCTCCAGGATCACAGGTATTACTATTTCCCATGACCCGCAGATAGCCTGGGACCTGAACATCACACCTATCTTCAAACGAGTGACCTTGACTCCGGGGCTACCCTTCTGCTGAATCTCCCAGGATGCATCGCCCTCCAGGTTTCTCTATGTGCTTCAACACCACCCTTACACTCTTTCCCCAACATTTTTCCTAGAGCTACAGTCAATTGCTAGAAGGTTCTACTGGGCGGGGAAGGCGCCCAGAGTGTCCTACTCTATATGCACAGCCACACAGTTTGAGGGAGGACTATGGGCGCCCGAACTTCGCCTCTACTATTGGGTGGCACAAGTCACGCTTGGGGGACTGGTTAGTTGGAAACCGCAACGATTCCTCCTGGCGTCTTGAACTAGTCATCCTAGAGAAATGGGGAATACGGGGCTCCTGTATGGAAACCGCCACCCGGCCTCCCTTTCACAGGTCTCTGGCATCCCCTTGCAGTGCTGGTGTGTTGCCCTGGCATACATTGGATAGCTGAAGAAACCTACTGCTCAGACATCTCTGTGGGAGGTAACATGGCTGGCACAGGTGACCAGGCTGGAGGGCTTCTGGGGCTGGGAAATGATAGGAATATCAACATTAGGAGACCTATGGGATCACAACCACATTGTTTCCTTTGGTCACCTTAAAAAGAATATAACCTCCATAGATCCCAGTTTTTTTTAAATATCTCCAGATACATTATGCCCTCTGGGTTTACCAAGAGGCACTGAAGGGGATCCCCAATTTCAACCCATTGAAAGCAAAATTGTTGATGTGCCGACTGGGTCAACAGGGAATCTCCTGTCTCTTCAAGTTCCTGTTACTTAATGCCCCTGATGTCTAGTGAACCTTGCCAGAGCTGGGACATAGATGTAGGTGGGATGGATGAAGATGACTGGAGGGAGGCTAGAATGGCCGCAAGGGCCTTAGTCATTCCCTCTAATCTCAGGTTTATACAGTTCCTCTATTTTCACCGGGTATACTACAGCCTGGATAGACTATGGAAAATGGAAAGAGGGAGCACACCATGTGGTACACGCTGTGGAGACCCTGATGGGTCTTTCTTTCATATTATATGGTCATGACCATTATAAAGACCTACTGGAGCTCGAATCACTGCCTGATTAACCAGCTATTGTACATCCCTGTGGAAATGAATCCAAAGATGGCGCTTTTGGGGATCATGGAAGGTTGGGCCAATACTAGACATCAAAGAACGCTTGCAGGAATTGGGTATATAATTGCTAAATGAGACATTGTTAGACACTGGTGATCCCCGGAACCACCTCCGATAGACCTGTGGCACAGAGGAATGAACATTTGTTGCAAAGCAGAGAAATAAGTATATAAATAGGCGGGAATGCACCACAAAACACCAAAACATTTGGGGACCCTGGTCTACATATTCACCCTAACCCAAACTGTATTTCTGACCCCTACCTATGCCTTCCTTTACTCCTGGTTGTGCAGACAATTAGAAATTGGAATACAGATTCATCACTGATACGACTGTAACTATTGATTTGGAAGAAAGTCATTGCATGACCTTGTTTTGCTGTTCTTTACATATAATAGAAAAACTCAAAGAGCAGATTTATAAAAAAAAAGAAATGACGGAGCAAGGAAACATTTTTCTCTATTGTGGAGTGACTAGATTGTACACTGTCATGTACAAAAGAATATAAAGATGATATAATTGAAAAGTGGTCGCAATTTGTAAAGTGTTGATCCTCACTTAAATATTTTATTCTGATCTCAATCAATCATGTTTTTAGATTTCAATGATGGTGTGCAAATAACCGTAGAACATGTGTATAGGAAATATAAAGAGCCTTCTGGCATTGCTCAAATTTGATTCCTTTCCAGTCAATTTTAAAACCTGAAAAAGTTACAATGTGGGTGTGCACATCATCGAATAATATGTACAACAATGGTAGTTTGTATACCTCACTGTGAACATAAGCAGCATGAATCCTTGCATGTTTTAATATCGATAAGAGACCGGTGAAGCGCTGGTGAATTGACCCCAAAATGGCAACACGTTAGATTATTTGCTGATTGGGTCATCGCTATGCTACCTTAATCAAGTGTCAAATATGCCTTCAAGATGGTGACACAAACATTTTTGGATGTGCCTGATGATGTGTGTGAGGACAATGCTACTTTGTCTGAACCATGTCTTGTGTGCTTCCAAGATGGAGGTAGCATCTTTTTGGATGTGCTTGATGACGCAGTAGTATACACTGTATGCACCCTTTAATTGATACTTCCAAAATGGTGGTGACTTTGACGTTAGATGACGTAGCAGCCCAACAGCACTCCTTTACCAGGGTAGCCCAAAAAGTGTTAAGTTCCGCTTGGAGGAATTGCGGTGAACAGCAGAAGAACAGTGAGGATCCAAACGAGGCGGTGCCAACTCCTCGGCAGAGATGGGAACAGTGTCCTGGCAACTGATTCCAAACAATGTTCCAAAGACACTTGCAGGACGAAATCCCAAAATACAGGATACATGTAGGTATCAACTCTGTTGGTAAGCTTGTCGCCGATGAAGCAACTTCAAAAACAGGTAAGGGAAGTTTTATTCCTTCAAGATATAGATAGATATATTCAGCACAGCCAAAAGCATGGAGCAAACTGGCCCAGTACCCTAACATTCCAGAAATTCCCTATCCCGTTAATGTCCTATTAAAGACAGACTAGTGAAACAAAATGACGTATACAAAACAGAAAGTCCACAACCCACCAACTAGGTGATTGGGTCAGAATTTGCATACCATTTGGGGTTGATAAGACTCAGGCAACATTTTTCGGAAACCTACAGCATTATAGTGGCTCCAGTCCTATACGAAGCCGTCCCTCTAGGCTATCAAACGATGACCGTATAGGCAAAAAAGGAGGTGGCCTAGCTGTTGTGTTCAGGCAAACATTACATATCATTAAAGTTGACAACGTCTCCATAAAAGATTATGAGGCCCTTTTCACCAAATGCAATCCTACACCGTCTTCCTCCTGTATCTTCCTGCTCCTTTACAGACCTCCACCTAGCAATGCAACATTCCCAGACACACTTCTAGACACAGTTTCAAAACTGATAACACTACACTCTAACCTATGCATTCTGGGTGACCTCAACATTTGGTTTGACAGACCCAATTAGCCCCATCCCAAAACAATCACCACTGGCCTAGACGCACTGAATCTGCATCAGGTCATCCACAAACCCACCCAGATCGCTGGACACATCCTGGATGTCATTTCTGCTAATACAGAACTAGTTACCTTTCAAACAATGACTCCAGTCACATTGTCAGACCACCATTTGCTTGCATTCCAAATAAAACAACACTAAGCGATGCACCTAAAATCACCTTACGTGCATCCACCTATCGACCTTGGAACAAACTCATTTTGGAACACTTAAAAACACAACTAACATCCAGTACAGATCTAGAAACAACAAATTCTGTTAAAAACTATATGAGTAGCTACAGGAAGCTTTAAATCTCCTGATACCACTCAAAACCACACAACAGAACAAAAGAAAAAAAGCACCATGGAGAAATATAGAGCTAAAAGACATAAAACAACAAAATAGAAGCTGCAACGTACCTGGCTCAAAACAAACGCCAAACAAGACAAACTTCACCTACAGAAAATTAACAGATTAAACAAGTCAGCTATCAAAAAGCAAAGAAAAGATCCTATTCAGACAGAATTCAAAATGCTAAATGTGCAAATAAAGATTTCTATAAAATTCTCAATGAATTTCATAAACCAAATTGCCTAGAAGGAGCTCATCCCGTTACTCAAGATTTCACAGACAAACTGGCAAATCATTACACAGACAAAGCAGACATGCTGGACTCATACTTAAAACAAAGACAAAGCATCAGCGCTCACCCTTTTACAAAACAACAATCCAAGTATACTCTAATCCAGCCTCTCCGTTCCTTCCAACACATTTTACACAAAGAATTTATGGACCTGGTCAAAGCAAGCAGGCCTGCCGTCAGCCCTTCTGACGCGTGTCAACACACAAACCTTCAAGACAATTCTTATAACAACCTCTGCTGCCACTCCAGTAGGAAGAATCACCAACAACTCCTTAACTACCGGAATATTTCCAGAAGAACTCAAAAAGTCATATATACGCCCATTACTGAAGAAAACAAACTTGGACCCGCTAAACCCTGACAACTACAGACCGATTACAAATGGACCTTTCCTGGGCAAACTGATAGAAAAAGCAGCGTTCGCCCAGATGTCACAATTCATTGAAGAGAATGCCATACTTACAGACTTCCAAATAGGTTTCCGTCCAGGAAGAGGCACAGAATCTGCCCTCTTTGCCATCTGGGATGACCTGAAGAACACAGTTGACCGCAACGGGGTTGCTGCGCTACTTCTCTTGGACCTCTTGGCTGCCTTTGACCGGTTGACCATGACACTCTGATTCAAAGACTCTACGAAGTCAGCATAGAGGGGACTGCTCTAGACTGGATCACATCCTACCTTTGCAACAGAACTAATGTCATCCATACCCCCCTTTCTCCTACAAACCGTACTTCACAAAAGCAGGGGTCCCTCAAGGCTCTAGCATCTCGCCCATTCTTTTCAACATCTACAAGAAGTCATTACCGGCACTGGTCAATCAATTTCACCTCACGTGCTATAACCATGCAGATGACACGCAAATACTCCTCCAACTGGAATGCCCCAAAGACATTGGAAACTCGCCAATTTTCAGTTGTCTCAGAGCCATGGATCAATGGAAGACGTGGAGCCATCTCAAATTGAATGCTTCCAAAACAGAAATACTCACGTGTGGCGATTGGTAACATTATGACCCACTCGCCGCGTGGCCTGAAGATCTGGGAACACCGTCTAAAGTATTGAAGGAAGTAAGAAACCTCGGAATGACCATGGACTCCAAGCTATTGATGAATGCCCAAGTGGACAAACTAGCAAAATCAAGCTTTGTTACTAAAAAAAACTTGGCGATGAATTTTCCCCCATTTGGGATTTCCACACAAGGTCCAGGCTACCATCTCCCTTGTTCTGTCCAAACTCTATTACGCCAATAGCCTCTACCACGGATCACCTTTAACGACCATGAAAAGACTACAACAGATTCAGAACTCAGCTGCCAGACAACTCTTACATATAAAACCGTAAGACCACATCTCCCCTACCTTGAAAGCTCTGCATTGGTTACCGCTTGCCAGAAGATCCACGTTCAAGCTGCTTTGTATCATGCACAAAGCGATTCATGGAACGGGACTGCTCTTCAGCAGGAATAAAATCACCAAACACATTCAACAAAGGAACCCCGCTCTAGAGTGGCACCTCGCCTCAAAATCCGAAGATACAAGAAAGAAAAACATGGGTGGCACATCCTTCTCTGTTCAAGCAGCCAAACTATGGAACTCTTTACCCCCAACATAAGATCCACAGATAACCACCGTATCTTCAGAAAACTACTCAAGAATTAGCTCTTACCCACATAACCACCATACACAAACAGAAATATACAGCATATCTCTCTGTATAGAAGCATTTATTTGTACTAGAGATATGTACCTATGTATGTGTATTGCTTTGTATAAACATGTAGAATAATTATGTTTTTTTAAAACATATTCATTAGTTCTGCTTAACAAATGTATATATTACTGATAGTTACATTATTCTATGGTTTTAACATGTTTACAAGTGACTGCATAAATAAGTAAATCTTTTATTATAACTATTTATCTACAATTGCTTCACTATTGATTTACAAAAAATATATATATAAATAAAATTAATTTTAAGTACAACACCACTTGAAAGCCGGAGTTTATTTAATGCATCTTTAATCTACATATACTACATTCCTTTATGCATCTATATACCTTCAATGTACTTATGGATCTATATATTTATAACTTTTCTTCTAATTCTGCATATCCAATGCACTACCCTATTTTTCACCCTATACCCATCTCAATATATCCTCTGCCTCAGCTCTCTGACTCATCTCAAACCTCTTTCTACTAGTCTTTCCAGTGCACTACCCTATCTCACCCTATACCTCTAGCAATATATCCTACCTCCACTCTCTCATTCATTCCAAACGCCATTCCACTACTATGATCCCCATAATAACCCTTTCTAGACTCTTCCCTACTCTACCCCTCCTCGCATCATCTCATACCTCTGTTACTATTCCTATCCCCCAAAACAAACCCTTTCTAAACTCTTCCCTTGACTCTTCCCCTCCACCTCCCTTTTACTCATCCCAAGCCACCTCCTACTGCTATGAGCTCCAAAACAAAAATAAAATATTCTAAATCCTTCCCTCTTCTATCCACCCACTATCCTTTTCAATCCCAATAACAGACTAACATGTCCACCACTCAAATTACTTTCATATTTCACTATACTAATTCACCACTAATCCTTTATGGGTTTCGGAGTAGCGTGCTACTCGCCAAAAAAGCACTTCAACACCTCATCAGGAGTAGCAAGCGCTACATAAATGCAAACCTTTTTTCCCTCTTCTATCCCTCTGCTATCCTTCTCAATCCAAATAACTGAGTAACATATCCACCACTCAAATTACTTTCATATTTCACTATACTAATTCATCAGTAATACTTTATGGATTCCAGAGAAGCGTGCTACTCGCTGAAAAAGCGCTTCAACACTACATCAGGGGTAGCAAGTGCTATATAAATGCAAACCTTTTTCCCTCTTCTGTCCCTCCACTATCCTTCTAAATCGAAATAACTGACTAACATATTCACCACTCAAATTACTTCCATATTTCACTATACGAATTTACCACTAATCCTATATGGGTTTCGGAGTAGCATGCTACACGTCGAAAAAGCACTTAAATATATATATATATATATATATATATATATATATATATATATATATATATATATATATATATATATATATATATGCTATATAAATGCAATTACAATACAATAAAATAGTGTGCAAGGGGTTGGTTCAAGTGCAGAATGGTTCTTGATGGAACAAAAGAAGTGTGGCAAGGTGTAAGTTGGATGTGAATGTGTGCTGATGATGACTGCATCTGCAGAAGTGGGAATTTTCCAAAGATGTTGACAAGCTGAAATAGTGCTGTAGAGGTTTGAGTGCGGGGTTGGGTTGCAATGAGCTTGCTGTAAACTGCGAGCTGACTTTTGCTTGTCACCGTGGGGGTGTCACTAGTCCTAATCAAGTGGTTGGTAGTGAGTGACACCAAATAAGAAGGGTTAGTCGTAACCAAACTCTTACTTCTGCTTCTATGTCTGTTACGGAATGCAGTGTAGGACTCTTGTCAGCACTTGAGCTGAACTTGCAGTTCACTGTCGGTTGGAACACGCCATCTTCATGTTCAACCTTAGAGCTCTGCGGTACAGCTGCCGTTGATGTACGGACTAACTGCAATTGAATACAAGTTTATTAAGCATGACGTGTTGTCGCTTTCTAACATTCAGCTATGCTGCAGCATGCCCCTGTCCTTGCCCAGGGTCAGGTGTCACTCCAAGAAGACCGCTGCTGCTTCCGGTGTGAAGTGCTTCTCACGGCGGGGCTTCACGGAAGCAATCCTCCCCCTCCACCGGTTTAATGAAGTCGCCACAGGATCTCGGGTATCTGCGCAGTCATGCTCTCCGCCGCTACTCACCACATCCACGCCACAGACTCACCGGATTGCTGGCCATCCTTGCTACCTAACGATGAGGCTTCTCCGCCAGTAATCAGCCGCTGCTCATGTCGCCTTGGCCCCTGCCGCTGCTTTAATGATCTTCCTGGTCTTGCAGCGCCTCACTCCCCAGCGGTCACAGCTTTGTTTTCCCCAATCACTGGGCCTGTGTGCTTTTTCTGCAGCTTCTTGGTCCAACTCCCCTAATTCTTTCTCCCCCAAACCCCTGAGCCCTGCAGTCTGACTCAGAGGGTAAGGAAGGGCACCCCGACCACCAGGGCGGCCTTTGCCCATAGAGCGCCCAAGGCAAAAGCAAATTTGCGCCCTTCCTCATCCTCTGAGGCAGACTGCAGGGGGTCAGGGGTTTGAGAGAGAAAGAATGTGGAGGAGTAGAAAGGGAAACGGGGTAAATAAGGAAGTAATGGAAGGGAACAAAATTATTTATGGAGAAGCCATTAATTAGCAAGCACTGGCAGTCTGGAATTAAAAGAAATGATTAAAAGCAATAAGTAGGTAAACTCAGTGCGCCCATCTGAAGCAAGGCCCAACTTGTCAATGCCCAAAACCAGCCCTGCCGACTGCCACTCAATGGGGCGATGCTCAGGGCCCCAAGGGCTGCTGCAGCCAGGCCCAGAGCAGGCCACAACACATGATTTGTCTTCCTGCCGCTGTCTGTTGGCTCCACGGTCACACCAAGGTCACTCAGTGCTTTGCCACTTCTACTTCAGGCAGACAATTGGTTACCTCTCAGGCTGCACAGGCCTCAGTGACCAGCATCTTGATGAGTTTGCCACAATCCCACCTTTCCCCCTCTGTCCACTTCTCTGCTGCCCTCCCTGTGCAGTGCCCAGGATTGGCCAGCTACACTCCCAGGACCAGGGAACTGAATTGCAGCTCTGTGGCTCTCAGCACTCTGCTCTTTCTTTACTGGTACTGATGACTCCAGCGACCATTAGTCTTCAGCCCCCTTGCGCCTAGGGACCCCTATCTCAGCATAACAAAGTGGGAGGGCACAAGAAGCTGGGGAGCAACTCTAAGAGAGTCTTCTGTGTCCCCACCAGTACCCACTTCCAAAGGGGCATTTTAAAGGGGCAGGATGTTGCAGGATTCAGGTACCAGTCCAGGCCTCCTTTAAGTTGCAGTTGTTATAAGGTGGTCAAGCCACACTTCTTTGGATGTGCCCAGTTAAAACTATGTGAACGTCACAGTCACTGGCCATTAACATCATAGTGTGCCCACAAGGCACATCCTTTGTCCATGCCCAGCGTATAGGCCCCTCACCAAACAAGGTGTGGCCTTTGACTTTGCCCAGCAAGGTCTGGGCTAAAGGAATGGTTTATGGCCATTCCTTGTGGCCATTCCCCATCACCTTGGCTTCCAGAGCTCACACAGAATGCCCTTTAACCAACTCAGAAGCTCTCATTGTGTGGTGTTTGAAATACCCTGCCCTAGATATCCTGTTCACAGTTGAGGCTGGGCAAAGGGCATGGACACCTCATATCCTGCCTTTAGTACTCTCTGTGTGCTGGATGTGGCATTTGCCCATGACACAACCCAGTATCTGGTCAGAATAGGCCTTGCACTTTGACCATGTTGTGTTTGCATTTTCCACACCCCAGTACCTGTGGGGCACAATCTTCGGCTGTGTTCAGCAGATACTGATCACAGTTTTGTGACCTTCTGTCACGCCTTGCATTCAGTAACATGCCCTCATCAGGTGCAAGGATAGGCTGTGTCAATTGACTATGCGTGCATGCAGTACCTCCATCCCAGTACACCCTGAGCATGGCTTTTGCAGTGACAAGCAGATGGTGGACACAGTGTGTTTTTCACCCCATCTTCTAATCCGTACCACAGTTGTTATAACCATTGGCTCTTTTCAGTAGGTAGAGGAGGGAGGCTGCAACCATCAATACAATGGGCTCTAGCAGCAGAGTGACGTGAAGGCCACACGTCCACCGAAATCCCACTGGGCATGATAGAAGCCGTGTTCTGCATACCAACGTTCTAGCTGAGAAGCTGGGTGAATAGCATAGCCAAAGGTCATTCCCTGTGCCCAGAGATTGTTGGCTCCATGTGAAATTTGTGTCCAGTGAGTTCTGGGTGGAAAAGAAGAATGGGGTATGGGAAATGTAGACAGCGTTATCTTATGCAAAGAGCTCACAAAGCCACAGGCTATTCTTAGTTGGTTCTGGTGTCAGTGGATCTGATTGTAAAGTACCACTGGGATTTATGCCCCTTGAATTGAGCCCACTGGGTTTGGTCAAAGAGTATGTCCAGCAGATACTTGGGTTTGAAGGGATGAGAGACTTGAAAATCCACTTAATAACTCTTCAGTCTTGCCCATGGGTCGGGAGAATAGTTTATGTGGCCACAAAGTCTGTGTCCTTTCTCCCTCTGCTCCCTCATCAGTTGTGGGATGAGGCAGTCATGGCCAACAACTGCTATCAGAAGGCTTTCAGACTTCTGATCACACTGTGCTGGTGACACTGGAAGGCCAGGCTGACAGCTGTCCCAATTTTCTGCAAGCATCACATTGATGCATGCCCAACTCCTGAAGACTTGAAGAGGTGTCCGGTGCCACTCATCAATTCTTCATCAGCCTGCATGTATCATGGTGGTGGGGACCAGATGTCAAAAAGACTTTGGTGAGAAAACTTGAGGAGGGTATCAAGTTATCTGGAGATCAATAAGAACGGCAGACAACCTAGGATCTGGAGGGCGACAATGTCTAAATGAAATGTGGAACATAAAACAATACTTGGAGGAACAGAGAATACTCAACAAAAGGCGAGGCATGACCACTGTAAGCCGTTGTCTTCACTGGTAGCAAAGAGGTACTTACTCTTAAGCAACCCTGCTGGAAGTATACTTCTTAGGTCAGTCAGCATTTAAAAACTTATGCCATGAAATTAATAATTCATAGTAGGCATGAAGGATCTCTTCTTGGTTCAGATGTAGTGTAATGCATGGGCATAGGCACCAGCGTCTTTTCACCCTTCGGAGTGCTGTTTTAAATCTGGAAATTTGCTTTACCACCCAAAGTTTGTAGAATGATCTGCAGCTGTTTATTGCCAATAATAGGCATCATTATACCCTAAACCGATTGCCTGAACCTCAAGTCAGGTCGGCTTAACCGCAATATGTATAAAGACACAGTTAATTGCCCCAATCACAGTAAATGTTACACCTTAGGGCTCTGATCTAACTGGTCATTCTGTAGACACTACATTACCCAGAATGCTGTAGATGAGGAAAACAGGTTGTGTGCACTCACAGACTCGGCACGTGACTTGTGAGGCATAAAAGCAGCCGTCTCCCGAGCCCAGGTGCTTGGCAACCTTCTTCCTGATGGACCACGCCTCCCTGCATCTGTTCCTCGTTTTCCGTCCCTCCCTGGAATGCCGTATCTACTGCGGACGTGACATCCCTTGCTTCAAGCGTCTTCTGACGTGTTCCTCCAGTGTAAATGCTCTGACCTTGTTGGTTCCATTTACGGTATCTCCCCAAACGCTCCTGGGCGCAACCTACCGTACTGAAGGTAGTCTTGGCGAGGAGAAATGCAAATTCCTTTTCTCTCGCCCATAACTGGTCGTGAATGTTGCGCGCGCGCACTCCCTGTTTTGCTTTGAACGCCGGTTGGCGTTTCCGCATTAGCGTTTGCGGATATTTATTTTCCTTTCCCAAGGCGCCGGTAAGCCTTTCTCGCCTCCTGGCTCCTGGGAGCAGTTCCTTATTCTCCGTGCCCTGCCGTTGCTCTCACTACATTGAATCGGGACAGTTTCTCCTACAACCACAGACTTCAGTATATACTGGACTTTTGTACTTACCTGAGCCTCCGGATTCTTGGCTGATCTGAGACACATCTGCACAGCTTTATTGTTCCCTACTGGCTGGATTCTTGTGCAACTTTACCGCAGCGTCTTGGGAAGACAAACGGTGAGTCTGAGAGAGTACACAACCTGGGAAGGGGTATCAGTCTTGGTGGGGGGCAGGAGGCACTATTTGCAAGCTAGTCATACTTATTTCTCATCTGCCTTGTTTTTCTATTCTTTTACTTAGAGCCTTCCAGTATATACCCCGTCTTTTGAGACACCTGGAGATATCCTGTCTTCCCGTCCCTTGGGTGGTCCTGAGCTGTCTCTCCTCTCCCCTACGGGTAGACGACTAGTAGTCTGGTACATTCAGATCTGGGGATACCCTGAGGGAGAGTGGAGGTTCATCTTCGTTCCGAGGATTTGGCATTCAGCCGTGCTGGAGTGGAAACCCGACAGATTGCCAAGCCCAAGTTTTCTATATCCCCTGAGCGAAGATGAATCCAGATGGTACTTTCGACACGTACATGGGGGGGCTATGTCCACTGAGACACCGACCCTAACTCTGAACGAGTTAGTCGCAGTGGTAACCAGTTTACAAACCGAGCTAAGATCAATGAAAGCTGAGAACCTGAGACTAACCTCTGAATTAAACTCCATGACAGCCCAAAGACAAGTAGATACCAGCACGACAGATACCACAGGGAAACACAAGAAAACCTACATACAACCTGCCCGTTTTCAAGCACCTTCCCCTTCCACCATTACTTCCTCTTGCGCATCCCCAGCTCCTGTAAATGTCACAGTTGTTACCCCCCTCCAACCCCCTTAGCGATGCCAGAGAGATTCAGTGGAGACAGTAGTAAATACGCAGTATTTATGAACCAGTGTCATTTACAGTTCCTGTGTAGATCAGCTTCTTTTCCCGATGATGCCGCCAAAGTGGCCTTCATCATATACTATTTGACCGGTAATGCTGCCTTTTGGGCTGTGCCGCTGGTGGATAATGACGATCCAATCCTGTATGATTTATCTCGTTTTAAAGAGAGCATGAAAAGCTTATTTGCTCGTCACACTTACATGCAAGCGAGTGATAACGAGCTATTGGGGCTAAAGCAAGGGTCTAAAGATCTGGTGACCTATATAACTACCTTCAACAGACTCGTGGCCGAAACGCAATGGCCAGAAGAGAAACGGACATCCCTGTTTTACAGGGGGTTACGAGATGAATTAAAGGATGTTTTATCTCAGATAGTGAATCCACCAGAAGATTGTACTTCTTTTATTGATTTAGTAGTTAAACTTGATCATCGGCTCAGTGAACGGAAGGGAGAGCGTACTAAAGGCGATTTCCCTCGTTTTCTCTTGCCTCGCAGTGAAAAGAAGGAGGTAAAGGATAGTGTGGAACCTATGCAAATAGGTGGAATTCGCGGTCCGCTATCCAAAGAAGAACGTGATAAGCGCAGACGGCTTGATCTATGTCTTTATTGTGGCAAAGGGGGACACTATGCCAAGGACTGCAGTGTTAAACCCAAGGGGGTAAACAGACCTCCTGTTGTTAAGACGGGATCCACTATCCAGACGGAAAACTAATAGTCTTGGAGAAATCTGAGACCGATTCTCCAAGTCTTGAGGTTTCGCAGGTCTCTCTATTTCTAGCAAACACCTCATCTTTAGCTCCCAGACATTTAACTATAACTGTGGTATTGGTGTTACCGTCCCAGCACAGAACCAACTTGTCTATAATGTTGGACTCGGGGGCTACTGGTAATTTTCTGGATATCAGCCTGGCGAAAGTTCTGGGGATAGATTTTATTCCTAAAACACACCCTGAAAAGGTGAGAGCAGTGGACGGCACAGAGTTGTCATCAGGCTTATTAACCTATCAGACTCCTGCTTTTGACATGATCTGCGATAATGGTCATACCGAAAAGATCCAATTCGACCTGATAGATGCACCAAACTTTGGCGCCATTTTGGGAGTGCGCTGGTTGCAGAGACATAACCCTCACATAGACTGGGTGACCAGAAGGGTGACTCTCCGTTCCCCATACTGCATGTTACACTGTTACCATGATTCAATGCCCGCTAATCCCGCTGTTAGTTGTGCGCTCACCGATTTTGGTCTGTCCACCTTACCACCAGAGTACAGCGAATATGTAGAGGTCTTCGATGAAGTTAAGGCTGTGGCATTACCACCTCACAGACCTTTTGATTGCCGTATAGATCTGGGACCGGGCGCGGATTTACCTGTCAGTAGGGTGTATGCCCTAACGGGACCTGAGAGTCAGTATCTATATGAGTATCTACAGGATATGTTACAAAAAGGATTCATACGTCACTCGACTTCCCCTGTCTCATCCCCACTTTTTTTTATACCAAAGCGTGAAGGGGGATTGAGAGCCTGCCTAGATTATAGAGCCTTGAATAAGGTGACTATAAAAAACAAGTACCCTCTCCCACTCATCTCCAGTCTCTTGGACCAGGTTCATAAGGCCAAGATTTTTACCAAGCTCGACTTGCGAGGAGCCTACCATCTGATTCGGGTAAAGGAGGGAGATGAATGGAAGACGGCATTCCGCACAAAATACGGGCTCTACGAGTATTGTGTAATGCCGTTCGGGTTGTGCAATGCACCCGCTGCTTTTCAATTCTTTATCAACGAGATATTAAGGGAATTTCTCGATGTGTTCGTTATTGTCTACATTGACGATATCTTGGTGTATTCTCAAACCGAACAAGAACACGTCACACATGTTAAACTAATACTCCAACGACTACATGAAAATCACCTTTTTGCCAAGTTAGAAAAATGCATCTTCCATACGCAGAAAGTAGACTTCCTAGGGTTCGTGATCTCCCCAGAAGGTATTCACATGGATCCTGCCAAAGTATCTGCCATTACTAAGTGGTCGAGTCCTACTTCAGTAAAGGAGGTGCAATCCTTTCTGGGGTTCGCCAATTTTTATAGGCGCTTTATAGACCATTTCTCAGATCTCATCACACCCATAACCAAACTATTGAAAAAGGGGTGTCTTTCGAGTGGGATGAAACAGCAGAGCAGGCTTTTCAAGTATTGAAAGACAGGTTTATCACAGCCCCTATCATAAAACACGCAGACGAAACACAACCATACTATGTAGAAGCAGATGCTTCTCAGTATGCTGCTGGGGGTGTCTTGTTGCAAAGAGATGTCCAGACCGGAACCCTCCATCCAATAGCTTATTTCTCGAAAACCCTTTCCCCTGCTGAGCAGAATTACACTATCGGGGAACGAGAACTCCTAGCCATAAAGTTAGCCTTCCAAGAATGGCGACACTATTTATTGGGATCCCCTCATGTTATCACGATTTACTCGGATCACAGAAATCTTCAGTTTAAAAAAATGCAAAGGCACTCACTCCCCGACAGATGAGATGGGTCTCTTTCTTTTGTGAATATGATTTCGTTATTCATTTTCGACCAGGAGTCAAACAGGGACGAGCTGATGCTCTATCACGATTAGGAAAAGAATACAAACACGTTGTTGACACTCCACTACCAATAATCCCTGCCAACAAGATAGTGGCCATTGGTGAGACA
Source organism: Calotriton arnoldi (assembly GCA_963921515.1). NCBI lineage: Eukaryota > Metazoa > Chordata > Amphibia > Caudata > Salamandridae > Calotriton > Calotriton arnoldi. Next base: position 2,521,908 of record CAWUFW010001911.1, read on the forward strand.
GAAACACATGTAAAAGACCCGTTTTATGAGACACTGTTGAGAACATACAAGACACTCAGTGCTGAGGAGTGGTTAGCAGACCCTTTGAACAGGATTGAAAATAGTCTATATTTCCACGATAATCACCTATACCTCCCTTCCAGAGAGCTACAAATGCTAATCGTTAAGTGGTGTCACACTCTCCCTTAGCAGGACATCCGGGAGGCGAGAAGACTTTGCAAATATGTAAGAGATGGTTTTGGTGGCAAAACATGAACCAAGATATACATGACTATGCCAAAGCTTGTCCAGTATGCGCAAGACCGAAAGCACTTCATTGTGCACCCGCTGGCTTGTTACAACCTTTGCCCATCCCGCAGGCCCCTTGGACTTCCATCAGTATGGATTTTATCACAGAATTACCCGTATCCCGAGGGTTCACTGCTATTTTAGTTGTGGTAGATATGCTTTCAAAAATGGCCCATTTCATTCCCCTCAAGAAACTACCCTCTGCCAAAGAACTAGTAGAAGTGTTTGTAACGAACATCATTCGTCTACATGGATTGCCGTCAGTGGTTGTGTCTGATAGAGGCCCTCAATTTACATCAAAGTTCTGGCAGGGTGTGTGTACAGCCCTTCACATGGATCATCGTCTCTCCTCTACATACCACCCTCAAACAGACGGCCAAACAGAAAGAACCAACCAGACCCTAGAGCAGTATCTTAGGTGCCTCTTAAACACAGTCACAGGGGATTGGGTACAAGCACTCCCTTTGGCGGAATTCGCTTACAATAACTCGAATCACTCATCCTCCAAAGTCTCTCCTTTCTTTTTTTCCTATGGTTATCACCCTAGGTTTTTGCCCCTTTATTTACCCCCTTCCCTTTCACAAATCCCTGCTGTGCCAGAACACCATGCCCACCTTACACGCATCTGGAAACAAGCCATACAAGAATTAACAGAAGCCAAAGAGAGGATGAAAAGGCAAGCAGATGCACATAGAAGGCCTGCTCCTGATTATAAGAAAGGCGATCAAGTATGGCTAGCTACAAGAAACCTGAGATTGCCTGGCCCTAGAAAGCTACAACCCAGATACATCGGGCCTTTTACTATACTGCATTTAGTCAACCCTGTAGCGGTCAAGTTAGACCTACCACCAGAAATACAAATACATCCCGTTTTTCACACCTCGCTACTCAAACAATACAGTCCTCCTTCTTGTCCTGAACCTCCACCCCCACCTCTTGTAATCAACGGGGAGGAAGAATATGAGGTGAAGCGCATACTTGACTCACGCAGACATAGGGGGAAATTGCAGTACTTAGTGGATTGGGTAGGCTATGGCCCAGAAGAACGAACATGGGAACCAGTTGCTAACATACATGCCCCTTCACTGGTAAGGAGGTTTCACGCATTATATCCCTCCAAACCCAGACCCGTAGGAAGGCCTTTAGGGGGAGAACTGTTACACCTTAGGGCTCTGATCTAACTGGTCATTCTGTAGACACTACATTACCCAGAATGCTGTAGATGAGGAAAACAGGTTGTGTGCACTCACAGACTCGGCACGTGACTTGTGAGGCATAAAAGCAGCCGTCTCCCGAGCCCAGGTGCTTGGCAACCTTCTTCCTGATGGACCACGCCTCCCTGCATCTGTTCCTCGTTTTCCGTCCCTCCCTGGAATCCCGTATCTACTGCGGACGTGACATCCCTTGCTTCAAGCGTCTTCCGACGTGTTCCTCCAGTGTAAATGCTCTGACCTTGTTGGTTCCATTTACGGTATCTCCCCAAACGCTCCTGGGCGCAACCTACCGTACTGAAGGTATTCTTGGCGAGGAGAAATGCAAATTCCTTTTCTCTCGCCCATAACTGGTCGTGAATGTTGCGCGCGCGCGCACTCCCTGTTTTGCTTTGAACGCCGGTTGGCGTTTCCGCATTAGCGTTTGCGGATATTTATTTTCCTTTCCCAAGGCGCCGGTAAGCCTTTCTCGCCTCCTGGCTCCTGGGAGCAGTTCCTTATTCTCCGTGCCCTGCCGTTGCTCTCCACTACATTGAACCGGGACAGTTTCTCCTACAAACCACAGACTTCAGTATATACTGGACTTTTGTACTTACCTGAGCCTCCGGATTCTTGGCTGATCTGAGACACATCTGCACAGCTTTATTGTTCCCTACTGGCTGGATTCTTGTGCAACTTTACCGCAGCGTCTTGGGAAGACAAACGGTGAGTCTGAGAGAGTACACAACCTGGGAAGGGGTATCAGTCTTGGTGGGGGGCAGGAGGCACTATTTGCAAGCTAGTCATACTTATTTCTCATCTGCCTTGTTTTTCTATTCTTTTACTTAGAGCCTTCCAGTATATACCCCGTCTTTTGAGACTCCTGGAGATATCCTGTCTTCCCGTCCCTTGGGTGGTCCTGAGCTGTCTCTCCTCTCCCTTACGGGTAGACGACTAGTAGTCTGGTACATTCAGATCTGGGGATACCCTGAGGGAGAGTGGAGGTTCATCTTCGTTCCCGAGGATTTGGCATTCAGCCGAGCTGGAGTGGAAACCCG